>OU343050.1:8283857-9585003 GCA_910593695.2 Ocypus olens
TTTCATCTTGGCGCTCAAATATCTTAAAAATTGATCAATCCATTTCAAATTTTTCATGGAACATCAAAATAAAACAAATTTTGAATAAATTTTGTAATGGTAAAGTCTGCGCTTGCCCTAGTTTTGGAAAAAAAAAACGTAATCTTTTAATTTCGTTGCAAAAAATGCGTTTTATTAAACTCGCGCTTAAGTTTCACGATTTATCAAATAATGTTTTTATTTTTTCAAAGAACATCAAAATACAACGAATTTTAAATAATTTTTGCAATGGACAAGTCTGCACTTGCCATAGCTTTGGCAAAATTCCTAACCTTTTATTTTCGTTGCAAAAATGCATTTTATTAATCTCGCGCTTAAATTTCTTGAAAATTTATTAAAGAATGTTTTCATTTTTTTAAAGAACTTAAAAATACAACCAGTTTTGAATAATTTTTGTAATAAGCAAACCTGCACTTGCCATAGTTTTAGCAAAATTCATAATATTTTTTTCTCGCTGCAAAAAATTAGCGCTCAAAATTCGCAAAAATTGATCAATTAATGTTTCTATTGTTTCATAGAAAATCAAAATCAGGGGCGGCTCATTATATAGAGGCAAGGAGCCATGGCACTACCTGTAGTTTCAAGCTCAGCAAGAATTTTTAATTAATTCTTTTTCTCGTTACTTTGGTCTAGGAAGATAAATAGTTCTTTCTTCAAAAAAGGAGGGGGGGGGGAGATATCGTATAGTGGCTCTACCATCAACATGTTCTACGAGCCGCCACTGGGCGCAGTATTACCTCAGAAGGGGTCAGCAGTACATACTTTTTTGAAAATTGGGAAGTTGAGACGATAAATGCAGAGAGGACATTTTTTGGGATCACCTGTTGAGTTGTAGTTCCAGCAAGATCTGGTAAAAGAAGTACCTATGTCCTGGATTTTCATGCCAATTTTTAAACATGGCAATTTTTGAAACTTTTTAATTCGAAGAGAATTATAATTCGGCTGTGATGTAATTAACACTACTGCCAGAATTAAGAGAAAACATATGTACAGTTTTTTTTTTAATCGGTTAACTACCTTTTAAGTGATTGAAAATCAGTATGGAAGTGACTCAAAATTAATTGGTTGTAGATTTTAAATTATTCCCAGAAAAATTCAACTCACTATTTATTACTGCAAAGCACGAAAAAGTACTGTTTCCGTGACATTTTTCGATTTCGAAA
Source organism: Ocypus olens (assembly GCA_910593695.2). NCBI lineage: Eukaryota > Metazoa > Arthropoda > Insecta > Coleoptera > Staphylinidae > Ocypus > Ocypus olens. Next base: position 8,285,060 of record OU343050.1, read on the forward strand.
TTTCAGTGGAAATGTCAACTTTGAGGTCGCAACGATATTCCTACCTTTGTTGATAAATGTCTGCTGTGTGTCTGCCTGTGTGTCTATCTGTCTGTGTGTCTTGAAAACACTCTCCACACATCTCCAAATTAAAGTTAAAACTCAAGATTTATTTAATAATCTAAAAAAAAATAAAGGATATCAAGAGGTCACAACGAGATACCTACTATTTTTGAAAAATATCTGTTTGGTATGTATCTGTGTGTCTTTGTGGGTATGTGTGTATCTGTCTGTGTACATTGTTTCTAGTTTATTTATAATTCAAAGATTTTGCTCAAATTTTCTAGAAAAAAATTAAAATTCAAAAATTTTGGTTAATTCCGATGTGTTATTCTTGATATATTATAAGTTACATCAAATTTATATTCACAAAAATTGCAGACAATGCCAAAATGAACAAGTTCTTTTTTTAAATCTCATTAGTTTTTGCTTGAAGAAATAAACATGCAAAATATCAGAAAAACTCCGTTTGTACCAAAAAATCAGCGAAAGTTACATGATGGCACATCAACATTTTCAAATTTATTACTTGCAAATATTATATCACTAATAAGCCATTCTTCATTGAAGAAGTATGTATTCACTTGAAATCATATTTTGGAGTACTTTATTGTTTTATTTACCAGAAAGAATGCCGTTTTTTTATGTGGGCAGAGTCCTTGGGCCCCAAAAAAATTTATTACTTTTATGATTTCATTTTTTTTTGAAATCATTTTATTTAAATTACTGAATAATTGGGCTAATCCCAAACTGGGATTATTTCATGATATAAAAATGTAGAAATTTAATTTAAAAAAAAGGCCTGTAGGGTATAAATTAACCATGCTGGAAGATTATCGGTGATTACTAAAACTATCTATGTTTCCTCCATAAATAGCTACAATAATTTCTGTAATTTTGTACGCCAAAAGAATCCGATAAGCCCCTTGCCATTAATACTGTGTTATGTTAATGTATTCATGTAAACCGAGAAGTAACCCTTAATTTATTCACATATTTTGCATGAAACAAATATATTCCATTGGCGTACATAACACTATAATTTATGTCAAAATCCACGTACAAATATATTGGATAGAACACGCGCTCGGGCCTATTTAAATTTTTCAATAAATCAGCAGCAAAATCAAATTTGGACTCTTGAGTAGTTATTAGTAATATCAGATACTGATCAGATCAGATCGATTAATTGTCGATGTCTTACACTCAGTTTTTTTTTTACAAAATAATCCTGACATATAGTTTCTTCAATATTGATTCTATAACTTTTCTTGATATCTTAATGCAGTGGCGGCTCGTGGAACATGTTGATGGTAGGCCATATATACAATATACCCGCCTTCCCCTTTTTTTGAAGAAAGAAAGAACGATTAATCTCCCTAGACCAAAGTAACTGGCGAAAATGTGTTTTAAGAAATAATTATTGTATTCTCAAAATATAATAATGTGGGAGCTGTGGGGGAATTTTTAAACAATTCCTACCATTTTTTATTTATTTTAGAAAATGCTCAATTTTGAACGCAATTAAAAAATGCATGTTTAACAACGAACAGTTATAACCCATTAAAAATTCGTTGGAGTTTAAGAAGTTGATTGTATTCTCAAAATATAATAATGTTGGAGCTGTTTAGAATTATTTCAGAATTTTAAACAATTTCTACCATTTTTTATTTATTTTAGAAAATGCTCAATTTTGAACACAATTAAAAAAATGCATGTTCAACAACGAACAGTTATAACCCATTCAAAATTCGTTGGAGTTTAAAAATTGATTGTATTCTCAAAATATAATAATGTGGGAGCTGTTTAGAATTATTTCAGAATTTTTAAACAATTCCTACCATTTTTTATTTATTTTAGAAAATGCTCAATTTTAAACGCAATTAAAAAATGCATGTTCAACAACGAACAGTTATAACCCATTAAAAATTCGTTGGAGTTTAAGAAGTTGATTGTATTCTTAAAATATAATAATGTGGCAGCTGTGTAGAATTATTTCAGAATTTTTAAACAATTTCTACTATTTTTTATTTATTTTAGAAAATGCTCAATTTTGAACGCAATTAAAAAATGCATGTTCAACAACGAACAGTTATAACCCATTAAAAATTCGCTGGAGTTTAAAAAGTTGATTGTATTCTCAAAATATAACAATGTGGGAGCTGTGTAGAATTATTTCAGAATTTTTAAACAATTCCTACCATTTTTATTTATTTTAGAAAATGCTCAATTTTGAACGCAATTAAAAAATGCATGTTCAACAACGAACAGTTATAACCCATTAAAAATTCGCTGGAGTTTAAAAAGTTGATTGTATTCTCAAAATATAATAATGTGGGAGCTGTTTAGAATTATTTCAGAATTTTTAAACGATTCCTACCATTTTTTATTTATTTTAGAAAATGCTCAATTTTGAACGCAATTAAAAAATGCATGTTTAACAACGAACAGTTATAACCCATTAAACATTCATTGGAGTTTAAAAAGTTGATTGTATTCTCAAAATATAATAATGTGGGAGCTGTGTAGAATTATTTCAGAGTTTTTAAACAATTTCTACTATTTTTTATTTATTTTAGAAAATGCTCAATTTTGAACGCAATTAAAAAATTCATGTTTAACAACGAACAGTTATAACCAGTGGCGTCTCGTGGAACATGTTGATGGTAGAGCCACTTGTACAATATACCCCCCCCCTACTTTTTTGAAGAAATAAAGTACGATTTATCTTCCTAGACCAAAGAAACTGGCGAAAAAGTGTTTTAAGAATTAATTAAAAATTCTTGCTGAGCTTGAAACTACAGGTAGTGCCATGGCTCCTTGGCTCTATATAACGAGCCGCCCCTGTCTTAATGTGATAAATAATTTCAACAAATGCTAATTAAAATATATTTATCGACATCAAAAATATGAGCGGTAATTGTACCATACTATTATTACATTTAATGCTAGAAGATTTTTTCCATTTTAGAGTTTTCTTCGCGAACGCGTTACGGGCTTAAAATTGACAATTGTGGTTGCGCAAGTACAAGTACAAGTTGTCTGAAGCGTCTTGAGGCGATCCTTCCAGTGACGTATAGAAAGCCGGAATCGAGTACATCTATACAATCGGGTCTAAGTTATACATTATTATTGTCTATAGTGACCGTTCATCCGGAATTGTCTTGGATAGACTGGTAAAATTATCCCATTTATAAAAAAAAAAAACTGAAACTTTAAATCTTTCTTCGGCTCAGTTATAGAATTTACATTCTGAGGAATATATACTTTCATGTTTTTACACCTTCCCCAAACAACCACCTATTTGCAGTGGTGTCTTATCCATTCAAATAACGGTCTGATACCGTCAAGCCTTTCGTATAATTTATTTATCGTTACTTTTTGTTCTTCCAGGTCGCTGGAGTTTTAATAGAAAACGGCGCCTCGTTAAATGCGACAACCAAAAAGGGATTCACCCCGCTGCACTTGGCGGCCAAGTACGGCCATATCAAGGTGGCCAAGCTGCTGCTCCAGAAGGAAGCCCCGGTCGACGCTCAAGGTAAGAACGGCGTCACGCCCCTACACGTGGCGTCGCATTACGACCACCAGAACGTCGCCCTCCTCCTCCTGGACAAGGGAGCCTCGCCGCACGCCACTGCCAAAAATGGACACACTCCCCTACATATCGCCGCCAAGAAGAACCAGATGGACATCGCGAACACCCTGCTAGAATACGGCGCGAAGCCGAACGCCGAAAGCAAGGCAGGCTTCACTCCTCTCCACCTCAGTGCCCAAGAAGGACATGTCGACATGTCTTCGCTACTAATCGAACACGAGGCCGACACCAATCATCAAGCCAAGAACGGCCTCACGCCTCTGCATCTGTGCGCCCAGGAAGACAGGGTGCCGGTTGCCGAGGTGCTAGTCAAGAGTAACGCAATTGTGGACAAGACCACGAAGGCGGGATACACACCGTTACACGTCGCTTGTCACTATGGCCAGAACAACATGGTCAAATTCTTGCTTACCCATGGCGCGGATGTAAAAACCACAACCGCCATTGGGTACACACCGTTGCATCAAGCGGCCCAACAAGGCCACACCAATATCGTCAACGTTTTACTGGAGAACAAAGCTCAACCGAACGCGATCACCAACGTAAGTGGATTTGTTGCTTGTTAAAACGTTAATTAAATGCGGGAAATTTTCAGAATGGACAAACACCTCTTCATATCGCCCAAAAATTGGGCTACATCACGGTTATTGAGACGCTGAAAGTAGTCACCGAGCCACCGTCCGTGATCCCCACGACGGAGGAGAAGTACAAAGTCGTCGCACCAGAGGCCATGCACGAGACCTTCATGTCTGATTCTGAGGAAGAGGGCGGTAAGTACTTCGAACACTGCGTACACTAGCATGAGTCGTGGCTTTGGCTTCTTTCGTATGTCTTTAACATTAACCGTCGTATGGTTCCTAAACAATTTTATCAAATATGAACGGTGTATTTTTAAAGAAAAATAATCGATCACACTTTCAGTAATTGTGTCATTGCATGCGTTACATTCAAAACAAGAAAATTATGGCCACAATTTTAGTAATTGTGTTACACTGTTACATTCAAATTTGAGTATGACTTTTTGATTACTGAAAAGAAAATTCTGGGGTCACACCTTTCACGGGGAGGGGGGGTTGTTATCGGCGCTTAGTTTATCTAATCACCATGAATTTTGATGCAACTGTATTTTTTTCTTATAAAAGCCCTCGCAACTTTATCAAGTCGGTAAACATTTAAAGAATAACGAAATGTTCAATTTTCCACATCACAGCCAATTGTGAAAATCAGTGCTGTGTGGGGCAAAGACTCCGAAGGCTAAAATCTGTGGGTTTTAAAATTGTTATTATAAAACTTAATTTAAAATGATTGCTCTAAATTTGGTAAATTTGGCCAGTTATAAATATTATCTAATATAACATCTATTTTTATGTAATAATTGTTCAACATACACCACATAAATAGCTCCAGAGATTAGAAAAGATAATATACTTTTCAAATGCACCAAAATTATTGAATTCTTCAGATCCGGCCATGTCCAAGTGTTCTTAGAATTAGAACTTGAACAATATTAAGACGCTAATTATCCAAAATATATTTCTTGCGCAGATTACTCCAAACACAAAAACGTAGGCATTGTTTTCTTACATAGGCGTTAACCTCTTATCACGACCAACAATTTTGAAGAGTGAACCTCTTTCCTACCTAAGAAGTACATTCAGCCGTGCTTGTCGGATTCTGAAGGCAAAATTGATGATACTTTGATAGTTTTTAGACATTTTCACAGTCCTGTCCTACCCGTACAGTAGGGCTGAAATTTTTCTTCGAGGATTTCTAATTTCGAAGGTTCGAAGCTTCGAAGATTGAAGTTTCGAAGATTCGAAGCTAAACTAAGCATACAAAAATTAAATATAACGCAAAACCAACTTCAATTGTGCAATATTTGATAAACGTTTAGGAATCATTACAATCATCTGCATGCTTGATCATCCACAGATTTAAAAAAAAACCGAATGACATTTAGAAATGATTTGAAAGTCAAATATAGTGTCAGTGAATCCGCCCTATTTTTTTTCAATGTCAAAATTATTGCTTGTGCGCTCGTGAATCCTGTATAAAAACTCGCATTAAACTATTAATGTGTAATCGATGACGATTCAGCAGAGGAAATCCTGGAAGGATACGGAACTGCCCCCCACGAACAACATGTCTATCTACCTTATTTCAGCGGTACTACCTTACTGACTCGTAAGTTTCTCGGTTCAGACACTAATTTGCAACAAACAGAAAGTAAAAAACATATACATTCAGAATACACACTGCAACCCGGGGCCATAATTTCATGTCTTTGAGTAGAATCCTTCAAGTTTTGTTGCTGGCTAACTAACACTGCTGCTCTTATCTCTAATACACTGATTATGGTACAGGATAATTAGTAAAAACGTTGTTTGTTTCAAGTATTATAGTAATTTGATGCTTGAAGAATTGCAATCTTAAGTAAATTTCATTAATTATAAGGAAGGTCAAGTATGTTCTTAGCTAGTGTTCAAAATAATCCTAAAGATCTGCGCAACCTTTTCATAGTTTAATTTTGGAATTTTGGGAAAATTTAATCGTTATTTATGCGTTTCGAGTCGAATCAAGCACTATTTTCTACAAGTGTTAAACTTGGGTAGGAAGGTCAAGTTAAACTGTGTTCCAAATAATCCTGAAGATCTGCGCAACCTCTTCAGAGTTCAAAAGAAAAAACTATATACATTGTATATAATGTGATACTGCTCAATCCTTTCTTAACCAGTTTTAATGGGGGTGGTAAGGGTTCGTCAAAAAAAATCGTGAGCTAGCAAAATTTGAAGACCACAGTTTTAGAGTAGAGGCAAATCTCGAGCCCGATTAATTTATATTAATACTAGCTGACCCGACAGACGTTGTCCTGTCTTAACTATGAATATTGAATTCGAATTGGTATAATTCATAAAAAGAAAATATTCAAAAACATAGTGTTTATTATTGTAATGCTCTATGATACACAACATTCTTCGTTTTATTTTCTGCCAACGTATTAAAATCGATACCAGAATCATGAATTGAGCAAAGTAACTACTGCGCTGCGCCGTCGTCCGTGCGTAGACCTTTAAAATTAAGCAAGGTAACTGGTGACGAACGACGGCTCCGCTGTGAAGCGCCGTCGTCAATATGTAGCTTATTACTGGTGACGCTCATTAAAATTAAGCAAATAAACTGGTGACAAACGACGGCTCCGCTGCGCTGCGCCGTCGTCCGTGCGTAACCCTTAAAAATTAAGAAAGGTAACTGGTGACGAACGACGGCTCCGCTGCGCTGCGTCGTCGTCAATACGTGGCTTATTACTGGTGACGAACGACGGCTCCACTGCGCTGCGCCGTCGTCCGTGTGTGGCCCATTGAAATTAAGCAAATAAAGTGGTGACGATAATGGCCGAAAACGGTTTAGGCTCTAATTTTTGAAATTCACGATCGCTTTAACGTGCAATTATTGCTTCAAAAATTCATAATTTTTTTAATAATCAACGGATTTGAACTAAATAACAAAATTATTAAAGCTTAAGAATGTAAGAAGTGTATTGTTAATAATAAAAACATCTATCGCCAGTTGAAATATTTTTTTTCGAATTTTTGAAATTCATGATCGCTTTAACGTGCAATTATTGCTTCAAAAATTCATAACTTTTTTAATAATCAACGGATTTGAACTAAATAACAAAATCATTAAAGTTAAAGAATGTAAGAAGTGTATTGTTACTAATAAAAACATGTATCGCGAGTTGAAATATTTTTTAGAATTTTTGAAATTCATAATCGCTTTAACGTGCAATTATTGCTTCAAAAATTCATAACTTTTTTAATAATCAACGGATTTGAACTAAATAACAAAATTATTAAAGCTAAAGAATGTAAGAAGTGTATTGTTACTAATAAAAACATGTATCGGCAGTTGAAATATTTTTTTTAGAATTTTTAAAATTCATGATCGCTTTAACGTGCAATTATTGCTTCAAAAATTCATAACTTTTTTAATAATCAACGGATTTGAACTAAATAACAAAATCATTAAAGTTAAAGAATGTAAGAAGTGTATTGTTACTAATAAAAACATGTATCGCGAGTTGAAATATTTTTTTAGAATTTTTGAAATTCATAATCGCTTTAACGTGCAATTATTGCTTCAAAAATTCATAACTTTTTTAATAATCAACGGATTTGAACTAAATAACAAAATTATTAAAGCTAAAGAATGTAAGAAGTGTATTGTTACTAATAAAAACATGTATCGTCAGTTGAAATATTTTTTTTTAATTTTTGAAATTCATGATCGCTCTAACATGCAATTATTGCTTCAAAAATTCATAACTTTTTTAATAATCAACGGATTTGAACTAAATAACAAAATTATTAAAGCTAAAGAATGTAAGAAGTGTATTGTTACTAATAAAAACATGTATCGGCAGTTGAAATGTTTTTTTTACAATTTTTAAAATTCATGATTGCTTTAACGTGCAATTATTGCTTCAAAAATTCATAACTTTTTTAATAATCAACGGATTTGAACTAAATAACAAAATTATTAAAGCTAAAGAATGTAAGAAGTGTATTGTTAATAATAGAAACATCTATCGTCAGTTGAAATATTTTTTTTCGAATTTTTGAAATTCATGATCGCTTTAACGTGCAATTATTGCTTCAAAAATTTATAACTTTTTTAATAATCAACGGATTTGAACTAAATAACAAAATCATTAAAGTTAAAGAATGTAAGAAGTGTATTGTTACTAATAAAAACATGTATCGCGAGTTGAAATATTTTTTTAGAATTTTTGAAATTCATAATCGCTTTAACGTGCAATTATTGCTTCAAAAATTCATAACTTTTTTAATAATCAACGGATTTGAACTAAATAACAAAATTATTAAAGCTAAAGAATGTAAGAAGTGTATTGTTACTAATAAAAACATGTATCGGCAGTTGAAATATTTTTTTTAGAATTTTTAAAATTCATGATCGCTTTAACGTGCAATTATTGCTTCAAAAATTCATAACTTTTTTAATAATCAACGGATTTGAACTAAATAACAAAATTATTAAAGCTAAAGAATGTAAGAAGTGTATTGTTACTAATAAAAACATGTATCGGCAGTTGAAATATTTTTTTTAGAATTTTTAAAATTCATGATCGCTTTAACGTGCAATTATTGCTTCAAAAATTCATAACTTTTTTAATAATCAACGGATTTGAACTAAATAACAAAATCATTAAAGTTAAAGAATGTAAGAAGTGTATTGTTACTAATAAAAACATGTATCGCGAGTTGAAATATTTTTTTAGAATTTTTGAAATTCATAATCGCTTTAACGTGCAATTATTGCTTCAAAAATTCATAACTTTTTTAATAATCAACGGATTTGAACTAAATAACAAAATTATTAAAGCTAAAGAATGTAAGAAGTGTATTGTTACTAATAAAAACATGTATCGTCAGTTGAAATATTTTTTTTTAATTTTTGAAATTCATGATCGCTCTAACATGCAATTATTGCTTCAAAAATTCATAATTTTTTTTAATAATCAACGAATTTGAACTAAATGGCAAAATTATTAAAAAAATTCTCAACCGCGCACAGAATCTTCCGCAGAATATTTTAATTCGTAACACCACCGCGAGCGACATTCCAACCACCAAGAGATGGCGCGCGTATTATAAATCAATCGTTATCACCAATTTATGTATTTAAAGCCGACTTAATCGTTCATCGGATGCAAGTGTTGCAATTGAGTTCAGTGCAGCATTTGCTGTTAATATTTTGTTTATATCTTTTTTTATAATTTCACTACTTATTTATTTACATTTATCGATACGAATCTACAGGGTAAGCCCATTAAAACCCATTAATAACCGTCGGCGCAAACAATGGAAAAGGAATAACTGATCGAGCGGTCGATCGCCGAGAGTAGAAAATTATTAAAGTACTAAAATCGCTATTAAAAAATAGAGGTTGGTGGTAGAAGGGTGAAAATTTAGAGTTGTATGTATTTTTTAATGCCGAATCATAAAAAAATAAAAATAAAAAAATTTGTCCAAAAAATAAAAAAAAAAAAATTGCGGTGGACCACCCCTATCATTTAGGGGTATTAAAAATAGTTTACGTCCTATTCTCAGACCTGCTCAATATACACACAAAATTTCATAAGAATCGGTCAAGCCGTTTCGAAGGAGTTTTGTTACAAACACTGTGACACGAAAATTTTATATATTAGATATTTAGTTGCTTTCAATATTATTTGTAGCACAGACTACATGAAAAGTTTTCTAAGTAATGCAAATTTTAGGCGCAATTTGGCTCGATGAATATGTGACGTTGGTTATTATGAAACCAACCTCAAATTCCTTTAGTGCCAATTTCTTTAATGCCAAGATTATAATTGATGCCAAATGCAGAAAACTGCATTACATCAGTTAAATAAATAAATAAATAAAGGATATATATAAGATATCCTTAAGTTACTTATTCCTTGTGTATGTAAAAGTTAGAGGTTCTGCGAGAACTCATTTGACATCAAAACCCATTTGGATTCAAGAAAATATTCTTTAGCTTTAACAATGGTACTGATCACAAATTTTCACCTCAGACGATTAAATTCTATATATTGCACAAAATTCATTAACTGTTTACCACAGCTGTATGTAATTTTAAAACACTTTTCAAGCATCAAATTGCCCCCAATTAATTCACGCACGGCATCATCATCAAGTTGTTTTTTCCTATATACTGTACCGTATGCGGCCGTTCTGTTGAACGATGACGATTTCACGCACACCCACCGTTCATTGAACAAATGACTTTACTTTTGCGCCGAGAAGGTGTAATGGCGGAATTTATGTTTGTAGGCGAAGACACGATGTTGGGCGATAACGTCTACAGATATCTGACCGCCGACGAGATGAAGTCACTGGGCGACGACTCTCTCCCGATCGACGTGACCAGGGACGAGCGCATCGACTCGAACAAGATGGTCACCAGTTCAGATTCCAATATGCTTCCACCTCAAGCCATTGAGGATAATATTAGTCCTCAACATATACAGAATAATTACACGGAATATATTAAGAAGTACACGCCTGATAATGTAGACATCGCCAGGCATCCTATTAATATTGGGTAAGTGGGATTAGTTTATAAGGTTGACTAATTTTAATGCTAAATCAATGTCTTGCACACGCTGCAGAAAATTGCATTGGAAGAAGTAAGTCAAATTTTTTTTTCGCTTCGAAATTCCGTTGCTAATTGATTGCTTTGCAGCTTTTTGGTTTCTTTCCTTGTGGACGCGCGAGGAGGTGCTATGCGAGGTTGCCGGCACTCCGGCGTGAGGGTGATCGTCCCTCCGAGGTCCGCGGGTAGTCCCACGAGGATTACGTGCAGGTACGTCCGACCACAACGTACCCCACATCCGCCGCCTCTGATGGAAGGAGAAGCCCTCGCGAGTAGAGTTTTGGAATTGGGACCTGTCGGTGCTAAATTTTTAGGGTAAGTGCAGTTAACTATCCTAAAAAATAATTCATAAAATACACACCACAAGACTTCTTGAGTCAATTACAATAATTATTCCTGCTAGAAGTAAAAAAAAGACAACACTTTGAGATGCAGAAATCGAAAATATTGCATTAATCGCTTAGAAAAAATATTAAAAATTAATCGCAAGATAATTTAGCTTCAAAATATCCGAATTGATACATTTTTGATACAGTAAAGACAGTTAAGTTATTCCTGCTAGACGTAAACTGGACAATCAAAAGTTGAGATGCAGAAATCGAAAAAATTGCAAAAATATCAAAAATTATTCGAGAGATAATTTAGCTCCAAAATCTCCATATTTATACAAAACCCATGCATTTTTGATATACAGTAAAAACAATTCAGTTATTCCTGCTAGAAGTACAATGACAACACTCAAAACTTGAGATGCAGACATTGAAAATTGCATTCAGCGCTTAGAAAAAATATTAAAAATTATTTGCAAGTTAATTTACTTCCAAAATCTCCAAATTTATATAAAATCGATGCATTTTTGATATACAGTTATTATGGCCGGAAGTAAAAGGACAACACTCGAAACTTGAGATGCAGAAATTGAAAATTGCATTCAGCGCTTAGAAAAAATATTAAAAATTATTCGCAAGATAATTTACCTCCAAAATCTCCAAATTTATTTAAAATCCATACATTTTTGATATCCAGCAAAAACAGTTCAGGTATTCCTGCCAGAAGTACAAGGACAACACTCGAAACTTGAGATGCAGAAATTGAAAATTGAATTCAGCGCTTAAAAAAAATGTTAAAAATTATTCGCAAGATTATTTACTTCCAAAATCTCCAAATTGATATAAAATCCATGCATTTATGATATCCAGCAAAAACAATTTAGGCATTCTTGCTGGCAGTAAAAGGACAACACTCGAAACTTGAGACGCAGAAATTGCAAATTGCATTTAGCGCTTAGAAAAAATGTTAAAAATTTTTCACAAGATAATTTACTTCCAAAATCTCCAAATTTATATAAAATCGATGCATTTTTGATATACAGCAAAAACAATTCAGTTATTGTGGCTGGAAGTAAAAGGACAACACTCGAAACTTGAGATGCAGAAATTGAAAATTGCATTCAGCGCTTAGAAAAAATGTTAAAAATTAATCGCAAGGTAATTTAGCTCCAAAATCTCCGAATTTATATAAAATCGATGCATTTTTGATATACAGCAAAAACAATTCAGTAATTCTTGCTGGAAGTAAAAGGACAACACTCGAAACTTGAGATGCAGAAATTGAAAATTGCTTTCAACGCTTAGAAAAAATGTTAAGAATTATTCAGATAATTTACTTCCAAAATCTCCAAATTTATATAAAATCGATGCATTTTTGATATACAGGAAAAAAATTCAGTTATTGTGGCTGGAAGTAAAAGAACAACACTCGAAACTTGAGATGCAAAAATTGAAAATTGCATTCAGCGCTTAGAAAAAATATTAAAAATTAATCCCGAGAAAATTTAGCTCCAAAATCTTCAAATTTATATAAAATCTCTGCATTTTTGATGTATACATTCGATGTATGTATTTTTTAAATCATAATTTTTTTTTACAGACCAGTGATAATCGAAGTGCCGCACTTCGCAGCCCTTCGCGGCAAAGAACGAGAAATCGTGATCCTTAGATCTGATAATGGCGAAACATGGAGGGAGCATACTGTGGAATCCTCTGAGGACATCCTCAACGAGGTGCTGCATGAGAGCTTCGAAGCTGAAGGTATTTTTAATTTTAATTTTTATAAATTATATATTTTGAAAAATTTACTCATTAACAAAAGATACATACATGAGTAAACTGAAACGTATTAATGGTGAACTTATTAATACAGAACTGTAAAATGAATAGAAGATTTATGAAACGTTAACAATATTAGCAGGTACATAGTATATTACACAACATATTAAGTGCTACAAACGTCTACTTTCCCCTCTAAATTGAGTGATGAAAAGGTCATTTTCCAAGGTAACGTTGCCAAAAAAACTATTTTAACCTAAACATACACTAAGAACAAAAATATTCATATGGCACGAACTGTTATAAACCAAAAACTACTTCAGTAAAGTAATGATTAAGCCTTTTTTACGAAATAAATATGACAAATTAAATTATTTGCTAATCACAAGAACTTTGACAGTTGGGTCGTTAAATTTAATCGCTCTGAAAGCAACAAACTCTACCGTGCTTCCTTTGATTAACAAGTATGGAAGAGATTTGGAAATATCCTATGAGTTCCCGGGGACTTTGCCCCCTTGTTAAGGGGTAGGATATTATAGTTGCGCCAGTCGTTTTCCGTGGGATTTTGCGAGATAGATTTAAAAAATTGTAAAAAAAATAATTGATCGAGAAATTAGTTTAAAAATCTCAAGATCTTTAAAAAGAAGAAGAAGAGTGCCATATTATATGCGCAAACAAAAAGGCAACACTCTAAACTTAAACTGGGAAACAAATAGAAAATGACTTAGCGATTTGAAAAATTGTAGAGAATTCATTTATCAAGGAATTTTCTCTAAAATCTCAAGATCAATACGAAGACAAAGTATCTCTGATTTTTCGTAAAAATTAATTTAACTTAATAACCTTACCTTAAAATGTGAAAATCCCTAAAAATATTGCATTTTTTATTTCTCATAAAAACATTAGTAATATTCTATGCGGAAACAAAACGAAACACTCCAAACTTGAACTGGGATATAAAGGAATGCATTTAGAGATTTAAAAAAAAAATTATCAAGGAATTTACTTCAAAACCTTAAATTCTATTGAAGAACAGAGCTTTTATAATTTCTCATCAAATAACTAAGTATGTTTCTTGCGAAAGCGAAATGGAAACACTCTAAACTTGAACTTCTCAATAAAATATTTGAAAAATTATCAACGGAATTTACTTACAAAATTTGAAGGTCTATAAAAAGCCAATGCATTTTTGATTTCCTGTAGAAATAATTGTTATACTATTTGCGGAAACAAAACGGCAGCACTTTAATCTTGAACTGATATACAAAAATATGCATTCAGCATATGATTAATTAATTTCTCACTTAACCCGTGGTGAAACATAATTATATAATTTGATTAATTGAAACACTTGGTTTTGTTTCACTGCTTTTATTTGTCTCTCCGACTAGTTTCGACCTTAGGTCATTCTCAGGGAGATTAATCAAATGCATTCAGCAATTTGGGACAATTTAAAATAATTCACTTATTAAGGAATTTGCTTTTTAAATTTTCCAGAAAAAAATATATCCATGTTGTATGAGAAAATAAAATGGCAACACTCTAAACTTGAAGTGGCAAATAAACAAAAAAATACATTTAGCGTTTTGAAAAATTGTAAAAAATCACGAAATTTGCTACAAAATCTCAAAATTCGTATAGAGACGATGCAATTCTGATTTTCTGTAAAATTGCTGTATGCAAAACGGCAGCACTCTAAACTTGAACCGAGTTACAAAAAATGCATTCAGCTATTTGGAAAATTAAAAACAAACACTTATTTGCTTTAAAATCTTAAGATCTGTAGAAAAGCACTGCATTTATAATCTTTCATGAAAATAATTTTGATATTCTCTGCCGGCAAAAAAACGGCAACACTCTGAACTCGAACTAAGATGCAATTAAAATAAATTCAGCCATTTGAAATATTGAAAAAATAGAAGAATTAACTTATTAAGGGCTGAAAGACCTCGAGTCGATAGCCAGTTAATAACGGTAATGTAACAAAACTTTGGAATATGTCTTAAAATGTATATAAACTACTATTAATAAAGATATTTGTATATATAACTTATTAAGGAATTCGCTTTAAAATAATAAGATCCGTAAAAAATGCATTTCTGATTTTCCTTAAAAAAAATGCCATTCCATGCGGAAACAAAACAACAATACTCTAAACTGGAAGTGGGATACAATTAAAAAGTTATTAAGCGTTTTAAAAAATCGTAAAAATGTATCAAAGAGCTTGCTTCAAGAGCTCAAGACCTAAAATGATAATACATTTCAAATTTTTAATAATAGCTGGATCTAAACTTGAACTGGGCAAACAAAAATGGCTTGATGACTTTAAGAATTGTCTGTTGTATGTAAAAAGTGTATGAAGTTAATAATAAGGATCAATTTATTGACAAGAGTATTAACGTTCAAAATAAAATAAATTAGCATTATCAAATTTGTTATTGTCGAGGAATATGTGTTTAGGAAATTCATTAGATTTACTAGCGTCATTTACAAAAAAAAACAACAACAAAACCTGCTAGGATTCTGATAAATGTTCCCTTCAGTCACAAATAAATGAGACTGTCATTGAATCTTACTTAAATTGTGATCTTAAACTTGTAATCTACTAAATACGATGGCTGAAAGACTTAGGTCGCTGGCCCATTGTATTCCTCTAAGAAGGGCAATAAACGATTTTATTATTATTATTAAAGTACGCTTATATTGAATGCAAGCTATCTAACTAACCGAAATTTCAATAAAAAAACTAAATACAAGGTAACGATAATCGGGGATTTCTCTTGAAACCAAAAACATGTCTTAAAGAATTATCTCAATAAAATGAGAAATACGATACTTTTCGACTTCTTTACAATTTAAATTGTAGAAGACGAAAAATATCGTATTTCTCATTTTATTGTATTTTTATACAAGAAGTCAGAGAATTTTTATTTTATTGTTATTTAGAATTGAAATCGGCACATTTTGGATTATTCAATATATCTTAAAAAAAAAAGTTAAAGTGAATTCAAATTAGATTGTTGCTAGTATTCATTTCTACAAAATATCCCCCGTTCAACCCTCATTCTAAGTCTTCTAATAACCGAGATACCAGTTTTATTTATGTATGTAATTATTGTTAATTTCATCTTATCCTTTTATTGGGTGATAATAAAGATTATTATTATATTATGCCAATGGTGAGCATCAAAATGTAGACACACTATATATCTATACACTATTACGATTTACCCACTCAGTTATTACCGAAATTAATAACGACATGATTATTATACGATGAGGAAATTTAATATGCAAAATGACTCTTTTTTTCAAGCGTTATCATTTATGTAACATCAATTAAGCAATGACCTAGTTCCACAAAGATTTTCATTACTGCGGCCGAAATTATTTCTTGATCTATTATTCCATTATTTCATCTTCCACTTCAGCCTACGTTAACCCTGAATTAAAATGTCCGAACACAACGCTGAAACAGTCAAAATTGCGTCGTTACGCATGTCTATATAAAGATTGTGATCTTCTGGAGCGAATTACATGGAGTAGAAATTTGAATAAATTCGCTTAAAGATTGTAATCTCCCGGAGTTAATTACATAAAGTATAATTTCGAATAAATTCGGTTCTGGTAGTTAATTTAAGTAATGGAAAATTGGCTTATAATATTATAACATAAGCAGATCCTTAAAATTAATAATGATTTCAAAATAAATCAATTTGCTGAGCTATTTTAATTTAAATTAAGTAATTTACAAAGGCAAATCATTTAAAAAAACACCTTTATTGGCATATACATATGTACATAATTATATTACTTCATATGTTATTTCTTCTGTACTTCTTTTCCCATTTTAAAAGTAATCGTATATAAATTGAAATTGAAAGTGTAACACGCTTCCGACAGAGATCGAACCTGCAACCTCCAGTTTTCTAGACTTGGGTGCTGATATGCGCCACAGAAGTCACACAGTTTTGATTCCTCCAATCACACGCACATCAGTGGCGGCTCGTGGAACATTTTGATGGTAGAGCCACTTTTTGAGAAAAAAAAAACAATTACTGTTGCAAAATTATTCAGTAAATTACAACTGACAACACATGTGATTCTACATTTCCGTAAAAATTAGAAATGCATTGTTTCTAAATTTTAGAATATTTCAATGTGAACAGAGATGAAATTTAAAAAAAATTGCAATAAATTCGTCGACGCGAAAAAAATATAAAAACAATTGCCATCGACTTGAAACTTTCCAAAACAACTGACAACACATGTGATTCTACATTTCCGTAAAAATTAGAAATGCATTGTTTCTAAATTTTAGAATATTTCAATGTGAACAGAGATGAAATTAAAAAAAAATGCAACAAATTCGTCGACGCGAAAAAAATATAAAAACAATTGCCATGGACTTGAAACTTTCCAAAACAACTGACAACACATGTGATTCTACATTCCCGTAAAAATTAGAAATGCATTGTTTCTAAATTTTAGAATATTTCAATGTGAACAGAGATGAAATTTAAAAAAAATTGCAACAAATTCGTCGACGCGAAAAAAATATAAAAACAATTGCCATCGACTTGAAACTTTCCAAAACAACTGACAACACATGTGATTCTACATTCCCGTAAAAATTAGAAATGCATTGTTTCTAAATTTTAGAATATTTCAATGTGAACAAAGATTAAATTTAAAAAAAATGCAACAAATTCGTCGACGCGAAAAAAATATAAAAACAATTGCCATGGACTTGAAACTTTTCAAAACAACTGACAACACATGTGATTCTACATTCCCGTAAAAATTAGAAATGCATTGTTTCTAAATTTTAGAATATTTCAATGTGAACAGAGATGAAATTTTAAAAAAATTGCAGCAAATTCGTCGACGCGAAAAAAATATAAAAACAATTGCCATGGACTTGAAACTTTTCAAAACAACTGACAACACATGTGATTCTACATTCCCGTAAAAATTAGAAATGCATTGTTTCTAAATTTTAGAATATTTCAATGTGAACAGAGATGAAATTTTAAAAAAATTGCAGCAAATTCGTCGATGCGAAAAAAATGTAAAAACAATTGCCATCGACTTGAAACTTTCCAAAACAACTGACAACACATGCTATTCTACATTCCCGTAAAAATTAGAAATGCATTGTTTCTAAATTTTAGAATATTTCAATGTGAACAGAGATGAAATTTAAAAAAAATTGCAGCAAATTCGTCGACGCGAAAAAAATATAAAAACAATTGCCATCGACTTGAAACTTTCCAAAACAACTGACAACACATGTGATTCTACATTCCCGTAAAAATTAGAAATGCATTGTTTCTAAATTTTAGAATATTTCAATGTGAATGGAGATAAAATTTAGAAAAAAATTCGCCGACGCGAAAAAAACATAAAAACAATTGCCATCCACTTGAAACTTCACAAAATCACTCAATATTAATTCAAGAGTGATTTCGTACAAAATTCAAATACATTCCGTCTATTGCTTTCGCGATTTTTCGTGTAAATTTATGAAAAATTATAATCATTTTTTGCTGAAGCGAAAAAAATATAAAAACAGCTGTAAAATACTTGAAACTTTCTAAATTTACTTAAAATACATTAATCATAATACGCCTCTAAAAAACCCATAATACCCAATCACAAGTTTTCAAGATAACCGACCGAGAACAGCCCTTAAGATTTTTTAAGTTTCACTTCTTCGGAGTGAAAAAAAAGTACAAAAACAACTATAGCACATTTGAAACTTTTCACTAGGTGATAATCTGCCAACGTATGGATGTTAAGATCTGCAAATCGGCACGGAAAATCTTCATTTTTTGTTAAGATGTATTATTCATCATTTGCCAATCGTGCTGAGATAAGTGACTCAAAATGAGTCATGAATGTTTGTTAGCGTGTGAAAATATAAAATGTTCGCCTATCTAATTTTTGAGAAAATGCCATATGCCACCAAGGTAGGACGTCACGAATGTCCACCTGCTTAGACCATATGCCCTAATTGAATTTTAATGACAAGTTTGCTATAATTTTTAACGCAAGCATAAGGGGGTATAGCAGCTGTCAACAGTATTAAATATACAATTTCAATTCTGTAAATTTGAATACAACGAACTCCCTGTTTAGGACATTTGTAAAAGTGTCTGAATAAATGTATCGTCTCTCTCTCTCTCTCGTTAATGAATTTTCTATTATTGCAGAAATCAGTCAGCTGGAGGACACAGCCTCCGGACGAATAACGAGAATACTAACCAACGACTTCCCGCAGTACTTCGCGGTCGTCTCGAGGATAAGACAAGAGGTCCACGCGATCGGCCCGGAGGGCGGGATGGTGTCCAGCACGGTCGTGCCGCAGGTCCAGGCCGTTTTCCCGCAGGGAGCCCTCACGAAGAAAATCAAAGTGGGACTGCAGGTAAATCTGTTCAAGCCTCGCAAGGGCGTGCCCTTCGAGAGGCTGCGAAAGATAACCGTGAACCATATCCCGAAAAAGAAACGCTGGTCGTTGGTCTGGTAAACGACGCAAAAGAATCAATACCTAAAAAATAGGGATACCTAGAACACCACATATAAGTACAAACAATGGAACGCGCGTTTCGCTACGCTTGCTCGTATTATCTTTATCACCCGGGATGGGTCGTGTGTTTGTGTTAGGTAGGAGAGGTGTGCCCAGGCGGGATATACCTGAACACACCTCTACTAGCCTAGATAGTTAGATTTAAGAAATAAGCAGTAAAATATATGATTAAATATATATATATATAGAGTGTTTTTGTGCTGCACACTTGATGAGATCAAAATTGTGGGTGTGATTGAAATAAATCTCTTTTTTGATTAGATTTTCGTTTATTAAAACTAATTCTAAAGGAATTTGAAAATTGATCAATTAACACTTTGACTGCTTACAGTTTTGAAAGCAGTACTCTAGAAGGTGAAACATTTTTTTCTAGATAGTCCGTAGTCATACTGTAATTTACTTTTGAAGTCAAAAGCGTTTGAAAAATAAAAATGTATTTCGTGTATATGTTGATGACGCATGAAGCCATCGGATCAATTTACCATAGAATCATAGACGTCATCAGCATTCAATGAGTTAAAACCGTTTTTGACCAGAAAAATATACATCGAGGGTACCTTTAAGTAAGGTATTCAAGTGGACATATTTATACGTCAGTTCTGTCATCTGTCAAAGACATAGCATATCTGTTGCACGGGATTTGAAGCCCTGTCGACCCGTTCTGATTTAAATATACATTGCGTCAGTTAGGCCCACTTGCACCATTTTTTCGTTAAGTCTAACTTTGTAAAGTAGGACTTATATTTTAAGTCATGCTTAAATGGAAGCGTCATGCACCATTGGTATTAATACAATTGCTTTAGTAAGCAAGCTCAAAGTGTTGCAACATCGTAAAATCTTGCGATTTTCACTTTTTAACGTTGGCGACATAGGTGTCCTTTTCTCAGCTGATTTTGACATAAAGTGCGTGCGAGTCTTTTTACGTGAACAGCGTTGCTCTATGAACAGGGAAATAGTGAAACTCGCCATAATTATTAAGAATTCAATGCTCAATTAAATATTTTTGAAGGCAAATGCACGCGTAAAAAAATTTCGGTGCGTAAAAAAGAGAGGTTATGTCACTATTAGCCAGTATTTTGAGTCAGGCCAAGTCATTTTAACAAAGTTTATTTGCGGATACGAAAACACCGAAAGAACGACAATTTGTCCAAATCATGAGAATCCAAACTGGTGGATAAATGAAATTAATAATATCCATGAGGTCTAAATCGTCTTCAAAAATATAGTCACTCCAAAGTTTAATTCTTCAAGTGCCATTTTAAATATAATAGGAGTTTTATTATTGAAAATAATTTATTGTGCATAAAAATCTGTCACAAGGGACCACTGACGGAAGGAATTGAAGGTTATGTATGCAGACTTATATTTTAAGCGGTCCATGATGACGGATTATTTAAAGTCTTGCTTAAGCTGTGCTTAAAGTATGGTGCAAGCAAAATACACACATTAATGTTGCTTAAATTTTAAGAATGCTTTAAGCATAGCTTAATTGCAATGGTGCAAGTGGGCCTTAGTGTTAAAACCAATACTTGGGAATCTGATATTTAAATTCACTGTCACTTTTGACATGTAGAGACAGTCGTAGAGTCATTCTGGTGTCACATTGCGCGGTGAACATCTTAAATTTCAAGAGTGGAGATGCCGGAAACTCATAAGTATTTAGCGTCGTGTGAACTTAATGTAAACAAATCGAGTGACCGCAATTGTACGTAGAGCCACCCCAAAATGTTGTGACACCTTGGGGTAAAGTTTGCGCAGAGTGAGAGAACGCGATAACAAATCGAGTGACCGCATCACCGAATTGAAGATGAATCAGCACTTTGTGGCCGATTCTTTGTGTACAGAATCGGCCACGAAGTGATGATGCGGTCACTCGATTTGTTATCGCGTTCTCTCACTCTGCGCAAACTTTACCTCCAGGTGTCACAACATTTTGGGGTGGCTCTACGTACAATTGCGACCAAAAAAATATGACACCTTTGTTATCTGGGTCTAAAATTTATTCATGTAAATTGGGCTTCAATGCCTAATCATTGTTATTAAATGACAATAGAGTAAAAAAAATTAAAGAATGAACCGACATCAATAAATGTTTTGCAACAGCCTGCATGCTTTCATATTATAAACAAAATTGATACTAAACCGACCCGCACTCATCTTCACCGTGGCTGAACCATTAACCGAAACACGTGTCATGAAACTGGAAATAACAACATGAAACCAAACGAGAGTTTTATTTCAATTATACCCACAAATATGTAGAGTCCGATTTTAATAATATAATAATTTTCCTCGTTACTGAATTTTGAAGAATATATTCGTCTGATATATACGAAATCTCAGAGTGTTAATATTTGAATAGAGATACAGATAAAATGTTAAAGTTGCTAATTGAAAAAAAAATCATTTTTTGTAAAGTTACGGTGCTGTTCAAGGTATCCATTATAGAGTAGCCTTGGATTACCAGCAACAAAAACGCTGATAATCCACGTAAAATCTCGGTGATCTGCCTTATTCGATCGAAATCAGTATTTAAAAATAAAAACAAACAAAAAAAATATTTTCATAAGCGTTGAATGTAAATTTTCCTCCCGTTGGAGTTTTTAATTTAATTTTTGGCCTAAAGGTGTTCTTCCCAGGTTTAGCCTGAGAAAGTACAAATTGTAGCATTCATGCTTTTCTAGTCATTTAATTGCTCATGGTATAGGAAAAATTGCTCAAAATCGTGTGACCAAAAATTGCGCTTTAAAATTTTATTGTATATATTTTTACCATTTATCAAACTTGAATTTGTTGCATTATTTTCCTATACTACAAATTAGAAACCATGTTTTACTAATCATCTCACCCGGCGCAGTTAATTTAACAATAATTAAACTCCCTTTGTCACGCAAAGAGAGACGTTAATTATGTTTACCTTCTAACACTAGTTATAAACCCCCCTGTATATTTCAAAACTCGACTCACCAAATAAGTGTCAAATATGTATACAATTTGAGTGCCCAATAAAATTTAGTTAAACTAACGTAAACTAATTTATTTACTAACAAAAAAAAACACCTCAGAGGAATTCTCGCTGTTGCCAGCGAGAAATCTTCTTTGCGTTTTTTTTTCATCTTTCAAAGATTTACAAAGCATGGTTCGCAACAAATTCGGTGATTAATTGACTTGGCGTTTAACTACATCTCTATTGGGCGCTCGGCTCAAAAAGACATACTTTATCTTCACTTTATTTACTCATCGCTTCTCATTCTATTTTTGCACTTTTTGCAGCTATCATTTTGTTTATGTTGTTTTGCTGTCGAACCTTGCTTTGTGTCTTCACCCCATCCCTTCATCCTCATTCCTGCATATGTTTTTTTTTACTTTAACAAATACTCTTCTATAACCGAGTCGTGTGGTAAGTATGCTTCGCTTTTATCACGGTCATTAACTGTGCCTTTTATTAACACTCATTATTTTTTTAACGTTCGTGTAAATATGTATATTGAATTCACGCATGTTTAAACAATTTCTCAATTACTGTTTCACAAAGTCAAGATATATTTTAGTGTGTGTTAACATAATAAAATGTACTACTACAATTTTTTTGTCATAAAAATATTTCA
Source organism: Ocypus olens (assembly GCA_910593695.2). Taxonomy (NCBI): domain Eukaryota; kingdom Metazoa; phylum Arthropoda; class Insecta; order Coleoptera; family Staphylinidae; genus Ocypus; species Ocypus olens. The sequence continues at coordinate 8,308,181 of OU343050.1, forward strand.
ATGAGTAGCAAAAAATAGGTCAAGACGTTTTATAAAGATAATTAATTTTAACCTTTACCTAACGAATGTCTCCATATTCGCGACAACAAAAATATTCATGTAAGATCGAATTCCGACGTATTCGCGACAAAAAAATATTTTCCTAGGATCGAATTATAGCGATGGTAAATTTTAAGTTCCCGGTGAATCCACGTTTAGAAAAATTATGAATAAACTCATTAGAGCGATGGTTGCCAGGAGCACTATAAACTAGCTCATTAGCTAAAGGTTAAATTATCGAGAAAAAAGTTTTTAAAAAATGTTGTGATATTTTTAATCAAGTAGAATTCTTTTGAAATGCAGTGGAGGGGTGTTTGCAGATTTTTACAGAATTGTGTAGTATGGTGTTCTTTGTGTAGATTTAGAAAATTTCAATTGTCTACCAATTGTTTTCGTATATTGTTGAGGGCTCGAGAGAAAATTAAACTTTAGAAATCTACAAATTTTGTTCTCGAGGGATTATCTCGAAATGTAGTGAAAGGGTGTTTGCTGATTTTTACGGTATCGTAAAGTAAAGTATTGTTTGAGTAGATTTTGAGAATTTCAAAGCCGCAGCCATTGTTTTTATATTTTTTTAAGCGCTCGAGAAAAGTGCATTTTTTGATAATTACAAATTCTGTTCTCGAGGGGTAATCTCGAAATGTAGTGAAGGGGTGTTTGCTGATTTTTACAGTATCGTAAAGTAAAGTATTGTTTGAGTAGATTTAAAGAATTTCAATGCCGCGGCCATTGTTTTTATATTTTTTTAAGCGCTCGAGAAAAGTGCATTTTTTGATAATTACAAATTCTGTTCTCGAGGGATTATCTTGAAATGTAGTGAAGGGGTGTTTGCTGATTTTTACAGTATCGTAAAGTAAAGTATTGTTTGAGTAGATTTAGAGAATTTCAAAGCCGCGGCCATTGTTTTTATATTTTTTTAAGCGCTCGAGAAAAGTGCATTTATTGATAATTACAAATTCTGTTCTCGAGGGGTAATCTCGAAATGTAGTGAAGGGGTGTTTGCTGATTTTACAGTATCGTAAAGTAAAGTATTGTTTGAGTAGATTTAGAGAATTTCAAAGCCGCGGCCATTGTTTTTATATTTTTTTAAGCGCTCGAGAAAAGTGCATTTATTGATAATTACAAATTCTGTTCTCGAGGGGTAATATCGAAATGTAGTGAAGGGGTGTTTGCTGATTTTTACAGTATCGTAAAGTAAAGTATTGTTTCAGTAGATTTAGAGAATTTCAAAGCCGCGGCCATTGTTTTTACATTTTTTTAAGCGCTCGAGAAAATTGAATTTATTGATAATTACAAATTCTGTTCTCGAGGGGTTATCTCGAAATGTAGTGAAGGGGTGTTTGCTGATTTTTACAGTATCGTAAAGTAAAGTATTGTTTGAGTAGATTTAAAGAATTTCAAAGCCGTGGCCATAGTTTTTATATTTTTTTAAGCGCTCGAGAAAAGTGCATTTATTGATAATTACAAATTCTGTTCTCGAGGGGTAATATCGAAATGTAGTGAAGGGGTGTTTGCTGATTTTTACAGTATCGTAAAGTAAAGTATTGTTTGAGTAGATTTGGAGAATTTCAATGCCGCGGCCATTGTTTTTATATTTTTTTAAGCGCTCGAGAAAAGTGCATTTTTTGATAATTACAAATTCTGTTTTCGTGGGGTAATCTTGAAATGTAGTGAAGGGGTGTTTGCTGATTTTCACAGTATCGTAAAGTAAAGTATTGTTTAAGTAGATTTAGAGAATTTCAAAGCCGTAGCAATTGTTTTTATATTTTTTTAAGCGCTCGAGAAAAGTGCATTTATTGATAATTACAAATTCTGTTCTTGAGGAATTATCTCGAATTATAGTGAAGGGGTGTTGGCTGATTTTTACAGTATCGTAAAGTAAAGTATTGTTTAAGTAGATTTAAAGAATTTCAAAGCCGCGGCCGTTGTTTTTTATATTTTTTTAAGCGCTCGAGAAAAGTGCAATTACTGATAATTACAAATTTTGTTCTCGAGGGGTAATCTCGAAATGCAGTGAAGGGGTGTTTACTGATTTTTACAGTATTGTATAGTAAAGTATTGTTTCAGTAGATTTAGAGAATTTCAAAGCGGTGGAAATTGTTTTTATATTTTTTCAAGCACTCGAAAAAAGTGCATTTATTGATAATTACAAATTCCGTTCTCGAGGGGTAATCTCGAAATGTAGTGAAGGGGTCTTTGCTGATTTTTACAGCATCGTAAAGTAAAGTATTGTTTGAGTAGATTTAAAGAATTTCAACGCCGCGGCCAGTGTTTTTATATTTTTAAGCGCTCGAGAAAAGAGCATTTATTGATAATTACAAATTCTGTTCTCGAGGCGTAATCTCGAAATGTACTGAAGGGGTGTTTGCTAATTTTTACAGTATCGTAAAGTAAAATATTGTTTGAGTAGATTTAGAGAATTTTAAAGCCATTTTTATAATGTTTTTATATTTTTTTAAGCGCTCGAAAAAAGTGCATTTATTAATAATTGCAAATTCTGCTCTCGGGGGATTATTTCGAAATGTTGTGAAGGGGGTGTTTGCTGATTTTTACAGAATCGTGAAGTAAAATATTGTTTTAGTAGATTTAGAGAATTTCAAAGCCGTGGCAATTGTTTTTAAAAAAATTTAAGGGCTCGAGAAAAGTTTTGGGGATTTGTGAATTTTTATTTATAATAGGAGTATTATTTAACATTTATGGTTTCTCCGAATTCTTAACCAGAAATGAATCCATTTTACTTTCATATATTTCATAATTTGTGACTGTACTATTTTGACTTATGTAATAATGCAGTGTTTCAGAAGGATATCCCAGTTTTAAATTGAAGTATAATTTTACGCGAGTCACAAGCGATTGCGCTCACTTTGAAATACTCTAATATGATTGGTTAAAAATCGGTAATTTTACATTTAAAAAAAAACAGCCAAAACAGGTCATGCGCAAAAAACCATAAGTCTTTTCTAAGATCCTAAAAAAAACTTCATACTTCGACTTTGTCAGCGTCAATAATTATTTTCAAATTCAGGAACTAAGAAAAGGCATGAGGGTTTTTTTCATTACCTGCTTTGACAAATTTTTTTTTCGATCTCACACTACAATTTTATTATTTTATTTTTTATTATGTGTTGTAATTTGAAACGTCACGAATTTAAAATTGATAAATCTTTTGTTTTTTTTGTGTTTGCATATTCAGTTCTAAATAAGCGTTCTTTTTTGATTGGCATTGTCTTTTTATAAGTTTTGTTGTTTTGTATTTTATCAAAATTTTATCACAGTGCGAATCAAGCAGGAACTAATAATAATAAATAAACTGCAGGTCTATTGTTTGACTTAACCCTTTCAGCACTGGATTTTTAAATTTGAAAACGAAATTTTTTTGTTAATTATTATTGATGGGGAGCTTCTTAAGACCATAAATACCAAATTTGATTAATTAGTATAGGTATTAATTAGTGAGGCTTTGTTGAAGTGACATCTAGTGATAAACAGCAAAAATATGGATTGTCATAGTAAGTAGAGACATTTAAATGTTGCGGTGGCAATTGCCACCACCAGGGCCGAAAGGGTTAATAAGAAAACATGCAATGGTATCTCTGGAAAAGAAACTAACAAATACAAGAAAAGCTGAACGTCCCCCCTTCACGTTTCGCGGTTTTATCAGATACACGTCTCAACTTATAGACTCCGATATTGTTTGTTTCGGCTATGATACGAAGATCCTCGATGGTTCTTGCTTTGAGACTCCCAAAAATAGTCCGTTCACGAAAAGTCCACAAATCTTTAGAAAAAATACGATACTCGTAGCCAATGCTTTCCATTAATTCATTAGAGGTGTATTATATGGTACAATACTGTTGAACATATCCCAGACTAAGTCCGTTACCTTCTAGAAGCTTCACGAATTCCATAAAAAGGTTGTCGTGCATATCAGTACTTGAAAGAAATCGGTTTTTAAAACACTTCTTGTTTGAAAATTACCGAAACTTGAGTCACAAAAATAAATATATAAGTTATACAAAGCAAAGTTGAAAGTGTTTTATTATAACTTTAAAGAAAATTGGTCACACCATATACCAATTTTTTTTTTGACGGAAATGATGTCTCATTATATACATGAGGATTTTCTTGAGGATTCTTGTGTTTTGTAAAATTACATAGCCTGTCAGATGAAACCAAACTTCACCTGTAAACCATAATTATCAATATTTCTCTTTTCATCAAGTGTTGGAACCAATTGCAGTATTCGAATGGCGTTCGAAAATAAAAAAATCGTATTTGTACTAAAAGACACATTACTTTATCCAGGAAGAGTTAGAATGTGGTTTACAATATCAGGTCACGTAATAGGATCAAGTTTCTTTGAAAAAAATTGCAAGTCAGGTCCTGTGATCATTGGACCAATTTTCTTGAAAAGAAAAACTGCAAATACTGATTAGAAGATTAACACAGATTTCGTGGATCTGCTAAATCGAACTTACTATGGTATATTTTTATCAGGATGGAGCTTTTAAAATAGCTTCTATAGCCCGTTCTCTGGAATCTGGCGGCTGTGGTCGTAAAAGTAGGGGACGTAATATTTTTTATCTCAAACCAATCTTTGTTGAGAAGTACTGGTGTAAAAGTTCGTATGCCAATCGGAGCGAAGGACTGTAATAAATGTATGGGATGTCGATCCTCAGGGCGGACCGACCGTTTTACGACCTCGGCCGCCAGATTCCACCGAATAGGCTATACTAGAAGCTTTAATTGGCAAAATTGCAAGAACATATGCTGCCCATGATGGAAACTTTTAAATCGAACTCTCCACTTGGAAGAGAAATAACTTGGGTTAGAGCAGAAGATCATATTTGATGATGTTACTTAGTAATCTTCATACTTGATTTTTTCATATTACTTAGAAATATTATGTTTGCATTGTAACAAAATAAAATAAATAAATAAAATCAACTGCTTCTTCAAGGATACTTTAAAGATTTGTGTCCTTCGAGGTCATCAGACTTGACGTCTGAGGATTTTTTTGTGTGGGCTTATCTTAGAGTCGTGGTTCCCAAACTGCTTGGTATGGTGGCCCTTTTTTTGCTATGACTTGACTTCTGTAGATTTTTTTTGTTATCTGAGATATACAGAATTGGTACCCAAACTGTTTCCTATGGGACCATGGAATGCTCACGCTCCTCTGATAATCAAAAGAAAAAAAAATACTGCAGTAACATTTATTTATTTCATTAACAAAAAAATCAAAAATGATGAAAAATCGGGTGCCTCAGATATTTTATAATTTTAGTGAAAAAAATATTTTTTTTTATCCATGAATAAGATTCTTTCGCGTTTCACGCCCCCTTAACATCTCTTCATGTCCCCCGGCTTGGGAATCACTGATCTACAGGAACAGACAAGGAACCATCCAGAATCTCCGGATAGGCATGACAGGTGAAAAATCAATACCGATCTATCAGAGAATATGGTGAATTTGGCAAGAATATATCTCCAAGTGGAGGGGAGGGGGGCATTTCTCAGCATATCTTGTAACAGTTAGTTATTTTTCCAAAGATAATCGCACAGTTAATAACATTTAGGGCCGGTATTATAAACGTCAGTTAAATTTATTCGAAGATTAAAATTTAAATAAAGTTTGTTCAGTTAAAATTTAATCGTCAATTAAATCTAAGTGACCTTTATAATACTGGCCCTTAACCACTTCGCGCCCATGCTGCTTTGATTTAATTCCAGGTTTGATGAAAAATTACTTCTTTGTTGTTAACTTTTTCTACGAAATATGATCTCACTGTCACAAACTTTCCCATTTATGCAAAAATATATGAAAAAATATTCCATAGATGGCGCTAAAGAAGTAATTTTTTTGTACAATGTTTTGTTTTCATTTTTTGCTTGTTGCCATATGTGGCGAACCTGGGCGTGAAGAGGTTAATGTTTTATTATTTAGTCAAACAATAGACCTGTGCTAAAATTGGGATATCCTACTGAAACACTCTGTACAGACAAGTTTATGATAAGTTGATAGGTGGCAGCATTTTCTCTCTCCATCATTCGCGCAGATATCGTTGGTGTGAACAATAATATTCACCTCATCGGTGTTGCTAATATTTCAACAGTTCTCGTTGTTTCGCTTCATCCATCTTTGATCTCACTCTTTTATTACCAGTCATACCATTCATCGATAAACTCGACCATACTTGTAAATTATTGCTACTGGCTTCGATATTGATAGGCTTTGTTTTCCCAAGAATTTTCGATTAATTTCCACAGACCATATTTTACAAAAAAAGTTACATTTAAAATTAACACCCAAAGATATTATGACAAATTCATGTATAGCCGTCCCAAAATGTCGTGACACATTGCGCAGTGAAAATTTTAAATTTCAAGAGAACGTCGGAAACGAGAGAGAGAACATATTTATTCAATAACTATATAATATATGTACATTAAAGTTCATACATCTAAAAAGTTTTATTTAACATATTAAATTATTATTGAACGGGATATCGACCGAGGTCTTTCCGCCTTCGGAAACGATTATTCAGTGATATGTAAATATAGACACAGAATCGGTCGCGAAGTGATGATTCATCTTCAATTCGGTGATGCGGTTTCTGTCCGAATACTTTCTCACTCAGACAGGTGTCACCACATATTGAGACGGCTCTACATACAGATACGCCGCTTTTACATTAATTTACGATTTCATTTTACTACTTATCAATATCCATACTAAATATACCGGGTGACCCAGGGATCTGTAAAAGCCTCATAACTTATTTGCTATTTGAGATATCGACTTCTAGTTTTCTTGAACTGGTACCCACACTTATTCTACATATTTTAAAAATATGTATGTTTTTATACAGGGTGTCCCAATATATATAACAGAACAAGTTATGTTTTTTTTAAATGGAACACCCTATATTTTATACTTTATTTTCAACCCTCTTGAGAAGCTGATAAAAATAGTATAAGATGGTATGGGTCTATTATGGACGGTTGGTTAGTTATGGGCAAATTTGTGGCAAAAACATGTACACATTGAAAACATTGCAGAAGCGTTCCTAGCAAAGATAGCATCATTATTTATACATTAGAAAATTTCCCACATCATAAAGAATAATACACATCGGCTTTGGTTCTCTTTTATTCATAGTGCTATACAGGGTGTCAACAAACGCAAAATAATGGAAAACTATTTTGTTCAAATGGAACACCCTATATAAATTGCCACCAATCTATGGCATTTTTAATAAGCTTTCCAATGATATACAGTTTGTATAAGAAAATATTAAGGATTCTTGAGATTTATCAATGAAAACATATTGGTTTTGTCACCTTCTGCTGATTTGTGGATTTTCAGCCAAAACTATGTATTTTCAGGAAAAATTATAAGGGACCAAAGTTGTAGAGCGAAAAATTTCCGATCGACATAGGTCTTTCAACTTTTAAGATAATGCGTGCATTGCCCGCCAGAGCGCGCAAAATCGTGACCGTATATGCATTTTAGCGTTTTTTTATTAATAAATTGCACTATACTTTATTTTCCGCACCCTCTAGCGGAAAAACGGGAAATTATAGGGAAATTAAAATGGCCCATATCGATTGAAAATGTTCCGCTCTACAACTCTTAATAGAAGCAATTTTTGCCAAAAATGCATAGTTTTCTCTAAAAATGCAAATTGAAAATGTATGCATCAATTTTTGCGTTTTTCAATGGTTTTTTGCATTTTTAGCGAAAACTATGCATTTTGGGCGAAAATTGCTTCTTTTAAGAGTTGTAGAGCGGAATATTTTCAATCGATGTAGGTCATTTAAATAATTCTATAATTACCCGTATTTCTGCTAGAGGACGTGGAAAATAAAGTATAGTGCACTTAATTAACAAAAAAATTGAGAAAAACGCTAAAATGCATATACGCGCACTCTGGCGGGCAATGCACGCATTATTGGAAAAGTCGAAACACCTACCTATCGATCGAAAATCCAAAAATGAGCTGGAGGTGACAAAAGAAAAATGTTTTTATGGATAAATCTCAAGAATCGTTAATATTTCATTGTACAAATTGTACATCATTGGAAAGCTTATTAAAAATTCCATGCACTGGTGGCAAGATATATAGGGTGTTCCATTTGAAACAAAAAATAGTTATCCAATATTCTGCGTATGTTGACACCCTGTATAGCAGTATGAATAAAAAAGAACCAAAGCCATTTTGTATTATTCTTCATGATGTGGAAAATTCTTTAGTGTATAAATTGCTAGGAGCGCTTCTGCAACTTTTTCAATGTGTCCTTGTTTTTGCCACAAATTTGCCCATAACTAACCAACCGTCCATAATAGACCCATACTATCTTATACTATTTTTATCAGCTTCTTAAGAGGGTTGAAAATAAAGTATAAAATATAGGGTGTTCCATTTAAAAAAACATAACTTTGTTCTGTTATGTATATTGGGACACCCTGTACAAAAACATACATATTTTTAAAATATGTAGAATAAGTGTGGGTACCAGTTCAAGAAAACTAGAAGTCGATATCTCAAATAGCAAATAAGTTATGGGGCTTTTACAGATCCCTGGGTCGCCCGGTATGTATTAATCGAAACCTTCGACTTCAATCCATATTGAATATATTTATGAATCCGTCGACTTCATTTTGATTAAACGATTGCATTTTGAAAATCAGGCCCAACCGATCGACCCGGAACTAACGGCGAAGCTGTTGGGCCACGGCGTCGCCGTATCACCAGTAGTGACCGTCGAGCCGAGGAGGAGGAAGTTCCACAAGGCCATAACACTGTCCATGCCCGCGCCAAGGGCTCACTCCCAGGGCATGATAAACCAATACTCAGGATCGACGCCGACGCTGAGGCTCCTCTGCTCCATAACCGGTAAGTTCTTCGTGCCGTCCCGAAAAACCCCCACCGTCCCGACAATCCGTAGACAAAACTTTTTTTATTTATCGATATCCATACATTTATCATTTTGGTTTACTTTAATTTTCCATTAACATACAAAAAACAGAGAGTTAATGTGAATATATTGGCGCGTTTTTTTACAGTTCTGATCTACCAAATTAAATGTTTTTTTTTTTATAACCGAAGATGTTACAAAACATCAAAGTTGGTTTACTTAAAAAAGATCGAGTTTTTTAAAGTCAGATCAAAAACGAAGTTGAAATTTTCAACTAGTACTAGTACTAGCTTGTAGCTGGTACAAAACATCAAAGTTTGTTTATATAAAAAAACATCGAGTTTTTTAAAGTCAGATCAAAAACGAAGTTGAAATTTTAAACTAGCTTTCAAATTAGAAACGCCCGTGGCGGAATCTATTGCCTGAATGTTGTAATAAACCCGATCCGAGTGGCTGAACCACCGACATGGATATTGCCAGCGGCAGCAAATATAACAATAAATATAATAATGTAAACATTAACTATTGTTTCCCCATCAGAACATTTACACACCGGTTTTGATATTTCATGTCTCATCAGTGTAGTTTTCTTCCATCAGCAACTAACTACACTGATAAGACCTGAGAGGTTGAAACCGGTCTGTAGGTGTTCTGACGGGGAAACAATATTTAATGTTAAACTAATTTCGTTGTGATTTGGCTGTACGTTTCATTTTTTATAGTGGTATAAGGCATGAAAAAGTCTTCAATTAAAACATAACTGGATGTCCAAAAATGATAATTAAATTGACTTTAAAATTGCGACGAATTAATAAAGCATAAGAATTATGTTGAGAGTACGCGAATTTTTTTTTATGTTTATTGCCATAAATCGTAGATTTACTGATTGTAATAATAGTTGAGAGAGTGATTGATGCATAAAAATCTAAATTACAATTTTGAAGCAAGTATTACAATCAGAAGATTTTAAATTGAATTAAAACACTTTGTTAAAAAAAAAGTTAAATGGCTATCGACCAACAATCTGTGTTAACACACTTTGAGCGGGAGCGTCTGTTTGTAGACACTTTCCGAACTGTGTGCTATAGGCGGGCCGTCTATTTTTAGACGCAAACATGCAGAATGGGTTGCATACAGTTCATCATACACGGCGGCGCGCGCAATATTTTTGCTTGCGTTGCAAATCCAACCCCCTACACAGGCAAGTCACCTTAGTCATAGCGCCCGCTCAAAAAGTGTTAACAAAGAAAGAGTTTATTTAATATCTCTACAGCGGCATCAATTTACCTAAATTATATCACGAATGGTAGATTGGTCTCAGTAAAAAAAAAATTTTAATTTTCTTCACTTCGTAAGAAAACTCAAATTTCTTAACTTCGCAAGAAAACTCAATTTTCTCAACTTCGCAAGAAAACTCAATTTTCTCAACTTCGTAAAAAAACTCAATTTTCTCAACTTCGCAAGAAAACTCAATTTTCTCAACTTCGCAAAAAAACTCAATTTTCTCAACTTCGTAAGAAAACTTTTATTTGTTATAATTCGGAAATGAGATACAATAACTTTATACCTTTGATAATGACTATCTCTTAGTCACAAAGTTATTATACCCTATGTCCAAAATTATATCTAAAATCACCACGAACTAAACCACCTCCAGCATGAAATATTTCATTTGGTAGATCATCACAGAACTTCTTCACATTCACGAACCTCAAAATAACTATAATTTTATTAAAACAAAGTGTATCAACTCTACGGACCCGACTGACGTAAACACCTGGTCACACTGTGTTACCTCTATGTCCGACACGGTTTGTGTGTCTTGAGCACAAATCTCTGTGATACTGTGATACACTCAAACAAAGTACATCTCTATATGTTGCGTTTTACTGTCAAAACTCTTACGTCACACATTTACGGGCGTTTTTTTTTTCTATGATTTCTTTCTTGTGTTACGTTTCCATATTTTTTTATTTCATACTGTATTCCTTTTTCAAATGGTTTGGTGTTGTTTGTGCCTCTGTAAGTTGTTTATTTTTGTTTGTTGAGGGGTTGGCAAGCTTCAATTTGCGGTAGAATCGTAGGTCCATTAGATCAGTAGTTTAATCATTTAGACTTAAGTATAAAAAAAAAACGTTTTTTTTATTATTTGGGTAGGTATTAAAACATGTATAAACGGTACCCATAGTTTTAATTTTTTTTTCGTTTATAGTTAAGGTAAAGAGAAATACGTGTTTTCCCTAAAAAAAAAACAAAACAGAAATAACATGTTTCAGCTCTTGCGGTATTTATTCTTATGATGGTAATATTGTTATCATATTGGTAGATTGTTGTGCATCTGCGGTGTGTTTTAATAAATATATTGCCAGAGTCAGATTTGGATGAAGATCTTAAACTTAAGACTAAGAGATTGTTTGCTTATATTAGAAAATTGTTGTCTTATAGCAAGAAATTGTCAATTGTCAATCTTAGAGCACCATTGTCAGATTTGGTTGAAGAGTCCGTTATCTTAAACTTGGAGTAAGATATTGTTTGCTTATATTAGAAAATGGTTGCCCTAGAGCAAAAATTCTTACCCAAGAGCTTGTAATATTGGTCTTGAAGCAAGAAATTGTTCATTTTAGAAATTGTTGGTTTTTATCAGAAAATTGGTCTTAGAACAAGAAATTGTTATCTTAGAGCAACAGATTGTTGTTTTAGAGTAAGAAATTGGTGGGTTTTAAGATGAATTTACTGGAGTATCTAGAAATTTTCAAAATAAACCGTAATCTGGACTTCCAGTTTATCTGATCTGATACAAACCCATTTGTTTAATGCGGTCCAAAAGTGGTTTAAATTGTTGGACAATTGTAATTGTAATTTTAAGTTTGGCAATAACAAATTTAATTATGCCGAAGCTAATAATGTGTGTGATATCAACAAAGCTACTTGCGTTTTTGATTCAAGAAAATGCAAAATTATTGTTTAAATTAGAAAATGGCTGCCTTAGAGCAAAAATTCTTGCCTAAGAGCTTGTAATGTTGGTCTTGGAGTAAGAAATTGTTGGCTGTTAAAAATTGTTGGTTTTGATCAGAAAATTGGCCTTAGAGCAGACATTGTTGCCTAAGAGTTTGTAGTGTTGGTCTTAGAGCAAGAAATTGTTGGATTTCATCAGAAAATTATTGTCATAGAACAGAAATTGTTGCCCAAGAGCTTTTAATGCTGGTCTCAGAGCAAGAAATTGTTGGCTTTTATCAAAAAATTATTGTCTTATACTTAAAACAGAAATTGCCTAAGAGATTGTAATGTTAGTCTTAGAACAAGAAATTATTGCCTTTATTCAGAAAATTAATGCCTTGGAGCAGAAATTATTGGCTTTTATCAGAAAATTAATGCCTTGGAGCAGAAATTATTGGCTTTTATCAGAAATTTGATGTCTTAGAGCAGAAATTGATGCCTAAGAGCTTATAATGTTAATCTTAGAGCAAGAAATTGTTTTTTTTTATCAAAAAATTATTGTTTTACAATAAGAGCAGAAATTGTTGCCTAAGAGCTTATAATGTTAGTCTTAGAACAATAAATTGTTGGCTTTTATCAGATGTCTTAGAGCAGAAATTGATGCCTAAGAGCTTGTAATGTTAACCTTAGAACAAGAAATTGTTGACTTTTATCAGAAAATTGTTGCTTTTATAGTAGTTCCAATGATATTGGATTCGATTATTTGTTTTTAAGTTTGCAGAAAGAATTGTAAAATTTTGCAAATATTAAAGATATGTATTTTAGTAAATAAGATTAAATGAAATGATATTACATTATAATTACAAACCCATACTAAAGGTACATTGATTATACTGAAAAATAAAATAGAATTAAAAATTTAAACCATTACATGTATCTTACTAAACAATAATTAGCAGGTGCTATATGATTATTATTATTATTATTATTATTATTATTATTATTATTCATTTGAGTGTCCTGAATACAATTTGTATAACCTTATTTATTGGCTGGGGTGGTCCTGATATCCAAAAACTTTGCCTAAAGTTGAAAACGTAATATTTTCTTTCTAAAAACACAGTATTTGATTTGATTTTTTTTTGTAAAAATAAAATGGCGAATTCTAAATGGTGGAGTTAAAATAAAAACATATTTCGAAATCAATTAATTAATTAATTTGTAGAAACTACGGCGACGATTTCTATCTTGTGGCAATTGGTGCGTTTCATGTGCAATAAAAGTTTTTTGAAAATTACTTTAATGCAATCAAGCGTAATAAAAGTTTTTTTAACATTTAAAAAGTGTATTTTCATTTGATACAAAAAAGTCAAAAGACACACTTTAGTATATTATTCATAATTACATAATCAGTTAACTTACAGGAAAATTTTAAATAGCATAAAAAGGTGAAGTACGAAGGAAAATCCAAGCGATTCAGAAATTTTACAAAAACGAAAAAAATCTAAAAATAAGGCTTTTCCAAAATTTGACAAAAAAAGTTGGGAGTTTTCTTGCAAATCACACTTTTTGGGATTCAATTAGATTTACTTTGTCATGTTTTTAATAACGTTTCAAAACCCAATTTTTGTTCTACACGGTGTTTGTCTCTTACGCTGCTTTTTTTAATTAAATGTTTTTGCAAGTTTGTTATACCACTAATATTACTGCAAAATAAATCTTTTGTTGAACGATTTTAATGAATTTAACATAGTTTGATGTTCAAACCGAATTTTATCAAAAATTGACCACACTTACTTTTTAATCAATGATTAATGTTGCTGGCATGAACCAATGAAATTCTGAGTACGATGCTAATCACGCTGGGTGTATAATTATCGCGACAAAATTGGGTCAATTATTGCCGGGACAATTGCTCGTGTGGGAATTGCCTAGCAACGCTGCATGTTCTATTGCAAAACGTCAGTTATCGCTGGATTTCTTAATTTGTTGAAAACAACCAATTGAATGTTTGATTATCGATATATTTCGTCTGTTAATTTCATTAGAATCGTTTAATGTATTACACATTTTTTTGCAACGCAGTATATAATATTTAACGCTTGTAACTACAAACTAACCAACATTAAATTATATCCACTTTTTAAGAGGATTATCCCTATCCCAATTAAAAAAATATAGCCATACGTATTTAATTTGTAAGAGTATCACAATATTAGAAAATGATTTGAAGTATTGCATCAAATATTAACTTATAATACCTCGAGTAGTCAAAGTTATGATGAATATTTTTGCAGTGGTATCTCGCGTCGAGATAACTAATCATAAAATAGGTGCAATGGATATGAGTGATACCACTACAAAAACAATCTACATAACTTTTACTCAGAATGGTACTCGAGAGACTATTGAGACTACTCGAACCAACTTAACCAAAACAGTCTAAAAGTTTCCGATGTGAGTACGTTCGTCCACCTGTTCGTCTGTACAATGTGACAGTGACAATTAAAATATATCCACTTGAATACTTTGTTTCAAGATGTACACGCTATAATTTTTTGGTTGGTTAAAAAAACAAAGCCATATGCTAGGTTTTAATTGGTCAATTTTTTGACGGGAGAATTGAACAGTCATGTATTATAAATTAGAGTTTTACCCCCATAAAAACCTCCTGTACTTGAATGCCGTCGGCTTTGATTGTCGAAACACAAATTGTTTTATAAACAAATATAATAATAATTCGGGCAGAAAGACCTATGGTCGATAACCCTTGACAGTTCATCATAAAGTAAATGTGTAAAAATTAATGTATAAAAATGATGTCTGTCAATAAAGATGTTTCATATATAATAATAATTAATGCTTATGACATATAACATATGATTTTTAAAAATTAAAAAAATAGACCTTGGACAACCCTGACCTGATGATATGGACTGGCGTCCGAAGATCTGATTACCTTCGTAATCCAAAACTGACTAACATAATATAAAATTTATTTAAACACACCGTATTTTAGTTGGGTTCATTGTGTACAGAAAGACTATATATTTAATATAGATTACCCCCCATGGCGTAGTTTTGTTCTACTAATAGATGTATGTCAGTTAAATGTTTTTTCTTAGATAGAACTAATGGTTAAGTAGTAATTTTAGATTGGTATTATTTTAGTATTATTATTACTTGATAAGTTTTACTGTTTTAGAATCTATTAAACATATGGAATGATTTAGATTTTAATTGAGGACTGATAGTCTTAAGCATCTACCTTGCATTTACATAGTGTGTCCATATTTTCGGCCGACGGGTGCTACGACAAACAAACAAAATTATACAAATAATTTATGAAATATTGGCTTAAAATAAAAAATTTCTAATCCCTTTAATTATTATTTTTTTAAATTTGAATCATTGAATTGAAGTAGTAGACGGTACAAAATTACTCGAAAATTTATAATTCAATCAAAATATAAATATTGGAAGAGGAAAAAACCAAAATTAGAGAAAAGTTGATTGAAAGTTTTAATATTTTTGTATTGGTAGTTCATATTTTTAAACCGCCATTGGTGACGCCGGTCTCACGCACCGGGATTTTCAACTGAAGATTTTTCGAAACGTGTTACTAATAGTTAATGTTTTTTTTTAATTTAAAACATTTCTACTCTTTGACAATAAAACAAAGATATTTAATCAATTTAAGCTCTGCAATGCGGCAGCTACTCGAAATTGCAACAAAAAGCAATAACGGAGAATAAAGTTAATCAACAAACCCGGTCTCACAGACCAGTGGGTCACCATTGGCGATGAAATAGAGATTAATTCTATCAAATAAAAACTTTCTAAATTCTGAATGTTTAAAATGCTCAACTAGTTCGCCTTATTTTGGCATTTTCAACAGAAAAAATGCCATAATAAGGCAAAACTAGTCGAGCATTTTAAATATCCAGAAATTAAACTGAGTTTCTATTTGGTAGAATTAAAATTTATTTCACATCACTATCCGAAATATTTTTACCTCTAGAATTCTCAAAGGGATTAAGACGAAATTAGGTTCAGAATTTTGAACATTCAGACCATAAACTCTTTTATTTGGTAGTATTAATATCTAGAAATTTTGGTAATTTTGATTTCAAGATGTATTATTTCAAAATTGTAATATTGTAGTAAATCTTACAAGGGGAGGATCAGATGTGTGACTCACCGATTTCATCCATCTTTGGCACACATGTAGGTCATAACTAGGAGTGTAACAGGTGCAAGTAATAGGGCGCACTATTCAACCGTTTTCGAAAAAAAATTTTTTTTAAATTTTTTATTCATTCGTATGCTTACATACCTTTTGCTTTAACAAACATATACCGACCTTTTGGCGCATCGATAAAACCTCCGATTCATAGTCGGAAGGTCGAAGGATTGAACCCCATTGTTGAAGTTGGGTTCGTTCATTTTCCTTTTATAGTTTTTATAAATCCATGTGTATTTAAATATCTTAATTTTAGAATCAATCAATTGTTTTCTCGAAAACGGCTGAATAGTGCGCCCTATTACTTGCACCTGTTACACGTGTGCCAAAGATGGATCAAATTGGTGAGTCACACATCTGATCCTCTCCTTGTTAGATCAATTGAAATTCAAATAAGAAAATGATTAATAATAATGAAACCAAAATAAAATTGACACATTCTATGATGAAACAAAACTGCAATTGATTATCAAATTCTTGTTATGTTTCATGTTTATATTTTCAGTTACCTGACACGTGTTTCGGTTATTTATAACAATTATCATAGCAATTTACTTTGTATTGATTAAACTCTTTTCGTAATATTTATTTCGTAGTACATATATTTGTAATAAAATAAACACAATAACTTTGTTTTAACTTTATATATTTCTTGTTTTAGTTTAGACTGTGACTATAGTTTCGATTACAATACATAATCATTCAGAATAGGTTGGTTGTCTGAAGATAACAAAACAATGTAGATACAGATACACAATGAAAGAGTTAAATCACTGAATCAACAGAAAAATTTTATATCCTTTGATAATAGTTGTAACTAATCGAAACACTGAAAATATAAATATAAAACATAACAAGATTTTAATTATTAAAATATTTATAATAGGTATTCACATCCTGTATACACTTGTTTGTATCTCTATACTTATTTTAAAATTATAACTTGGACAATTTTAAAGACAATCACACTATTAAATATTCTTAAGAGTCGTTTACTTATTTGTTTTTTAGTGTACAATGAATGAAAATATTTCGAAAATAATATAAGTCTTGATGTCGTGTTGTAAACAGTAATTTTTTCAACGATGAGTGGAGCATCTTCTACTTACATGAATATCTTTTTGTTGTACTATCTTCTAGCATTAAATGTTGCATCCCGAATTGTAATCTTGTTATACTATCTTAATGCAAAATCTTCCCAACAATCATTCACATATTTGCAGATGTTCGTCTTAATTCAATTTTTCATTTTCAATATTTTACTGCGTGATTTACGGAAATGATAGAATTCAAAATTGCAAGATTTTTTTTATGTGCGTTCGAGCAATGCAATATTTTATATAGTGTTGTTTAATACTTTAATCATATTTATTAGGTATTATTTAAAGTAAATCTAAAAAAATTTCTTGAAAATTAAAATTTTTTTTTTGTTCTTCGTAAAATATTTTATAACCAAAAATTGCAGAGAATATCAAAGTGAACAAGTTATAAAGAATAAGTTTTTTCGAAATTTTATTTCTTTTTGAAGACCATCGATAAATATGCGATATATTTGAAAAAAATACTTTGCAGTTGTATTCTCTAACCTTGTTTGATTTAAAAGGATTAACAACTAACTTAAAAATCGGTGCATTTTGAAAACTAACTGATTTCAAAAGAATTTTTTCAAGTGTGTACACATCTCTTGAAAATGGTATGCTTTCAAAAATTAGACTTTGTATCTTTCTCTAACATAGTTCAGATATTCAAAGTGATAGAAACATAGAAAAACCTCAAACTCTTTAAAAATCGACATATTTTGAAAAACTTAATGAATTTTGAAAGATCATCTCTTTCAATAGCCACAGAAGTTTGTTTAATTAATCTTAGTAGATTTTTTTTTGTTATTTTTCACAAACGTAGTTCCTTCTCCAACTCAAAATCAACAATTAACTCCAATCCATATCTTTGGATTTTGAAGAAGAATGGGTGTAGCTTTTGTGAATTTTTCCCTTCGTGATTCAATTTACGCATAAGTGTTCTGAAATTCAAAAACAAACATTTTCAATAACTTATTCTCAGTAGAATTTTTTTTTAGATTTTTGTTCTCCGACGTTGTTCAAAGATTCTATATCTATAACTCAAAACGTTTTCATAGTTTTTTTTTTCAACTGAAGCGTTCTACAGCCAGAAGACACATATTTTCAAAAAACTTTTCTCAAACGGAAAATTCATAAATCTCTGGGTTTTGAAGGAGCGTTGGATGTATATTTATGAAGTTTTACCTTTGCGTATCATATTTTTTGCACTTTACGCTTAAGGGTCCTGCAACTCGAAGACTAACTTTTTCAAAAACTTAATCTAGATTTTTTCTCCTACTTCAGAAATTGTAAAGTTACCAAAAAATTCACATCTCGGGTTTTGAAGAGTTTTATCTTCTCGAAAAAACATTTTCAAAAGGTAATTTTTTAAATATTTTTTTCTTGAACGTTTTACCTCTCAAAACCAAATATTTACAAAAATTCATATTTCGGGATTTTGAAAGAGCATTGGATGTAATTTAT
The DNA here is from genome assembly GCA_910593695.2 of Ocypus olens. Lineage (NCBI taxonomy): Eukaryota > Metazoa > Arthropoda > Insecta > Coleoptera > Staphylinidae > Ocypus > Ocypus olens. Next base: position 8,326,862 of record OU343050.1, read on the forward strand.
GCGTTCTGAGACGAACATTTTCAAAAATTTATTTGCCGTATCAAAAAAAAACAATGTATTTTTGAAAGAACGTTTCGTGAATTATATATTTAGGAGAATTTTGTCTCTAGGTTTAATATCTTTTGGTACCTTACTTCTTTGAAAATGACAATGGCAATGCCTTTGACAATAAACAAAATTGTCGAATTTGGGGATTCGGGAATCCGAAAGTGATTGTACAACTTCCTATGCATCCTCAACGGATCATGGTTTCTCGCGAATTTTGAGCTTGCTGATTACTTCTTCGAAAATGATCATGGCAATGCCGTTACTGTTATCGTTACATCTCTCTTTGTCTTTCTATTTTTGGCAATGCCGTTAGCTTCAGTGAAATTCGATATCGTGAGACGATTACCAACTTTTAATGGCCTGAAACTGATGATATGGGTGTGGAAGGCATGTGGTTTTAACAAAACGGTGCAACATGTTACACATTTGTCATTAAACAAAATTGTCGAATTTGGGGATTCGAAGATCCGAAAGTGATTGTAGAACTTCCTATGCATCCTCAACGGATCATGGTTTGTCGCGAATTTTGAGCATGATGATTACTTCTTCGAAAATGATCATGGCAATGCCGTTGCTGTTACCGTTACATCTCTCTTTCTCTTTCTATTTTTGGCAATGCCGTTACCTTCAGTGGAATTCGATATCGTGAGACGATTGCCAATTTTTTATGGCCTGAAACTGATGACATGGGTGTGGAAGGCATGTGGTTTTAACAAAACGGTGCAACATGTTACACATTTGTCATTAAACAAAATTGTCGAATTTGGGGATTCGAAGATCCGAAAGTGATTGTAGAACTTCCTATGCATCCTCAACGGATCATGGTTTGTCGCGAATTTTGAGAATGATGATTACTTCTTCGAAAATGATCATGGCAATGCCGTTGTTGTTACCGTTACATCTCTCTTTCTCTTTCTATTTTTGGCAATGCCGTTAGCTTCATTGGAATTCGATATCGTGAGACGATTACCAACTTTTTATGGCCTGAAACTGATGATATGGGTGTGGAAGGCATGTGGTTTTAACAAAACGGTGCAACATGTTACACATTTGTCATTAAACAAAATTGTCGAATTTGGGGATTCGAAGATCCGAAAGTGATTGTAGAACTTCCTATGCATCCTCAACGGATCATGGTTTGTCGCGAATTTTGAGCATGATGATTACTTCTTCGAAAATGATCATGGCAATGCCGTTACTGTTACAGTTACATCTCTCTTTCTCTTTCTACTTTCTACTTTCGGCAATGCACCTTCAGTGGAATTCGATATCGTGAGATGATTACCAACTTTTTATGGCCTGAAACTGATGATATGGGTGTGGAAGGCATGTGGTTTTAACAAAACGGTGCAACATGTTACATATTTGTCAATAAACAAAATTGTCGAATTTGGGGATTCGAAAATCCGAAAGTGATTGTAGAACTTCCTATCCATCCTCAACGGATCATGGTTTCTCGCGAATTTTGAGCATGATGATTACTTCTTCGAAAATGATCATGGCAATGCCGTTGCTGTTACCGTTACATCTCTCTTTCTCTTTCTATTTTTGGCAATGCCGTTAGCTTCAGTGGAATTCGATATCGTGAGACGATTACCAACTTTTTATGGCCTGAAACTCATGTGGTTTTAACAAAACTGTGCAACATGTTACACATTTGTCATTAAACAAAATTGTCGAATTTGGGGATTCGAAAATCCGAAAGTGATTGTAGAACTTCCTATGCATCCTCAACGGATCATGGTTTGTCACGAATTTTGAGCATGATGATTACTTCTTCGAAAATGATCATGGCAATGCCGTTGCTGTTACCGTTACATCTCTCTTTCTCTTTCTATTTTTGGCAATGCCGTTACCTTCATTGGAATTCGATATCGTGATTGTAGAACTTCCTATGCATCCTCAACGGATCATGGTTTGTCACGAATTTTGAGCATGATGATTACTTCTTCAAAAATGATCATGGCAATGCCGTTACTGTTACAGTTACATCTCTCTTTCTCTTTCTACTTTCTACTTTCGGCAATGCACCTTCAGTGGAATTCGATATCGTGAGATGATTACCAACTTTTTATGGCCTGAAACTGATGACATGGGTGTGGAAGGCATGTGGTTTTAACAATACGGTGCAACATGTTACACATTTGTCATTAAACAAAATTGTCGAATTTGGGGATTCGAGAATCCGAAAGTAATTGTAGAACTTCCCATGCATCCTCAACGGATCATGGTTTCTCGCGAATTTTGAGCATGATGATTACTTCTTCGAAAAGGATCATGGCAATGCCGTTGCTGTTACCGTTACATCTCTCTTTCTCTTTCTATTTTTGGCAATACCGTTACCTTCAGTGGAATTCGATATCGTGGGACGATTGCCAACTTTTTATGGCCTGAAACTGATGATATGGGTGTGGCAGGCATGTGGTTTTAACAAAATGGTGCAACATGTTACACTAGAAATGAAAGCATCTATTTCTTTTAGACATCTAATGGTCGTAGTGAGGTGATGTGAATTGGCCACCAAGGTCATATGACATAGCACCGTTGGACTTATTTATTTGAGGTTATCTTAAGGATAAAGTGTGCTTCAAGAAACTACAAACTATTTGAGGACTTCAAAGAAAAAATATTTCCCAGAAATTTTCTCAACATGTCGTGAAAAATTTCACCAAAACCACTACCGTGGCCAAATTGAATTAAAATGTCAACAGTTTTTTTCAGACACTCATTACCATAGACTTTGTCGTGTCTAATGATTTGTATCTGTTTATAATTTTTGATTAAATTTTGTATAATTTAAAGTTTATGAAGAACATTCTAGCGAGGAAAACAATATATTTATTTACAGAAAATTCTAAAAGTAATATTTATTAGTATAGAGGGGAGACTCGTGATGATATTTATTTAAATAAATATATAAATTAAGAAACATTCATCTAGGTACATCGTATCATATGTTCATTAAAAAAAATCTCAAGTGTGCTATGACTTTTTATTTTTAAAAATTTAAGTTGGCACACATGTTAGGAATTGACATACAAAACGTCAGATTTTTCTAAAAGTCACAATTATTACGTGGTCACAATGGTTTACAACAACCAGCAAAAAACTTTTGGCAGAGTTTCAGGTAGAATTTCCCAACGTTTCCATTATTTATGATGAATTTAAAAATACCTTATCACGATCTGTTATGTCTCCGTAAACCGGGAAGTGGTAGACCAGTCAAACGAACTCAAGATGCTATTAACATAGCCCGAGAAATTTTTGAACATGAACCTATGACTTTTCCTACGTCGTTTCTCACAGCAAATGAATTTATCGATAGGAACATGCTGCAAGTAACATAACCTCAATATGTGTTACCAACTTAAATTTAAAAAAATAAAAAATCATGGCACACTTAAGGTTTTTTTTTTAATGAACATACTTTATATATTATGTAGTTAGAGAATATTTAAATGAAAAAAAAAACAAACAACTGAAATCATATAACATTTTAAACCTATACATATCTAAGAAAAATTCTAGCCCTAGTACTCACAATTCAAAAAAATGAGAATAATCTAAGCGAGGGGTTTCCAAACTTTTTCCATCGCGGACTATATATACAATTTCTCTATAATCTAGTGGGCTAAGATATAATCAATTTTATAACTAATTTCAAAACTTATAACAGAAAATCGTTATAGAATTTTAAAATGTGACATTTATGGAAAATGTAACTGCTTGTCGCGGGCCGCATTTGGCCTGCGGGCTGTAGTTTGGAGACCCCTGATCTAAGCGAAAGAATATTCAAATATTGAATCCGTGATACTACGAACATCCGCACTAAATATTATTACAAAATATGTTGACATAATTACATTACGGACTATAATTTCTTATCATAAAGTTGTAAACATTGTGAACTATGCTGTGTTTCAAATATAAATTAATCGCAGTCGCCAATAAATCTCTGAATAAACATTCTTAGTTGCTATTCAGACAGTTAACGTCAATTTCAATTAATGGGCGACTGCAATTAATTTCTCTTTGAAACACTCTGTATAATGTTTTTTAATAAAGGTTCCTTAACCAGTACGGATTTGTATCCTTTGAGTTCTTATTGCGAATATTGCATTTTACAAAACACTATTCCTAAATTGACACAATACTACTAAGTCACGAAATTACGCCATAACAATCATAAATAATAAAATTTCAAAATCCAAACAATATTGTCTCATCGCATTAATTCCGTTTACCTGAACTACTGGTAATTAAGAAATTAAAAAAAAAAACTTTAGAGCTGCAAATGACCGGGAAACATAAACAAGCATGTTTCTTATTACCTTAAGCATGTTTAAATGCTTAGTGACGAGACTTAAAGTCCCATGTGATCCAAACGAATCATTAGCGTAGCTTAGTTCTCGAAAGACTTACCGGTGTAGCAACCAGAAACGAAACGAATCTAGAAAATGAGGAAAAAGAAAACAAACGCGCCGTTCATGTCCAAAAAAAGTTTGCCAGCCGCCTGCTTATGTTACTACATTATGGCGTCATCGGAACATCCCCCATCCGAACAATACAAAAAATTTCCAAAAAAGGGCTTTCAGTGGGTTAGTAGCCGGTTTTTAAAGGTTAATGACGTCATGATGGTACCTAATAAATTACGTAAATGGTAACTAATGCGCTCCTTAATCATTTTCACGCGCGATCCAGGGGTGTTTCGGAAAAGATCGCTCAAAGGTAACTAACTCATATTGTGGGCTGCCCCCTCTTATTAGAATGTACATCTCTCTTTTTATAATTTGAAATTATTAGTTTTTGGTTTTTAATTTTTACTTTTCTTTTTTGGGAACTGAACGTACGCAGTTTCGATTTTTTATTATTATTATTACTTATATATAATCACTGAACCGCGCCGATAGCAGATGTTTTTATTTTTTTGGAAACGTCTGCTCCGCAGGGTCCTTATCTTATAACTAAGCGGACGCCGTTCCACCACTTTTTGCCAAAAGCCAACACCAATCTGACACGAGAAGTAGTTTTTTGGAAATTTTTTTGGGAAACCCCCGCAACTGTGTATCTTCACTTCTAACGAATTATATTTTAAACGAAGACTTTATTATTTTTGATTTAAGTTTTTTGTTCATTAAGCCTTCCTAGTCTTTGGTTTGAGTTTATTTTTTGATTCAATTGGACATAAAGATTAATCACGAGAACACAAATTGCAATATCACCTTTTTTAGATTTGCTGCATTTATTAATTTTTTGGTTTTGTTTTTTCAAATTTGATTCATTCTTTCGTTTCCTAAATGGGATAAGTCGTTAGATCAGTCGTTTATTTTTTGGATACGAGATACTTATCGGATCTATAATTTATTTCAACCGGAAGTTAGTTGCCCCGCGACTGGTCTTTTCTGAAACCATTCGTACAACCGCTTTGCTTCTGCTGCTTTTTATGAACACACTGCATTTTGCTTGTCGATCAGAAACACGCTATTAAAGCGAACTTCTTTAGCTTCTATGAATGCAACAACTACTCTGCCTGTGCCACAGAATGACTATTATACATATGATTACAGCTATGAAACCCCAAATATATATATTATACCAATAACTTGTTACTAGGTTATGATTAAGTGTACTGTTTTAGAATTTACGAAAATCATAACTTGTCTTTTTTTTATAAATAGATGATACTGGGAACAATATGTGTGGATATTATGCGGTTTAAATAATGTTGTGAAGATGGTTCTGTTTCAGTTACAAATCTGTAGTGGAAAATGAAGATTTTTTTATGCAAATATAATTCAAAATAAAGCTTATTGAAATACTTGGAAAAAACATTTTTAGAAAAAAATATATTTTTTTTGTAATTCCTATGCAAATGTTTGATAAAAATCATTTTTCGAATTTTTTTTTAAATAAATTATTTTTAATTCTTCCAAATGCCTGATTTTAAATGCAATTGATCAATTGAATCCAAATATTGGATTTTGGGTCTCAAGTTCTGCGTTTAGGGGCCAAAAACTTGGATTTAAAGTTTCAAATTAGAGATTTTACATATAATTATCAAATTAAAATACAAACTTTGGATTTTTCAACACAGTTTGCGTTTAAAAACCATGGATTCTATGGTCCAAATTTAAGATGTTTATTGAAATTCTTGTATTAGAATACAAATTTTTAATTTTAAGTCGCAAATTCTGCGTTTAGGGGCCGAAAGCTTAGGATTGAATATTTCAAATTTCGGATTTTACATATAATTATCAAATTAAAATCCAAATTTATAATTTTTGGTCACAACTTATGCGTTTAAGATCCAAAACCGTGGTTCAAATTGGAGAATTTTCATGAAATTCTTGGATTAGAATCCAGAATCAGTACAAAGTATTGTATTCAGCAAATAGATTTTTTCTAGATTGTTGACCTGTATTAGGCCCAAACATTATTTATTTTGGCCTAAATTTAATTGGTAAAATTTTCGACTGTTTGGTCCGCATTTTTTATTTTTCCAGACGAATTTTTAATTTTTAATTTTTTGACCCGTATTTTCGATATTTTTGGTCAAAATATTTTACCTTTGTATTTTTGATTTTTCTTAATATTCTAAATATTCTTTATTTTGACCTAAATTTTCGATTTAATTGTTCACATTTTTGATTCTTTGGTCCCCATTTTTTATTTTTCGGGCCGAAATTTTAATTCTAGTTCCAAATTTTCGATTTTATTTTGATTAAAATATCTATAACCTGAATTATTAATTATTGATTTATATGCGAGATTTTTTAAATTTTTTCCGGTATTTTCGAGTTTTGTTTGTTGAAATTTTCGATTTTTTAGCCTGCATTTGTTATCTTTAGGGGCGAATTTTCTATGCAATGTCTAAATTTTCGATTTTCTGGCCTACATTACAAATTTGTATTATTATTTTTTAATCTTTTGACCTAAATTTTTCTTTACTAACTTCTGGATTTTATTGTCAAAATTTTCGATTTTTTGTCCGCATTTTTGATTTTTCGTTTAGTCTGCGTTTATTATCTTTAGGTCCGAGTTTTCGATGTTTTGTCTAAATTTTCGACTTTTTGGCCAACATTGTAGATTTTTATTTTCTTTTATCGTTTGCCCTAAAATTTTCTTTATTTGCCTGTAAAAATTTTTCTTTCCTTGGTCCACCATTTTTATTTTTATGCCAGAATTTTAGACATTTGGTCTCAATTTTGTATCGAATATTTTAGATTGAAAGTCTGTTTTTTATCCAATATTTTAGATTTTTTAACTTGGATTATTGATTTCATTTCGGGATTTTTTTTTATTTTTTGGCTATTATTTTCGAATTTCTGATCAGAAACTTATTTTTGGCAAATTATTTTGCTTCTACCTAAGTTTGTAATTTTTTGTCTGCGTTTTTTATTTTTAGATCAGGATTCTTGATTCTTTGGCTCATATTTTACATTTCTGTATTTTCGATTTTTTTGTTCCAATTCTTTTTATTTTTCATTATTTTGACCAAAATATTCGATTGGTTTGTAGAAATTATCGATTTTTTGTCTGAATACGCCCGAGTTTTCGATGTTTTGTCTAAATTTTCACCTTATTAGGCCCTACTTTTTTGGCCTATATTTTGTATTTTCAATTGTTTTGGTTTCAATTTTAGTCGACTTAAATTTTCGATTCGTTTGTTAAAAATCTTGATTTTTTGGTCTACCACTTTGATTTTTGGGTACGAATAGGAAAAACAAAACTTAAAAGATGGAAATAAATAAGTCTGCAGACGGGAATTGAACCCGAGACCTTACGCTTACCGGGCAGATGCTCCGACCGAAAGGTCCCGGGTTCAATTCCCGTCTGCAGACAAAATTTTCTTTTCATTATAAATATGCCTACTTACGGCTTAGTAAGAATAACTCAAATTTAATCATAAAATATAAATGGTTTGTTTTATTCGTATTCAAACATTTTTGGAATGTATTTTTAAATCATGCCGATAATAGGAAGGAAAAAAGGTAAATGCTATTGGCACAGTTTTCAAGAGGAAGCTCGTCGAAAATTTAAAAGATAATTCAAGTGTCACGATGATAAGTTATTATGTTCTTTCATAAGACGCTAATATTATAAAGAATATCATTACGATCAGTTATATTTTGAAATAATTAATGCGTTGTTATATTATTGGAGGAAAAATTGTATTAAGACGCTAATTTTTTCTCCAAAAATCAATACATTAATTCACTCAAAATATAACTGAGCATTATGATAATCTTTGTTTTAGGAGGATGGGGCAACAGCTTCAGACAACTGATCGGCAGTGTGTTATGTTTTATTTATTTCGGGATTTATCAATCCCACAACTAAAAGTATTTTATAAAAAATACCTTACTTTATAAAACAGGTAAATACGTAAGTCCGGGCTACGAGGTGACCAGTTAATGGCATCTCTTTTGGATATCACTTTTTGTCCAAAAATTTCGCGAACAGCACTTAATGAGTCGTTGGAAGTGTGCTATGTTGCCCCATCTTGCTGAAACCACGATCGTTGATTAAAACCATCGAAATCCTGTAGCGCTGGTGAAAAAAAGTTCCGTAGCATGGCAATACACCGCTCTGTATTCACTGTAACAGCATTTCTGCGGCGATTTATGCCTCTTGCTGACTTGAAAAAATACAAAAATAAATTTTTGAAGAAAAAATAAATTTAATCCTTTTACGGCGTTTCCAGGGATTAGTGTTACTCCAATACCTGCAGTTTTTCCTATTCACATGCCCATTTAGATGGCAGTGTGCCTCGTCTGAGAAAAAAATGTTGGTCAAGCTGGTGAACCTCTCTAACATTTCGTTTGCAAATTGAGCATGTGAGCGTGATCTTGAGGCTTTAATTCCTGTATTATTTGGAAATATCTTTATGAAGAATACTAATCAAAGATGTTCTGGGCACACCTAAGGCGTTAGACCGCTTCCGAGTAGAGAGTCCATGATTTTCACGAATAGACGTTCTTACACGCTCGACGTTTTCGGGATCTCTTGATGTTCTAGGTCGGCCGGATCGTCGTTGATTCATTGTTGAACCTGTCTCCTCGAACTTCTGTACCCATTTTCGAATCAGATGAATCGATATAGCTTCATTTTTTGTAATGGGCGCAAAATTTTCGTTGCGCTTGAGTAAAAGAATCGTTGTTGCGGTAGTACTCGGGTGCACAGAACGCACATTGTTTATCGCTGACCGACGCCATGGTACTGAATTCCCATTGGCTGCTCTTGCGCTTCGTAACCCCTCCGCCCCACCCCGCCGTCGCTGCTCGTCGCATGCACCGATTCAAATTTAAACGGACTTTTGGTAAACCCTGTATTTTGTCATCAAATATTTATTTGCAAAACTAACCATTAAAAGCAATTAACAATTCACCATTTTCGCTGGAAAAAAAAATTTGTTAAAGCACGATTTCAAAGTAATGTTAGAAGGCATCTTTTAAAATGTATTTTTCACAGCATTTTTACTTTGATAACTTTGAAGCGTTGGTTTAGTGCACATTCAAAAGTTTACATTTCGAAAACTCAAAATCAGTCAATGTGTGTTAACACGTTCGCTGCCGCCGACGCGCTAGCGCGTCCGACTTTACATTTGCGCAAATGCAATCCCGATTGCGGTGGCAGCAAACGTGTTAAATAAACCACTTTATAGTGTAATAGAATTATTTCTCAGGATGTCCACACTTTATTTAGAGCAGCAGAAGACATATTTTGCTTCATTAGATGGAGATGAAAACTTAAGATAATTTTCTATTTATAAAAGACTAATCAAAAATTCATTCGTTTTAACAAGATGGTGGATATTTTTCCATGATTATTTGTTTCATTAGATCGAGATAAAAACTTACAATAATTCTCTATTTATAAAAGACTTATTAAAAAAATCCTTCGTTTTAACAGGATGGCGCATCTCTATATACTACAATCCCAATCACAGCGAAATTATTATTATTGGATTAACGAGGGTGTTATTTTCAAACCCTACTCTACGTCAATAAAGAAAATGCATTTCATGCAACAGAACTCTGCCCCGACTATATTAACGGTTAATATAATTCTTAGTAGTGTTATGATGATGGATCAGCGCACTTCTTCTTCTTTTAATAGTAGACTTCAGTGGCGGCTCGTTATGTAGAGTCAAGGAGCCATGGCACTACCTGTAGTTTCAAGCTCAGCAAGAATATTTAATTAATTCCTAAAACACTTTTTCACCAGCTAATCGTTCTTTTTGTTTCTTCAAAAAAAAGGGGGGGGGGCTATATTGTATAAGTGGCGCTATCATCCACATGTTCCACGAGCCGCCACTGATAGACTTTGATGAGACGGTACCGTCATGAATATTAACCCAGACAGACTACTACCATTGGAAGCCTGACTTGCAGGAATTGATTAATGGAACTTTGATTCAACCTGAAACTGTTTTTTCCACAAGAAAATCTTGTAAGCTGTTCCTGAAGATTCGTTTGTCAAAATATCAATTGCCTCTTATCACGAACAGCACTCTCCTGTTTTGTTAGCGGAACTTCTAGTGAAGCGATGGTCGGATTTTCAATGAAGTTTCTTACCATAATGGCACTGAAACTGTTTTCTCCGTGAGAAAATCGTGTAAACCATTCCTGTTAATCACTTGAGTTTTTTTCTTATTATTGGAAATTTTCATTACATTTAGTACGAGTCAAAAATTCATCCATGTAAAGGGTGGGCCATCGCAAGGAATCTTTTTAAAATCTTAATAAAACACAAACGGCAAGATGGAATTTCATGATCTAAATATTATTATCGGAACTATTAGGCGTTCTGGCAGTAATTTATTTCTACTAAATAGTAGAGTTTGCCAGCACTGTTTTATTTTTTCTTTCACGAAAAGAAATGTGTGGCGGATACCGGCGTTAATGAAATAAAAAAAAAAAAATTCAATAAAACGAAATGTAGCCTGAATATATTAATATTCAACCTGTTCGTTAATCTGCAAGCAAAATTAAGTCTTACTAAGACTTCATATATTCAGGCTACATTTAATTTTATTGAATTTATTTAATGCTTTCTGCAACAAGTAAGGTTGTTTCTAATTTATTTAAAAAAAAATGTTTTTTTAATCTCAAAAACCAAGTATAAGATAACGTAGTTCTAATATTCCTAGATAGATCTAAGTAGATCCATGTACAGATTTGTATCCTGAATTTGAAGAGAAATACCGTATATTAGATATAATAGCACCGAATATATAACCTTTATTGGCTGAATGATTAAAAAATAATATCCGCATATATTACAAATCAATTACAAACTTCAGGTCAAAATTGACACAAGTTATGCTTTTGTCTAAACCCCATTCTAAGACAGTAAGTATATACAGGGTTAGTTAAAAGTAACAAAACGGATGAACTGCTATGACCATCTTGACTATTACTTTGTGTAGACTTATCCTTCACCAAGGTTAAAGCAAGCAAGTGCATGCATTGGGACAACATCGATATTTCTTTTTATTTGGAACATTACAGACAATTTGATTGATTCTTAAAAGTGTATAATAACGCAGATATTAATAAAAGTTATTTGTTGGTCGATGTGTTTTGTTTCCAGAAAGGTTATCTATTGATCAATGTGACTTGCTTTAAGTTGTGTACCTAAATGTAGCTTCGTGTTATCTTTGTGCGTAATTTTGTAAGATGGCTGCAACTTTCACTACGTGGTATTCCAGAATTAATCTGAATTGAAAAATGAGCCAATCGGATGTAAGCTGTAAGCCATATAAATCCACATACAGTTACGCTCTGAAGTCACTTGATTATTTTTGTACAGATTTATACAGCTGTCTTTAGACGTTATATAATAATTCAAATTGAATTTCCTTGCTCTTTTGCAGAAGCATATTTAGTTAATTGTTGATTATATTTATACAATTCATTTTTTAATTGTGTTGCAATCACAAAAATGATTATTAAATTTATTAAGTTGGATAAAGTAAAACGCTTGTTTTGTTCCATAATTTTATTTTCAGTTGCCTGGCACGTGTTTCGATCGGTTAGGATCATTTTCAAAGTTAAACTTTGAAAATAAAATTATGGAACAAAACAAGCGTTTTACTTTACCCAACTTGAAAATATGGCTCCATCAAGAAAGTAGCACAACAAGTATTCAATATAATATAAATTTATTACTTGGTAACTTTCCTCCTGCCCTTGGGCTTCGGGGTCGGGAGATTGATGCCTGTTTGGACGGTAATTTTTTCAAAGAATGTCCTTGCGGCACTGGTGCAGCCAAGGAGGGCCACCGGGCTGCCGGGCTATGTCCTCCCTTCAAGCTAAGTGTAAAAATGGTAACTTTATAATTTAATTTGGATTATGAAAAAAAAGGTTCCGTATTAAAATAATAATAGGTAATCCAAAGCAAATTTTACAAAGGGGGCCGTGGTGGCCTAGTAAGTAGAGCTCCTGCTCACGAGCCTCGTGGTCGTGGGTTCGAATCTCATCCGGACGGTCACTTTTTCGGAATGAAGAAGTGGCCGTTCGGGTCCATGGATGTCCAGTCTATGCCCCCCCCCCCCCATTCATTATATAATGAATAATTATTATATATAAATAAATATTCAGAAATAAATACAAAATGGTTAAATTCTGGCAGAATGGACCAGCTTCCCATGCCATAAAAATTTTAAAAATTAAATAAAAAACATTTTTCAAAGAAGAAAATGGTATTAGTCACTTATTTTTAGCATAATTTCCTTTTAAGATCCCCATCCGCCTCCAATGATAATTCTTGGCTGTGCCACTGATCTATTAACCCGGTTTTGCCCAACGATTTTTTTTTCTAATTGTCATGATTTCTCTGCAGTTGCTTATCGCAAAAGTTTCAAACGGCAAATGCGTATGTTCCTTTAGTGTACTGTGGTCTTACCGATCATAAATTCTGCGAAAACAATCGACACAGAACGCTGGTGCACGTGTAATTCTTAAAAAAAAAAACAATGTTCCACTAATGGAACAGTGGGCAAAAACGGGTTAATGTTGTAATATTTACGCCCTCGCATTTATATATTTTTTTACTACAAGAAATCTATAGAGGCTACGCCAATTTTCTAAATCATTTGCGTTTTCTTAACTAGAACTCCTAAATATAAAAAAAAGAATATTCAATTTAATTTGAGCTTCTTTTTTGTAATTAGCTTTATGGAAGAGTGACATGATAAATCAGATTTAATACTTCGTTTTCCACTGAACTGTTCAAGCTTGTCTGTTTCAAATTTCTGGCCAAGAAAGTCTTGTTCTGGAAGGCCTCGTTTTTTTTTACATTTTGGCTCAAGCCATATTTATGAGGCTTCATCCAGCACGCTTGATCAAGAACGCGATTGGCCAGCAAATTCTTTAATTCATTCAATTCAAGCTTTTCTTCATTATCTTTACGTACTAGAGGCATAAAATTAATTAATTTAGATTTAATTCTTATGCAGGTTTTCTTTTCCACTGCACTGATCAAGCTCGTTCTTGATCCTTCCAGTTCAAGCCATATTTATGCTAAAAATGCTTAATTTGGAATGGAACAACTTGACCAGTAGAAAATAGTTGGCTATTCCATGATTCAATTTGAACTTCTTTACTACAAGCTTTATGAATCAGATGTATCAGTCACCATTGGTAACAAATTTAGGTACCCTCTAGTGTACAAAAACCAATGGCAGGAAGTAGTGGGTACAACCAATTCTAAAACTTCATTATCTTCAGCTTGACTTTCGTGAAGACTTTGGCGGAAAGGTGATTCTCCTTCTCATAACCTTGAGGTTGCCTTTCGAGAAGATTTTGATGGAAAGGAGATTCTTTAATTCGAATCTAAAACGTCATAATAACCTGGAGCTTGTCTTTAGAGAAGACTGGCGGGAAAGATTCCAGAACCTCCTCATAACCTAGAGGTTGTCCTTCGAAAAGATTTTGATGGAAAGGAGATTCTAGAATCCGAATCTAAATCCTCCTAATAATCTTGAGCTTGTCTTTCAAGAAGATTTTGGCGCAAAGGAGACTCTAGAACCTCCTCATAATCTTGAGCTTGTCTTTCGACAACACTTTGGCTGAAAGGAGATTCCAGAACCTCCTCATAACCTTGAGGTTGTCCTTCGAGAAGATTTTGGCGGAAAGGAGACTCTAGAATCTGAATCTTAAGCCTCCTTATAATCTTGAGCTTGTCTTCCAAGAAGATTATGGCGGAAAGAAGATTCTAGAAGCTCCTCATAACCTTGAGCTTGTCTTTCGATAACTCTTTCTCCGAAAAGCTATTCTAGAACCTCTTCATAACCTTGTAACCTTGAGGTTGTCCTTCGAGAAGATTTTGGCGGAAAGGAGATTCTAGAATCGGAATCTAAAACCTCCTAATAATCTTGAGCTTGTCTTTCGAGAAGACTTTGGCGGAGAGTAGATTATAGAGCCTCCTTATAATCTTGAGTTTACCTTTCAAGAAGATTTTGGCGGAAGGAAGATTCTAGAAGCTTCTCATAACCTTGAGCTTGTCTTTCGACAACACTTTGGCTGAAAGTAGATTATAGAGCCTCCTTATAATCTTGAGTTTGCCTTTCAAGAAGATTTTGGCGGAAGGAAGATTCTAGAAGCTTCTTATAACCTTGAGCTTGTCTTTCGACAACACTTTGGCTGAAAAGAGACTGTAGAACCCCCTCATAATCTTGAGCTTGTCTCTAGACAATACTTTAGCTGAAAAGAGATTCTAGAATCCTTTTTCTTTCGATAACACTTTGGCTGAAAAGAAATTCTAGAACCTCCTCATAACCTTGAGGTTGTCCTTCGAGAAGATTTTGGCGGAAAGGAGATTCTAGAATCCGAATCTAAAACCTCCTAATAATCTTGAGCTTGTCTTTCAAGAAGACTTTGGCGGAAAGGAGATTATGGAGCCTCCTTATAATCTTGAGCTTGTCTTTTAAAGAGATTTTGTCGAAAGGGAGATCCTAGAACTTCTTCATAATCTTGAGCTTGTCTTTCGACAACACTTTGGCTGAAAAGAGTTTCTAGAACCACCTCCTCATAACCTTGAGGTTGCCCTTCGAGAAGATTTTTGGCGGAAAGGAGATTCTAGAATCCGAATCTAAAATCTCTTAATAATTTTGAGCTTGTCTTTCAAGAAAATTATGGAGGAAAGAAGATTCTAGAAGCTCCTCATAATCTTGAGGTTGTTCTTCGAGAAGGTTTTGGCGGAAAGGAGATTCTAGAATCCGAATCTCAAACCTCCTAATAATCTTGAGTTTATCTTTCGAGAAGACTTTGACGGAAAGAAGATTATAGAGCCTCCTTATAATCTTGAGCTTGTCCTAAGAGAAGTCTTTGGCGGAAAGGAGTTTATAGAACCTCCTCATAATCTTGAGCTTGTCTGTCGACAACACTTTGGCTGAAAAGAGATTCTAGAACCTCCTCGTAACCTTGAGGTTATCCTTCGAGAAGATTTTGGCTGAAAAGAGATTCTAGAATCCGAATCTAAAACCTAAAATCTTGAGTTTGTCTTTCGAGAAGACTTTGGCGAAAAGGAGATTATGGAGCCTCCTTATAATCTTGAGCTTGTCTTTCAAAGAGATTTTGGCGAAAGGGAGATCCTAGAACCTCTTCATAATCTTGAGATTGTCTTTCGACAACACTTTGGCTGAAATAAGTTTTTTCTAAAACCTCCTCATAATCTTGAAGTTGTCTTTCGAGAAGATTTTGACGGAAAGGAGATTCTAGAATCCGAATCTAAAACCTCCTAATAATCTTGAGCTTGTGCTGTCACTTTAAATAACAGTTACTGAATAACCGTTTAAATAAATAGTTATTTTGTAGTGATACTAACTTAAACTAGTTGTCTTGGCATGCCACACAGCGCTGGAGATATTTTTTCGACTCTTCATAACAGTTCTGGAACTGAGATTCAAGAATCGCCTTCAGCTAATTCGGTTTACATTTAATAAGGTTACTTTAACTAACGGTTACTAAATAATCGTTTACATAACTAGTTATTTTGTGGTAAAAGTAATTGTTAATTTAAATAACGGTTACTAAATAACCATTTAAATAACTAGTTATTTTGTAGTAACTAACAGTTATAATTTGCTGACTTTTCAATGTCCTTTGAGGCGAATTTTTACATTCAATTCGACTATAATAGCATTTAATTCCAAAACAAAACGCTTGAGGTGTTTATTCTAAAAAATATAATGATTAATTGTATCATAGCTTTAGGATTTATATTCATAATGTCTATTATTATATTTTTTTAACCATTATTATTATTATCATTAATGAATGAGCAGAATACATCAACTTGAATCATGTTAGTTCAAACAGGACATCACTTAGCAGGCTTTGAATACGTCAATAAATGTATTATTGTTATTATTATTGTCTGACAGTACATGTGAGCATATTTGTAACCTAAAAAAGGTTCTACGATTTACAATAAGGAATAGAAAACAATATTTCTTTCCATGCTATCAATTGGTGAATTTTCTATATTATGACTTAAGTTTTGACATTAATTATTATTATATTTATATATTATATTCTTATACACAGCTAGGCAAACGTATTTTGTAAGAGCACACTACTTCGTAGGTCGTTTGAGAATCCAATTAATATTAGGTCAAATGAGCCCGAGGCATATGTCTATAAGAAACACGTGTTTTGCAGGAGCACACTACTTCGTAGGCCGTTTGAGAATCGAATTAATATTAGTTCAAATGAATCTGAGGCATGTGACTAGAAGGAACACTAAGCGGCCGTCATTAAAGTGTGTTTTGCAAGAGCTCACTAATTCACAGGCTGTTTGCGAATCCAATTATTATTAGGTCAAATGAACCTGAGGTATAATACCATAACAAACATTAAAAAATAACCCTAAGGGTATTATAAGTTTGACACATCAGATCTTAGATAATTTTTCTGGTAAAATGTGCGTTTGCCCACTTAATTATGAATTAATTTAATTGCCTTTAAAATTAGTATCTGCGTTATTTTCCAAATGGTATTTAAACATTCTAATACAGCAGTATTTCTGGTTTTAAAATCCACTATTCCATTAAAAAGTAAACTATTGGTGACGTTCTTATCCAGTGAAGAAGTAAATAAAATATGAAAAGTCTGACTAAAACAAGAATCCTATTAATCCGTATTGGAACTATTTCCCAACCCTGTACATATATACGATCAAATTTGCATGACTCTATGAATGTTAAAGTGTAAGTAACGCGTTTCTCGTTTACTTCCTGGTGTGTATATTCGTTTATTTTTGTAAGGTGGAACCACACGCGCTCAATGGGAAGACGTTACCGGATCGACCCCACTCACATTTGTCAATGATTGTGTTTCTTTCACGACCACCGTTTCCGCAAGGTTCTGGCTCATGGACTGCCGGAACGTGGGAGACGCCACGAAAATGGCCACCGAACTATACAGGTCTGATTCTTTCATAAACATCAAACGCATTTTTTCGGCAACTAGTTTTATCTTCCAGGGAAGCCATCCACGTACCTTTCATGGCCAAGTTCGTCGTGTTCGCGAAGCGAATCGACCCTCTAGAAGCGAGACTGAGAGTCTTCTGCATGACTGACGATAAGGAAGATAAGACTTTGGAACACCAGGAGCATTTCACGGAGGTGGCGAAGAGTAGGGACGTGGAGGTAACTGGGAATGGTTTTTGTTTGTTTGTGGATTGTTGCTGATTTGGGGTTTTAGGTCCTGGAGGGTAAACTGCAGTACGTTGAGTTTGCCGGAAACTTAGTGCCTATTACGAAGAGCGGGGAACAGTTGCAGTTCGCGTTTAGGGCCTTCAGGGAGAACCGATTGCCGTTCTCGGTGAGGGTGAAAGATCAGCACGCTGAGGCTATCGGAAGGAGTTTATTCATGAGGGAACCTAAAGTAAGTTTTTTGTACAATTATATCAAGCATTCAACAAAAATCGACGACGAAGTAGTTGGCGTTGGGAATCTCGAGTCATGTCTGCATTAATTGTAAGATCACTGAAAAAAATGCTGGTTATGGTTAAACGGTGACATGTCAGATATTGTTATTAGGGGTTATTAACGTCTGAACATCTGACATGGCAACATGACAACCAGTATTTTAGGCGTGCGCGTGTGACCTTAGCTGAGACCACATTGTCGTCGATTTTTGTTGTATGCTTGTTATATTCATTCAAATTAAACAATTCACTCTGTTGGTACTACTCTTGATAGTGATACTAACAAAGTTTCAATTATTCAAATTGTATCACGAAGTCAAAGCACAGAAAAGAATATTAATTCTGCTTATACCATGGTTGAATTTTTGATAGATGCTATGCCAGAAATGCTGGAAAACTATTAAAAACGTATTTTAAAATTGATCATCGTTAACAGTATTACACTGCCTTCATATCAAGAATACATTTTAAAACTATATTATGTATTATAGGTACCTAAAGGAGAACCCCCACAACAACCAATCTGCATACTAAACATCGTCCTACCGGATGACATAGTAGCCGACACCATCTCCCTAACCGACGGAGAATACATGAAACGACACGAATTCCTCAAAGACAGTTACGACTACTACCGACCAGACCCTCGCCTGGCCGACATGAGCAACCTCTTGGGCGAAGACTGGGTACCACTAGCCGTACAACTCGGCCTCACCACTTCAGAGATCAACGTGATCAAATCCGAATACCCCGACAGCGTCGCCAAGCAAGCGCAGTCCATGCTCCGGATGTGGATATCCCAGTCGAGCAATCGGTCACAAGGCGACGTCCTCGAAAACTCGCTGCGGAGGATAGGCCGCGAGGACATCATACCGCAGTGCCTGAACGAGGATCAGGAAATAATCAAAAAAGAGATCCGCACGAAAAAAGAGATCAGCCTGGAAGACCGCGATTTCATGAAGGACTCCGAAAGCGTGGAATCGCTAGTGCAGCCCGAGAGGAAAGAGGACAAGACGAAAAAGCGCGGCAGCTACGACAAATACTCGGCCGAAGAGAAGGTCGTCGAGGAGCCGTCCGACGAGGAAGACCTAACGAATAAAACGGTGACGGAGAGGCGGGAGATGATCGAGAAGCGCTTGTCCGTCGATCGGACGATCCCCGCTTCAACGCAACGAGTCGAAATCGTTCAAGAGATCAGCTCGATCAAACGCAGCAGCATCGTGGAGGATAAGATCGCGGAGGTGGAGACACAGAAGAAGCTGTCGCCGCCGGAAGCGAAAGATGCGATCGATGAGGTGTCCACGGAAACGCTCGTGACGCCTCCGGAGAGTCCTACGCCGGTCGTGGATACAGTGACCACGAAAGAAACCACAACCACGACGACGTCTACCGTTGAGGACAAACCTGACCTAAAAACCATGACCACTGTTACCACGACCGTGACAGAAACACGCACAACAGAAATCTCTGGTATTACGCACAAACCGGACGCGACCGACCGAACAGACGCCGATTTGCTCGAGGAAGTTACTCACAAGTTGGAGACCAAGAAGGTTGTTCCTCTCATAACTGCAGATCAAGGTAATACTAATAAACTAATACTCTTAGTTCAAACTTCAAGCTCTTAAATCATACGGGTTTTGGCTATTTAGGAGTACTATTTTTAGAGTTGGTTTTTAGTGTCCAGTCTTCACATGAACTTAATGAAACCGGTTCCTTGGTAAAAAGTATATAGTTTCAATTTTATTTTCAACTAAGAAGGCTGTGGTTTCTTTTTATAAAGTTTTGTACATGAAAAAAATACGCATGTAATTTAAAAAAATACATCATCATGTCCTCACAGGTTTTTGGGACACCCTGTATAATCAAAAATATATTTTTTAATCAGGCCGTAGAATTTGGGTAAAGTCTGCAAAATTTCAAAATCCCAACTCTATTAGAAACTGAGCAAGCAAGAAAAGAAATTTGGACACTTATTTTTTTTTCTCTGAAATTACTGAACCGATTTGAACAAAATTTTAGGGGTATGTAGGGAATCGTAAGAGGCACCTAAACAAGCAATAACATATACAGCATGCAATTAAAAAAAATGCATCATCATGTTCTCACACTTTTTTGGGACACCCTGTATAATTAAAAATATATTTTTTAAATACCCTGTAGAATGTAAGTAAAGTCCGCAAAATTTCAAAATCTTAACTCCATTAGAAACTAAGCAAACAAGGGATTAAATTTGGACAGTGTGTATCCCGTCGCTTGCACCATAAAAAAGTGGTTTTTATTTTTTTTCTCTGAAACCGCTGAACCGATTTAAACAAAATTTCAGGGGTATGTAGGGAAACGCAAAAGGAACCCAAATAAGCAACAAAATATACAGCATGTAATTTAAAAAAAATACATTATCATGTCGTCACACTTTTTGGGACACATTGTATAATCAAAAATGTCTTTTTCAATTACGCAATAGAATGTAGATAAAGTCTGCAAAATTTCAAAATCCTAACTCTATTAGAAACTGAGCAAGAAGGAGATGAAATTTAGACACTGAATAATTTCGACAGGTGGTTTTTATTTTTTTTCTCTGAAATTACTGAACCGATTTGAACAAAATTTTAGGGGTATGTAGGGAATCGTAAGGGGCACCTAAGCAAGTAATAAAATACACAATATGTAATTTAAAAAAATACATCATCATGTCGTCACACTTTTTTGGGACACCCTGTATCATCAAAAATATCTTTTTCAATTACGCCGTAGAATGTAGGTAAAGTCTGCAAAATTTCAAAATCCTAACTCTATTGGAAACTGAGCAAGAAGGAGATGAAATTTAGACACCGAATAATTTCGGGCAGGTCGTTCTTATTTTTTTTCTCTGAAATTACTGAACCAATTTAAACAAAATTCTAGGGGTATGTAGGGAATCGTAAGGTGCACCTAAGCAAGTAATAAAATAAACAGCATGCAATTAAAAAAAATACATCATCATGTGCTCACACTTTTTTGGGACACCCTGTATAATTAAAAATATGTTTTTTAAATACCCTGTAGAATGTAAGTAAAGTCTGCAAAATTTCAAAATATTAACTCTATTGGAAACCGAGCAAACAGGTGATTAAATTTGGACACTGTGTATCCCGGCGCTTGCACCATAAAAAAGTGGTTTTTATTTTTTCTCTCTGAAACTGCTAAACCAATTTAAATAAAATTTTAGATGTATGCACGGAATCGCTAAAGACACCTAAATAAGCAACAAAATATACAGCATGTAATTTAAAAAAATACATTAAGATGTCGTCACACTTTTTTGGGACGCACTGTATAATCAAAAATTTCTTTTTCAATTACGCCGTAGAATGTAGGTAACGTCTGCAAAATTTCAGAATCCTAACTCTATTAGAAACTGAGCAAGCAGGAGATGAAATTTAGACACTGAATAATTTCGGGCAGGTCGTTCTTATTTTTTTCTCTGAAATTACTGAACCGATTTGAACAAAATTGTAGGGGTATGTAGGGAATCGTAAGGGGCACCAAAGCAAGTAATAAAATATACAATATGTAGTTTAAAAAAATACATCATCATGTCGTCACACTTTTTTGGGACACCCTGTATAATTTAAAATATATTTTTTAAATGCACTATAGAATGTAAGTACAGTCTGCAAAATTTCAAAATCTTAACTCTATTAGAAATTGACCAAACAGGAGATTAAATTTGGACTGTGTATATCCCGGCGCATGCACCATAAAAAAACTTATTTTTGTCTCTGAAACCGCTGAACCGATTTGAACAAAATTTTAGGGGTATGTAGGGAATCGCAAAAGGAACCTAAATAGGTAACAAAATATGCAGCATGTAATTTAAAGAAATACATTATTATGTCGTCACAATTTTTTGGGACACACTGTATAATCAAAAATATCTTTTTCAATTACCCCGTAGAATGAAGGTTAAGTCTGCAAAATTTTAAAATCCTAACTCTATTAGAAAGAGATGAAAGCAGGAGATTTAGACACTGAATAATTTCGGGCAGGTCGTTCTTATTTTTTTTTTTTCTGAAAATACTCAACCGATTTGAACAAAATTCTAGGGGTATGTAGGGAATCGTAAGGGGCACCTAAGCAAGTAATAAAATATACAGCATGTAATTTAAAAAAATACATCAGTATGTCGTCACACTTTTATGGGACACCCTGTATAATCAAACATATTTTTTTCAATACGCTGTAGAATGTAGGTAAAGTTTGTAAAATATTAAAATTCCAACTCCATTAGAAACTGAGCAAACGGGAGATGAAATTTGGACACTGTATAATTTCGGGCAGGTGGTTTTTATTTTTTTTTCTCTGAAATTACTGAACCGTTTTAAACAAAATTTTAGGGGTATATAGGGAATAGTAAGAGGCACCTAAACAAGTAATAACATATACAGCATGCAATTAAAAAAAATACATCATCATGTGCTCACACTTTTTTGGGACACCCTGTATAATTAAAAATATTTTTGTTAAATGCGCTGTAGAATGTAAGTAAAATCTGCAAAATTTCAAAATCGTATGTCTATTAGAAACTGAGCAAACAGGAGATTAAATTAGGACACTGTGTATCCCGGCGCATGCACCGTAAAAAAAGTAGTTTTTATTTTTTTTCTCTGAAACTGCTGAACCGATTTGAACAAAATTTTAGGGGTATGTAGGGAATCGCAAAAGGCACCTAAATAAGCAATAAAATATACAGCATGTAATTTTAAAAAATACATCATCATGTCGTCACACTTTTTTGGGACACCCTGTATAATCAAAAATATCTTGTTCAATCACGTCGTAGAATGTAGGTAAAGTCTGCAAAATTTCAAAATCCCAACTCTATTACAAACTGAGTAACCAGGAGATGAAATTTAGACACTGAATAATTTCAGGAAGGTCGTTCTATTTTTTTTTCTCTGAAATTACTGAACCGATTTGAACAGAATTTTAGGGGTATGTAGGGAATCGTAAGGGGCACCTAAGCAAGTAATAAAATATACAGCATGTAATTTAAAAAAATACATCATCACGTGGTCACACTTTTTTGGGACACCCTGTATCATCAAAAAAAATTTTTTCAATACGCTGTAGAATGTAGATAAAGTATGCAAAATTTCAAAATCCCACCTCTATTAGAAACTGAGCAAGCAGGAGATGAAATTTGGACACTGTATAATTTCGGGCAGGTGGTTTTTATTTTTTTTCTCTGAAATTACTAAACCGATTTGAACAAAATTGTATGGGTACGTAGGGAATCGTAAGAGGCACCTAAACAAGTAATAACATATACAGCATGCAATTTAAAAAAATACATCATCATGTGCTCACATTTTTTTCGGACACCCTGTATAATTAAAAATATTTTTTTAAATGCGCTGTAGAATGTAAGTAAAGTCTGCAAAATTTAAAAATCGTAAGTCTATTAGAAACTGAGCAAACAGGAGATTAAATTTGGACACTGTGTATTCCGGCGCTTGCACCATAAAAAATTGATTTTTATTTTTTTCTCTGTGAAACCGCTAAACCGATTTGAACAAAATTTTAGGGGTATGTAGGGAATCGTGAAAGAAACCGAAATAAGCAACAAAATATACAGCATGTAATTTAAAAAAATACATCATCATATCGTCACACTTTTTTGGGACACCCTGTATAATCAAAAATATCTTTTTCAATCACGCCGTAGAATGTAGGTAAAGTCTGCAAAATTTCAAAATCCTAACTCTATTAGAAACTGAGCAAACGGGAGATGAAATTTGGACACTGTATAATTTCGGGCAGGTGGTTTTTATTTTTTTTTCTCTGAAATTACTTAACCGATTTGAACAAAATTTTAGGGTTACGTAGGGAATTGTAAGAGGCACCTAAACAAGCAATAACATATACAGCATGCAATAAAAAAAAACACATCATCATGTGCTCACATTTTTTGGGACACCCTGTATAATTAAAAATATTTTTTTTAAATGCACTGTAGAATGTAAGTAAAGTCTGCAAAATTTCAAAATCGTAAGTCTATTAGAAACTGAGCAAACAGGAGATTAAATTTGGACACTGTGTATCCCGGCGCATGCACCGTTAAAAAAGTAGTTTTTATTTTTTTTCTCTGAAACTGCTAAACTGATTTGAACAAAATTTTAGGGATATGTAGGGAATCACAAAAGGCACCTAAATAAGCAACAAAATATACAGCATGTAATTTAAAAAATACATTAAGATGTCGTCACACTTTTTTGGGACACACGGTACAATTAAAAATATCTTTTTCAATTACGCCGTAGACTGTAGGTAAAGTCTACAAAATTTCTAAATCTTAACTCTATTGGAAACTGAGCAAACAGGAGATGAAATTTGGACACTGAATAATTTCGGGCAGGTCGTTCTTATTTGTTTTCTCTGAAATTACTGAACCGATTTCAACAAAATTCTAGAGGTATGTAGGGAATCGTAAGGGGCATCTAAGCAAGTAATAAAATATACAGCATGTAATTTAAAAAAAATCATCATCACGTGGTCACACTTTTTTGGGACACTCTGTATAATTAAAAATATCTTTTTCAATTACGCCGTAGAATATGGGTAAAGTCTGCAAAATTTCAAAATCCCAACTCTATTAGAAACTGAGCAAACAGGAGATGAAATTTGGACACTGTATAATTTCGGGCAGGTGGTTTTTATTTTTTTTCTCTGAAATTACTAAACCGATTTGAACAAAATTTTAGGGATATGTAGGGAATTGTAAGAGGCATCTAAACAAGTAATAACATATACAGCATGCAATTAAAAAATAAACATCATCATGTGCTCACTCTTTTTTGGGACACCCTGTATAATTAAAAATATATTTTTTAAATACATTGTAGAATGTAAGTAAAGTTTGCAAAATTTCAAAATCTCTACTCTATTAGAAATCGAGTAAACAGGAGATTAAATTTGGACGCCGTAGAATGTAAGTAATGTCTGTTGTCTTAGTAAAAAAAAAAAATTCACAGAGCTTACGTGTATCGTATATGAAAAAGATGGTGCACAGTAGTGGAGACGCTGAAAAAGCTGGCCAAAAGTCGAAAACAGTATTGGATTTGGATCCAACTTTGTAAATAAGGGTCTTCGAGGTCGTACGAATTTGAAGTAAAAATTGTATAATTCAAAATGGCGGATCCAATAATGTGGACCGAATTGCAAAAAAAATCATTCGTTTTAGATGAAACTCGATATTCCGGCGTTTTCGAAGTCGCTCATTACGAATTTGAAGTAAGAAATGTGGAATTCAAAATTGCGGTTCCAATATGGTCGACCAAATTGCTAAAAAAATCACCTGTTTTAGATTAAACTCGGTATTCCGTGATTTTTGAAGCCGATCGTTACGAATTTGAAGTTAGAAATATAGAATTTAAATTGGCGGATTCAAAAAATCACTTGTTTTGGATAAAATCCGGTATTCCGGGGTTTTCGAAGTCGCTCATTACGTATTTGAAGTAAGAAATGTGGAATTCAAAATGGCGGTTCTAATATGGCGGACCGAGTTGCCAAAAAAACACGTGTTTTTGATGTATTCCAGGGTTTTTTTTTAAGCCGGTCATTACGAATTTAAAGCTAGAAATGTAGAATTCAAAATGGCGGATCCAATATGGCGGACTGAACCGCCAAATATCACTTGTTTTAGATGAAACTTAGTATTACTGCGTGTTTGAAGTCGCTCATGACGTATTTGAAGTTAGAAATGAAGAATTCAAAAAAGTCATCTCGCGACTATCACCAATTTTTGCTAAGTAACGAGTGGCATATTAAAAAAAATGCTGTCTTTTTTCTTTACATTTTCCAATACATCTTGAAGTTTTTCTTTTTTCTCTTTCTCGGTTTTTCTGCCTTTGACACCACTTAGTCTTGTATTCAACTACACTACAAACTCAAGTCCGAATACTGGTGACGTGGCAGTCAACGTGTTAAGTAGACATCACAGAAATTTTTACATTTCGAAAACTTACTCAAAATCTGGAACTCATAAAATAACCGAAAATTGCGCAATACTCATTTTCTTTATTAGATCATTGCAAACAGCCAAAATCAATACGATTTAGAAACAGAAATCTAAAAAATGCGGAAACTGATGTTTTAACGTTGCAGATCCGACCTCTCCGAAATTTTCGAAAACACCACCGCCCAGTCCAGCCGATTTCATACTACGAGAAAAGGCAGCCACGATTCAAGGTGAGTCTTCCCACTTACGCCAGAATAGGCATTTATTAAGCTTAGTAGTTAAGGCCTCGAGGTGCACCTCCCTCAAGCCGCACCTTTTCGTCTTCAGAAAATGCGACCAGGCGGGTGCCCCTCGAACCGAATGTGGCATATCAAAATCGGGTACGAAACAAATTCGGAACACCAGACACACTAATTTAAAAATAACGATTAAAAATTCCTTTGCGCTAATTTTATTAGGGCGACATATTTTAGTAAGGTTTCTAATGCGATTACCTAGTTTAAAGCTGTTGACGTACGAAAGGGAATCAGTAGTGTTCGTGTTTCCGCGGCTTTCCGGTGAGTTTCAAGACTGTAATTTTTTATTATTGATAAAAATTGATCACCATGTACCCGAAATTGATTGATATGCCACGTTAAAATGGGGTTTGCAACGGTACAAGAAGTTAGATTTTTAGTGAACTTACTTTACGGAAATTGAGCGCGTTAAATTCCTTATCCTCCGTTTTCCCACATGTTGGAAATTAAACAGTAACAAAAGTAAAAGCCACGCTCGTTTTGTTGGATTTTATCGGCGTAGCTTTTACTTTACCACGACTAACCTATCAAAATAACAATGTAACACAAACTCGATGTATTTTTATAAAAGCTTTTGACGCAATATGCTTATGCAAATGGTTTTTCGGACTATGAGAGTACCTAATTTTTAACCAAAAACTAACCGATGATGAGAGAAAATCAGAAAATAAATCATGACAAGGGCGATATGTTCACGCTGAATTTTGTCGCTCGAGTTGTTTAGCTATTCTGCAAGCTTTTTGTGAATTGCAATATATTTTTAGAGCTTCTTCTCAAAACAATTAAGAGATCGCAGCACGGTTTGGATGCATACGTGCCGTGCTGCGGTTTCACTCACGTTCTTAATGCTTTCTTTACACACACCACATTATTTACTGAGCTTACTTGTTTTTATATACCTTTGTTCTAAGGAGGCTGTTGGAAAGAGAGCATGGCTTACCTCCAAAAACCTCCTCTTGAATCACTCCTATTCAACTGTATATAATGATTGATGTTGTGTTTGTGAACTTCGTATGTGTGACTCGCAAATTCATTCAAATAACAGACATATTTTCCTTTAATAATAATAATAATAACAATAATAAATCATATGCTATACCGATCGAGTAGTAGAGAAAATAAAATTTGAGACAATCTCACTTATTGCAGATTTATTGAATAAATGTAGATAATAAAGACGTAAAATAGGCTGAATATATGAATATTCAGCCTGTTCGCGAATGCAATTAAGCCTTACTAAGATTACAAAAAATTGTTATTATTATTATTGTCCATCCAATTCAGTTGTGCTTGCGTATGCAACAGCTGAATTATTCATTAACACAAAACATACCACATTTTGAAGAAAGTACCCTGAATTTTTAAAAACACTAATCATACTAATAAATTCAGGGCACCAACCAGTGATGGCTCGCTTTAGTAATTTGGGTCGCACAGAGGTCGCGCCACTCCGCTCGGCCGGAATATTTATTTATCTCTGTTCGACCCAAACCACTAAACCGAACTTCGACTGCACTTTTTCTAAAAAAAAAACAAATATATTCATCCCTTCAGCCATTTTTTGTAAAAAAAAAACAACTAATCCTTACCTCCCATTAACTCAAACATCCAGCCATTTGAAAACGCTTGGTGATTAGAGAATCTAAAGCTTGATGGACCGTATTGCAAACTCCATTTCAAGTAGGGTAAACTGATGTATTTTTTATTTTTTATTCAAAATATCTAGTTGATTTATGTGCATGAAGATACTTTGCCCACACTTATTCTAAATGGATCAAAATAACCGCGCGCGCGATGCTCAAATTTCGGATAACTGTGGGTAGGGGTTTTCAGGGGACAAATCCTGGCCTCGGGCGACATGTAGCTAAGGTCTGCATAAAGGTCAGTTTTTATTGATTTTTTTTTATGTAAAAGGGTTTTTCGCTTGTTTTTATTTTTATTTTTGGTTTGCAGAGGTTTGCTTTTGTGTTTTTTTTCTGTTTTTTTTTTACGAACAATCCGAGCAATGCTTACGGAGATATAGTACGAACGCTTTTAAATTTCGCAGAATGTATAGAGCTGGCTTATATAAATATATACATAAACATGGCTGTGGACATCCCGTCATTCCGATATCTATCCAATATGCAACCATCCTCATTTAAGCAACAATTCATTGACTCATGGGAGAGTGGTGTGTGAGTTGTTACCCCTCTCTATGATTTATTTTCTGGTACGACAAAAGATAAAAACGAAAAATACTCGATGCTGATATACATAAATTGTTATTACATTGGGGTGTGTTGTTTTTACTTCAGACACTTGTTTATAATCCTATAAAACCTTATGATTTGTCCTCACCTCAACAGCCAGCGCGTCACCTCAGGATGACGATGACTCGTTAGATACCGATGGTTTCCGCGAGGACACTTACCTCCTAGAGACTCCTACTCCGGGAGAAGCTAATTCCCAACACGTAGAGTCTTCCTATTTAGGTGGTTACCAACGTGACCGCTCGACGCTTGATGAATTTACGACTCAAGATATAACGACGTGCGATGACATCCAGCAATACTATAAAGATCAAGCTAAGCTATTCGTCGGGCAACGCAAGCGCTTAGCTTCGACCGAAGATTTGGATTACGACGTAAGCAGAACACCAGATAAACTTCAACAAGCAACGACTTCGAAACACCCCGACGATTACACAGGGGTCGTGCGCGTAGACGCCGACACCTACAAAGTAATCGAATACGACCCAATTCGCCCCGGAGAATTGAAGATAAAAGGTTTTGTATCGCCCGAGGAAAAGGGCGCCAAGGATTCTAAGAAACCGGAAGATTGGGAGCGTAAGGAAGCTCGCACCGTGGAGAGACTCCACGGGGGCGCGGGTAAGAAGAAACCGCAAGATGCTGAAAAGGTCACCGTAACTACGACCCCGGAAAACAAAACGAATATAATTTTTAAAGACAAGAGCAACGATATCGTGATAGAGAAATCAACAAAGCTAACCGACAGCGCAACAACCGTCGACAGGAGTGTGTTCCACGTTGCTGGTCTAGTAGAAAAGGATGGAGAGAAACATATATCATTCGCTGCCGGTGAGCAAACCAATCAGGTCTACCACTCACCGGTGAATGTGATGTACTCGAAGACATCTCAAGGCTTCACCACACGTGGAACCTCGCCGCTAGACAGGAAACACATTACGAGCACACCGGACTCATCCCCGGTTACCTCATCTAGGAAACCCAACCCCACCCTTGAGTTGATTATAGGCCGCAAAGAAATCCACACTAAAGACACTTCCGCGACCGCGGAAAGTCGACTAACGTTGTACGGAACCAAAGATGTCGAAATCTCGATCCATTCAAAGTCCCACATTTCAGTAACCACCACCAGGAAGGACGTGAGCGGCACCGAAACATCCCAGAGGGTGGACGTCGGAATGACGGCCAGTGCGGAAACCAGCGAATCCAGATCTTCCGAAGACGCGATCAAAACAGACACCTACATTATCCAACCCACAAGCGTAACCGAAACCACCCTGACTGAAGCGACGCAGAGGAAACGCGACGAGACCGTTAATTTCTGCGGAACTAAAAAGATTTACCGTTACGATTCAGAAATAACGGACCCACATTTAGATTCACCAGTAACCGAAGACAGCATATCGCATCATATTACAGATACTGGTATATCCCTGACCAGGGGAGTTACTGATACAATGAGCAGCTTCATGCAGCAACCATCAGGTATAATCCCAGGTGCCTTAACCACCGGTTTTGCCTCGGACATAGCCGATGAACAAGAGGAATACGAATTAACGGACGCAGGCCTAAGCCCAATTCAAGCAGATGAAATAGCCCCGTTATCAGTATTCCCGGAAGAAGAGTTAGCCCTCTACACCGACACCGGAACCAGCCCTATAGACTTCCCCGAGAGCAGTTCAGTGGCACTCTCGCATATCGACACATCAGAAGCTGGCACTCTCACCGACCAGATCGACACCAAAGACGCATCAAGCAGTCCCATTAAACCCGAAGACATAATACTCTCCTCTTCCGAGCATAAGAAAACCGACGAAGTAGTAGCAATCCGCCGTGGATCAGGCGACGTAAAAGCAAAGATCAAACAAATCGAAGAGCAAAGCCTAAAATCCCCATTACACATAGATCTAGCGAAGAAGAAACAGCGCGAACTAGTCGACTCCGAAGACGAACTCTCCAGCCTGAAAGAGGAGGAAGGGATCTTCAAAGGATCAACGGAAACACTAGCACAAATCGACGACGATAACCTGGATAAATTAGAAAGCGTTTCATGTTCAAAAGACACCGACTACGATCTAGACGACTCAACAATATCCGAATCAAGATCGAAAGACTTGAAGTTCTCCACTCCAACGCACAAGGTTGGGCCGAAAATTGCAGAACTCCAGAAAATCTTCTCAAAATCAATAGACGACATTAGCGACTCCAGCGAGCCCAAGAGCAAAAAAGACAAGTTACCCACTCCACCCAAATCCGAAGCAATCGTTAAGCGCGAAGAGCCTAAAATCACCCCGCCAGAGAAATACGAAGTTGAGAAAGAGGAAATCATCAAAAGCGTCAAGGAAACAAAATTCATGTTCGAACAGTTGATTTCAAAATCAGCAGAAGGTACACCCACTAAAAAATCTAAACCTACCACCAAGGATGAGTATGATAAGAGGGAAATTAAATCCGCGCATGCCATTCCTTCTAAAACTGAAAAATCCACAATTCGCACAGAATATACAGAAGAAGAGATTATGATGAGGATAGCAGCAGTTGAATCACAACTTGTGGATGTAGAAGAAAGCCAACTCGCAGAAGAAGAATGCAAGGACCCCTGCAGAAACTTAATTAGAGTCAGAAGAGACGTAACCCAAGCTATGGAAGTTTCCAAAATTAAGGAAACCGATGACGAGTGCGATGAAACCATTTGCCGAAAAGCCACCTTCATACCGTTATCCAGATCTGAAAGCTCCGACAAACTAGTGACTTATGAAATAGTTAAACCTGACGAGCCCATCGTTAACGGATGGACCAGTGACGAAACACCCATCGAAGAAAAACATGAAATATTCAAAACCACAACTACCACCACCACCACCACCACCAGCGTGACGAAAAAACTGGAAATTTCCACCGAAACCACCGAAACCGATGACGTTCAATTCGAAAAACCTACAACCCTACAACTCACCTCGGTAAACAACGTGGATAAATCTCCAAGTCCAAAAATTGAAACCGCAGATACAATCACAACTACAGAATCCGAAAGCTTGTCAGAATCACAAATCGCGCACAGCGCTATCAAAGAAGCGCTAGTGATAAACACAAAATTAATCTCATCAATCGCTCTCCCTCCCTCGGTCACCGACCAAAAATATTTAGACGATATCTTCAGTGCCGACAAGAAAATCTCAAAAGATCAAATTTCCACTTCCGACGTAACCAAAGCACTATCAGAAGTATTAGAGGCATCAAAGCAAATTCGTGCCGATGTAAAAGAACTCAAGCCGGATTTAACTCCCACTCCAGAAGGCCTAGTGTTTGCCATTGTTCCAAGTATAGAACAGCTGAAGCGAACCGCTGAACCTATTGAAGAAATCGATTCAGAAAAGCAGGAGGAAGCAATCGTGATCACCAGAGAACGTTCAACAATAAAATCACGCATTAAACAATTCGAGGAAAAAATTAAAGAAAGTCTCGAGGAAAAGAGTCTACCCAAATTAGAAGATATAAAAAAATCACAAATTATCAGCAAGGCTTATGATGAAATTGAATATAAACAAACCAAGTCGCCTATTGTTGAAGAATTATCGCTAATTACAGAGGAGAAAATTTCATCAACAAAACCAGAAACCGAACTGCCGATGATACCTGTTAAGAAACAACTTGCAAGAGTTCAAGTTTCACCAGAAATAATTAAATCTGACATTACACATACTGTTGCGAAGAGGACAATAACAATACATTCTGATATTACAGAAGTTACAGAATCAACCGAGAAAGATGAAAAGTCATCAAAAATAATAGAAAAAGTAGTTAAAGAAACAACGTTACCACTTGAAAAACAAGAAATAACTTTATCAAAACTCTTGAGTAAGGAAGAATTCTTAACCGACAAAATCGATGACAAGCAAAAACCAGCACTCGAAGTGTTAACAACAAAAACCGAAATCAAATTTGCAGAACTACCCAAGGAAGAACTACCAAAATCACCAATCTTCGATACAGTCCAAAAAATGAAGTTACAATTTGAAAAAGTTCCAGCAAAACCAGAAATTGAATTACTCAAATCACCTGCAGAGAAAGAATTACCAATCGTGGAAGTGGAAAAGAAGAAGTTGTCAATTGAAGAGGTTCCAGTCAGATTGGAAATTGAATTGGCGAAATCTACTGCTAAGGAAGAATTAGCAAAATCAACTTTAATACAGAAGCTGAGAGAGGAAAAGTTAACACTTGAAGATGTTCAAGCAAAACCCGAAAGTAAATTAAAGAAAGAAGTATTACTTAAATCAACGGTGTCAACAAAAGACACGACAGAAGATATTGTACATGACGCAAAGAAGGTGCTCACAGAAATAACCCACACTATCACTAAGAGGTCAACGACAGTATTATCCGATGCTGAACAAGCCGTACAGATCATTAAAACTGAGAGAAAATCGGAAAAATTACCTGCAAAGGAAGAATTACCCAAATCACCGGTTGTTGAAAAGCTGGAAGTGAAGGAGTTACCACTCGAAGAAGTTCTAGCTAAACCAGAAACTGAACTAGCGAAACCACCTGCAAAGGAAGAATTACCAAAATCACCGGTAGTTGAAAAACAGGTAGTGAAGGAGTTACTACTCGAAGAAGTTCCAGCCAAACCAGAAATTGAACTAGCGAAATCACCTGCAAAGGAAGAATTACCAAAATCACCGGTAGTTGAAAAACTGGAAGTGAAAGAGTTACCACTCGAAGAAATTCCAGCCAAACCTAAAATTGAACTAGCGAAATCACCTGCAAAGGAAGAATTACCAAAATCACCAGTAGTTGAAAAACTGGAAGTGAAGGAGTTACCACTCGAAGAAATTCCAGCCAAATCTGAAATTGAACTAGCGAAATCACCTGCAAAGGAAGAATTACCAAAATCACCAGTAGTTGAAAAACTGGAAGTGAAGGAGTTGCTACTCGCAGAAGTTCCAGCCAAACCAGAAATTGAACTAACGAAATCACCTGCAAAGGAAGAATTACCAAAATCACCAGTAGTTGAAAAACTGGAATTGAAGGAGTTACCACTCGAAGAAGTTCCAGCCAAACCAGAAATTGAACCAGCGAAATCACCTGCAAAGGAAGACTTACAAAAATCACCTGTAGTTGAAAAACTGGAAGTGAAGAAGTTACCACTCGAAGAAATTCCAGCCAAATCTGAAATTGAACTCGAAAAATCACCTGCAAAGGAAGAATTACCAAAATCACCAGTAGTTGAAAAACTGGAAGTGAAAGAGTTACCACTCGAAGAAATTCCAGCCAAACCTGAAATTGAACTCGCAAAATCACCTGCAAAGGAAGAATTACCAAAATCACCAGTAGTTGAAAAACTGGAAGAGAAGGAGTTACCACTCGAAGAAATTCCAGCCAAATCTGAAATTGAACTAGCGAAATCACCTGCAAAGGAAGAATTACCAAAATCACCGGAAGTTGAAAAACTGGAAGTGAAGGAGTTACCACTCGAAGAAATTCCAGCCAAACCAGAAATTGAACTAGCAAAATCACCTGCAAAGGAAGAATTACCAAAATCACCAGTAGTTGAAAAACTGGAAGTGAAGGAGTTACTACTCGAAGAAGTTCCAGCCAAACCAGAAATTGAACTAGCAAAATCACCTGCAAAGGAAGAATTACCAAAATCACCAGTAGTTGAAAAACTGGAAGTGAAGAAGTTACCACTCGAAGAAATTCCAGCCAAACCTGAAATTGAACTAGCGAAATCACCTGCAAAGGAAGAATTACCAAAATCACCGGAAGTTGAAAAACTGGAAGTGAAGGAGTTACCACTCGAAGAAATTCCAGCCAAACCTGAAATTGAACTCGCAAAATCACCTGCAAAGGAAGAATTACCAAAATCACCAGTAGTTGAAAAACTGGAAGAGAAGGAGTTACCACTCGAAGAAATTCCAGCCAAATCTGAAATTGAACTAGCGAAATCACCTGCAAAGGAAGAATTACCAAAATCACCGGAAGTTGAAAAACTGGAAGTGAAGGAGTTACCACTCGAAGAAATTCCAGCCAAACCAGAAATTGAACTAGCAAAATCACCTGCAAAGGAAGAATTACCAAAATCACCAGTAGTTGAAAAACTGGAAGTGAAGGAGTTACTACTCGAAGAAGTTCCAGCCAAACCAGAAATTGAACTAGCAAAATCACCTGCAAAGGAAGAATTACCAAAATCACCAGTAGTTGAAAAACTGGAAGTGAAGAAGTTACCACTCGAAGAAATTCCAGCCAAACCTGAAATTGAACTAGCGAAATCACCTGCAAAGGAAGAATTACCAAAATCACCGGAAGTTGAAAAACTGGAAGTGAAGAAGTTACCACTCGAAGAAATTCCAGCCAAACCTGAAATTGAACTCGCAAAATCACCTGCAAAGGAAGAATTACCAATATCACCAGTGGTTGAAAAACTGGAAGTGAAGGAGTTGCTACTCGCAGAAGTTCCAGCCAAACCTGAAATTAAACTAGCGAAATCACCTGCAAAGGAAGAATTACCAAAATCACCAGTAGTTGAAAAACTGGAAGTGAAGGAGTTGCTACTCGCAGAAGTTCCAGCCAAACCTGAAATTGAACTAGCGAAATCACCTGCAAAGGAAGAATTACCAAAATCACCAGTAGTTGAAAAACAGGAATTGAAGGAGTTACCACTCGAAGAAGTTCCAGCCAAACCAGAAATTGAACCAGCGAAATCACCTGCAAAGGAAGAATTACCAAAATCACCAGTAGTTGAAAAACTGGAAGTGAAGAAGTTACCACTCGAAGAAATTCCAGCCAAACCTGAAATTGAACTAGCGAAATCACCTGCAAAGGAAGAATTACCAAAATCACCAGTGGTTGAAAAACTGGAAGTGAAGGAGTTGCTACTCGCAGAAGTTCCAGCCAAACCTGAAATTAAACTAGCGAAATCACCTGCAAAGGAAGAATTACCAAAATCACCAGTGGTTGAAAAACTGGAAGTGAAGGAGTTGCTACTCGTAGAAGTTCCAGCCAAACCTGAAATTGAACCAGCGAAATCACCTGCAAAGGAAGAATTACCAAAATCACCAGTGGTTGAAAAACTGGAAGTGAAGAAGTTACCACTCGAAGAAATTCCAGCCAAACCTGAAATTGAACTAGCGAAATCACCTGCAAAGGAAGAATTACCAAAATCACCAGTGGTTGAAAAACTGGAAGTGAAGGAGTTGCTACTCGTAGAAGTTCCAGCCAAACCTGAAATTAAACTAGCGAAATCACCTGCAAAGGAAGAATTACCAAAATCACCAGTAGTTGAAAAACTGGAAGTGAAGAAGTTACCACTCGAAGAAATTCCAGCCAAACCTGAAATTGAACTAGCGAAATCACCTGCAAATGAAGAATTACCAAAATCACCAGTGGTTGAAAAACTGGAAGTGAAGGAGTTGCTACTCGTAGAAGTTCCAGCCAAACCTGAAATTGAACCAGCGAAATCACCTGCAAACGAAGAATTACCAAAATCACCAGTGGTTGAAAAACTGGAAGTGAAGAAGTTACCACTCGAAGAAATTCCAGCCAAACCTGAAATTGAACTAGCGAAATCACCTGCAAAGAAAGAATTACCAAAATCACCAGTGGTTGAAAAACTGGAAGTGAAGGAGTTGCTACTCGTAGAAGTTCCAGCCAAACCTGAAATTGAACCAGCGAAATCACCTGCAAAGGAAGAATTACCAAAATCACCGGTAGTTGAAAAACTGGAAGTGAAGAAGTTACCACTCGAAGAAATTCCAGCCAAACCTGAAATTGAACTAGCGAAATCACCTGCAAAGGAAGAATTACCAAAATCACCGGAAGTTGAAAAACTGGAAGTGAAGGAGTTACCACTCGAAGAAATTCCAGCCAAACCAGAAATTGAACTAGCAAAATCACCTGCAAAGGAAGAATTACCAAAATCACCAGTAGTTGAAAAACTGGAAGTGAAGAAGTTACCACACGAAGAAATTCCAGCCAAACCTGAAATTGAACTAGCAAAATCACCTGCAAAGGAAGAATTACCAAAATCACCGGTAGTTGAAAAACTGGAAGTGAAAGAGTTACCACTCGAAGAAGTTCCAGCCAAACCAGAAATTGAACTAGCAAAATCACCTGCAAAGGAAGAATTACCAAAATCACCAGTAGTTGAAAAACTGGAAGTGAAGAAGTTACCACTCGAAGAAATTCCAGCCAAACCTGAAATTGAACTAGCGAAATCACCTGCAAAGGAAGAATTACCAAAATCACCGGAAGTTGAAAAACTGGAAGTGAAGGAGTTACCACTCGAAGAAATTCCAGCCAAACCAGAAATTGAACTAGCAAAATCACCTGCAAAGGAAGAATTACCAAAATCACCAGTAGTTGAAAAACTGGAAGTGAAGGAGTTACTACT
Organism: Ocypus olens; assembly: GCA_910593695.2. Lineage (NCBI taxonomy): Eukaryota > Metazoa > Arthropoda > Insecta > Coleoptera > Staphylinidae > Ocypus > Ocypus olens. The sequence goes on from OU343050.1 coordinate 8,363,783, forward strand.
CGAAGAAGTTCCAGCCAAACCAGAAATTGAACTGGCGAAATCACCTGCAAAGGAAGAATTACCAAAATCACCGGTAGTTGAAAAACTGGAAGTGAAGAAGTTACCACTCGAAAAAATTCCAGCCAAACCTGAAATTGATCTAGCCAAATCACCTGCAAAGGAAGAATTACCAAAATCACCGGAAGTTGAAAAACTGGAAGTGAAGGAGTTACCACTCGAAGAAATTCCAGCCAAACCAGAAATTGAACTAGCAAAATCACCTGCAAAGGAAGAATTACCAAAATCACCGGTAGTTGAAAAACTGGAAGTGAAAGAGTTACCACTCGAAGAAGTTCCAGCCAAACCAGAAATTAAACCAGCGAAATCACCTGCAAAGGAAGAATTACCAAAATCACCGGTAGTTGAAAAACTGGAAGTGAAGGAGTTACCACTCGAAGAAGTTCCAGCCAAACCAGAAATTGAACTGGCGAAATCACCTGCAAAGGAAGAATTACCAAAATCACCAGTAGTTGAAAAACTGGAAGTGAAGGAGTTACCAATCGAAGAAGTTCCAGCCAAACCAGAAATTGAACTAGCGAAATCACCTGCAAAGGAAGAATTACCAAAATCACCGGAAGTTGAAAAACTGGAAGTGAAGGAGTTACCACTCGAAGAAATTCCAGCCAAACCAGAAATTGAACTAGCAAAATCACCTGCAAAGGAAGAATTACCAAAATCACCAGTAGTTGAAAAACTGGAAGTGAAGGAGTTACCAATCGAAGAAGTTCCAGCCAAACCAGAAATTGAACTAGCGAAATCACCTGCAAAGGAAGAATTACCAAAATCACCGGTAGTTGAAAAACTGGAAGTGAATAAGTTACCACTCGAAGAAATTCCAGCCAAACCTGAAATTGAACTAGCGAAATCACCTGCAAAGGAAGAATTACCAAAATCACCGGACGTTGAAAAACTGGAAGTGAAGGAGTTACCACTCGAAGAAATTCCAGCCAAACCAGAAATTGAACTAGCAAAATCACCTGCAAAGGAAGAATTACCAAAATCACCAGTAGTTGAAAAACTGGAAGTGAAGAAGTTACCACTCGAAGAAATTCCAGCCAAACCTGAAATTGAACTAGCGAAATCACCTGCAAAGGAAGAATTACCAAAATCACCGGAAGTTGAAAAACTGGAAGTGAAGGAGTTACCACTCGAAGAAGTTCCAGCCAAACCAGAAATTGAACTAGCAAAATCACCTGCAAAGGAAGAATTACCAAAATCACCAGTAGATGAAAAACTGGAAGTGAAGAAGTTACCACTCGAAGAAATTCCAGCCAAACCTGAAATTGAACTAGCGAAATCACCTGCAAAGGAAGAATTACCAAAATCACCGGAAGTTGAAAAACTGGAAGTGAAGGAGTTACCACTCGAAGAAATTCCAGCCAAACCAGAAATTGAACTAGCAAAATCACCTGCAAAGGAAGAATTACCAAAATCACCAGTAGTTGAAAAACTGGAAGTGAAGAAGTTACCACTCGAAGAAATTCCAGCCAAACCTGAAATTGAACTAGCGAAATCATCTGCAAAGGAAGAATTACCAAAATCACCGGAAGTTGAAAAACTGGAAGTGAAGGAGTTACCACTCGAAGAAGTTCCAGCCAAACCAGAAATTGAACTAGCAAAATCACCTGCAAAGGAAGAATTACCAAAATCACCAGTAGTTGAAAAACTGGAAGTGAAGGAGTTACCACTCGAAGAAGTTCCAGCCAAACCAGAAATTGAACTGGCGAAATCACCTGCAAAGGAAGAATTACCAAAATCACCAGTAGTTGAAAAACTGGAAGTGAAGGAGTTACCAATCGAAGAAGTTCCAGCCAAACCAGAAATTGAACTAGCGAAATCACCTGCAAAGGAAGAATTACCAAAATCACCGGTAGTTGAAAAACTGGAAGTGAAGAAGTTACCACTCGAAGAAATTCCAGCCAAACCTGAAATTGATCTAGCGAAATCACCTGCAAAGGAAGAATTACCAAAATCACCGGAAGTTGAAAAACTGGAAGTGAAGGAGTTACCACTCGAAGAAATTCCAGCCAAACCAGAAATTGAACTAGCAAAATCACTTGCAAAGGAAGAATTACCAAAATCACCAGTAGTTGAAAAACTGGAAGTGAAGGAGTTACCACTCGAAGAAGTTCCAGCCAAACCAGAAATTGAACTGGCGAAATCACCTGCAAAGGAAGAATTACCAAAATCACCAGTAGTTGAAAAACTGGAAGTGAAGGAGTTACCAATCGAAGAAGTTCCAGCCAAACCAGAAATTGAACTAGCGAAATCACCTGCAAAGAAAGAATTACCAAAATCACCGGTAGTTGAAAAACTGGAAGTGAAGAAGTTACCACTCGAAGAAATTCCAGCCAAACCTGAAATTGATCTAGCGAAATCACCTGCAAAGGAAGAATTACCAAAATCACCGGAAGTTGAAAAACTGGAAGTGAAGGAGTTACCACTCGAAGAAGTTCCAGCCAAACCAGAAATTGAACTGGCGAAATCACCTGCAAAGGAAGAATTACCAAAAACACCAGTAGTTGAAAAACTGGAAGTGAAGGAGTTACCAATCGAAGAAGTTCCAGCCAAACCAGAAATTGAACTAGCGAAATCACCTGCAAAGGAAGAATTACCAAAATCACCGGTAGTTGAAAAACTGGAAGTGAAGAAGTTACCACTCGAAGAAATTCCAGCCAAACCTGAAATTGATCTAGCGAAATCACCTGCAAAGGAAGAATTACCAAAATCACCAGTAGTTGAAAAACTGGAAGTGAAGGAGTTACCAATCGAAGAAGTTCCAGCCAAACCAGAAATTGAACTAGCGAAATCACCTGCAAAGGAAGAATTACCAAAATCACCGGTAGTTGAAAAACTGGAAGTGAAGAAGTTACCACTCGAAGAAATTCCAGCCAAACCTGAAATTGATCTAGCGAAATCACCTGCAAAGGAAGAATTACCAAAATCACCGGAAGTTGAAAAACTGGAAGTGAAGCAGTTACCACTCGAAGAAATTCCAGCCAAACCAGAAATTGAACTAGCAAAATCACTTGCAAAGGAAGAATTACCAAAATCACCGGTAGTTGAAAAACTGGAAGTGAAAGAGTTACCACTCGAAGAAGTTCCAGCCAAACCAGAAATTGAACCAGCGAAATCACCTGCAAAGGAAGAATTACCAAAATCACCGGTAGTTGAAAAACTGGAAGTGAAGGAGTTACCACTCGAAGAAGTTCCAGCCAAACCAGAAATTGAACTGGCGAAATCACCTGCAAAGGAAGAATTACCAAAATCACCAGTAGTTGAAAAACTGGAAGTGAAGGAGTTACCACTCGAAGAAGTTCCAGCCAAACCAGAAATTGAACTGGCGAAATCACCTGCAAAGGAAGAATTACCAAAATCACCAGTAGTTGAAAAACTGGAAGTGAAGGAGTTACCACTCGAAGAAGTTCCAGCCAAACCAGAAATTGAACTGGCGAAATCACCTGCAAAGGAAGAATTACCAAAATCACCAGTAGTTGAAAAACTGGAAGTGAAGGAGTTACCAATCGAAGAAGTTCCAGCCAAACCAGAAATTGAACTGGCGAAATCACCTGCAAAGGAAGAATTACCAAAATCACCAGTAGTTGAAAAACTGGAAGTGAAGGAGTTACCACTCGAAGAAGTTCCAGCCAAACCAGAAATTGAACTGGCGAAATCACCTGCAAAGGAAGAATTACCAAAATCACCAGTAGTTGAAAAACTGGAAGTGAAGGAGTTACCAATCGAAGAAGTTCCAGCCAAACCAGAAATTGAACTAGCGAAATCACCTGCAAAGGAAGAATTACCAAAATCACCGGTAGTTGAAAAACTGGAAGTGAAGAAGTTACCACTCGAAGAAATTCCAGCCAAACCTGAAATTGATCTAGCGAAATCACCTGCAAAGGAAGAATTACCAAAATCACCGGAAGTTGAAAAACTGGAAGTGAAGCAGTTACCACTCGAAGAAATTCCAGCCAAACCAGAAATTGAACTAGCAAAATCACTTGCAAAGGAAGAATTACCAAAATCACCGGTAGTTGAAAAACTGGAAGTGAAAGAGTTAGCACTCGAAGAAGTTCCAGCCAAACCAGAAATTGAACCAGCGAAATCACCTGCAAAGGAAGAATTACCAAAATCACCGGTAGTTGAAAAACTGGAAGTGAAGGAGTTACCACTCGAAGAAGTTCCAGCCAAACCAGAAATTGAACTGGCGAAATCACCTGCAAAGGAAGAATTACCAAAATCACCAGTAGTTGAAAAACTGGAAGTGAAGGAGTTACCACTCGAAGAAGTTCCAGCCAAACCAGAAATTGAACTGGCGAAATCACCTGCAAAGGAAGAATTACCAAAATCACCAGTAGTTGAAAAACTGGAAGTGAAGGAGTTACCACTCGAAGAAGTTCCAGCCAAACCAGAAATTGAACTGGCGAAATCACCTGCAAAGGAAGAATTACCAAAATCACCGGTAGTTGAAAAACTGGAAGTGAAGAAGTTACCACTCGAAGAAATTCCAGCCAAACCTGAAATTGAACTAGCGAAATCACCTGCAAAGGAAGAATTACCAAAATCACCGGTAATTGAAAAACTGGAAGTGAAGGAGTTACCACTCGAAGAAATTCCAGCCAAACCAGAAATTGAACTAGCAAAATCACCTGCAAAGGAAGAATTACCAAAATCACCAGTAGTTGAAAAACTGGAAGTGAAGAAGTTACCACTCGAAGAAATTCCAGCCAAACCTGAAATTGAACTAGCAAAATCACCTGCAAAGGAAGAATTACCAAAATCACCGGTAGTTGAAAAACTGGAAGTGAAAGAGTTACCACTCGAAGAAGTTCCAGCCAAACCAGAAATTGAACTAGCAAAATCACCTGCAAAGGAAGAATTACCAAAATCACCGGTAGTTGAAAAACTGGAAGTGAAGGAGTTACTACTCGAAGAAGTTCCAGCCAAACCAGAAATTGAACTGGCTAAATCACCTGCAAAGGAAGAATTACCAAAATCACCGGTAGTTGAAAAACTGGAAGTGAAGGAGTTACCACTCGAAGAAACTCCAGCCAAACCAGAAATTGAACTAGCAAAATCACCTGCAAAGGAAGAATTACCAAAATCACCAGTAGTTGAAAAACTGAAAGTGAAGGAGTTGCTACTCGCAGAAGTTCCAGCCAAACCAGAAATTGAACTGGCGAAATCACCTGCAAAGGAAGAATTACCAAAATCACCAGTAGTTGAAAAACTGGAAGTGAAGGAGTTACCACTCGAAGAAGTTCCAGCCAAACCAGAAATTGAACTGGCGAAATCACCTGCAAAGGAGGAATTACCAAAATCACCAGTAGTTGAAAAACTGGAAGTGAAAGAGTTACCACTCGAAGAAGTTCCAGCCAAACCAGAAATTGAACTGGCGAAATCACCTGCAAAGGAAGAATTACCAAAATCACCGGTAGTTGAAAAACTGGAAGTGAAGGAGTTACCACTCGAAGAAATTCCAGCCAAACCAGAAATTGAACTAGCGAAATCACCTGCAAAGGAAGAATTACCAAAATCACCAGTAGTTGAAAAACTGGAAGTGAAGAAGTTACCACTCGAAGAAATTCCAGCCAAACCAGAAATTGAACTAGCGAAATCACCTGCAAAGGAAGAATTACCAAAATCACCAGTAGTTGAAAAACTGGAAGTGAAGGAGTTACCACTCGAAGAAATTCCAGCCAAACCAGAAATTGAACTAGCGAAATCACCTGCAAAGGAAGAATTACCAAAATCACCGGTAGTTGAAAAACTGGAAGTGAAGGAGCTACCACTCGAAGAAATTCCAGCCAAACCAGAAATTGAACTAGCAAAATCACCTGCAAAGGAAGAATTACCAAAATCACCAGTAGTTGAAACACTGGAAGTGAAGGAGTTGCTACTCGCAGAAGTTCCAGCCAAACCAGAAATTGAACTAACGAAATCACCTGCAAAGGAAGAATTACCAAAATCACCGGTAGTTGAAAAACTGGAAGTGAAGGAGTTACCACTCGAAGAAATTCCAGCCAAACCAGAAATTGAACTAGCGAAATCACCTGCAAGGGAAGAATTACCAAAATCACCGGTAGTTGAAAAACTGGAAGTGAAGGAGTTACCACTCGAAGAAATTCCAGCCAAACCAGAAATTGAACTAGCGAAATTACCTGCAAAGGAAGAATTACCAAAATCACCAGTAGTTGAAAAACAGGAAGTGAAGAAGTTACCACTCGAAGAAATTCCAGCCAAACTAGAAATTGAACTAGCGAAATCACCTGCAAAGGAAGAATTACCAAAATCACCAGTAGTTGAAAAACTGGAAGTGAAGGAGTTACCACTCGAAGAAATTCCAGCCAAACCAGAAATTGAACTAGCAAAATCACCTGCAAAGGAAGAATTACCAAAATCACCGGTAGTTGAAAAACTGGAAGTGAAGGAGTTACCAAAATCACCGGAAGTTGAAAAATTGGAAGTGAAGGAGTTGCTACTCGAAGAAGTTCCAGCCAAACCAGAAATTGAACTAGCGAAATCACCTGCAAAGGAAGAATTACCAAAATCACCAGTAGTTGAAAAACTGGAAGTGAAGGAGTTACCACTCGAAGAAGTTCCAGCCAAACCAGAAATTGAACTAAAGAAATCACCTGCAAAGAAAGAATTACCAAAATCACCGGTAGTTGAAAAACTGGAAGTGAAGGAGTTACCAAAATCACCGGAAGTTGAAAAATTGGAAGTGAAGGAGTTGCTACTCGAAGAAGTTCCAGCCAAACCAGAAATTGAACTAGCGAAATCACCTGCAAAGGAAGAATTACCAAAATCACCAGTAGTTGAAAAACTGGAAGTGAAGGAGTTACCACTCGAAGAAGTTCCAGCCAAACCAGAAATTGAACTCGCAAAATCACCTGCAAAGGAAGAATTACCAAAATCACCGGTAGTTGAAAAACTGGAAGTGAAGGAGTTACCACTCGAAGAAGTTCCAGCCAAACCAGAAATTAAAGCAGCGAAATCACCTGCAAGGGAAGATTTACCAAAATCACCCGCAAAGGAAGAATTACCGAAATCACCGGTTGTTGAAAAACTGGAAGTGAAGGAGTTACCACTCGAACAAGTTCCAGCCAAACCTGAAATTGAACTCGCAAAATCACCTGTAAAGGAAGAATTAACAAAATCACCGGTAGTTGAAAAACTGGAAGTGAAGGAGTTACCACTCAAAGAAGTTCCATCCAAACCAGAAATTGAACTCGCAAAATCACCTGAAACGGAAGTTATGGAACTTGAAATAACAGAAGAAGATAAAATACGCAGGCGTACTAAAAGGTCTGTGATAATACGAACCGAAGTTACCGAATTTACAAAAGTAATTCGGGAAAAAGATACATTAATTGAATCAACCAAAATCGAAGAATTGGAGGATGAAAAAGTGTCACGACGTGTTGACAGAGCAATAAAACCAAAACTAGAAGTGAAGGAGTTACCACTCGAAGAAGTTTCATCCAAACCAGAAATTGAACTCGCAAAATCACCTGCAAAGGAAGAATTACCAAAATCACCCGCAAAGGAAGAATTACCAAAATCACCGGTAGTTGAAAAACTGGAAGTGAAGGAGTTACCACTCGAAGAAGTTCCAGCCAAACCTGAAATTGAACTCGCAAAATCACCTGCAAAGGAAGAATTACCAAAATCACCGGTAGTTGAAAAACTGGAAGTGAAGGAGTTACCACTCGAAGAAGTTCCAGCCAAACCTGAAATTGAACTCGCAAAATCACCTGCAAAGGAAGAATTAACAAAATCACCGGTAGTTGAAAAACTGGAAGTGAAGGAGTTACCACTCGATGAAGTTCCAGCCAAACCAGAAATTGAACTCGCAAAATCACCTGCAAAGGAAGAATTACCAAAATCACCGGTAGTTGAAAAACTGGAAGTGAAGGAGTTACCACTCGAAGAAGTTCCAGCCAAACCTGAAATTGAACTCGCAAAATCACCTGCAAAGGAAGAATTAACAAAATCACCGGTTGTTGAAAAACCGGAAGTGAAGGAGTTACCACTCGAAAAAATTCCAGCTGAACCAGAAATCGAACTCGCAAAATCACCTGCAAAGGAAGAATTACCAAAATCACCGGTAGTTGAAAAACTGGAAGTGAAGGAGTTACCACTCGAAGAAGTTCCAGCCAAACCTGAAATTGAACTCGCAAAATCACCTGCAAAGGAAGAATTACCAAAATCACCGGTAGTTGAAAAACTGGAAGTGAAGGAGTTACCACTCGAAGAAGTTCCAGCCAAACCTGAAATTGAACTCGCAAAATCACCTGCAAAGGAAGAATTACCAAAATCACCGGTAGTTGAAAAACTGGAAGTGAAGGAGTTACCACTCGAAGAAGTTCCAGCCAAACCTGAAATTGAACTCGCAAAATCACCTGCAAAGGAAGAATTACCAAAATCACCGGTAGTTGAAAAACTGGAAGTGAAGGAGTTACCACTCGATGAAGTTCCAGCCAAACCAGAAATTGAACTCGCAAAATCACCTGCAAAGGAAGAATTACCAAAATCACCGGTAGTTGAAAAACTGGAAGTGAAGGAGTTACCACTCGAAGAAGTTCCAGCCAAACCTGAAATTGAACTCGCAAAATCACCTGCAAAGGAAGAATTACCAAAATCACCGGTAGTTGAAAAACTGGAAGTGAAGGAGTTACCACTCGAAGAAGTTCCAGCCAAACCTGAAATTGAACTCGCAAAATCACCTGCAAAGGAAGAATTACCAAAATCACCGGTAGTTGAAAAACTGGAAGTGAAGGAGTTACCACTCGAAGAAGTTTCAGCCAAACCTGAAATTGAACTCGCAAAATCACCTGCAAAGGAAGAATTACCAAAATCACCGGTAGTTGAAAAACTGGAAGTGAAGGAGTTACCACTGGAAGAAGTTCCAGCCAAACCTGAAATTGAACTCGCAAAATCACCTGCAAAGGAAGAATTACCAAAATCACCGGTAGTTGAAAAACTGGAAGTGAAGGAGTTACCACTCGAAGAAATTCCAGCTAAACCAGAAATTGAACTCGCAAAATCACCTGCAAAGGAAGAAGTACCTAAATCACCGGTGGTTGAAAAACTGGAATTGAAGAAGTCACCACTCGAAGAAGTTCCAGCCAAACCTGAAATTGAACTCGCAAAATCACCTGCAAAGGAAGAATTAACAAAATCACCGGTTGTTGAAAAACCGGAAGTGAAGGAGTTACCACTCGAAAAAATTCCAGCTGAACCAGAAATCGAACTCGCAAAATCACCTGCAAAGGAAGAATTACCAAAATCACCGGTAGTTGAAAAACTGGAAGTGAAGGAGTTACCACCGGAAGAAGTTCCAGCCAAACCTGAAATTGAACTCGCAAAATCACCTGCAAAGGAAAAGTTACCAAAATCACCCGCAAAGGAAGAATTACCGAAATCACCGGTAGTTGAAAAACTGGAAGTCAAGAAGTTACCACTCGAAGAAGTTCGAGCCAAACCTGAAATTGATCTCGCAAAATCACCTGCAAAGGAAGAATTACCAAAATCACCGGTAGTTGAAAAACTGGAACTGAAGGAGTTACCACTCGAAGAAGTTCCAGCCAAACCAGAAATTAAAGCAGCGAAATCACCTGCAAGGGAAGATTTACCAAAATCACCGGCAGTTGAAAAACTTAAAGTGAAGGAGTTAGCACTCGAAGAAGTTCCAGCCAAACCTGAAATTGAACTCGCAAAATCACCTGCAAAGGAAGAATTACCAAAATCACCGGTTGTTGAAAAACTGGAAGTGAAGGAGTTACCACTCGAAGAAGTTCCAGCCAAACCTGAAATTGAACTCGCAAAATCACCTGCAAAGGAAGAATTACCAAAATCACCGGTAGTTGAAAAACTGGAACTGAAGGAGTTACCACTCGAAGAAGTTCCAGCCAAACCAGAAATTAAAGCAGCGAAATCACCTGCAAGGGAAGATTTACCAAAATCACCGGTAGTTGAAAAACTTAAAGTGAAGGAGTTAGCACTCGAAGAAGTTCCAGCCAAACCTGAAATTGAACTCGCAAAATCACCTGCAAAGGAAGAATTACCAAAATCACCGGTTGTTGAAAAACTGGAAGTGAAGGAGTTACCACTCGAAGAAGTTCCAGCCAAACCTGAAATTGAACTCGCAAAATCACCTGCAAAGGAAGAATTACCAAAATCACCGGTAGTTGAAAAACTGGAAGTGAAGGAGTTACCACCGGAAGAAGTTCCAGCCAAACCTGAAATTGAACTCGCAAAATCACCTGCAAAGGAAGAGTTACCAAAATCACCCGCAAAGGAAGAATTACCGAAATCACCGGTTGTTGAAAAACTGGAAGTCAAGAAGTTACCACTCGAAGAAGTTCGAGCCAAACCTGAAATTGAACTCGCAAAATCAGCTGCAAAGGAAGAATTACCAAAATCACCGGTAGTTGAAAAACTGGAACTGAAGGAGTTACCACTCGAAGAAGTTCCAGCCAAACCTGAAATCGAACTCGCAAAATCACCTGCAAAGGAAGAATTACCAAAATCACCGGTAGATGAAAAACTTAAAGTGAAGGAGTTAGCACTCGAAGAAGTTCCAGCCAAACCTGAAATTGAACTCGCAAAATCACCTGCAAAGGAAGAATTACCAAAATCACCGGTTGTTGAAAAACTGGAAGTCAAGGAGTTACCACTCGAAGAAGTTCCAGCCAAACCTGAAATTGAACTCGCAAAATCACCTGCAAAGGAAGAATTACCAAAATCACCGGTAGTTGAAAAACTGGAAGTGAAGGAGTCACCACTCGAAGAAGTTCCAGCCAAACCTGAAATTGAACTCGCAAAATCACCTGAAACGGAAGTTATGGAACTTGAAATAACAGAAGAAGATAAAATACGCAGGCGTACTAAAAGGTCTGTGATAATACGAACCGAAGTTACCGAATTCACAAAAGTAATTCGGGAAAAAGATACATCAATTGAATCAACCAAAATCGAAGAATTGGAGGATGAAAAAGTGTCACGACGTGTTGACAGAGCAATAAAACCAAAACTAGAAGTGAAGGAGTTACCACTCGAAGAAGTTTCATCCAAACCAGAAATTGAACTCGCAAAATCACCTGCAAAGGAAGAATTACCAAAATCACCCGCAAAGGAAGAATTACCAAAATCACCGGTAGTTGAAAAACTGGAAGTGAAGGAGTTACCACTCGATGAAGTTCCAGCCAAACCTGAAATTGAACTCGCAAAATCACCTGCAAAGGAAGAATTACCAAAATCACCGGTAGTTGAAAAACTGGAAGTGAAGGAGTCACCACTCGAAGAAGTTCCAGCTAAACCAGAAATTGAACTCGCAAAATCACCTGCAAAGGAAGAATTACCAAAATCACCGGTAGTTGAAAAACTGGAAGTGAAGGAGTCACCACTTGAAGAAGTTCCAGCCAAACCAGAAATTGAATTCGCAAAATCACCTGCAGAGGAAGAATTACCAAAATCACCCGCAAAGGAAGAATTACCAAAATCACCGGTAGTTGAAAAACTGGAAGTGAAGGAGTTACCACTCGATGAAGTTCCAGCCAAACCTGAAATTGAACTCGCAAAATCACCTGCAAAGGAAGAATTACCAAAATTACCGGTAGTTGAAAAACTGGAAGTGAAGGAGTTACCACTCGAAGAAGTTCCAGCCAAACCTGAAATTGAACTCGCAAAATCACCTGCAAAGGAAGAATTACCAAAATCACCGGTAGTTGAAAAACTGGAAGTGAAGGAGTCACCACTCGAAGAAGTTCCAGCTAAACCAGAAATTGAACTCGCAAAATCACCTGCAAAGGAAGAATTACCGAAATCACCGGTAGTTGAAAAACTGGAAGTGAAGGAGTTACCACTCGAAGAAGTTCCAGCTAAACCAGAAATTGAACTCGCAAAATCACCTGCAAAGGAAGAATTACCGAAATCACCGGTAGTTGAAAAACTGGAAGTGAAGGAGTCACCACTTGAAGAAGTTCCAGCCAAACCAGAAATTGAATTCGCAAAATCACCTGCAGAGGAAGAATTACCAAAATCACCGGTAGTTGAAAAACTGGAAGTGAAGGAGTTACCACTCGAAGAAGTTCCAGCTAAACCAGAAATTGAACTCGCAAAATCACCTGCAAAGGAAGAATTACCAAAATCACCCGCAAAGGAAGAATTACCGAAATCACCGGCAGTTGAAAAACTGGAAGTGAAGGAGTTACCACTCGAAGAAGTTCCAGCTAAACCAGAAATTGAACTCGCAAAATCACCTGCAAAGGAAGAATTACCGAAATCACCGGTAGTTGAAAAACTGGAAGTGAAGGAGTCACCACTTGAAGAAGTTCCAGCTAAACCAGAAATTGAATTCGCAAAATCACCTGCAAAGGAAGAATTACCGAAATCACCGGTAGTTGAAAAACTGGAAGTGAAGGAGTCACCACTTGAAGAAGTTCCAGCCAAACCAGAAATTGAATTCGCAAAATCACCTGCAAAGGAAGAATTACCGAAATCACCGGTAGTTGAAAAACTGGAAGTGAAGGAGTTACCACTCGAAGAAGTTCCAGCTAAACCTGAAATTGAATTCGCAAAATCACCTGCAGAGGAAGAATTACCAAAATCACCGGTAGTTGAAAAACTGGAAGTGAAGGAGTTACCACTTGAAGAAGTTCCAGCCAAACCAGAAATTGAATTCGCAAAATCACCTGCAGAGGAAGAATTACCAAAATCACCGGTAGTTGAAAAACTGGAAGTGAAGGAGTTACCACTCGAAGAAGTTCCAGCTAAACCAGAAATTGAACTCGCAAAATCACCTGCAAAGGAAGAATTACCAAAATCACCCGCAAAGGAAGAATTACCGAAATCACCGGCAGTTGAAAAACTGGAAGTGAAGGAGTTACCACTCGAAGAAGTTCCAGCTAAACCAGAAATTGAACTCGCAAAATCACCTGCAAAGGAAGAATTACCGAAATCACCGGTAGTTGAAAAACTGGAAGTGAAGGAGTCACCACTTGAAGAAGTTCCAGCTAAACCAGAAATTGAATTCGCAAAATCACCTGCAAAGGAAGAATTACCGAAATCACCGGTAGTTGAAAAACTGGAAGTGAAGGAGTCACCACTTGAAGAAGTTCCAGCCAAACCAGAAATTGAATTCGCAAAATCACCTGCAAAGGAAGAATTACCGAAATCACCGGTAGTTGAAAAACTGGAAGTGAAGGAGTTACCACTCGAAGAAGTTCCAGCTAAACCTGAAATTGAATTCGCAAAATCACCTGCAGAGGAAGAATTACCAAAATCACCGGTAGTTGAAAAACTGGAAGTGAAGGAGTTACCACTTGAAGAAGTTCCAGCCAAACCAGAAATTGAATTCGCAAAATCACCTGCAGAGGAAGAATTACCAAAATCACCGGTAGTTGAAAAACTGGAAGTGAAGGAGTTACCACTCGAAGAAGTTCCAGCTAAACCAGAAATTGAACTCGCAAAATCACCTGCAAAGGAAGAATTACCAAAATCACCCGCAAAGGAAGAATTACCGAAATCACCGGCAGTTGAAAAACTGGAAGTGAAGGAGTTACCACTCGAAGAAGTTCCAGCTAAACCAGAAATTGAACTCGCAAAATCACCTGCAAAGGAAGAATTACCGAAATCACCGGTAGTTGAAAAACTGGAAGTGAAGGAGTCACCACTTGAAGAAGTTCCAGCTAAACCAGAAATTGAATTCGCAAAATCACCTGCAAAGGAAGAATTACCGAAATCACCGGTAGTTGAAAAACTGGAAGTGAAGGAGTCACCACTTGAAGAAGTTCCAGCCAAACCAGAAATTGAATTCGCAAAATCACCTGCAAAGGAAGAATTACCGAAATCACCGGTAGTTGAAAAACTGGAAGTGAAGGAGTTACCACTCGAAGAAGTTCCAGCTAAACCTGAAATTGAATTCGCAAAATCACCTGCAGAGGAAGAATTACCAAAATCACCGGTAGTTGAAAAACTGGAAGTGAAGGAGTTACCACTCGAAGAAGTTCCAGCCAAACCTGAAATTGAACTCGCAAAATCACCTGCAAAGGAAGAATTACCAAAATCACCTGCAAAGGAAGAATTACCGAAATCACCGGTAGTTGAAAAACTGGAAGTGAAGGAGTTACCACTCGAAGAAGTTCTAGCTAAACCAGAAATTGAACTCGCAAAATCACCTGCAAAGGAAGAATTACCGAAATCACCGGTAGTTGAAAAACTGGAAGTGAAGGAGTTACCACTCGAAGAAGTTCCAGCTAAACCAGAAATTGAACTCGCAAAATCACCTGCAAAGGAAGAATTACCGAAATCACCGGTAGTTGAAAAACTGGAAGTGAAGGAGTCACCACTTGAAGAAGTTCCAGCTAAACCAGAAATTGAATTCGCAAAATCACCTGCAAAGGAAAAATTACCGAAATCACCGGTAGTTGAAAAACTGGAAGTGAAGGAGTCACCACTTGAAGAAGTTCCAGCCAAACCAGAAATTGAATTCGCAAAATCACCTGCAAAGGAAGAATTACCGAAATCACCGGTAGTTGAAAAACTGGAAGTGAAGGAGTTACCACTCGAAGAAGTTCCAGCTAAACCTGAAATTGAATTCGCAAAATCACCTGCAGAGGAAGAATTACCAAAATCACCGGTAGTTGAAAAACTGGAAGTGAAGGAGTTACCACTTGAAGAAGTTCCAGCCAAACCAGAAATTGAATTCGCAAAATCACCTGCAGAGGAAGAATTACCAAAATCACCGGTAGTTGAAAAACTGGAAGTGAAGGAGTTACCACTCGAAGAAGTTCCAGCTAAACCAGAAATTGAACTCGCAAAATCACCTGCAAAGGAAGAATTACCGAAATCACCGGTAGTTGAAAAACTGGAAGTGAAGGAGTTACCACTCGAAGAAGTTCCAGCTAAACCAGAAATTGAACTCGCAAAATCACCTGCAAAGGAAGAATTACCAAAATCACCCGCAAAGGAAGAATTACCGAAATTACCGGTAGTTGAAAAACTGGAAGTGAAGGAGTTACCACTCGAAAAAGTTCCAGCTAAACCAGAAATTAAACTCGCAAAATCACATGCAGAGGAAAAATTACCAAAATCACCGGTAGTTGAAAAACTGGAAGTGAAGGAGTTACCACTCGAAGAAGTTCCAGCTAAACCAGAAATTGAACTCGCAAAATCACCTGCAAAGGAAGAATTACCAAAATCACCGGTAGTTGAAAAACTGGAAGTGAAGGAGTTACCACTCGAAGAAGTTCCAGCCAAACCAGAAATTGAACTCGCAAAATCACCTGCAAAGGAAGATTTACCAAAATCACCGGTAGTTAAAAAACTGGAAGTGAAGGAGTCACCACTCGAAGAAGTTCCAGCCAAACCTGAAATTGAACTCGCAAAATCACCTGCAAAGGAAGAATTACCAAAATCCCCGGTTGTTGAAAAACTGGAAGTGAAGGAGTTACCACTCGAAGAAGTTCCAGCCAAACCAGAAATTGAAGCAGCGAAATCACCTGCAAAGGAAGAATTACCAAAATCACCGGTAGTTGAAAAACTGGAAGTGAAGGAGTCACCACTCGAAGAAGTTCCAGCTAAACCAGAAATTGAACTCGCAAAATCACCTGCAAAGGAAGAATTACCGAAATCACCGGTAGTTGAAAAACTGGAAGTGAAGGAGTTACCACTCGAAGAAGTTCCAGCTAAACCAGAAATTGAACTCGCAAAATCACCTGCAAAGGAAGAATTACCGAAATCACCGGTAGTTGAAAAACTGGAAGTGAAGGAGTTACCACTCGAAGAAGTTCCAGCCAAACCAGAAATTAAAGCAGCGAAATCACCTACAAGGGAAGATTTACCAAAATCACCGGTAGTTGAAAAACTGGAAGTGAAGGAGTTACCACTCGAAGAAGTTCCAGCTAAACCAGAAATTGAACTCGCAAAATCACCTGCAAAGGAAGATTTACCAAAATCACCGGTAGTTGAAAAACTGGAAGTGAAGGAGTTACCACTCGAAGAAGTTCCAGCTAAACCAGAAATTGAACTCGCAAAATCACCTGCAAAGGAAGATTTACCAAAATCACCGGTAGTTGAAAAACTGGAAGTGAAGGAGTTACCACTCGAAGAAGTTCCAGCCAAACCAGAAATTGAACTCGCAAAATCACCTGCAAAGGAAGATTTACCAAAATCCCCGGTTGTTGAAAAACTGGAAGTGAAGGAGTTAGCACTCGAAGAAGTTCCAGCCAAACCAGAAATTGAAGCAGCGAAATCACCTGCAAGGGAAGATTTACCAAAATCACCGGTAGTTGAAAAACTGGAAGTGAAGGAGTTACCACTCGAAGAAGTTCCAGCCAAACCAGAAATTAAAGCAGCGAAATCACCTACAAGGGAAGATTTACCAAAATCACCGGTAGTTGAAAAACTGGAAGTGAAGGAGTTACCACTCGAAGAAGTTCCAGCTAAACCAGAAATTGAACTCGCAAAATCACCTGCAAAGGAAGATTTACCAAAATCACCGGTAGTTGAAAAACTGGAAGTGAAGGAGTCACCACTCGAAGAAGTTCCAGCCAAACCAGAAATTGAACTCGCAAAATCACATGCAAAGGAAGAATTACCAAAATCCCCGGTTGTTGAAAAACTGGAAGTGAAGGAGTTAGCACTCGAAGAAGTTCCAGCCAAACCAGAAATTGAAGCAGCGAAATCACCTGCAAGGGAAGATTTACCAAAATCACCGGTAGTTGAAAAACTGGAAGTGAAGGAGTTACCACTCGAAGAAGTTCCAGCCAAACCTGAAATTGAACTCGCAAAATCACCTGCAAAGGAAGAATTACCAAAATCCCCGGTTGTTGAAAAACTGGAAGTGAAGGAGTTAGCACTCGAAGAAGTTCCAGCCAAACCAGAAATTGAAGCAGCGAAATCACCTGCAAGGGAAGATTTACCAAAATCACCGGTAGTTGAAAAACTGGAAGTGAAGGAGTTACCACTCGAAGAAGTTCCAGCCAAACCTGAAATTGAACTCGCAAAATCACCTGCAAAGGAAGAATTACCAAAATCCCCGGTTGTTGAAAAACTGGAAGTGAAGGAGTTAGCACTCGAAGAAGTTCCAGCCAAACCAGAAATTGAAGCAGCGAAATCACCTGCAAGGGAAGATTTACCAAAATCACCGGTAGTTGAAAAACTGGAAGTGAAGGAGTCACCACTCGAAGAAGTTCCAGCCAAACCAGAAATTGAACTCGCAAAATCACATGCAAAGGAAGAATTAACAAAATCGCCCGCAAAGGAAGAATTACCGAAATCACCGGTAGTTAAAAAACTGGAAGTGAAGGAGTTGCCACTCGATGAAGTTCCAGCCAAACCTGAAATTGAACTCGCAAAATCACCTGCAAAGGAAGAATTACCAAAATCACCGGTAGTTGAAAAACTGGAAGTGAAGGAGTTACCACTCGATGAAGTTCCAGCCAAACCTGAAATTGAACTCGCAAAATCACCTGCAA
The DNA here is from genome assembly GCA_910593695.2 of Ocypus olens. Classification (NCBI taxonomy): domain Eukaryota; kingdom Metazoa; phylum Arthropoda; class Insecta; order Coleoptera; family Staphylinidae; genus Ocypus; species Ocypus olens. The sequence goes on from OU343050.1 coordinate 8,381,305, forward strand.
AGGAAGAATTAACAAAATCACCCGCAAAGGAAGAATTACCGAAATCACCGGTAGTTGAAAAACTGGAAGTGAAGGAGTTACCACTCGAAGAAGTTCCAGCCAAACCTGTAATTGAACTCGCAAAATCACCTGCAAAGGAAGAATTACCAAAATCACCGGTAGTTGAAAAACTGGAAGTGAAGGAGTTACCACTCGATGAAGTTCCAGCCAAACCTGAAATTGAACTCGCAAAATCACCTGCAAAGGAAGAATTAACAAAATCACCCGCAAAGGAAGAATTACCGAAATCACCGGTAGTTGAAAAACTGGAAGTGAAGGAGTTACCACTCGAAGAAGTTCCAGCCAAACCTGTAATTGAACTCGCAAAATCACCTGCAAAGGAAGAATTACCAAAATCACCGGTAGTTGAAAAACTGGAAGTGAAGGAGTTACCACTCGATGAAGTTCCAGCCAAACCTGAAATTGAACTCGCAAAATCACCTGCAAAGGAAGAATTAACAAAATCACCCGCAAAGGAAGAATTACCGAAATCACCGGTAGTTGAAAAACTGGAAGTGAAGGAGTTACCACTCGAAGAAGTTCCAGCCAAACCTGTAATTGAACTCGCAAAATCACCTGCAAAGGAAGAATTACCAAAATCACCGGTAGTTGAAAAACTGGAAGTGAAGGAGTTACCACTCGAAGAAGTTCCATCCAAACCAGAAATTGAACTCGCAAAATCACCTGAAACGGAAGTTATGGAACTTGAAATAACAGAAGAAGATAAAATACGCAGGCTTACTAAAAGGTCTGTGATAATACGAACCGAAGTTACCGAATTTACAAAAGTAATTCGAGAAAAAGATACATCAATTGAATCAACCAAAATCGAAGAATTGGAGGATGAAAAAGTGTCACGACGTGTTGACAGAGCAATAAAACCAAAACTAGAAGTGAAGGAGTTACCACTCGAAGAAGTTTCATCCAAACCAGAAATTGAACTCGCAAAATCACCTGCAAAGGAAGAATTACCAAAATCGCCCGCAAAGGAAGAATTACCAAAATCACCGGTAGTTGAAAAACTGGAAGTGAAGGAGTTACCACTCGATGAAGTTCCAGCCAAACCTGAAATTGAACTCGCAAAATCACCTGCAAAGGAAGAATTACCAAAATCACCCGCAAAGGAAGAATTACCAAAATCACCGGTAGTTGAAAAACTGGAAGTGAAGGAGTTACCACTCGAAGAAGTTCCAGCTAAACCAGAAATTGAACTCGCAAAATCACCTGCAAAGGAAGAATTACCGAAATCACCGGTAGTTGAAAAACTGGAAGTGAAGGAGTTACCACTCGAAGAAGTTCCAGCCAAACCAGAAATTAAAGCAGCGAAATCACCTACAAGGGAAGATTTACCAAAATCACCGGTAGTTGAAAAACTGGAAGTGAAGGAGTTACCACTCGAAGAAGTTCCAGCTAAACCAGAAATTGAACTCGCAAAATCACCTGCAAAGGAAGATTTACCAAAATCACCGGTAGTTGAAAAACTGGAAGTGAAGGAGTTACCACTCGAAGAAGTTCCAGCCAAACCAGAAATTGAACTCGCAAAATCACCTGCAAAGGAAGATTTACCAAAATCACCGGTAGTTGAAAAACTGGAAGTGAAGGAGTCACCACTCGAAGAAGTTCCAGCCAAACCAGAAATTGAACTCGCAAAATCACATGCAAAGGAAGAATTACCAAAATCCCCGGTTGTTGAAAAACTGGAAGTGAAGGAGTTAGCACTCGAAGAAGTTCCAGCCAAACCAGAAATTGAAGCAGCGAAATCACCTGCAAGGGAAGATTTACCAAAATCACCGGTAGTTGAAAAACTGGAAGTGAAGGAGTTACCACTCGAAGAAGTTCCAGCCAAACCAGAAATTAAAGCAGCGAAATCACCTACAAGGGAAGATTTACCAAAATCACCGGTAGTTGAAAAACTGGAAGTGAAGGAGTTACCACTCGAAGAAGTTCCAGCTAAACCAGAAATTGAACTCGCAAAATCACCTGCAAAGGAAGATTTACCAAAATCACCGGTAGTTGAAAAACTGGAAGTGAAGGAGTTACCACTCGAAGAAGTTCCAGCCAAACCAGAAATTGAACTCGCAAAATCACCTGCAAAGGAAGATTTACCAAAATCACCGGTAGTTGAAAAACTGGAAGTGAAGGAGTTACCACTCGAAGAAGTTCCAGCTAAACCAGAAATTGAACTCGCAAAATCACCTGCAAAGGAAGAATTACCAAAATCACCCGCAAAGGAAGAATTACCGAAATTACCGGTAGTTGAAAAACTGGAAGTGAAGGAGTTACCACTCGAAAAAGTTCCTGCTAAACCAGAAATTAAACTCGCAAAATCACATGCAGAGGAAAAATTACCAAAATCACCGGTAGTTGAAAAACTGGAAGTGAAGGAGTTACCACTCGAAGAAGTTCCAGCTAAACCAGAAATTGAACTCGCAAAATCACCTGCAAAGGAAGAATTACCAAAATCACCGGTAGTTGAAAAACTGGAAGTGAAGGAGTTACCACTCGAAGAAGTTCCAGCCAAACCAGAAATTAAAGCAGCGAAATCACCTACAAGGGAAGATTTACCAAAATCACCGGTAGTTGAAAAACTGGAAGTGAAGGAGTTACCACTCGAAGAAGTTCCAGCTAAACCAGAAATTGAACTCGCAAAATCACCTGCAAAGGAAGATTTACCAAAATCACCGGTAGTTGAAAAACTGGAAGTGAAGGAGTCACCACTCGAAGAAGTTCCAGCCAAACCAGAAATTGAACTCGCAAAATCACATGCAAAGGAAGAATTACCAAAATCCCCGGTTGTTGAAAAACTGGAAGTGAAGGAGTTAGCACTCGAAGAAGTTCCAGCCAAACCAGAAATTGAAGCAGCGAAATCACCTGCAAGGGAAGATTTACCAAAATCACCGGTAGTTGAAAAACTGGAAGTGAAGGAGTTACCACTCGAAGAAGTTCCAGCCAAACCTGAAATTGAACTCGCAAAATCACCTGCAAAGGAAGAATTACCAAAATCCCCGGTTGTTGAAAAACTGGAAGTGAAGGAGTTAGCACTCGAAGAAGTTCCAGCCAAACCAGAAATTGAAGCAGCGAAATCACCTGCAAGGGAAGATTTACCAAAATCACCGGTAGTTGAAAAACTGGAAGTGAAGGAGTTACCACTCGAAGAAGTTCCAGCCAAACCTGAAATTGAACTCGCAAAATCACCTGCAAAGGAAGAATTACCAAAATCCCCGGTTGTTGAAAAACTGGAAGTGAAGGAGTTAGCACTCGAAGAAGTTCCAGCCAAACCAGAAATTGAAGCAGCGAAATCACCTGCAAGGGAAGATTTACCAAAATCACCGGTAGTTGAAAAACTGGAAGTGAAGGAGTCACCACTCGAAGAAGTTCCAGCCAAACCAGAAATTGAACTCGCAAAATCACATGCAAAGGAAGAATTAACAAAATCGCCCGCAAAGGAAGAATTACCGAAATCACCGGTAGTTAAAAAACTGGAAGTGAAGGAGTTGCCACTCGATGAAGTTCCAGCCAAACCTGAAATTGAACTCGCAAAATCACCTGCAAAGGAAGAATTACCAAAATCACCGGTAGTTGAAAAACTGGAAGTGAAGGAGTTACCACTCGATGAAGTTCCAGCCAAACCTGAAATTGAACTCGCAAAATCACCTGCAAAGGAAGAATTAACAAAATCACCCGCAAAGGAAGAATTACCGAAATCACCGGTAGTTGAAAAACTGGAAGTGAAGGAGTTACCACTCGAAGAAGTTCCAGCCAAACCTGTAATTGAACTCGCAAAATCACCTGCAAAGGAAGAATTACCAAAATCACCGGTAGTTGAAAAACTGGAAGTGAAGGAGTTACCACTCGATGAAGTTCCAGCCAAACCTGAAATTGAACTCGCAAAATCACCTGCAAAGGAAGAATTAACAAAATCACCCGCAAAGGAAGAATTACCGAAATCACCGGTAGTTGAAAAACTGGAAGTGAAGGAGTTACCACTCGAAGAAGTTCCAGCCAAACCTGTAATTGAACTCGCAAAATCACCTGCAAAGGAAGAATTACCAAAATCACCGGTAGTTGAAAAACTGGAAGTGAAGGAGTTACCACTCGATGAAGTTCCAGCCAAACCTGAAATTGAACTCGCAAAATCACCTGCAAAGGAAGAATTAACAAAATCACCCGCAAAGGAAGAATTACCGAAATCACCGGTAGTTGAAAAACTGGAAGTGAAGGAGTTACCACTCGAAGAAGTTCCAGCCAAACCTGTAATTGAACTCGCAAAATCACCTGCAAAGGAAGAATTACCAAAATCACCGGTAGTTGAAAAACTGGAAGTGAAGGAGTTACCACTCGAAGAAGTTCCATCCAAACCAGAAATTGAACTCGCAAAATCACCTGAAACGGAAGTTATGGAACTTGAAATAACAGAAGAAGATAAAATACGCAGGCTTACTAAAAGGTCTGTGATAATACGAACCGAAGTTACCGAATTTACAAAAGTAATTCGAGAAAAAGATACATCAATTGAATCAACCAAAATCGAAGAATTGGAGGATGAAAAAGTGTCACGACGTGTTGACAGAGCAATAAAACCAAAACTAGAAGTGAAGGAGTTACCACTCGAAGAAGTTTCATCCAAACCAGAAATTGAACTCGCAAAATCACCTGCAAAGGAAGAATTACCAAAATCGCCCGCAAAGGAAGAATTACCAAAATCACCGGTAGTTGAAAAACTGGAAGTGAAGGAGTTACCACTCGATGAAGTTCCAGCCAAACCTGAAATTGAACTCGCAAAATCACCTGCAAAGGAAGAATTACCAAAATCACCGGCAGTTGAAAAACTGGAAGTGAAGGAGTTACCACTCGAAGAAGTTCCAGCCAAACCTGAAATTGAACTCGCAAAATCACCTGCAAAGGAAGAATTAACAAAATCACCCGCAAAGGAAGAATTACCGAAATCACCGGTAGTTGAAAAACTGGAAGTGAAGGAGTTACCACTCGAAGAAGTTCCAGCTAAACCAGAAATTGAACTCGCAAAATCACCTGCAAAGGAAGAATTACCAAAATCACCTGCAAAGGAAGAATTACCGAAATCACCGGTAGTTGAAAAACTGGAAGTGAAGGAGTTACCACTCGAAGAAGTTCCAGCTAAACCAGAAATTGAACTCGCAAAATCACCTGCAAAGGAAGAATTACCAAAATCACCTGCAAAGGAAGAATTACCGAAATCACCGGTAGTTGAAAAACTGGAAGTGAAGGAGTTACCACTCGAAGAAGTTCCAGCCAAACCTGAAATTGAACTCGCAAAATCACCTGCAAAGGAAGAATTACCAAAATCACCTGCAAAGGAAAAATTACCGAAATCACCGGTAGTTGAAAAACTGGAAGTGAAGGAGTTACCACTCGAAGAAGTTCCAGCTAAACCAGAAATTGAACTCGCAAAATCACCTGCAAAGGAAGAATTAACAAAATCACCCGCAAAGGAAGAATTACCGAAATCACCGGTAGTTGAAAAACTGGAAGTGAAGGAGTTACCACTCGAAGAAGTTCCAGCTAAACCAGAAATTGAACTCGCAAAATCACCTGCAAAGGAAGAATTACCAAAATCACCTGCAAAGGAAGAATTACCGAAATCACCGGTAGTTGAAAAACTGGAAGTGAAGGAGTTACCACTCGAAGAAGTTCCAGCCAAACCTGAAATTGAACTCGCAAAATCACCTGCAAAGGAAGAATTACCAAAATCACCTGCAAAGGAAAAATTACCGAAATCACCGGTAGTTGAAAAACTGGAAGTGAAGGAGTTACCACTCGAAGAAGTTCCAGCTAAACCAGAAATTGAACTCGCAAAATCACCTGCAAAGGAAGAATTAACAAAATCACCCGCAAAGGAAGAATTACCGAAATCACCGGTAGTTGAAAAACTGGAAGTGAAGGAGTTACCACTCGAAGAAGTTCCAGCTAAACCAGAAATTGAACTCGCAAAATCACCTGCAAAGGAAGAATTACCAAAATCACCTGCAAAGGAAGAATTAACGAAATCACCGGTAGTTGAAAAACTGGAAGTGAAGGAGTTACCACTCGAAGAAGTTCCAGCCAAACCTGAAATTGAACTCGCAAAATCACCTGCAAAGGAAGAATTACCAAAATCACCTGCAAAGGAAAAATTACCGAAATCACCGGTAGTTGAAAAACTGCAAGTGAAGGAGTTACCACTCGAAGAAGTTCCAGCTAAACGAGAAATTGAACTCGCAAAATCCCCTGCAAAGGAAGAATTAACAAAATCACCCGCAAAGGAAGAATTACCGAAATCACCGGTAGTTGAAAAACTGGAAGTGAAGGAGTTACCACTCGAAGAAGTTCCAGCCAAACCTGAAATTGAACTCGCAAAATCACCTGCAAAGGAAGAATTACCAAAATCACCTGCAAAGGAAGAATTACCAAAATCACCTGCAAAGGAAGAATTACCGAAATCACCGGTAGTTGAAAAACTGGAAGTGAAGGAGTTACCACTCGAAGAAGTTCCAGCTAAACCAGAAATTGAACTCGCAAAATCACCTGCAAAGGAAGAATTAACAAAATCACCCGCAAAGGAAGAATTACCGAAATCACCGGTAGTTGAAAAACTGGAAGTGAAGGAGTTACCACTCGAAGAAGTTCCAGCTAAACCAGAAATTGAACTCGCAAAATCACCTGCAAAGGAAGAATTACCAAAATCACCTGCAAAGGAAGAATTACCAAAATCACCGGTAGTTGAAAAACTGGAAGTGAAGGAGTTACCACTCGAAGAAGTTCCAGCCAAACCTGAAATTGAACTCGCAAAATCACCTGCAAAGGAAGAATTACCAAAATCACCTGCAAAGGAAGAATTACCGAAATCACCTGCAAAGGAAGAATTACCGAAATCACCGGTAGTTGAAAAACTGGAAGTGAAGGAGTTACCACTCGAAGAAGTTCCAGCCAAACCTGAAATTGAACTCGCAAAATCACCTGCAAAGGAAGAATTACCAAAATCACCTGCAAAGGAAGAATTACCAAAATCACCTGCAAAGGAAGAATTACCGAAATCACCGGTAGTTGAAAAACTGGAAGTGAAGGAGTTACCACTCGAAGAAGTTCCAGCTAAACCAGAAATTGAACTCGCAAAATCACCTGCAAAGGAAGAATTACCAAAATCACCTGCAAAGGAAGAATTACCAAAATCACCGGTAGTTGAAAAACTGGAAGTGAAGGAGTTACCACTCGAAGATGTTCCAGCCAAACCTGAACTTGAACTCGCAAAATCACCTGCAAAGGAAGAATTACCAAAATCACCTGCAAAGGAAGAATTACCGAAATCACCGGTAGTTGAAAAACTGGAAGTGAAGGAGTTACCACTCGAAGAAGTTCCAGCCAAACCTGAAATTGAACTCGCAAAATCACCTGCAAAGGAAGAATTACCAAAATCACCTGCAAAGGAAGAATTACCAAAATCACCTGCAAAGGAAGAATTACCGAAATCACCGGTAGTTGAAAAACTGGAAGTGAAGGAGTTACCACTCGAAGAAGTTCCAGCTAAACCAGAAATTGAACTCGCAAAATCACCTGTAAAGGAAGAATTACCAAAATCACCTGCAAAGGAAGAATTACCGAAATCACCGGTAGTTGAAAAACTGGAAGTGAAGGCGTTACCACTCGAAGAAGTTCCAGCTAAACCAGAAATTGAACTCGCAAAATCACCTGCAAAGGAAGAATTACCAAAATCACCTGCAAAGGAAGAATTACCGAAATCACCGGTATTTGAAAAACTGGAAGTGAAGGAGTTACCACTCGAAGAAGTTCCAGCCAAACCTGAAATTGAACTCGCAAAATCACCTGCAAAGGAAGAATTACCAAAATCACCTGCAAAGGAAGAATTACCGAAATCACCGGTAGTTGAAAAACTGGAAGTGAAGGAGTTACCACTCGAAGAAGTTCCAGCCAAACCTGAAATTGAACTCGCAAAATCACCTGCAAAGGAAGAATTACCAAAATCACCTGCAAAGGAAGAATTACCAAAATCACCTGCAAAGGAAGAATTACCGAAATCACCGGTAGTTGAAAAACTGGAAGTGAAGGAGTTACCACTCGAAGAAGTTCCAGCTAAACCAGAAATTGAACTCGCAAAATCACCTGCAAAGGAAGAATTACCAAAATCACCTGCAAAGGAAGAATTACCGAAATCACCGGTAGTTGAAAAACTGGAAGTGAAGGAGTTACCACTCGAAGAAGTTCCAGCCAAACCTGAAATTGAACTCGCAAAATCACCTGCAAAGGAAGAATTACCAAAATCACCTGCAAAGGAAGAATTACCAAAATCACCTGCAAAGGAAGAATTACCGAAATCACCGGTAGTTGAAAAACTGGAAGTGAAGGAGTTACCACTCGAAGAAGTTCCAGCTAAACCAGAAATTGAACTCGCAAAATCACCTGCAAAGGAAGAATTACCAAAATCACCTGCAAAGGAAGAATTACCGAAATCACCGGTAGTTGAAAAACTGGAAGTGAAGGAGTTACCACTCGAAGAAGTTCCAGCTAAACCAGAAATTGAACTCGCAAAATCACCTGCAAAGGAAGAATTACCAAAATCACCTGCAAAGGAAGAATTACCAAAATCACCTGCAAAGGAAGAATTACCGAAATCACCGGTAGTTGAAAAACTGGAAGTGAAGGCGTTACCACTCGAAGAAGTTCCAGCTAAACCAGAAATTGAACTCGCAAAATCACCTGCAAAGGAAGAATTACCAAAATCACCTGCAAAGGAAGAATTACCGAAATCACCGGTATTTGAAAAACTGGAAGTGAAGGAGTTACCACTCGAAGAAGTTCCAGCCAAACCTGAAATTGAACTCGCAAAATCACCTGCAAAGGAAGAATTACCAAAATCACCTGCAAAGGAAGAATTACCGAAATCACCGGTAGTTGAAAAACTGGAAGTGAAGGAGTTACCACTCGAAGAAGTTCCAGCCAAACCTGAAATTGAACTCGCAAAATCACCTGCAAAGGAAGAATTAACAAAATCACCCGCAAAGGAAGAATTACCGAAATCACCGGTAGTTGAAAAACTGGAAGTGAAGGAGTTACCACTCGAAGAAGTTCCAGCTAAACCAGAAATTGAACTCGCAAAATCACCTGCAAAGGAAGAATTACCAAAATCACCTGCAAAGGAAGAATTACCGAAATCACCGGTAGTTGAAAAACTGGAAGTGAAGGAGTTACCACTCGAAGAAGTTCCAGCCAAACCTGAAATTGAACTCGCAAAATCACCTGCAAAGGAAGAATTAACAAAATCACCCGCAAAGGAAGAATTACCGAAATCACCGGTAGTTGAAAAACTGGAAGTGAAGGAGTTACCACTCGAAGAAGTTCCAGCCAAACCTGAAATTGAACTCGCAAAATCACCTGCAAAGGAAGAATTACCAAAATCACCCGCAAAGGAAGAATTACCAAAATCACCGGTAGTTGAAAAACTGGAAGTGAAGGAGTTACCACTCGATGAAGTTCCAGCCAAACCTGAAATTGAACTCGCAAAATCACCTGCAAAGGAAGAATTACCAAAATCACCGGTAGTTGAAAAACTCGAAGTGAAGGAGTTACCACTCGAAGAAGTTCCAGCCAAACCTGAAATTGAACTCGCAAAATCACCTGCAAAGGAAGAATTACCAAAATCACCGGTAGTTGAAAAACTGGAAGTGAAGGAGTTACCACTCGAAGATGTTCCAGCCAAACCTGAACTTGAACTCGCAAAATCACCTGCAAAGGAAGAATTACCAAAATCACCTGCAAAGGAAGAATTACCGAAATCACCGGTAGTTGAAAAACTGGAAGTGAAGGAGTTACCACTCGAAGAAGTTCCAGCCAAACCTAAAATTGAACTCGCAAAATCACCTGCAAAGGAAGAATTACCAAAATCACCGGTAGTTGAAAAACTGGAAGTGAAGGAGTTACCACTCGAAGATGTTCCAGCCAAACCTGAACTTGAACTCGCAAAATCACCTGCAAAGGAAGAATTACCAAAATCACCGGTAGTTGAAAAACTGGAAGTGAAGGAGTTACCACTCGAAGAAGTTCCAGCCAAACCTGAAATTGAACTCGCAAAATCACCTGCAAAGGAAGAATTACCAAAATCACCGGTAGTTGAAAAACTGGAAGTGAAGGAGTTACCACTCGAAGATGTTCCAGCCAAACCTGAACTTGAACTCGCAAAATCACCTGCAAAGGAAGAATTACCAAAATCACCTGCAAAGGAAGAATTACCGAAATCACCGGTAGTTGAAAAACTGGAAGTGAAGGAGTTACCACTCGAAGATGTTCCAGCCAAACCTGAACTTGAACTCGCAAAATCACCTGCAAAGGAAGAATTACCAAAATCACCTGCAAAGGAAGAATTACCAAAATCACCTGCAAAGGAAGAATTACCAAAATCACCGGTAGTTGAAAAACTGGAAGTGAAGGAGTTACCACTCGAAGATGTTCCAGCCAAACCTGAACTTGAACTCGCAAAATCACCTGCAAAGGAAGAATTACCAAAATCACCGGTAGTTGAAAAACTGGAAGTGAAGGAGTTACCACTCGAAGAAGTTCCAGCCAAACCTGAAATTGAACTCGCAAAATCACCTGCAAAGGAAGAATTACCAAAATCACCGGTAGTTGAAAAACTGGAAGTGAAGGAGTTACCACTCGAAGATGTTCCAGCCAAACCTGAACTTGAACTCGCAAAATCACCTGCAAAGGAAGAATTACCAAAATCACCGGTAGTTGAAAAACTGGAAGTGAAGGAGTTACCACTCGAAGAAGTTCCAGCCAAACCTGAAATTGAACCCGCAAAATCACCTGCAAAGGAAGAATTAACAAAATCACCCGCAAAGGAAGAATTACCGAAATCACCGGTAGTTGAAAAACTGGAAGTGAAGGAGTTACCACTCGAAGAAGTTCCAGCCAAACCTGAAATTGAACTCGCAAAATCACCTGCAAAGGAAGAATTACCAAAATCACCCGCAAAGGAAGAATTATCAAAATCACCGGTAGTTGAAAAACTGGAAGTGAAGGAGTTACCACTCGAAGATGTTCCAGCCAAACCTGAACTTGAACTCGCAAAATCACCTGCAAAGGAAGAATTACCAAAATCACCTGCAAAGGAAGAATTACCGAAATCACCGGTAGTTGAAAAACTGGAAGTGAAGGAGTTACCACTCGAAGAAGTTCCAGCCAAACCTGAAATTGAACTCGCAAAATCACCTGCAAAGGAAGAATTACCAAAATCACCTGCAAAGGAAGAATTACCGAAATCACCAGTAGTTGAAAAACTGGAAGTGAAGGAGTTACCACTCGATGAAGTTCCAGCCAAACCTGAAATTGAACTCGCAAAATCACCTGCAAAGGAAGAATTACCAAAATCACCTGCAAAGGAAGAATTACCGAAATCACCGGTAGTTGAAAAACTGGAAGTGAAGGAGTTACCACTCGAAGAAGTTCCAGCCAAACCTGAAATTGAACTCGCAAAATCACCTGCAAAGGAAGAATTACCAAAATCACCGGTAGTTGAAAAACTGGAAGTGAAGGAGTCACCACTCGAAGAAGTTCCAGCCAAACCTGAAATTGAACTCGCAAAATCACCTGCAAAGGAAGAATTACCAAAATCACCGGTAGTTGAAAAACTGGAAGTGAAGGAGTCACCACTCGAAGAAGTTCCAGCTAAACCAGAAATTGAACTCGCAAAATCACCTGCAAAGGAAGAATTACCGAAATCACCGGTAGTTGAAAAACTGGAAGTGAAGGAGTTACCACTCGAAGAAGTTCCATCCAAACCAGAAATTGAACTCGCAAAATCACCTGAAACGGAAGTTATGGAACTTGAAATAACAGAAGAAGATAAAATACGCAGGCTTACTAAAAGGTCTGTGATAATACGAACCGAAGTTACCGAATTTACAAAAGTAATTCGAGAAAAAGATACATCAATTGAATCAACCAAAATCGAAGAATTGGAGGATGAAAAAGTGTCACGACGTGTTGACAGAGCAATAAAACCAAAACTAGAAGTGAAGGAGTTACCACTCGAAGAAGTTTCATCCAAACCAGAAATTGAACTCGCAAAATCACCTGCAAAGGAAGAATTACCAAAATCACCCGCAAAGGAAGAATTACCAAAATCACCGGTAGTTGAAAAACTGGAAGTGAAGGAGTTACCACTCGATGAAGTTCCAGCCAAACCTGAAATTGAACTCGCAAAATCACCTGCAAAGGAAGAATTACCAAAATCACCGGCAGTTGAAAAACTGGAAGTGAAGGAGTTACCACTCGAAGAAGTTCCAACCAAACCCGAAATTGAACTCGCAAAATCACCTGCAAAGGAAGAATTACCAAAATCACCGGTAGTTGAAAAACTGGAAGTGAAGGAGTCACCACTCGAAGAAGTTCCAGCTAAACCAGAAATTGAACTCGCAAAATCACCTGCAAAGGAAGAATTACCAAAATCACCTGCAAAGGAAGAATTACCGAAATCACCGGTAGTTGAAAAACTGGAAGTGAAGGAGTTACCACTCGAAGAAGTTCCAGCCAAACCTGAAATTGAACTCGCAAAATCACCTGCAAAGGAAGAATTACCAAAATCACCTGCAAAGGAAGAATTACCGAAATCACCGGTAGTTGAAAAACTGGAAGTGAAGGAGTTACCACTCGAAGAAGTTCCAGCCAAACCTGAAATTGAACTCGCAAAATCACCTGCAAAGGAAGAATTATCAAAATCACCCGCAAAGGAAGAATTACCGAAATCACCGGTAGTTGAAAAACTGGAAGTGAAGGAGTTACCACTCGAAGAAGTTCCAGCTAAACCAGAAATTGAACTCGCAAAATCACCTGCAAAGGAAGAATTACCAAAATCACCGGTAGTTGAAAAACTGGAAGTGAAGGAGTTACCACTCGAAGAAGTTCCAGCTAAACCAGAAATTGAACTCGCAAAATCACCTGCAAAGGAAGAATTACCAAAATCACCCGCAAAGGAAGAATTACCAAAATCACCGGTAGTTGAAAAACTGGAAGTGAAGGAGTTACCACTCGAAGAAGTTCCAGCCAAACCTGAAATTGAACTCGCAAAATCACCTGCAAAGGAAGAATTATCAAAATCACCGGTAGTTGAAAAACTGGAAGTGAAGGAGTTACCACTCGAAGAAGTTCCAGCCAAACCTGAAATTGAACTCGCAAAATCACCTGCAAAGGAAGAATTATCAAAATCACCGGTAGTTGAAAAACTGGAAGTGAAGGAGTTACCACTCGAAGAAGTTCCAGCCAAACCTGAAATTGAACTCGCAAAATCACCTGCAAAGGAAGAATTATCAAAATCACCCGCAAAGGAAGAATTACCGAAATCACCGGTAGTTGAAAAACTGGAAGTGAAGGAGTTACCACTCGAAGATGTTCCAGCCAAACCTGAACTTGAACTCGCAAAATCACCTGCAAAGGAAGAATTACCAAAATCACCGGTAGTTGAAAAACTGGAAGTGAAGGAGTTACCACTCGAAGAAGTTCCAGCCAAACCTGAAATTGAACTCGCAAAATCACCTGCAAAGGAAGAATTACCAAAATCACCGGTAGTTGAAAAACTGGAAGTGAAGGAGTTACCACTCGAAGAAGTTCCAGCCAAACCTGAAATTGAACTCGCAAAATCACCTGCAAAGGAAGAATTATCAAAATCACCGGTAGTTGAAAAACTGGAAGTGAAGGAGTTACCACTCGAAGAAGTTCCAGCCAAACCTGAAATTGAACTCGCAAAATCACCTGCAAAGGAAGAATTATCAAAATCACCCGCAAAGGAAGAATTACCGAAATCACCGGTAGTTGAAAAACTGGAAGTGAAGGAGTTACCACTCGAAGAAGTTCCAGCTAAACCAGAAATTGAACTCGCAAAATCACCTGCAAAGGAAGAATTACCAAAATCACCGGTAGTTGAAAAACTGGAAGTGAAGGAGTTACCACTCGAAGAAGTTCCAGCCAAACCTGAAATTGAACTCGCAAAATCACCTGCAAAGGAAGAATTATCAAAATCACCCGCAAAGGAAGAATTACCGAAATCACCGGTAGTTGAAAAACTGGAAGTGAAGGAGTTACCACTCGAAGAAGTTCCAGCCAAACCTGAAATTGAACTCGCAAAATCACCTGCAAAGGAAGAATTACCAAAATCACCGGTAGTTGAAAAACTGGAAGTGAAGGAGTTACCACTCGAAGAAGTTCCAGCCAAACCAGAAATTGAACTCGCAAAATCACCTGCAAAGGAAGAATTACCAAAATCACCGGTAGTTGAAAAACTGGAAGTGAAGGAGTTACCACTCGAAGAAGTTCCAGCCAAACCAGAAATTGAACTCGCAAAATCACCTGCAAAGGAAGAATTACCAAAATCACCCGCAAAGGAAGAATTACCAAAATCACCGGTAGTTGAAAAACTGGAAGTGAAGGAGTTACCACTCGAAGAAGTTCCAGCCAAACCTGAAATTGAACTCGCAAAATCACCTGCAAAGGAAGAATTAACAAAATCACCCGGAAAGGAAGAATTACCGAAATCACCGGTAGTTGAAAAACTGGAAGTGAAGGAGTTACCACTCGAAGAAGTTCCAGCTAAACCAGAAATTGAACTCGCAAAATCACCTGCAAAGGAAGAATTACCAAAATCACCTGCAAAGGAAGAATTACCGAAATCACCAGTAGTTGAAAAACTGGAAGTGAAGGAGTTACCACTCGAAGAAGTTCCAGCCAAACCTGAAATTGAACTCGCAAAATCACCTGCAAAGGAAGAATTAACAAAATCACCCGCAAAGGAAGAATTACCGAAATCACCGGTAGTTGAAAAACTGGAAGTGAAGGAGTTACCACTCGAAGAAGTTCCAGCCAAACCTGAAATTGAACTCGCAAAATCACCTGCAAAGGAAGAATTATCAAAATCACCCGCAAAGGAAGAATTACCAAAATCACCGGTAGTTGAAAAACTGGAAGTGAAGGAGTTACCACTCGAAGATGTTCCAGCCAAACCTGAACTTGAACTCGCAAAATCACCTGCAAAGGAAGAATTACCAAAATCACCGGTAGTTGAAAAACTGGAAGTGAAGGAGTTACCATTTGAAGAAGTTCCAGCCAAACCTGAAATTGAACTCGCAAAATCACCTGCAAAGGAAGAATTACCAAAATCACCCGCAAAGGAAGAATTACCAAAATCACCGGTAGTTGAAAAACTGGAAGTGAAGGAGTTACCACTCGAAGATGTTCCAGCCAAACCTGAACTTGAACTCGCAAAATCACCTGCAAAGGAAGAATTACCGAAATCACCGGTAGTTGAAAAACTGGAAGTGAAGGAGTTACCACTCGAAGAAGTTCCAGCCAAACCTGAAATTGAACTCGCAAAATCACCTGCAAAGGAAGAATTACCAAAATCACCTGCAAAGGAAGAATTACCGAAATCACCGGTAGTTGAAAAACTGGAAGTGAAGGAGTTACCACTCGAAGAAGTTCCAGCCAAACCTGAAATTGAACTCGCAAAATCACCTGCAAAGGAAGAATTAACAAAATCACCCGCAAAGGAAGAATTACCGAAATCACCGGTAGTTGAAAAACTGGAAGTGAAGGAGTTACCACGCGAAGAAGTTCCAGCTAAACCAGAAATTGAACTCGCAAAATCACCTGCAAAGGAAGAATTACCAAAATCACCTGCAAAGGAAGAATTACCGAAATCACCGGTAGTTGAAAAACTGGAAGTGAAGGAGTTACCACTCGAAGAAGTTCCAGCCAAACCTGAAATTGAACTCGCAAAATCACCTGCAAAGGAAGAATTATCAAAATCACCCGCAAAGGAAGAATTACCGAAATCACCGGTAGTTGAAAAACAGGAAGTGAAGGAGTTACCACTCGAAGAAGTTCCAGCTAAACCAGAAATTGAACTCGCAAAATCACCTGCAAAGGAAGAATTACCAAAATCACCGGTAGTTGAAAAACTGGAAGTGAAGGAGTTACCACTCGAAGAAGTTCCAGCTAAACCAGAAATTGAACTCGCAAAATCACCTGCAAAGGAAGAATTACCAAAATCACCCGCAAAGGAAGAATTACCAAAATCACCGGTAGTTGAAAAACTGGAAGTGAAGGAGTTACCACTCGAAGAAGTTCCAGCCAAACCAGAAATTGAATTCGCAAAATCACCTGCAAAGGAAGAATTACCAAAATCACCGGTAGTTGAAAAACTGGAAGTGAAGGAGTTACCACTCGAAGAAGTTCCAGCTAAACCAGAAATTGAACTCGCAAAATCACCTGCAAAGGAAGAATTACCAAAATCACCCGCAAAGGAAGAATTACCAAAATCACCGGTAGTTGAAAAACTGGAAGTGAAGGAGTTACCACTCGAAGAAGTTCCAGCTAAACCAGAAATTGAACTCGCAAAATCACCTGCAAAGGAAGAATTACCAAAATCACCGGTAGTTGAAAAACTGGAAGTGAAGGAGTTACCACTCGAAGAAGTTCCAGCCAAACCTGAAATTGAACTCGCAAAATCACCTGCAAAGGAAGAATTACCAAAATCACCTGCAAGGGAAGAATTACCGAAATCACCGGTAGATGAAAAACTGGAAGTGAAGGAGTTACCACTCGAAGAAGTTCCAGCTAAACCAGAAATTGAACTCGCAAAATCACCTGCAAAGGAAGAATTACCAAAATCACCGGTAGTTGAAAAACTGGAAGTGAAGGAGTTACCACTCGAAGAAGTTCCAGCCAAACCTGAAATTGAACTCGCAAAATCACCTGCAAAGGAAGAATTACCAAAATCACCTGCAAGGGAAGAATTACCGAAATCACCGGTAGATGAAAAACTGGAAGTGAAGGAGTTACCACTCGAAGAAGTTCCAGCTAAACCAGAAATTGAACTCGCAAAATCACCTGCAAAGGAAGAATTACCAAAATCACCGGTAGTTGAAAAACTGGAAGTGAAGGAGTTACCACTCGAAGAAGTTCCAGCCAAACCTGAAATTGAACTCGCAAAATCACCTGCAAAGGAAGAATTACCAAAATCACCGGTAGTTGAAAAACTGGAAGTGAAGGAGTTACCACTCGAAGAAGTTCCAGCTAAACCAGAAATTGAACTCGCAAAATCACCTGCAAAGGAAGAATTACCAAAATCACCCGCAAAGGAAGAATTACCAAAATCACCGGTAGTTGAAAAACTGGAAGTGAAGGAGTTACCACTCGAAGAAGTTCCAGCCAAACCAGAAATTGAATTCGCAAAATCACCTGCAAAGGAAGAATTACCAAAATCACCCGCAAAGGAAGAATTACCAAAATCACCGGTAGTTGAAAAACTGGAAGTGAAGGAGTTACCACTCGAAGAAGTTCCAGCCAAACCTGAAATTGAACTCGCAAAATCACCTGCAAAGGAAGAATTACCAAAATCACCTGCAAGGGAAGAATTACCGAAATCACCGGTAGATGAAAAACTGGAAGTGAAGGAGTTACCACTCGAAGAAGTTCCAGCTAAACAAGAAATTGAACTCGCAAAATCACCTGCAAAGGAAGAATTACCAAAATCACCGGTAGTTGAAAAACTGGAAGTGAAGGAGTTACCACTCGAAGAAGTTCCAGCCAAACCTGAAATTGAACTCGCAAAATCACCTGCAAAGGAAGAATTACCAAAATCACCTGCAAGGGAAGAATTACCGAAATCACCGGTAGATGAAAAACTGGAAGTGAAGGAGTTACCACTCGAAGAAGTTCCAGCTAAACCAGAAATTGAACTCGCAAAATCACCTGCAAAGGAAGAATTACCAAAATCACCGGTAGTTGAAAAACTGGAAGTGAAGGAGTTACCACTCGAAGAAGTTCCAGCTAAACCAGAAATTGAACTCGCAAAATCACCTGCAAAGGAAGAATTATCAAAATCACCCGCAAAGGAAGAATTACCAAAATCACCGGTAGTTGAAAAACTGGAAGTGAAGGAGTTACCACTCGAAGAAGTTCCAGCTAAACCAGAAATTGAACTCGCAAAATCACCTGCAAAGGAAGAATTATCAAAATCACCCGCAAAGGAAGAATTACCAAAATCACCGGTAGTTGAAAAACTGGAAGTGAAGGAGTCACCACTCGAAGAAGTTCCAGCCAAACCTGAAATTGAACTCGCAAAATCACCTGCAAAGGAAGAATTACCAAAATCACCGGTAGTTGAAAAACTGGAAGTGAAGGAGTCACCACTCGAAGAAGTTCCAGCCAAACCTGAAATTGAACTCGCAAAATCACCTGCAAAGGAAGAATTACCAAAATTACCGGTAGTTGAAAAACTGGAAGTGAAGGAGTTACCACTCGAAGAAGTTCCAGCTAAACCAGAAATTGAACTCGCAAAATCACCTGCAAAGGAAGAATTACCAAAATCACCGGTAGTTGAAAAACTGGAAGTGAAGGAGTTACCACTCGAAGAAGTTCCAGCTAAACCAGAAATTGAACTCGCAAAATCACCTGCAAAGGAAGAATTACCAAAATCACCGGTAGTTGAAAAACTGGAAGTGAAGGAGTTACCACTCGAAGAAGTTCCAGCTAAACCAGAAATTGAACTCGCAAAATCACCTGCAAAGGAAGAATTATCAAAATCACCCGCAAAGGAAGAATTACCAAAATCACCGGTAGTTGAAAAACTGGAAGTGAAGGAGTCACCACTCGAAGAAGTTCCAGCCAAACCTGAAATTGAACTCGCAAAATCACCTGCAAAGGAAGAATTACCAAAATCACCGGTAGTTGAAAAACTGGAAGTGAAGGAGTCACCACTCGAAGAAGTTCCAGCCAAACCTGAAATTGAACTCGCAAAATCACCTGCAAAGGAAGAATTACCAAAATTACCGGTAGTTGAAAAACTGGAAGTGAAGGAGTTACCACTCGAAGAAGTTCCAGCTAAACCAGAAATTGAACTCGCAAAATCACCTGCAAAGGAAGAATTACCAAAATCACCGGTAGTTGAAAAACTGGAAGTGAAGGAGTTACCACTCGAAGAAGTTCCAGCTAAACCAGAAATTGAACTCGCAAAATCACCTGCAAAGGAAGAATTACCAAAATCACCGGTAGTTGAAAAACTGGAAGTGAAGGAGTTACCACTCGAAGAAGTTCCAGCTAAACCAGAAATTGAACTCGCAAAATCACCTGCAAAGGAAGAATTACCAAAATCACCGGTAGTTGAAAAACTGGAAGTGAAGGAGTTACCACTCGAAGAAGTTCCAGCCAAACCTGAAATTGAACTCGCAAAATCACCTGCAAAGGAAGAATTACCAAAATCACCCGCAAAGGAAGAATTACCAAAATCACCCGCAAAGGAAGAATTACCGAAATCACCGGTAGTTGAAAAACCGGAAGTGAAGGAGTTACCACTCGAAGAAGTTCCAGATAAACCAGAAATTGAACTCGCAAAATCACCTGCAAAGGAAAAATTACCAAAATCACCCGCAAAGGAAGAATTACCGAAATCACCGGTAGTTGAAAAACCGGAAGTGAAGGAGTTACCACTCGAAGAAGTTCCAGCCAAACCAGAAATTGAATTCGCAAAATCACCTGCAAAGGAAGAATTACCAAAATCACCCGCAAAGGAAGAATTACCAAAATCACCGGTAGTTGAAAAACTGGAAGTGAAGGAGTTACCACTCGAAGAAGTTCCAGCCAAACCAGAAATTGAATTAGCAAAATCACCTGCAAAGGAAGAATTACCAAAATCACCCGCAAAGGAAGAATTACCAAAATCACCGGTAGTTGAAAAACTGGAAGTGAAGGAGTTACCACTCGAAGAAGATCCAGCCAAACCAGAAATTGAATTCGCAAAATCACCTGCAAAGGAAGAATTACCAAAATCACCCGCAAAGGAAGAATTACCAAAATCACCGGTAGTTGAAAAACTGGAAGTGAAGGAGTCACCACTCGAAGAAGTTCCAGCCATACCTGAAATTGAACTCGCAAAATCACCTGCAAAGGAAGAATTACCAAAATCACCCGCAAAGGAAGAATTACCAAAATCACCCGCAAAGGAAGAATTACCGAAATCACCGGTAGTTGAAAAACCGGAAGTGAAGGAGTTACCACTCGAAGAAGTTCCAGATAAACCAGAAATTGAACTCGCAAAATCACCTGCAAAGGAAGAATTACCAAAATCACCCGCAAAGGAAGAATTACCAAAATCACCCGCAAAGGAAGAATTACCGAAATCACCGGTAGTTGAAAAACCGGAAGTGAAGGAGTTACCACTCGAAGAAGTTCCAGATAAACCAGAAATTGAATTCGCAAAATCACCTGCAAAGGAAGAATTACCAAAATCACCCGCAAAGGAAGAATTACCAAAATCACCGGTAGTTGAAAAACTGGAAGTGAAGGAGTTACCACTCGAAGAAGTTCCAGCCAAACCTGAAATTGAACTCGCAAAATCACCTGCAAAGGAAGAATTAACAAAATCACCCGCAAAGGAAGAATTACCGAAATCACCGGTAGTTGAAAAACTGGAAGTGAAGGAGTTACCACTCGAAGAAGTTCCAGCTAAACCAGAAATTGAACTCGCAAAATCACCTGCAAAGGAAGAATTACCAAAATCACCCGCAAAGGAAGAATTACCAAAATCACCGGTAGTTGAAAAACTGGAAGTGAAGGAGTTACCACTCGAAGAAGTTCCAGCCAAACCAGAAATTGAATTCGCAAAATCACCTGCAAAGGAAGAATTACCAAAATCACCCGCAAAGGAAGAATTACCAAAATCACCGGTAGTTGAAAAACTGGAAGTGAAGGAGTTACCACTCGAAGAAGTTCCAGCCAAACCTGAAATTGAACTCGCAAAATCACCTGCAAAGGAAGAATTACCAAAATCACCTGCAAGGGAAGAATTACCGAAATCACCGGTAGATGAAAAACTGGAAGTGAAGGAGTTACCACTCGAAGAAGTTCCAGCTAAACCAGAAATTGAACTCGCAAAATCACCTGCAAAGGAAGAATTACCAAAATCACCGGTAGTTGAAAAACTGGAAGTGAAGGAGTTACCACTCGAAGAAGTTCCAGCCAAACCTGAAATTGAACTCGCAAAATCACCTGCAAAGGAAGAATTACCAAAATCACCTGCAAGGGAAGAATTACCGAAATCACCGGTAGATGAAAAACTGGAAGTGAAGGAGTTACCACTCGAAGAAGTTCCAGCTAAACCGGAAATTGAACTCGCAAAATCACCTGCAAAGGAAGAATTACCAAAATCACCGGTAGTTGAAAAACTGGAAGTGAAGGAGTTACCACTCGAAGAAGTTCCAGCCAAACCTGAAATTGAACTCGCAAAATCACCTGCAAAGGAAGAATTACCAAAATCACCTGCAAGGGAAGAATTACCGAAATCACCGGTAGATGAAAAACTGGAAGTGAAGGAGTTACCACTCGAAGAAGTTCCAGCTAAACCAGAAATTGAACTCGCAAAATCACCTGCAAAGGAAGAATTACCAAAATCACCGGTAGTTGAAAAACTGGAAGTGAAGGAGTTACCACTCGAAGAAGTTCCAGCCAAACCTGAAATTGAACTCGCAAAATCACCTGCAAAGGAAGAATTAACAAAATCACCCGCAAAGGAAGAATTACCGAAATCACCGGTAGTTGAAAAACTGGAAGTGAAGGAGTTACCACTCGAAGAAGTTCCAGCTAAACCAGAAATTGAACTCGCAAAATCACCTGCAAAGGAAGAATTACCAAAATCACCGGTAGTTGAAAAACTGGAAGTGAAGGAGTTACCACTCGAAGAAGTTCCAGCTAAACCAGAAATTGAACTCGCAAAATCACCTGCAAAGGAAGAATTACCAAAATCACCGGTAGTTGAAAAACTGGAAGTGAAGGAGTTACCACTCGAAGAAGTTCCAGCTAAACCAGAAATTGAACTCGCAAAATCACCTGCAAAGGAAGAATTACCAAAATCACCGGTAGTTGAAAAACTGGAAGTGAAGGAGTTACCACTCGAAGAAGTTCCAGCCAAACCTGAAATTGAACTCGCAAAATCACCTGCAAAGGAAGAATTACCAAAATCACCCGCAAAGGAAGAATTACCAAAATCACCCGCAAAGGAAGAATTACCAAAATCACCGGTAGTTGAAAAACTGGAAGTGAAGGAGTTACCACTCGAAGAAGTTCCAGCTAAACCAGAAATTGAACTCGCAAAATCACCTGCAAAGGAAGAATTACCAAAATCACCGGTAGTTGAAAAACTGGAAGTGAAGGAGTTACCACTCGAAGAAGTTCCAGCCAAACCTGAAATTGAACTCGCAAAATCACCTGCAAAGGAAGAATTACCAAAATCACCTGCAAAGGAAGAATTACCAAAATCACCCGCAAAGGAAGAATTACCAAAATCACCGGTAGTTGAAAAACTGGAAGTGAAGGAGTTAACACTCGAAGAAGTTCCAGCTAAACCAGAAATTGAACTCGCAAAATCACCTGCAAAGGAAGAATTACCAAAATCACCCGCAAAGGAAGAATTACCAAAATCACCGGTAGTTGAAAAACTGGAAGTGAAGGAGTTACCACTCGAAGAAGTTCCAGCCAAACCAGAAATTGAATTCGCAAAATCACCTGCAAAGGAAGAATTACCAAAATCACCTGCAAAGGAAGAATTACCAAAATCACCGGTAGTTGAAAAACTGGAAGTGAAGGAGTTACCACTCGAAGAAGTTCCAGCTAAACCAGAAATTGAACTCGCAAAATCACCAGCAAAGGAAGAATTATCAAAATCACCCGCAAAGGAAGAATTACCAAAATCACCGGTAGTTGAAAAACTGGAAGTGAAGGAGTCACCACTCGAAGAAGTTCCAGCCAAACCTGAAATTGAACTCGCAAAATCACCTGCAAAGGAAGAATTACCAAAATCACCGGTAGTTGAAAAACTGGAAGTGAAGGAGTCACCACTCGAAGAAGTTCCAGCTAAACCAGAAATTGAACTCGCAAAATCACCAGCAAAGGAAGAATTATCAAAATCACCCGCAAAGGAAGAATTACCAAAATCACCGGTAGTTGAAAAACTGGAAGTGAAGGAGTCACCACTCGAAGAAGTTCCAGCCAAACCAGAAATTGAATTCGCAAAATCACCTGCAAAGGAAGAATTACCAAAATCACCTGCAAAGGAAGAATTACCAAAATCACCGGTAGTTGAAAAACTGGAAGTGAAGGAGTTACCACTCGAAGAAGTTCCAGCTAAACCAGAAATTGAACTCGCAAAATCACCTGCAAAGGAAGAATTACCAAAATCACCGGTAGTTGAAAAACTGGAAGTGAAGGAGTTACCACTCGAAGAAGTTCCAGCCAAACCTGAAATTGAACTCGCAAAATCACCTGCAAAGGAAGAATTACCAAAATCACCCGCAAAGGAAGAATTACCAAAATCACCCGCAAAGGAAGAATTACCAAAATCACCGGTAGTTGAAAAACTGGAAGTGAAGGAGTTAACACTCGAAGAAGTTCCAGCTAAACCAGAAATTGAACTCGCAAAATCACCTGCAAAGGAAGAATTACCAAAATCACCCGCAAAGGAAGAATTACCAAAATCACCGGTAGTTGAAAAACTGGAAGTGAAGGAGTTACCACTCGAAGAAGTTCCAGCCAAACCAGAAATTGAATTCGCAAAATCACCTGCAAAGGAAGAATTACCAAAATCACCTGCAAAGGAAGAATTACCAAAATCACCGGTAGTTGAAAAACTGGAAGTGAAGGAGTTACCACTCGAAGAAGTTCCAGCTAAACCAGAAATTGAACTCGCAAAATCACCAGCAAAGGAAGAATTATCAAAATCACCCGCAAAGGAAGAATTACCAAAATCACCGGTAGTTGAAAAACTGGAAGTGAAGGAGTCACCACTCGAAGAAGTTCCAGCCAAACCTGAAATTGAACTCGCAAAATCACCTGCAAAGGAAGAATTACCAAAATCACCGGTAGTTGAAAAACTGGAAGTGAAGGAGTCACCACTCGAAGAAGTTCCAGCTAAACCAGAAATTGAACTCGCAAAATCACCTGCAAAGGAAGAATTAACAAAATCACCCGCAAAGGAAGAATTACCGAAATCACCGGTAGTTGAAAAACTGGAAGTGAAGGAGTCACCACTCGAAGAAGTTCCAGCCAAACCTGAAATTGAACTCGCAAAATCACCTGCAAAGGAAGAATTACCAAAATCACCGGTAGTTGAAAAACTGGAAGTGAAGGAGTTACCACTCGAAGAAGTTCCAGCTAAACCAGAAATTGAACTCGCAAAATCACCTGCAAAGGAAGAATTACCAAAATCACCGGTAGTTGAAAAACTGGAAGTGAAGGAGTTACCACTCGAAGAAGTTCCAGCTAAACCAGAAATTGAACTCGCAAAATCACCTGCAAAGGAAGAATTACCAAAATCACCGGTAGTTGAAAAACTGGAAGTGAAGGAGTTACCACTCGAAGAAGTTCCAGCCAAACCTGAAATTGAACTCGCAAAATCACCTGCAAAGGAAGAATTACCAAAATCACCCGCAAAGGAAGAATTACCAAAATCACCCGCAAAGGAAGAATTACCAAAATCACCGGTAGTTGAAAAACTGGAAGTGAAGGAGTTACCACTCGAAGAAGTTCCAGCCAAACCAGAAATTGAATTCGCAAAATCACCTGCAAAGGAAGAATTACCAAAATCACCTGCAAAGGAAGAATTACCAAAATCACCGGTAGTTGAAAAACTGGAAGTGAAGGAGTTACCACTCGAAGAAGTTCCAGCTAAACCAGAAATTGAACTCGCAAAATCACCTGCAAAGGAAGAATTATCAAAATCACCCGCAAAGGAAGAATTACCAAAATCACCGGTAGTTGAAAAACTGGAAGTGAAGGAGTCACCACTCGAAGAAGTTCCAGCCAAACCTGAAATTGAACTCGCAAAATCACCTGCAAAGGAAGAATTACCAAAATCACCGGTAGTTGAAAAACTGGAAGTGAAGGAGTCACCACTCGAAGAAGTTCCAGCCAAACCTGAAATTGAACTCGCAAAATCACCTGCAAAGGAAGAATTACCAAAATCACCGGTAGTTGAAAAACTGGAAGTGAAGGAGTTACCACTCGAAGAAGTTCCAGCTAAACCAGAAATTGAACTCGCAAAATCACCTGCAAAGGAAGAATTATCAAAATCACCCGCAAAGGAAGAATTACCAAAATCACCGGTAGTTGAAAAACTGGAAGTGAAGGAGTCACCACTCGAAGAAGTTCCAGCCAAACCTGAAATTGAACTCGCAAAATCACCTGCAAAGGAAGAATTACCAAAATCACCGGTAGTTGAAAAACTGGAAGTGAAGGAGTCACCACTCGAAGAAGTTCCAGCCAAACCTGAAATTGAACTCGCAAAATCACCTGCAAAGGAAGAATTACCAAAATCACCGGTAGTTGAAAAACTGGAAGTGAAGGAGTTACCACTCGAAGAAGTTCCAGCTAAACCAGAAATTGAACTCGCAAAATCACCTGCAAAGGAAGAATTACCAAAATCACCGGTAGTTGAAAAACTGGAAGTGAAGGAGTTACCACTCGAAGAAGTTCCAGCTAAACCAGAAATTGAACTCGCAAAATCACCTGCAAAGGAAGAATTACCAAAATCACCGGTAGTTGAAAAACTGGAAGTGAAGGAGTTACCACTCGAAGAAGTTCCAGCTAAACCAGAAATTGAACTCGCAAAATCACCTGCAAAGGAAGAATTACCAAAATCACCGGTAGTTGAAAAACTGGAAGTGAAGGAGTTACCACTCGAAGAAGTTCCAGCCAAACCTGAAATTGAACTCGCAAAATCACCTGCAAAGGAAGAATTACCAAAATCACCCGCAAAGGAAGAATTACCAAAATCACCCGCAAAGGAAGAATTACCGAAATCACCGGTAGTTGAAAAACCGGAAGTGAAGGAGTTACCACTCGAAGAAGTTCCAGATAAACCAGAAATTGAACTCGCAAAATCACCTGCAAAGGAAAAATTACCAAAATCACCCGCAAAGGAAGAATTACCGAAATCACCGGTAGTTGAAAAACCGGAAGTGAAGGAGTTACCACTCGAAGAAGTTCCAGCCAAACCAGAAATTGAATTCGCAAAATCACCTGCAAAGGAAGAATTACCAAAATCACCCGCAAAGGAAGAATTACCAAAATCACCGGTAGTTGAAAAACTGGAAGTGAAGGAGTTACCACTCGAAGAAGTTCCAGCTAAACCAGAAATTGAACTCGCAAAATCACCTGCAAAGCAAGAATTACCAAAATCACCCGCAAAGGAAGAATTACCAAAATCACCGGTAGTTGAAAAACTGGAAGTGAAGGAGTTACCACTCGAAGAAGTTCCAGCCAAACCAGAAATTGAATTAGCAAAATCACCTGCAAAGGAAGAATTACCAAAATCACCTGCAAAGGAAGAATTACCAAAATCACCGGTAGTTGAAAAACTGGAAGTGAAGGAGTTACCACTCGAAGAAGTTCCAGCTAAACCAGAAATTGAACTCGCAAAATCACCTGCAAAGGAAGAATTATCAAAATCACCCGCAAAGGAAGAATTACCAAAATCACCGGTAGTTGAAAAACTGGAAGTGAAGGAGTCACCACTCGAAGAAGTTCCAGCCATACCTGAAATTGAACTCGCAAAATCACCTGCAAAGGAAGAATTACCAAAATCACCCGCAAAGGAAGAATTACCAAAATCACCCGCAAAGGAAGAATTACCGAAATCACCGGTAGTTGAAAAACCGGAAGTGAAGGAGTTACCACTCGAAGAAGTTCCAGATAAACCAGAAATTGAACTCGCAAAATCACCTGCAAAGGAAGAATTACCAAAATCACCCTCAAAGGAAGAATTACCAAAATCACCGGTAGTTGAAAAACTGGAAGTGAAGGAGTTACCACTCGAAGAAGTTCCAGCTAAACCAGAAATTGAACTCGCAAAATCACCTGCAAAGGAAGAATTACCAAAATCACCCGCAAAGGAAGAATTACCAAAATCACCGGTAGTTGAAAAACTGGAAGTGAAGGAGTTACCACTCGAAGAAGTTCCAGCTAAACCAGAAATTGAACTCGCAAAATCACCTGCAAAGGAAGAATTATCAAAATCACCCGCAAAGGAAGAATTACCAAAATCACCGGTAGTTGAAAAACTGGAAGTGAAGGAGTTACCACTCGAAGAAGTTCCAGCTAAACCAGAAATTGAACTCGCAAAATCACCTGCAAAGGAAGAATTATCAAAATCACCCGCAAAGGAAGAATTACCAAAATCACCGGTAGTTGAAAAACTGGAAGTGAAGGAGTTACCACTCGAAGAAGTTCCAGCTAAACCAGAAATTGAACTCGCAAAATCACCTGCAAAGGAAGAATTACCAAAATCACCCGCAAAGGAAGAATTACCAAAATCACCGGTAGTTGAAAAACTGGAAGTGAAGGAGTTACCACTCGAAGAAGTTCCAGCTAAACCAGAAATTGAACTCGCAAAATCACCTGCAAAGGAAGAATTATCAAAATCACCCGCAAAGGAAGAATTACCAAAATCACCGGTAGTTGAAAAACTGGAAGTGAAGGAGTTACCACTCGAAGAAGTTCCAGCTAAACCAGAAATTGAACTCGCAAAATCACCTGCAAAGGAAGAATTATCAAAATCACCCGCAAAGGAAGAATTACCAAAATCACCGGTAGTTGAAAAACTGGAAGTGAAGGAGTTACCACTCGAAGAAGTTCCAGCTAAACCAGAAATTGAACTCGCAAAATCACCTGCAAAGGAAGAATTACCAAAATCACCCGCAAAGGAAGAATTACCAAAATCACCGGTAGTTGAAAAACTGGAAGTGAAGGAGTTACCACTCGAAGAAGTTCCAGCCAAACCAGAAATTGAATTAGCAAAATCACCTGCAAAGGAAGAATTACCAAAATCACCTGCAAAGGAAGAATTACCAAAATCACCGGTAGTTGAAAAACTGGAAGTGAAGGAGTTACCACTCGAAGAAGTTCCAGCTAAACCAGAAATTGAACTCGCAAAATCACCTGCAAAGGAAGAATTATCAAAATCACCGGTAGTTGAAAAACTGGAAGTGAAGGAGTCACCACTCGAAGAAGTTCCAGCCATACCTGAAATTGAACTCGCAAAATCACCTGCAAAGGAAGAATTACCAAAATCACCGGTAGTTGAAAAACTGGAAGTGAAGGAGTCACCACTCGAAGAAGTTCCAGCCAAACCTGAAATTGAACTCGCAAAATCACCTGCAAAGGAAGAATTACCAAAATCACCTGCAAAGGAAGAATTACCGAAATCACCGGTAGTTGAAAAACTGGAAGTGAAGGAGTCACCACTCGAAGAAGTTCCAGCCAAACCTGAAATTGAACTCGCAAAATCACCTGCAAAGGAAGAATTACCAAAATCACTGGTAGTTGAAAAACTGGAAGTGAAGGAGTTACCACTCGAAGAAGTTCCATCCAAACCAGAAATTGAACTCGCAAAATCACCTGAAACGGAAGTTATGGAACTTGAAATAACAGAAGAAGATAAAATACGCAGGCTTACTAAAAGGTCTGTGATAATACGAACCGAAGTTACCGAATTTACAAAAGTAATTCGAGAAAAAGATACATCAATTGAATCAACCAAAATCGAAGAATTGGAGGATGAAAAAGTGTCACGACGTGTTGACAGAGCAATAAAACCAAAACTAGAAGTGAAGGAGTTACCACTCGAAGAAGTTCCAGCTAAACCAGAAATTGAACTCGCAAAATCACCTGCAAAGGAAGAATTACCGAAATCACCGGTAGTTGAAAAACTGGAAGTGAAGGAGTTACCACTCGAAGAAGTTCCAGCTAAACCAGAAATTGAACTCGCAAAATCACCTGCAAAGGAAGAATTATCAAAATCACCCGCAAAGGAAGAATTACCAAAATCACCGGTAGTTGAAAAACTGGAAGTGAAGGAGTCACCACTCGAAGAAGTTCCAGCCAAACCTGAAATTGAACTCGCAAAATCACCTGCAAAGGAAGAATTACCAAAATCACCGGTAGTTGAAAAACTGGAAGTGAAGGAGTCACCACTCGAAGAAGTTCCAGCCAAACCTGAAATTGAACTCGCAAAATCACCTGCAAAGGAAGAATTACCAAAATCACCGGTAGTTGAAAAACTGGAAGTGAAGGAGTTACCACTCGAAGAAGTTCCAGCCAAACCAGAAATTGAACTCGCAAAATCACCTGCAAAGGAAGAATTATCAAAATCACCCGCAAAGGAAGAATTACCAAAATCACCGGTAGTTGAAAAACTGGAAGTGAAGGAGTCACCACTCGAAGAAGTTCCAGCCAAACCTGAAATTGAACTCGCAAAATCACCTGCAAAGGAAGAATTACCAAAATCACCGGTAGTTGAAAAACTGGAAGTGAAGGAGTCACCACTCGAAGAAGTTCCAGCCAAACCTGAAATTGAACTCGCAAAATCACCTGCAAAGGAAGAATTACCAAAATCACCGGTAGTTGAAAAACTGGAAGTGAAGGAGTTACCACTCGAAGAAGTTCCAGCTAAACCAGAAATTGAACTCGCAAAATCACCTGCAAAGGAAGAATTACCAAAATCACCGGTAGTTGAAAAACTGGAAGTGAAGGAGTTACCACTCGAAGAAGTTCCAGCTAAACCAGAAATTGAACTCGCAAAATCACCTGCAAAGGAAGAATTACCAAAATCACCGGTAGTTGAAAAACTGGAAGTGAAGGAGTTACCACTCGAAGAAGTTCCAGCTAAACCAGAAATTGAACTCGCAAAATCACCTGCAAAGGAAGAATTACCAAAATCACCGGTAGTTGAAAAACTGGAAGTGAAGGAGTTACCACTCGAAGAAGTTCCAGCCAAACCTGAAATTGAACTCGCAAAATCACCTGCAAAGGAAGAATTACCAAAATCACCCGCAAAGGAAGAATTACCAAAATCACCCGCAAAGGAAGAATTACCAAAATCACCGGTAGTTGAAAAACCGGAAGTGAAGGAGTTACCACTCGAAGAAGTTCCAGATAAACCAGAAATTGAACTCGCAAAATCACCTGCAAAGGAAAAATTACCAAAATCACCCGCAAAGGAAGAATTACCGAAATCACCGGTAGTTGAAAAACCGGAAGTGAAGGAGTTACCACTCGAAGAAGTTCCAGCCAAACCAGAAATTGAATTCGCAAAATCACCTGCAAAGGAAGAATTACCAAAATCACCCGCAAAGGAAGAATTACCAAAATCACCGGTAGTTGAAAAACTGGAAGTGAAGGAGTTACCACTCGAAGAAGTTCCAGCTAAACCAGAAATTGAACTCGCAAAATCACCTGCAAAGCAAGAATTACCAAAATCACCCGCAAAGGAAGAATTACCAAAATCACCGGTAGTTGAAAAACTGGAAGTGAAGGAGTTACCACTCGAAGAAGTTCCAGCCAAACCAGAAATTGAATTAGCAAAATCACCTGCAAAGGAAGAATTACCAAAATCACCTGCAAAGGAAGAATTACCAAAATCACCGGTAGTTGAAAAACTGGAAGTGAAGGAGTTACCACTCGAAGAAGTTCCAGCTAAACCAGAAATTGAACTCGCAAAATCACCTGCAAAGGAAGAATTATCAAAATCACCCGCAAAGGAAGAATTACCAAAATCACCGGTAGTTGAAAAACTGGAAGTGAAGGAGTCACCACTCGAAGAAGTTCCAGCCATACCTGAAATTGAACTCGCAAAATCACCTGCAAAGGAAGAATTACCAAAATCACCCGCAAAGGAAGAATTACCAAAATCACCCGCAAAGGAAGAATTACCGAAATCACCGGTAGTTGAAAAACCGGAAGTGAAGGAGTTACCACTCGAAGAAGTTCCAGATAAACCAGAAATTGAACTCGCAAAATCACCTGCAAAGGAAGAATTACCAAAATCACCCTCAAAGGAAGAATTACCAAAATCACCGGTAGTTGAAAAACTGGAAGTGAAGGAGTTACCACTCGAAGAAGTTCCAGCTAAACCAGAAATTGAACTCGCAAAATCACCTGCAAAGGAAGAATTACCAAAATCACCCGCAAAGGAAGAATTACCAAAATCACCGGTAGTTGAAAAACTGGAAGTGAAGGAGTTACCACTCGAAGAAGTTCCAGCTAAACCAGAAATTGAACTCGCAAAATCACCTGCAAAGGAAGAATTATCAAAATCACCCGCAAAGGAAGAATTACCAAAATCACCGGTAGTTGAAAAACTGGAAGTGAAGGAGTTACCACTCGAAGAAGTTCCAGCTAAACCAGAAATTGAACTCGCAAAATCACCTGCAAAGGAAGAATTATCAAAATCACCCGCAAAGGAAGAATTACCAAAATCACCGGTAGTTGAAAAACTGGAAGTGAAGGAGTTACCACTCGAAGAAGTTCCAGCTAAACCAGAAATTGAACTCGCAAAATCACCTGCAAAGGAAGAATTACCAAAATCACCCGCAAAGGAAGAATTACCAAAATCACCGGTAGTTGAAAAACTGGAAGTGAAGGAGTTACCACTCGAAGAAGTTCCAGCTAAACCAGAAATTGAACTCGCAAAATCACCTGCAAAGGAAGAATTATCAAAATCACCCGCAAAGGAAGAATTACCAAAATCACCGGTAGTTGAAAAACTGGAAGTGAAGGAGTTACCACTCGAAGAAGTTCCAGCTAAACCAGAAATTGAACTCGCAAAATCACCTGCAAAGGAAGAATTATCAAAATCACCCGCAAAGGAAGAATTACCAAAATCACCGGTAGTTGAAAAACTGGAAGTGAAGGAGTTACCACTCGAAGAAGTTCCAGCTAAACCAGAAATTGAACTCGCAAAATCACCTGCAAAGGAAGAATTACCAAAATCACCCGCAAAGGAAGAATTACCAAAATCACCGGTAGTTGAAAAACTGGAAGTGAAGGAGTTACCACTCGAAGAAGTTCCAGCCAAACCAGAAATTGAATTAGCAAAATCACCTGCAAAGGAAGAATTACCAAAATCACCTGCAAAGGAAGAATTACCAAAATCACCGGTAGTTGAAAAACTGGAAGTGAAGGAGTTACCACTCGAAGAAGTTCCAGCTAAACCAGAAATTGAACTCGCAAAATCACCTGCAAAGGAAGAATTATCAAAATCACCGGTAGTTGAAAAACTGGAAGTGAAGGAGTCACCACTCGAAGAAGTTCCAGCCATACCTGAAATTGAACTCGCAAAATCACCTGCAAAGGAAGAATTACCAAAATCACCGGTAGTTGAAAAACTGGAAGTGAAGGAGTCACCACTCGAAGAAGTTCCAGCCAAACCTGAAATTGAACTCGCAAAATCACCTGCAAAGGAAGAATTACCAAAATCACCTGCAAAGGAAGAATTACCGAAATCACCGGTAGTTGAAAAACTGGAAGTGAAGGAGTCACCACTCGAAGAAGTTCCAGCCAAACCTGAAATTGAACTCGCAAAATCACCTGCAAAGGAAGAATTACCAAAATCACTGGTAGTTGAAAAACTGGAAGTGAAGGAGTTACCACTCGAAGAAGTTCCATCCAAACCAGAAATTGAACTCGCAAAATCACCTGAAACGGAAGTTATGGAACTTGAAATAACAGAAGAAGATAAAATACGCAGGCTTACTAAAAGGTCTGTGATAATACGAACCGAAGTTACCGAATTTACAAAAGTAATTCGAGAAAAAGATACATCAATTGAATCAACCAAAATCGAAGAATTGGAGGATGAAAAAGTGTCACGACGTGTTGACAGAGCAATAAAACCAAAACTAGAAGTGAAGGAGTTACCACTCGAAGAAGTTCCAGCTAAACCAGAAATTGAACTCGCAAAATCACCTGCAAAGGAAGAATTACCGAAATCACCGGTAGTTGAAAAACTGGAAGTGAAGGAGTTACCACTCGAAGAAGTTCCAGCCAAACCAGAAATTGAACTCGCAAAATCACCTGCAAAGGAAGAATTACCGAAATCACCGGTAGTTGAAAAACTGGAAGTGAAGGAGTTACCACTCGAAGAAGTTCCAGCCAAACCAGAAATTGAACTCGCAAAATCACCTGCAAAGGAAGAATTACCAAAATCACCGGTAGTTGAAAAACTGGAAGTGAAGGAGTTACCACTCGAAGAAGTTCCAGCCAAACCAGAAATTGAACTCGCAAAATCACCTGCAAAGAAAGAATTACCGAAATCACCGGTAGTTGAAAAACTGGAAGTGAAGGAGTTACCACTCGGAAAAGTTCCAGCCAAACCAGAAATTGATCTCGCAAAATCACCTGCAAAGGAAGAATTACCGAAATCACCGGTAGTTGAAAAACTGGAAGTGAAGGAGTTACCACTCGAAGAAGTTCCAGCTAAACCAGAAATTCAACTCGCAAAATCACCTGCAAAGGAAGAATTACCAAAATCACCTGCAAAGGAAGAATTACCGAAATCACCGGTAGTTGAAAAACTGGAAGTGAAGGAGTTACCACTCGAAGAAGTTCCAGCCAAACCAGAAATTGAACTCGCAAAATCACCTGCAAAGGAAGAATTACCGAAATCACCGGTAGTTGAAAAACTGGAAGTGAAGGAGTTACCACTCGAAGAAGTTCCAGCTAAACCAGAAATTGAACTCGCAAAATCACCTGCAAAGGAAGAATTACCAAAATCACCCGCAAAGGAAGAATTACCGAAATCACCGGTAGTTGAAAAACCGGAAGTGAAAGAGTTACCACTCGAAGAAGTTCCAGCTAAACCAGAAATTGAACTCGCAAAATCACCTGCAAAGGAAGAATTACCAAAATCACCCGCAAAGGAAGAATTACCGAAATCACCGGTAGTTGAAAAACTGGAAGTGAAGGAGCTACCACTCGAAGAAGTTCCAGCTAAACCAGAAATTGAACTCGCAAAATCACCTGCGAAGGAAGAATTACCGAAATCACCGGTAGTTGAAAAACTGGAAGTGAAGGAGTTACCACTCGAAGAAGTTCCAGCTAAACCAGAAATTCAACTCGCAAAATCACCTGCAAAGGAAGAATTACCAAAATCACCTGCAAAGGAAGAATTACCGAAATCACCGGTAGTTGAAAAACTGGAAGTGAAGGAGTTACCACTCGAAGAAGTTCCAGCCAAACCAGAAATTGAACTCGCAAAATCACCTGCAAAGGAAGAATTACCGAAATCACCGGTAGTTGAAAAACTGGAAGTGAAGGAGTTACCACTCGAAGAAGTTCCAGCTAAACCAGAAATTGAACTCGCAAAATCACCTGCAAAGGAAGAATTACCAAAATCACCCGCAAAGGAAGAATTACCGAAATCACCGGTAGTTGAAAAACTGGAAGTGAAGGAGCTACCACTCGAAGAAGTTCCAGCTAAACCAGAAATTGAACTCGCAAAATCACCTGCGAAGGAAGAATTACCGAAATCACCGGTAGTTGAAAAACTGGAAGTGAAGAAGTCACCACTTGAAGAAGTTCCAGCCAAACCAGAAATTGAATTCGCAAAATCACCTGCAGAGGAAGAATTACCAAAATCACCGGTAGTTGAAAAACTGGAAGTGAAAGAGTTACCACTCGAAGAAGTACCAGCTAAACCAGAAATTGAACTCGCAAAATCACCTGCAAAGGAAGAATTACCAAAATCACCGGTAGTTAAAAAACTGGAAGTGAAGGAGTCACCACTCGAAGAAGTTCCAGCTAAACCAGAAATTGAACTCGCAAAATCACCTGCAAAGGAAGAATTACCAAAATCACCCGCAAAGGAAGAATTACCGAAATCACCGGTAGTTGAAAAACCGGAAGTGAAGGAGTTACCACTCGAAGAAGTTCCAGCTAAACCAGAAATTGAACTCGCAAAATCACCTGCAAAAGAAGAATTACCGAAATCACCGGTAGTTGAAAAACTGGAAGTGAAGGAGTCACCACTTGAAGAAGTTCCAGCCAAACCAGAAATTGAATTCGCAAAATCACCTGCAGAGGAAGAATTACCAAAATCACCGGTAGTTGAAAAACTGGAAGTGAAGGAGTTACCACTCGAAGAAGTTCCAGCTAAACCAGAAATTGAACTCGCAAAATCACCTGCAAAGGAAGAATTACCAAAATCACCGGTAGTTGAAAAACTGGAAGTGAAGGAGTCACCACTTGAAGAAGTTCCAGCCAAACCAGAAATTGAATTCGCAAAATCACCTGCAGAATTACCAAAATCACCGGTAGTTGAAAAACTGGAAGTGAAGGAGTTACCACTCAAAGAAGTTCCAGCTAAAACAGAAATTGAACTCGCAAAATCACCTGCAAAGGAAGAATTACCAAAATCACCGGTAGTTGAAAAACTAGAAGTGAAGGAGTCACCACTCGAAGAAGTTCCAGATAAACCAGAAATTGAACTCGCAAAATCACCAGCAAAGGAAGAATTACCAAAATCACCCGCAAAGGAAGAATTACTGAAATCACCGGTAGTTGAAAAACTGGAAGTGAAGGAGTTACCACTCGAAGAAGTTCCAGCTAAACCAGAAATTAAACTCGCAAAATCACCTGCAGAGGAAAAATTACCAAAATCACCGGTAGTTGAAAAACTGGAAGTGAAGGAGTTACCACTCGAAGAAGTTCCAGCCAAACCAGAAATTGAACTCGCAAAATCACCTGCAAAGGAAGAATTACCAAAATCACCTGCAAAAGAAGAATTACCGAAATCACCGGTAGTTGAAAAACTGGAAGTGAAGGAGTTACCACTCGAAGAAGTTCCAGCTAAACCAGAAATTGAACTCGCAAAATCACCTGCAAAGGAAGAATTACCAAAATCACCTGCAAAGGAAGAATTACCGAAATCACCGGTAGTTGAAAAACTGGAAGTGAAGGAGTTACCACTCGAAGAAGTTCCAGCTAAACCAGAAATTAAACTCGCAAAATCACCTGCAGAGGAAAAATTACCAAAATCACCGGTAGTTGAAAAACAGGAAGTGAAGGAGTTACCACTCGGAAAAGTTCCAGCTAAACCAGAAATTAAACTCGCAAAATCACCTGCAAAGGAAGAATTACCGAAATCACCGGTAGTTGAAAAACTGGAAGTGAAGGAGTTACCACTCGAAGAAGTTCCAGCTAAACCAGAAATTAAACTCGCAAAATCACCTGCAGAGGAAAAATTACCAAAATCACCGGTAGTTGAAAAACTGGAAGTGAAGGAGTTACCACTCGAAGAAGTTCCAGCCAAACCAGAAATTGAACTCGCAAAATCACCTGCAAAGGAAGAATTACCGAAATCACCGGTAGTTGAAAAACTGGAAGTGAAGGAGTTACCACTCGAAGAAGTTCCAGCTAAACCAGAAATTAAACTCGCAAAATCACCTGCAGAGGAAAAATTACCAAAATCACCGGTAGTTGAAAAACAGGAAGTGAAGGAGTTACCACTCGGAAAAGTTCCAGCTAAACCAGAAATTAAACTCGCAAAATCACCTGCAAAGGAAGAATTACCGAAATCACCGGTAGTTGAAAAACTGGAAGTGAAGGAGTTACCACTCGAAGAAGTTCCAGCTAAACCAGAAATTGAACTCGCAAAATCACCTGCAAAGGAAGAATTACCAAAATCACCTGCAAAGGAAGAATTACCGAAATCACCGGTAGTTGAAAAACTGGAAGTGAAGGAGTTACCACTCGAAGAAGTTCCAGCCAAACCAGAAATTGAACTCGCAAAATCACCTGCAAAGGAAGAATTACCAAAATCACCTGCAAAGGAAGAATTACCGAAATCACCGGTAGTTGAAAAACTGGAAGTGAAGGAGTTACCACTCGAAGAAGTTCCAGCTAAACCAGAAATTGAACTCGCAAAATCACCTGCAAAGGAAGAATTACCAAAATCACCTGCAAAGGAAGAATTACCGAAATCACCGGTAGTTGAAAAACAGGAAGTGAAGGAGTTACCACTCGAAGAAGTTCCAGCCAAACCAGAAATTGAACTCGCAAAATCACCTGCAAAGGAAGAATTACCAAAATCACCTGCAAAGGAAGAATTACCGAAATCACCGGTAGTTGAAAAACTGGAAGTGAAGGAGTTACCACTCGAAGAAGTTCCAGCTAAACCAGAAATTAAACTCGCAAAATCACCTGCAGAGGAAAAATTACCAAAATCACCGGTAGTTGAAAAACTGGAAGTGAAGGAGTTACCACTCGGAAAAGTTCCAGCTAAACCAGAAATTAAACTCGCAAAATCACCTGCAAAGGAAGAATTACCGAAATCACCGGTAGTTGAAAAACTGGAAGTGAAGGAGTTACCACTCGAAGAAGTTCCAGCCAAACCAGAAATTGAACTCGCAAAATCACCTGCAAAGGAAGAATCACCAAAATCACCCGCAAAGGAAGAATTACCGAAATCACCGGTAGTTGAAAAACTGGAAGTGAAGGAGTTACCACTCGAAGAAGTTCCAGCTAAACCAGAAATTGAACTCGCAAAATCACCTGCAAAGGAAGAATTACCGAAATCACCGGTAGTTGAAAAACTGGAAGTGAAGGAGTTACCACTCGAAGAAGTTCCAGGCAAACCTGAAATTGAACTCGCAAAATCACCTGCAAAGGAAGAATTACCGAAATCACCGGTAGTTGAAAAACTGGAAGTGAAGGAGTTACCACTCGAAGAAGTTCCAGCTAAACCAGAAATTAAACTCGCAAAATCACCTGCAGAGGAAAAATTACCAAAATCACCGGTAGTTGAAAAACTGGAAGTGAAGGAGTTACCACTCGGAAAAGTTCCAGCTAAACCAGAAATTGAACTCGCAAAATCACCTGCAAAGGAAGAATTACCGAAATCACCGGTAGTTGAAAAACTGGAAGTGAAGGAGTTACCACTCGAAGAAGTTCCAGCTAAACCAGAAATTGAACTCGCAAAATCACCTGCAAAGGAAGAATTACCGAAAACACCGGTAGTTGAAAAACTGGAAGTGAAGGAGTTACCACTCGAAGAAGTTCCAGCCAAACCAGAAATTGAACTCGCAAAATCACCTGCAAAGGAAGAATTACCAAAATCACCCGCAAAGGAAGAATTACCGAAATCACCGGTAGTTGAAAAACTGGAAGTGAAGGAGTTACCACTCGAAGAAGTTCCAGCTAAACCAGAAATTGAACTCGCAAAATCACCTGCAAAGGAAGAATTACCGAAAACACCGGTAATTGAAAAACTGGAAGTGAAGGAGTTACCACTCGAAGAAGTTCCAGCCAAACCAGAAATTGAACTCGCAAAATCACCTGCAAAGGAAGAATTACCAAAATCACCCGCAAAGGAAGAATTACCGAAATCACCGGTAGTTGAAAAACTGGAAGTGAAGGAGTCACCACTCGAAGAAGTTCCAGCTAAACCAGAAATTGAACTCGCAAAATCAGCTGCAAAGGAAGAATTACCTAAATCACCGGTAGTTGAAAAACTGGAAGTGAAGGAGTTACCACTCGAAGAAGTTCCAGCCAAACCAGAAATTGAACTCGCAAAATCACCTGCAAAGGAAGAATTACCAAAATCACCCGCAAAGGAAGAATTACCGAAATCACCGGTAGTTGAAAAACTGGAAGTGAAGGAGTTACCACTCGAAGAAGTTCCAGCTAAACCAGAAATTGAACTCGCAAAATCACCTGCAAAGGAAGAATTACCGAAAACACCGGTAGTTGAAAAACTGGAAGTGAACGAGTTACCACTCGAAGAAGTTCCAGCCAAACCAGAAATTGAACTCGCAAAATCACCTGCAAAGGAAGAATTACCAAAATCACCCGCAAAGGAAGAATTACCGAAATCACCGGTAGTTGAAAAACTGGAAGTGAAGGAGTTACCACTCGAAGAAGTTCCAGCTAAACCAGAAATTGAACTCGCAAAATCACCTGCAAAGGAAGAATTACCGAAAACACCGGTAGTTGAAAAACTGGAAGTGAAGGAGTTACCACTCGAAGAAGTTCCAGCCAAACCAGAAATTGAACTCGCAAAATCACCTGCAAAGGAAGAATTACCAAAATCACCCGCAAAGGAAGAATTACCGAAATCACCGGTAGTTGAAAAACTGGAAGTGAAGGA
Source organism: Ocypus olens (assembly GCA_910593695.2). Taxonomy (NCBI): domain Eukaryota; kingdom Metazoa; phylum Arthropoda; class Insecta; order Coleoptera; family Staphylinidae; genus Ocypus; species Ocypus olens. The sequence goes on from OU343050.1 coordinate 8,420,336, forward strand.
GTCACCACTCGAAGAAGTTCCAGCTAAACCAGAAATTGAACTCGCAAAATCAGCTGCAAAGGAAGAATTACCGAAATCACCGGTAGTTGAAAAACTGGAAGTGAAGGAGTTACCACTCGAAGAAGTTCCAGCCAAACCAGAAATTAAACTCGCAAAATCACCTGCAGAGGAAGAATTACCAAAGTCACCGGTAGTTGAACAACTGGAAGTCAAGGAGTTACCACTCGAAGAAGTTCCAGCCAAACCAGAAATTGAACTCGCAAAATCACCTGCAAAGGAAGAATTACCAAAATCACCCGCAAAGGAAGAATTACCGAAATCACCGGTAGTTGAAAAACTGGAAGGGACGGAGTTATTACTCGAAGAAGTTCCAGCTAAACCAGAAATTAAACTCGCAAAATCACCTGCAAAGGAAGAATTACATAAATCACCGGTGGTTGAAAAACTGGAAGTCAAGGAGTTACCACTCGAAGAAGTTCCAGCCAAACCAGAAATTAAACTCGCAAAATCACCTGCAGAGGAAGAATTACCAAAATCACCGGTAGTTGAACAACTGGAAGTCAAGGAGTTACCACTCGAAGAAGTTCCAGCTAAACCTGAAATTGAACTCGCAAAATCACCTGCAAAAGAAAAATCACCGAAATCTCCGTTAGTTGAAAAACTGGAAGTGAAGGAGTCACCACTTGAAGAAGTTCCAGCCAAACCAGAAATTGAACTCGCAAAATCACCTGCAGAGGAAGAATTATCAAAATCACCTGCAAAGGAAGAATTACCGAAATCACCGGTAGTTGAAAAACTGGAAGTGAAGGAGTTACCACTCGAAGAAGTTCCAGCTAAACCAGAAATTGAACTCGCAAAATCACCTGCAAAGGAAGAATTACCGAAATCACCGGTAGTTGAAAAACTGGAAGTGAAGGAGTTACCACTCGAAGAAGTTCCAGGCAAACCTGAAATTGAACTCACAAAATCACCTGCAAAGGAAGAATTAACAAAATCACCGGTAGTTGAAAAACTGGAAGTGAAGGAGTTACCACTCGAAGAAGTTCCAGCTAAACCAGAAATTAAACTCGCAAAATCACCTGCAGAGGAAAAATTACCAAAATCACCGGTAGTTGAAAAACTGGAAGTGAAGGAGTTACCACTCGAAGAAGTTCCAGGCAAACCTGAAATTGAACTCACAAAATCACCTGCAAAGGAAGAATTAACAAAATCACCGGTAGTTGAAAAACTGGAAGTGAAGGAGTTACCACTCGAAGAAGTTCCAGCTAAACCAGAAATTAAACTCGCAAAATCACCTGCAGAGGAAAAATTACCAAAATCACCGGTAGTTGAAAAACTGGAAGTGAAGGAGTTACCACTCGAAAAAGTTCCAGCTAAACCAGAAATTAAACTCGCAAAATCACCTGCAAAGGAAGAATTAACAAAATCACCGGTAGTTGAAAAACTGGAAGTGAAGGAGTTACCACTCGAAGAAGTTCCAGCTAAACCAGAAATTGAACTCGCAAAATCACCTGCAAAGGAAGAACTACCGAAAACACCGGTAGTTGAAAAACTGGAAGTGAAGGAGTTACCACTCGAAGAAGTTCCAGCCAAACCAGAAATTGAACTCGCAAAATCACCTGCAAAGGAAGAATTACCAAAATCACCCGCAAAGGAAGAATTACCGAAATCACCGGTAGTTGAAAAACTGGAAGGGACGGAGATATTACTCGAAGAAGTTCCAGCTAAACCAGAAATTAAACTCGCAAAATCACCTGCAAAGGAAGAATTACATAAATCACCGGTGGTTGAAAAACTGGAAGTCAAGGAGTTACCACTCAAAGAAGTTCCAGCCAAACCAGAAATTAAAGTAGCGAAATCACCTGCAAGGGAAGATTTACCAAAATCACCGGTAGTTGAAAAACCGGAAGTGGAGGAGTTACCACTCGAAAAAGTTCCAGCCAAACCTGAAATTGAACTCGCAAAATCACCTGCAAAGGAAGAGTTACTAAAATCACCGGTAGTTGAAAAACTAGAAGTGAAGGAGTTACCACTCGAAGAAGTTCCAGCCAAACCTGAAATTGAACTCGCAAAATCACCTGCAAAGGAAGAATTACCAAAATCACCGGTAGTTGAAAAACTAGAAGTGAAGGAGTTACCACTCGAAGAAGTTCCAGCCAAACCTGAAATTGAACTCGCAAAATCACCTGCAAAGGAAGAATTACCAAAATCACCGGTAGTTGAAAAACTAGAAGTGAAGGAGTTACCACTCGAAGAAGTTCCAGCCAAACCTGAAATTGAACTCGCAAAATCACCTGCAAAGAAAGAATTACCGAAATCACCGGTAGTTAAAAAACTGGAAGTGAAGGAGTCACCACTTGAAGAAGTTCCAGCCAAACCAGAAATTGAACTCACAAAATCACCTGCAAAGGAAGAATTACCAAAATCACCGGTAGTTGAAAAACTAGAAGTAAAGGAGTTACCACTCGAAGAAGTTCCAGCCAAACCAGAAATTAAACTCGTAAAATCACCTGCAGAGGAAGAATTACCAAAATCACCGGTAGTTGAACAACTGGAAGTCAAGGAGTTACCACTCGAAGAAGTTCCAGCCAAACCAGAAATTAAACTCGCAAAATCACCTGCAGAGGAAGAATTACCAAAATCACCGGTAGTTGAACAACTGCAAGTCAAGGAGTTACCACTCGAAGAAGTTCCAGCAAAACCTGAAATTGAACTCGCAAAATCACCTGCAAAGGAAAAATCACCGAAATCTCCGGTAGTTGAAAAACTGGAAGTGAAGGAGTTACTACTCGCAGAAGTTCCAGCCAAACCAGAAATTGAACCAGCGAAATCACCTGCAAGGGAAGATTTACCAAAATCACCGGTAGTTGAAAAACTGGAAGTGAAGGAGTTACCACTCGAAGAAGTTCCAGCCAAACCAGAAATTGAACCAGCGAAATCACCTGCAAGGGAAGATTTACCAAAATCACCGGTAGTTGAAAAACTGGAAGTGAAGGAGTTGCCACTCGAAGAAGTTCCGGCCAAACCAGAAATTGAAGCAGCGAAATCACCTGCAAGGGAAGATTTACCAAAATCACCGGTAGTTGAAAAACTGGAAGTGAAGGAGTCACCACTCGAAGAAGTTCCAGCCAAACCAGAAATTGAAGCAGCGAAATCACCCGCAAAGGAAGAATTACCAAAATCACCGGCAGTTGAAAAACTGGAAGTGAAGGAGTTCCCACTCGAAGAAGTTCCAGCCAAACCAGAAATTGAACCAGCGAAATCACCTGCAAGGGAAGATTTACCAAAATCACCGGTAGTTGAAAAACTGGAAGTGAAGGAGTTACCACTCGAAGAAGTTCCAGCCAAACCAGAAATTGAACCAGCGAAATCACCTGCAAGGGAAGATTTACTAAAATCACCGGTAGTTGAAAAACTGGAAGTGAAGGAGTTACTACTCGCAGAAGTTCCAGCCAAACCAGAAATTGAACCAGCGAAATCACCTGCAAGGGAAGATTTACCAAAATCACCGGTAGTTGAAAAACTGGAAGTGAAGGAGTTACCACTCGAAGAAGTTCCAGCCAAACCAGAAATTGAAGCAGCGAAATCACCCGCAAAGGAAGAATTACCAAAATCACCGGCAGTTGAAAAACTGGAAGTGAAGGAGTTCCCACTCGAAGAAGTTCCAGCCAAACCAGAAATTGAACCAGCGAAATCACCTGCAAGGGAAGATTTACCAAAATCACCGGTAGTTGAAAAACTGGAAGTGATGGAGTTACTACTCGCAGAAGTTCCAGCCAAACCAGAAATTGAACCAGCGAAATCACCTGCGAGGGAAGATTTACCAAAATCACCCGCAAAGGAAGAATTAATAAAATCACCGGTAATTGAAAAACTGGAAGTGAATGAGTTACCACTCGAAGAAGTTCCAGCCAAACCTGAAATTGAACCAGCGAAATCACCTGCAAGGGAAGATTTACCAAAATCACCGGTAGTTGAAAAACTGGAAGTGAAGGAGTTACCACTCGAAGAAGTTCCGGCCAAACCAGAAATTGAAGCAGCGAAATCACCCGCAAAGGAAGAATTACCAAAATCACCGGTAGTTGAAAAACTGGAAGTGAAGGAGTTCCCACTCGAAGAAGTTCCAGCCAAACCTGAAATTGAACTCGCAAAATCACCTTCTGAGGAAGAATTACCAAAATCACCGGTAGTTGAAAAACTGGAAGTTAAGGAGTTACCACTCGAAGAAGTTCCAGCCAAACCAGAAATTGAAGCAGCGAAATCACCTGCAAGGGAAGATTTACCAAAATCACCGGTAGTTGAGAAACTGGAAATAAAGGAGTTAACACTCGAAGAAGTTCCAGCCAAACCTGAAATTGAACTCGCAAAATCACCTGCAGAGGAAGAATTACCAAAATCACCGGTAGTTGAAAAACTGGAAATTAAGGAGTTACCACTCGAAGAAGTTCCAGCTAAACCAGAAATTGAAGCAGCGAAATCACCTGCAAGGGAAGATTTACCAAAATCACCGGTAGTTGAAAAACTGGAAGTGAAGGAGTTACCACTGGAAGAAGTTCCAGCCAAACCAGAAATTGAAGCAGAGAAACCACCTGCAAGGGAAGATTTACCAAAATCACCGGTAGTTGAGAAACTGGAAGTAAAGGAGTTAACACTCGAAGAAGTTCCAGCCAAACCTGAAATTGAACTCGCAAAATCACCTGCAGAGGAAGAATTACCAAAATCACCGGTAGTTGAAAAACTGGAAATTAAGGAGTTACCACTCGAAGAAGTTCCAGCTAAACCAGAAATTGAAGCAGCGAAATCACCCGCAAAGGAAGAATCAATAAAATCACCGGTAGTTGAAAAACTGGAAGTGAAGGAGTTACTACTCGCAGAAGTTCCAGCCAAACCAGAAATTGAACCAGCGAAATCACCTGCAAGGGAAGATTTACCAAAATCACCCGCAAAGGAAGAATTACCAAAATCACCGGTAATTGAAAAACTGGAAGTGAATGAGTTGCCACTCGAAGAAGTTCCAGCCAAACCTGAAATTGAACCAGCGAAATCACCTGCAAGGGAAGATTTACCAAAATCACCGGTAGTTGAAAAACTGGAAGTGAAGGAGTTACCACTCGAAGAAGTTCCGGCCAAACCAGAAATTGAAGCAGCGAAATCACCCGCAAAGGAAGAATTACCAAAATCACCGGTAGTTGAAAAACTGGAAGTGAAGGAGTTCCCACTCGAAGAAGTTCCAGCCAAACCTGAAATTGAACTCGCAAAATCACCTTCTGAGGAAGAATTACCAAAATCACCGGTAGTTGAAAAACTGGAAGTTAAGGAGTTACCACTCGAAGAAGTTCCAGCCAAACCAGAAATTGAAGCAGCGAAATCACCTGCAAGGGAAGATTTACCAAAATCACCGGTAGTTGAGAAACTTGAAGTAAAGGAGTTAACACTCGAAGAAGTTCCAGCCAAACCTGAAATTGAACTCGCAAAATCACCTGCAGAGGAAGAATTACCAAAATCACCGGTGGTTGAAAAACTGGAAATTAAGGAGTTACCACTCGAAGAAGTTCCAGCTAAACCAGAAATTGAAGCAGCGAAATCACCCGCAAAGGAAGAATCACCAAAATCACCGGTAGTTGAAAAACTGGAAGTGAATGAGTTGCCACTCGAAGAAGTTCCAGCCAAACCAGAAATTGAAGCAGCGAAATCACCTGCAAAGGAAGAATTACCGAAATCACCGGTAGTTGAAAAACTGGAAGTGAAGGAGTTACCACTCGAAGAAGTACCAGCCAAACCAGAAATTGAACTCGCAAAATCACCTGCAAAGGAAGAATTACCAAAATCACCCGCAAAGGAAGAATTACCGAAATCACCGGTAATTGAAAAACTGGAAGTGAAGGAGTCACCAGTTGAAGAAGTTCCAGCCAAACCAGAAATTGAACTCGCAAAATCACCCTCAGAGAAAGAATTATCAAAATCACCGGTAGTTGAAAAACCTAAAGTCAAGGAGTTACCACTCGAAAAAGTTCCAGCTAAACCAGAAATTGAACTCGCAAAATCACCTGCAAAGGAAGAATTACCGAAATCACCGGTAGTTGAAAAACTGGAAGTGAAGGAGTTACCACTCGAAGAAGTTCCAGCAAAACCAGAAATTGAACTCGCAAAATCACCTGCAAAGGAAGAATTACCGAAATCACAGGTAGTTGAAAAACTGGAAGTGAAAGAGTTACCACTCGAAGAAGTTCCAGCCAAACCAGAAATTGAACTCGCAAAATCACCTGCAAAGGAAGAATTACCTAAATCACCGGTAGTTGAAAAACTGGAAGTGAAGGAGTTACCACTCGAAGAAGTTCCAGCCAAACCAGAAATTGAACTCGCAAAATCACCTGCAAAGGAAGAATTACCGAAATCACCGGTAGTTGAAAAACTGGAAGTGAAGGAGTTACCACTCGAAGAAGTTCCAGCCAAACCAGAAATTGAACTCGCAAAATCACCCGCAAAGGAAGAATTACCGAAATCACCGGTAGTTGAAAAACTGGAAGTGAAGGAGTTACCACTCGAAGAAGTTCCAGCCAAACCAGAAATTGAACTCGCAAAATCACCTGCAAAGGAAGAATTACCGAAATCACCGGTAGTTGAAAAACTGGAAGTGAAGGAGTCACCACTCGAAGAAGTTCCAGCAAAACCAGAAATTGAACTCGCAAAATCACCCTCAGAGAAAGAATTATCAAAATCACCGGTAGTTGAAAAACCTAAAGTCAAGGAGTTACCACTCGAAGAAGTTCCAGCTAAACCTGAAATTGAACTCGCAAAATCACCTGCAAAGGAAGAATTACCGAAATCACCGGTAGTTGAAAAACTGGAAGTGAAGGAGTCACCACTTGAAGAAGTTCCAGCCAAACCAGAAATTGAACTCGCAAAATCACCTGCAAAGGAAGAATTACCGAAATCACCGGTAGTTGAAAAACTGGAAGTGAAGGAGTTACCACTCGAAGAAGTTCCAGCAAAACCAGAAATTGAACTCGCAAAATCACCCTCAGAGAAAGAATTATCAAAATCACCGGTAGTTGAAAAACCTAAAGTCAAGGAGTTACCACTCGAAGAAGTTCCAGCTAAACCTGAAATTGAACTCGCAAAATCACCTGCAAAGGAAGAATTACCGAAATCACCGGTAGTTGAAAAACTGGAAGGGACGGAGTTATTACTCGAAGAAGTTCCAGCCAAACCAGAAATTGAACTCGCAAAATCACCTGCAAAGGAAGAATTACCGAAATCACCGGTAGTTGAAAAACTGGAAGTGAAGGAGTCACCACTTGAAGAAGTTCCAGCCAAACCAGAAATTGAACTCGCAAAATCACCTGCAAAGGAAGAATTACCAAAATCACCGGTAGTTGAAAAACTAGAAGTAAAGGAGTTACCACTCGAAGAAGTTCCAGCCAAACCAGAAATTAAACTCGCAAAATCACCTGCAGAGGAAGAATTACCGAAATCCCCGGTAGTTGAAAAACTGGAAGTGAAGGAGTTACCACTCGAAGAAGTTGCAGCCAAACCAGAAATTAAACTCGCAAAATCACCTGCAGAGGAAGAATTACCAAAATCACCGGTAGTTGAACAACTGGAAGTCAAGGAGTTACCACTCGAAGAAGTTTCAGCCAAACCTGAAATTGAACTCGCAAAATCACCTGCAAAGGAAGAATTACCGAAATCACCGGTAGTTGAAAAACTGGAAGTGAAGGAGTCACCACTTGAAGAAGTTCCAGCCAAACCAGAAATTAAACTCGCAAAATCACCCGCAAAGGAAGAATTACCAAAATCACCGGTAGTTGAAAAACTAGAAGTAAAGGAGTTACCACTCGAAGAAGTTCCAGCCAAACCAGAAATTAAACTCGCAAAATCACCTGCAGAGGAAGAATTACCAAAATCACCGGTAGTTGAACAACTGGAAGTCAAGGAGTTACCACTCGAAGAAGTTTCAGCCAAACCTGAAATTGAACTCGCAAAATCACCTGCAAAGGAAGAATTACCGAAATCACCGGTAGTTGAAAAACTGGAAGTGAAGGAGTCACCACTTGAAGAAGTTCCAGCCAAACCAGAAATTGAACTCGCAAAATCACCTGCAAAGGAAGAATTACCAAAATCACCGGTAGTTGAAAAACTAGAAGTAAAGGAGTTACCACTCGAAGAAGTTCCAGCCAAACCAGAAATTAAACTCGCAAAATCACCTGCAGAGGAAGAATTACCGAAATCCCCGGTAGTTGAAAAACTGGAAGTGAAGGAGTTACCACTCGAAGAAGTTGCAGCCAAACCAAAAATTGAACCTGCGAAATCACCTGCAAGGGAAGATTTACCAAAATCACCGGTAGTTGAAAAACTGGAAGTTAAGGAGTTACCACTCGAAGAAGTTCCAGCCAAACCAGAAATTGAAGCAGCAAAATCACCTGCAAAGGAAGAATTACCAAAATCACCGGTAGTTGAAAAACTGGAAGTAAAGGAGTTACCACTCGAAGAAGTTCCAGCCAAACCTGAAATTGAACTCGCAAAATCACCTGCAGAGGAAGAATTACCAAAATCACCGGTAGTTGAAAAACTGGAAATTAAGGAGTTACCACTCGAAGAAGTTCCAGCTAAACCAGAAATTGAAGCAGCGAAATCACCTGCAAGGGAAGATTTACCAAAATCACCGGTAATTGAAAAACTGGAAGTGAAGAAGTTACCACTCGAAGAAGTTCCAGCCAAACCAGAAATTGAACCAGCGAAATCACCTGCAAAGGAAGAATTACCAAAATCACCCGCAAAGGAAGAATTACCGAAATCACCGGTAGTTGAGAAACTGGAAGTGAAGGAGTTACCACTCGAAGAAGTTCCAGCCAAACCAGAAATTGAACTCGCAAAATCACCCTCAGAGAAAGAATTATCAAAATCACCGGTAGTTGAAAAACCTAAAGTCAAGGAGTTACCACTCGAAGAAGTTCCAGCTAAACCTGAAATTGAACTCGCAAAATCACCTGCAAAGGAAGAATTACCGAAATCACCGGTAGTTGAAAAACTGGAAGGGACGGAGTTATTACTCGAAGAAGTTCCAGCCAAACCAGAAATTGAACTCGCAAAATCACCTGCAAAGGAAGAATTACCGAAATCACCGGTAGTTGAAAAACTGGAAGTGAAGGAGTCACCACTTGAAGAAGTTCCAGCCAAACCAGAAATTGAACTCGCAAAATCACCTGCAAAGGAAGAATTACCAAAATCACCGGTAGTTGAAAAACTAGAAGTAAAGGAGTTACCACTCGAAGAAGTTCCAGCCAAACCAGAAATTAAACTCGCAAAATCACCTGCAGAGGAAGAATTACCGAAATCCCCGGTAGTTGAAAAACTGGAAGTGAAGGAGTTACCACTCGAAGAAGTTGCAGCCAAACCAGAAATTGAACCAGCGAAATCACCTGCAAAGGAAGAATTACCAAAATCACCCGCAAAGGAAGAATTACCGAAATCACCGGTAGTTGAGAAACTGGAAGTGAAGGAGTTACCACTCGAAGAAGTTCCAGCCAAACCAGAAATTGAACTCGCAAAATCACCCTCAGAGAAAGAATTATCAAAATCACCGGTAGTTGAAAAACCTAAAGTCAAGGAGTTACCACTCGAAGAAGTTCCAGCTAAACCTGAAATTGAACTCGCAAAATCACCTGCAAAGGAAGAATTACCAAAATCACCGGTAGTTGAAAAACTAGAAGTAAAGGAGTTACCACTCGAAGAAGTTCCAGCCAAACCAGAAATTAAACTCGCAAAATCACCTGCAGAGGAAGAATTACCGAAATCCCCGGTAGTTGAAAAACTGGAAGTGAAGGAGTTACCACTCGAAGAAGTTGCAGCCAAACCAGAAATTAAACTCGCAAAATCACCTGCAGAGGAAGAATTACCAAAATCACCGGTAGTTGAACAACTGGAAGTCAAGGAGTTACCACTCGAAGAAGTTTCAGCCAAACCTGAAATTGAACTCGCAAAATCACCTGCAAAGGAAGAATTACCGAAATCACCGGTAGTTGAAAAACTGGAAGTGAAGGAGTCACCACTCGAAGAAGTTCCAGCAAAACCAGAAATTGAACTCGCAAAATCACCCTCAGAGAAAGAATTATCAAAATCACCGGTAGTTGAAAAACCTAAAGTCAAGGAGTTACCACTCGAAGAAGTTCCAGCTAAACCTGAAATTGAACTCGCAAAATCACCTGCAAAGGAAGAATTACCGAAATCACCGGTAGTTGAAAAACTGGAAGTGAAGGAGTCACCACTTGAAGAAGTTCCAGCCAAACCAGAAATTGAACTCGCAAAATCACCTGCAAAGGAAGAATTACCGAAATCACCGGTAGTTGAAAAACTGGAAGTGAAGGAGTTACCACTCGAAGAAGTTCCAGCAAAACCAGAAATTGAACTCGCAAAATCACCCTCAGAGAAAGAATTATCAAAATCACCGGTAGTTGAAAAACCTAAAGTCAAGGAGTTACCACTCGAAGAAGTTCCAGCTAAACCTGAAATTGAACTCGCAAAATCACCTGCAAAGGAAGAATTACCGAAATCACCGGTAGTTGAAAAACTGGAAGGGACGGAGTTATTACTCGAAGAAGTTCCAGCCAAACCAGAAATTGAACTCGCAAAATCACCTGCAAAGGAAGAATTACCGAAATCACCGGTAGTTGAAAAACTGGAAGTGAAGGAGTCACCACTTGAAGAAGTTCCAGCCAAACCAGAAATTGAACTCGCAAAATCACCTGCAAAGGAAGAATTACCAAAATCACCGGTAGTTGAAAAACTAGAAGTAAAGGAGTTACCACTCGAAGAAGTTCCAGCCAAACCAGAAATTAAACTCGCAAAATCACCTGCAGAGGAAGAATTACCGAAATCCCCGGTAGTTGAAAAACTGGAAGTGAAGGAGTTACCACTCGAAGAAGTTGCAGCCAAACCAGAAATTAAACTCGCAAAATCACCTGCAGAGGAAGAATTACCAAAATCACCGGTAGTTGAACAACTGGAAGTCAAGGAGTTACCACTCGAAGAAGTTTCAGCCAAACCTGAAATTGAACTCGCAAAATCACCTGCAAAGGAAGAATTACCGAAATCACCGGTAGTTGAAAAACTGGAAGTGAAGGAGTCACCACTTGAAGAAGTTCCAGCCAAACCAGAAATTAAACTCGCAAAATCACCCGCAAAGGAAGAATTACCAAAATCACCGGTAGTTGAAAAACTAGAAGTAAAGGAGTTACCACTCGAAGAAGTTCCAGCCAAACCAGAAATTAAACTCGCAAAATCACCTGCAGAGGAAGAATTACCAAAATCACCGGTAGTTGAACAACTGGAAGTCAAGGAGTTACCACTCGAAGAAGTTTCAGCCAAACCTGAAATTGAACTCGCAAAATCACCTGCAAAGGAAGAATTACCGAAATCACCGGTAGTTGAAAAACTGGAAGTGAAGGAGTCACCACTTGAAGAAGTTCCAGCCAAACCAGAAATTGAACTCGCAAAATCACCTGCAAAGGAAGAATTACCAAAATCACCGGTAGTTGAAAAACTAGAAGTAAAGGAGTTACCACTCGAAGAAGTTCCAGCCAAACCAGAAATTAAACTCGCAAAATCACCTGCAGAGGAAGAATTACCGAAATCCCCGGTAGTTGAAAAACTGGAAGTGAAGGAGTTACCACTCGAAGAAGTTGCAGCCAAACCAAAAATTGAACCTGCGAAATCACCTGCAAGGGAAGATTTACCAAAATCACCGGTAGTTGAAAAACTGGAAGTTAAGGAGTTACCACTCGAAGAAGTTCCAGCCAAACCAGAAATTGAAGCAGCAAAATCACCTGCAAAGGAAGAATTACCAAAATCACCGGTAGTTGAAAAACTGGAAGTAAAGGAGTTACCACTCGAAGAAGTTCCAGCCAAACCTGAAATTGAACTCGCAAAATCACCTGCAGAGGAAGAATTACCAAAATCACCGGTAGTTGAAAAACTGGAAATTAAGGAGTTACCACTCGAAGAAGTTCCAGCTAAACCAGAAATTGAAGCAGCGAAATCACCTGCAAGGGAAGATTTACCAAAATCACCGGTAATTGAAAAACTGGAAGTGAAGAAGTTACCACTCGAAGAAGTTCCAGCCAAACCAGAAATTGAACCAGCGAAATCACCTGCAAAGGAAGAATTACCAAAATCACCCGCAAAGGAAGAATTACCGAAATCACCGGTAGTTGAGAAACTGGAAGTGAAGGAGTTACCACTCGAAGAAGTTCCAGCCAAACCAGAAATTGAACTCGCAAAATCACCCTCAGAGAAAGAATTATCAAAATCACCGGTAGTTGAAAAACCTAAAGTCAAGGAGTTACCACTCGAAGAAGTTCCAGCTAAACCTGAAATTGAACTCGCAAAATCACCTGCAAAGGAAGAATTACCGAAATCACCGGTAGTTGAAAAACTGGAAGGGACGGAGTTATTACTCGAAGAAGTTCCAGCCAAACCAGAAATTGAACTCGCAAAATCACCTGCAAAGGAAGAATTACCGAAATCACCGGTAGTTGAAAAACTGGAAGTGAAGGAGTCACCACTTGAAGAAGTTCCAGCCAAACCAGAAATTGAACTCGCAAAATCACCTGCAAAGGAAGAATTACCAAAATCACCGGTAGTTGAAAAACTAGAAGTAAAGGAGTTACCACTCGAAGAAGTTCCAGCCAAACCAGAAATTAAACTCGCAAAATCACCTGCAGAGGAAGAATTACCGAAATCCCCGGTAGTTGAAAAACTGGAAGTGAAGGAGTTACCACTCGAAGAAGTTGCAGCCAAACCAGAAATTGAACCAGCGAAATCACCTGCAAAGGAAGAATTACCAAAATCACCCGCAAAGGAAGAATTACCGAAATCACCGGTAGTTGAGAAACTGGAAGTGAAGGAGTTACCACTCGAAGAAGTTCCAGCCAAACCAGAAATTGAACTCGCAAAATCACCCTCAGAGAAAGAATTATCAAAATCACCGGTAGTTGAAAAACCTAAAGTCAAGGAGTTACCACTCGAAGAAGTTCCAGCTAAACCTGAAATTGAACTCGCAAAATCACCTGCAAAGGAAGAATTACCAAAATCACCGGTAGTTGAAAAACTAGAAGTAAAGGAGTTACCACTCGAAGAAGTTCCAGCCAAACCAGAAATTAAACTCGCAAAATCACCTGCAGAGGAAGAATTACCGAAATCCCCGGTAGTTGAAAAACTGGAAGTGAAGGAGTTACCACTCGAAGAAGTTGCAGCCAAACCAGAAATTAAACTCGCAAAATCACCTGCAGAGGAAGAATTACCAAAATCACCGGTAGTTGAACAACTGGAAGTCAAGGAGTTACCACTCGAAGAAGTTTCAGCCAAACCTGAAATTGAACTCGCAAAATCACCTGCAAAGGAAGAATTACCGAAATCACCGGTAGTTGAAAAACTGGAAGTGAAGGAGTCACCACTTGAAGAAGTTCCAGCCAAACCAGAAATTGAACTCGCAAAATCACCCGCAAAGGAAGAATTACCAAAATCACCGGTAGTTGAAAAACTAGAAGTAAAGGAGTTACCACTCGAAGAAGTTCCAGCCAAACCAGAAATTAAACTCGCAAAATCACCTGCAGAGGAAGAATTACCAAAATCACCGGTAGTTGAACAACTGGAAGTCAAGGAGTTACCACTCGAAGAAGTTTCAGCCAAACCTGAAATTGAACTCGCAAAATCACCTGCAAAGGAAGAATTACCGAAATCACCGGTAGTTGAAAAACTGGAAGTGAAGGAGTCACCACTTGAAGAAGTTCCAGCCAAACCAGAAATTGAACTCGCAAAATCACCTGCAAAGGAAGAATTACCAAAATCACCGGTAGTTGAAAAACTAGAAGTAAAGGAGTTACCACTCGAAGAAGTTCCAGCCAAACCAGAAATTAAACTCGCAAAATCACCTGCAGAGGAAGAATTACCGAAATCCCCGGTAGTTGAAAAACTGGAAGTGAAGGAGTTACCACTCGAAGAAGTTGCAGCCAAACCAAAAATTGAACCTGCGAAATCACCTGCAAGGGAAGATTTACCAAAATCACCGGTAGTTGAAAAACTGGAAGTTAAGGAGTTACCACTCGAAGAAGTTCCAGCCAAACCAGAAATTGAAGCAGCAAAATCACCTGCAAAGGAAGAATTACCAAAATCACCGGTAGTTGAAAAACTGGAAGTAAAGGAGTTACCACTCGAAGAAGTTCCAGCCAAACCTGAAATTGAACTCGCAAAATCACCTGCAGAGGAAGAATTACCAAAATCACCGGTAGTTGAAAAACTGGAAATTAAGGAGTTACCACTCGAAGAAGTTCCAGCTAAACCAGAAATTGAAGCAGCGAAATCACCTGCAAGGGAAGATTTACCAAAATCACCGGTAATTGAAAAACTGGAAGTGAAGAAGTTACCACTCGAAGAAGTTCCAGCCAAACCAGAAATTGAACCAGCGAAATCACCTGCAAAGGAAGAATTACCAAAATCACCCGCAAAGGAAGAATTACCGAAATCACCGGTAGTTGAGAAACTGGAAGTGAAGGAGTTACCACTCGAAGAAGTTCCAGCCAAACCAGAAATTGAAGCAGCGAAATCACCTGCAAGGGAAGATTTACCAAAATCACCGGTAGTTGAGAAACTGGAAGTAAAGGAGTTAACACTCGAAGAAGTTCCAGCCAAACCAGAAATTGAAGCAGCGAAATCACCTGCAAAGGAAGATTTACCAAAATCACCGGTAGTTGAAAAACTGGAAGTAAAGGAGTTACCACTCGAAGAAGTTCCAGCCAAACCAGAAATTGAAGCAGCGAAATCACCTGCAAGGGAAGATTTACCAAAATCACCGGTAGTTGAGAAACTGGAAGTTAAGGAGTTACCACTCGAAGAAGTTCCAGCCAAACCAGAAATTGAAGCAGCGAAATCACCTGCAAGGGAAGATTTACCAAAATCACCGGTAGTTGAAAAACTGGAAGTTAAGGAGTTACCACTCGAAGAAGTTCCAGCCAAACCAGAAATTGAAGCAGCGAAATCACCTGCAAAGGAAGAATTACCAAAATCACCGGTAGTTGAAAAACTGGAAGTTAAGGAGTTACCACTCGAAGAAGTTCCAGCCAAACCAGTAATTGAAGCAGCGAAATCACCTGCAAGGGAAGATTTACCAAAATCACCGGTAGTTGAGAAACTGGAAGTAAAGGAGTTAACACTCGAAGATGTTCCAGCCAAACCTGAAACTGAACTCGCAAAATCACCTGCAGAGGAAGAATTACCAAAATCACCGGTAGTTGAAAAACTGGAAATTAAGGAGTTACCACTCGAAGAAGTTCCAGCTAAACCAGAAATTGAAGCAGCGAAATCACCTGCAAGGGAAGATTTACCAAAATCACCGGTAATTGAAAAACTGGAAGTGAAGAAGTTACCACTCGAAGAAGTTCCAGCCAAACCAGAAATTGAACCAGCGAAATCACCTGCAAAGGAAGAATTACCAAAATCACCCGCAAAGGAAGAATTACCGAAATCACCGGTAGTTGAGAAACTGGAAGTGAAGGAGTTACCACTCGAAGAAGTTCCAGCCAAACCAGAAATTGAAGCAGCGAAATCACCTGCAAGGGAAGATTTACCAAAATCACCGGTAGTTGAGAAACTGGAAGTAAAGGAGTTAACACTCGAAGATGTTCCAGCCAAACCTGAAATTGAACTCGCAAAATCACCTGCAGAGGAAGAATTACCAAAATCACCGGTAGTTGAAAAACTGGAAATTAAGGAGTTACCACTCGAAGAAGTTCCAGCTAAACCAGAAATTGAAGCAGCGAAATCACCTGCAAAGGAAGATTTACCAAAATCACCGGTAGTTGAAAAACTGGAAGTAAAGGAGTTACCACTCGAAGAAGTTCCAGCCAAACCTGAAATTGAACTCGCAAAATCACCTGCAGAGGAAGAATTACCAAAATCACCGGTAGTTGAAAAACTGGAAGTGAAGGAGTTACCACTCGAAGAAGTTCCAGCCAAACCAGAAATTGAAGCAGCGAAATCACCTGCAAGGGAAGATTTACCAAAATCACCGGTAGCTGAAAAACTGGAAGTTAAGGAGTTACCACTCGAAGAAGTTCCGGCCAAACCAGAAATTGAAGCAGCGAAATCACCTGCAAAGGAAGATTTACCAAAATCACCGGTAGTTGAAAAACTGGAAGTAAAGGAGTTACCACTCGAAGAAGTTCCAGCCAAACCTGAAATTGAACTCGCAAAATCACCTGCAGAGGAAGAATTACCAAAATCACCGGTAGTTGAAAAACTGCAAGTGAAGGAGTTACCACTCGAAGAAGTTCCAGCCAAACCAGAAATTGAAGCAACGAAATCACCTGCAAGGGAAGATTTACCAAAATCACCGGTAGCTGAAAAACTGGAAGTTAAGGAGTTACCACTCGAAGAAGTTCCGGCCAAACCAGAAATTGAAGCAGCGAAATCACCTGCAAAGGAAGAATTACCAAAATCACCGGTAGTTGAAAAACTGGAAATTAAGGAGTTACCACTCGAAGAAGTTCCAGCTAAACCAGAAATTGAAGCAGCGAAATCACCTGCAAAGGAAGATTTACCAAAATCACCGGTAGTTGAAAAACTGGAAGTAAAGGAGTTACCACTCGAAGAAGTTCCAGCCAAACCTGAAATTGAACTCGCAAAATCACCTGCAGAGGAAGAATTACCAAAATCACCGGTAGTTGAAAAACTGGAAGTGAAGGAGTTACCACTCGAAGAAGTTCCAGCCAAACCAGAAATTGAAGCAGCGAAATCACCTGCAGGGGAAGATTTACCAAAATCACCGGTAGCTGAAAAACTGGAAGTTAAGGAGTTACCACTCGAAGAAGTTCCGGCCAAACCAGAAATTGAAGCAGCGAAATCACCTGCAAAGGAAGATTTACCAAAATCACCGGTAGTTGAAAAACTGGAAGTAAAGGAGTTACCACTCGAAGAAGTTCCAGCCAAACCTGAAATTGAACTCGCAAAATCACCTGCAGAGGAAGAATTACCAAAATCACCGGTAGTTGAAAAACTGCAAGTGAAGGAGTTACCACTTGAAGAAGTTCCAGCCAAACCAGAAATTGAAGCAACGAAATCACCTGCAAGGGAAGATTTACCAAAATCACCGGTAGCTGAAAAACTGGAAGTTAAGGAGTTACCACTCGAAGAAGTTCCGGCCAAACCAGAAATTGAAGCAGCGAAATCACCTGCAAAGGAAGAATTACCAAAATCACCGGTTGTTGAAAAACTGGAAGTAAAGGAGTTACCACTCGAAGAAGTTCCAGCCAAACCTGAAATTGAACTCGCAAAATCACCTGCAGAGGAAGAATTACCAAAATCACCGGTAGTTGAAAAACTGGAAGTGAAGGAGTTACCACTCGAAGAAGTTCCGGCCAAACCAAAAATTGAAGCAGCGAAATCACCTGCAAGGGAAGATTTACCAAAATCACCGGTTGTTGAAAAACTGGAAGTGAAGGAGTCACCACTCGAAGAAGTTCCAGCCAAACCTAAAATTAATCTCGCAAAATCACCTGCAAAGAAAGAATTACCAAAATCACCCGCAAAGGAAGAATTACTAAAATCACCGGTAATTGAAAAACTGGAAGTGAAGGAGTCACCACTTAAAGAAGTCTCAGCCAAACCAGAAATTGAAGCAGCGAAATCACCTGCAAGGGAAGAATTACCAAAATCACCCGCAAAGGAAGAATTACCAAAATCACCGGTAGTTGAAAAACTGGAAGTGAAGGAGTTACCACTCGAAGAAATTCCAGCCAAACCAGAAATTGAAGCAGCGAAATCACCTGCAAGGGAAGATTTACCAAAATCACCGGTACTTGAAAAACTGGAAGTGAAGAAGTTACCACTCGAAGAAGTTCCAGCCAAACCAGAAATTGAACTCGCAAAATCACCTGCAAAGGAAGAATTACCAAAATCACCCGCAAAGGAAGAATTACCAAAATCACCGGTAGTTGAAAAACTGGAAGTGAAGGAGTCACCACTCGAAGAAGTTCCAGCCAAACCTGAAATTGAACTCGCAAAATCACCTGCAAAGGAAGAGTTAGTAAAATCACCTGTGGATGAAGAACCAGAAGAGAAAGAATTATCACTCGTAGAAGTTCCAGCCAAACCAGAAATTGAACTTACAAAATCACCTTCAAAGGAAGAATTACCAAAATCACCCGCAAAAGAAGAATTACCAAAATCACCCGCAAAGGAAGAATTACCAAAATCACCGGTGGTTGCAAAACTGGAAGTGAAGGAGTCACCACTCGAAGAAGTTCCAGCCAAACCCGAAATTGAACTCGCAAAATCACCCGCAAAGGAAGAATTACCGAAATCACCGGTAGTTGAAAAACTGAAAGTCAAGGAGTTACCACTCGAAGAAGTTCCAGCCAAACCAGAAATTGAACTTACAAAATCACCTTCAAAGGAAGAATTACCAAAATCACCCGCAAAGGAAGAATTACCAAAATCACCGGTAGTTGAAAAACTGGAAGTGAAGGAGTCACCACTGGAAGAAGTTCCAGCCAAACCTGAAATTGAACTCGCAAAATCACTTGCAAAGGAAGAATTACCAAAATCACCGGTAGTTGAAAAACTGGAAGTGAAGGAGTTACTACTCGAAGAAATTCCAGCCAAACCAGAAATCGAAGCAGCGAAATCACCTGCAAGGGAAGATTTACCAAAATCACCGGAAGTTGAAAAACTGGAAGTGAAGGAGTCACCACTTGAAGAAGTTCTAGCCAAACCTGAAATTGAACTCGCAAAATCACCTGCAAAGGAAGAATTACCGAAATCACCGGTAGTTGAAAAACTGGAAGTGAAGGAGTTACCACTCGAAGAAATTCCAGCCAAACCAGAAATCGAAGCAGCGAAATCACCTGCAAGGGAAGATTTACCAAAATCACCGGAAGTTGAAAAACTGGAAGTGAAGGAGTCACCACTTGAAGAAGTTCTAGCCAAACCTGAAATTGAACTCGCAAAATCACCTGCAAAGGAAGAATTACCGAAATCACCGGTAGTTGAAAAACTGGAAGTGAAGGAGTTACCACTCGAAGAAATTCCAGCCAAACCAGAAATCGAAGCAGCGAAATCACCTGCAAGGGAAGATTTACCAAAATCACCGGAAGTTGAAAAACTGGAAGTGAAGGAGTCACCACTTGAAGAAGTTCCAGCCAAACCTGAAATTGAACTCGCAAAATCACCTGCAGAGGAAGAATTACCAAAATCACCGGTAGTTGAAAAACTGGAAGTGAAGGAGTTACCACTCGAAGAAGTTCCGGCCAAACCAAAAATTGAAGCAGCGAAATCACCTGCAAGGGAAGATTTACCAAAATCACCGGTTGTTGAAAAACTGGAAGTGAAGGAGTCACCACTCGAAGAAGTTCCAGCCAAACCTAAAATTAATCTCGCAAAATCACCTGCAAAGAAAGAATTACCAAAATCACCCGCAAAGGAAGAATTACTAAAATCACCGGTAATTGAAAAACTGGAAGTGAAGGAGTCACCACTTAAAGAAGTCTCAGCCAAACCAGAAATTGAAGCAGCGAAATCACCTGCAAGGGAAGAATTACCAAAATCACCCGCAAAGGAAGAATTACCAAAATCACCGGTAGTTGAAAAACTGGAAGTGAAGGAGTTACCACTCGAAGAAATTCCAGCCAAACCAGAAATTGAAGCAGCGAAATCACCTGCAAGGGAAGATTTACCAAAATCACCGGTACTTGAAAAACTGGAAGTGAAGAAGTTACCACTCGAAGAAGTTCCAGCCAAACCAGAAATTGAACTCGCAAAATCACCTGCAAAGGAAGAATTACCAAAATCACCCGCAAAGGAAGAATTACCAAAATCACCGGTAGTTGAAAAACTGGAAGTGAAGGAGTCACCACTCGAAGAAGTTCCAGCCAAACCTGAAATTGAACTCGCAAAATCACCTGCAAAGGAAGAGTTAGTAAAATCACCTGTGGATGAAGAACCAGAAGAGAAAGAATTATCACTCGTAGAAGTTCCAGCCAAACCAGAAATTGAACTTACAAAATCACCTTCAAAGGAAGAATTACCAAAATCACCCGCAAAAGAAGAATTACCAAAATCACCCGCAAAGGAAGAATTACCAAAATCACCGGTGGTTGCAAAACTGGAAGTGAAGGAGTCACCACTCGAAGAAGTTCCAGCCAAACCCGAAATTGAACTCGCAAAATCACCCGCAAAGGAAGAATTACCGAAATCACCGGTAGTTGAAAAACTGAAAGTCAAGGAGTTACCACTCGAAGAAGTTCCAGCCAAACCAGAAATTGAACTTACAAAATCACCTTCAAAGGAAGAATTACCAAAATCACCCGCAAAGGAAGAATTACCAAAATCACCGGTAGTTGAAAAACTGGAAGTGAAGGAGTCACCACTGGAAGAAGTTCCAGCCAAACCTGAAATTGAACTCGCAAAATCACTTGCAAAGGAAGAATTACCAAAATCACCGGTAGTTGAAAAACTGGAAGTGAAGGAGTTACTACTCGAAGAAATTCCAGCCAAACCAGAAATCGAAGCAGCGAAATCACCTGCAAGGGAAGATTTACCAAAATCACCGGAAGTTGAAAAACTGGAAGTGAAGGAGTCACCACTTAAAGAAGTTCCAGCCAAACCAGAAATTGAAGCAGCGAAATCACCTGCAAGGGAAGAATTACCAAAATCACCGGTAGTTGAAAAACTGGAAGTGAAGGAGTTACCACTCGAAGAAATTCCAGCCAAACCAGAAATCGAAGCAGCGAAATCACCTGCAAGGGAAGATTTACCAAAATCACCGGAAGTTGAAAAACTGGAAGTGAAGGAGTCACCACTTGAAGAAGTTCTAGCCAAACCTGAAATTGAACTCGCAAAATCACCTGCAAAGGAAGAATTACCGAAATCACCGGTAGTTGAAAAACTGGAAGTGAAGGAGTCACCACTCGAAGAAGTTCCAGCCAAACCAGAAATTGAACTCGCAAAATCACCTGAAACGGAAGTTATTGAACTTGAAATAACAGAAGAAGATAAAATGCGCAGGCTTACTAAAAGGTCTGTAATAATACGAACCGAAGTTACCGAATTTACAAAAGTAATTCGGGAAAAAGATATATTAATTGAATCAACCAAAATCGAAGAATTGGAGGATGAAAAAGTGTCACGTGTTGACAGAGCAATAAAACCAAAACAGGAAGTGAAGGAGTCACCACTCAAAGAAGTTGCAGCCAAACCAGAAATTGAACCAGCGAAATCACCCGCAAAGGAAGAATTACCAAAATCACCCGCAAAGGAAGAATTACCGAAATCACCTGTAGTTGAAAAACTGGAAGTGGAGGAGTTACCACTCGAAGAAGTTCCAGCCAAACCAGAAATTGAACTTACAAAATCACCTTCAAAGGAAGAATTACCAAAATCACCCGCAAAGGAAGAATTACCAAAATCCTCTGCAAAGGAAGAATTACCAAAGTCACCGGTGGTTGAAAAACTGAAAGTGAAGGAGTCACCACTCGAAAAAGTTCCGGCCGAACCAGAAATTGAACTCGCAAAATCACCTGCAAAGGAAGAATCACCAAAATCACTGGGAGTTGAAAAACTGGAAGTGAAGGAGTCACCACTCGAAGAAGTTCCAGCCAAACCAGAAATTGAACCAGCGAAATCACCTGCAAAGGAAGAATTCCCAAAATCACCTGCAAAGGGAGAATTACCAAAATCACCGGCAGTTGAAAAACTGGAAGTGAAGGAGTCACCATTCGAAGAAGTTCCAGCCAAACCAGAAATTGAACTCGCAAAATCACCTGCAAAGGAAGAATTACCAAAATCACCTGCAAAGGAAGAATTTCCAAAATCACCTGCAAAGGGAGAATTACCAAAATCACCGGCAGTTGAAAAACTGGAAGTGAAGGAGTCACCATTCGAAGAAGTTCCAGCCAAACCAGAAATTGTACTCGCAAAATCACCTGCAAAGGAAGAATTACCAAAATCACCGGTAGTTGAAAAACTGGAAGTGAAGAAGTTACCACTCGAAGAAGTTCCAGCCAAACCAGAAATTGAACTCGCAAAATCACCTGCAAAGGAAGAATTACCAAAAATACCTGTAGTTGAAAAACTGGAAGTGAAGGAGTTACCACTCGAAGAAATAACAGCCAAACCAGAAATTGAAGCAGCGAAATCACCTGCAAGGGAAGATTTACCAAAATCACCGGAAGTTGAAAAACTGGAAGTGAAGGAGTTACCACTCGAAGAAGTTCCCGCCAAACCAGAAATTGAATTCGCAAAATCACCTGAAACGGAAGTTATTGAACTTGAAATAACAGAAGAAGATAAAATGCGCAGGCTTACTAAAAGGTCTGTAATAATACGAACCGAAGTTACCGAATTTACAAAAGTAATTCGGGAAAAAGATACATCAATTGAATCAACCAAAATCGAAGAATTGGAGGATGAAAAAGTGTCACGTGTTGGCAGAGCAATAAAACCAAAACAGGAAGTGAAGGAGTCACCACTCGAAGAAGTTCCAGCCAAACCAGAAATTGAACTCGCAAAATCACCTGCAAAGGAAGAATTACCGAAATCACCGGTAGTTGAAAAACAGGAAGTGAAGGAGTCACCACTCGAAGAAGTTCCAGCCAAACCTGAAATTGAACTCTCAAAATCACCTGCAAAGGAAGAATTACCAAAATCACCGGTAGTTGAAAAACTGGAAGTGAAGGAGTTACCACTCGAAGAAGTTCCAGCCAAACCAGAAATCGAACTTACAAAATCACCTTCAAAGGAAGAATTGCCAAAATCACCCGCAAAGGAAGAATTACCAAAATCACCGGTAGTTGAAAAACTGGAAGTGAAAGAGTCACCACTCGAAGAAGTTCCAGCCAAACCAGAAATTGAACTCGCAAAATCACCTGCAAAGGAAGAATTACCAAAATCACCCGCAAAAGAAGAATTACCAAAATCACCGGTAGTTGAAAAACAGGAAGTGAAGGAGTCACCACTCGAAGAAGTTCCAGCCAAACCTGAAATTGAACTCTCAAAATCACCTGCAAAGGAAGAATTACCGAAATCACCGGTAGTTGAAAAACTGGAAGTCAAGGAGTTACCACTCGAAGAAGTTCCAGCCAAACCAGAAATTGAACCAGCGAAATCACCTGCAAAGGAAGAATTACCAAAATCACCCGCAAAGGAAGAATTACCGAAATCACCGGTAGTTGAAAAACTGGAAGAGAAGGAGCTACCACTCGAAGAAGTTCCAGCCAAACCAGAAATTGAACTCGCAAAATCACCTGCAAAGGAAGAATTACCAAAATCACCGGTAGTTGAAAAACTGGAAGTGAAGGAGTTGCCACTCGAAGAAATTCCAGCCAAACCAGAAATTGAACCAGCGAAATCACCTGCAAAGGAAGATTTACCAAAATCACCCGCAAAGGAAGAATTACCAAAATCAACGGTAGTTGAAAAACTGGAAGTCAAGGAGTTACCACTCGAAGAAGTTCCAGCCAAACCAGAAATTGAACCAGCGAAATCACCTGCAAAGGAAGAATTACCAAAATCACCGGTAGTTGAAAAACAGGAAGTCAAGGAGTTACCACTCGAAGAAGTTCCAGCCAAACCAGAAATTGAACCAGCGAAATCACCTGCAAAGGAAGAATTACCAAAATCACCGGAAGTTGAAAAACTGGAAGTCAAGGAGTTACCACTCGAAGAAGTTCCAGCCAAACCAGAAATTGAACCAGCGAAATCACCTGCAAAGGAAGAATTACCAAAATCACCGGAAGTTGAAAAACTGGAAGTCAAGGAGTCACCACTCGAAGAAGTTCCAGCCAAACCTGAAATTGAACTCTCAAAATCACCTGCAAAGGAAGAATTACCTAAATCACCGGTAGTTGAAAAACTGGAAGTCAAGGAGTTACCACTCGAAGAAGTTCCAGCCAAACCAGAAATTGAACCAGCGAAATCACCTGCAAAGGAAGAATTACCAAAATCACCCGCAAAGGAAGAATTACCGAAATCACCGGTAGTTGGAAAACTGGAAGAGACGGAGCTACCTCTCGAAGAAGTTCCGGCCAAACCAGAAATTGAACTTACAAAATCACCTTCAAAGGAAGAATTGCCAAAATCACCTGCAAAGGAAGAATTACCAAAATCACCGGTAGTTGAAAAACTGGAAGTGAAGGAGTCACCACTCGAAGAAGTTCCAGCCAAACCTGAAATTGATCTCGCAAAATCACCTACAAAGGAAGAATTACCGAAATCATCGGTAGTTGATAAACTGGAAGTAAAGGAGTCACCACTTGAAGAAGTTCCAGCCAAACCAGAAATTGAAGCAGCGAAATCACCTGCAAAGGAAGAATTACCAAAATTACCCGCAAAGGAAGAATTACCGAAATCACCGGTAGTTGAAAAACTGGAAGTGAAGGAGTTACCACTCGAAGAAGTTCCAGCCAAACCAGTAATTGAAGCAGCGAAATCACCTGCAAGGGAAGATTTACCAAAATCACCGGTGGTTGAAAAACTGGAAGTGAAGAAGTTAGCACTCGAAGAAGTTCCAGCCAAACCAGAAATTGAACTCGCAAAATCACCTGCAAAGGAAGAATTACCAAAATCACCGGTAGTTGAAAAACTGGAAGTGAAGGAGTTACCACTCGAAGAAATTCCAGCCAAACCAGAAATTGAAGCAGCGAAATCACCTGCACGGGAAGATTTACCAAAATCACCGGAAGTTGAAAAACTGGAAGTGAAGGAGTTACCACTCGAAGAAATTCCAGCCAAACCAGAAATTGAAGCAGCGAAATCACCTGCAAGGGAAGATTTACCAAAATCACCGGAAGTTGAAAAACTGGAAGTGAAGAAGTTACCACTCGAAGAAATTCCAGCCAAACCAGAAATTGAAGCAGCGAAATCACCTGCAAGGGAAGATTTACCAAAATCACCGGAAGTTGAAAAACTGGAAGTGAAGGAGTTACCACTCGAAGAAATTCCAGCCAAACCAGAAATTGAAGCAGCGAAATCACCTGCAAGGAAAGATTTACCAAAATCACCGGTAGTTGAAAAACTGGAAGTGAAGGAGTTACCACTCGAAGAAATTCCAGCCAAACCAGAAATTGAACTCGCAAAATCACCTGCAAGGGAAGATTTACCAAAATCACCGGTAGTTGAAAAACTGGAAGTGAAGGAGTTACCACTCGAAGAAATTCCAGCCAAACCAGAAATTGAAGCAGCGAAATCACCTGCAAGGGAAGATTTACCAAAATCACCGGAAGTTGAAAAACTGGAAGTGAAGGAGTTACCACTCGAAGAAATTCCAGCCAAACCAGAAATTGAAGCAGCGAAATCACCTGCAAGGGAAGAATTACCAAAATCACCGGAAGTTGAAAAACTGGAAGTGAAGGAGTCACCACTTGAAGAAGTTTCAGCCAAACCAAAAATTGAAGCAGCGAAATCACCTGCAAGGGAAGAATTACCAAAATCACCCGCAAAGGAAGAATTACCAAAATCACCGGTAGTTGAAAAACTGGAAGTGAAGGAGTCACCACTTGAAGAAGTTCCAGCCAAACCAGAAATTGAACTCGCAAAATCACCTGAAACGGAAGTTATTGAACTTGAAATAACAGAAGAAGATAAAATGCGCAGGCTTACTAAAAGGTCTGTAATAATACGAACCGAAGTTACCGAATTTACAAAAGTAATTCGGGAAAAAGATACATCAATTGAATCAACCAAACTCGAAGAATTGGAGGATGAAATAGTGTCACGTGTTGACAGAGCAATAAAACCAAAACAGGCAGTGAAGGAGTTACCACTCGAAGAAGTTCCAGCCAAACCAGAAATTGAAGCAGCGAAATCACCTGCAAGGGAAGAATTACCAAAATCACCTGCAAAGGAAGAATTACCAAAATCACCGGTAGTTGAAAAACTGGAAGTCAAGGAGTTACCACTCGAAGAAGTTCCCGCCAAACCAGAAATTGAACTCGCAAAATCACCTGCAAAGGAAGAATTACCAAAATCACCGGGAGTTGAAAAACTGGAAGTGAAGGAGTTGCCACTCGAAGAAGTTCCAGCCAAACCAGAAATTGAACTTACAAAATCACCTTCAAAGGAAGAATTGCCAAAATCACCCGCAAAGGAAGAATTACCAAAATCACCGGTAGTTGAAAACCTGGAAGTGAAGGAGTCACCACTCGAAGAAGTTCCAGCCAAACCTGAAATTGAACTCGCAAAATCACCCGCAAAGGAAGAATTACCAAAATCACCGGTAGTTGAAAAACTGGAAGTGAAGGAGTCACCACTCGAAGAAGTTCCAGCCAAACCTGAAATTGAACTCGCAAAATCACCTGCAAAGGAAGAATTACCAAAATCACCCGCAAAAGAAGAATTACCAAAATCACCGGTAGTTGAAAAACAGGAAGTGAAGGAGTCACCACTCGAAGAAGTTCCAGCCAAACCTGAAATTGAACTCGCAAAATCACCTGCAAAGGAAGAATTACCAAAATCACCGGTAGTTGAAAAACTGGAAGTGAAGGAGTTGCCACTCGAAGAAGTTCCAGCCAAACCAGAAATTGAACTTACAAAATCACCTTCAAAGGAAGAATTGCCAAAATCACCCGCAAAGGAAGAATTACCAAAATCACCGGTAGTTGAAAAACTGGAAGTGAAGGAGTCACCACTCGAAGAAGTTCCAGCCAAACTTGAAATTGAACTCGCAAAATCACCTGCAAAGGAAGAATTATCAAAATCACCCGCAAAAGAAGAATTACCAAAATCACCGGTAGTTGAAAAACAGGAAGTGAAGGAGTCACCACTCGAAGAAGTTCCAGCCAAACCAGAAATTGAACTTACAAAATCACCTTCAAAGGAAGAATTGCCAAAATCACCCGCAAAGGAAGAATTACCAATATCACCGGTAGTTGAAAAACTGGAAGTAAAGGAGTCACCACTCGAAGAAGTTCCAGCCAAACCTGAAATTGAACTCGAAAAATCACCTGCAAAGGAAGAATTACCGAAATCACCGGTAGTTGAAAAACTGGAAGTGAAGGAGTCACCACTCGAAGAAGTTCCAGCCAAACCTGAAATTGAACTCGCAAAATCACCTGCAAAGGAAGAATTACCGAAATCACCGGTAGTTGAAAAACTGGAAGTGAAGGAGTTACCACTCGAAGAAGTTCCCGCCAAACCAGAAATTGAACTCGCAAAATCACCTGCAAAGGAAGAATTACCAAAATCACCGGTAGTTGAAAAACTGGAAGTGAAGGAGTTGCCACTCGAAGAAGTTCCAGCCAAACCAGAAATTGAACTTACAAAATCACCTTCAAAGGAAGAATTGCTAAAATCACCCGCAAAGGAAGAATTACCAATATCACCGGTAGTTGAAAAACTGGAAGTAAAGGAGTCACCACTCGAAGAAGTTTCAGCCAAACCTGAAATTGAACTCGCAAAATCACCTGCAAAGGAAGAATTACCAAAATCACCCGCAAAAGAAGAATTACCAAAATCACCGGTAGTTGAAAAACAGGAAGTGAAGGAGTCACCACTTGAAGAAGTTCCAGCCAAACCAGAAATTGAACTTACAAAATCACCTTCAAAGGAAGAATTGCCAAAATCACCCGCAAAGGAAGAATTACCAATATCACCGGTAGTTGAAAAACTGGAAGTAAAGGAGTCACCACTCGAAGAAGTTCCAGCCAAACCTGAAATTGAACTCGCAAAATCACCTGCAAAGGAAGAATTACCAAAATCACCCGCAAAGGAAGAATTACCGAAATCACCCGCAAAGGAAGAATTACCGAAATCACCGGTAGTTGAAAAACTGGAAGTGAATGAGTTACCACTCGAAGAAGTTCCAGCCAAACCAGAAATTGAACTCGCAAAATCACCTGCAAAAGAAGAATTACCAAAATCACCGAAAGTTGAAAAACCGGAAGTGAAGGAGTCACCACTCGAAGAAGCTCCAGCTAAACCAGAAATTGAACTCGCAAAATCACCTGCAGAGGAAGAATTGCATAAATTACCTTCAAAGGAAGAACTACCAAAATCACCTGCAAAGGAAGAATCACCTAAATCACCTGCAGAGGAAGAATTACCAAAATCACCTGCAAAGGAAGAATTACCTAAATCACCTGCAAAGGCAGAATTACCAAAATCACCGGTAGATGAGGAACTGGAAGTGAAGGAGTCACCACTCGAAGAAGTTTCAGCAAAATTAGAAATTGAACTCGCAAAATCACCTGCAAAGGAAGAATTAGCTGAATCACCAGCAAAGGAAGAATTACCAAAGTCACCGGGAGTTGAAAAAATGAAAGTGAAGGAGTTACCACTCGAAAAAGTTTCGGCCAAACCAGAAATTCAACAAGCGAAATCACCTGCAAGGGAAGTATTACCTATACCTAAATCTCCCGTAATTGTAAAATCGGAAGTGAAGGAGGCTCCACCCAAAGAAGTTCCAGTCAAACCTAAAATTGTACCAGCAAAATCACCGGTAAAAGAAAAGTTACTAAAATCACGTGTAGTTGAAGAACCAGAAGAGAAAGAATTATCACTCGAAGAAGTTCCAGCCAAACCTCAAATAGAGGAAGCAAAATCACCGGAAACGGAAGGTTTGGAACTTAAAATAACGGAAGAAGATAAAATTCGCAGGCTTACTAAAAGGTCTGTAATAATACGAACCGAAGTTACCAAATTTACAAAAGTAATTCAGGAAAAAGAAACATCAATTGAATCAACCAAAATCGAAAAATTAGACGATGAAAGTGTGTCACGGCATGTTGATAAAGCAGTAAAACCAAAACAGGAAGAAGAGTCACCACTCGAAGAAATTCCTGCCGAACCAGAAATTGAACTCGCAAAATCACCTGCAAAGGAAGAATTACCTAAATCACCTGCAAAGGCAGAATTGCCAAAATCACCGGTAGTTGAAAAACCGAAAGTGAAGGAGTCACCACTCGAAGAACTTCCAGCCAAATTAGAAATTGAACTCGCAAAATCACCTGCAAAGGAAGAATTACCTAAATCACCCGCAAAGGAAGAATTACCAAAATCACCAATAGTTGAAAAGCAGGAAGTGAAGGAGTCACCAGTCGAAGAAGTTCCAGTCAAACCAGAAATTGAACTCGCAAAATCACCTGCAAAGAAAGAATTACCTCAATCACCGGTAGTTGAAAAACTGGAAATGAAGGAGTTACCACTCGAAGAAGTTCTATCCAAACCAGAAATTAAACTAGCTAAATCACCTACGAAGGAAGATATACCTAAATCACCTGCAAAACAAGAATTACCAAAATCTCCAGAGGTTGAAAAACTCCAAGTGGCCGAGTTACCACTCGAAGAAGTTTTAGCCAAACCAGAAATATTATCAGAAAAATCACCTGTAAAAGAAAAGTTACCAAAATCACCGGTAGTTGAAGATCTGAAAGAGAAGGATTTACCACTCCAAGAAGTTTCAGCTAAGCCAGAAATCGAAAAAGCAAAAACACCTGAAAAGGAAGTTATCAAACTTGAAATAACTGAAGAAGAGATAATGCACAGGGATACTGAAAGGTCTGAAATAAAACGCACGGATGTTACCGAATTTACCAAAGTTATTCAGGAAAAAGATACAATAATAAAATCGACTGAAGTCAAAGAAGTGGAAGATGAAGAGGAGTCACAACTTGTTGATAAAGCAGTAAAACTAAAACCAGAAATAACAGAGTCACCTCCTCAGGAAGTTTCTCTGAAGTATGTAGAGGAGAGAAAGTTTCCACTTGCAGGAGAAGGAGGTGAACCAGAACAAGAATTAGGAAAATCGCCCGTCATAGAAGAACTGCTGACATTGACAATTATTGAGAAAGAGGAAAAAACATTGCCACTTATCAAAGAACCAAAACCAGAAGTAGATGTACCAAAATCTCCAACATCTTCAATTACAAAAAAAGAGAGTGAGGAGGAGAAATCGCCTCAAATAGCATCGGAACCAGATCTAGAATTATCCAAAGCCCCTCCTGAAGAAGATCTAACCACATCCCCATTAACAGAGAAACTGAAAGAGGAGTTGGCACTCTTTAAAGAAGCAGCAAAGCGAGATCTTAGGTTATCAAAACCCACTGATGAGGAAAAACTGCCCACGTCTCAATTAGACGAGAAAGCGGAAGAAGTCGAAATAGCACCACTTATTAAAGAAACTGAAAAACTGGAGCTAGGATCACCAAAATCTCCTGCCGAAGAAGTATCCACGTATCCATTAACCAAGGAAATGAAAGACAAAGAGGAAGTTGAAGATGAAGCGAAGTCGGGACAAGCATTATCAAAGAAAATCAAAGTTAAATCAACGGAAATAATTGAAGATGAAATGCACATTTTTAGTAAAAGATCTGTAAAAATGCATACAGGTGTGACCAAAGTTACAAAGGTTAGAAAGGTAATTAAGGATAAGGATACATCACTAGAATCAGCTGAGATCGAAGAAGTGGAGGATGTAGAAATAGCGCCACTTGTTGATAAGACAGTAAAACCGGAACTAGAATTACCAAAATCTCCTTCTCGAGAAGAACCAATGACGTCTCCAGTAATTTCGAGTACATCAGAGGAGAAAACAGCGCAACTAGTTAAAGAA
Source organism: Ocypus olens (assembly GCA_910593695.2). NCBI lineage: Eukaryota > Metazoa > Arthropoda > Insecta > Coleoptera > Staphylinidae > Ocypus > Ocypus olens. Next base: position 8,450,931 of record OU343050.1, read on the forward strand.
GCGGACGAAGCAGAACTTGAATTACCAAAATCTCCCGTTGAAGATGACGAACTACCATCACCTTTAGTAGCTGAAATGATGAAAGAGGTGAAAAAATTACCAAAAGACTTGGATAAAGAAGATGTGTACAAGTCTCCAATAACAAAAAAAATTAAGGAGGAGGAGTTGCCATTTGTTGAAGAAGCACCTAAGCTTGAACTAGAATTATCAAAATCTTCTGCTGAAGAAGAACTACCCACATCTGAAGAACTCAAGGAAGCTATAGAAGAAAAGAAGTCGCTACTTGTTGAAGACACACCACAACCAGAGCTAGAATTACCAAAATCTCCTGCCAAAGAACTATCCACGTATCCATTAACCAAGGAAATGAAAGACAAAGAGGAAGTTGAAGATGAAGCGAAGTCGGAACAAGCATTATCGAAGAAAATCAAAGTTAAATCAACGGAAATAATTGAAGATGAAACGCACATTTTTAGTAAAAGATCTGTAAAAATTCACACTGGTGTGACCAAAGTCACAAAGGTTAGAAAGGTAATTAGGGCTAAGGATGTATCACTAGATTCAGCTAAAATCGAAGAAGTTGAGTATCTTGTTGATACGGCAGTAAAACCAGAACTAGAATTACCAAAGTCTCCTTCTCTAGAAGAACCAATAACGTCTCCAGTAACTTTCAGTACACCACTGGAGAAAACAGCGCCACTAGGTAAAGAATCAGATGAAGAAGAATTAGAATTACCAAAATCTCCAGTTAAAGAACCGAAATCATCTCCATTAATCAGGAAAGTGGAAGAGAAGAAGACGTCCCCACTTGACGAAGAAGAAGCAGAAGCAGAACTTAAAGAACTGCAATCGTCACCATTAATTAGAAAAGTGGGTGAAGATGATGAAGAAGAAGCAGAACTGCAAAAATCCCCGGTTGAAGAAGAACTACGAACGTCTTCAGTAACCAAAAAAATGAAAGAGGAAAAGATATCACCAATTTCTGAAAAATCAGAAGAATCAGATCTAGTAATATCCAAAGCCCCTACTACAGAAGATCTTCCCATGACTCTTATAACAGAGAAACTCAAAGAAGAGGAACTGCCATTTGTTGAAGAAATGGCAAAACCAATTATACAATTACAAAAAGGCCCTGTTAAAGTAGAACCACCCACATCTCCAGTAACAGAGAAACTGAAAGAGGAGAGGAAGTCGCCGCTTGTTGAAGAAGTAGCACAACCAGGACTTGAAAAAACAAAATCGACCATTAAGGAGGAGCTTTCAATAAATTTAGTTTCTGTATCTAGAACAACTGAAGATTTTGTCCAAACTGTAACCAAGAGCTCCATGGTAATTGATTCTGATGTAACCGGAGTAGAAAAGATAGTTGAAACAGCGGAAATATTAGAGTCACCTGAAATAGAAAAAGTTATAAAGGAGAAAAGGTCAACATTTGATGATGGATCTGAATTGGTTAAGGCCGTTGATGCATTTGAGGGAACGCCAATTGAAGAAATTTCATTTAAGCCAGCTGCTGAAGAAGAATCACCTGAAGCGGACTCTCTAAGTGAAATTGCTTCAATTTTAGAACCTGTTTCCAAATATCGATCTGATAAAGGAGTTGCAGATGAACGGATGTTGAACGGTGTAGATAAATCTGATGATGATGTTATTGTGAGCAATGGTGATATTTATGATTACGATGAGGTTATATCAAGTAAAACTGTTAAAAGCCGTACATCAGTGAAGGAATCTCATTCACAGCGAGTTGAATTCATCCGATCAAAACAGACCACCCAAGTATCATCGTCCGAATCGGATGAAACCGTTTTGGAGGTTAAGCAGACGAAATCCACCCATGAAAGGCAATTACAAGGTACGCAATACAAAACGGAGGGTGTAGATTCAAAATCGCCTGAAGATTTGGTAGAGCTAAAGCTTGACCACGTAAATAATTTAGAAGTAGTACACAAAACCGTAGCAAAGAGTGTTTCTGTTGCCAAGTCTGAGTACGAGCAAATGGATCAGTTGGGTGATTTCCAAATGCGCCATAGTGACTCTGGGAAATTCTCAGAAACTGATGCTGAGCCCATCTCCTCCGGTACAGATTCTTCATATCGGTTTGATATGCCTTCGTCATCGGAAAATATAACCAGCGCTAAACTGGTGCAGGATCATACTCAGCATGAGGCCGAGTCACCACATAGTGACGACACTGAGTACACAGAGTCGCATATTGAGTCGATTATTGAAACACATCACGATGATAGAAGCGAGAGTGATTTTGTGAGTAAATCGGTGGTGAAATACGATGTTGAACCTTCCGATATAGTGATGGAAGATGATATCATCAAAATCACAATGCATGGTGATGAACATACACATTCTGGTTTAGGCAGGAGCAGTATTAAGAAGCAAACGAGGAAGCTAGTGGAGAAGAAGGAATCTCCCAGGACGATTAGACCGTTTGCAAGTCCCAAGTTGCGCTCTATTAAAATGATCGCTGATGCTGAGATCAGTTCAGATGAAGATAAGAAAGATATAAAAAAGCCGACTAAGGAAAGGGTTTATAAGAAGGCGGCAAGTCCATCTAAAACAAATATACCAAAATTAATTAGGTCCAAGTTGGATGTTGATGAGAAACGTACAAAAACGACAACATCAACAACAACTACTAGAAAGTATGAGAGTAAGAGGAAGACTAAGCCTACTGTGATTCCGCAACAACCTTACAGACCTCCTCAGGTGACAAGGGTGTATGGTTACATGCAGTCCACATTATCTAGGGATATGAAGATTGAGAAACACGTGAAGGACAGTGAAGCTAAGAGAAATGTCGCGCAGTATAGAGCTAAGAGTAAGAAAGAGATGGATAATGTGAATCAAAAGATGAAGCAGAGTAGTAAATTAGTCACGGAAACGAAGAGGAGCACTATTTCTGAAACTAGTTCGAGGCACACTTACGAACGCACAACTATCGCTTCTGAAAGGAAAGCACAATCCAGGGAATCTACACCGGTGAGGAAGCCGAGAGGCAGAACAATCGAAAGGGAGCATGTTGAGAAGGCGCATGAGGTCAAGCGTACCGTCAGCTGCTCATCTGATAGTTCTACTAAGAGTATACTCAAAGATGAACGGCGTTCCGCACGGACGGTGAGCACTATTCATAAGGTTGAGGAGAAGAGCGAGTCTATACGCTATCAGAAGGCGGAACTTCCGCCTAGAATTCACAGTCCCAAGCCCTCCCCGTCACCGACAAAATTACGAAGGACAATTCCGATTGAGGAGCACGTGAAAAAGGTGTCTATAAGTGAGTCTTTGATAACTCCGTCCCATAAACCGTCAGATAGTGAAAAAACCGTCCAATTTTCCGACCGTAATCGCAGTCAATCAGTGATACCTACCACATATCGTGCAAAAACACCAGAAGGCCAAGCTCTAGAGAGAAGTATCACGCCCAGCTCGTTGCCGGGCAGTCCCGTGAGGGCCAGATCGGCCAACGGCGGCACTCAGGTGATCACTTCGGAGGTATTCACCAGTCACGACCAAACGGGATCAATTGAAGTTATTTACCGACAACCCTACGAGAACTTGAAAAAATTTCCTGCTGGTATCCGCAATGAAGCGGAAATTTCATTAATCGACACAACCGATTCCAGCCTTTCGGAATCTATCGCGTTACCTAGCTCACCATCAGATCATGAAATTAGTTCGGACGCCAACGGTCGGCAAAAGTCTTCGTCTCCGGTTTCCCCGAAGACCACCAGAAAATCATTAGAATCCATTCAGGAAACGTACAGGGTAACGGATCTAATCACATGCGCACAGATGACGGAGGGGCAATCTCTGACCTTCGAAGAAATCCAGGAGCGATTTCAGCAAGTAGAGGAGGACAGCGTGTCCCTGCCCAGAAAGCTGCTGCTATCGCACATGGAGAAGCAAAGGGCGGACGGTGAATATAAACAAACCGGTTTTGAAATCCCCTCATCATCACAATATCATTCCATTGACACAAATTTGCATAAAACGTTTACAGAAGATAAGCCACCTACCGCGCCGAAGAAAGAAGCGGAAATTGAGTTTGTTGAGTCTGAATCAGAAGAGGAAATGAGTTCAGGTAACACACATTCTGTGTTGCCTGAGACTACCCACAGCATGGCTTTCCCATTACCGGATGAGGTATAAAATGACTAGATGCTGTTTAGATAGGCTTTTTTTGCTTCGTAGTTTTCTTTTACTGTTACTAGTTTATGAGTATTAACGGTGAATGTTTGAAGGTAATGTATGAAATTTTGGGTACATGGTGGTTACTGTTGTGTGTACAAGAAGGTTTACAGCGTGTGTTGTGTAGGTTGATGATGGCTCTAAAACTTCCGGTGCCTATAATATCCATCACATCAGAGGCCGAAGAAGATGATGACCATAACTACTTCAACTACGAGGCGTTGACTGATGTTGAGGATGTTTACATGGGGGAGAGATCGGGGAAGCATAGGAATAAGCGAAGGAAGGAAAAACCTAAGCTGATTTTGCGGCAGAACGAGGAGAAAGGGATGGTCACTGATGTCGAGGACATCGAATCCTCAGATGTTGAAGTTGAGCCCGAAGCGGTCGACTCTGAAGATGTGATCTTCATTGCTCCGGAATACCATGATAATATCGTGGAAGAATACGACACGAATAAAAGAAGTCACAAGTTGAACACGCAAACCTCAATCACGAAAATTAACGATTCGAAATATTTAACCAGTGATAATGCTGTTACTGATGTTGAAGATCTGTATTCATCCGATGATGAGTTTTGTAGTAGTAGTAATTTACCTGATGCGGAAATCGCCACTGATATCTTGAATTACAGCGGTGATGTTAAAATACACGACGAGATGTGTGCGGAGCCTTTGCTCGCCTATTTTGGTGGAACCGATGACGAGTCCAGTGCGAATGCCATGAAGGTGAATTTGAACATCATCCAAGCGAAAAGCTCTGTTTTAACGGACGTGGAAATGATTTCCGAGAGTGATGGTGAGAATAAAAAGAAGGCCAGGAAACCGCGCAGGCGTAGGCCCAAGGGCAGCTTGAGAAACAAGGGAGGGGTGACTGATATCGAAGACGTGCAAATATCCGATGCCGACGAGGCGAAAAAATACGTCCCAATAAGTCCCCCGCAATTTCCTCAAGTGGAAAATAAAAGGCGAACGTTACAATTTCCTGATAGCGATTCCGAGGAGGAGTTGAAAATTACCATTAAACCTTCATTTTTAGTTGTGGAACACGATGATGATGGATTTACGGATCTTGATGATATGGCGTTGTCGGATGTTGAATGCGGGTACAATTATGATGAAACGCTGCTTAATACGCTGTTGAATAAGTTGGAGGATTGTTGTGGTGAGGTTAATGAAAAGCCTGACGAGAAAGTTAAAGATGTTAACCATTTTTTGCTTATGGTAAATGAACAGACCGATCTGGAAAGTATTTATTCTGATGATAACATCCCTAAACTGCGTAAGAAAAAAGTTGCTATTGAAGTTGATACTGAGGAGGAATCGTTTTCTGATGATGAATTTACCTTCACCCTTCCGCAACTGCCTGCTTCGGTCAGGGAACTCGTTTGCATTAAAGAAAATAAATCTGGAAAACCGACTGTAATAGTTTCCCCTTTGGATGAATACAAAACTTTCATCAACGATCCGCTAGGTGATCAACAAATCACTGATTATGAGAGCGTTAGTGATGACGAAGGCGATAATTTCTTACGTGCAGGCGTTTACTTCAGAGCTCCCACTCCCGATGTAGCAATTTGGGAAACTGACGTAATCCAAAGTAAGGATAAACTACACTACAAATTATCTCCAGCGTCAGGAAACGCTGATCCTGTTACAGACACAGAGGATCTGTACTTGGATGCGAGACGAAGGAAGAGGAACAAGTCGATGAAAAGGCAATCGCCGGTGGTTGTTGATGAAGGAGGTAAAACCGACGTTGAAGAACTGTATCCATCTGGGTCTGAATTAGTGGTTGTTGGTGGGTATCCATCTGGGCCTTCGAATGAAACCACAGGTGGACTCACTGATATCGAAAATCTTGATTTCTCGGGAGACGAGTTTGAAAAATTGGATAGAGCCAGAGCGGCTTCCGTGACTCCCGATTGCATGAGGCAGATGGAGGATGAGATGGTGTTGTTTCAAGAAACTGATTGCTTGAACAGCGCCAATCACTTGAACATAAACGCCTCCGCGCGTAGATTCAACGAGGTTGTTACACCAGAACCAACCGATATGGAGGAAATCACGGGTTCTGCCGATGACGATGAGTTCCATTCATTTACCAATAGAAGCACCCCCGATTTCGAGAAAGAATTGGTGGATTATTCCTCCAAGGTGACGTCCTCTAACACCAGAAAGGCAAATTTGGACACGCCAGAGGAAGTGATATACCTTAAAGGTGGTGGGGTGCAAGAAACACACACTGATGTGGAAGACGTTGATTTTGAGCTTGATGCCGAGAAGAGATCAATTGAAATTTTGAATAATGGTTTAGTAACTTTCTCGCGTAAGAATGGAGGAGGTAACTTGTAGATTCGATCGTTTGTAGATAATTTAATTTTGTAGGTTTGGAAAGGTTACTATTGATAAGCTGGTGAGTTTTGGTGCCTGGCTTATATTTATCGAGTACGCAGAAATGTGAAACTGTACACATCGATTATTTACTTAATTTAATAACTAATACTTTATATACTATTTTCTGACCGATTGCCGCGCAGATGTCTACGGCGTTCGCACGCTTGATTTGCGTTTGGCGAATTGTTGACACTCGATCTGTTTACAGTACTGATCGCATCATCACAAGAGTGAGCAAAAGAATCCAAATATTGCCATGATTTACCTATTGATAACAGTAATACAAGGGTAATAATAATTCGCTTCCAGAGCAGATAGCCCAAAAAGACTAACCACCTAATATTGTATATGTAAAGTCTGGCCGCTCTATGAAGGCATCTAAGGCGGCATCTGTAACCTTTTAAGAACCACTCATTTATTAATAGAAGCCGAACATGCACCTATAGCTAGCAAGTAAAGTGTAAACATCAGTGAGTGTAAAGTAAGAAAATATCAAATCACTTCTGATGAGGGCGGCTCTTCCGACCCTCCATTAATCACCTCAGACGCCTTAATAGCGCGGCCAGAGTATACATTTATGTATTTTTATAGTACCTTACACCATGATATGGTAGAGAGGAAAATTCGAATATATATTCTTAATAAAGATTATGATTTCTCTAACTTACTCGATAAGGCTCTTGCCAACTTAATCTCCAATTATTCGCGAGGCATCAACACTCATCAACGTAACCATAGCGGATGTGTTCTATCACTGTTAAGTAGTACGCTTATAAATTAATTTTCTTCTTCTTGTGTTTTGTAGATTTGTCTCCTGTTTTTGTTTTGTTATCGGTATCGAAGGTAGGTGCTAAGTAATCTCATCCGTTAAGGGAAGCAGGTATGGTGATTAGAGTAAGCATGCCTAAATTAAGCACCTAGGTTTAGTCAGCCGAAGCGCCGTGCGGAGTTAACCCTCGATATTTTTTCTGTTATAGAATGGGATGCCTCAGGGAAAGGTCGATCACCGGACGAGTCGAGCAAGACTCAGCAAACACTAGAAGAAGTCGTAGACAAGCAAGGTAGGTGAACACCAAACTGATTCAATGATTTAAAAAAAGAAAAAAGAAAAAAACGAGGACAGGTTGAAATGATGAGTTTTTTATTTTGTTAGGAGCATCTCCATCTTAACGATTTATTTTCTATCTCCACACATTTAACAATATTAATTTCTTTATGTTTGTTACGAGGGTCGATTCATATCAAGTGGAATTAAATTAGTAAAGACAAAACATAGCTTAATAAATTAATTTATTTGGTGCATCTGCAACTAGTGAGGTTGCCGCAAATTTATTCAAGGAACTGTTTAGTAAATTATTTGTTTTTAATAATATAAACGCAAGATTATTCAATACGTTTTAAAAATGCGATCATATTTTTATTACATAAAACGCATTTTTGCGTTTCTTGTGGGTTGCAGAAAACTTCGTTAATACAGTTCTGGATCAAAGTGTTTACCTTTTTAGCACGTTTGGGAGTTTAATATTTAATGGCAAAGCATATTTTGAGGCTTATAATTGTAGATTATATATCAAGGGAGAGCAATGTGTGATTTTTCTTGAGGTGCAAATTTCTATCCCTAGGGCAAAAATCCGAGGGAAAATAGCATTCTCTCCCGAGATATACAATTTTTTTCACAAAACAAAACGTTTGTTTCTAAAATATAACCTAGAAAAAAACGCCATCAGCCGTGACAGTTAAAACAAATAATGGAACCTCGGAGGGAGAGAAATGATTACTTCTCACCCTAGGGAGATTAGTACTCATATTTCTCCCTTGGACGGGAAATGTTATTTCTCTCACGATGTCGACAGCTGAGAACTCGACTACAGAAGGGGTGTTTTAAGATTTTTTCAAGAACATAAAATACAAACAGTTTTGAGCATTTTTGCAAATTTTCCAGTTTCTGGCAATTGTTTTTGTATTTTTTTTAAACGCTAGACGAATTGCGCGATTGCAGAATGACTTCAGCGCTTTATTTCGAAAAGTACAGAAGGGGTGTTTTGAGATTCTTTCAGGAACATAAAATGCAAACAGTTTTGAGCGTTTTTGCAAATTTTCCAGTTTCTGGCAATTGTTTTTATGTTTTTTTTAAACGCTAGACGAATTGCGCGATTGCAGAATGACTTGAGCACTTTATCCTGCGATTATTTCGAAAAGTACAGAAGGGGTGTTAGGTGATTTTTTCAGGAACATAAAATACAAACAGTTTTTACCGTTTTTGCAAATTTTCCAGTTTCTGGCAATTGTTTTTATATTTTTTTTAAATGCTCGACGAATTGCGCGATTACAGAATGACTTGAGCACTTTATCCTGCGATTATTTCGAAAAGTACAGAAGGGGTGTTTTAAGATTTTTTCAGGAACATAAAATACAAACAGTTTTGAGCGTTTTTGCAAATTTTCCAGTTTCTGGAAATTGTTTTTATATTTTTTCTTCAAACGCTCGACGAATTGCGCGATTACAGAATAACTTGAGCACTTTATCCTGCGATTATTTCGAAAAATACAGAAGGGGTGTTTGGTGATTTTTTCAGGAACATAAAATACAAACAGTTTTGAGCGTTTTTGCAAATTTTCCAGTTTCTGGAAATTGTTTTTATATTTTTTTTTTCAAACGCTCGACGAATTGCGCGATTACAGAATAACTTGAGCACTTTATCCTGCGATTATTTCGAAAAGTACAGAAGGGGTGTTTGGTGATTTTTTCAGGAACATAAAATACAAACAGTTTTGAGCGTTTTTGCAAATTTTCCAGTTTCTGGAAATTGTTTTTATATTTTTTTTCAAACGCTCGACGAATTGCGCGATTACAGAATGACTTGAGCACTTCATCCTGCGATTATTTTAAAAAGTACAGGAAGGGTGTTTTGAGATTTTTTCAAGAACATAAAATACAAACAGTTTTGAGCGTTTTTGCAAATTTTCCAGTTTCTGGCAATTGTTTTTATATTTTTTTTTAAACGCTCGACGAATTGCGCGATTGCAGAATGACTTGAGCACTTTATCCTGCGATTATTTTGAAAAGTACAGAAAGGGTGTTTTGAGATTTTTTCAGGAACATAAAATACAAACAGTTTTGAGCGTTTTTGCAAATTTTCCAGTTTCTGGCAATTGTTTTTATTTTTTTTTTAAACGCTCGACGAATTGCGCGATTGCAGAATGACTTGAGCACTTTATCCTGCGATTATTTTGAAAAGTACAGAAGGGGTGTTTTGAGATTTTTTCAGGAACATAAAATACAAACAGTTTTGAGTGTTTTTGCAAATTTTCCAGTTTCTGGCAATTGTTTTTATATTTTTTTTTTCAAACGCTCGACGAATTGCGCGATTACTGAATGACTTGAGCACTTTATCCTGCGATTATTTCGAAAAGTACAGAAGGGGTGTTTGGTGATTTTTTCAAGAACATAAAATACAAACAGTTTTGAGCGTTTTTGCAAATTTTCCAGTTTCTGGCAATTGTTTTTATATTTTTTTTAAACGCTCGACGAATTGCGCGATTACAGAATGACTTGAGCACTTTATCCTGCGATTATTTTAAAAAGTACAGAAGGGGTGTTTTGAGATTTTTTCCAGAACATAAAATACAAACAGTTTTGAGCGTTTTTACAAATTTTCCAGTTTCTGGCAATTGTTTTTATATTTTTTTTAAACGCTAGACGAATTGCGCGATTGCAGAATGACTTGAGCACTTTATCCTGCGATTATTTCGAAAAGTACAGAAGGGGTGTTTTGAGATTTTTTCTCTCTGAAAAAAAATATCACGCTTAACGAAACTAATATTTGTCAAAAATATGTTGTTGTATGCAACTCGCTTTATTTATTGGCCTTTACTTGCTGCGTTGTCTCCCTTAATAATTGTATAGTATTCACTCTAACCGACAATAAAATGGTACAGTATATCAACTTTTGGACTTTTAGTTCGAAATTCGTCCGCAAGGGGCGCTTTGGTGTCAACAGTCTAGGTTCTACACTTGAGTAAAAATTTAAAAATAAGAACGACTTGACTTGGTCAGAATCCTGCCTTAACATATCGATTATTTAACATCTAGAGTCCTTCAATAAGATTTGAATTTACCTGTATCACTTAGCATTAAGTGAAATCCGGCCTGTTTCTTTCAAAGCATTATTGAGTGTAAGTTTTCATCTTGCTAGAAACTATTTTCGGGCTTCAAAGTAGCGTGAATTTTTAATCTTGAGAGAAGAAAAAATGGCACAAGGACTTTCTACTCAGATGTTGGAGTATAATTCGGTTCATCGATTACGGCCTTTTCAATGTTCTCCAATGGCCCAAAATGGTGTCTTTCTAAGTGAATTTTTAATCTTGGTAAAAGAAAAAAATGTCACAAGGACTTTCTACTTTTCAAAGCAATGCTGGAACTCAGATGTTGGAACACAATTTATTTCATCGGTTGCGGCCTTTTCAATGTTCTTCAATGGCCCAAAATAGTGTCCTTCGAAGTTAATTTTTAATCTTGGGAAAAGAAAAAAATGTCACAAGGACTTTCTACTTTTCAAAGCAATGCTGGAACTCAGATATTGGAATACAATTTAGTTCATGGGTTGCGGCCTTTTCAATGTTCTTCAATGACCCAAAATGGTTTCCTTCGAAGTGAATTTTTAATCTTGGGAAAAGAAAAAAAAAACGTCACAAGGACTTTCTACTTTTCAAAGCAATGCTGGAACTTAGATATTGAAATACAATTTAGTTCATCGGTTGCGGCCTTTTCAGTGTTCTTTAATGGCTAAAAATGGTTTCCTTCGAAGTGAATTTTTATTCTTGGGAAAAGAAAAAAATTTCACAAGGACTTTCTACTTTTCAAAGCAATGCTGGAACTCAGATATTGGAATACAATTTATTTCATCGGTTGCGGCCTTTTCAATGTTCTTCAATGGCCCAGAATGATATCCTTCGAAGTGAATTTTTAATCTTGGGAAAAAAAATGACACAAGAACTTTCTACTTTTCAAAGCAATGCTGGAACTCGGATGTTGGATCACAATTTATTTCATCGGTTGCGGCCTTTTCAATATTCTCCAATGGCCCAAAGTGGCGTCCTTTGAGGTGAATTTTTAATCTTGGGAGAAGAAAAAATGTCACAAGGACTTTCTACTTTTCAAAGCAATGCTGGAACTCAGATGTTGGAACACAATTTATTTCATCGGTTGCGGCCTTTTCAATGTTCTCCAATGGCCCAAAATGGTGTCCGTTGAAGTGAATTTTCAATCTTGGAAAAAGAAAAATGCCACAATGACAAATCTGGTGAATTTGCGAGCTGCGGAACCACAGGCATGTTTTTATTAGTGAAAAAAGTCCTTAATGTACGTTGTGATGCAGCACCCATCTGTTTTTGAAGTTCGGATTCACATGCATGATTCTCATTGGAAGTCTGTCGCGCACTTTTTGGTAAAAATTTACCATTTGGTCTTGAGGAATAGATTCCTTATGAATGATTAAAAGGATTAATTAGTTTATACATGTGCTCATTATGGTATTTTTTTGGCCTTGGTGATGATGGATTGTGCTACTTCTGGTTCCAATGCTTCGTTTCCTGGTCGTGATCAAGAATCCAGAAAATGAGGGCAATTTTCAATCCTCGCCAAAAAGACAAAAAAGACATATTTTCCTCCTGTTTTTTTTTTGTCCAGCAAACGGTTTTTTTCCGCAGATTTTCTTCATCCTCGATTCATTGGTCAAAATGTGATAAATAGTTGTACAAGTCAAAACTCTTGCCCGATCATTCATTTTTTGCCCTTGGTGTGGATGAAGTGTGCAACTTCTGACTCTAGCGCTTCGTTTCCTAGTTGTAATAAAAAATACAGAAAATGAGGGTCATTTTCAATCCGCGTCAAAAAGCCAAGACATCTTTTCCTCCTGTGGCCTTTTTTGCCCAGCAAAAAGTGTTTTTGTGCAGATTATCTTCGTCCTCGATGTATTGGTCAAAAACTAATAAACGGTTTACTCGGACTAAATCGGTGATCAGATCGCACAAGATCCCGGATACTGTGGAAATTTTCATCACTTCTTGCAGTGAAGGCCCTCTACGTTGCGAGCTTCATCTTCAATCAAATTTGGCCTTCCAAGAATACCTTGAACTAATCTGGGCACTCGACAACACACTGTCTTCATAGTTTGAAGTTTTCCAAAGAGGTTTCCCAAGTCTGATACAAAATTGTAGTTCCACATTTCTAGAACGCTCTACTAAAATCTGCATCAGAGAAAGAATTGTTTGCTTCTGTTGTCTATTTGATCCTGCGAAAGGATTTTTGCGCAGATTTTCTTCATCCTCGATTCATTGGTCAAAATCTAATAAACAGTTCAACTCTTGCCTGATCATTCATTTTTTGTCCTTGGTGAGGATGGAGTGTGCACCTTCTGACTCTAGCGCTTCATTTCCTAGTCGTAATCAAAAATACGGAAAATTAGGGCCATTTTCAATCCGCGTCAAAAAGCCAAGACACATTTTCCTTCTGTTGCCTTTTTTGCCCAACAAAAGGTTTTTTTGCGCAATTTCCTTCGTCCTCGATGTATTGGTCAAAAACTGATAAACGGTTTCACAAGTCAAATCCAACCCCTGCCCGTTCACTCGGACTAAATCGGTGATCAGATCACAAGATCCCGAATACTGTGGACATTTTCATCACTTTTTGCAGTGAAGGCTCTCTACGTTGCGAGCTTCCTCTTCAATCAAATTCGGCCTTCCGAGAATACCTTGAACTAATCTGGGCACTTGATAACACATTGTCTTCATAGTTTGAAGTTTTCGAAAGAAGTTTCCCAAGTCTGAAACAAAATTATAGTCCCACATTTTTCAAACGCTCTCCTAAAATCTGCACCAGAGAAAGAATTATTTCCTCCTGTTGTCTATTTGATCCAGCGAAAGGATTTTTGCGCAGATTTTCTTCATCCGCGATTCATTGGTCAAAATGTGATAAACAGTTGTACGAGTCAAATTCAACTCTTGCCCGATCATTCATTTTTTGTCGTTGGTGAGGATGGAGTGTGCAACTTCTGACTTTAGCACTTCGTTTGCTAGTCGTAATCAAAAATACAGAAAATTATTTCAATTCGCGTCAAAAAGCTGAGACATCTTCTCCTCCTGTTGCCTTTTTGCGCAGCAAACGTTTTTTTGCGCAGATTTTCTTCGTCCTCGATGCATTGCTTAAAAACTGATAAACGGTTTCACGAGTCAAATCCAACCCCTACCCATTCACTCGGACTAAATCGGTGATCATATCGCACAAGATCCCAGATTCTAGGGACATTTTCATCACTTCTTGTAGTAAAGATCTTTACGTTGCGAGCCTCTTCTTCAAATCAAATTCGGCCTTCCGATACCTTGAACTAATACGGGAACTTGACAACACACTGTCTTCATAGTATGAAGTTTTCTAAAGAAGTTTCCCAAGTCTGAAACAAAATTGTAGTCTCACATTTTTAGAACGCTCTCTTAAAACCTGCACCAGAGAAAGAATTGTTTCCTCCTGTTGTCTATTTGATCCAGCGAAAGGATTCTTGCGCAAAATTTCTTCATCCTCAATTCATTGGTCAAAATCTGCCGATCATTCTGACTCAATCGGCAAGCAGATCGCACAAGATTCCGGATATTTTCATCACTTCTTGAAGTTAAAGGCTTTATGTTGCGAGGTTCATCTTCCAAGAATCCTTGAACCAGTGGCGGCTCGTAGAACATGTTGATAGTAGTGCCACTTAAACAATATATCCTCTCCCCCCTTCATTTTTTGAAGAAACAAAGATTTATCTTCCTAGACCAAAGTAACTGGCGAAAAATTGTTTTAAGAATTAATTAAAAATTCTTGCTGAGCTTCAAACTACAGGTAGTGCCGTAGTTCCTTGGCTCTAGAAAATGAGCCGCCCCTGCCTTGAACCAATCTGGGCACTTGACAACACATTATCTTCATAGCTTGAAGTTTTCTAAAGAAGTTTCCCAAGTCTGAAACAAAATTGTAGTCGCAAATTTTTAGAATGCTCTCCTAAAATCTGCGGAAGAATTGTTTCCTCCTGTTGTCTATTTGATGCAGCGAAAGGATTTTTGCTCAGATTTTCTTCATCCTGAATTCATTGGTCGAAATCTGCCGATCATTCTGACTCAGTCGGCAATCAGATCTCACAAGATCTCGGATTCTGTGGATATTTTCATCACTTTTTGAAGTTGAAGGCTTTACGTCGTGAGGTTCATCTTCAATCGAGTTTTGACCTTCCGAGAATGCCTTGAACTAATCTGGGCCCTTGATAAAACATTGTCTTCATAGGTTGAAATTTTGCATAGAAGTTTCCATTGCTCCTTTCCCAACAAAATTATTATGCAAAGTCCTATTACGGGCCATCAAAGAATTCTAGGGAGTTCAAACTTGTACTAAAGGCGGATAAGATATGTTGGTTCTGTGGACATTTTCATCACTTCTTGCAGTGAAGTCTCTCTACGTTGCGAGCTTCATCTTCAATCAAATTCGGCCTTCCGAGAATACATGTTGATGGTAGTGCCGCTTAAACAATATACCCTATCCCCCCCCTCATTCTTTTTAAGAAACAACGATTTATCTTCCTGCGCAAAGTAACTGGCGAAAAAGTGTTTAAAGAATTAATTAAAAATTCTTGCTGAGCTTCAAACTACAGGTAGTGCCGTGGTTCCTTGGCTCTACATAACAAGCCGCCCCTGCCTTGAACCAATCTGGGCACTTGATAACACAGTCTTCATAGTTTGAAGTTTCCAAAGAAGTTTCCCAAGTATGTAACAAGATTGTAGTGCCACATTTTTAGAACGCTCTCCTAAAATCTGCATCAGAGAAAAAATTGTTTCCTCCTGTTGTCTATTTGATCCAGCGAAAGGATTAAACCTCACCCCTTATCGGGGCCTTATTCGGTAAAATTTTGTGCGTTTTTGTGCGCAGACCGACGCCCAGATAACCGGGCAAGCTTTTAGAACCGGTCCCATCATTTCATTTCACCCCCACCCCCGGGGGTGATTTTTCAAACGCAAATTTTCGATTTTTGCACGTTTCCAAAAAAAAAAATATCTCCTCCGTAACCGCTGGAGCTGGACGATCCCGGTATGTCTTAAAATAATCTTAAAGAAAATATCTAAAATTGATCGAGCCACTTTTTTGAATTTTTGCCCCGTTTCCGAGATATGATTTTTTAAAAACCGGGTAAAAAAAAATATTTTTTTTTTCTTTTCAAGTAGAAAAGCTGAAACCTTCAGGGATGGTAAAAGGGATAACTGGCTTTCATTGGGAATTTTTTCAAAATTTTTGAAAGCACCCCTACGCGCCACCAACACCGCCAACCCAGGGAATGGTTCGGTTTCCTTCTTTTCAGGACGGATTTTTTTCTTTTCAAGTCGAAAAGCTGAAACTTTCAGGGATGACAGAAGCGATGACTGAATTTCATTGGGAATTTCTTCAAAATTTTTGGAACCACTCCTACGCACCATTTGCGCCCTCTGGGTTCGGTTTTCTTATCTTTTAAAGTTGAAAAACTGTAATTTTTAGGGATTGCGTATTTTTTTCTTTTCAAGTCTAAAAGCTGAAACTTTCAGGGATGACAGAAGGGATGACTGGCTTTCATTAAGAATTTTTTCAAAAATTTTGGAACCACCCCTATGCGCCATTTGCACCCTCTGGGTTCGTTTCTCTTCTTTTAAAGACGTGTTTTTTTTCTTTTAAAGTCAAAAAGCTGAAATTTTCGGGGATGGCAGCAGAAACTTTTTCAAAATTTTTGGAACCATCCCTACGCTCCATTTGCACCCCTTGGGTTCGTTTTCCTTCTTTTAGGGACGATTTTTTTTCTTTTAAGTTGGAAAACTGATATCTTCAGGGATGGCAGAAGATACTTTTTCAAAAATTTTGAAACCACCCTTACGCATCATTTGCACCCTTTGGGTTCGTTTTTCTTCTTTTAAGGACGAATTTCTTTCTTTTAAAGTTGAAATGCTGAAACTTTCAGGGATGGCAGAAGATATTTTTTCAAAATTTTTGAAACTACCCCTACGAGCCATTTGCATCCCCTGGGTTCATTTTACTTCTTTTAAGGACATTTTTTTTCTTTTCAAGTCGGAAAGCCAACATTTTCAGGGATCGTAGAGGATACAACTGGCTTTCAAAAAAAAATAAAAAATAATTTTTTTTAAATAAAAATGAAAAATGAAAGATAGAAACTAAAAATCAAAAATGAAAAATGAAAATTGAAAAATGAAAATGAAAAATAAAAAATTGAAAATTAAAACTTGAAAATGAAAAATGAAAATTTCAAAATGAAAAATGAAAATTAAAAATGAAAAATAAGAAACAATAATTTAAAATTTATTTAGAAAAAAATTATGTTTTTAATTGATGGCGCAGCGCAGCGGAGCCGTCGATCTTCACCAATTACTTTGTTTAATTCATTATACTATAATAGTTGCTATTAGAGGCAAATCAACATGAGTAGGCGGCCAAAATGTGATTTGAATGGGACACGCTATGCCGTAGTCCGTTACCAATTTAATCGACGATGGACAACGGCGCAGCGCAGCGGAGCCATCGTTCGTCACCAATGAATTTTCTTACATTTTTACATTTAACAATTTTACATAAAGAACACAATTTCACATACATCAAACTTAAGCCTAGGAAAAACTAGTTTAGTTCTAAATGTATTAAAAATATTTAATTTCGTCCATTTTCTATTACAGGCCTCACCAAATTTTATTGGATCATGTAACAATAAAATATGAGAGACTTAGATTTCGATTTTTTTTTGGTTACAAACCAATCTTTCAAAATTCTTATGATACCACGGGACAAGTCTTTTATGTAACTTAGAGAAAGAATAATTGAGTCAAGATATTTCTATACAAAAAATTGCCACTCCAAAATTATAACGTATGAGTTAAGTTTGACACACACAAATTTAATGTATAAGGAAACAGGTCAACCAATAAGGTAATCTAAAATGTGCCAAAATTACATCGCTCTACAATTGACCAGGGGTCAAATGGATTTTTCTGCAAACTCCTAAAAACGTATTTGAAAATTTATGCCTGATCTTTTCAAATCTATATATCGTGTGAGCCACACAGAGTTGGCTGTGAGATAAATGAGGTACGTCGCATTTATTACGCCATAAGACTAGATTCTGCAAACCCTTAAAAACGTAAAAAATATGCAAAATATAAACAAAATTTTCCTTTATTTTTAAGTAACTAAACACATTACAATTTTTGATGTAACGAATTATATTTGTACCACTTGAGATGAATTAACCTTCAAGTCATTTTAATAAGAGCCAGAATGCTGTCTGTGCAAAGCAAACTAACACGATCAAGGAAGTCAACACATTGGTGCACAAGATTTTGTCTTTGTGTGTCTCGCTTTTTAAAACCTCTAACACATGCTTCTGCTAACAAGTCATCATCACCCAAAAAAAAAAAAACAACAAAAAAGTTTAATCGGAATAATCCTATTAACTGTTGCACGATTCTAATAGGCATGCTGCATGATCATTAATATAATTGTTATTCATGTTCATTTTGGATCCAGTAACTACAACGGATTACTACTAACTAAAACTAATAAAATAGGCACTTACTAGGCTTACGCTAACTTAAGTAATACAAAAAGAGGAGTCCGCTTTCATATTTTGGTTCAAATCCAGCTTACAGCTTCACTTCCTGATTTACTAATTTTTTACTTACTCACATTTAATCATTCGAAATTATTTATTTTCATCATTCATAATCATTGGAAGTTTTTTCGAAATGAGTCAAAGATATAAAAGTTTTAAGAGAAGTTGTTGAAAATATTCTTACTTCAGCAGGTGGTTAATGCCGAGTTGGCTCGAGCACTTATCAATCGATTTTCTTTAACTAGATGCTGACGCGGGTGTGGCCGAAGGAGTCACTTACGAAAGTGTCCTGTTGACAAATTACAATCGCAATATCATCCCTCCCAATCCCAATCCCATGTACAAGACTACATCCTACACGGAAATAGACGCGATGCTCGAGCGGATGCTGACTGAAGTAGAGCAGGACGAGCAGCTGTTTTCGTTAGATTTGGGTGTCGTGGAAGCGGATTCGTGCGTGAACACTTTGGAGCTGGTACCATCAAACGATGCGCTAATCGAGGTTCCTATTAAGAAATCAATCCGCGTGCCTAAACGGTATGAAACCACGCAACAAATTATGATCGGTAACGATAATTACGACTACGAGCTGATGGCCTTTAATAATAACGTGACACGCGTCGAGGAACCTAACGAGTACGACTTGATTTCTTTTAACGATCCAGATCCCGCAACTAGTCTTACGATGATCGAGGATTCGTTAACGAAATTGATCGCGGAGGTCGAGAGTGAGGAATCCGCGTTGCTTTTAGGATCAGACCCGGAACTGTATCCTTTCAAAAATGTCACAAAATCCGCGCCGCTCAGAGCCTCCAGCGAGAGCTTAAGCGAGGTTTCAGATACCTACCCTGATAGTTGGGATGACGAACACGACGTCATGCATGATTACGAACCCATCGAGCCTATCTCGTATAAGGTGTTCAACAACGATGTTTGGTGGGAAGGTGCATACCGCAACTTGAGCATAGTACCGGAGGAAGATGAAGAAAACGCGAGCTTAATCGGTACCACGCATTCGAGCCAAGAGGTGCAAGATAGTAAAAAAGTTGAAACAACCAACCTAGATTCTGATACTGATGATACAAGCGATGAAAACGAAAATGTTGTTAAAGCCGAGATCAAGTTGCTAGTCAAAACTTCAGAGCGCGGAAAGGAGCAAATCGAAATACGTTCCGTTAGGGAATTCATGGAGAGGCCCGCGTCTCCTGAAATTCGGTCGAGAACCCTCGGTGAAGACAAAAAGATATTTTTAGATTACAACTCGAGTAAATCAAAATCAGATAAACCGGTGTTCACGCTGCAGCGACTTTTCATACGCACACCCAGCGACGATCCCAACACGAGTAAAGAACTAGTATCAGCTCCCCCGACCGATTACCCTTTAAAATTCGACAGTTCAAGCACTGAAAATCTTCTTAAGCTCACCCCCGATCTCTACGCGAATCCACCTTTCTTCCCATGCTACACCCAGCCTAAATCCCCTACAAAACCCATGAACCCGTTCATAGAATTCATCACCAGACCCGAACCATCCGAAGCATATTGCGATTGGATACCTCAACCCGAAGCCCAAGGTAACGTTGAAGTTATCGTGCTGGCAACACTGATACGCATGCGGTTGTTTTCTTTTGTTACTTCCAAATAACGTCGTAGCTGAGTTTTTTTGAACTAATTACAATAACACACGCATTAGCCAATGCCTAAACTGCAGTAAGGATATTTTTTATACAGATTGGTACCTAGGTGAGGTTTGGTAGTTAGGAGTGCTTGTTCGAATCGCATGTTCTTACAGGAAAAGCGAGTCCGACAACAATTCTTAAAACCGACGCAACTTTCATAGATAATAAGCTTAAGGAACTAGACACGACTAGCGCTTTCATAATCGCAGAATCTCAGCCCGAGCCTCTTGACGCCTCATCTAAAGATGAGGACAAGAAGCACAAGAAGGGATTCTTTGGTACCCTTAAGAATATAGTTAGTAAGTCATTCGATCATTCCGATTCCGAATCTGAAAAATCGCAGAAGAAAGACAAAAAAGATAAAAAGAAGAAGAAGAAGCCCGAACAAACCGATACCGCACCTAGCAAAAAACCTAGGATGCCCACACCCCCGCGCGAACACCCCGATTTCGAAAACATACCCTTCGTAGAATCATCACCCGTTACCGAACGTAAACCCGACGCAACACATGCACCCGCTGTAGAACACACAATCGAGCTAACGAAAACATTCGAACCCACCATGCACGAACCCAAAGACGCAACCATCCTAAGCCCCATCAAAGAAAAAGCCGCCTTCAAGTTAGACGTGGCGAAAACCATTAACGACATCGGAAGCGAAATCCTCGAGCAAAAAGAACACTCTGAAATTTACGAAGACGCAAACTACGTCCCCGTATTATCAGAGCCCATGGACTCCTCCCTA
Source organism: Ocypus olens (assembly GCA_910593695.2). Taxonomy (NCBI): domain Eukaryota; kingdom Metazoa; phylum Arthropoda; class Insecta; order Coleoptera; family Staphylinidae; genus Ocypus; species Ocypus olens. The sequence goes on from OU343050.1 coordinate 8,471,619, forward strand.
TTTCTACCCGAAGACGACAGCGAAAAAGTCAAAATGACGACCTACAACCTGATCCAAAACGAGATCAACTTCGCCGGCTGGGCCGACGACAAATACAACGTCTACAAACCCACGAAAGCCCCGCCTCCCGGCAGCCAGAAGACGAAGCGCAAACACGGAAAACTCTTTGGATTTTTGGGCAAAAAATCCTCCAAAGAAGTTGATGATTCAGATGATGAAAAACAGGACCATTCGATCGTTGAAAAACAAGATCGCGAATCCTCCAAGGAGAGACCGGAAGACTCGACCGATTCCAAAAAATCCGGCTTCTTTAATGTATTCGGGAAAAAGAATAAGAAAGAAGACGACGATAAAACGGAATCATCTGAATCAAAGGATAAGAAGATCAGCAAAATCAAACTCAGTGAAGCCACTGTCTTAAATATGAATCAAACCGACGACTTCCTCAAAGATGAAGTCGAACATTTCCAAGACGTCAGACCAATTGGCAAGGAAACTTCCGTTGAATCCGAAGCATCTGCCAAAGATGATGAAGATAAATCCGAGAAACGTAAATCCGGAATATTCAGTGGAATTTTCGGTAAGAAGGAGAAAAAGGAAGGTGTTGAAGAACCCAAACCTGATACTAAAGAAAAAACTCCTGATGAAGTAGTCGAAACTGTTGAAGAACCGAAGGATAAGAAAATCATCCTCAGTGATGCAACAGTTGCAAACATGAAACAAACCAGTGACTTCCTAAAAGATGAAGTTGAACACTTTAAAGACGTCAAACCAATTATTAAAGAAGCATCCGTTGAACCTCACGAACCAACCAAAGATGAAGAAGATAAATCCGAGAAGCGAAAATCCGGAATATTCAGCGGAATTTTCAGTAAGAAAGATAAGAAAGAAGGCATTGAAGAATCCAAACCAGAAACCAAAGAAAAAACTCCAGTCGAGAAAATTGAAAGAAAGAAAGACCAGAAGGAAATTATTGAAGAACCTAAACCAGATACTGAAGAAAAAGCTTCAGTCGAGAAAACAGTTGAAGAAGTTAAGCTCACGAAAATTCCAAAAGTTGCGTTAAGTGAAACAACGGTTCTAAACATGCACCAAACTGACAACTTCCTAAAAGACGAAATCAAACACTTTGAAGACGTCAAACCAATTATTAAAGAAGCATCCGTTGTTGAACCTCACGAACCAACTAAAGATGAAGAAGATAAATCCGAGAAACGAAAATCCGGAATATTCAGCGGAATTTTCAGTAAGAAAGAGAAGAAGGAGGGTATTGAAGAACCTAAACCAGATACCAAAGAAAAAACTCCAGTCGTGAAAACAGAAAGAAAGAAAGATCAGACGGAAATTATCGAAGAACCTAAACCAGATACTGAAGAAAAAGCTCCAGTTGAAGAGGTTAAGCTCGCGAAAATACCAAAAGTTGCGCTAAGTGAAACAACAGTTCTAAACATGAATCAAACTGACAACTTCCTAAAAGACGAAATCGAACACTTTGAAGACGTCAAACCAATTATTAAAGAAGCATCCATTGTTGAACCTCCCGAATCAACTAAAGATGAAGAAGATAAATCCGAGAAACGAAAATCCGGAATATTCAGCGGAATTTTCAGTAAGAAAGAGAAGAAGGAGGGTATTGAAGAACCTAAACCAGTTACTAAAGAAAAAGCTCTAGTCGAGAAAACAGAAAGAAAGAAAGACCAGAAGGAAATTATCGAAGAACCTAAACCAGATACTGAAGAAAAAGCTCCAGTTGAAAAAGTTAAGCTCGCGAAAATACCAAAAGTTGCGCTAAGTGAAACAACAGTTCTAAACATGAATCAAACTGACAACTTCCTAAAAGACGAAATCGAACACTTTGAAGACGTCAAACCAATTATAAAAGAAGCATCTGTTAAACCTTACGAACCAACCAAAGATGAAGAAGATAAATCCGAGAAACGAAAATCCGGAATCTTCAGTGGAATTTTCAGTAAGAAAGAGAAGAAGGAAGGTATTGAAGAACCTAAACCAGACACCAAAGAAAAAACTCCAGTTAAAATAGTCGAGAAAAAAGAAAGTAAGAAAGACCAGAAAGAAATTATTGAAGAACCTAAACCAGATACCAAAGAAAAAACTCCAGTTGAAATAGTCGAGAAAACAGTTGAAGAAGTTAAGCTCGCGCAAATGCCAAAAGTTGCGCTAAGTGAAGCAACAGTTCTAAACATGAACCAAACTGACAACTTCTTAAAAGACGAAATCGAACACTTTGAAGATGTCAAACCTGTTATTAAAGAAGCAGTCACAGAACCTCGCGAACAAACTAAAGATGAAGAAGATAAATCCGAGAAACGCAAATCCGGAATATTCAGTGGAATTTTCACCAAGAAAGAGAAAAAGGAAGGTGCTGAAGAAGTTAAACCGGATATCAAAGAAAAAGCTCAAGTTGAAGAAATCAAGGCCACTCAAGAACCAAAAGATGAGAAGGTAAGTAAAATCCCACTGAGTGAAGCAACGGTTACCAACATAAATCAAACTGACGACTTCTTAAAAATAGAAGTCGAACATTTTAAAGACGTCAGACCGATTGTTCAAGAAATATCTGCCGAACGCCAGGAACCAATTAAAGACGAAGAAGAGAAATCTGAGAAACGCAAATCCGGAATATTTAGCGGTATTTTCGGTAAGAAAGATAAGAAGGAAGCTGCGGATGAACCCAAGACAAAGGAGAAACCTTCAGTTAAACCAGCTCAGAAAACACTTGAAGCTGCTGAGGTCACTCAAGAACCAACGCCCAAAACAAAACCAGATATAATGGAGAGACCTCCAGTTGAACCAGCTCAGAAAATAGTTGATGTTGTTGAGGTCACTCAAGAACCAAAAGATAAGGAGGTTGTTAAAATCCTGCTCAGTGAAACAACAGTTAAAAACATGAAACAAACCAATGAATTCTTAAAGGATGAAGTCGAGCACTTTGAAGATGTTAAACCTGTTATGATAAAAGAATCCGTAGTCGAAGAATTGACGGAAGAAACCAAAGATAAAAAGCGCAAATCTGGAATTTTCGGAAAGAAAGGTAAGAAGGAACGCGCCGAAGAACCGAAAATAAAAGCAGATACCACGGAGAAGACTCCAGCAGAACCAGCTGGGAAAATACCCGATGAAGAATCGAAAGATTCGAAGAGTGGCACAATTGTGCTCAGTGAAGTAACAATTACAAATATGCAGCAAACTAACAGTTTTCTAACAGATGAAGTCGAACATTTTGAAGACGTTAGACCAATTATCAAAGAAGCATCCGAACTCCAGAAAATAACTGTACCAGCTGAACAAACCAAGGAGGAAAAAGAGAAACGTAAATCTGGAATATTGGGCGGAATATTTGGTAAGAAAGAGAAGAAGGAAATCGCAGAACCAAAAACGGACATGACAGAGAAAGGTCCAGTCGAACCAGACCAGAAAACCGCTGAAAATATAAAAACGACCCAAGATTTTATCAAGGAAGAAGTGTCTCGCTTTGAAGACGTAAAACCTGTAATATCTTCTTCGGCGACCGTAGAAGAAACCGTTACAAAAAAGAGGGAAAAGAGCGAAGAAAGAAAAACAATGAAATCTCCCATATTTGGAAAGGTTTCGAAAGAAACTGAACCATTAAGCTCCGAGGAGATTAAAGACGATGAAGAATCGCGCGAAAAGCGCAAATCTGGAATATTCAGTGGAATTTTTGGAAAGAAAGATAAGAAGGAGAGTGAAGAAAAACAGAAAAAGGACAAAAAAGCCGTTACGGTTTCTGAGCCAATTAGCTCTGAAAAGAAGAAAGAAGATCAGCCAAAGCTTGTCATCGATGAAAAGAAAATAGAAGAACCTGAACTAATCGCTGTAAAAGAGAAAGATCCACTTAAAGAAATCACTACAGATGTAAAAGGTAAGGTACCCATTATTTTAAATCAGAAGACCATTGAAGAAATGAAGAACACCAAAGACTTCATCAATGGCGAAATTTCCCGCTTTGATGATGTACGTCCAACCGCACAAATACCCATTTACCAAGAAATCATTGAACCAGATCATCTTGCCAAAGAATTAACCCAACAAAAAGAAACTAAACCAGATCAACAAACCGACGAGAAATTATCACCAATCAAAGAAAAGCAAATACCTCCGAAACCAATCAGAACCACCAAAATCGAAAAAACTGTAATTGTTTTAAATGAGCAGATTGTTGAAGATATGAGAAACACCGATGACTTCCTTAAGGAAGAGATATCACGCTTTAAAGATGTGCGTCCCGCATCAAAGATAACCGAAACCATCCTAGAACCAGTTGCTAAACCAGAAACCGAAGAAGTCAAACCTAAAAAGTCTCCAGTATTCGGGGTAAAGAAACCCAAAGAGGAGGCAGAAAAACCCAAGGATGAAGATGAAAAACGTGAGAAACGCAAGTCGGGAATATTCAGCGGAATATTCGGCAAGAAAGAGAAGGATGCATCCGAAGAAACGAAAACCAAGAAGGGAAAGAAGGAATCCGCGGATGAAACAAAACCAAGAAAAGAAGAAAAACCGTACGTAAAGGATATGCAAGACACTACCAGTTTTATTAAAGAAGAAGTTGAGCGTTTTGAAGACGTCAGACCTGTAATTAAATCAACCGATGAAGAACTACCCAAATTGTTGAAAACAACGATTGTAGACACTCAGATAATTCCAGAAGAAGTGGATGAAATGGAAACAAAGAAGATAGAAAAATCAAAACCAGGAATTATTGGTGGAATTTTTGCAAAAAAAGATAAGAAGGAAATATCATCGGATGCCGAGAAAACATCAGAAATTCAACTTGATCCTAAGATTATCGAATATATGAAAAACACGGAGAACTTCCTTAAAGAAGAAGTTTCCAGATTTGAAGATGTTAAGGTTGTTATCAAACAATTACTACCACCCGTTGATTCCGAGGAAATAACTACGCAGACTAAGCAGATTGAACTTGTTTCAACTGTAGTGACAACAGAAGACCTACCGGAAAAGATTGAAGAGGAAAAGACGGCGAAACGCAAGTCTGGAATATTCAGTGGAATTTTTGGAAAGAAGGACAAAGATAAAAAAGATGTCTCACAAGAGGAAAAAACTGAGGCTGCACCTGTTACCATTGTTCTAGATCAGAAGACTTTCGAAGATATGAAGAACACCAAAGATTTTATCACTGAAGAAATCAATCGATTCGAAGATGTAAGACCGATTATAAAAACTGAAATTACAATAATACAATCCAAAATTTCTCCCGCTCAGAAGGTCGAAGCGGCCGAAGGAATTGAAGAAACTTTAAAGGAAACTAAATTTGAAGATGTGAAAGCTGCAGAAATAGCAGGTGAAAATGTGGAGCTTCCAAAGGAAGAAGCCAAATCTGAAAAGCGCAAGTCAGGAATATTCAGCGGAATTTTCAGCAAAAAAGACAAATCCGAAGATAAACCAGAGAAGACTCCTGAACCAGAAATTAAACCCAAAGCGCGCACACCCATTTTCGGAAAGAAACCAGCAAAAACCGCCTTGTCAGAAAAAGTCGTTAAGGACATGGAAGACACCAGTGATTTCCTAGAATCAGAAGTTGAACGCTACGAAGATGTTAAGCAAGTGGGTACCATCGCCGAAGAAGCAGCGGCTGAAGCAGATTTTGAGGATAATTTGTCACCCAAGAAAGGTATATTCAAGCTTTTCGGCAAAAAAGATAAGAAAGATGAACCAGCCCAAAAACCTTTGTCAGATGAAGTTAAACAAGACATCGATAACACAACTAACTTTATAAAGACAGAAGTTGAAAACTTCGAAGATGTCAGAATAATCCCAGACACGCCAGTCGTACCAGTAGCCATGCCACGATCACAAGAACCAACTCCTAAACCGAGAAAATCCAAGATGAAGCGCGATTCTTCGGAAAGCGGCGATGAGAGCGACAGCTCAATTAAAAAACGCTTCAGCATATTCGGAAAGAAGAGCAAACCAGAAGTAGCCACCACCATCAAAGAAGCCGCTTCTAAAGAATCTAACTTAGGTCTATCAGATGCAGTCGTTAAAGACATAACCGAGACAACTTCCTTCCTGCAAACAGAAATATCCAATTACGAAGATGTAAAACTCGTAGGTGAACCAATTTCTTTACCCGAAGCCGAAGTCAAAACAAAATCTAAGAAACATAAGAAGAAGCAGAAGAAGGAATCTTCGGAAAGCGAAGAAAGCGACAGCTATTCCAAAGGTTCAAAATTCAAGTTGTTTAGCAAGAGCAAGAAAGCGCCTAAAGCACCGATCACCGAAGCGTCTTCTAAAGAAGAAAAACTGGCCTTCTCTGAGGATATCATTAAAGACATGAAAGAATGCGATAGCTTCCTACAAACCGAAATTGATCACTTCCAAGACGTTAAAACCTTCATGGAAATACCGAAAATTGAAATTACCGAAGAACCAGATGAGACGAAACTTAAAGAAAAGAAACATAAGAAGAAACCGAAACGCGATTCATCTGAGAGCGGAGAGGAAAGCGACGGAACTTCCAAATCGCGAAAATTCGGTATCTTTAAGAAAAAGCATATTAAGGAGAAATCGATTAAAGAAGCTCCTTCCAAAGAAGATAAGCTCGATTTCTCCGAAGAAGTCATAAAAGACATGAAAGACACCACTACCTTCATTGCCACTGAAGTGGAACATTATGACGATGTTAAGCCGATTGTAACACAGATTGAAGAAAAAGTTACGAAGATAAAATCCAAGAAAGACTCGTCGGAAAGTGGCGAAGAAAGCGACGGAACAACTAAACGCAAATCGTTTAAGATCTTCACCAAAAAGGGCAAGAAACCCGACGATATTAAAGAAATGCCATCATCAGAACCTGACCTTATTAAAGTTAACATAGTACTACCCGAAAAAACTGTCGAAGATATGTCCCAATGCACAAACTTCATCAACACGGAAGTTGAAAATTATCATGATGTACACACAATCGTACAAACTGTTGAGGATGAAGAGAGCAAGAAGAAGGCCAAGTTCACGCTGTTTGGGAAGAAAGGAAAGAAGGAGAGTACCGACCAACCGGAAGTTGAGAAAGAAGTGATCGAGGAAAAGAAGGGCATCTTTAAGATTTTCGGTAAGAAATCTAAAACTGATGACGGCGATGGAAGTGAAGTAGATGAGAAAGGTCAAACGGGAAAAGTTACCAGAGTGACCTTTGATGACACTCCGGTTAATCTAATGACCGAAACGGAAAGCTTCCTTTCAGCGGAAAAAGAACGCTATGTTGATCCCGGAAAATCAGAAGCTATCTTGGTAAGGACCACGGTTTTCGAATCACCTGAAGATGTTTTGAAACAGAGCGCAACTGCAAAACAAGAAGTACCACATGAACAAGAACCTGATAAATCTGGTAAACCCGAGAAGAAGAAGAGGAAGGGAATTATAAGCAAAATATTCAGCGGTAAAAGTAAGGATGAAGAGGAATTCGATGCTGAGGAGAAGAAACCAAATGGCGATATTCCATCGGAGCAGCAGAAACAAACCTTCATGAAAATCTCCAGCAAAGTTGAAACTGTTGAAGATGGTTTCGATGATGCAATGAAGATTTTAAAGGACGGAGCGGATGATAAGAAGGAAATTATAAAAGAAACTAGGGAAGAAACTTCTAACGGTGTGGAGACTGTAACAACCACAATTATATCAGATGGTAAAGTATTGACTTCAACGGAAGTTAAACGCGGCAAAGCAATACAAATTACTGACCTTGATGATGTACCAAAGGCTAAACCCAAAATATCTTTAGAAGAAAGGTTCCAAGAAGCAAAACAAAGCATCGATGAGAAATTACACGACGGGAAGAACGCATTCGATAAAGTCAGCGAGGAAAGCAAGGAAACAGAGTTTGAAGCCGATGGAAAATCCAAAAAGATTTTCACCAAAGTAGAAGAGATGAAGGATGAAGCCACTGGCGCTACAAAATCAGTTAAAACTGATATAATTTATGAAGTCAGTACGCTTAAAGGTATTCCAGAGGATCTGAAGAAACGCATGGAGGAACTTAAAGCGAAAGCTTCAACAGAGGGTGATTCCTTAAAATCAGTTACTATTACAACATTCGAAGAGACGAAGCAGAAATTAGCCGATACTGATGAGGTTATTGATCGACAGGCCCAACAATCAGAAATAGAACTAGTTGATGGAATTGGTGATATAAATGAGTTCATAAAAAAAGCGAAGGACGACGCCAATGGAGCCATCTCCGATCTAATCATCAAATCTAAAGAAGCTAGTTCTAAACTGGCAGAATCACAAGAGAAAGCAGATCTTGATGAGGTAAAGACCAAAACTGATAAAGCAGAGGATTCAGTTGTCGATACCTTGATAGACCTGAAGGAAACTGCATCTGATAAGGAAGATCATCTTAAGACAGAAATCATTGATGCGACAAAACAGGCTGCTTCAGAAGCGAAGCAAATCGCGGAAGATACAAAGGAGGATGCTAAAGAAGCCAAAAAGAAGTCCAAAGGATTTTTTGGTCAAATCGGGGACAAATTTGAGAAAACCAAGAAGAGCATCACCAGGAAGTCTAAGGAACTGAAACAAGACGCTGATGAAAAGTCCAAAGATTTAATCAGCAAAGTGGACGTAAAATCAGAGGAACTAAAAGATGATGTCAAAGAAGATTTAGTTGCTGCTGACAAGAGCATAGATGAAACTGTAAAGGCAGCAACTGAATTCAAGGAAGACATGAAAGATAAAACCAGTAAAGTTACAGCGGAAGCCGAGAAGAAAGGAAAAGATACAAAAGAGAAAATTGTAGATGAAAAATTAAAATCTAAACAGCGAGTTGATGAAGAGTTAAATCTTATCAAAACGTCATTAAGTGAGAAGAAAGAAGACGTTGGAAGATTAATAGGTGAAGGTGTAACGGATTTACAAACTACAATCGATCATACGGCGGAAGATATAAGAGCAACTGAAGATTCCGGTGCAGCAGATGTAAAGGCTAAGGTAGTTGATTCAGCTTCTACAGCTAAAGAAACAATTGACCAATTGCAAGAGGATATTATCACCAAAGCAGGTTCCGTATCCAGAGAAGGTAGTGTAGATAAGGAAGGTAGAAAGAAATCGAAAGGATTCTTCAGTCAAATTGGAGACCAATTTGAGAAAACTAAGAAGACGATCACCGGAAAAGCCAAGGATACCAAAAAAGGCGCCGACGAAGAAGCCGCAAAGATAAAGTCGAAAACGGACGATGTTCTCCAAGAAAGTAGCGAAAAAATAGCCAAGATTAAAGAGGATACCAAAACAAAAAGTGACTCTGCCCATGAACATGTTTCTGAAATCAGTACGAAAGTAGAGGAAGATTTTAAGGAAGGGAAAGCTAAAGTTGCGGATATTGCAGATACCACCAAGGAATTTGTAGCGGATAAGGAGGACCATCTCATATCAACTGCAAAATCTGTAAAATATAGCATTGAAGAAACTGGAAAAGACATGCAGAATGGTTTTGCTGTAGCAAAGGATGAAGTTGAACAATCGAAAGATTTGGTTGAAGATAAACTAAAAACTGCTAGTGATAAGCTAGCTGAAGATACTAAAAGGACGGAAGATAAAATCACCGAAAAGCTGGATGATTTAACAGACGGACTTAAGCGCATGGAAGAAGATGCGGCATTAACTGTTAGTGAAGGAAAGAAGAAGAGTAAGGGAATATTTGGAAAAATTGGACAAAAATTTGATAAGACTAAGAAATCTATTACAGGAAAATCTAAGGACGTTAAAGATCAATCTAAGGAAGCTATCGATGATGCCGTAGAAACTACGGGAAAACAGATTGATGCTTTAAAAGAAAAGGCTAGGACAACTGGAAAAGAAACGCAACAAGACGTTCTTGAAGTAAAGGCGTCTGCCCAACAATCAGTCTTGGACAAGTCTGAGGAAATCAAGGATGAAGCGAAGAAGAAATTTAAAGATGGAGAAAAGCTGATGGAATCTGAACAGGCTGCTCTTACGCAATCAGTATCTGATGTAAAAGATGCAGTCTTGGAAAAAACTGAAAAAATTAAGGATGACGCGAACGGCAGCTTGGAAGCTGGAGAAAAATTTATGGATTCCACTTCTAAAGCCATCACTGAATCTAAATTTGCAATAACAAAATCTGTTGTGGGTACAATTGAACAGATTGAAGAAACTGGAAAGTCAACAATTGCAGATGTAAAAGACGAAGCATTAATAAAAGCAAAAGCAGGAGAGAAGGAGCTTGAAGAGGTATCAAAGAAAGCTTCAGATGTAGCAGCAGGTGTAAAAGATGAAGCATTAGTAAAAGCAAAAGCAGGAGAGAAAAAGCTTGAAGAAGTTTCAAAGAAAGCTTCAGATACCCAAACTGCTTTAGCGCAATCCGTAATGGACGTAAAGGATAAAACTACCGAAAAGATTGAGGACATCAAAGATGCCGCAGCGGATAAATTCGAAGCAGGAGATAAGGAAGTTGAAGATTTAAAAATATCCGCTTCCAAGAAAGCTTCAGACGCAGGTGAAGCCATCGAAGCAACTGCCAAGGAAGCCAAGAAGAAATCAAAGGGTTTCTTAGGAAAGATGGGAGATAAATTCGATAAGACTAAGAGGAGCCTCACCAGGAAAGTAAGCGACGCTAAAAAGGATGCAACGGAAGTACAAAAATCTGCACTAGTTACAAAAGATAAAGTTGTTGAAAAAGTTGAAGATGTTAAGGATGCATCGGCCAAAACCGCAACAGATTTGAAAGAATCTGTTGAGGTTAAAATAGTAGAAAAGAAGGTAGAATCGTCGAGAATAAAGGATGAGTTAGAAAAGAAAGGAGAAGTAGCCGCGGATGATGTTGGAAAAACTGGAGAGGTTATTAAGAAGAAAATCGGTGAAACGGCAACGGATGCTAAAGAATCTGTAGAGGAAATTCTTGGCGCGGCTAAAGATGCTTTAGACAAAAAACTAGATGCCGGTAGTGGATCACTTTCTGATACTAAATCAGCAGTTGAGGGACAATTTGGAATTGCTAAACAAGAACTGGACCAAAAAGTTGAAGCTGGAATAAAAACTGTGGCTGATACTAAATCTAAGGTTAGAGAAGAATTGGAACAAAAGGTGGATGCTACTAAATTTAAGGTTGGAGAAAAATTGGAACAAAAGATTGATGCTGGTAAGAAGTTATTTGGCGATGCTAAGATTGAAATTAGCGAAAAATCTGATGACATTAAAGATGACATTAGCGACAAACTCGAGAAGGGAAAGCAAGAAGTCATTGATGAGAAATTAAAACTTGAAGATAAAATTGCAGCACTTGCATCTGACACAACACAAACAGCCAAAGATAAAATATCTGAAGCTGAGAAGACACTTTCGGACACCAAAGAATTTATCAAGCGGAAGGCGGGTCTTAAAATCGACACTGGAAAGCAATTGTTAGATGATGGTAAGTCTAAACTTGAGGCAACAAAGGAGGATATGCAACATGGATTCCAAGACGCTGCTGATACATCAGCTAAAGTTATATTCAGCGCCGAGCAAACGCTTCAGGATAAGAAACAAAAAATGGAGGAGCTCTCAGAAAAAGCAAGCGAAAAATCTGAAGACCTGAAGACGTCAGCGGACGAGGGAATACGATTCATAAAGGAAAGCGCAGAAGCCAAAACTGAGGCAACAATCGCCTCAGTTAAAGGAGGAATACTAGCTGCAAAAGAGGAAGTGAAGGAGAAGAGAAAAAGCAAAGGTTTCTTGGGTCAGTTAGGAGGTAAAATAAGTGACAAATTCGATAAATCTAAAAAGAAACTGGACGACACTAAACGAGACGTTAAGGAGAAAGTTGATCACAAGAAACAGGACGTAGCTACTGGTGTTAAGGACGTACAAGAAACGGCGGCGGGCAAAATTGACAGTTTGAAATCAGAAGCTGACAAAACAAAAGATACATTAGAAAAAGGGACGTCTGATTTTAAGGAGAAGGTTAGAGAGGAATCAGAAGTAAAGGCACAGGAAATTGCATCAGCAATTAAAGATAAGGAAGATTTTGGTAAAACAAAACTCGAAGAAATCAAAAAGGCAACCGCAGCAAAAGCTGAGGAGACTAGTGCCGCTATAAAATCTACCAAGGATGACGTTGGTAAAATATTAGAAGATGCCAAGAAAACTACAGATAAGAAAGTAGTTGAAACAAAAACCTCTGTAGATCTTGCTGTTGCTAAGAGCAAAGCAATAATCCAGGAGACTGAAACAAGCGCTAAAGGATTGGTTCATGATTTTGGTTTAGGAATTGATGAAACGTTAAAAGATGCTTCTGAAACTGCGAAGGCTACAAAAGATAGCATTAGCAAAACTGTTGAGGACACGAAAGATAAGGTAGATGGTTCAAAGGAAGCTTTAAAGGTATCTGTAGGTGCTGCCGTAGAAACAACTAAAGACAAAATTGATGGAAGCATGGAAGATGTGCAAAACAAACTACAACAATCTCAGAAGGCAATCGATAAATCTGTAGCTGATGTAAAGGATAAAGTAAAGAAGATAGAAGAGGATACAAAGTCCGCTGCTATAAAATTGGTTACAGATACTAAGGATAGCGTGGATAAAACAACCGATGACACAAAACTAGCTGTTGGAGAATTGACTACCGACACCAAAGACTTAATGAAGGACATCAAATCATCAATCACCGAGAAAGCCGACGATATGAAAGAAAAAGCAGCGCATGGCATTAAAGAATTTACAAAATCCGTTGAAACAACTGAAGATAAAGCTAAACAATCTGCACAAAAAGTAAGTGATTCTGGCAAAGATAAACTCGAAGAAATTAAGAAGTCCTTTGACTCGAAGGTAGATGGTGCTAAGGAATCTGCCCATGAAGCAAAAGCTACGGTGGACAAGGAACTAAAAGACATCCAAACAGCAGCAACAGTCGTCAAACTTGAAGCTGCGGAAAAACTGACCGAGGTAAAAGAAGTGGAAAAATCAGCAGGCGATGCGAAGGATAAATTATCCAAAGACATTAAGGAAGGAAAGAAGAAATCAAAAGGTTTCTTCGGGCAAATCGGAGACAAAATCAGCGACAAGTTTGATAAATCGAAGAAGAAAGTAGAAGATGATAAACAGGATATTGATCAAGCTGCAGAGGAAATCGCAGAAAAAACTACAAAATTAACAGAAGCTGCCGCTGCAAAGGTTACGTCTACGAAGGAAGGAGTACAAGCGGGTATTCAAGAAGGCAAAGAAAAAGCTACCGATACCGGAGAAGCTGCAAAGAAGTCGCTTGATGACAAACTCAGTTCTGCAATTTCCCAAGCCAAGGATAAAGTGGATTCAGGCAAGGGTGTTATAGAAGAAACTGCATCAGGTGTTAAAGACGAATTCAAAGAGCTTAAAACCGATGCTACTGAAGGATATAAGGAAGGTAAGGAATCAGCTGGGAAAGTAAAAGATAGCGTTGCAAAAGCCGTTGGGGATTCCATGGAAAAGCTTGAAGCTGTAGCTAAATCTGCAAGTAGCGGAAATGATGAAATCAAAGAGGCAACCGAAAAAGTGGTCAGTGATACCAAAGCCGGAATTCAGGAAGTGAAAACTTCTATAGATGAGAAGGTTGAGCAAGCTTCAGAAAAAGCAGTTGTTGGAGTACAAAAAACTAAAGATCAAATTGCAGCTACTGCAGAAGTAGCTCTTGATACCAAAGACGCTATACATGATTTAAAATCATCTATCGGAACTAAAGTTGAAGGTGCTAAAGAAAGGGCACATGAAAGTCTATTAGGTGCTGAGGAAACAGTTGGAAAAACCGTGGTTGGTGCTAAAGATTCAGTTAGGAAAATAGCTGATGGTGCTAAAGAAAAAACGCAAGAAACAGTGGATGGTGCTAAAGAAGTAGGAGAGAAAGTTATTATAGGTGCTAAATCAACTGCAGAAGGAATCAAGGACGCCACTGATAAAACTGTTGATGGCGCTAAGAAAGCAAAAGATGAAGTCGAAGAAGCAAAAGAAAAAGTCGTAGATGGTGTACAGAAAATAGAAGAAGGAACAAAAGACAAATTGATCAAGGTAAAAGATGGTGTTGAGGAAGCTGCAACTAAATCACAAGAAAAGATCGTAAAAGTTGTCACAGATACAAAAGGCAGTATTAAAGAAATTGCAGATAAAACTGCGGACCGCATCGAAGGAATCAAATCTGCAGCAACTGAATCTGCCACCGAAACCAAAGAAGTAATTAAAGATGTAGAAGGCCAAACTGCTGCAAAACTTACGGATGCAATAGACGCAACTGCAGAAACTGCACAGAAAACAAAAGGTAAAATCATCGAAGTTGCAGTAGACACAAAAGAACGCATTGCAACTGCTGCGGATAAAACCAAGGCTACAATTGAAGATGCAACAGTTGAAAGTGCAACTAAAACCAAAGACGCAATTACAGAAACAAAGTCTCAAATGGCTTCAAAATTTACTGACCTAAAAGACGAAACTGCTGAAAAACTTACTGATGCAAAAGCTAAGATTGACAAATCCGCGTCTGAAACAACGGATAAAGCAGTTGATTTGAAAGAGACAGTTGATTCAGCAGCGGATAAAGTCTCCAAAGGAGTCAAGGAAGGGAAGAAGAAGAAAAAAAGCTTATTTGGACAAATAGGGGATACAATAAGCGACAAGTTTGATAAGTCAAAGAAGAAGGTAAAGGATGCTAAGAAAGACATCGATGAAGATTTCGGCAAAGTTAAACACGACGTGTCTCAAGTTGTGCATGCTGGTGCTTCAACTTTAGGTAAGACTAAAGAAAACCTGGAAAAAGTTGCTACAGATAAATTAGAAGAAACTAAAGTTTCCACAGCCAAAGCTCAAGGTACAATTCAAGATGTAAAAGAACAATCAGCTGCAAAAGTTGACGCTGTTATAGAAACTGCAGACGAAGCAAAAAGTAAAATTGCAGATGTAGCAAAAGACACCAAGCAGACCATGGAGCAAGTTGCTGATAAAACTAAGGACAAAATGGAAGAAACTAAAACTGCAACAACTGAAGCTGTAACAGATGTTAAAGATGCAATAAAGGATGGTGTTAAGGATACAAAAGACAAAATCGTAGGAGTCGCAATGGACACAAAAGAAACCATTGTTAAAGCTGCTGATAAAACTAAGGATAAAATTGAAGAAACGAAAACAGCAGCAACTGAAGCTACAACCAAGGCCGGAGATGCAATTAAAGATGCAAAAGATCAAGCAGCTGTAAAGGTTGGGCAAGCAAAAGACGCTGTTGCAGAAACAGCAGATAAAACAAAAAGTAAAATCGCAGAGGTAGCAAAGGACACAAAAGCAACAATAGAACAAGCTATAGACAAGACTAAGGAAGTAACCAAAGCTGCAGCCACTGAAGCTACAACCAAAGCCGGAGATGTAATTAAAGATACAAAAGATCAAGCGGCTACAAAAGTTAGCCAAGCAAAAGACGCTGTTGCAGAAACAGCAGAAAAAACAAGAAGTAAAATTGCAGAGGTAGCAAAGGACACAAAAGCAACAATAGAACAAGCTGCTGATGAGACTAAGGATAAAATCAAAGGATCCAAAGCAGCAGCAACTGAAGCTACAACCAAGGCTGGAGATGCAATTAAAGATACAAAAGATCAAGCAGCTGCAAAAGTTAGCCAAGCAAAAGACGCTGTTGCAGAAACAGCAGACAAAGCAAAAAGTACAATCGCAAAGGTAGCAAAGGACACCAAGGATACAATTGAACAGGCTGCAGATACAACTAAGGACAAAATCGAAGAAACCAAAGCTGCAGTCTCTGAAGCTACAACCAAGGCTGGAGATGCAATTAAAGATGCAAAAGATCAAGCGGCTGCAAAAGTTAGCCAAGCAAAAGACGCTGTTGCAGAAACAGCAGAAAAAACAAAAAGTACAATCGCAGAGGTTGCAAAGGAGACAAAAGCAGCAGTAGAACAAGCTGCAGATGAAACTAAGGATAAAATCAAAGAAACCAAAGCAGCAGCAACTGAAGCTACAATCAAGGCCGGAGATACAATTAAAGATACAAAAGATCAGGCAGCTGCAATGGTTGGGCAAGCAAAAGACGCTGTTGCAGAAACAGCAGACAAAACAAAAAGTACAATCGCAAAGGTAGCAAAGGACTCCAAGGATACAATCGAACAAGCTGCAGATACAACTAAGGACAAAATCGAAGAAACCAAAGCTGCAGTCTCTGAAGCTACAACCAAGGCTGGAGATGCAATTAAAGGTACAAAAGATCAAGCGGCTGCAAAAGTTAGCCAAGCAAAAGACGCTGTTGCAGAAACAGCAGAAAAAACAAAAAGTACAATCGCAGAGGTAGCAAAGGACACAAAAGCAGCAGTAGAACAAGCAGCAGATGAAACTAAGGATAAAATCAAAGTTACCAAAAATGCAGTCACTGAAGCTGCAACAAAAGCCGCAGATGCAATTAAAGACACACAAGATCAAGCAGCTGCAAAAGTTAGCCAAGCAAAAGACGCTGTTACAGAAACAGCAGACAAAACAAAAAGCGCAATCGCAAAGGTAGCAAAGGATACTAAGGATACAATCGAACAAGCTGCAGATACAACTAAGGACAAAATCGAAGAAACTAAGGCTGCAGCCGCTGAAGCTACAACCAAAGCCAAAGTGGCAATTAAAGATACAAAAGATCAAGCGGTCGCAAAAGTTAGTCAAACAAAAGACGCTGTTACAGAAACAGCAGACAAAACAAAAACTGCAATCGCAAAAGCAGCAAAAAACTCCAAGGTGGCGCTAGAGGAAGCTGCAGATACAACTAAGGATAAAATCGAAGAAACCAAAGCTGCAGCTACTGAAGCTACTACCAAAAGCATAGACGCTGTTAAAAAAGTAAAAGATGAAGCGGTTGCAAAAGTAATCGATGCGAAAGACACGATTGAAAAATCTACGTCTCAAGCAAAAACCGATACTACTGAAAAGACAAAGCAAGTAATCAAAGATACAAAAGAAAAAGCTGTCGACAAAATTGCTGATGCTAAAGATGAAGTAAAAGAAGCAATTGACTCATCTGCAGATAAACTTTCTAAAGATATCAGTGAAGGTAAGAAGAAGACAAAGGGCTTTTTCGGGCAGATAGGGGAGAAAATAAGCGACAAATTCGACAAATCCAAAAAAAAGGTAGGAGATGCTAAGAAGGAGATCGATGAAGATTTTGACCAAGCAAAACGTGACGTGGAAGAAAAATCTAAGCAGGCTGCTGTTGCTGCTAGCAGAAGCGTTGACAAAACTGAAGATACGATTAAGGTGAAAGCAGAAGAAGCAAAAAGTGTAGTTAAAGCAGGCCAGGAAACAATCGCCAGTGTTGTTAAGTCTGTGGATGATGAAATAAAAGAAGGAGTTGCTGAAGTAGCAAAGAAATCAGAAGCAGTAAAGGATACAGTTACAAGAATGGAAGACGATACCAATGACAAAACTCAACAATTAAAAGATCAAGGTTCTAAAATTAAACAAGACGTAACTAAAATGGAAGTTGACATCAAATCCTCTTTGGTGGATGCCAAAGAGGAAGTCGATGAGACACTCCAGGAAACCAAACAGAGTGCACTTCATGGTATCGCGGAAACGGTAGACATAACTAAAAAGGAAATTCTTGATGATGTTAACAAGGTCAAACAATCAGATGCGAAGAAGAAGTCGAAAGGTTTCTTAACGCAGATTGGAGGTATAATTGGTGAAAAATTTGACAAGACCAAGAAAACAGCAGAAGAAGTTGAAGCAGCATCTGTACAAGTAAAAGATAAAACTTTAGTAGAAGTAAAAGGTAAAGTTGTCGACTTAGGTGAAAAGGCAGACTCTGCAAAAAAAGCTATCGCGGTGACGACAGAAGAGTTAAAACTAATACAAGATGATGTTAAGGATGAAGCAATGAAGAAAAAGGATCAAATTAAAGATGCGTTTGTTGAGGCAGAGAAAGCAGCTGTAGAGAAAAAAGCTGATGTTAAGGAAACAGTAATGGGATTAGAAGATCAACTCATGGGCGAGTTTTCTAAGGTAGAGAAACAAGCCGTGGAGACTAAAGATGAAATTGAAAAAGCAGTTGGGGAACAGAAGGATCAAATTGTAAAGGTGGAGAAAACAGCTATGGAGACAAAAGGTGATATTAAGGAAGCAACCATCCAGAAAGGAGATGAACTGAAAGGAACATCAGCAAAGGCAGAAAAAAAGGCGAAGGAGGTAACGTTTGCAGCTGATGGCGTTAGAGATGGCATTGACAGTAAGCTTAAGAAAGCTGATGATTCAACATTGAAAAAAACTAGTGATGAGACGGCAAATTTTTTGGAAGAGCTGAAAAGCGATTCCAGTAAATTAATTTCAGGTGCAGATTTGGAAAAATCTAAGGATGATCTTAAAAAATCTAAGAAGTTAAAAGATAAACAGGAGAGCACTGAGGAGGAAAGAGAGGAGAAGAAGAAGAAGGGCTTTTTTGGGCAAATTGGTGAGAAGTTGGAGAAAACAAAGAAGGGTATAATTGGTAAATCAAAGGATGCTAAACACGAAGCAGCAGCTGAGGTTAAGATCTCAGAAGTGGTATCTGCTGACTCTGCAAAAGTGATCAAGGAAACTGTAAAAGACATTGATGATAAAAAAGAAGAAGCGGGTAAGGACAAAAGTCATGGTGAAGATAAAGCAGCAAAATTGAGCAAAGTCTCTGCTGTGATTAGTGAGGCGCAGAAAAATATTGAGGATACCGAGGAAGATACAACTAGTAAAGTAAAACATTCAAAGGATGAAGCAGATAACTTGGAGAAAGTTCTTGCTGATTCCGTTAAAGTGATTAAGGAAACTATAAGTGGTTTGAAGAAAGAGGTGGATAAGGGTGATGTGGGTAAAGATGATAAAATTAAAGATATAGATATTGTGATTAGCAAAGCTGCTACTCCCAAGCATGATCGAATTTTTGAATCATTTGAAGGTACCAAAGAGCAAGTTGCTGAAATAGTGATTACCCCCGATTCTCTAGACGAAAGCTTTAACGGCAAACGTAAACCGTTGTTTAGAATCGAGTCCGAGGAAGACTCAACGGAGTTTAACGTCTCCAAACGAGACAGCGTTCGTTCGAACGTCTTGGATAACTTGACTGAGCAAAAGTTGAAAGCGTTAGTGACGGATTTGGATGAAATGAGTAAAGCTCGCAAGTCCTCCATCGACGACGATTTGGATTTGAAGTTGGAGAAGCTAGAGAAAGCGATTGATACTTTAGAGCAGGCCGAGGATAAGATGGAGGGGAAGTTGAAGCGAGTTGAGAGGAAGTTTGAGAGAATGGCTTCAGATGTTCTAGAGACAGACAAGAAAGAGGCGGACGTAACGACGCCGGAAGTGGAGGAAAAGCGCGAGACTGAATTCCAAAAAATTGTATCGCAGCTTAGCGTGGAGGAAGTTTCTGATTTCCAGAGGGAGTACGCTAGCCTGTGGGACGAGCAAACTTTCTCACACACAGACGAGTGGGATTCTAAAACGCCAGAAAGTCAGGCTGACGTTATAGACCTTCCACAAGGTATTTCTTAATGTAGCTTTGTCCCCCCTTTCACGTAATCCTCTGCAACCAAAACAATAGTTTGTCATCTCTATGTCGATAGACTGTGTGCCAAGCATGTTAGATTCATAAACGCTTATTCTTAGGACTACATCTTTCCCTCTATTACAAACATATCGGGGCATTGTCATTGGTTAAAGGGAATCACCATATTTAATTTCGTAGGTGAGATAGTTTACATGGCGCCAGTAAAGCTAAACAAAGACACTTTAGTTAATAAGGCAGGAGTTGAGGTCGATGTCATTCCCAGAATGCGCAGCCCGTACGCGTCGCCTAAGCCCAAAAGGAAAAAACACAAAAAGCGTGCGCGGTCCGAGCTGGGGTTTCACGCTAAGCCGAATGTCGAAGAAGAGCGCGGAAGTCTCCCCGACCTGTACACTAACCAAAAAGGTGGCATACTGGATGCCATCATGCACATTAGTCCCCAAAGGTTTTTAAGTAGAAGCCCCGACGGTCGCAGTACCGCCTCGTTAAATTACGTTTCGAAAGAAGACGAAATCTCAATGTCCTTGGGTAGCACCGATTCGCTATCCAAGGGGGTTATAATGGACGCTGTGGTGAGCTGGCTCAACACATCCGGCTCTGTAGACTTCCTGAATCAAAGCGCGACAGACGCGAATGTGTCGCTTTTCGATGATATTGAGTCGGTAGAGTCTCGGGCAGATAACGTGGTTCCAGATATTTTCATTTCCGAAGACGAAGCCTTTTTATTATATCCCGACTCGCCACTAAATAAAAATCAAAGAAGATACCCTACCCAATCTGCTTTAGGTAAATACGATAGAGACCTGGTAGTAATCCTAGATTTTTTTTAAAGAAAACCGCGTGCCCGATATGTTTGAGTGTGTGATCTGCATGCGTTTTGTTGAACAGTTTTTCTTGTACACCTTTGCACTGGCAAAACTGGCTGATCTTTTCGATTATTACATAAGTTCTCTCCTTTTTGTTTGTTTTTATCCTCAGGTAAGTGTTTTTCATGGGAGATAGCAAATAACTAACAAAGTAAACCTGTGCTTTCAAATAATGAATTTAAAAAAAAATCTTTTGTACTACTAGCGCTAGACCCTGTTAACATAATTCCCCGTTATTTTTAGAAGTCAGCAGCGTACCATTAACCCATACATCTGCTGAAATAACAGCTTTACCACAACCTAAACCCCGAACAACTACTAAACCTTCAGAACTAACATCATCACCAGAAAAACTAACAGACACGACCAAAGACGAACAGGTTGATGAAAACGAAAGCTTAATCGAATCGTACTCAGAACGCAAGAAATTCTGGGAGAATGTAGGCAAGGAGGCATCGCAAGATGCAACGACTAAGAAACGCATGAGCCTTCAGGAGGAGAGCATACGGACGAAAGTAACTCCGATGAAGCGTACATCCTTACATGAAGTTCCTATACAACCGCCCGTTCCTAAACCTAGAATGACAGTACAAGCCGCCCAAAGTTTACCGGAACATTCCGAACAACCGGAACCAGAGGACGTGCCTGAAAAAATCGTTTCCGAGTATCAATCGTCTTATCAAGATCCGCAAAAGGTATCCCCGAAAAAGGAACCGCTCGAGACCTCCGACAGTGTTGACTCGGATAACGATAATTCCGGACAATACAACCTCTCGAGCGGGTATGAAAATACCGGCTACATTTCGGACAGTGGGGATGTCGAACATTACATATCAGACTCGGAAATTGAGGACAGGGTTCCGCAAATCCGCGAGAGGCAGATGAGCGTGTTCCAACCGTCGGCGCCAGGTCGCAAGAGTATTTACGAAAGATCGTGTTCCCTCCCAACCGAAGATCTCTATGAAGTCTCGGCGAAGAGTATATTATTACGCAAGCAGTACTTCGAGGAGCAGATTAAAAAAGAGATGGTCGAAGATGAATTGATGACGCAAATCGAGGAAGAGCCTTCGCCTGAACATAAAACCCTTGGAAAGTTACGGGTGGAGACGGAAGAGGAAGAACCCAGCGGTGTGAAAAGCGTGCCCGAAACCATCACCTACGCTACAGCGGAAATCGGGCCCACTAAAAAGGAATACGTCGCGGAGGCTCTAATCCTAGACGATGAAACCGAGATGGAACTAGAACCGGAAGTAAAAGATATTCTGGATTTCGAGGAAATCGTACACCCGGAACACATATTCAGAGCGCACAAAGTTCAAGTCGAATCGTCGACGGAGACGGAAAGCGCGCAGGACACGTCCAAGCCCGACTCGATGGAGGTGCATGTAGACAAGAGCGAGATCGAGGATTCCGAAAAAATGACCGACCTCGACGCAACCGATCTAGAAACCAAATCAATTGACTCGCCCAACGCTGTGGAGTTATCCCCGAAAACCCTTTTCCAACAGGACATTTGCGAGATTCCAGAAATCACTGTTAGTCTTTCGGGAATGCAAAGACGCATAAGTGAAGAGAGCGATGAGTACAAGCAGGAAACAATCCCACCAGAGGGCGCACAAAGGAGCGAGGTCTCATCGCCTATATGCCAACCGGAAGAGCACATACAAGACACGATATGGGAAGTATCGGTGGAATCCCAACCCCAGGCTTTCGAGGAGAGGGCGGTTGAAATTCCCGCCGAGAGTCAAGTTTTCATTGAAAAAGACGACGAGCTGAGCGGCAGCGTGCGAGATGAATCGGACATGGGCTCGGAAATCCATCAAGATCACTCGGAATCATGCAGCTCTGACCGGCGATCAGAAAGCCAGGCCGATATCGAACGCATAATTTTAGAAAGCCTGCACCACCAAAAGATATCTCCAGAAGAAGCCAAGTTAATCGCCAACGAATTAATCGCCGATATCGAAGCCGAAATCAGCAAACGACACACCGGCGAAGAACTACCGCCGGCACCCGAATACGCGCAAAATCAAGTCTCCGATTACCTACGCCAACTAGCCGAAACGAAAGGTTTGGACTCCAGAGAGGTCGAGCTGGTGCAATCCGTTCTCGAGCGCAAGCAACGCGAGCTATCAAAATTATCCCGCGGAGACACCCAAGCCTCAAGCATGGAAATAACCGACGAAGATCTCAAGTACAGCGGCACCGATTACTCCCCGAGCGGAAGCCGAGCTCACATCTTGGAGGAACAAATCGACCAGCTCCAGGCGGAACGCGTCGAGCCGCACCTAGACGAAGAAATCGCCAGAGAGGTAATTGATGAATCGCGTTATAAAGAAACTAGCGTGTCAAAAGATTACGAGGTCACCGAGGACGACAAAAGCGTTTCCGTCAAAACCAGCTTGGATGTATCTGTGGGAGAAACCATTAAGGGCGAAAAAGTCACCAAGGAGCGCAAAGACGTCATCATGGAAGAAGACGAAACCCTTTTAGATTCCGTCTCCGAGGAAGCGGAAAATTTGATCACGAAAATCGACGCCGATTCCCGACAGGTGGAACACATACAAACATCCGACTTTTCTAGCTCGACACTCACACACGCACACATTACAGATGAGAGCACTTTCAGCGGGAAAAATATTACGCAAACCGAGACCGCGATCAGCGAGGATAGAGTCACCGGGAAATCAACGACGGAAATAACCGAACAGGGCATGGAAAAAGTTAAAGGTGACTATCATTCCGAAGAGATTTCCGAAACCATCCTAGATGGCGAAATCACCAGCAAACTGGTCAGTGATGTCAGAAACGTGGAGGGAATCACCGACTCGAAATTAGAGCAAAAAATCGAGCAATTCGATCAAACCGAAACGAAGGATGATGTTGAAGTCATCACCACGAAAACGGTTTCTCATGTATCTGAAAAGAAAGAAACGTCGGTTATAGATACCTCCAGGCAGGAATCCACGACGACAACTAGCAAGATAATCAGCGAAATTGCTGAAGGTGATCTGCAGGAGTTGCTCTCCGCCGGACAAATCGTTTACGAACCTGATTCTGAGAAATCCGAGGTGATCGTTAGTCATGAGATAGTGCGCACGCTAAGTGATGAATCTAAATCTAGTCAGGATGAGTTTAAATCACCGGAGGAAGTCCTGTCGTCCAGTTCGGATCGCAAACCGGATTCCGAGGTGAAGGTGGTTATGAGGAAGTCACGCGATACTAGCAGTAGTAGTAGCAACTTGAAACCTGACAGGAAATCGGGATTGGATTTTGAGGCCTACTCCAGTTCGGGAGAGAGTCATTACCACAGCTTTGAAATCGACAGTGGGAAAAGCAGACCTTGCTCATCCGATGTCGAGGGTTTAATCGCGGCCGGCTCTTCCGAGTACGAGAGCGCGTTGACTTCCCAAGGATCATCAGCACCCTCCAACGTAACATCAACGGAATACCACACGGCGGTCAGTAGCTTGAGTTCTAAAGACAGCATGAAGAGTTTAGATAGTGAAAGCTCTGGTAACCTAGCCAGCATCGAGATCTCCGAAGCTTCAGAAACACTAGTACCTTCCGAGTTTGAGTTAGGTGACAATAACGTGGATGAAGAGTTGAGTTTTGATCAACCTTTCATGACCCGACAAAACACCGACCTGAGTGAATCCGAGAATATCCCTACGGACGCACAACAATCTATAGATATATCCGAGGAGGATTATCTCAATGAAGCTAACGAGATATTAGAAACGACGTCCAGAATGAAAAGGTCGCAGGAAATGACGTTCCAGCCTGAATTGAGGAAATTAGGACCGGAGTCCCCGCAATTTGAAGGTGAGGAAAAGTTGGGAACTAGTTTAGATGATGGTAGCGTTCTAAGCGTGAGCTTATCGAGCACTTCCAGCATGGCGCAAAGAACCGTTATTGAAATGGAACCCGGCGTGACCATATCGCGCACCTCTGATCATTTAAGCTTCGATGATCCGGAAACAAGGGGAAGCCGGGAGAGTTTGTCGCACACACCAATTTCGACGTTAACAAGCGAAATCTCCACATCAACACACTCCTTCCCGCAAGATTTTAAAATCGACACCGTAACACTGACGACGTCATCAGTTGATGAAAACGGGATTCAGTCCGTTAGCACGCAAGTGATCTCGCAAACGCATACACCAGAAGCTGAAATTTCAGTACTAGACGAATTCAAGGATAAACAAGGTGACACTATTGAACCTAAGAAACGAGGACATAGACGGACGGAGAGTACCTCTTTCATACCCCCCGTAATCCCCGCTATAGCAACATCAACGATGTTGGATATGGAGAAAAAGTTGCATTCGGATTTAGCGGAAAGCTACCTACAAGGGTTGAGTTACAAGGAGGGTAAAAGCGATGAGAAGAAAGACGTTGATGAGTCTTACGATCAAGGCTTGCAGAGGGATGTATTCGAAGGAAAGTACGCTGTAAGCGAACCAGACACCGACGAGACGAAATCCGAAGCTTTAAAAATCGACGATACCGACACCGAAATCCGCGAGTTAACAGCTGTAAGCCCAACCACCGCTGGCTCAATCAGTCCGGAACCTTTTGATGATTACGAACCGAAACTTCAGGAAACGGAACCAGTCATAATCACACCTAGCCGCTCACCCGATATAAAAATCCACAAAGATACGCATAAATCAAGCGCTACCTCCAGCGAGAAATCAAGTTTTGAAGAGGCCGAAGCCGAGGCGGCGTTCAGCATGGTGGCTCACATCTCACCAGCACACAAGGCCAAACAGATTTGCCCGATTTTAGAAGATGAGGACGCCGAAAAACACGAGTTGGAAACCAGAGAACGCGCGCAGAAGGAGTTGGAAGAGCGCCGCGCCCAACACCGCGATCAAAGTCCTGGCGCAATACCCGACATCAAAGTCACGCAACACATGACGCCAATGGACCGAAAAGGATTCCACTATCCCGACCTTGAATTAGAGGAGAAGGACGTCGACGTTCAGATGTCGACGCCGCAAACACCGGCTTCTAACTCTAGCAAGAGCTCGGAATCAACGGATCAGGGTAGGGAGTATGTTTTAGATGAATCTGACGTAGTGTCAATTCCGGAGGAATCTGACAGTCAGCTAGCCGAGGAGAGGATGTCCGAGGCTGCAACCGTCGTGGAAAAGACCGAAGTGTATGAAACCGATAAGGAAACGGGTTCACCGACGGAATCCCCGAATAGCGACTCCTTCGAGATGCTCGAGAAACCTGATTTAATCGACGAATTCGTAGTTATTGAAGAGGTCGCTAAGGAAGCCCACGAGACCGATATGGAAGGAAAGAGCGTCAGAATCTCTAAAGGTAAGACCAGTAAGAAACACGACGAGGAAGTCGAGGAATACCTGGTAAAATCAGCACCATCACCCGCTACGAAAATGACGGAAATTAAGTACTACCCAGACGGATCATCCAGTGATGAGCTAGGCTTCGAATTCGAAGACAGTCCTCCGATGGCCAATCAAAAAAGCACCGGTGCTTCAACCAAATCAAGCCCCAGAGACTACGTTTACGAATACGACCGCGAATTAGAGGCCAACAAGAAATGGATCGAGCAACAATTCCAAGGCGACCACGCCGCTATGATGGCGGCCGGTTACGGATACGAAATGGAGTTCGAACGCCTCCCGCTTGAAGATATCAAAGAGGAAGATATAACCGATTTAGAGTCGCGTATAGGAAGCCTGAATTCCCAGAAGGAATCCGGAGGTAGTTTAGGCAGCGTTAAAGATTCCTACTCGAGCACCCCCGAATACGACGTTTTAGCCGGAAGACGTTACTTCACGAAATCCGGAGAAAACGATGATATCTCCATGTCTAGTCTGCAGGAGTTCGAAAATTTAGAAAGGGCAATGTCGCTGGAAAATAGGAGAATCCACCAGGGCTCGCAGGACTCGTCCAGTAATGGAAGTTTTAAGACGCGGTATTTCGGAAGAAGCGGGCAAGGCGATGATGTTTCGGTGAGTTCGCTGAAGGAATTTGAGGGATTGGAAATGGCGTGTATTGCCGCGCACAAGGTGGAAATCAAGGCGAAGGAGGAGGAGATGTCTCTAGCTCAAATCGATGAAGGTCAGGAGAGCCTCGCTTCGGAAACGGAAAGTTGTGACACTGCAGCTGGTACTGATAAGAAACACGAATCTGATGAGGAGGATTACGAGAAGCGGATGTTTGAAATTGATGAGATTATCAGGCAAGCGCAGACTAATGTGGAACGGTTTATTGATTTGAGGGATGGAGAGCGGACTGAGTCGATTGGTCGCGGGGACTCTGTTGAGGAGGTTTCTAAGATTCCAGATCTTGACCTTGATGCACCGATCGCGAAGACTACAAAGGTGCAATGGGGGGATGCTGAAGATGTTATGTTGGCCTCCACCGATTCGTTGGATATGAAGGAGAAAACTAGTCTCCACGGTAGCGCGGATAGTTTGGATCAAAAGACCGCTATGGATGTGATGACGGCTAGCACCGATTCGATCGAGTTTCAAGCTCAAAAATCAAAGGAGATGTTCACCACCGATAGCATTGAAGTTAAAGACCTTGGGTACGGAATGACCTCCAGTGATTCTTTAGAATTAGCCACTGGTGCTA
Organism: Ocypus olens; assembly: GCA_910593695.2. Classification (NCBI taxonomy): domain Eukaryota; kingdom Metazoa; phylum Arthropoda; class Insecta; order Coleoptera; family Staphylinidae; genus Ocypus; species Ocypus olens. The sequence goes on from OU343050.1 coordinate 8,498,625, forward strand.
ACGTGGCAGGATTCAGCGATTCGATCGATGAAGATGGTTCACGTATAGGAGGAGGAGATCAGAGTAGCTCAAGCACGGGGAAGGATGTTAGTTTATCAGCTAGAGAAGACGAAAGCCTAGATCAGCAGAAAGCGGCTGCTGATTTGATGCTGGAAAGCACTGATAGCATAGCTTCGACTTCAACAGCAACACACGCGACCTACCAATATGATACCGATTCCGTTTATTCGGGTAGTTTCACCAGTGGAGGATCTAACACCATGGTTTCTTCCACAGATAACATAGGCCCTATCACTAGAGAGTCCGTGAATATCGCGGAAGCCGTCAGGAAAGTGTGGTTTGACGATGAGGACGACTCTAGTGATAGCAAACCGTACGTCACGGAAGTGATCGAACCGGGTGAGACGGAAGTCACCAGGTACACTTTTAAAGGGCCGGAATCCGAGCAGCAGATGAGACAATTCATTGAGAGTTTCGGTGAAGGTGAGGAGGTTCACGAGGAAGAAACTGTCGACGAGGCCGGTAACATACACATAAAGCGCACTGTTACAAAGAAAGTTGTTTTCACAGACGACGGAACTAATGAGGAATTATTTAAGGAGGGTATGGCGAAAAGGAGCTACTTTGACGAAAAGGGAACTAAAACGATTTACACACAACAATTCGATCAAACCGCTGACACTAGCGCTGCAGTGAGAAGTTTACTAACATCCATAGCTGGAGATTCATCAGGTTTGTTAAGACTTTAATACGAACAACCCTCCTTTTATCCGAATCAGTTCTCCCCCGTTCTTGCTATCATTTTCTTTGTATCACCTAGTAAATCACCGATTTTAATTTATGTTATATTTTTTGGTAAGTTTTATTTCTTGATTACTGCATGCTTTTCTACTAACACAACTTAACCTACGTGAACTTTGATGTAAAACAAGTTTTTCTGTTTAGGCGAGGCCTCCGTTAGCTGGCAGCACGTGGAAACCTCCAGCACCAGAAAAGGTAGATATTTTTAGTTTGATGTGGGGTGTTTGTACAAATTGTGGTTATTTCGTAGCAACATCTCGTAGACGCCCATTACCACTTGAAATCAGTTTAGATGACAGGACTATGATCGAAGTCGATCCGAGGGAACACGACTGGCGTTTTAATTTACCACATCATGGTAGCTAGATAGATGTTCCCAACTCGTACTCTCTCACAATTTTTTTCGCATGTTCCAACCGACCAAATTTTATCACGTTCTCAGTCAGTGTCATACAAATTTCTACCTTAATTTTTTTACCTCAAGTGTTGCATTTTTTGTCATTCGTTTTAATTATAAGTACGGTGTGGTACTAATGTTTGGATTTTGTTTTAAAGCTGAGAAGGATGAGGCCAGCGCTAGTATGCCGGAACAAACTGGGTAAGTAAAGTTGTACCAAGCACTCGAGGCGATCTTGGAATTCAATTGGCTCCGGAGATTTGTTGTTACTTTTTTACCCACACATCTCAAATGGTCGGTAATACCGTAGCACAAACGTTATTTTGTGTGGGTTTAGTACCAAAGCCAACTAGTGGCATGAATCTATTAAAAATCATCATCAAGATGGTTATGACCGTTATGGGAAAGTAGCAAGTAAAATGAAATTTTTCAATACTCTAAGTGGTTTATATCGAGGGTATATCGAGTTCGTGTTGGAAATCTCGAGTCATGTCTGCACTAAAATCACACGCGTGAAATGTTGGTTGCAGTTGAATGGTGACATGTTAGATATTATAATTAGGGGTTATTAACACGTTCGCTGCCACCGCAATTGGGATTCGGTGACAGCGAACGTGTTAACATCTGGCAAGTACTTTACGCGTGCGCGTGTGATCTTAGCTCAGACATAACTGTAGATTTCCAGCGCCAACTTCATCGTCGATTTTTGTTGTATGCTCGTTATAAAGAAATATTTATTAATAATAATATATTTCGTCGGCTGATCTAATTTAAAAATCCATTTCTTGATAATGAACTAATTACTTGTTTTATTTCTTACAGACAAGCAAAGGATCAGCAACAGTTATCCAAGGAAATGCAAGCTATACTAAAGGAAATGGAGAAGGAGAGTAAGAAGTAAATCCCAATCTAGACGACTTATACATCCTTTATGTGAGGATTAACGTTTATCGCTTAACTATATTTAAGAGCTACTTTAACTGACTAAATTACAAAAAAAATTGAGATTTTACACAATTTTCAATCACATGCTTGGTCCATTTACTGCTACTTTTAAGTGTAATTAAGTTATATATATAGTCCATAATTCCAAACCGTTCTATCCCGCCCACCGATTATACAACAACAAAAAAAAAACTAAAGTTTTTGCCATTTTACATCACCCAAGCAAACGTCCGGGAGTAATCCAAGATTACCCCCAGGCGTTTCTTGCTACTATAAGTAGTAAAACGATATATTTACTTGTGCAATTTGTATTTATTTACGCAATGTTTTTTATATATTTATTGACAAGCCAGGATGTGCTGCAGCCGCCTTCTAGATGTAAAGTATTTTTCTCCGCTGATCTAAAACAAAAAAAAAACATAACATAGCTAGTTCACCGACGCTTGCAGCACACCCTGGATTTTTAGCGGCGTACTTAAATAAATTATAGGAAAATTAAAAAGAAGAAGGTCGAAGTATAATAAGTAATGATAACTTAAAAAAATATAAAGCTTTTTGTATTTCATGTACAGCTTTATGGCTTCTTATATATTCTCTTGTTAAATATTGATTAATTTAAATGATGATGAGTATATTTTTGTAAGTTATTATTGCTTAACAAAAATTTGTATAAAATGGAACGATGTTTACAGAAATTTAAAAAAATAATTATTATTAGTGTCTAGCTAGCTTAAATATTGAAAAAAAAACATGGAAAGTGGATCTGTTGTTTCCCCCTTCTCCGCGGTCGAATCTTGTGGTCAGATTTTGGGAGGCGGGTTAGTGGTTTATCCCGCTTTTCCCAGGGGTCGCGGGTTCGAGGGAAACGCCATTTCGTAAATGATTATTATATAAATTTTATTTAACTCAATGTGAATTATATTAATATTATAAACATGTGTATCAAAATATTTAAAAATAAAGCTTTCAATAAATTTGTTGTTTCTAATATTTTTATTTTAGTATCGTACTTTAAGTATCAAATAGTTTATTGCAAACATATACTGAACTCCTTCAATGTTTGTAATTTATTTTCCCCGGATATGTCTACCGTAAGGTTTGTCCAATCCATAAAAGCGGGGATCGTGCAAATATTAAAAACTACAAACGCGTCACAATTTTGCCTAAATTTTCGAGTAGTAATTATATGGACATAAGACATTACATTTATGAATTTTAACACGGATTTACGTACCAGAGATCTAATACACATTATTCAATTTATTAGTCCTTGATTCTCATATAATCAAGTATAATAGTTTCCAAGCTCATACATTTCAGGCTTCCTCTGGGGTTCCCCAGGGTACAAACTCCGGCCCACTGTTGGTTGTCATCTTTATCAGGGGTCTCCAAACTACGGCCCGCGGGCCAAATACGGCTTGCGACCTCATCGAGTCCGGCCCGCGGCAAGCGTTACATTTTCCGCAAATGTCACATTTTAAAATTCTATAACGATTTTTTGTTACAGGTTTTGAAATTAGTTATAAAATTGATTATATCTTGGCCCGCTAGGTTATTAAGAATTGTACATAAGGCCTGCGATGGAAAAAGTTCGGCGACCCCTGATCTATATAAACGATTCATTTGAATCATAATCCGTGTTTTGAATTCATAATTTATCTTTCAATAATATCTACTTGATAGCTATAAATATATTACATATAATGACTTCACAGGTCATACATTTCAGACTTCCTCTGCGGTTCCCCAGGGATCAAACTTAGGCCCACTGTTGCTTATCATTAATATGAACGATTCAATTAAATCCATAACCTGTGTTGTGAATTGCAAGCTTGTCGACACAACATTCTAAACGGGGACATAAGAAATTTAGTTCCGGTGGCTTTATTTAGATGGCGCCAGAGTAGAAATTCGACGGATTTCTGTGAATTGTGTCTGTTGTAAACTCTAGATGGCGCTTTTAGATTGCAATTTATCTTCATGCCATGTCGTATCGATGGATTACCCTATACGCACAGTACGCACGTGTGTATAGAGACAAATTTCCGGACGCGACAAAATTAAAAAAATAATTTAGTAAAATGAAAAGGTGGCGAATATATTTACCGACTCACAGATGTTTTATTGGCATAGGAAAAACACAATAAAATTCCCAATTTTTATCACTCTCAAATACTTCAGACTCAGTTTGTTCGAACATATCGCTGCTTCCATATCGAACGTCCATATATTCGCAATAATCGGAATTTTCTGTAATATTACATAATTATATAAAAAGTTAGAGTAACATGTTTTAATTATTATGAGTGATAGTCGCAAAAGAATAAGTGGTGCTCATTATAAAGCATTGCCAAAGAAAAATCGAAATGCAAAAATCCAAAATGGATAATTATTATACAGTGCGCGCCTAAAATAAAGTCAGTAAAATCGAAATGAAATATTTTTGGAAAAATGCTCGAATTTTCTTTGATAAAAATACACATTTATGCATGAAAGTCGATTTTCAGTCCTTATTTGTTTTTGAGTAATGACGTCAGCCATTTTGTTTTTAAATGGCAACCCCCTATTTTTATTCTTGATTTTGAGAGATCTTTTCATAGTCGAACTGGAAGTATAAAAATCTTGCCATCTTACATGAGAAAATTTTCGAGCAAATGACAATTGACAATTTTTTCTAGATGAAATATTTCGCCAATCGATTCATCTCGTTCTTCTGATGAAGAAAAAGGTTTTTCGTAAAGGTCTACGATTATTATTAAAAAAGTTGATTTTTTCGACTTTTTTCATTTTCGTGTTTTCTTAGCTGACGTGTCACGGGCTTCAAATTGTCATTTGTTGTTGCACAAGTACACTTTCTGAAGGATCTTGAAGGGATTTTCCGCCGATGTATAGAAACCCTGAATCGAACCAGTAGTTTCTTCAGGAAATCATTTCAAATGCAATTTTTAGGAAAAAGTAAGAAGGGGTGACCTTTGGATGATTTTTCAGGTTTTCGTCAAAAATTTTAAATCGCCAACCCGGCTAATTGACACACGAGGAACACAGATTTGAAAACGGCGTTTAAATTGGACTCTTAATTCAGCTGCTACGGCCGTTCAAAGTCTGAAAAAATCGACGTTTTTCAAAATGTTCCATAAAGTTCATGGTGATATGCTAACTTTTTTGTATTTTTTTCTAGATGAAATTTCTGAACGCCAATTGATTTATCTCGTTCTTCTGTTAAAGAAAAAAGGTATTTCGTAAAGGTCTACGATTTTTATTAAGAAAGTTGATTTTTTCGACTTTTTTCATTTTTGAGTTTTCTTAGCTGACGTGTCACGGGCTTCAAATTGACATTTGTTTTTGCGCAAGTACATTTTCTGAAGGGTCTTGAAGGGATCTTTATAGTGATGTATAAAAACCCCGAATCAAACCAGTGGTTTCTTCAGAAAATCATTTCAAATGTAATTTTTGGCAAAAAGTAAGAAGGATGATTTTTCAGACTAATTGACACACAAGGAACACAGATTTGAAAATCGCGTTTAAATTGAAGAAAATTTTCGAGTTTTCTTTGCTGACTTGTCACGGTTTTCAAATTGACATTTGTTGTTGCGCAAGTATATTTTCTGGAGGGACTTGAAGAGATCTTTACTGTGATGTATAGAAACCCCGAATCGAACCAGTGGTTTCTTCAGGAAATCATTTCAAATGCAATTTTTGGGAAAAAGTAAGAAGATGTGACCCTAGGATGATTTTTCAGGTTTTCGTCAAAAATTTTAAATTGCCAACCCGAATAATTGACACACAAGGAACACGGATTTGAAAACCGCGTTTAAATTGAACTCTTAATTCAGCTGATATGGCCTTTCAAATTCTGGAAAAATCGACGTTTTTCAAAATTTTCCATGAAATTCATGGTGATTTGCTAACTTTTTTTGCAATCGAACGCCAATCGATTTATCTCTGTTGAAGAAAAAGGTATTTCATAAAGGTCTACGATGATTATTATGAAAGTTTATTTTTTCGATTTTTTCCATTTTCGAGTTTTCCTTGCTGACGTGTCACGGGTTTCAAATTGACATTTGTTCTTGCGAAAGTATATTTTCTGAAGGGACTTGAAGGGATCTTTACTGTGATGTATAGAAACCCCGAATCGAACCAGTGGTTTCTTCAGAAAATCATTTCAAATGAAATTGGATGATTTTTCAGGTTTTCGTCAAAAATTTTAAATCGCCAACCCGACTAATTGACACACAAGGAACACAGATTTGTAAACCGCGTTTAAATTGGACTCTTAATTCAGCTGCTACGGCCGTTCAAAGTCTGAAAAAATCGACTTTTTTAAAAAATTTCCATAAAGTTCATGGTGACTAGCTACCTTTTTGCAATTTTTTCTAGATGAAATATTTCAACGCCAATCGATTCATCTCGTTCTTTTGATAAAGAAAAAGGTATTTCGTAAAGATCTACGATTATTATTAAGAAAGTTGATTTTTTCGACTTTTTTCATTTTTGAGTTTTCTTAGCTGACGTGTCATGGGCTTCAAATTGACATTTGTTTTTGCGCAAGTACATTTTCTGAAGGGTCTTGAAGGGATATTTATGGTGATGTATAAAAACCCCGAATCGAACCAGTGGTTTCTTCAGGAAATCATTTCAAATGTAATTTTTGGGAAAAAGTAAGAAGGATGATTTTTCAGGTTTTCATCAAAAATTTTAAATCGCCAATCCGACTAATTGACACACAAGGAACACAGATTTGAAAGCCGCGTTTAAATTGGACTCTTAATTCAGCTGCTACGGCCGTTCATAGTCTGAAAAAATCGACGTTTTTCAAAATTTTCCATAAAGTTTATGGTGATATGCTAACTTTTCTGCAATTTTTTCTAGATAAAATTTCTGAACGCCAATCGATTTATCTCATTCTTCTGTTGAAGGAAAAGGTATTTCATAAAGGCCTGCGATGATTATTATGAAAGTTGATTTTTTCGACTTTTTTCATTTTTGAGTTTTCTTAGCTGACGTGTCACGGGCTTCAAATTGACATTTGTTTTTGCGCAAGTACATTTTCTGAAGGATATTGAAGGGATCTTAATGGTGATGTATAGAAACCCAGAATCGAACCAATGGTTTCTTCCGGAAATCGTTTCAAATGTAATTTTTGGGAAAAAGTAAGAAAGATGATTTTTCAGGTTTTCATCAAAAATTTTAAATCACCAATCCGACTAATTGACACACAAGGAATACAGATTTGAAAACGGACGCTTAATTCAGCTGCTACGGCTGTTAAAAGTCTGAAAAAATCGACGTTTTTCAAAATTTCCCATAAAGTTCATTGTGACTTACTAACTTTTTGCAATTTTTTTTAGATGAAATTTTTGAACGCCAAACGATTGATCTCGTTCTTCTATTGAAGAAAAAGGTATTTCGTAAAGGCCTACAATGATTATAATGAAAGTTTATTTTTTCGATTTTTTCCATTTTCGAGTTTTCTTTGCTGACTTGTCACAGGTTTCAAATTGACATTTAATGTTGTGCAAGTACATTTTCTGAAGGTACTTAAAGGGATCTTTACTGTGATGTATGGAAACCCTGAATCGAACCAGTGGTTTCTTCAGGAAATCGTTTCAAATGGAATTTTTGGCAAAAAGTAAGAAGGATCATTTTTCAGAGGTTTTCGTCAAAAAATTTAAATCGACAATTTTAATTAAATTCGACTAATTGCCACAGAAGGAACACATATTTGAAAACTGCGTACAAATTGGATTCTTCGTTCAGCCACTACGGCCGTTTAAAATCTGAAAAAATCGACTTTTTCAAAATTTTGCATGAAGTTTATTGCGACTTGCTAATACTCCGTGATTTCTTCAATACTAAGCCCTTGTACGGGCATATCTCTAATTAACTCTGGAATTTGTTTCTTCGAGACAAACAATGGTAGGCTTTACCAAAATTTCGTAGTATATTTGTAACTTTCGTCTTTCACAATCAATCTCTTTAATTCTTTATTTAGGTCCAGAAATCGTAGGATTTTGAGAGTCATTGTATATTGTGTTTTCTTCAATGTTAAGTTGATCAGCTTTAAGGCGCGCTACAGTTTCATCTCCAGTTCCAAAATTGGAACTGCTGCTGTCGATTGGTAAACTACTGGATCTGCTGGTTTAAGAGGAAGAGGAAGGAGGAAGAGATGATCTAGTTTTTTAACAGGAAATATAAATTTTGAATCTGCATCAGTAGTCATTGGTGAAATTAATTAATCGGTTTGATTGTTTTCCATTAGCCATACTTTAGGAGTATTCGGACTAGGTGTATGGATATTAGGTGAATCTTGATTTGATTGGTTGATAGAAATTTTGCTGTCTGCTTCCTTTGAAATAATAACCGGCTGCAACTCCTAGTATTGAAATGGTACCATAAAGGTGAGTATAGACTAGAGCATTTACTAGTAACAGAACAACGAGCTCTATGATATGTTCTAGTGTATCACCCTCACGAACCAGACATCTTTTGACGACAGCTTTTGAAACTGAGCATTTTCCTGTATTGTACCATTCGTTAGAACGTTACATTACATAGAAGTGCTCGAAAAAATGCTCTAGTGTATATCCACCCTAAGACTAACATTTTCTGTATCATTTTCATTTACCGTGTTGACTAACGAACGTCCACACCTATTCGTTTTTTGGAAACAATAGTACTCTTAATAATCATCAACAGTGTACCAAGTTAAAAATAATCACTTACCAGAAAATCCCGTCAAAATTATTGTCTGTCTTTTATATCAACGTTTTTAACTTTGTAGATTTGAATAAAACACTTTAACTTTTTTATACCACTATATTTTATTTATGTGACTAGTTTCGACCATTCACTGATCATTTTCAAACATGAGTCTCATGTTTTCTTCCAATATACAATCAAGATGTACCACGAAGTAAATGCCGTCGCCAACATTAAACGTTTCTAACTTTGTTAATTTCTTCCAGCATAGCAAATGAAACAAAGTAATCATACTTTTATTTCAATACGTAATCATTAAATATCGATACAAATTTGTATAAAATAAGCAAATCTTAAATACAAATATTAACATAACTACAATATTACAATATAACGTTATTTCTAATCTAATATTAACAAATGCCAGAGATCGATAGCTCAGACTAACAAGTTTTTAAAATTCATATTAGTTTCGTGTTTTCGTAAATGTATTATCTGAATAAAGATATTATGTATATTAACAAATTACTACCCATTAGTAACATTCGACGGGTCGTTATAAAATGTAATTTAATAATGACACCCGAGTGGAGATCCATAAATAAGTGCGGATGGCAATTGGCCAAACATTACCTTTACTGTGCGACCTCCGGCGCGAACTGAATAACGTCAAAATCAATGCCTTCGCAGTTCCATTGTGTATATTTAATAGGATGTGGCCCATTGTGAGGAGAACTCTTGTAGTTCAAGTGAGTTGTGTGTGAAACCATCTCGGGAAATTCTGTAAAACGAGTTGATTTTAGGACAAGAAGAAATGGAATCTTTGCTATGGAATGTGCACATTCAAAGTAAAGGTATAATTTCTACGAGTATTTTACAAAAGTTATGAAGATATACGAGTTTAATATAGAAACCGAATTTATTTATTATGTCACAAACAAAAAAGATATTACCTATCCAATCACATATTTAACATTTATATATAAATATACCAAGCAATGTTGTTGTTATCAAGTTTAGGCTACTTTAAATATTTAAATTATTAAAATCTGAACGTATATTTTATAGTCATTGTAATATAAAAGATTTTTATTATTATTACATAAGCTTTTATCAGAATTTACTAGATACTGGCCAAAAGACCACGAGTGTTATCAGCCACTTACAGTACCTGTAACCATGGATGCAATGCTTATTTACGTTGTCGGTGGCGGAAAAAAATACACTGGAGGAAAAAAAATTAAACACTTTAAATTCGTGAAATTTCGGCGTATTTTCAATCGAATTTGATGAATCTTTGAGGGAGATAAACTTTGAAGTGTCTTCTTTAAAGTCATGCATGCGAGCTTAAGCGAAACGCTTCCGCCCCCCTTTAGCACCCCTGTGAAAAAAATGTTTTTTTCAGAAAACCATGTCCAACTTTGACGATGTCTATGGAGTTGGAAAAATTTTGTCGACTCGATCCATCACAAAGGCATTAAAATTTGATCAATTCCCTATGCAGGATTCAGAGAACGAACTTCCTACGACGATTTGGCACCAAGTTATGGGTGTTTGAAAAAAAAGTGCATTTTTCGCAAATAACTCAGCGGCTTTTCAACCAAATTTAATGATTATTTCGGAAAAAATATCCCATTTCGGCCCTACTTTAAGGGGGTAAACTCAGATTGGAATGATCCCTTTTCGAACCCTTCAACCTTGAACGAAAAAAAAAACAAGATTTTGGGCAAAAAACGTCCAACTTTGGCAACGTGTACCGAGTTGGATAAAATGTGTCGACTCGATCCACCGAAAAGGCATTGAATTGTGTTCAATTAATGGGACTTTTCCCGAAAGAATCATCAAATTTGGTTGAAAAGTCACTGAGTTATGTGCAAAAAACCTCAAAATGCACTTTATTTTCAAACACCCATCACTTGGTGCCAAATCGTCGAAGGAACTTCGTTCTTCGAGTCCTGTATAGGTAATTGATCAAATTTTAATGCCTTTATGGTTGATCGAGCCGATAAAATGTTTACAACTCCGTAGACATCGTCAAAGTTGGACATGGTTTCCAGAAAAAAACTTCTTTTTTTCATCACAGAGGTGCTAAAGGGGGCGGAAGGGGTTACGCTTAATTTCGCATGCATGACTTTAAAAAAGACACTTTAAAGTTTTTCGCCCTCAAAGATTCATCAAATCGATTGAAAATACGTCGAGTTATGGCGGTTTGAAAATGGTCGAAATTTCACGAATTTCAAGTGTTTCATTTTTTTTTCCTTCGGTATATTTAGGTATTTTATAATTTAAATTGCGTTTATATTGGGCAGCTCCAGCCCATTTTGAAAATTTTTCCATCAATGGATTGCAGTCACGGAATTTATGTGGATAGGGTAAAACATCTGAAATTTCACCTTCAACTGTTTTCTTGTGTTTTATGATAGCTCTTAAAGGCATGGCCAGATTTTGGAAACGTAGGTAATGTCTTCTACTTGTTGGGTAAATACAGATAGATTCTAAAAGAATTTTGTCTTTGATTGTTGATTTTTCAAATTTGAAATTTCAACGGAAATATCCATTTTAAGCAATTACGAGCAATTTTGAAAAATGTCTGCAAGTGTGGGCGGTATATCTCGAACTTTAATTGGGATTTATTTGTGAATGAAACTTCAAACTTAAGATTTATTAGACAAACGGAAGAACTGAAAAGCTTTAGGTAAAATGTTGAATACCGGAAGTATACGTCCACTTCTAATTCTAAGCGATATTTAGGTTTTACCCAAATGTAGAAATCTTTGTATGTATGTTAAATATAACAAAGAACTGGAGATCTTTTAAGAAATTGATTTTATAATTTTTTGATTTTCGGAAAAAAAATTTACTTTTTGGGTCTCTAATTTTGAAATGATAATAGTTACATCAAATTTATATAAACCTATCCAACCCTCAGAACACACCCGAGAGGTTCATTAAATAATAACGTTTGTCAAAGGTCCAAAACAACAGTTAGATTATTTTCTTATCAATTAATTAATTTTGTATTCTAAGGATAGAAGGGTGGGATAGGACCCACCCACCGCTTTTCGTTTTTACATAAACCTGACCAGCAAAGATTTTAATGAAACTATTTTTTTAGTCACCCACCGCTTTTCATTTTTACTTAAACCTGACTATCAAAGACTTCGATGAAACTATTTTTTTAGTCAGATCATGAGGTATGTAATAATTTCAAAAGCATAAAGGAAAAACAAATTTAAATAAGACAGAGGATGGTAGGTGAGCCCTATCCTATCCTTCAACCCTTTGAATACGCCCCAGAGTTTTTATAAATGAAAACGTTTGTCAAAGGTCCAATTATTTTCTTATCGAATAATTTACACCTGCAAAACCCTCATTTGTATTCAAAGAGTTGGAGGGTGGAACAGGGTCCACCCACTGGCCTTGATTTCCACTTAAACCTCACCCAGAAAACACTGTGTGATGAAATGAATTTCTTAGTCACATCACAAGAGATGTATAAGTTGCAAAATTACAAAGAAAGCGTTTGTGGGAGAAATTTAAATAAAACAGAGGGTAGCGGGTGGGCCCTACCATACCCTCCAATCCTTTGTATGGGCCGCAGAATTTTTATCAATGAAAACGTTTGCTAAAGGTCAAAGAAACCGTTACATTATTTTCGTATCGATTAATTTACACTTGCAAAACCCTAATTTGTATTCTAAGAGTTGGAGGGTGGTACAGGGTCCACCCACTGGCCTTGATTTCTACTTAAACCTCACCCAGAAAACACTGTGTGATGAAATGAATTTCTTAGTCACATCACAAGAGATGTATAAGTTGCAAAATTATAAAGAAAGCGTTTGTGGGAGAAATTTAAATAAAACAGAGGGTAGTGGGTGGGCCCTACCATACCCTTAAACCCCTTGAATGGGGCGCAGACTTTTTATCAATGAAAACATTTGTCAAAGGTCAAAGAAACCGTTATATTATTTCCGTATCGATTAATTTACACTTGCAAAACCCTCATTTGTATTCTAAGAGTTGGAGGGTGGAACAGGGTCCACCCACTGACCTTGATTTTCACTTAAACCTCACCCAAAAAACACTGTTTGATGAAATTAATTTCTTAGTCTCATCACAAGAGATGTATAAGTTGCAAAATTATAAAGAAAGCGTTTGTGGGAAAAATTTAAATAAAACAGAGGGTAGCGTGGGCCCTACCATACCCTCCAACCCTTTGAATAGGCCACAGAGTTTCTATCAATGAAAACGTTTGCCAAAGATCAGAGAAACCGTTACATTATTTTCGTATCGATTAATTTACACTTGCAAAACCCTCATTTGTATTTTAAGAGTTGGAGGGTGGAACAGGGTCCACCCACTGGCCTCGATTTCCACTTAAACCTCACCCAGAAAACACTGTTTGATGAAATTTATTTCTTAGTCACATCACAAGAGATGTATAAGTTGCAAAATTTTAAGCAAAGCGTTTGTGGGAAAAAATTAAATAAAACAGAGGGTAGCGAGTGGGCCCTACCATACCCTCCAACCCTTTGAATGGGCCGCAGAGTTTTTATCAATGAAAACGTTTGTCAAAGGTCAAAGAAACCGTTACATTATTTTCGTATTGATTAATTTACACTTGCAAAACCCTCATTTGCATTCCAAGAGTTGGAATGCAAATGTACAGGGTCCACCCACTAGCCTTGATTTCCACTTAAACCTCACCTAGAACACTGTTTGATGAAATTAATTTCTTAGTCACATGACAAGAGATGTATAAGTTGCAAAATTATAAAGAAAGCGTTTGTGGGAAAAATTTAAATAAAAAAAAGGGTAGCGGGTGGGCCCTACCATACCCTCCAACCCTTTGAATGGGCCGCAGAGTTTTTATCAATGAAAATGTTTGCCAAAGGTCAAAGAAACCGTTACATTATTTTCGTATCGATTAATTAACGCTTGAAAAATCCTCATTTGCATTTTAAGAGTTGGAGGGTGGAACAGAGTCCACCCACCGGCCTTGATTTTCACTTAAACCTCACCAAAAAAACACTGTTTGATTAAATTAATTTCTAAGTCACATCACAAGAGATGTATAAGTTGCAAAATTACAAAGAAAGCGTTTGTGGGAAAAATTTAAATAAAACAGAGGGTAGCGTGGGCCCTACTATACCCTCCAACCCTTTGAATGGGCCGCAGAGTTTTTATCAATGAAAATCAATGAAAAAATTATAATTAAAATTTGTTCGCCTCGGAGGGGGACATCTAATGATACACAACTCGACCCACTACCCTCAACCCCCTAGGGGTAGGGGGTGAGAAATAGAAAAGTTAAATAGGAACCCCAATTTTTTTGTACGGATTTGAATACTCCGGGAAAAAATAAGAAAGTTTTATCTGATTTTTTTTTTGTATTCGTGACAGATGACGCTATAACACAGCCCCTATAAAAAAAGTCCGGATCTGTAGATCAGACATGTGTATTCTTATGTATTTTTCACCGCTGAATCCGGGGTCAAAAAAGGCCTACACCCCTGGAATTGGCCCCAGAGGACAAACGACGTTTGTCACAGGTCCAAAAAACCGTTGGATTATTTTCTTTTCAATTAATTTACACCTGCAAAACCTTTGTTTATGTTTTAACGATTGAAGGGTGGGATAGGGCCTACTCACCGCCCTTCATTTTCACTTAAACTTAATCTAGAAACATTGTTAGATCAATCCATTTTCTTAGTCAGATCACGAGAGGTGTAATAGTTTTAAAAACATAAAGAAAGCGTTTGTGGGTTAAATTTAGATGAAAAAGGTGGTGGTGGGTGGGCCCTATCCTATCCTCTAACTCTGTGAATTCGCCCCAGAGCTTCCATATATTAATACGTTTTTCCGGGGTCAAAAATAACTTCTGGATTATTTTATCATCCATTAATTTACTTTTGTAAAATCCTCGTCTGTATTCTAAAAATTGGAGGGTAGAATAGGGACCACTTGCTGCCCTTTATTTCCACTAAAACCTAACCTAGAAAACACTGTTTGATAAAACTAATACCTTAGTCAGATCACGAGGGATGTAACAGTTTTAAAAGCCTAAATAAAGAGCATTTTCGGTTAAAATTTAAATGAAAGGGTGGTGGGTGGTCCTTATCCTACCCTCCAATCTTTTGAATACGCCCCAGAGTTCTTTATAAGCGAAAACATTTGTTAAAGGACCAGAAAACCATATTATTATTTTCTTTTCAATTAATTTACTCTTGCAAAACACTCGTTTGCGTTCTAAGGATTGGAGGGTGGGATAGGGCCCACCCACCGCCCTTAATTTACACAGAAACGTAACCTAGAAAATACTGTTTCTTTAAACTAATTTCTTGGATCACGAGGGATGTAATAATTTCAAAAGCATAAAGAAAGCGTTTGTGAGTAAAGTTTAAATAAAACAGAGAATGATGGGTGGGCCCTATCCTACCCAACAATTCTTTGAATACGCGCCTATAGTTTCTATAAATTAAAACGTTTGTCAAAGTTTCGAAAAAAAATGTTAGATTATTTCCTTATCGATTCTTTTCGAACTTGCAAAACCAAAGATGGAGGGTGAGATTAGGCCCACCCACCGCTCTTTAGTTCCACTTAAACCTAACAAAATCTTTAAGTCTATGCACCTTTTTTATACCGACTTTATAAAATATATGCGCTAAGTAATCATCCCTGATCGTAGTAATTTTTTTTTTAATTAAGCCAAGTATTTGGAGCATGTCTACAGTACTCGGTTGTCCTTATGTTGTCTATTAGATAGAAAAACTATACTATACAGGGTGTCTTATTTTAAATTGCCATCTCAAATATCTCGAAACCTGAGCAACATGGCAAAAAAAATTTCAGATAAAAGTTGTAGGGTTTGAAGGGGGACATATGCCGGTGACCTTGAAAACGACCTTGGCGTTAATTTTCAAGGTCAAACGAAGGTCAACTTTCACTTTTCAAATAGAACCTCCTATTTTTTATTGTGGGGTCATATTCTACCGGAAAAAATACAATTTTTTTATGCTTTTTTTAAGAGTTTTTTTTTACGACATTTGTCCGTCATGTTGTTTGAAATCTCAGATGAATCCAGGCTGTGATAATAAAATAGTTTTCCATATGCTGCCAACTTAAGTGGATACACTGTAAATACACACGGCGTCGTGCCGCAGCAAAATGTACGCGCCGTTGCAACAGACGATATGCATGGTGCGTGCGCTAAGTAATTGACCCTGATCGTAGTCGATTATTTTTTGAAATCACGTAAAGTATTCGGTGCATGTTTATGGTACCCAGAAGTCCTTACTCTATCAAAGAGAAAATGACTATACCATAGTGAGGTTTTAATTACGATGCACCCAGATGTACTTACTTTATCAGAAAAAAAAAATTGCACTACAGAGTGGCTATACCAACTATATATATTTATTGGACTTTAAACTTAGTCGACTTATGGAACCTTTAAGATTTCATCCTTTTTTACGAGTCCTTAACCATTTCGGCTCTGGTGGTGGCAATTGCCACCGCAACATTAACATGTCTCTACTTACTATGACAATCCATATTTTTGCTGTTTATCACTAGATGTCACTTCAACAAAGCCTCACTAATTAATTTCTATACTAATTAATCAAATCAGTTCAAATTTGGTATTTATGGTCTTAAGAAGCTCCCCATCAATAATAATTAACAAAACTTTTTTTTTTCAAATTTAAAAATCCAGGGCTGAAAGGGTATAAAAATCATTCAGAACTAATTTATGAAGAAATCTGAAAAACTTGAATCTCTTCATAACTTTACTCAAATTTTCACGTTGACTTACCGAACCCGTTTGAAAAAATTTAAAAAAAGCATAGATATAGTTGTGCATAATCTGAAGTCGTGTGTAAAATAATATTTGGAAAAGGTCAACTCAATTACCATAATTGATGTGACTGAATGGCACGTGCCTAAGTAAAAAAAAAAACAATATTTAGCAAATATTTCAGGTGCACAACCAATAAAACTCTATACATCTTTTCTGGCAATTATTATCAACACAATAAATTTGAATATATTATCGTTATTTATAAAACATTACATACTTCTAGTTAAGTCGCATAAGAAATGATTTATATCTCGTGTGTAGTATTTCAGAATCAAGATATACAAATTAGAAAAATAATTTGCAAACACGCTCGCTCCGTGTAGCCCGTAAATAAAATTGCTCATTTGGCAAAAACGTTACGACTTTTTACGAAAAAAAAAAGTTGTACGTTCCGTTTTAATGGGCGCAATTGTATATTCCGATGCTGCGCCGTAATTACCTGTACATTCCTCCGCAGTGATGTCGGGAAAATTACGAAATGTGATTCGGCATAAAAAGCGAGCAAAAAGAAAAGGAAAAGGACATTTTTCCATTGAACCGGATAACGAGATCAGCCGGACCTGATATGAAAATGCCGCAAATGGTATACATAAACGATTTTCAATTAGCTAATGCCCCGTTGTTGTGCATTTGTAGAATTACAAATTGTTCAAACTAGATAAGGGTCCGCCAATCGATGTAACAGTGAACAAGCAGGATGCGACCAAAATGTACATTCAAATGCAGAGCATCAGGAAATTAGAGACGAATATTGACAACCTGTACAAGGGCAAACATGTGAGAGGATTCTGTCACCTGTGTAATGGGCAGGTGAGTGGTTCGTTTTTACATTCTGTTATTCGTGTTTATTAGGTTGGACACTAGCAGTTTCGGATACAATAATTTTACAGTAATCTACTAGAAGCTTGATGTGGAAATAGCCCTAATCTAGATGATAAACTTTAAAATTTACTTTAACTTTTTGTGGGGACCGCGGTGGCCTAGTGAGTAGAGCTCCTGCTCACGGGCCTCGTGGTCGTGGGTTCGAATCCCATCCGTGCGATCACTTTTTCGGAACGAAGAAGTGGCCGTGCGGGTGCATGGATGTCTAGTGTATTATTAAAATTAAATCTCAACGTAATTATCGTTAGTGGCCGAATAGTACAGTCAGAGAAAATACAAATGCGAAACCCGCTCGTCGAGGGAATGCTGCCGCATGTCGGTGCTTAGTTCGGTCGAAACCAGTCAGTCCCTGCTTAAAATCCATTTATGAGGTAATAAAAGGGTACCCCGAGATAAAATGGTCAAAATGACACCCGACACGGATTTTTAAATAAATATGAAAATATCATTAGTTGTGACCTTAACCAAAATAGCCGTAAGCCGTATATCAAAAAAACCCCGACATGACCCGGGAAGCCCCAAAATACGATTTTTTCAAATATAATTTTTTAACCACTAAAAAAAATCTGAAAAAATCACATATATTATTGATCAAAATACCAAACTAGATGAATTTTTCAAGGTCATTTTATGTTTTTATAAATTTATCAACAATTGAAATAAATTTAGGATAGATTGAAATATATAGGGTTATTCACGCTATACGGCACAGAATATTGTGGCCAAAATACGTGACTTTCAAAAAGTTTGACTTTTAGGATATATAGGGGTGTATTATGGTTACTTTTTAAAATTAATTTCATATTATACAGGGTGTTCCAAACGCCCTAAAATATCAAAGTTGTGTTTTTTTTAATGGAACACCCTGTATTTTAATCAAACCTTTAATAAAATTATCGGATTAAAATCAAAATCTTGGATTTTGGGTTCAAGGTTCAAAACCATGAATTCTATGGTCAAAATTTGAGATTTTACATGACATTCCTAGTTTATAATCCAAATTTTTGATTTTAGGACTCAAATTCTGCGTTTAAGGGTCAAAAACTTGGATTTTATGTTCCAAATGACTGATTTTAAATGCAATTGATCAATTGAATCCAAATATTGGATTTTGGGTCTCAAGTTCTGCGTTTAGGGACCAGAAACTTGGATTTGAAGTTTCAGATTAGAAATTTTACATATAATTATCAAATTAAAATCCAAACTTTGGATTTTTCAATACAAAGTTTGCGTTTAAAAACCATGGATTCTATGGTCCAAATTCAAAAAGTTTATTGAAATTCTTGTATTAGAATCCAAATTTTTAATTTTAAGTCTCAAATTCTGCGTTTAGGGGCCAAAAACTTAAATAATTATCAAACTAAAATCCAAATTTATAATTTTTGGTCAAAAATTTTGCGTTTAAGATTCAAAACCGTGGTTCAATTTGGAGAATTTTCATGAAATTTTTGGATTAGAATCCAGAATCAGTACAAACTATTGTATTCAGCAAATAGATTTTTTTTAGATTGTTGACCTGTATTAGGCCCAAACATTATTTATTTTGGCCCAAATTTAATTGGGAAAATTTTCGACTGTTTGGTCCGCATTTTTTATTTTTCCAGACGAATTTTTAATTTTTAAATTTTTGACCCGTATTTTCGATATTTTTGGTCAAAATATTTTACCTTTGTATTTTTGATTTTTTTTTAAATATTCTAAATATTCTTTATTTTGACCGAAATTTTCGATTTAATTGTTCAAATTTTTGATTCTTTGGTCCCCATTTTTTATTTTTCGGGCCGAAATTTTAATTCTAGTTCCAAATTTTCGATTTTATTTTGATTAAAATATCTATAACCTGAATTATTGATTTATATGCGAGATTTGTTTAATTTTTTCCGGTATTTTCGAGTTTTGTTTGTTGAAATTTTCGATTTTTTAGCCTGCATTTGTTATCTTTAGGGGCGAATTTTCTATGCAATGTCTAAATTTTCAACTTTCTGGCCTACAATACAAATTTGTATTATTATTTTTTAATCTTTTGACCTAAATTTTTCTTTACTAACTTCTGGATTTTATTGTCAAAATTTTCGATTTTTTCGTTTTAGTCTGCGTTTATTATCTTTAGGTCCGAGTTTTCGATGTTTTGTCTAAATTTTCGACTTTTTGGCCAACATTGTAGATTTTTCTTTTCTTTTATCTTTTGCCCTAAAATTTTCTTTATTTGCCTGTTAAAATTTTTCTTTCCTTGGTCCACCATTTTTATTTTTATGCCAGAATTTTAGATATTTGATCTCAATTTTGTATGGAATATTTTAGATTTAAAGTCTGTTTTTTATCCAATATTTTAGATTTTCTAAATTGGATTATTGATTTCATTTCGTGATTTTTTATTTTATTTTTTGGCTATTAGTTTCGAATTTCTGATCAGAAACTTATTTTTGGCAAATTATTTTGCTTCCACCTAAGTTTTTCATTTTTTGTCTGCGTTTTTTATTTTTAGATCAGGATTCTTGATTCTTTGGCCCATATTTTACATTTCTGTATTTTCGATTTTTTTGTTCCATTTCTTTTTATTTTTCATTATTTTGACCAAAATATTCGAATCAATACAAAGTATTGTATTCAGCAAATAGATTTTTTTTAGATTGTTGATCTGTATTAGGCCCAAACATTATTTATTTTGGCCTAAATTTAATTGGGAAAATTTTCGACTGTTTGGTCCGCATTTTTTATTTTAATTTTTAATTTTTTGACCCGTATTTTCGATATTTTTGGTCAAAATATTTTACCTTTGTATTTTTGATTTTTTTTAAATATTCTAAATATTCTTTATTTTGACCTAAATTTTCGATTTAATTGTTCAAATTTTTGATTCTTTGGTCCCCATTTTTTATTTTTCGGGCCGAAATTTTAATTCTAGTTCCAAATTTTCGATTTTATTTTGATTAAAATATCTATAACCTGAATTATTGATTTATATGCGAGATTTGTTTAATTTTTTCCGGTAGTTTCGAGTTTAATTTGTTGATATTTTCGATTTTTTAGCCTGCATTTGTTATCTTTAGGGGCGAATTTTCTATGCAATGTCTAAATTTTCGACTTTCTGGCCTACATTACAAATTTGTATTATTATTTTTTAATCTTTTGCCCTAAAATTTTCTTTATTTGCCTGTTAAAATTTTTCTTTCCTTGGTCCACCAATTTTTATGCCAGAATTTTAGATATTTGGTCTCAATTTTGTATCGAATATTTTAGATTTAAAGTCTGTTTTTTATCCAATATTTTAGATTTTTTAACTTGGATTATTGATTTCATTTCGGGTTTTTTTTTATTTTTTGGCTATTATTTTCGAATTTCTGATCAGAAACTTATTTTTGGCAAATTATTTTGCTTCTACCTAAGTTTTTAATTTTTTGTTTGCGTTTTTTATTTTTAGATCAGGATTCTTGATTCTTTGGCCCATATTTTACATTTCTGTATTTTCGATTTTTTTGTTCCAATTCTTTTTATTTTTCATTATTTTGACCAAAATATTCGATTGGTTTGTAGAAATGATCGATTTTTTGTCTGAATACGCCCGAGTTTTCGATGTTTTGTCTAAATTTTCACCTTATTAGGCCCTACTTTTTTGGCCTATATTTTGTATTTTCGATTGTTTTGGTTTCAATTTTAGTCGACTTAAATTTTCGATTCGTTTGTTAAAAATCTTGATTTTTTGGTCTACCACTTTGATTTTTGGGTACGAATTTTAGATTTTAGCTCTTAGTTTTTAATTTTTTTGTCCCATATTTTAAATTTTCTTAACTTGAGTTATTGAGTTTATTGTGCGATTTTTTTTAAATTTTAATTTTTGCTATTATTTTCGAATTTCTCGTTGGAACTTATTTTAAGCTAAAAAGAGTTATATTTGGTGCTGAAAATGGCAAATGATTTTTCTTTTGCTTGTATTTTCAATTTTTTGGTCTGCATTTTTATTTTTAAACCAGGATATTTTATTTTTTCGGCCGATATTTTAGATCTTAGGCGGTTTTGTACCAAATTTTTGATTTTTTGCTAGAAATATTCGATTTGTCTTGGAAGATAAATGGTTCTTTGTTTCTTAAATAAAAGGGGGGGGGGGTTATATAAGTGGCTCTACCATCAACATGTTCCACGAGCCGCCACTGGTAAAGATATAAGGTATTTAAAATTTAAAAAAAAGAATCTAAACTCGACATAAACATACTGTTACTCTATTATTAATTTGATAAAATTTTGCTGTTCAATTGTTGATAAATATATACAAAATATCCTAAAAAGATTAGTTTTCAAATTTTTCAAGATGACGCACCAAACATTGAAATAAAATTTTCCGTCACTTGATCGGTTCGGGGCGAAAAAAATGGTTAAACCTAATCAAAACATGAATACCCTAAATAAACTTTTATTTGGGTAAAAAATATATGAACATTTTTCAGATTATTATAATAATTTTTAGTGGTTAAAAAAATTAAATCTTATTTTTCGAGAGTTTCAAGGTCATTTAGCCATTTCATGATATAACCTTTTATTTGGGTAAAAAATATATGAGAATTTTTCAGATTATTATAAAAATTTTTAGTGGTTAAAAAAATTAAATCTTATTTTTCGACGGTTTCAAGGTCATATCTTGGCAAAAATGGGGTTATTTATACGAAACTGAAATAAAATTATTAATACCAAAATATTACCAATAATTTTAAATAAAATTACTCTTTATATAAAAAATATTTAATTATTCAAATTTTTGAAAGGAAAAATTGGTGTAAATCACAGATATGGAGTCCGTCACTCGATCACTTAGGGGCGAGAAGGGAACTAGGATTGTAAATTTTATTACCTCATAATTCTATTTTAAGCAGGAACTGACCGGTTTGGGCCGAACTAAGCACCGACATGCGGCAGCATTCTCTTGCCGAGCAAGTTTCGCATTTGTATTTTCTCTGACTGTACATGCTTACGCCAATTCCAAATCATCTGCACTTCCTCAAACCGAATTTCCGTCAACCATCCTTCCTTAAAAAAAAAAAACTTTGTGTGCGTCTCAAAAGGAACTGGATCAGTGGCCTGGCCAACACAAGCCTCTTCCCACCACTGATGAATGTTACCTATTATACCCCCCCCAAGTTTTAAACACTCTCTTTAACAATTAAATTCGATTATGTTTGTAACATTGCGTTTCTAATTTAAAGCATGAACTATAGAAATTTGTTCAGGACTTCACGTAGAGTAGAAACCTTTAACTTATGTTCCACATTTTTATATCAACCCACAATAAGATAATACCATTGATAATAAAAGGAGCTTATCGTAAACCGCTTGGTGATATTACTATAGTCTCACTTAATTCCGTACTTCATATATAATTTAAAATGTTCTGTAAAGGAAGCCTGCGTTGTGGGAATGCATCAAGCGATGCGAGCAGAAGACATGCTAATATCTGCATACAGGGTGCACGGCTGGTGTTACCTGTTGTCGGGGGGCAACGCGCGTGCCGTTATCGCCGAACTGTTGGCCAAAAGGACCGGAGTGAGCGGGGGCAGGGGTGGATCCATGCACATGTACACCACCAACTTTTACGGGGGAAACGGGATAGTGGGAGCACAGGTGGGTAATATTATGTATCAATAATTAACGAGGTAATTTGTAATTGTCTGGCGCAGGTTCCCCTGGGAGCGGGTTTGGCCCTGGCCGCCAAATATCTCGGCACGAAGGCGGTTTCTTTCGCATTGTACGGCGACGGAGCTGCCAACCAAGTAAGAATATTGCAAGTATTGCAAATTATAGTATCTTCAACAAGTACTATTGCTTATTTACTATATAGCATACATACTATATAGCGGTTAAATTAGTCGAAATTATTGCTTTGCAGATATCTAAAATGAGCTCATTTATAGATCGATCTTTTGGTGGATACGTACCCGGCGCCTCCAACAAAAGATCGATCTATAAATGAGCTCATTTTAAATATCTGTAAAGCAATAATTTCGACTATTTTAACCGAGCTCGTTGGCTAAGGGTTAATTTAATGAAATAAATTTAATAAAATACCCATTTTTGTAGATATCACACATGCTATTTTAACTCAAAGTACTTGATCAAATAAAACCTGTGTGATATCAACAAAACATAATAAAATCCCGGCCAAGGTTATTATTAATATTTATCCTGTACGTTAGTAATCACGGGATCTGAATTGTTCCCTCGATTACGTCAGTCGTCGTAAAACCGTTTTATTTTCTCTAAAATGCTTTAATTTTAGGGCCAAGTTTTCGAGGCCTTCAATATGGCGAAACTGTGGGGTCTGCCGGTGGTCTTTGTTTGCGAGAATAATGAGTACGGAATGGGGACGTCCGCCGCCAGATCTTCGGCTAATGTCGACTATTATACGAGGGGGGACTACATGCCCGGCATCCTGGTGAGAGATTTGGATAATCGCAAATCTTATCTGAAATAATGACGTTGTGGGGGATCTTTATTCTGTATTTAAAGGTGGATGGGATGGATGTTCTGGCAGTCAGGGAGGCCACAAAGTTCGCCGTCGATTATTGCACGGAGGGAAACGGGCCGATTGTATTGGAATTAAAAACATACAGGTCGATATTTATGTTAAGAATTGGATCAATTATGTCTGTTTTTGCCTTGCAGATATTTTGGTCATTCAATGTCGGACCCCGGAACTAGCTACAGAACGAGAGATGAAGTTCAGCTGGTGAGACAATCGAGGGATCCGATTAAAACGTTTACAAATAGAATTATTGAAAGCGGTCTTGTCACCGAAGAGGAAATAAAGGTAATTAATTTTTAATAATTTAAAAAAAAATTGATAATAGAGAATCACATGAAATTATCTCAAAGTCAGTACATGTGAATTTACTAGTTCTTTAAAGTATTATCGTCCAGAATTAATTTTGAGTAAATTTGGAAAGTTTTAAGTCGATTGCAATTTTTTTCGTATTTTTATTGAGTCGCCGAAATTGTTTTAGAATTTCAAGAAATTATGCTTTGTTCACATGGAATTATCGCAAAGATAGTGAATGGAAATTTACTGGTTCTTTAAGGTATTATCGTCCGGAATTAATTTAGAGTAAATTTGGAAAGTTTTAAGTCGATTGCAATTGTTTTCGTATTTTTATTGAGTCGCCAAAATTTTTACTGAATTTCAAGAAATTATCCTTTGTTCACATGGAATTATCGCAAAGTCAGCGAATGGAAATTTACTAGTTCTTTAAGGCATTATCATTCGGAATTAATTTTGAGTAAATTTGGAAAGTTTTAAGTCGATTGCAATTGTTTTCGTATTTTTATTGATTCGCCGAAATTGTTACAGAATTTCAAGCAATTATGCTTTGTTCACATGGAATGATCTCAAAGTCAGTGAATGGAAATTTACTAGTTCTTTAAGGTATTATCCTCCGGAATTAATTTTGAGTAAATTTGGAAAGTTTTAAGTCGATTGCAATTGTTTTCGTATTTTTATTGAGTGGCCAAAATTGTTACAGAATTTCAAGAAATTATGCTTTATTCACATGGAATTATCTCAAAGTCAGTGAATGGAAATTTACTGGTTCTTTAAGGTATTATCGTCCGGAATTAATTTAGAGTAAATTTGGAAAGTTTTAAGTCGATTGCAATTGTTTTCGAATTTTTATTGAGTCGCCAAAATTGTTACTGAATTTCAAGAAATTATGCTTTTTTCACATGGAATTATCTCAAAGTCAGCGAATGGCAATTTACTAGTTCTTTAAGGTATTATCCTCCGGAATTAATTTTGAGTAAATTTGAAAAGTTCTAAGTCGATTGCAATTGTTTTCGTACTTTTATTGAGTCGCCAAAATTGTTACTGAATTTCAAGAAATTATGCTTTGTTCACATGGAATTATCTCAAAGTCATTGAATGGCAATTTACTAGTTCTTTAAGGTATTATCATCCAGAATTAATTTTGAGTAAATTTGGAAAGTTTTAAGTCGATTGCAATTGTTTTCGTATTTTTATTGAGTCACCAAAATTGTTACAGAATTTCAAGAAATTATGCTTTGTTCACATGGAATTATCTCAAAGTCAGCGAATGGAAATTTACTGGTTCTTTATGGAATTATCATCCAGAATTAATTTTAAATAAATTTGGAAAGTTTTAAGTCGATTGCAATTGTTTTCGTATTTTTATTGAGTCACCAAAATTGTTACAGAATTTCAAGAAATTATGCTTTGTTCACATGGAATTGTCTCAAAGTCACGAATGGAAATTTACTAGTTCTTTATGGAATTATCATCCAGAATTAATTTTGAGTAAATTTGGAAAATTTCAAGTCGATTGCAATTGTTTTCGTATTTTTATTAAGTCGCCGAAACCACTACAGTTTTTCAAGAAATTATGCTTTGTTCACATGAAATTATCTCAAAGTGAGCGAATGGGAATTTACCAGTTCTTTAAGGTATTATCATCCACAATAAATTTTGAGTAAATTTGAAAAGTTTTAAGTCGGTTGCAATTGTTTTTATATTATTGAGTCAGCAAAATTGTTACAGTATTTTAAGAAATTTTGTTTTTTTTCACATGGATGGGTTATTAATATTTTTTCAGAATAAATTATAAACCTTAATAAATTTAAAAAAAAATTATCAAGTTTTTTAGTCACCACAATTATTACAGATTTTAAAAAAAATGTGGTTTAATTACTAGGATTTATCTCAAAAATCTATGTCTGAAATTTTTACAGTTTTTAACAGAATTATAATTTTGAAGAAATGCTCAATAAATTTGGGAAGTTATAATCCTTTGGCAATTGTTTTTATATTTTTTTCAGCCACAAAAATGTTTACGTATTTTCAAGAAATTTTGCTCTGTTCACATGAAACTATCATAAAATCAATTAATGGGTTTTTAATTTGTTTTTTTTTATTGGAATTGGAATTTATAATTAATTTTGATTTAGTCGATTGCATTTTTTTTGTCTCCAAAATTATCACAGATTTTCAAAAAATTATATATTGTTTTTTCACTTGAAATTATCTCATAATGATTAATGGGATTTTAATAGTTTTTTTTTATGGAATTATAATCTAGAATTAATTTTAGAAACTTTTACGTCGGTTGCAATTGTTTTTGTATTTTTTTCGGCAACCAAAATTTTTACATATTTTCAAAAAAACGTGCATGTTAACATGGATTTCACTCAAAATCAACGATTGTAAATTTAATAGTTATTTATAGGATTATAACCAAGAATTAATTTTGAGTAAATTTGGAAAATTTAAGTTGATTACACTTGTTTTTGTATTTTTATTACGTCGCTAAATTATTATAGTTTATTTTTAATATTTTGCTTTATTCACATAGATTTGTCTTAAAATTAATTATCAATCATCTGCCTGATGAAGCCACTGTGTGACGAAACAGATGTCGCAGTCTTTCGGCATTAAAAAATTGTGAAATTTCTCAATGCACGTGTTTTATTTACCACATACAGGGTGTTTCAGAGCTCTGGGAACGGTCAATCACGTGCTTATTTTTCAAAATTTCGAAAAATGTTTTATACAAAAGTTGTGTATAATAGTGAGCTGCACGCCCTAAAAATATTTAAATTTATACAGGGTGTCTCATAACAAAGTTACAGACCAAACTTATTTTTTTTTTTAATGGAATATCCTGTATTTTTTGCCATTTTTGAATTATTTGGAGCAAATAAAGGTGAGTTACTTCAATACTCCCTATACCTATTATTTGCCGTTTTCGAAATATTTGAAGATTTGTTGAAATGCATGGTCTGGGTGAAATTTTATTTTTGCCCCAGTGATTGACGTTGAACGATTAAAATCATTTCAAATCAAACATTGATTTCATACAAAAAATTATACAGGGTGATAAAAAAATGCGGTAGAAAAACTGAACTTATAAAGTTAAATAATTTCGTTTTTTCAAATGGCACACCCTGTATTTAGTAACGTATTCTTAAGTAGAATCCAATTATATTTCAGATTGTATAAGGGTTCCCTGTTCCTAATCTCAATAGTTTTATTGTTTTCGGCGATTATCATATCAGGAATAATTATTATAATGTGATAATTGGTTTTTACCAAAAATAAAATTTGATGTACATATAAAAAAACAACATATTTTAGGTTATTGATTCCGATAATTTTAGGTAATTTAACTTTTTACCAAATATAAAATTTGACGTACGTATAAAAAAAAACATATTTTAGGTTATCGATTCCGAGATTAAGAAGAAAATGGATGAAGCCACACAACAGGCCCTTAAAGATTCAGAGTCCACACTTGATGCTTTAACATGCGACATATATAAGAACTGCCTTGAGCCCAATGTTCGAGGATTAACAGTATTTGAAAGTTGGAAACATTCCAATTCTAAACAAAAAGAGGACTAATTTATAAATAACCTGAATTATAATGATTTGTGAAATATTTCTTGTTTTATTTTCTTCCCTTCCCGATAGAAATAGCGAAAACTTATTTGGCAATAATAATTTGTGCCCGATTTTTGTCTTAAGAAATTAAACATTTTTTGACATCGCTGTGATTTTTACAAAAATCTACTATATATTAATTAGCTGATTATTAAAGTTTACTTTCAATTAATTTTTAGATATTTCTAATAACAATTTACCGTGGTGATTTTATTGGTGGTTATTAATATTTAATTATGCGTACTTTCTAAATTTCTCTAGATTTCACCGAAGGTAACATCAATTTTGAAATTTTAAAGAGAACACTGCATATAATAATAACAATAATATTAGTCTTTATTTCCTCAAATAAAACAATACAATAATAATATATAGTATATGCAAAAAGATATATCGAGGAAAAAGGCGGTGTACAGACACTGCTGGTCTACGACTCAAACCTAATATATTTTATTTTTGGATTCAAGATCAATTGAACTTGACTCATTCACTTAACCCTTAGTAAACGAATGCCGCCATATTCGCGACATTATAAATTCCGTTACCGGCGCATCCACCAAAATATCAATTCACTAATAAGCATATTTTAGTTGTATGTAAAGCGATGGTTGCAACTATAATAAACTCACTTAATTATGCACTTTTCTCGCTCTAATAATAAAGCAATTAATTTGTTAAAATTCTATCGCTCTATTGGTCATTGTTCTACAAAAATGGGCTCGTTTATTAAGGGATAATATTATTATAAACAAATTTGACAGTATCAATTAAATCGCATTATTGAAATATACTTCTAGCAGATAATAAAGTGGTGCATTAAAAATGCCCAACAATAAAATTACCGCAGCAGTATTTCATAAAATCGGGCCCACTTTAACGCCCAGTATTTCAGCCGGGGACGTAAAGCCCGAAGCCCGATGAGCCGTCCCGATAAAAGCAGAAGTTTTGAAATTAAGAGAGCTCCCCCAGATAAATCTCGTTTGACGTTCGAAATCTTTTTTCGAGAGCCCTGCAATAAAATACCTCGAAGCCATCCCTGCGCAATAAATAAATAAATAATGCAAGCTTAAATATATTCACAATGCCAGCTAAGCAAATAATTGATTCGTGTTAATTGATTCCCACCATTTACGAAGCTTTTAAAATTCATAAATTAATTAATATTTGCGTACAAATAATGTAAATTATTTCATACTGGACCAAAAGTTGTATAGGAATTATTTTATACGTTACACACAAATATTTTTATTAATGGTAATTTATACATTTTAAGATACATTCAAAATAGATTGGCCCATCTCTATCATCAACTGGCTATCGACCAGAAGTCTTTCAGGATTATCATTTTTGATTTGTACTAAATTAATTAAATAATTGTTTGTTAATGAAAAATTTGATACTTTTCATAGCCTTCAACATAAATCTAACAATAATTAAACACAGTTCAGCATTCAATTAAAGAATGCATAGTGCTAGACATTTCGATTGATAAAGATGATAATGAGTATTCGTTATAATTAAATTAAATGATGCGTTGAAATCGTGCATATATCTGTGCAATGATTATTGGAGAATAAGAGGTGCAAAGTTATTTATTTTTTTAAGGAAAGATGATTGACGGGAATTCGGGTTGAGGAAGTGCGGATGATTTGGAATTGGCGTAAGCAGCTAGCTATTCGGCCACTAACGATATATACAGTTTGAGATTTCATTTTAATAATGAATGGGACATAGACTAAACATCCGTGGGCCCGCACGGCCACTTTTCACTCTGAAAAAGTCACCACACGGGTGGGATTTGAACCCACGACCGCGAGGCCCGTGAGAAGGTGCTCTACTCACTAGGCCACCGGTTATTATGATAATAAATGTCGAACGGTTGACAGATTTTTTTTACTACAAAAACTACTATGATCTTAAAAACGTAACTGGAATAAATAGTTTTTTGAGACACAAGTATTAATTATCCCGGAAAATAATAAATAAACGTTACTTTTGATCTTTCATCAAATTTACCTAGTTTAGTGGAGCAAATTCCAAACTGAAGCAATTTGTGTCAGTGGTTGGATTAATGACGCCCTAGGATAACGGTCGGTGTTAATGTATTTAGTAATTTGAGTATTCTGTGCCGATTATTGTAAGGGTGTCGTAATCAAAATTGGAATTGCGCTTGTAGCACCGTGTGTTCAGCATGTCTATCAATTTATCTGAAATCTGTCCTCCGTCACCGAATTATGTATTTTCAAGCGATAATAATCACTTGCTTTTTGTTATATCAATATATAAAAGAAGTGGCCACAGGGTAATTGTTTACCCTTATTCGTTCCGGTTTCTGTTAGCACTTCACGTTTATCGCCGAAATATGAAACCCCCCTACTGTTTATCCACTAAATACGTTCTCTCTCGTGTAACAAAGCGATTCTTGGCCTGATATTTCCGCTGTATTTACTTCCCGAGGCGTTTCGTCGGATAAAAGACACTCCTGTGTGTAGCGTATGTCTATTTGAAGATAAAACTGAAAACTCACGACCTGCGTACGCACTAAGAAAAGCGGGCAATATAAATAATAATAAAACTCAATATCTTGCTTTTAGGGTGGCCTACTGCACTACTTAAGGAAATTGGGATTTTTTTTTCGTTCGGTGGAATGTTGCGCGAATTACATCTGCTCGAGGTGCTTCTGCGTCTAATAAGCGCGCCCGGTTATGAAATTGCTTTGTTTATGCTTCATGTGTTGTAAAAATGTAATGTTGCGGCTAAATTTGGCTGACATTTCTTTGTCGACAAAGTACATTGTGTGCACCTTGTTATTGTGGGATGGCATTATATTGGGTTAAATATCATAGCGTGATTTGAAATTGAATGACTGAATTTCTACTCTAGAATACGTTTTCAATGATTATCATCATTGTTTCTAGCAGCATGCCTCTATAACCGTTAAAATAGAAGTTTTCAAAAAACTAATTGTGCACCGATTAATTAAATTGGCGCAGTCGATAGGATGCTCGGGAAAGCTGAAGGTAAATCTTTTTGTACGAGTAATGATGAATTAATCGAGAATCCCGAATACCGGTCCGAAGCTCTTGTCATCTAGGAACATGGAGAATCATCGAAAGGACAAGGTCCACTTCGAGGTCGTCTAACTAATAGCGTCGAGGGCTTCTTCAGATATCAAGAATTATAAGAATTTGGGGAGAATGAGTTCAAGATATCCACCTATATTGCCCCACAGAGCGCTGGACTACCCTATATGCAAAATACGCAAGAGCGTGTAGCCTGCAAAAATTTGAGGCGAATGAGTTCTAGGTCTTCAACTATAATGCCCCATCTAGCGCTGGACTTCCCTAACAGAATAAAAAGGCGGTGAAAATTTTTGGCAGGAGAATTAAAAGAATATAAAATAGTGGTAGCTATTGAACTAATTGAAAGTGGAAGTGTTTTATATCATACTTAATAAAATAATTTTAGAATTGATGTTGAAAGCGCTGCACATGAAAATACTTTCAGTAAATTTATTAAGGAAAAATTGTACAAATGTATAATTTATATTATATATTTATTCTTATTTTAAGGAAAAAATGTAAACAAGAAACATTGATGCAAAAGGCTAATTATTTCGAAGGATGTTATAAAAATGATTTGGAAATAACTTTTACAACAGTATACTTACATTTTTCTGAGTCAATAAGAAACTTGCTGGAGTAAAAAATTTGCAAATTGTGTTTCCTGACGTTGACTTCACATTTCGTATATTTGTTAATATGGCAGTTTGCGTTCAGCATTAAAATTATATACAGGGTTGGGCAAATGTGTCGGAACACCTGATTCCTGGCTAAACGTCTGTTTTTTTCTTAAAACTTTTAAAAGAAATATTTAAGACTTTATTATATTCAGTGACGTACTTTGATTTTCCACCCACCAAAGCCTGCATTATTGGTATTGTTGAAAAAATGTCTATTCGAAAATGTAAAATTGGGTTAACACTAGTTTTTTCGGAATTTTATGTAAAAATTCGTGGCTTTGCAAAATGCGCACTTTTTACGAGATTTTTTTCAATTTTCGTGAAAACCTCTCTATAAGTGTTATAAAATTTTCAGAACACATTCTAGACTTATGTGTCTGTGAAATTAACGAAAACCCAAAATTGGGTTAACACTATTTTTTTCGGAATTTGTGGCTTCGCAAAATGTGCAATTTTCAAGATTTTTCAATTTTCCAGAAAACTTAATGTATTTTATTAAAATTTTCAGAATACGTTCTAGACTTAAGTATCTATGAAATAAACGAAAAACCCTGAATTGGGTTACTACTAGTTTTCTATTCAAAATTTTTCATAAAAATTCGTGGCTTTGCAAAATGCGCACTTTCTACGAGATTTTTTGAATTTTCCTGAAAACCCCTCGATGGGTTTTTTAAAAATTTTCAGGAACATTCTAGACTTATGTACCCATGAAATAAATGAAAGATTTAAAATTGTGTTAACACTAGTTTTTTCGGAATTTTACATGAAAATTCGTGGCTTTGCAAAATGCGCACTTTCCACCAGATTTTTTAAATTTACCTGAAAACTTTTCAATGAATTTTATTAAAATTTAGGAAACCTTCTGGACATATGTACTTATAAAATAAACGAAAAACCCAGTGTTGGGTTCTCACAAGTTTTTTAAATAAACTAACTGAAGTTCGCCTACTCTTGTAAATTAAATATTTGTAATTACTTTTGCATTAATAAAGACAATTTATTATTATTCTTATTAATAAAATTCGTGGCTTTGTAAAATGTGCACTTTTTACCATTTTTTTTAATTTTCTTGAAGATTAAATTAATTAAATTCAGATGTTTTTTATTAAAATTTTGAAGAAACATTCCAGACAGTTGTACCT
This sequence comes from Ocypus olens, assembly GCA_910593695.2. Taxonomy (NCBI): domain Eukaryota; kingdom Metazoa; phylum Arthropoda; class Insecta; order Coleoptera; family Staphylinidae; genus Ocypus; species Ocypus olens. Next base: position 8,531,523 of record OU343050.1, read on the forward strand.
ACTTATGAAATAACTGAAAAACCCAAAATTAGATTATCATAATGTTTTTTTAATTTAATGTGAAAATTCACGGCTTTGCAAAATGCGGATTTTTACATAATCATAATCTGGAATGTGTTTTAAGTGCATTTAAAGAGTTTCAAGTCGATGGCAATTGTTTTTATATTTTTTTCAACTGCAGAAAATTTTTTACAAATTTTGTTAACTCTGCGCTCGGTTCGTTACGAAAATTCAAAATCTACGGTTGGAGCATTGAACGGATTTTTACATAATCATAATCTGGAATGTGTTTCAAGTGCATTTGAAGAGTTTTTAGTCGATAGCAACTGTTTTTATATTTTTTTCAACCGCAGGAAATTTTTACAAAATTTCTTAACTCTACGCTCGGTTCGTTACGAAAATTCAAAATCTACGGTTGGAGCATTGAACGGATTTTTACATAATCATAATCTGGAATGTGTTTCAAGTGCATTTGAAGAGTTTTTAGTCGATAGCAACTGTTTTTATATTTTTTTCAACCGCAGGAAATTTTTACAAAATTTCTTAACTCTACGCTCGGTTCGTTACGAAAATTCAAAATCTACGGTTGGAGCATTGAACGGATTTTTACATAATCATAATCTAGAATGTGTTTTGAGTGCGTTTGAAGAGTTTCAAGTCGGTGGCAATTGTTTTTATATTTTTTTCAACAGCAGGAAAACTTTTACAAATTTTCTTAACTCTACGCTCGGTTCGTTACGAAAATTCAAAATCTACGGTTGAAATATTAAATGGATTTTTACATAATCATAATCTAGAATGCGTTTTAAGTGCATTTAAAAGCTTTCAAGTCGATGGCAGTTGTTTTTATATTTTTTGCAACAGCAGGAAATTTTTACAAATTTTCTCAACTCTACGCTCGGTTCGTTACGAAAATTCAAAATCTACGGTTGGAGCATTGAACTGATTTTTACATAATCATATTCTAGAATGTGTTTTAAGTGCATTTGAAGAGTTTCAAGTCGATGGCAATTGTTTTTATATTTTTTTCAACAGCACGAAATTTTTACAAATTTTCTTAACTCTACGCTCGGTTCGTTACAAAAATTCAAAATCTAAGGTTGGAGCATTGAATGGATTTTTACATAATCATAATCTAGAATGTGTTTTGAGTGCATTTGAAGAGTTTCAAGTCGATGGCAATTGTTTTTATATTTTTTTCAACAGCAGGAATTTTTTACATTTTTTTTCAACTCTACGCTCGGTTCGTTACGAAAATTCAAAATCTACGGTTGGAGCATTGAATGGATTTTTACATAATCATAATCTAGAATGTGTTTTGAGAGCATTTGAAAAGTTTCAAGTCGATGGAAATTGTTTTTATATTTTTTTCAACAGCAGGAACTTTTTTATAAATTTTCTTAACTCTACGCTCGGTTCGTTACGAAAATTCAAAATCTACGGTTGGAGCATTGAATGGATTTTTACATAATCATAATCAAGAATGTGTTTTGATTGCATTTGAAGAGTTTCAAGCCGATGGCAATGGTTTTTATATTTTTTTCAACGGCAGGAATTTTTTACAAATTTTCTTTACTCTACGCTCGGTACGTTGCGAAAATTTAAAATCTACGGTTAGGGCAACGAATGGATTTTTACATAATCATAATCTAGAATGTGTTTTGAGTGCATTTGAAGAGTTTCAAGTCGATGGTAATTGTTTTTATATTTTTTTCAACGGCAGGAAATTTTTACAAATTTTCTTAACTCTACGCTTGGTTTGTAACAAAAATTCAAAATCTACGGTTAGAGCATTGAATGGATTTTTACAGAATCCTAATCTGGAATGTGTTTTGAGTGCATTTGAAGAGTTTCAAGTCGATGGCAATTGTTTTTATATTTTTTTCAACGAAAGGAAATTTTTACAAATTTTCTTAAATCTACGCTCGATTCGTTACGAAAATTCAAAATCTGCGGTTAGAGCATTACATGTATTTTTACAGAATTATAGTCCAGCATGTGTTTTGAGTGCGTTTGAAGAGTTTCAAGTCGATGGCAATTGTTTTTATATTTTTTTCAACGACAGGAAATTTTTACAAATTTTCTTAAATCTACGCTCGATTCGTTACAAAAATTGAGAATCTGCGGTTAGAGCATTAAATGTATTTTTACAGAATTAAAATCCAGAATATGTTTTGAGTGCGTTTGAAGAGTTTCAAGTCGATGGCAATTGTTTTTAGATTTTTTTTCAACTGCAGGAAATTTTTACAAATTTTCTTAACTCTACGCTCGGTTCGTTACGAAAATTCAAAATCTACGGTTGAAGCATTGAATGTATTTTTACATAATCATAATCTAGCATGTCTTTTAAGTGCATTTGAAGAGTTTCAAGTCGATGGCAATTATTTTTATATTTTTTTCAACAGCAGGAAATTTTCACAAATTTTCTTAACTCAACGCTCGGTTCGTTACGAAAATTCAAAATCTACGGTTGGAGCATTGAATGGATTTTTACATAATCATAATCTAGAATGTGTTTTGAGGGCATTTGAAGAGTTTCAGGTCGATGGCAGTTGTTTTTATATTTTTTTCAACAGTTGGAAATTTATACAAACTTTCTTAACTCTACGCTCGGTTCGTTACGAAAATGTAAAATCTACGGTTCGAGCATTAAATGGATTTTTACAGAATCATAATCTATAATGTCTTTTGAGTGCATTTGAAGAGTTTAAAGTCGATGGCAATTGTTTTTATGTTTTTTTCAACCGCTGGAAATTTTTACAAATTTTCTTAACTCAACGCTCGGTTCTTTCCGAAAATTAAAAATCTACGGTTGGAGCATTGAATGGATTTTGATATAATCATAATCTGGAATGTGTTTTTAGTGCCTTTGAAGTCGGTGGCAATTGTTTTTATATTTTTTTCAACAGCAGGAAATTTTTACGAATTTTCTTAACTCTACGCTCGGTTCGTAACGAAAATTCAAAATCTACGGTTGGAGCATTGAATGGATTTTTACATAATCATAATCTAGAATGTGTTTTGAGAGTATTTGAAAAGTTTCAAGTCGATGGAAATTGTTTTTATATTTTTTTCAACGGCAGGAAATTTTTACAAATTTTCTTAACTCTACGCTCGGCTTGTTACAAAATTTCAAAATCTACGGTTGGAGCATTGAATGTATTTTTACATAATCATAATCTCGAATGTGTTTTGATTGCATTTGAAGAGTTTTAAGCCGATGGCAATGGTTTTTATATTTTTTTCAACTGCAGGAAATTTTTACAAATTTTCTTAACTCTACGCTCGGTCGTTACGACAATTCAAAATCTACGGTTGGAGCATTGAATGGATTTTTACATAATCATAATCTAGAATATGTTTTGAGTGGGTTTGAACAGTTTCAAGTCGATGGCGATTGTTTTTATATTTTTTTCAACAGCAGGAATTTTTTACAATTTTTTTTAACTCTACGCTCGGTTCGTTACGAAAATTCAAAATCTACGGTTGGAGCATTGAATGGATTTTGACATAATCATAATCTGGAATGTGTTTTGAGTGGATTTAAAGAGTTTCAAGTCGATGGCAATTGTTTTTATATTTTTTTCAACTGCAGGAAATTTTTACAAATTTTCTTAACTCTACGCTCGGTTCGTTACGAAAATTCAAAATCTACGGTTAGAGCATTGAATGGATTTTTACATAATCATAATCTGGAATGTGTTTTGAGTGCATTTGAAGAGTTTCAAGTCGATGGTAATTGGTTTTATATTTTTTTCAACAGCTGGAAATTCTTACAAATTTTCTTTACTCTACGCTCGGTTCGTTACGAAAATTTAAAATCCACGGTTGGAGTATTGAATGCAGGGGCGGCTCGTTATATAGATCCAAGGAGCCATTGTACTACTTGTGGTTTCAAGCTCAGCAAGAATTTTTAACCAAAATAACTTTTTCGCCAGTTACTTTGGTTTAGGAAGATAAATCGTTCTTTCTTTCTTCAAAAAAGAAGAGGGGGTATATTGTACAAGTGGCTCTACCATCGACATGTTCCACGAGCCGCCACTGCGTGAGCATCTTTGTCAGTATAGACGAAAAATTGAAAAACTAAATTTATTATGAGGAATCACAATAAATTACTAACAAATACAGAGAGATAATTTTTTTATTTTTCTGAAAATGTCAATAAATAATTACTAAACATTTCTATGTTAATTGACGCTCACAACATTCTATATATAATTTGAGAAGAAATTTTAAAAATACCGTCCTTCATATAGGACTGTAGGCAAGTTTGGGTTATTGCGAATATCTTTTTATTGTAAAACTAAGGATTAAAAGTTTTCAGTACAAATGATAACTGATTTTCATTCCAAATTAAAGTACATTTTTAAGACCTTGTTCATTAATTCACTGTACTGTATAAATACCTGTAAAGTTTTTTGTGTAATGTGCATTTTTTGAAGCCATCGATAACTACCGTAATCTATACCGATTTTCCTTCTACAGAAAGAGGAAAATGTTGACCGTAAGGTAAGGAACACAGACAAGAAAGCAGTATATTTAAATGTACAATCCTTCATAATGATATACAGTCACCCCGTGGGTAAGGAATGGCGCGTGCGCCCATGCCGCAACCACGGAGTTTGACTCCGCTTAGAGTCCGGGAAATTTAGTCCAATTCCGGAACCGCGCGGTGCACGAACACCGAGAGACGCTTTCCACTCGCGAAAAGCGCGCGCGACGCTCAAACCCCCGCAAACGCGAAAAGTGAACGAAAAAAATTACGTGAAAGTGAAAGTTCTGTTATTTCTCCAACTTAAAAGAAAAAAAAATCAGTGAGTGCACGACGCGCAGGATTAACCAGTGGCAAACGTAAGTGTGGAAAAGTTGGTGTGTTTCTAAGAAAAAATATTCAGGATTTACGCTAATGAATGTAAATCAAGTGCGAACTTTCAGCAAGTTTTCCCTCTCCTCCGACTTTTTACGTGCCTCGATTATCAAATTCCAATTATGCGGGGATTAATTGATTCGGCGGAATCTGATTGCGAACACGATTAATTCCTGCTGGATCCGGGTATCGGATCATAATTAGTATTCAGTTCGGCCCGAAAAAAAGAGGAAGTAATAGTGCGGCGATAAATTCGACAAAAAGTAACGCTAAAGGATTGAGTTATAAAAGGAGGTATAAAAAAGCGGACGACCGTAAAAAGGGACGGAATGAAATATTCTAAATCGAATTCAACAAAATTCAGCAAAATTTGCTTTTAGCTAACGATATTTTAGTTCCGGAGGAATTGCCTCTAGTCGATGGTTATAGCTTTGGATATTGTGTTTACTATCCATACATAACTTTCTTTTAAAATGGTATTATTTCATAAATATAACGAAAAATTCAATCAATTGATTATCAATTATCTATTACATTATATCATATATAATATATTTTTATTAATTAACAGAATCAATACATATAATTAAAAGGCATATGATAAAATGATTAGTTAATTAAACTATTCAAATGGTTATCGACCAGAGGTCTTTCTGCCTACATTACATTATTAACATAGCCAAGAGCGAATGACTCAAAATGAGTCAGGTAATTTATACAAGACTCACTTCTAAGAGTCGACTCTTTTCAACGACTCACTCAAGAGTTACCCACCTCTAGAAAATGCAATTAAACTCTGGTAACATGGCTGAAAAGCAAAAAAGTATTTTATTTGTGATATGAATGATTCCCCCATCTTGTGGAAATATAATTTTTTAAATTATTTAATTTGAAAATAAATCCTACGAATTGGATTACAAATGTAACATGCAGGGTCAGCCTTAGGGTAGTCGGCGTCCTGCTGCTAAGTTCTGTTATAGCGCCCCCTCCCCCTATTTTTGAAGAAAATGGTTTCCAATTTTCGGGTAATAAAAATAATTTAAAAAAAAGACCTTAGGTCGATAGCCCATTTGACAGTCTTGTATCTTGTGAAAAAACTTGTTGTCCCACATCTTGTGGGAAATATAATTTTTTAAATTATTAAATTTGAAAATAAATCCTACGAATTGGATTACAAATGTAATATGCAGGGTCAGCCCTAGGGTAGTCAGCGCCCTGCTGCGAAGTTCTTTTATAGCCCCCCTCCCACTATTTTTGAAGAAAATGGTTTCCAATTTTCGGGTAATAAAAATAATTAAAAAAAAGACCTTAGTTCGATAGCCCATGTGACAGTCTTGTATCTTTGAAAAATATGCAAAACATATAATCATGTCAAAATGCTCTGTTAATGGACTTTGAGTCTGTTGGGTTTATGAACAATAAATAAATAAATAAATAGAAGGCTGTTTATGAAGATAATTTTATAGTATGGTTCTGAATTTAGTGACCGTGATTTTATATTTGTAGGAGTTTATTGGGTGTTACGGTCAGAAAGCAATTATCAACACTGAATACTCTTTATTCCATACTTCCCCGAAATATTTGTAAAAAAAAAAGATAATTTTATATATATTTGTTTATATTATATAAATCTATACAGTATCTAATATACAATATAATTTATAATGTAACCATTTTATGCAATTTCCAGTCGATTATAATTATTTTTACATTATTTACAAGTTGGCGAAATTATTGATTTTTTTCTACAATTTTGCGCTCTTCTCGAATGCTGATCTCAAAATTATTATAGCGTGTATACAGATTTTTATATAATCATAATTCCAAATGAATTTTGAATAGATTTGTGTCATTTCAAATCAATGGCAATTGTTTTTATATTTTTTTCAAGTCGTCGAAATTATTGAATTTTTTTTTTCACAATTTCATACTTTATTGAAATGAAATTATCTTGGAATTTGAGGATGGGGTGTTTACAGATTTTTATAGAATCGTAATCTCAAATTATTTTTGAATAGATTTGTGTAATTTCAAGTCTGTGGCAATTGTTTTCATATTTTTTTCAAGTCATCGAAATTATTGTATTTTGTTTACATTTTCACGCTCTGTTCAAATGGAATTATCTCAAAATTTAGGTATGCAGCGCCAATAAATTTTGAACAGATTTTTGAAACTTTAAGTCGATGGCAATTGTTTTTATATTTTTTTCAAGTCGTCGAAATTATTGATTTTTGTTTTCACAATTTCATACTTTATTGAAATGAAATTATCTTGAGATTTGGGGATGGGGTGTTTACAGATTTTTATAGAATCGTAATCCCAAATTATTTTTGAATAGATTTGTGTAATTTTAAGTCTGTGGCAATTATTTTCATATTTTTTTCAAGTCATCGAAATTATTATATTTTGTTTACATTTTTACGCTCTGTTCAAATGGAATTATCTCAAAATTTGGTATGCAGCGCCAATAAATTTTCATGGAATCGCAATCCAGAAAAAAATTTGAACAGATTTTTGAAACTTTAAGTCGATGGCAATTGTCGCCAAAACGGCGAAATTCATGTTTTTTTCTGCAACTTTGCGCTCTGCTCGAATGGAATTATCTCTAAATTTAGGGATAGGGAGTTTTCAGATATTTATAGAATCGTAATTCCAAATTAATTTTGAATAGATTTGGGCAATTTTAAGTCGATGACAAATGTTTTCATATTTTTACCAAGTTACTAAAATTATTGCATATTTTTCTACAATTTCACGCTGTAGTCACCCTTGACTTTTAGGGTGACGTGCTAACAAATTTTAATCGTAATTTCGAATAAATTTTGAATAGATTTCTGAAACTTGGAAGTCGATGGCAATTATTTTTAAATTGTTTTCAAATCGTCGAAATTATTGTATTTTTTTTTAAATATCACGCTCCGTTCAAATGGAATTATTTTGAAATTTACGGATGGGGTGTTTACAGATCTTTACAGAATTGTAATCCCAAATGAATTTTGAATAAATTTGTGTAATTTTAAGTAGGTGGAAATTATTTTTTAAATTTTTTATAAAGTCACTAAAATTATTGAAATTCTCTTCACTTTCACGCCCCGTTCAATTAAAATTATCTCGAAATTTAGAGATGAGGTGCCAACGAATTTTAATATCATTGTAATCTCGAATAAATTTTGAATAGTTTTCTGAAACTTCAAGTCGATGGCAATTGGTTTTGTATTTTTTTCAAGTCGTCAAAAATATTGTATTTTTTCTAAAAGTTCACTCTCTGTTCAAATGGAATTATTTTAAAATTTAGGTAAGAAGTGCCAAAAATGTTCATGTCATCGCAATCTTAAATAAATTTTGAACAGATTTTTAAAACTTCAAGTCGATGGCAATTGATTTTATATTTTTTTACAAGTGGCGAAATTATTCTTTTTTTTTACAATTTTACCCTCCCCTCGAATGGGATTATCTCGAAATTTAAGTAGGAAATGCCAAAAAAATTTATGTAATCACAATCTCGAATAAATTTTGAACAGGTTTTTTAAACTTCAGGTCGATGGCAATTGTTTTTATATTTTCTTATAAGTCGGCAAAATTATAGATTTTTTCTACAATTTTGCGCTCCCCTCGAATAGGATTATCTCAAAATTTAGGGATAGGGTGTTCACAGATCTTGATAGAATAGTAATCTCAAATTAATTTTGAATGGATTTGTATAATTTTAAGTCGATAGTTTAAGTCCACGAAATTATTGAGTTTTTCTACAATTTTGCGCTCCGCTCGAATTATCTCAAAATTTAGGAATAGGGAGTTTTCAGATATTTATAGATTCGTAATCCCAAATTAATTTTGAATACATTGGTGTAATTTCTAGTCGATAGCAATAGTTTTTATATTTTTACCAAGTTACTAAAATTATTGAATTTTTTTACAATTTCACGTTCTGATCACCTTTGAAATTTGGGGTAAGCTGCCAGCAATTTTTTAATGTCATCGTAATATCAAATAAATTTCTTAAAGATTTCTGAAACTTTAAGTCGGTGGTACTTAGTTTTATATTTTTTTTTCAAATCGTCGAAATTATTGTATTTTTTAAATATCACGCTCTGTTCAAATCGAATTATTTTGAAATTTACGGATGATATATTTACAGATTTTTACAGAATTATAATCCCCAATGAATTTTGTATAAATTTGTGTAATTTTAAGTCGGTGGCAATTGTTTTTTTTTATTTATCTCAAGCCACTAAAATTATTGAATTTCTCTTCAATTTTACGCTCTGTTCAAATAGAATTATCTTGAAATTTAGGGATGAGATGACAACGAATTTTTATGTCATCATAGTCGCGAATAAATTTTGAATAAATTTCTGAAAGTCGATGGCCATTGGTTTTGTATTTTTTTTTCAAGTTGTCGAATTTATTGTATTTTTTCTAAAATTTCACGCTATGTTCAAATGGAATTATCTCGAAATTTAGGTAAGAAGTGGCAAAAATGTTCATGTCATCGCAATCTTAAATCAATTTTGAACAGATTTTTAAAACTTCAAGTCGATGGCAATTGCTTTTATATTTTTTTACAAGTGGAGAAATTATTCTTTTTTTTTACAATTTTACCCTCTCCTCGAATGGGATTAACTCGGAATTTAAGTAAGAAGTGCCAACAAAATGTATGTCATCACAATCTCGAATAATTTTTTTTAAACTTCAGGTCGATGGCAATTGTTTTTATATTTTCTTATAAGTCGGCGAAATTATAGATTTTTTCTACAATTTTGCGCTCCTCTCGAATAGGATTATCTTAAAATTTAGGGACAAGGTGTTCACAGATATTTTTAAAATAGTAATCCCAAATTAATTTTGAATAGATTTGTATAATTTTAAGTCGATTACAATTGTTTTTATATTTTTTACAAGTCGGCGAAATTATAGATTTTTTCTACAATTTTGCGCTCCCCTCGAATAGGATTATCTCAAAATTTAGGACTAGGATGTTCACAGATCTTGATAGAATAGTAATCCCAAATTAAGTTTGAATAGATTTGTATAATTTTAAGTTGATAGTTTAGTTATTGTTTTTATATTTTTTACAAGTCTGCGAAATTATTGAGTTTTTCTACAATTTTACGCCCCGCTCGACGGTGATTTTTTCAAAATTTAGGGATAGGTAGTTTTCAGATAATTATAGAAACGTAATCCCAAATTAATTTTGAATAGATTTGTGTAATTTCAAGTCGATAGCAATAGTTTTTATATTTTTACCAAGTTATTAAAATTCTTACATTTTTCCACAATTTCACGCTCTGATCACCCTTGAAATTTAGGGTGATCCGAGCGTGCCAACAAATTTTTAATGTCATGGTAATATTAAATAAATTTTTCAAAGATTTCTGAAACTTGAAGTCGATGGCACTTAGTTTTATATATTTTTCAAGTCGTCGAAATTATTGCATTTTTTTTTTAATATCACGCTCTGTTCAAATGGAATTATTTTGAAATTTGCGGATGGGGTGTTTACAGATCTTTACAGAATTGTAATCCCTAATGAATTTTGAATAAATTTGTCTAATTTTAGGCCGGTGGCAATTGTTTTTTTATTTATCTCAAGCTACTAAAATTATTGAATTTCTCTTCAATTTCACGTTCTGATCAAATAGAATTATCTCGAAATTTAGGGATCAGATGTCAATGAATTTTTATGTCATCGTGATCTCAAATAAATTTTGAATAAATTTCTGAAACTTTAAGTCGATGGTCATTGGTTTTGTATTTTTTTCAAGTCGTCGAATTTATTGTATTTTTTCTAAAATATCACGCTATGTTTTATCTCGAAATTTAGGTAAGAAGTGCCAAAAATGTTCATGTCATCGCAATTTTAAATAAATTTTGAACAGGTTTTTATAACTTCAAGTCAATAGCAATTAATTTCATATTTTTTCCAAGTCGTTGAAATGATTGTGTTTTTCCACAATTGTACGCTCTGTTCCAATTAGATTATCTCGAAGTTTAGGGATGGAGTGGTTACAGATTTTTATAGTAGAGTAGTCCCAAATTAATTTTGAATAGATTTGTCAAATTTCAAGTCGATTGCAAAAGTTTTCATATTTTTTTAGGACGTCGAAATTATTGCATTTTTTTAAGTTTTATGCTCTGATGTAATGGGATTTTGTCAAAATTTAGGGATGGAGTGTTTGCAGGTTTTTATAGAATCGTAAGCACTAATAAATTTTGAATAAATTTGTGAAATTTCAAGTCGATGGCAATGGTTTTTATAGTTTTTTCAAGTCGTCGAAATTATTGTGTTTTTCCACAATTGTACGCTCTGTTCCAGTGAAATTATCTCGAAGTTTAGGGATGGGGCGTTTAAATATTTTAATAGTAACGTAATCCGGAATGAATTTTGATTAGATTTATGAAATTTCAAATCGATGGCAATTGTTTACATATGCTATCATGACGCCAAAGTTCTTGTTCTTTTTTCCACAATTTCACACTCTGTTAGAATGGGATTATGTCGAAATTAAGGAAAGGGGTGTTCCGATTTTTTATGAAATCTTAATTCCTAATAAATTTTGAATAAATTTGTAAAATTTCAAGTCGATAGCAATTGTTTTAATATTTTTTCCAAGTCGTCGAAATTATTATGTTTTTGCACAATTGTATGCTCTGTTCCAGTGAAATTATCTCGAAGTTTAGGGATGGGATGTTTAAGATTTTTATAGTAACGTAATCCCGAATGAATTTTCAATAGATTTATGAAATTTCAAATTCATGGCAATTGTTTTCATATGCCATCAGGACGCCGAAGTTCTTGTTTTTTTTTCACAATTTCACACTCTGTTCGAATGGGATTATGTCGAAATTAAGGAAAGGGGTGATCAGATTTTTTTTATAAAATCTTAATTCCGAATAAATTTTAAATAAATTTGTTAAATTTCAAGTCGATAGCAATTGTTTTAATATTTTTTCCAAGTCGTCGAAATTATTATGTTTTTCCACAATTCTATGCTCTGTTCCAGTGAAATTATCTCGAAGTTTAGGGATGGGGTGTTTATATTTTTTTATAGTAACGTAATCCCGAATGAATTTTCAATAGATTTATAAAATTTCAAATTGATGACAATTGTTTTCATATGCCATCAGGACGCCGAAGTTCTTGTTTTTTTTTCTCACAATTGCACACTCTGTTCGAATGGGATTATGTCGAAATTAAGAAAAGGGGTGATCAGATTTTTTTATAAAATTTTAATTCCGAATAAATTTTGAATAAATTTGTTGAATTTCAAGTCGATAGCAATTGTTTTAATATTTTTTCCAAGTCGTCGAATTTATTGTGCTTTTTTACTGTTCGAATCACATTATGTCGAAGTTTAGGGATGGGGTGCTTACAGATTTTTATAGTGGAGTAATCCCGAATTAATTTTGAATAGATTTGTCAAATTTCAAGTCATATTTTTTTATACGCCGAAATTATTTTCCTTACAATTTCATGATCTGATCTGTTGTTCTATCATCCAGAGATAACGGTATCCGCCGGAAGGGCACTAACTGGGGTCAGCCGGCAGATAACGTTATCCGTTGGCAGAGGTTAAAGGCCAAGTCCGATGATTACTCCACAAAATCACATATAACACTGAAGCACTGAGTGTTCGTGTGAGGCAGAATGAGATTTTGTCAAAATTTAGGGATGAAGTGTTTACAGATTTTTATAGAATCGTAATCCCAAATTAATTTTGAATATAATTTTGACATTTCAAGCCGATGGCAATCGTTTTTAAGTTTTTTTTTCAGGTTGTTGAAATTATTGGAGTTTTCTGCAGTTGTGCGCTCTTTTATTTTATTTTTTTAAATTGTGAGTAGATTTTAGAAATTTTAAGTCGATGACAATTATTTTCATATTTTCTATTAGCTTTCATGCTAATGCGAAAAACTTCAGAAAAACAAAATAAACCACCAATTCGAATAAAGTGACGAATTCTACTTTATTAAAAATATCACAATATTTTTTTCGATAATTAACCCTTAGCTAATGAGCTAGCTTATAGTCGCAACCATTGCTCCAATGAGCTTATTTATGATTTTTCTAAAGGTCTTAAAATTTACCATCGCTATAATTCGATCCTACGAAAATATTTTTTTTGTCGCGAATACGGCGAATACGGACAAAAATATCAACATTTTTTCACAAAACCTGCCAAAATATTTCTTCAACAAGAAAGCAATTATAAATTTATCTATACATGGTACAATTTTCTATTTATTACAAATCTCAATTATTAGTTTAAGCATTAAAGGATAAAATAATGTTTTAGTAGAGCAAACAATTACCGCTCTTTCGAAAAATGTGATCAACGTAAAATCGAAAAAAAAAGTTTGCGAATTGCTAAACAAATATTCGCTCGGCCAAAAGGATTTACGCTAATGAATGTAAATTAAGTGCGAGAGCGTTTACCAACTTTCTTTTCCATTCTTTCGAAAAGTTTCCGCAGTTTTCCACGTGCGCCGGTTTCCGTCTCAATTATCAAATATTTAAAGCGGCCGTTTCAATTATGCAAGGATTAATTGATTAGGCAAAATCTGATTGCCATCCCCGGGAAGATGATTAATTCGTGTTGAGTCTTGCGAATCCGATATTGGATCATAATTAGTATTCAAATGGAAATTTGTCTTTATATAAAACGTAGTAGTTTGAATATAAATTCGATAAAAAAAAATTAAAAGGATTGGAGTATAAAAAGAAAATCAAATAATAATAACTTACAAGGAGAGGATCAGATGTGTGACTCAAAAATTGATTGATTCTAAAATTAAGATATTTAAATACATATGGATTTATAAAAACTCTAAAAAGAAAATGAATGAACCCAACTTCAACAATGGGTTTCGACCCTCCGACCTTCCGACTACGAATCGGAGGTTTTATCGATGCGCCAAAAGGTCGGTATATGTTTGTTAACGCAAAAGGTATATAAACATACGAATGAATAACAAATAAAAAAAAAAAACATTTTCTCGAAAACGGCTGAATAGTGCGCCCTATTACTTGCACCTGTTACACTCCTAGTTATGACCTACACGTGTGCCAAAGATGGAAGAAATCGGTGAGTCATACATCTGACCCTCCCCTTGTTAGTTGTGGAACAAAAACTGTAAAAATAAACTTTATAATGAAATAGATATTTCAACACCGATTTGGATTTAATATGTGGATAGATATTTTAAGTAGCAGAATAATAGAACCCTTTATTTATCACAATTTAAATTCCGAGCGGTATCTGCTGCAGACTGAATAGACGCCTTGGATAAATTATCTCTAGCAATAATTAAAAACTGCTGGTTTCAGCAAGATGGTGCCCCAGCGCATAATTCAAGAAATGTACGGGAATATTTGTGGCAGAGGTTTCCTGAAAAATGGATTGGAACTTAAGGTTTCCTGTAAAAAATCAAGCGTATGACTCAATAGTAATTCGGTTATTACGCACGGTTTTAGATAAAAATCTTCAATTGTATAAAGTTAAAAATAATGCATTTTAATACAGCGCTAAACCAAATATTAAAATTGACTCAGTTTTATTTATTCAACTTTTATTTTTACATGTATTTAATTTTTGCAATATCTCACTGTGTAGACTTGAGTTTGATCATATTATTTATGCTTAATTAATACTACCAAATTGATTCCCGCTTTAATCACGCTGGCTAATTATATTTGTAAAAGATACATACAATTGAATACGGAAGTTATTCGACTCGATATATTATTAATTTGGAGAGTGAATTGCTCATGTAAACGTCTTAGAAGTTAAACAATGAAGTAACACCCCGCGGGATATTATTACTGTGGCGGTATTGTTGCTACGGCATATTTCCCGAAGCTGTTTCGTTGTACTTTGTGATGTGTAATTAGCAGATACCGCAAATAGCCCAAGATTACCCAATTTCGTGCTTCAGTTCACACACAAAAATATATATTCAGTAAGTTTAATTTCAAACTCAACGAAATTTCTTCGGAGAAAAACAAATTTTCGCAAAACAAGCGTTAAATTCTACATTTATATAATAAAAAATAATATTCTGAAATTGTTTCAATTATTAATATATTTACTTTTACATCAAGTATTCTAACACCTTAACATATACAAATTGGCGAATAAATTAAAAATGTAATAATTAATAAATATTAATTTCTGTTCAAATTTCAGTTCAAATGATTTACGGTAAATACCCATTTTCGGTGTAGAAAACTTTACCAAACGCATTTCAGCTCTTCGGATTGCCAAATAAGGCCTACGTTCAAAGTTTCATGTTAAGAGCGTTGGGAGTATCAGAAAACTATACATATGTAAATGCATGTGATTTTTTAACATAAATTATAGCTACATGATTAAGTACCTTCGATTTCGGTTTTTACCGAGTGGAAGATGTTATGGTCTAGTAAGGGATCTACTAATTGTTTTTATTAAATTTCACCTCAGAGTATTTTTATAACAAGATTGATATTGAAAAAAAGTACCCAATAATAGGCTTTTTTTTCATTAAAGCTAACACAGTAAATAAAGTTACAATATTAAAATAAATTAGTGGGTTCAGAAGCCTGATACGTCCTCTTTCACCAGACGTAAGAATTATGTTTTTTTAATTGGAAAACCAATTTTATTTGTTTATGTTAACGTGCGACAGTGTTTCAGTAATAAATGTGAGCTAGGATTATTTTCTCTTTTCGTCGCACATTACGGCTCGCTATCTCATTGCTACGCCCATACCAGTGGTGTTCGTCTCTAACATAAGATCTTGAATTACGATCCGACGACAGAAATACTATATTGAAACACAAGTTTAATAAGAGCATTTATGAGAGTAGGAATTCAAGTTTGGAATGACTGAGTTTGCTAATATATGTGTTATGAAATGTGTTATTTACACATATCCGTACGTTAATAATTTTTTGATTTCTCCTTTTTTGTTACTCTTCCGATTTTCCTCATATACTTAATATCTATCGCATGTATTTTGCTGTTCTGTCTGTTAATTTGTGTCCATATCTCGCATCCAAACGTTGTTATTTTATTTGCTAAACCAGTGACATGAAGCCGCCTAAAACCAATTATAATATTCGCTATAAAGAGAAATCTCTCGCATCTAACATTTCGATTACATATCCAAACCAAATGAAACATTTGATACAAGTTATAACATGTGAAATTTTGAACATTCGACGTGCTCACGTGCGAATTTTTGAACATTTGACATATTCACGTTATAACATGTGAATTTTTGTACATTTGATATGTCAATTTTGAAACATTTGACATGTTCACATGTGAATTTTTGTACATTTGACATGTTTACATGCGAATTTTTGAACATTTGACATGTTTACATGTGAATTTTTGAACATTTGATATGTTTACATGCAAATTTTTGAACATTTGACATGTTCACGTGTGAATTTTTGAACATTTGACATATTTACATGTGCATTTGTGAACATTTGACATGCTTGCATGTGAATTTTTGAACATATGACATATCCACATGCGAATTTTTGAACATTTGACATGTTCACATGTGAATTTTTTAACATTTGATATGTTCACATGCGAATTTTTGAACATTTGACATGTTCACATGTGAATTTTTGAACATTTGACATCTTCACATGTGAATTTTTGAACATTTGACATGTTTACATGTGAATTTTTGAACATTTGACATGTTCGCTTGTGCATTTTTGAACATTTGACATCTTCACATATGAATTTTTGAACATTTGACATGTTTGCATGTGCATTTTTGAACATTTGACATGTTCACATGTGAATTTTTGAACATTTGACATGTTTACATGTGAATTTTTGAACATTTGACATGTTTGCATGCAAATTTTTGAACATTTAACATGTTCACATGTGAATTTTTGAACATTTGACATATTTACATGTACATTTGTGAACATTTGACATGCTTACATGTGAATTTTTGAACATTTGACATGTTTACATGCAAATTTTTGAACATTTGACATGTTCACATGTTGATTTTTGAACATTTGACATATCGACATGCGAATTTTTGGACATTTGACATGTTCACATGTGAATTTTTGAACATTTGACATGTTCACATCTAAATTTTTGAACATTTGACATGTTTACATGTGAATTTTTGAATATTTGAAATGTTCACTTGTGAATTTTTGAACATTTGACATGTTCACATGTGAATTTTTGAACATTTGACATCTTCACATGTGAATTTTTGAACATTTGACATGTTCGCATGTGAATTTTGAACATTTGACATCTTCACATGTGAATTTTTGAACATTTGACATATTCGCATGTGAATTTTTGAAGATTTGACATGTTCACATGTGAATTTTTGAACATTTGACATGTTCACATGCGACTTTTTGAACATTTGACATGTTCACATGCGAATTTTTGAACATTTGACATGTTCACATGCGAATCTTTGAACATTTGACATGTTTACATGTGCATTTTTGAATATTTGACATCTTCACATATGAATTTTTGAACATTTGACATGTTCGCATGTGCACTTTTGTACATTTGTCATGTTTACATGTGAATTTTTGAACATTTGAAATGTTTACATGTGAATTTTTGAACATTTGACATGTTTACAAGCGAATTTTTGAATATTTGACATGTTTACATGTGAATTTTTGAACATTTGACATGTTTACATGTGAACTTTTGAACATTTGACATGTTTACATGTGAATTTTTGAACATTTGACATGTTCACATGTCAATTTTTGAACATTTGACTTGTTATAATCCTAAATAAGTTTGACACCTCTTTCTGCAATGTCATCTCAAGTTTTTCAATTTAACTTAACTTAACTTAACTAACCATTAATATTCATATATTATTTGTCTTTAAAAAAATTGTGGGACTTCCGGGAGCAGGGGTACGCATTTGACTTTAGTCGTAAATGGACGGGTGTGAAGGTAGCAATAGATCCAGCAATAGATTTTAAAAATTCATATCTCGGAGAAAAGAAAAGCAATTCGAAAAAAAAGTTACCATACCATTAGGAAAGGTTTAAATTAATAACACAAAAAGAAATAGCCCTTCATTTTAACACTTTATATTTTTTCACCCCTTTCAAAAAAGTTTTTTTTTTTTTTTAAGTTTGCAATCTGCCATAAATAAATAAAAATGCTTATTCTTATCACTAGTACAAGTACTTTAATTATCAAGAGTCAAAAAATCGTTGCGGGCACTCCTTCAACCCAGAAAAAAATCATTTCTACGTAAGTCGCAGAAATTGTCATTTCGCGATATTAATCTCAATTTTTGAAAAAGTTTGCAAAAATTATTTCTCCGTAAGTCGCAAAAATCCACATTTCGGGATATAAATCTCGATTTTTGACAAAGTTAGCAATCAGCCGTAACTAAATAAAAATTCTTGTTCTTATCACTAATAAAGGTATTTTCATAATTAGAAGTCAAAATAACGTTACGGGTACTCCTTCAACCCAGAAAAAAATAGTTTTTCTGTAACTCGCAGAAATCCACAATGTTACGAAGATTTTTTTTTTGTTGAGGTGTGCCCGTAACGTTTTTTTGACTTTTGATTATGAAAGTACTTGTATTCGTGATAAGAATAAGCATTTTTATTTATTTATGGCAGATTGCAAATTAAAAAAAAAACAAAAACTTTTTTGAAAGGGGTTGAAAAATATAAAGGGTTAAAATTATGAGTTGATTCTTTTTGTGTTACTCATTTAGACCTTTCCTACTGGTATGGTTAACTTTTTTTCGAATTGCTTTTCTTTTCTCCGAGATGTGAATTTTTTAAATCTATTGCTGGATCTATTGCTAACTTCACACCCGTCGTAAATGGATCTTTAATCGACTGGAAACGTCGATTTAACCAGAAGTGACATTAATTTTGAAATATTAAATAGAACACTCTGTATTTTTTTTTGGCCCATTTGAGCCTGGCATAAAAATCTTGCCTACAGCCAATCAAGTATTGTCATATGGAATACCCTGTATATTATTTTATGTTTCTTTGATGAAACCTTATACTTAATTGAGGAACTGTAATAAAATAAATTTCTTTGATCCAGTAGATTAAGATTGATACTGTTTAATTGCATCACACGGGAATCAATATTTCATTAAAATTCCATAAATTACCAATTTTATTAAAAGATGTAAATCACAATTTTAAAAATTTTCGAACCCCGATCGATATCTTATTAAAATAAAATTTGACCCAGTTATTAAATCCCCCGCATCTGAAGATTAATATATTCGCCTAATATAAAAAAAAACCGGTGGCATTTGTCGGGTTCGATTTAAATTTTAAATCCTTCATATCAAGTGTTAATTTATTCGATATTTAAATGCGAACACGTAGCGGATTCGCGAACGGGAAAACTCCCACACCGCGCGAGACACGTGTGATGGCTTTGATCTCTTGCTGTACCATTTGCTCATTGCTACAGTAAAAGCAATATCGAACACCTGACATTTCCATCTATAATGTATATATCAATTAGTGGTCCAGTTTATCGCTATCTATCAGAACTAATTTGCATTGTTTCGGATTAGACTGCGTGTGTCTGCGGTGAGGAAGTTCCATGCAATATGCAGATGCGAGTCGGTGAGACACTCCGAAATGATCTCATATACGTGTAAATGTCGAAAATTTTCGTCCTCGCGTCGTATCTATTATTTATATTTGCACAAATTTACATCGTGATTATTCCAGGAAATTGCCAAGCGTGTATAACGGCTAATTTGAATTGAAAATCGTTTTCTTCAGTCTTGTCAGTTGTTTCCAACATTATACGTGAAATGAAGTTAAGTAAGAAGTATAACGTATTAATTGATAAACAAAACAAAGATAATTAATTAATTGTGGTAGAAATAATGAAATAAAATTGTAATCGTTTGATAAATCTGGTAAAGGGTTGCGAAATGCGCCCAGATCCGGAATTCCTAATTAACCAAATAATGTTTTATCTTAAAGTCAGAATTATCCGCGGACATGGTTTATATGGTCTCCACCTCCCCTCGCCCCACCTGGGGTCAAAAAGGGTTATTTTTTGTTTTAATTTTTTATTTGACGAGGTGTGTAATGCAAAATTCTGAAAAACATTATCAAGGTAGGTTATCAAGAGACCTATCAATAGAAATTTTTTTCAAGGTCATCCAAGGTTATTTGGTGTCTCAAAAAAATTAAAAAAATATTTTTTTCATTTTTTGGGGTAGAAATCGTTGAGGAGCACGCCGTTTTTTTTCACTGTTTTATAAAATTCGATTAATTTTACCTCTGACAGGAACTTTTAATACATTTCGAGTGGTGCGTCATTCCTAAAAATCGAATTTGCCTCTTTTTTTTCAATTTTTTCAATTTTACAGGTTAGTGTTGAGGTTTAGACAAAAAACTAATAAAAACTTTTTTGTAGCATTTTGTAAGACAAACATTTTGTTTTTTTTTTATTTTTTTTCTTCATTTGTGATTATAGTAAAGTGAATTATAATAAAATATAATATATATGTAAATTACATTTTTAATCTTCATCACTGTCTTTATTAATCACTGGTACCAAGTTATCTTTATCGAAAATATTGATCGAATGGAAATTAGCCATAAATTTCAGCCATGAATCCGGCGCCTCCACTCATTTTTGACTGGTAAATTTCCAAGTTTTCTCTCCTAATTTACAGAAAATAGATTAAAATTCATAATTAATCAAATTGCTGTACAGCGATAGTAATAACAATAAGCTTTTAAATTAGGATTTACCCCGATTTTTCGACATCTATCGAAACATGGTAAATTTTCAAAAAATCAAAAGTCATCGTTAGGCCTAGTTTAGGTTCGATATTTTCGGCCACAAATGTTCTACAAAGCTTTGTCTACAATATTTAATTTTGTTTAAATAATTATTTACCCAGACACTTTTACGAAATTTCGTCAATTTTCAAAAAATCAAAAGTCATCGTTAGGCGTAGTTTAGGTTCGATATTTTCAGCCACAAATGTTCTACAGGGCTTTGTCTACAATATTTACGTTTAAAAAAATTACCCATATTCTTTATTTTTGTTTAAATAATTATTTACCCAGACACTTTTACGAAATTTCGTCAATTTTCAAAAAATCAAAAGTCATCGTTAGGCCTAGTTTAGGTTCGATATTTTCAGCCACAAATGTTCTACAGGGCTTTGTCTACAATATTTACGTTTAAAAAAATAACACATATTCTTCATTTTTGTTTAAATAATTATTTACCCAGACACTTTTACGAAATTTCGTCAATTTTCAAAAAATCAAAAGTCATCGTTAGGCGTAGTGTAGGTTCAATATTTTCGGCCACAAATGTTCTATAGGGCTTTGTTTACAATATTTAAGTTAAAAAAAATGACACATATTCTTCATTTTTGTTTAAATAATTATTTACCCAGACACTTTTACGAAATTTCGTCAATTTTCAAAAAATCAAAAGTCATCGTTAGGCGTAGTTTAGGTTCGATATTTTTAGCCACAAATGTTCTATAGGGCTTTGTCTACAATATTTAAGTTTAAAAAAATGACACATATTCTTCATTTTTGTTTAAATAATTATTTACCCAGACACTTTTACGAAATTTCGTCAATTTTCAAAAAATCAAAAGTCATCGTTAGGCGTAGTTTAGGTTCGATATTTTCAGCCACAAATGTTCTATAGGGCTTTGTTTACAATATTTAAGTTTAAAAAAATGACTCATATTCTTCATTTTAGTTTAAATAATTATTTACCCAGACACTTTTACGAAATTTCGTCTATTTTCAAAAAAAATCAAAAGTCATCGTTAGGTTAGGTTAGGTTAGGTTAGGTAAGTTCGTACCTTTAGTTATTTAAACGAAAATGTGTAATTAGAAAAAAAAAATTATGCAGAAATTTTAATTTTGAGTTCGCTGAAAGCGATTTCAACAATTTTTGAAAAAAAAATGTGTGTGTGTGTGTGTCTGTCTGTGCACGCTGTATCTCAAAGACTAATATAACAATTAATGTCAAACTTTGAACATAAGTCTTATATTTCTTTATCCGAAGAACTGAAAACCTTTTGGTAAAATTTCTTATATCGGAAATGGGTGTTTATAGAATTTCGATAATTTTTCTAATTTGAAAAATATTACAAAAACTTTTAAGCAAATATTGAAGAAAATATAGAAATAAATATCTTTTGTTTGAAAATATTTTTCATAAAATCATTGTTATTTGAGAAAGAAGTATTAATTTTTTTTCTCATTTTTGGTTTAAAATTATATAACGGTAATAGTTATATCAAATTAATTATGTGAATAACAACTGTAGAGAATGTTAATATGAACAACTTATTGAGAATAAGTTTTTTTTTCGAAATCTCTTTAGTTCTTGAGTAAACTGATGATTAGAATTTGAAGTATAATTTATCAATTCCATCTTTCATAATTCTGACGTTTTAAAAGTCAGTATCATCCCATCGGAGCGCTGGATATACCTTTAAAATATGATTTAAATTGAAAATAAACCAAGTGTAAATATAAATAACTATACCATCAAATCGGAGAAAGTAACTTAATGGACAAATCACCATTTTTATGACTTAATATTATTAATGAAGTCCCATGGAACATTTGTGGCCGAAAATATCGTACCTAAACTACGCCTAACGATGACTTTTGATTTTTTGAAAATTGTCCATGTTTCGATAGATGTCTTATCGA
The DNA here is from genome assembly GCA_910593695.2 of Ocypus olens. Taxonomy (NCBI): domain Eukaryota; kingdom Metazoa; phylum Arthropoda; class Insecta; order Coleoptera; family Staphylinidae; genus Ocypus; species Ocypus olens. The sequence goes on from OU343050.1 coordinate 8,554,115, forward strand.
AAAATCAGGGTAAATCCTAAGTTAAAAGCTTATTGTATTACTATGGCAACACAGCAATTTGATTAATTATGAATTTTAATCCATTTTCTGTAAATTAGGAGAGGAAACTTGGAAATTTACCGAAGTCAAACATGGTGGAGGCGCCGGATTCGTGGCTGAAATTTATGGCTAACTTCCAGTCGGTAAGATATTGGACAACATTACATACAACAACATACAACCAAAGACTTCAAGATCTTCCAAAGTCAATTCAGGAAAATCTATAAGTTCTTCTGAAGTTGTACTTTGGAAGGGGACTGATTTTTTATTAAAGTTTTCTGCAGCAATTTTTTCAGCTAAAGCGTTGACCTCCAGGTATGTCGATTTCATTCTATTGACGATAATATTTGTCTTATCATCCATTAAGTCGTTTTCCGAATTGATTTTGTAGAAAACAGGCAATTCTACACCACAATCCAGCAACTGGCAACATGCTGTTTCGAAATTAGTTGTGCAATTATCGGTATTTTTGGCAAAAGATACCGTGAATCGCTTCGATTATCCAACGAAGTTTAGTGACAAATCTCGAAAAGTTTGATACTTTAGCAGTTAGTTGATTTCTATTTCTATTACCTTTAAGAACTGGCATGAGGACCATGAATCCTTTATTTTTCAAGTGATCCACAACATCTCGAAAACCTCTATTCAAGATAAAAATATCTCCAGGTTTAAGAATTTTGCTGATACCATTTGGATTATTTAATACGGTTTCTAAGATTTGAGCATATGGGAAAAAAAGTTAAGGTAAATACCCACTTCTGGTGTACAAAATTTTACCAAAACCCTTTTTGAGTTACGATTTTTTTAGACGCCACCCGTGAATTAATGAGCTGTTAGATAATTTTTGTTTTTTCGTTTTTTAATTGTCTTTTACAGTTTGTACTTGATAAATACACCCACAGAAAGGCAGTACACAAATAAAAATTAAAAATCGCACGGAAATGGTGGATGTGCCGGGAAATCTATGGCTGGAATTTTTATGGCTAACTTCTCATCGGTAACATAACCGTATTTTAAACAGTTCTGGTTGATGCGCCGGGCTGCCAAAATCCATACATACATTTATATAATTGTAATGTTAATACAATACCAACAACTTTTAATAAGTTAAACCACTATAATTCAACTCGAATTAACGGTGTGACGTAATGAATTTTTAAATATATTACGTGTATAAAATAGATTGGAAACTAGACCAGGCCTTAATTATTCATGCCTCAATTCTGACCTACGATCCTCCTACAACACACCGCCGCCATGCTCGCAGAAGATTAATTCCGGCAAAATAGTACCTGCATATAAATCCGCATTTACGACCGTATCAAATCATAATCAACACCCGTCCCTGCAGTTTCAGCTTAAATCCTGCGCGACTTTTCACGCGACATAAATTTGGAAAAACTACCGGAACAACAAAAGGCATTTAAATAATTTCGAAATGCATGCGAATGCACGCCGCGCGATAACTCAGCCTCGTATAAAACAAATTCGACGGAAAAACCGCACCGGGCGATATGCAAATGCGTGCAATCTGTATTATGTGCATAAAAATATCACTTTTTCGAGTAGCAATTGGAATTTACTGGGAGGAAAAAAATTATAATCGCGGCAGCGCGAAATGTTCGGTTTTAATAAAATTTCCATGCAAAATCCTCATATTTTGAAAAGTATGATGTTTTTCTAACATTTATAAAACAGGATGTATTTTTAGGTCGAAATTTCATACTGAAAATATTATCTAAAGCGAATTTAAAATAAACTCAGAAACTGATACGCTAATCCATTTCATTAATAATTTATTACCTAAGCTCTTTCAGCATATTAAAGAATTGTTACGTACAGTTTTTGTAGTAATTTGACTGAAAGATCGATAGTCTATGTAAAATTGCGACAAAAAAATGGCGATGTGGCCATCATGTTACTTTCTCCGACTTGATGGTATCATTTATTTTACGCTTCCATGGTTTATTTTCAATTTAAATCATATTTTAAGTGTGCATCGAACGTTTCGTAGACTCGGATAAAACTGACGTTTAAAACGTCAAAATTATGAAAGATGGAAAAATGTACTTCAAATTCAAAAACTCAGTTTACTCAAAGACTAAAGAGATTTCGAAAAAAACTTATTCTTCATAAATTGTTCATTTTGGCATTCTCTACAATTATTATTAAGATAAATTTGCTGTAACTATTAGCGTTTCATAATTGTATACCAAAAATGAAAAAAAAAAAAAAAATTCTCGAATAACAATGATTTTATGAAAAATATTTTCAAACCAAAGATGTTCATTTCTTTGTTGTATTCAATATTTGCTCAAATATTTTTGTGATATTTTTCATATTTAAGAAAATATTGGAAAAAAACAAAAAAACAGTTAAGGTAAACACCCACTTCCGGTGTACGAAATTTTACCAAAAGCTCAGTTCTTCGGATTATCAAATAAAACTTATGTTCAAAGTTTCATATCAATTGGTCTATCAGTTTTTGAGATACAGCGCGTACAGACACACACACAGACACACACACACACCACACACACACACACACAGACACAATTTTTTTTTCCAGAAATTGTTGAAATGGCATCTAGGGAGCCCAAAACGGATATTTCCGTAAAAAAAATTTTTGAAAAAAAAATCACGATCACAATACTTTCTCGTACTTCGTAACGGAGAAAGTAAAAATAGAAGTTATTATACAGTGAGATCAGAAAGTCGAAAATGGTTGGCAGCACATTTTCTGAAAATCCCTATAATAATTAATTAATCTGATATTGGCTGCCTGAATCAGTGCAGTGCATAATAATTTCATTTATTTTGACTTGTTGCCATTTTTGTCGCTACGTGTTTTAAAACAATTAACCTAAAAAAAAAGACGTCAAAATAGACAAAATTCTTATGCATTGCACTGATTCCGGCAGCCAACATAATATTACTTGAACTATTGTCCCTATTTTCAGATGTGCAATTAAAAAAAAACATCAAAATCGCAATTTTTTGTATTTGGACATAGAAAACGTACAAATTTGTAATTTTCCGTTAATTTCAGGAATAATGTTTTGATCAATTTTTAAATTACACTAAATTTGCCATATTTTGACGTTAGAAACATCAAAATCAGATAACGCGATTGGCAGATGTGCAATAAAAAAAAAATCAAAAAAGCAATTTTTTAAATTTGGACATAGAAAACGTACAATTTTGTAATTATCCTTTAATTTCACGAATAATGTTTAGATCAATTTTTAAATTACACTAAATTTGCCGTATTTTCACGTTAGAAACATCAAAATCGGACAACGCGATTGGCAGATGTGCAATTTAAAAAAAATCGAAATCTCAATTTTTAATATTTGGACTTTGAAAACGTGCAATTTGGTCATTTTACGTTAATTTTGCGAAACATGTTTTAATCAATTTTTAAATTACACAACATTTGCCATATTTTGACGTTAGAAACATGAAAATCAAACTACGCGATTGGCAGATGTGCAATTTAAAAAAATCAAAATCCCAATTTTTAATGTTTGGATTTTGTTAACTTGCAATTTTGTTATTTTACGTTAATTTAATGAATAATGTTTTGATTAATTTTTAAATTACACTAAATTCGCCATTTTTTGACGCTAGAAACATCAAAATCAGACGACGCGATTGGCAGATGTGCAATTTAGAAAAAAATCGAAATCTCAATTTTTAATGTGTGGACTTTGAATACGTGCAATTTTGTTATTTTACGTAAATTTCACGAATAATGTTTTGATGAATTTTTAAATTACACTAAATTTTCCGTATTTTCAGGTTAGAAACATCAAAATCAGACTACGCGATTGGCAGATGTGCAATTTAGAAAAAAATCGAAATCTCAATTTTTAATGTGTGGACTTTGAATACGTGCAATTTTGTTATTTTACGTAAATTTCACGAATAATGTTTTGATGAATTTTTAAATTACACTAAATTTTCCGTATTTTCAGGTTAGAAACATCAAAATCAGACTACGCGATTGGCAGATGTGCAATTTAGAAAAAAATCGAAATCTCAATTTTTAATGTGTGGACTTTGAATACGTGCAATTTTGTTATTTTACGTAAATTTCACGAATAATGTTTTGATGAATTTTTAAATTACACTAAATTTTCCGTATTTTCAGGTTAGAAACATCAAAATCAGACTACGCGATTGGCAGATGTGCAATTTAGAAAAAAATCGAAATCTCAATTTTTAATGTTTGGACTTTGAAAACGTGCAATTTGGTCATTTTACGTTAATTTTGCGAAAAATGTTTTGACTTAAATTACACTAAATTTTCCGTATTTTCACGTTAGAAACATTAAAATGAGACAACGCGATTGGCAGATGTGCAATTTAAAAAAAAATCGAAATCTCAATTTTTAATGTTTGGACTTTGAAAACGTGCAATTTTATCATTTTACGTTAATTTCACGAATAATGTTTTGATCAATTTTTAAATTAAACTAAATTTGCCGTATTTTCACGTTAGAAACATCAAAACCGGACAAACGTGCAATTTTGTCATTTTACGTTAATTTGACGAAACATGTTTTAACCAATTTTTAAATTACACAACATTAGCCATATTTTGACGTTAGAAACATCAAAGTCAGACGACGCGATTGGCAGATGTGCAATTAAAAAAAAAAATCAAAATCCCAATTTTTAATGTTTGAATTTTGTTAACGTGCAATTTTGTTATTTTACGTTAATTTAATGAATAATGTTTTGATGAATTTTTAAATTACACTAAATGCGCCATTTTTTGACGTTAGAAACATCAAAATCAGGCGTTCTTTGATTTTGATGTTTCTAACGTCAAAATATGGCAAATTTAGTGAAATCTCAATTTTTAATGTTTGGACTTTGAATACGTGCAATTTTGTCATTTTACGTTAATTTCACGAATAATGGTTGATCATATTTTTAATTACTGTAAATTTGTCATATTTTGACGTTAGAAACATCAAAATCAAACAACACTATTGGCAGAAGTGCAATTTAAGAAAAAAATCGAAATCTCAATTTTTCATATTTGGACTTTTTTTGGACATTTTACGTTAATTTGTTTTAATCAATTTTTACATCACATTAGACGTTAGAAACATCAAAATCAGACAACGCGATTGGCAGATGTGCAATAAAAAAAAGTCAAAATAGCAAATTTTTATATTTGGACATAGAAAACGTACAACTTTGTAATTATCTGTTAATTTCACGAATAATGTTTTGACCAATTTTTAAATTACACTAAATTTGCCATATTTTGACGTTAGAAACATTAAAATCAGACAACGCGATTGGCAGATGTGCAATTTAAAAAATCAAAATCCCAATTTTTAATGTTTGGATTTTGTTAACGTGCAATTTTGTTATTTTACGTTAATTTAATGAATAATGTTTTGATGAATTTTTAAATTACACTAAATTCGCCAACATCAAAATTAGACGACGCTATTGGCAGATGTGCAATTTAGAAAAAAATCGAAATCTCAATTTTTAATGTTTGGACTTTGAATACGTGCAATTTTGTCATTTTACGTTAATTTCACGAATAATGGTTGATCATATTTTTAATTACTGTAAATTTGCTATATTTTGACGTTAGAAACATCAAAATCAAACAACGCTATTGGCAGAAGTGCAATTTTAGAAAAAAATCGAAATCTCAATTTTTCATATTTGGACTTTTTTTGACATTTTACGTTAATTTGTTTTAATCAATTTTTACATCACATTAAATTTGCTATATTTTGACGTTAGATACATCATAATCAGACAACGCGATTGGCAGATGTGCAATAAAAAAACAAAATTCCAATTTTTAATGGTTGGATTTTGAAAACGTGTAATTTTGACGTTTACCATTAATTTCATCAACAAAATTATTAAATAGTTTGCAAATCGCACTAAATTTTCCACATTATGACGTGAAATTCGTTAAGTGTTTGGCAGTTGTGCAATTTCAAAAATATAAATTGCGAATTTAAAATCTTCAAACTTTTAAAAAGTGAGAATTTTGCATTTTGTGATAATTTCACGAGAAAGTTTTGAAGTTTTAAAATTGTTAAAATCAAAATCGAAGAACGCGTTGGAGAGTTGTCCAATAAAAAAAAATCTTTGGACTTTACGTCAATTCACGAAAAATGTATTAACCAATTTTTAAATTGCACTATATTTGCTACAGTTTCTGACGTCATTATCAAAATCAGACAACGTGATTGGCAGTTGTGCAATTAAAAAAAATTAAAATCGGATTTTTTAATGCTGCCAACTATTTTCGACTTTGTGATCTTGCTGTATAATAACTTTTACTTTTTTATGTTTTTATCGACCAGAAGTCTTTCAGTATAATCACTTACATTTTCATCTCCTTTGAATATAAAGAATGGGGTCAACACATATTCCAAACAAAATTCCGAGACATTAACAATTCCCTGTTTATTAATTTAAAAGTTGGAGTGGAAATTTAGAATTTACGAGCGCGCCCGAGGGGTGGAAAAATGTCGGCTCCCCATTTCGAATGCACAATGGGTTAATTTCGCCTTACCGGCGGGGGATCGATAATTAATAAATTAACTGGGTCGGATTAATAAATAACATCCCCGGTGACACGTGAATAGATTTTTTTCGTATCGGCTGGAGGTAATTAAAGAAATGTAGGTCGAAACGACGTCGGAATGTCATTAAATCGGGGGGGTATGTAAATGTGGTCGAATTGTCATAGATAATAGTGATAAATTGGACGGGGGGATGCAGGGAAAATGTTATTAGGCCGTAATTGATTATTGGGGAAATATGTCTGTCGGTCGGCCAAATTTATTACAGCTAAGATTAAAGTGTTAATTTCTAAACTTAATTGGATTGCGGAATATCAACACGCTATTATAGCACATCCAGCACAAAAGTCTGTCGTTTCGAAATGAAAGGGTGAAGAGATATTGAGTTGAAACTTAATTTAATTAGATAAAGTTTGCTTTTTAAAATAAGGAGTTGGTTGAAATAAATATTGCGAAAGAATGGATAGAGAAATTAAAGTTTTTTTAATTAATTTAGTATACAGAATTTTATTATAACTAACTATTTTAGTGAAATATGTCAGGTTTTATATATATATTTTTTTAACTTAGTAAATTTTTAAAGTCTACTTTAAAAACACGTATCTTCGAACAAAAGAAAATTGAAGGGTTGCAAACATCTTGTCAATATGAAATATTCTTTAAATACATTTTCAGAAATCTTCGGTAAATAAAGATGGGAATTTTCTCAATCGTAAAATTAATTAATATCATCTACCTACGGAAATTTTATAATTTTATAAAAAATATCAAAACATCCATTGTCTAAACTGAAACAATGAGTGTTAAAAAACATACAAAAAGAGTTGCTACGAACTTGATAATCACAAATCCTACGCAAAATTTAACGATTTATTTTATTTTAGAATTCTATAGAAATATACACATCGCGTGGAAACAGAAGATGCTAAAAAAATGGGCTAAACTAAAAACGCAACCAGAGGTTTTGGATGATCACTAAAATTTAATTAACTTTCTAGTAAATTTTAAATTCAATTGGTATTAGATGCAAATAACTATCAGTAGGTGGCCAAAAAGTAGTTTTAATGATCTCCGCATAGACGACAGAGTAGCGCAGCAGAACCGTCGTCCGTAACCATTCTACACTGCACAATATTTAAATAATCATCACATTTTACTATATCACACACATTACAATCATAATTTTACATAAAATCGTCTTTAGCTTGGATAAACTTTTCTATCTTCTTTGTTTTCATTTCCTCCACTTCTTCTGGAATTATTTGGGTCTCTACAATCGTCGCTTTCAACAATTTGGGTATGTCTTCATCGGTTGATTTAATTACAGGTCTGACGTCTTTAAAACGCTCAACTTCTTCTTTAATAAAACTGGTCATGTCTTGCATATCCTTTACGTACGGTTTTTCTTCTTTTCTTGGTTTTGTTTGATCCGCCGATTCCTTCTTTCCTTTCTTGGTTTTCGTTTATTCTGACGCATCCTTCTCTTTCTTGCCGAATATTCGTGTTTCTCGTGTTTTTTCATCTTCATCCTTGGGTTTTTCTGCCTCCTCTTTGGGTTTCTTCACCCCGAATACCGGAGACTTTTTAGGTTTAACATCTTCGGTTTCTGCTTTAGCAACTGGTTCTAGAATGGTTTCGGTTATCTTTGAAACGGGACGCACATTTTTAAAGCGTGATATCTCTTCCTTAAGGAAGTCATCGGTGTTTTTCATATCTTCAACAATCTGCTCATTTAAAACAATTACAGTTTTTTCGATTTTGGTGGTTCTGATTGGTTTCGGAGGGATTTGCTTTTCTTTGATTGGTGATAATTTCTCGTCGGTTTGTTGATCCGGTTTAGTTTCTTCTTGTTTCGTTAATTCTTTGGCAAGATGACCTGGTTCAATGCTTTCTCGGTAAATGCGTATTTGTGCGGTTGGACGTACATCATCAAAGCGGGAAATTTCTCCATTGATAAAGTCTTTGGTGTTCTTCATTTCTTCAATAGTCTTCTGATTTAAAATAATGGGTACCTTACCTTTTTTGTCTATGGTGATTTCTCTAGGTGGATCTTGTTTTTCAACGGTTAGTTCAGGTTCTTCTATTTTCTTTCCATCGATGAGTAGCTTTGGTTGATCTTCTTTCTTCTTTTCATCGATGAGTAGCTTTGGTTGATCTTCTTTCTTCTTTTCATCGATGAGTAGCTTTGGTTGATCTTCTTTCTTCTTTTCAGAGCTAATTGGTTCAGAAACTGTGACTGCCTTTTTGTTCTTTTTCTATTTTTCTTCACTCTTTCTTTCCAAAAATTCCACTGAATATTCCAGATTTGCGCTTTACGCGCGATACTTCATCGTCTTTAATCTCTTCGGAGCTTAATTTAAATTAATGGTTCAGTTTCTTTCAAAACCTTTCCAAATATGGGAGATTTCATTGTTTTTCTTTCTTCGCTCTTTTACCTCTTTTTCGTAACGGTTTCTTTTACGGGTGCCGAAGATGGTATTACAGGTTTTACGTCTTCAAAGCGTGACACTTCTTCCTTGATAAAGTCTTGGGTCGTTTTCATATTTTCAACGGTTTTCTGGTCCAGTTCGACTGGACCTTTCTCTATCATCGCAGTTTTTGGTTCTGCGGTGATTTCCTTCTTCTCTTTCTTACCAAATATTCCGCCCAATATTCCAGATTTACATTTTTCTTCTTCCTCTTTGGTTTGTTCAGCTGGTGTAGTTATTTTCTGGAGTTCGGATGCTTCTTTGATAATCGGTCTAACGTCTTCAAAATGTTCGACTTCGTCTATTAGAAAACTATCAGTTTGCTGCATATTTGTAATTGTTGCTTCACTGAGCAAAATTGTGCCACTCTTCGAATCTTTCGGTTCTTCGTCGGGTATTTTCCCAGCTGGTTCTGCTGCAGTCTTCTCAGTGGTGTCTGCTTTTATTTTCAGTTCTTCGGCGCGTTCCTTCTTACCTTTCTTTCCGAAAATTCCAAATTTGCGCTTTTTATCTTTGGTTTCTTCGACTACGGATTTTTATATTAATAGTTGACGTTGCGTTTTTCAGAAAATACTAAACACGGAACATATCTTAAGGTGAATTTTGTTTCTGAGTTGGCCATGACTGAGAGAGAGAAACATAGCAGTATTTTTTTTAATCTTATTCAATTAAACTCATCCAGTCTCAAGATGTAATAAAATGCGACATACCTCATTTATCTCATAGCCAACTCTGAAACAAAATTCTGCGGCTCACACGATACATGCGAAACACACAAATGTCTGGGGAGCGGGAATATGAATGCATTATGTATTTTCATACTTTTTTTTTTCTAAACGCAGGAACGTAAATTTGAGTGGCGGGGAAAAAGCGAGCTGAGCGTAAATATTTTACGCAGCGGTCAAACAAATTTCTTTTCCGTAAAAAAGAATGTGTACGGCGAAGTTAACAGCCGCCGCAACCTTTCGCATTTTTCGGCATGTAATAAATGTTCATGGATGGGGCGGAGGGGGTGGGGAGCTGTAACCGGCAAATAGGTAGGATGTAAAGCGTAATGAGTTATTTATTTAAGAACCGACGTGAATAAATCTCTCGCGTAAAATCCTAAAGTGAAACAATTACTGAATTATAAAAAAAATGAGGTGTGTAATATGTTAATGGGTGATTCTTCTGAAATAATCATTTTGCATGTAAATAATTTTGTCAATCTGAAGTTCTATTAAGCAACGTTAGAAAACATATAAAAACAAATGCCGCATAAAATTCCTCAAAATACATTTTAGTTTAAAAATCTCGAGTCCCTCCTTTACCAACTTTTGAGAAAACCGCAGGAGAAAAGGGTTTAAGTCAATCAGAATTTCTATAATCCTCCCTACGTTACAAAACAAATAAAAACAACTGCCACAAGCTAAAGAATGCATAAAATTCCTCAAAATATATTCTAGTTTAAATCTCATAAAAAATTTCGAGTACCTCCTTTACCAACTTTTGAGAAAACCTCAGAAGAAAAGTGTTTAAGTCAATCAGAATTTCTATAATTATCCCAACGTTACAAAATATATAGAAACAACTGTCACAAACTGAAAAATGCATAAAATTCCTCAAAATACATTCTAGTTTAACTCCTGTAAAAAATCATGAGTCCCTCCTTTACCAAGTTTTCAGAAAACCGCAGAAGAAATGTGTTTAAGGCAATCACAATTTGTATAATTCTTCCTACGTTACGAAACAAATAAAAACAACTGCCAGAAGCTAAAGAATGCATAAAATTCCTCAAAATACATTCTAGTTTAAGTCCCATGAAAAATCTCGAGTCACTCCTTTAACCAACTTTCGAGAAACCTGCCGGAGAAATGTGTTTGAGTCAATCAGAATTTCTAAATTTCTCCCTACGTTACGAAACAAATAAAAACAACTGCCACAAGCTAAAGAATTCATACAATTCCTCAAAATACTTTCTAGTTTAACTCCCATAAAAAATCTCGAGTCCCTCCTTTACCAATTTTCGAGAAAACTGCCGGAGAAATGTGTTTAAGTCAATCAGAATGTCTATAATTCTCCCTATGTTAGAAAACAAATAAAAACAACTGCCACAAGCTAAAGAACGCATTAAATTCCTCAAAATACATTCTAGTTTAAGTTCCACAAAAAATCACGAGTCCCTTATTTACCAACTTTCGAGAAAACTGCCGGAGAAATGTGTTTAAGGCAATCAGAATTTCTATTATTCTCCCTACGTTCCGAAACAAATAAAAACAACTGCCACAAGCTAAAGAATGCATAAAATTCCCCAAAAAACATTCTGGTTTAAATCCCATAACAAATCTCAGGTCCCTTCTTTACCAACTTTGGAGAAAACTGCCAGAGAAATGTGTTTAAGGCAATCAGAATTTCTATAATTCTCCCTACGTTACGAAACAAATAAGAACAAGTGCCACAAGCTAAAGAATGCATAAAATTCCTCAAAATACATTCTAGTTTAACTCCCATAAAAAATCTCGAGTCTCTCCTTTACCAACTTTTAAGAAAACCGCAGAAGAGAAGTGTTTCAGTCAATCAGAATTTCTGTAATTCTCCCTACGTTACGAAACAAACAAAAACAACTGCCACAAGCTAAAGAATTCATAAAATTCCTCAAAATACATTCTAGTTTAACTCCCGCAAAAAATCATGAGTCCCTCCTTTACCAAGTTTTTAGAAAACCGCAGAAGAAATGTGTTTAAGGCAATCAGAATTTCTACAATTCTCCCTACGTTACAAAACAAATAAAAACAACTGCCACAAGCTAAAGAATGCATAAAATCCCTCAAAATATATTCTAGTTTAAGTCCCATAAAAAATCTCGAGTCCTACCTTTACCAACTTTTAAGAAAACCGCAGAAGAAAAGTGTTTAAATCAATCAGAATTTCTATAATTCTCCCTACGTTACCAAACAAATAAAAACAACTGCAACAAGCTAAAGAATGCATAAAAGTCCTCAAAATACATTCTAGTTTAAGTCCCATAAAAAATCTCGAGTCCCTCTTTTACCAACTTTCGGGTAAACTGCCGGAGAAATGTGTTTAAGGCAATCAGAATTTCTATAATTCTCCCTACGTTACGAAATAAATAAAAACAACTGCCACAAGCTAAATAATGCATAAAATTCCTCAAAATACATTCCAGTTTAACTGCCTTAAAAAATCTCGAGTCACTTCTTTACCAACTTTTGAGAAAACCGCAGAAGAAAAGTGTTCAAGTCAATCAGAATTTCTATAATTCTCCCTACGTTACGAAACAAATAAAAACAACTGCCACAAGCTAAAGAATGCATAAAATTCCTCAAAATACATTCTAGTTTAAGTCCCATAAAAAATCTCGAGTCCCTCCTTTACCAACTTTCAAAAAACTGCCGGAGAATTGTGTTTAAGGCAATCAGAATTTCCATAATTCTCCCTACGTTACAAAACAATTAAAAACAACTGCCACAAACTAAAGAATGCATAAAATTCCTCGAAATACATTCTAGTTTAAGTCCCATAAAATATCTCGAGTCCCTTCTTTACCAACTTTCAAAAAACTGCCGGAGAATTGTGTTTAAGGCAATCAGAATTTCTATAATTCTTCCTACGTTACAAAACAAATAAAAACAACTGCCACAAACTAAAGAATGCATAAAATTCCTCGAAATACATTCTAGTTTAAGTCCCATAAAAAATCTCGAGTCCTTCCTTTACCAACTTTCAAAAAACTGCCGGAGAAATGTGTTTAAGGCAATCAGAATTTCTATAATTCTCCCTACGTTACAAAACAAATAAAAACAACTGCCACAAGCTAAAGAATGCATAAAATTCCTCAAAATACATTCTAGTTTAAGTCCCATAAAAAATCTCGAGTCCCTCCTTTACCAACTTTCAAAAAACTGCCGGAGAATTGTGTTTAAGGCAATCAGAATTTCCATAATTCTCCCTACGTTACAAAACAATTAAAAACAACTGCCACAAACTAAAGAATGCATAAAATTCCTCGAAATACATTCTAGTTTAAGTCCCATAAAATATCTCGAGTCCCTTCTTTACCAACTTTCAAAAAACTGCCGGAGAAATGTGTTTAAGGCAATCAGAATTTCTATAATTCTCCCTACGTTACAAAACAAATAAAAACAACTGCCACAAGCTAAAGAATGCATAAAATTCCTCAAAATACATTCTAGTTTAAGTCCCATAAAATATCTCGAGTCCCTTCTTTACCAACTTTCAAAAAACTGCCGGAGAATTGTGTTTAAGGCAATCAGAATTTCTATAATTCTTCCTACGTTACAAAACAATTAAAAACAACTGCCACAAACTAAAGAATGCATAAAATTCCTCGAAATACATTCTAGTTTAAGTCCCATAAAATATCTCGAGTCCCTTGTTTACCAACTTTCAAAAAACTGCCGGAGAATTGTGTTTAAGGCAATCAGAATTTCTATAATTCTTCCTACGTTACAAAACAAATAAAAACAACTGCCACAAACTAAAGAATGCATAAAATTCCTCGAAATACATTCTAGTTTAAGTCCCATAAAATATCTCGAGTCCCTTCTTTACCAACTTTCAAAAAACTGCCGGAGAATTGTGTTTAAGGCAATCAGAATTTCTATAATTCTCCCTACGTTACAAAACAAATAAAAACAACTGCCACAAGCTAAAGAATGCATAAAATTCCTCAAAATACATTCTAGTTTAAGTCCCATAAAAAATCTCGAGTCCCTCCTTTACCAACTTTCAAAAAACTGCCGGAGAATTGTGTTTAAGGCAATCAGAATTTCCATAATTCTCCCTACGTTACAAAACAATTAAAAACAACTGCCACAAACTAAAGAATGCATAAAATTCCTCGAAATACATTCTAGTTTAAGTCCCATAAAATATCTCGAGTCCCTTCTTTACCAACTTTCAAAAAACTGCCGGAGAATTGTGTTTAAGGCAATCAGAATTTCTATAATTCTTCCTACGTTACAAAACAAATAAAAACAACTGCCACAAACTAAAGAATGCATAAAATTCCTCGAAATACATTCTAGTTTAAGTCCCATAAAATATCTCGAGTCCCTTCTTTACCAACTTTCAAAAAACTGCCGGAGAATTGTGTTTAAGGCAATCAGAATTTCTATAATTCTTCCTACGTTACAAAACAAATAAAAACAACTGCCACAAACTAAAGAATGCATAAAATTCCTCGAAATACATTCTAGTTTAAGTCCCATAAAAAATCTCGAGTCCTTCCTTTACCAACTTTCAAAAAACTGCCGGAGAATTGTGTTTAAGGCAATCAGAATTTCCATAATTCTCCCTACGTTACAAAACAATTAAAAACAACTGCCACAAACTAAAGAATGCATAAAATTCCTCGAAATACATTCTAGTTTAAGTCCCATAAAATATCTCGAGTCCCTTCTTTACCAACTTTCAAAAAACTGCCGGAGAATTGTGTTTAAGGCAATCAGAATTTCTATAATTCTTCCTACGTTACAAAACAAATAAAAACAACTGCCACAAACTAAAGAATGCATAAAATTCCTCGAAATACATTCTAGTTTAAGTCCCATAAAATATCTCGAGTCCCTTCTTTACCAACTTTCAAAAAACTGCCGGAGAAATGTGTTTAAGGCAATCAGAATTTCTATAATTCTCCCTACGTTACAAAACAAATAAAAACAACTGCCACAAGCTAAAGAATGCATAAAATTCCTCAAAATACATTCTAGTGTAAGTCCCATAAAATATCTCGAGTCCCTTCTTTACCAACTTTCAAAAAACTGCCGGAGAATTGTGTTTAAGGCAATCAGAATTTCTATAATTCTTCCTACGTTACAAAACAATTAAAAACAACTGCCACAAACTAAAGAATGCATAAAATTCCTCGAAATACATTCTAGTTTAAGTCCCATAAAATATCTCGAGTCCCTTCTTTACCAACTTTCAAAAAACTGCCGGAGAATTGTGTTTAAGGCAATCAGAATTTCTATAATTCTTCCTACGTTACAAAACAAATAAAAACAACTGCCACAAACTAAAGAATGCATAAAATTCCTCGAAATACATTCTAGTTTAAGTCCCATAAAATATCTCGAGTCCCTTCTTTACCAACTTTCAAAAAACTGCCGGAGAATTGTGTTTAAGGCAATCAGAATTTCTATAATTCTCCCTACGTTACAAAACAAATAAAAACAACTGCCACAAGCTAAAGAATGCATAAAATTCCTCAAAATACATTCTAGTTTAAGTCCCATAAAAAATCTCGAGTCCCTTCTTTACCAACTTTCAAAAAACTGCCGGAGAATTGTGTTTAAGGCAATCAGAATTTCTATAATTCTTCCTACGTTACAAAACAAATAAAAACAACTGCCACAAACTAAAGAATGCATAAAATTCCTCGAAATACATTCTAGTTTAAGTCCCATAAAATATCTCGAGTCCCTTCTTTACCAACTTTCAAAAAACTGCCGGAGAAATGTGTTTAAGGCAATCAGAATTTCTATAATTCTCCCTACGTTACAAAACAAATAAAAACAACTGCCACAAGCTAAAGAATGCATAAAATTCCTCAAAATACATTCTAGTGTAAGTCCCATAAAATATCTCGAGTCCCTTCTTTACCAACTTTCAAAAAACTGCCGGAGAATTGTGTTTAAGGCAATCAGAATTTCTATAATTCTTCCTACGTTACAAAACAATTAAAAACAACTGCCACAAACTAAAGAATGCATAAAATTCCTCGAAATACATTCTAGTTTAAGTCCCATAAAATATCTCGAGTCCCTTCTTTACCAACTTTCAAAAAACTGCCGGAGAATTGTGTTTAAGGCAATCAGAATTTCTATAATTCTTCCTACGTTACAAAACAAATAAAAACAACTGCCACAAACTAAAGAATGCATAAAATTCCTCGAAATACATTCTAGTTTAAGTCCCATAAAATATCTCGAGTCCCTTCTTTACCAACTTTCAAAAAACTGCCGGAGAATTGTGTTTAAGGCAATCAGAATTTCTATAATTCTCCCTACGTTACAAAACAAATAAAAACAACTGCCACAAGCTAAAGAATGCATAAAATTCCTCAAAATACATTCTAGTTTAAGTCCCATAAAAAATCTCGAGTCCCTCCTTTACCAACTTTCAAAAAACTGCCGGAGAATTGTGTTTAAGGCAATCAGAATTTCCATAATTCTCCCTACGTTACAAAACAATTAAAAACAACTGCCACAAACTAAAGAATGCATAAAATTCCTCGAAATACATTCTAGTTTAAGTCCCATAAAATATCTCGAGTCCCTTCTTTACCAACTTTCAAAAAACTGCCGGAGAATTGTGTTTAAGGCAATCAGAATTTCTATAATTCTTCCTACGTTACAAAACAAATAAAAACAACTGCCACAAACTAAAGAATGCATAAAATTCCTCGAAATACATTCTAGTTTAAGTCCCATAAAAAATCTCGAGTCCTTCCTTTACCAACTTTCAAAAAACTGCCGGAGAAATGTGTTTAAGGCAATCAGAATTTCTATAATTCTCCCTACGTTACAAAACAAATAAAAACAACTGCCACAAGCTAAAGAATGCATAAAATTCCTCAAAATACATTCTAGTTTAAGTCCCATAAAAAATCTCGAGTCCCTCCTTTACCAACTTTCAAAAAACTGCCGGAGAATTGTGTTTAAGGCAATCAGAATTTCCATAATTCTCCCTACGTTACAAAACAATTAAAAACAACTGCCACAAACTAAAGAATGCATAAAATTCCTCGAAATACATTCTAGTTTAAGTCCCATAAAATATCTCGAGTCCCTTCTTTACCAACTTTCAAAAAACTGCCGGAGAATTGTGTTTAAGGCAATCAGAATTTCTATAATTCTTCCTACGTTACAAAACAAATAAAAACAACTGCCACAAACTAAAGAATGCATAAAATTCCTCGAAATACATTCTAGTTTAAGTCCCATAAAAAATCTCGAGTCCTTCCTTTACCAACTTTCAAAAAACTGCCGGAGAAATGTGTTTAAGGCAATCAGAATTTCTATAATTCTCCCTACGTTACAAAACAAATAAAAACAACTGCCACAAGCTAAAGAATGCATAAAATTCCTCAAAATATATTCCAGTTTAAGTCCTATAAAAAATCTCGAGTCACTACTTTACCAACTTTTGAGAAAACCGCAGAAGAAAAGTGTTTAAGTCAATCAGAATTTCTATGATTCTCCCTACGTTACGAAACAAATAAAAACAACTGCTAGAAACTAAAGAATGCATAAAATTCCTCAAAATACATTCTAGTTTAAATCCTAAAAAAAATCTCGAGTCACTCCTTTACCAACTTTTGAGAAAACCGCAGAAGAAAAGTGTTTAAGTCAATCAGAATTTCTATAATTCTCCCTACGTTACGAAACAAATAAAAACAACTGTCACAAGCTAAAGAATGCATACAATTCCTCAAAATACATTCTAGTTTAAATCCCATACAAAATCTCGAGTCACTCCTATACCAACTTTCGAGAAAACTGCAGGAGAAATGTGTTTACTAAAAGTAATCAACCACATTCCACATATTATGTTAATTATTTTGAAGCATCATAGAGATAAGAAGAATTTATTTACCCATCTGAACGAATAAATGTTGATGTTTCAAAGATTCTATAAATATTCAGGAACAATTATTACCAACTCAAATAATTAAAAGAACAGCTTACACGCCGACATCATCTTCACAAACAAACGGATTGCGTGTACATTGTGCTGGAACAATAAACCGGTTTGTGCATTGTTAGTTTTCGCATCAAATTGCGCTTATTAGTATTATTCTTTGGGTCCGAACACGGCGCGAGATAATATAAAAGGATCTCCCACAAAAGACGGTATAAAAATGGAAACTGATACAATGAGTATCAAGTACTCGTTTTTTTTTAAATAAACTGCGCCATCCGAATTTTCATATTTAGAGTTTCAGCAGGGGAATAATGGGAAAAATATAATACTCAATGCATTCAACGATAACGAACTGCATTGTTTCAGTGGAGTATTATGTTGAAATTATTGATGAATGCAAATAAACTCTGGCTTGAATATAGTTATACTTGGATCAATGGATCTTTGCGTGTACTCCATAGATAACTGAACCTATCCGACAACATTTTCATGCGTTCTCTCTCTCTCTCTCTCTCTCTCCCTACGGCATATTGAATTAGGCGCAATCATGTGGGTACGCATATAGTCCATTACTCGGTCTTCGGTAATGACGCGCATGCAAAGATCTATTGATCACACCATAGCAAAGAAGTGCGGTTCCAAAACCCAAGCGAAAATTGTTCACTTAAAAATAATTTATTTCATTACGCAATCATGCCTCGAAATTACGTCGATATAACTGACATACATATCTACATAATTGAATCCTCTTCTACGTGGATTGCAGAATTTATATAGATTGCCAAGACGGTCAATGCCAAATAAGGTGCGTGTCTGTGTAAATAGCAATTGAATTCTCATCGAATTGCGAGCTCGTTCACTCGATAAACGTTGAAATTGAGAAAGGGGGGCAGGGCGGGAACCCTTTACATAAAGCCTTCACCCCTGGGCGCACATAAGCGGCGGTCCCACCATCTTCCACTCTGGATGGAATTTTATTTTCCGGCCGGAAAACTTCCGCGATGCCGGCCGCCCCTCTTCAGTACCGCCCGAAACAAAACACCGCCGCCGCCGCCGGGTGCGATTTATTCGCGGTCGCAATTTAAGCCGACTCGACCGGACCGTATTTTTATTTGTCAGTCGGTGTTTAGCGCGGGATAATCCCCGCACCGGACGATCATAAAATTCGTTCGGTCCGCGCCATTTTTTTAACGGCACCGAATGGAATTATTCAATTTACGATGAAGGGGAGCTATTATGCTCGTTTGCCGATGACGAATATTCAATTCAATGGTTGTATTGTTTTCTTTTATGGACGCAAAGCTGCGTTTTTAATAAATTTAATTCATCGAGTAACACCGTCATGCTTATGTTTAGTGCTTATTTATGTACGTTATGTATTGATAATTCATTTTAAAATTTTATTTCTCGTAAAACCGAAAACCATACTTGACTATAAATTACATTCAAACTTGATTGTAGTTAAAAGAAAAAAAAATTAATGAAATCATAATCTACAATACGAGTCTAGAGGTGTCATTACACGGCGTGTGGAATGGCGCGCCTGCCGTGCCACTCCGCGCCCCACACGCTGCCGGCGCTACGCTCCACACGCCGTGTAACGGCACCTTTAGGCTCGTATTGTAGATTATGAATAGTATCGTACTTTTTCATTATTTTTATATTATTTTTACCATGTTATGGCGCTAATACGTTTACAAAGCTACAATATTGTCGTGAATCGGTGTTATTTGGCACAGGATGTCCGGTTCGCGAGTACTTTAGCCGCGTACTCAGCGAGTTTCAAGGACTTCCTCGATATTTGCTTGTCAATAAGTTTAGTGCTTATGAGTAAAAATCGAGGGTGTTCGGGAAAACCGCTGGGAGGTCAGTCGGTGTTCCGCCATGATCAGGGGGAGTCAGAAATATAATTCATAGTTGTTTTTAATTGATCCACCGGCTTTTTTAAACATCTGCATTATGTCTCAAATTCCTGGTGTCTCGATAGCCCTATAAATAACCGTTTATAATTTACAAGCAGGTATTTATCACACTGTAAATAACATTTAAATTTCGAGAACCAGTTCCGCCAATAATTAAATTTTAACTCCGTCCGCGATTAATTACAGATGAGAATTCGTTGACAAATAATACGCCGACTTATAAATTCGCCAAAGGAGGAGTTTTCGATGAACTTGAATTCATTACCAAAATTGCACGTGATTTACATCCGCAGTCGATTTAATTAAACCCCTGTTAATTAATGTATTTCAGTGATTGATTGCGTTAATCAAAAATAGCTCCGCCAGAAATTTCACCCAATTTCTGTTAATGTATTCAAAGCAAAAAGTTCCCCGAGTTATAAATGATTCCGCGAACTATCCGTATTAAATAAATTAAAGCTTGATTGATGTCGTTACTAATTTCACTTTAATTATTACTTTTAAACAATGGAAGACGTCTACTTGTTATATAACGGGTTTCAATTAATATGCTTAGCGCTGGAATCTCGTAAAATCTAACAATTTTGTCTTCAATCTCTCAAAGATGATAGTAATAACTTTGAAACGTCTAACACGAAAAGAATAAAATTCTGATGGGAAGGACTCAAAAAGTCCTTTAAAAATATATAATAAAAAATAGGGTATTTTATTTTTAAAAAATTAATAAATTTAAGACGAAATATAGCCTGAATAAGTAAATATTTAATCTGTCCGTGTCTGCAAAACAGGTTGAATGTTCAGTCCTAATTGCGTCTTTATTAAATGTATTTAATGCTTCTGCAACAAGTGAGGTTGTCTCAAATTTATTTAAAAAAAATAAGGTAACCTTCGCTTAACCTTGCCAACATCACTCAAGGTTGCTATCCACTTGAAACTTCTTAAAAATACTCAACATTAATGATTTAGTGAAAAATGCAATACATACCTTACACAGCGCTTGCTGCGATATTTCATGAAAACCCGGTTCATATTTATAAAAAAATATAATAACTTAGTTGACTGGAAAAAATTATAAAAAGAATTTCTATCCTCGTGAAACTTCCCAAAATTACTCAATGTTAATTCAAGAATGATTTGGTGAAAAATTGCAGTACATTCCTAAAATAGCGTTTGCGATATTTAATTAATACTCGATGCATATTTATAAAAAAATGTAATAATTTTGTTGACTCGAAAAAATTATGTAAACAATGTCTATCCTCGTGAAACTTCTCAAAATCACTCAATATTAATTAAGAATGATTTGGTGAAAAATTGCAATACATCTCAAAAATAGCGTTTGCCATATTTCATTAATACTCGATGCATATTTATAAAAAATTGTAATAATTTTGTTGACTCGAAAAAAATATGAAAACAATTTGTATCCACTTGAAACTTCTCAAAATTACTCTATATTAATTCAAGAATGATTTGGTGAAAAATTGCAGTACATTCCTAAAATAGCGTTTGCGATATTTAATTAATACCCGATGCATATTTATGAAAAATTGTAATAATTTTGTTGACTCGAAAAAAATATGAAAATAATTTCCATCCACTAGAAACTTCTCAAAATCACTCAATATTAATTCAAAAATGATTTGGTAATAAATTGCAGTACATTCCTAAAATAGCGTTTGCGATATTTCATTAATACCCGATGCATATTTATAAAAAAATAGTTATAATTTTGTTGACTCGAAAAAATTATGAAAACAATTTCTATCCTCTTGAAACTTCTCAAAATGACTCAATATTAATTCAAGAATAATTATGTGAAAAATTGCAGTACATTCCTAAAATAGTGTTTGCGATATTTTATTAATACCCGATGCTTGTTTATAAAAAAATGTTATAATTTTGTTGACTCGAAAAAAATATGAAAACAATTTCTATCCACTTGAAACTTCAAAAAATTACTCAACATTAATTCAAGAATGATTTGGTGAAAAATTGCAGTACATTTCTAAAATAGCGTTTGTGATATTTCAGTAATACCCGATGCATATTTATGAAAAATTGTAATAATTTTGTTGATTTGAAAAAAATATGAAAACAATTTGTATCCACTTGAAACTTCTCAAAATCACTCAATATTAATTGAAGAATGATTATGTGAAAAATTGCAATACATTGCTGAAATAGCTTTTGCGATATTTCATTAATACCCGATGCTTGTTTATAAAAAATTGTTATAATTTTGTTGACTCGAAAAAAATATGAAAACAATTTCTATCCACTTGAAACTTCTCAAAATCACTCAATATTAATTCAAGGATGATTATGTGAAAAATTGCAATACATTGCTGAAATAGCTTTTGCGATATTTCATTAATACCCGATCCTTGTTTATAAAAAATTGTAATAATTTTGTTGACTCGAAAAAAAATATGAAAACAATTTCTATTCACTTGAAACTTCTCAAAATCACTCAATATTAATTCAAGAATGATTATGTGAAAAATTGCAATACATTGCTGAAATAGCTTTTGCGATATTTCATTAATACCCGATGCTTGTTTATAAAAAATTGTTATAATTTTGTTGACTCGAAAAAAATATGAAAACAATTTCTATCCACTTGAAACTTCTCAAAATCACTCAATAATAATTCAAGAATGATTATGTGAAAAATTGCAATACATTCCTAAAATAGCGTTTGCGATATTTCATTAATACCCGATGCATATTTATGAAAAATAGTAATAATTTTGTTGACTCGAAAAAAATATGAAAACAATTTGTATCCACTTGAAACTTCTCAAAATTACTCAATATTAATTCAAGAATGATTTCAGGAGGTTTAGATGGCGAACTCTAGGGTTATCCATGATGGACTTGCTCAAATAACTATTCTGTAATTGCGACGCAAAGAAATATATCGGATTTACAGTGAACTTTTAATTATTGCTTATAATATTAAAAACTTTTTTTCTGCCGTATTCCGCAATTATACACCAAAAAATATTTAACAAAGTAAAAAACACATTTATTTGTAATCAAATAACATCCCACATAGTTGTTTTATTAATTAGAGATGTTTGTGTTTTCCCGGAGTCATTATTTATACTGAAAAAATAGCAAATGATCAGCAAAAAAAAATCAAACACTCGGGGTAAAATAAAATGATGACGGATCAATACATGTTATTTTTTTTATTACAAATGGACGAACCGGTGATAATATATAAAACATGGAATTGCTTTTACTGAAATCACATTTTCGAATACTGTTGAAATTGTTGCGAAATTTAAATATCTATATAATGATATTTAAAATTAAAATAAACATTTGTTGCAGTTAGAATTAATATACAATATTGAAATGGATTTCGGATAGATATTCTGAAGCAACCAGTTCAGTAACTGCAATAATGTATTATAGCATCTAAAAAGCCATAATAATAATAATAATATACATTTATTGCCCATACAGGAAACGAATTCCAATTACAGGACAAATCATATGGAATATACATATAAACAACATCCATAATAAAAATATGTAATTATTAATAGCAAATAGTACGCCGACTTATAAAAGACATTGTTAAGTAGGAAGAGGTTGATTGAAACTTCAGACGAATTTGTTGCATCCAAGCAATAAATATACATACAAAATTAAATTACATTCACAGATTAATTAGACGAGATAAACTTAAAAAAATATTTTTAAATTAAAGATGTATAATTTCGATAAGTTATACGGTTCCATATCGCAAAGTAGATCAAATAAAACATCTTCGTTTTGTTATAGCTCTCGATATGTTTTATCTGAATTGTAAGATGACCGGACACATATCCCCCGTAACACTGTGAACGTGTTAATTATGCAACCCAATGTGCACCATTTAATTTTACCATGTAGACATTAAAAAAATCGGATTTTGGTTTATTCGTCACGCTCACTGCCAATTCATGCAAGAAAATACCTACTTTAAAGAATAATGTTAATGCCCAGTACACGTCCAGAGATGCTGGAAGACGGCAGATGACTCCTCCGGGAGTTGTAGGTTATGAAAAAGTTAATTAATGACTTCACTTTTTGAAAGAAATAAAGTGCATTTGCAGGATTCAAAATATAATTGTATTATTTATTTCCATATTAATACAATCTATATATTCGGACGAATGGATAAATTGTTCTGCGCGAAGCACGTTTTAAATTTTCCCTAACGGTGCCGGGATGGCTAAATTAAGGTAATTGGATGTTACTTGCAGGAATATGAAGGTGAATTTTACATACGGGAGGGACCAGTAATGAGATTCTAGGTATTGGAATCGGCGATTTGGAATTCAAATCCCGGAGGAATGAATGGGACAGAAATGAGCCGGTTATTTCGGGAACCGCAGATGCACACGGGTAAATAAAGTAGCGCGGCCGGAATGAATTGGGTGGAATAGTTTTGTAATATTTAAGGCGTCGGCAATTTCTTTGTTCTCGGGATATCGAGGCCAAATTGAATTTCGGTCGATCAAGTTAAATTTCGAATGACTTTAAGGTTAGTTTGCCATGGATTGGAAGACACGTCCTCTTTATAAATGGGCTGGGATGTTGAATTTTCCAGTAGTTAAAGACTGTGATCAATTGGCAAAAGAATGGTGGTAATAACAAGAATAATATTCCTCCATATATATTTGCAAAACAAGAAATAGCCTGAAATAGCCATTTGAATATTAAGAGCGCAAAGTACGTGTTTGCCGAGCGGACAAACACGCTTTGCGCTCGAAATTACAAACAATATTTCTTATATATACTAAATAAATTAGAAACAACCTTACTGTTGTTGAATCATAATCTGCAGTAAATTTCCAGTAAAAGTAAGAAGTTTCAAGTCGATAGCAATTGTTTTTCTATTTATTTTTAATCGCTAAAATTATAATATATTTCCTCAGATTTTTCCTCTGATTGAAGTTTTCGCATAATTGAGCAGTGAAGTGTATATAGTTTTTTTGCGAAATTAATTTGGAATAATTTTAGAAAGTTTCAAGTTGATGCCATTTGTTTTTCAAGTTTTTTTTTTAATCACCATATCATAATAATTCTTTAAAACTGTCCACTCTGATCAAATGACATTATTGGAAAATCCAACGATGGAATATATGCTGGTTTTTACCGAAACATAAAATAGAATACATTTTCCGTAAAATTGAAGAGTTTCAAGTCGATAGCAATTGTTTTTTTTATATTTTTCGAATTGTCAAATTTTTTGAAGTTTTTTACAACTTCCCGCTCTGATCACATGAAATGATCACAAAATCCAGTGACGAAGTACATGTAGATTTTACGGAATCATTATCTCTAATGAATTTAGAGTTATTTTGAACTGTTTGGAGTTAATGGTAATTGTTTTTATATTTTTATTTCAACGTTAAAATTATTGCAAATTTTCACAAATTTCCGCTCCGATCAAGTAAAACTATCGCTAAACACAGTCATGAAGTAAATGCAGATTTTCACGTAATTATAAACTTAAGTGAATTTTGAGTAATTTTGAAAAGTTTCAAGTCAATAGCAATTGTTTTTCTATTTTTTTCGAATCGCCAAAATTGTTGAAATTTTTTACAACTACCTGCTCTGATCATATGAAATTATCTCAAAATCCAGTGATGAACTACATGTAGATTTTTACGAAATCATAATCTCGAATGAATTTTGAGTTATTTTGAAGTTAATGGCAATTATTTTTCTATTTTTCTCGAATCGTTAAAATTGTTGCAAATTTTCACAAATTTCCGCTCCGGTCAACTGAAATTAACGCAAAATTCAGTGATGAAATATATGCAGATTTTCACGTATGTATAAATTTAAATTAATTTTGAGTAATTTTAAAAAGTTCCAAGTCGATGGCGATTGTTTTTCTATCTTTATCGAATCGTTAAAATTGTTGCAAATTTTCACAAATTTCCGCTCCGGTCAACTGAAATTAACGCAAAATTCAGTGATGAAATATATGCAGATTTTCACGTATGTATAAATTTAAATTAATTTTGAGTAATTTTAAAAAGTTCCAAGTCGATGGCGATTGTTTTTCTATCTTTATCGAATCGTTAAAATTGTTGCAAATTTTCACAAATTTCAGCTTAAATCACATGAAATTATCGCAAAATTCAGTGCAGATTTTCGCGTATTTATAAATTTAAGCGAATTTTGAGTAATTTTAAAAAGTTTCAAGTCAATAGGAATTATTTTTCTATTTTTCTCGAATCGCCAAAATTGTTGAAATTTTTTACAACTACCTGCTCTGATCATATAAAATTATCTCAAAATCCAGTGATGAATTACATGTAGATTTTTTTGGAATCATAATCTCGAATGAATTTTGAGTAATTTTGAAAAGTTTAAAGTCGTTTTTCTTTTTTAAATCTCAAGATTATCGTATTTTTTTTACAAAACTTCGTTTAGAACCCATAAAATTATTCCGAAAATTCAATCATAGAGTGAATGCAAGTTTTCAATGATTCATAACACGTGAAAAACATATTGAGAAACTTTCGAATCAATTTTTTTAATACTAAATTTAATAATAATAATAATAATATATTTAACGCGATTCACCCTGTACATGAAAATATTAATTAGAATATAAAATATAAAACAAAATATTAAATAAAATTTAAATATAAAATATAAAAATACAAAAGTTTAAAATTACAATTTAAAATTTAAAATTGCGACAACTTTGAGATGACAAACAAACAAGAAGAAGGGTCAAGCAGAATTTAGTTACACCCGGTATATTCAGGACGTTTTTTCGGGACTTCGGCAGGTTTTTTCCAAGGACGTTTTTCAAAACCATTTTTTAGAAGTTTTTTCAACTCTCTTTGGAATTTTTTTTTCAGGACAATCTTTTTCAGAATTTTTGTTCGCTTTTTTTAAGGTTTTTTAGGACCTTTTTATGAAATTTTTAGCAAGTCATTTTTAGGATGTTTTGAATTGCATTTTTTCAGGACTTTTTTCTAAGACTTTATTTTCAGGACTTCTTTCCTCAGGACTATTTTAAAGCCTCTTTCAGCATATTGTTTTCAAGATTTTTTAAGACTTTATTTTCAAAACTTTATTTCGTGACCTTTTTCAAAACTTTTTTCATGTTCTTTTTTCGGACAAATTTTTCAGGATTATTTTCCTCAGAACTTTTTAAGATTTTTTTTCTGGACTTTGTCTTCTGGTCAAGGATAATTTTTTCAGAGTTTTTTTAAGACTTTATTTTTAGGACTCTTCTTTCAGAATTTTTTTCAGGACTTTTTGTCAGAAGACTTTCGGCCTTTAAATAATATGTGTCTTCATTTTCACCTTTTTAAAAAGTTTGTGTTTTAATAAATAAAAATTCAAAGTAAATCTTGTATGTTCTATTTTCAAATAATATTTGTTTTAATTTAATGTTTTTTGAATCGTCAAATTTTTTGAAATTTTTTACAACTTCCCGCTCTGATCACATTATATGATCACAAAATCCTGTAGTTTTTACGGAATCATTATCTCGAATGAATTAAGAGTTATTTTCGCCAGTTTGGAGTTAAGGGTAATTGTTTTTCTATTTTTATTTCAACGTTAAAATTATTGCAAATTTTCACAAATTTCCGCTCCGATCAAGTAAAACTATCGCTAAACACAGTCATGAAGTAAATGCAGATTTTCACGTAATTATAAACTTAAGTGAATTTTGAGTAATTCTGAAAAGTTTCAAGTCAATAGCAATTGTTTTTCTATTTTTTTCGAATCGCCAAAATTGTTAAAAAATTTTACAACTACCTGCTCTGATCATATGCAATTATCTCAAAATCCAGTGATGAACCACATGCAGATTTTCGCATAATTATAAACTTAAGTGAATTTTGAGTTATTTTGAAGTTAATGGCAATGATTTTTCTATTTTTCTCGAATCGTTAAAATTGTTGCAAATTTTCACAAATTAACGCAAAATTCAGTGATGAAATATATGCAGATCTTCACGTAATTATAAATTTAAATGAATTTTGAGTGATTTTGAAAAGTTCCAAGTGGATGGCAATTGGTTTTCTATTTTTATCGAATCGTTAAAATTGTTGCAAATTTTCACAAATTTCCGCTCCGGTCAATTGAAATTAACGCAAAATTCAGTGATGAAAAAAATGCAGATTTTTACGTAATTATAAATTTAAATGAATTTTGAGTAATTTTGAAAAGTTCCAAGTGGATGGCAATTGTTTTTCTATTTTTATCGAATCGTTAAAATTGTTGCAAATTTTCACAAACTTCAGCCTAGGTCAAATGAAAATTCAGTGGTGAAGTGTATGCAGATTTTTGCGTAATTAAGCGAATTTTGAGTAATTTTGAAAAGTTTAAAGTCGTTTTTTTTTAATTTTTAATTTCAAGATTATCGTATTTTTTTACAAAACGCATAAAATTATTAAAAAAATTCAACCATCGAGTGATTGCAAATTTTCACTGATTCATAACGTGAATGACATTTTGAGAAACTTTTAAATCATGTTTTTATAGCGAAATTATTACAATTATTCAAGATTTGATCGAATCAATTTTTTTACAATTATTAACAATTTTCCGTTTTGATCAAATTAAATGATAGCATAATCCAGTGATTAAGCGCATGTAGTTTTTACGAAAACATACTCTTGAATCAATTTTGAGCAATTTTAGAAAGTATCAAGACGATTGCAATTGTTTTTCAATTTTTTTGCGTCGTCGAAATTATAAAAGTTTTTTTTTTCTAAATCAAATTGTCGTTGTGATCAAATTCAATTATCGCAAAATCTAGTGATGAAGTATACGATTTTTTTACAATAACATAATCTTAGGTAAATTTTTAGTGATTATTGAAAGTTTTAAGTTGTTTTTTTTTATGTTTTTAGATCCGCCAAATGTATTACGATTTTTACAACTTTCGCCTCTTATCACGTGGAATAATCCTAAAATCCAGTGATGGTCTGCTTATAGTTTTTCATGGAATTATAAACTCGAATACATTTTGAATGAGTTTGAAAAGTTATAAGTCGATGGAAATTGTTTTTCTATTTTTGTGGAATCGCTAAAATTGTTGCATTTTTTTACAACTTTTTGCTCGAATCAAATGTAATAATAATAAAAATCCAGTGCTAAATTGTAGGTAATTTTTATAAAAACATAATCTCGAATCAATTTTCAATAATTTTAGAATGTTTAAGTCGATAGCAATTCTTTTTCAATTGCTTGCGAACCGCCAAATTTTTTTAAAACTCGACGCTCTGATTACATGAAATAATCACAGAATCTAATGCTAAATTTTACATAGTTTTCGATAAAATATAAACTTGGATGAATTTTCAATATTTTTAGAATGTTTGAAGTCGATAGCAATTTTTTTTTTCAATTGCTTTCGAATCGCCAATATTTTTTAAAACTCGACTCTCTGATTACATGAAATAATCATAAAATCTAATGCTAAATTGTACATAGTTAAAAAGTACTTCCATAGTCTACTTGACTTATCTTGGATGCAATTGTAAATTATATATTTAGCACGCACATCCACAGTATACTAGACTTATCTTAGATGCAATTGCCACCATTAAAAAAATGATACATTTAACACGCTTTAATCAAACAACAAATGAATTTAAGATGCGGCAAAACGCTGGAAATGAAATAAAACGCTGTCCACGCACACGGAATACGTAATGCACGCCGTCTCCTTAACGTGACGTTAAATCTTAATTACCCTTACGTGTGTCTCCGTAATTAATAATTTCCATGCCATTTCTCTTGCAGGAATAGACACGACGTGTTCCTCACTATTTGCTTTGCGCTTAATTGCCCCCTGTTTGTATTTTATCCCTTTCGTTATTCTCCATCGCGAACAAACAGAGCTCTTGTAGTAATGGCTATGCAAATAAGAAAGTTATGGTTAATGGTCCTGAATATTGAATTTCATTATGGGATACAGAATTTAATATGTCTCGCTGCAGCTATACCAATTGGAGAATGTTTCTTGCGCGGGATATGTTAATTCTACTTTCGTATGCGCGCGGACGTTTTATTGGTCAGCGCGGTGTGTTTGTGTTTAAGCTTGCAGAACAACACGTTTGCAAAGTTTAAATTTCAATTTTGGACCGCATCTCGTCGGAAAATTTAGTGTAACTCTATTAGTTTTGTCATGTTTAGAAGTATTGGCTTTCGAAATACCCCGAAGTTAATTCTAAAACTAGTAGACAGTTTCGGTTGGAAGTTAAATTCTCATTATTTAAATTATTATTAATCACATATAATTTTGTAATTTTTTTTTCAAAAATTCATGACTTTGCTCCAAATCATCAAAACGACTCGAATTTTTAAGACATTTGAAGGAAATTGATTAAATTTTTCTGCCATTGTGGTGAAATTTCCCTCCGATTTTTTTTTGCGGACGGTCAAAGTTGGACAATTTTTTCTATAAAAAACATTTTTTTCCATAGCGTTGTTACGGGAGGTGGGTTGGACTTGGAGTCAAAATCAACTACACATTCTTAAAGATAAAACTTGAATCTTTCCCAAACTGAAAGATTCATCGATTTTCGACCAAATTGAACCAAGTTACGACGGTTTGAAAAATCGAGTTTTTTCGCGATTTTTCGAGTGGCGCTTTTTTTTGACGCCGAGTGTATTATTATGTAGTAAATTTTAATTCTAAAATTTTAATTTCAGATTACAAGGAACATTTTGCTGAATATATAGCGGGTACGTAAAAATATTATTAAATTATTAAAATAGTCTATTACTTCATTACATTTTATCAACGTAAGTTGAAAATGTCCAATGTTTACAGATTGTTGTTGTATGTACCTGAAGTTCTTTTTTGATTTGACTTGTAATAATATTGTTTATTCGTCGTTGCAGACAGAAATTTTTCATTCGCTGAATTACGTTCACGTTTGACTCCGTTCAAATAAAATATTTTCTCCAGGTAGGGCTGGCATGTCCGTCTTATTTCTATTGTTGCTTACTTTTTGTATACTTCTGCAGATATAACAAAGGTGGGTGATGCAAGGCTACAAGAGTGCTATAATAGCAACGAGGATGAGGCTATTAGGCCGGTGTAATATTTAAAAAATAAAATTGCCGTGTTGCCTCAACAACCTATAATTTTATTTTTGAATGTAGATTTAGCCAAAATTAAATTGATTCTGCTATATACGAAGAATCTTCATTGATTATTAATTTAATTATAATAATAAAAAAGACAAAATTTTAAATGGATACTTCATTCTGCCTAACCTTGTATTTCATCATCTCTATCATATTCAACATTGTTTAAAGATATACAGCTATTGTACTTCTAGTAATTATTTATATTCTAATTTTAAATTTCTTTTGGAGAGTTCAATTTATCTCATGTATCATGGAGTTCTGATTTTAACTATAATTTATTATCTGTTATTAGTTGTACAAATAAACAAATTTTATGTGAATCGCTAAGATTATATAAACTACTTCAAATAAATATTTTAAGTCAATTTGAGAAGTTTCAACTCGATGACTATTGTTTTTATATAATCACTAAAATTATTACAAATTTTCAAAACATAACTTTTTGGTCACATTACATTATTTAAAAATTTAGAGATGAAGTGTTAATAGTTTTCACAAAAACGTTATTTGGCATTCATTCTTAGCAAATAAGAGAAGTTTCAAGTCGATCGCAATTGTTTTTATATTTTTTCCAAGTCACTAAAATTATTATATTTTTCGAAACTTCACGCTCTATTTAGATTGAATTATTTGAAAGTTTAGGGATAAAGTGATAACAATTTTCACAGGAACGTTTCTTAGCGTTTTTTATAAGCAAATTTGAGAAGTTTTCAAGTCGATGACAATTGTTTTTATTTTTTTTCAAGTCACTAAGATAATTAAATTTTTTCAAAACTTTAAGCACCGTTCTCATTTAATAATTCCAAAGTTTAGGGATGAAGTGTAAATAATTTGGATAGAAACGTAATTTGACAATCTTTATAAGTAAATTTGAGAAGTTTCAAGTCAATGGCAACTGTTTTTATATTTAAATTATTTCAAAATTTAGGAAGTGGTATTGGTTTTCCTAGAACATAATTAGGTAATTATTTTAAGTCACTAATAATTAAGTCATTTTAATTAATGAAATATTTACGTTTATTAAATTTATTTCCATAATATGTAATTCTAAATTAATTTGTAAACTTTCAAGGTAATCTGTTTAGGTATTTCACACCTACAATTTTCTTAAATAAAATTTCCTCTTTCAGTGCTATAATCAATTTTGAGACGAATATCTAGAAAACCAAAAATTAAATATTTACGTTTATTTAATTTATTTTTATATGTAATTCTAAATTAATATGCAAAGTTTTAAGATAATCGATTTAAGAGTTTCACACTTACAATTTTCTTAAATAAAATTTCCTTCTTCAGTGCTATAATCAATTTTGAGACGAAATATCCCTAAAACCAAAAATGAAATATTTACGTTTATTTAATTTATTTTTATAATATGTAATTCTAAATTCATTTGCAAAGTTTTAAGAAAATGTATTTATGAGTCTCAC
This sequence comes from Ocypus olens, assembly GCA_910593695.2. NCBI lineage: Eukaryota > Metazoa > Arthropoda > Insecta > Coleoptera > Staphylinidae > Ocypus > Ocypus olens. The sequence goes on from OU343050.1 coordinate 8,586,361, forward strand.
ACTTACAATCTTCTTAAATAAAAATTCCCCCTTCAGTGCTATAATAAACTTTGAGACGAAATATCTCAAAAACCAAAAATGAAATATTTACGTTTTTTAATTTATTTTTATAATTTTTAATTCTAAATAAATTTGCAAAGTTTCAAGATAATCTATTTAGGAGTTTCACACCTACAAATTTTTGAATAAAATTAGAATCAATTTTTGAGACGAAAAATCTCAAAAACCAAAATTGAAATATTTACATTTTTAAATTTATTTTTATAATATGTAATTCTAAATTAATTTGCAAAGTTCGAAGATAATCTACTTAAGGGTTTTTTTTTTACACTCACAATCTTCCTGAATAACATTTCTTCTTTCGGTGCTATAATCAACTTTGTGACCAAAAATCTCAAAAATCAAAAATGAAATATTTATGTTTATTAGGTGGAAAGACCTCCTGGTCGATATCCTATTGAAGTATTGTGATATTATAATGTAAATCAACACTAAAAATTGTAAATATGTCTTCAAATAAAGATGTTTGTATATATATGTTTATTAAATTTATTTTTATAATATGTAATTCTGAATTAATTTGCAAAGTTTCAAGATAATCTGTTTAAGCATTTCTTAAATTCATTCTAATTAAATTTAAGAAGTTTTAAGTCGATGTTAATTGTTTTTATATTTTTTTGAAATTACTAAAATTATTACATTTTTCTAAACTTAATAAAATGATTACATTTTTCTAAACTTAACGCCGGTACACATTAAATTATTTTAAAATTAGGGATGGAGTATTAATAATGTTCACAGAAACATTATTTAGCATTTCTTAGAAGCAAATTTGAGAAGTTTCAAGTCGATGGCAACTGTTTTTAGATTTTTCTAAGTTTCTAAAATTATTACACATTTTCAGAACTTAATTTTCCATTCACATTAAATTAATTCAAAATTTAGGAATGAAATGGCAATAGTTTTTACAAAAACTTAATTTGGCATTCAGTACAAGTAAATTTAAGGAGTTTAAAGTGGATGGCAATTGTTTTTATACTTTTTTCAGGTCACTAAAATTATTATATTTTTTCAAAACTTCACGCACTGTTTTCATTAAATATTTCCAAAGTGTAGGGATGAAGTGTTCATAGTTTTCATTGAAACGTAACTTAACATTCTTTATAATTGAATTAGAGAAGTTTCAAGTCTATGGTAATTGTTTTTATATTTTTTCCAAGTCACTGAAATTATTACATTTTTTTCAAAACTTAACATTTTGATCACATTATTTAAAAATTAGGCATAAAGTGTTAATAGTTTTCACAAAAACGTAATTTAGCATTCATTCTAAGGAAATTTGAAAAGTTTCAAGTTGATGGCAATTGCTTTTATATATATATATACAAACATCTTTATTTACAGAAATTTTACAAAAAAAGCAATAATATATAATAAATTTAGTTACATAAGTAAATTTCTGCTTAAATGGCTATCGACCTGGAGTCTTTCAGCCTATTGATCAACTTTTTTGTCGCTCAAATGCTCTTCATTATTCTTGATGAAAAGATGATATGAATTGATGAATAGTAATGTTGGGATTTTTAGGTTTTGGGATAATATTTGGGTTGCGGGAAATACATAGGAGATTAATGATGTCAAGGTTATGGATATTAGTGGCGAATTTTTGTGAAAGGTGTTTTAGGCGATGTTCAATGGGGGTTACATTAGTTTTTTGGTATAGGAGTATGTTAGAGGGATTGTGTAGGGGATTGTTAGGATGTCTAATCTTGGTAAGCAATCTAAGGGCTGATCGTTCACATACTTGTATATTCTTGCTTTTATATTATTTCTCAAATCACTAAAATTATTACATTTTTTTCAAAACTTAACTTTCGATCAAATTAAATTATTTCAAAATTTAGGGATGAAGTTTTAATAATTTTCACAAAAACAATGTTCAGCATTTCTTATTAGCAAATATAAGAATTTTCAAGGCGATGGCAATTGTTTTTATATTTTTTCCTAGTCTCTAAAATTATTACACATTTTCAAAATTTTACGTTCTATTCACAATAAATTATTCCAAAATTTAGGTAAGAAATGTCAATAGTCTTCATAGAAACGTAATTTGGCATTCAGTCTAAGTAATTTTGAGGAGTTTTAAGTCGGTGGCAATTATTTTTATATTTTTTTCAAGTTACTAAAATTCTTTCAAAACTTTACGCTCCTATTCTCATTAAATTATTTCAAAATTTAGAGATGAAGTTGTTAATCATTTTCACATAAAAGTTATTCAGCATTTCTTATAAGCAAATTGGAAAAGTTTCAAGTCGATGGTAATTGTTTTTATATTTTTTTTAAGTCTTATTAAATTATTATTAAATTATAATGTATTTATTTATTTTATCAATGTTAATTATTCTTGTATTGTCACTTAATTTAACTGCGGTACTATTTATCGGTGTAATACTAATGTATTTTGAAATGTTTTATATTCAAAAGGGTGAATCCCCTGAATAAATGAATTATTATTATTATTATTATTATAAGTCACTAAAATTATTACGTTTTTTTTAAACCTCGCCCCCAGTTCTCATTAAATTATTTTTGTTAATAGTTTTCACATAAATTGATTTTGACATTTATTCGTAAAGTAAATTTTAGAAGTTTTAAGTAGATAGCAATTGTTTTATATTTTTTCAAGTCACTGAAATTCTTTCAAAACTTCACGCTCCTCTGCTCTTTAGGTATGATGTATTGATAGTTTTTACAGAAACATAATTTGGCATTAATTCTGGGTAAATTTGAGAAGTTTTAAGTCGATCGCAATCGTTTTTATATTTTTTTCAAGTCACTAAAATTATTACATTTTTTTTTCCAATATTTCACGCTCTGTTCTGATTGAATTATTTTAAAGTTTAGGGATCAAGTGTTAATAATTTTCACAGAAACGTTATTTAGCGTTCCTTATGAGCAAATTTGAGAAGTTTCAGAACGATCACTATTGCTTTTATATTTTTTTTCAAGTCACTAAAATTATTACATTTTTTTTCCAATATTTCACGCTCTGTTCTGATTGAATTATTCCAAAGTTTAGGGATCATATGTTAAATATATTCACAGAAACGTTATTTAGCGTTCTTTATGAGTAAATTTGAAAAGTTTCAGATCGATCGCAATTGTTTTTAAATTTTTTTTCAAGTCACTAAAATTATTAAATTTTTTCAAAACTTGAAGCTCTGTTCTGATTGAATTATTCCAAAGTTTAGGGATCAAGTGTTAATAATTTTCACAGAAACGTTATTTAGCGTTCCCTATGAGTAAATTTGAGAAGTTTTCAGATCGATCGCAATTTTTTTTATAATTTTTTTAAGTCACTAAAATTATAATTTATTTTCAAAAATTTCACGCTCTGTTCTGATTGAATTATTCCAAAGTTTAGGGAACAAGTGTTAATAATTTTCACAGAAACGTTATTTAGCTTTTCTTATGAGCAAATTTGAGAAGTTTCAGATCGATCGTAATTGTTTTTATATTTTTTTAAAGTCTGTTCTGATTGAATTATTCCAAAATTTAGGGATGAAGTGTTAATAGTTTTTACAGAAATGTTATTTAGCATTTTTTATAAGCAAATTAGAGAAGTTTCAAGTCGATAGCAATTGTTTTTATATTTTTCCAATCACTAAAATTATATTTTAAATAAATCTGGAGAATATATTATTAAGATAATCAAGTTTATTTGCTTTTAAATTTGTTAAATGTAGTTATAACCGATATTAACCATTATTTAACGATATATTTTGTGTGAAAACGATAAAACGAAATATTTTATGTTTTTAGTCCTTGTTGGCTATACGTTAACGGATCATTTTTTGTATACAGTGAAACTAGCTAATATTTTAATTGCAGATAACATCTGTTAATAAAATTATTCAAAGTTCAACATTATAGTACGTAATAAGAGTAACGCTTCGGATTATGAAACCTCTTCTCATTAATTTTTACTTCATCCTTAGCATTCAATAAAAAAAATAACCATGCAATTAGTGCGTTCGTTAGGGATATTGCGGATATCCTCTTAAAGCCCGTGTAGTTGGCAGCCGTGTGTCGCGACTGAAAACTAATCACTCATACAAAATTAATTAACGCGCGTCTTTACGGGCCCGAAACGCGAATTAGGTCTCCTGAAACGAACGTTACAGGAAACTAATATGTGCTCTTAACGGCGAATTACCCCCTCATCCCTACCGGGGGCCATCGGGTGGGTTTTTAGGGAGTACTCTATTAAAGAATTTATTTTCTTTCCGAGAAACAGCGCTATGCATATTTCATCCTTTGAGTGCCTCATCCACTCCATTGCCCCAATGGAAAAGGGCTGCATGTGATATTTATATGTGTAATTAGCCGACGTTTTTAATTTATTCGTTTTACAATTATTTCCCGATGATTATTGATATTGTCGTTGAAAAATTGGTAAAATCGGTATTTGAATTAAATTCGCCGCTGTAACAGGGTTTATCACTGCCACCGGACCGTAGGGGTTATTTATTGTTTGAGTTCGAAAACATATTTATGTAATAAATAAAATTCTATTCGGCACAATTATGCTGGTGTTTTAATCGAAATTTTTAAATATATGTATAATTAAAACACAGTTTACTTTGTATAACCCTTTGATTTATTTTATTCCATATAAAAGGATGTGTAACGAAGTAGGGCTTCTTATATTACAAATATATGTATAATTATATTTTTAAGGTTTTTAAGGTACTTCTCACTGTTTTCTTCAAAATAGTTAAAATTGCTGAAGGAAATGTTTTTTGACCAATTTTTTTGATTAAAAAAAGCTGTAAGTTACGTAGTTGCTTCTTCGCAAAAAATGTTGTTCGGGATGCTCCCTTCTCAAGGTGGGGTGTGGGACGCGGGGGTTTGCCTGGCAGTACCTGAAAAGGGATCGTGGGGTGGTTGGTTGCTAAACACGATAAGAGCAACGTCTTGTAAACGAATTATTGTAAAACTGTTTTTAATAAGCAATATAGTTTTTCTCGTAAAGCACGTGATTAATTTAACCCGAACAGATGTAGTCAATTTGTATTTTGAGCTGAGCTTCTGTACAGCGAAGTTTGGATCCAAATTCTCTTCTTCTTCTTCTTCTTAACAACGCAAGATCAGTCTTTATTATTTTCATCTGTGCCCATTACGATCGTCTGATTCTGTTTTCTCCGTTTCTTCTTTTGTGTTACGGTTTTAAATGTGAGGTCTGCAGATATCTGCAGATATCTGCGGAAATTTTGGATTTATTATAAAATTCTCGATTTCATAATATTCTTGTGATGTTACTAGCCATAACTGTTTTCCTTTTATATATTCGAGATTTGTTTCTTATAAATAAAAATGTGCCTCTAATTTATATTACAAAATAAGGTACGTTCATACGTTTGATCTCGTATTTAAAACTAATTATTTTGAATAAAAAATGTTTCGTGTATTACTAAAAACCGAGACACAAAAATAATTCAAGCCCAGAGCCCCAGAAAGAATTGTTTAAATTTAGTACGTAGCCCGAAGGTGTTTTCGAAAGGACGACATTCTTATTTAAACTCGCAGAGCTCATTAAATTTCCAGCGGCCATCTTGTTAGATTAGCAATTATTAAACAAAACTCCGGACCTGATTATCCTGTAAACTTCGCGAGGTATAATTTACTTAAAGGTCACAAATAATGACTGCGCCTCTCCGATATCTCCGGGGCTAAATTAGGCGCCGTCTTTTCGCCAGGAAATACAAAACAAATTCCCTATCCCAAAAATTAATTGAGTTACTTAAGTACAGTCGCGGAAAAAGAGTTGTTTATTCCCAACACGGATTGTTCGAGCCGTAAACAAATAACTTTATTAAAACGCCTCGGAATGCAATTTTCCGCACGCAAGTGCTCATTCCCATATTTTTTTTTAAGATGGAAAGGAAGGGAAATTGCAGAGCTTGGTTGTTGTGTGCTAAGGGGGTTATTAAAATTTAATAAATGCTGGCGTGAATTAAGTGGTATCCACTTAATTACTTTTAATTGCTGCGAATAAAAGAAACACCTAGCGTGGGGCTATAATCAACACCTGCACTAACAGTATTAATTATGTCTGTTGTTCTGGATGTGGAGGAAGAAAATAACAATGTAACGAATCCGGAAGCGATAAGGGGACTGTTTTAGGCCCATCTCTAATCGGAAATGTATTCCATGAATAAACATTGGAAGGGTTGTGGAGACCGCAGGAAATAATTCCGTTATGTTTGGGAACATATTGAAAACTCGGCGGTGTGTACATTGCAGAATTGTATGTTTCTTTGAATGCTGTTTACTTACGTTTTGCTGTAAGTATTTGTTTAAAATATTGTGCGATGTGAATTGTTGTAGTAACGAGAAAAGCAAACTTCATCTGCTGTGAGTAATAGAAATCTACAACCCTACTCTAATATTGTGTTTATGTAACCTGTTACCTTTGATAAAGGAAAGTATCCCTGTTGTTCAGGCTAATGGGGTTTTATGCGAAAACAATCGATTTCTGTGTATGTTATCTGGTTTTAGACCGCTTTGCAAACTCGATGGTTTGGTGAGTATAGGCCTCCAAATATTTGGTGTCACGTGGGGGTAATGTTTGCGCAGAGTGAGAAAGTATTCGGAAATAACGAGGTAACAAATCTCTGTTCACGTGGTGCTCGCTAATTATGAGTTTTCGGCGCCCCCTCTCTTGAAATTTAACATGATCACTGCGCAATGTGTCACCAGATATTTAAAGGCCTATATCTAAGAAACTAGAGTAATACTTTTTTTATTAAAATCATTATTTTGGACTAAATTGATTAATTACAGAACATTTGTTTAACTTTTACAATAATGATTTTTTTTAGATAAAGAAATGAACAAGTCAACATATTTTTTAAATTGTAATCTTATTGATTTTCTTATACATCCGAATCCTTTGCCCGATTTAGAAATATGTAGCTACAAATGTTAATTTGAGTTTTTTTGCGTTGACGTGTTCACTAGGATACCGTACGTTATGATTTGTTAATGTATATTCAGTTAACAGAATAAAATTGAAATATTATTAATTGCATTAAAATTTAATATTTGATGTGCACAAGATGTAAAAGTAATTACTGACGCAGCTGTGGATTGTTATTGATATTATTTAAATTAACGAGCGCAACGTTTGTAAAATAATACCTTCCCTTTTGTCGGTGGTTGTATTTTTTAATGGTCCGATTTCACTATTCCCGTTTGGAACAGAGTAATAAAAACCGTGGACAATGGGAGTTTTTTTTGCGCTTAATGGCTGTAGAACTATTTTGATTACATTTTACTCGTGGCACAACGCACGCTGATGGCTTTAATTAATCGAACGCTTTAATAATTGCGTAATGTTACACATTTTATTCTATCTCTCTAATTGTAATTCAGATTTTTTGTAAATTTAATTCTAGAACGCTGTAATAGTTTACTGGTTTCGATTACACTAGTCCAGAAAAAGTTTTGTTTTATCGTTTGAATTAAACAGAATTGTAGAAAAATGCTGATGAATTATTATTGAATGAAATTGTTTACTATTTTAAATAAATTTATATGAAATAAAAGTATATAAATTATGGTGGATCCGCCGGGAGAATTCGTGGATGAATTTGGCTAGTCTGCTAATTAACTACGCAGATAATACTAATATAAATGCTACAAATATTTCATGTATTAAAATCGAATATGGCATATTATTCGAACGAATTCAACGATCGCTAGCTTTTAACAAATTTATTAAATTTAAGTTGAACAAACTGCATTATTTACAAAATAACACATTCAAAATTTGAAACACCTTTGTAACTCTTTGCTGCATATTGTATTACAATTTGAACCACCAAATTCAAGCAAGTTGTGACACATTCGGTCCACAAAATAGACTACAGATGGGAAAAACTGCTACTTTTGAATCACGTTGCTACCTGTGATTGCTACTTTCTAATATCAGTGATTTTAAACTGTGACTGTGATCACGGTTAGTAGACGTTGTAACACCTTCTGATTGTTAATGGATTCTCAAAAATGTTTTTGATATGATTCTGCTAATATTTGTCCACCCGGTCACGTAAAATAGTGTTCCTTTTGATATTATACCTGTGATGGAAGGTAATATTTTGGCTATATTATCTACTATACCAAATAAATATACGACTATCCTTGATTCAGTTCAAAATTGGAGAAGTACTTGGAGATTTTTACAGAAAAACAGAATGTTTGTCCAGTAAATTTGAAAAGTTGGAAAGTTTTAGGTATGTGGCAATTGTTTTCATATTTTGGTTTTACCTCTAAAAAAAAGCATCTTTTGAAAGATTATTTGCTCTGTTCTCGAAGGATTATTTTATCATTAACCAATAGAGATATGGATTTTTGAAGATTTTCGTTTTAATTTTTTGAGCACTTGAATGAAAACGTCGTAGAAAAAAATATAAAACGTGTAGAAAAAATTCCTTAAAAAAATATTTACAATGGTCGAAGTATCGCTTATTAAAAATCAATTCGTTTTTTGCAAATTCAACAGTTTTCAATAGAGATATGGATTTTTGAAGATTTTCGTTTTATTTTTTTGAGCACTTGAATGAAAACATCGCAGAAAAAAATATAAAACGCATAGAGAAAATTCCTTAAAACAATATCCTCAATGGCCAAAGAATCGCTTATTCAAAATTAATTTGGTTTTTGTAAATTCAACAATTTTTAATGTAGATATGGATTTTTGATATAATTTATTTTATTTTTTTGAGCTCTTGAATAAAAACTTCGCAGAAAAAAATAAAACGCGCAAACAAAGTTCCATAAAAAATTATCCTCAGCGGCCGAAGGATAGCTAATTCAAAATCAATTTGATTTTTGTAAATTTACCAGTTTTCAATAGAGATATGGATTTTTGAAGATTTTCGTTTTATTTTTTTGAGCAATTGAATGAAAATATCGCAGAAAAAATTATAAAACGTGTAGAAAAAAATCCTTAAAACAATATGCTGAATGGTTGAAGAATCGCTTATTAAAAATTAATTTGATTTTTGTAAATTCAACAGTTTTCAATAGAGATATGGATTTTTGAAGATTTTCGTTTTATTGTTTTGAGCACATGAATGAAAACATCGCAGAAAAAATACAAAACGCGTCGAAAAAAATTCCTTAAAACAATATTCTCAATGGTCAAGAATCGCTTATTCAAAATTAATTTGATTTTTGTAAATTCAACGATTTTTAATGAAGATAAGGATTTTTTAAATTTTTTATTTTATTTTTTTGAGCACTTGAATGAAAACTTCGCAGAAAAAATAAAACGCGCAGACAAAATTCCATAAAAAATTATCCTCAGTGGCCGAAGTATCGCTTATTCAAAATCAATTTGAGGCTTGAAAATTCAACAATTTTCAATAGAGATATGGATTTTTGAAGATTTTTGTTTTAATTTTTTGAGCACCTAAACAACGAGCATTTGGAGATTTTCGCAGTTTCGTAAATTGTTTAAATTTGTTTTTCAGTTCATAAAGTTTGCAGTTTTAAAATTAGTTATGTATGTTTAGATATTTACACTGAATCTTAAATTAAAATGAATTTTTGGTCATTTTGGGTTTATTAAGTCGTCGGACTCATCACTTTCGATCACAGCGAGTTTGTAGTTCAATTCCATGCCGGGCAAAATATTTAAAAAAATATATAAAACGTGTCGACTAAATTCTACAAAAATTAAAATGGATTTGCAAATCATAGTTTTATCAAACTAAATAGAGTTTTTGAAAATCCGCCAATTATTTCGCGAGTTGTGAATTTTTGAAAATTTTAGTTTTCGAATTGTATAATACTCGAGCAATTTTTTTTTTAATATAAAACGTGACCACTAAATTCTACAAAAATTAAACTAGATTTGCAAATCATTGTTTTATCAAATTAAGTGCAGTTTTTGAAAATTGTGTAATTCTCGAGAAAAAAAATGTTGTATAAGTAGCTTTACCATCAACATGTTCCACGAGACGTCACTGGAATTAAGTAGTTCTTTTGGCTACAAATAAATTTGACACATCCATTAATATTTATACCGCAGGGTAAACGGTCATTTGCTCTCTAAATCAGAATACTAATTTCATATGCATGAAATATTACTCGAAACCTCAATTGTCACTTCAGTACCAATAAGATGCCGACCAGTGTAATATTAGTCAAAAGCAGACCACTTCAAATCGAAGCACTAAAATATCCTACACATTAGGTATTCTGTGATAAATGAAACGTACACTGTTTAACCTATGATTTCTTTCAACAATTATGAATTGAGTCATTAAATTTTCAATTCATTCACTTACAACAATACCAGACCTTGGATGGTGTTGGGGCTGGTTCGGGAAAGCGTTTCCAAGGGATCAATATTTAATAACAAAACTGTATGTGCCTGCGAAGTGTACACACTGAATTAGTAATGCCTGCTTAATTATTTACCAGGGATGAAAAATTGAAGGAGGGATAACTGAGGGCCGGTACGGCAATCAACTAAATACTTGCAGCATACGCGAAGGAAATAAAATACCATTCGCACCCATTTCAGTTTTCAGTCATCAGCCGGCTGAACTGCATGGCTGGAAACGATGCGCCCGCCGGCTTTAAAAAATTCAAGTGCACGTAAAATTTGACGATTCGTTTTATGAGGACTGGAAAATTCGCGAGTACGTTATCTTCTCAATAATTGATTTGAAGTCTGGTAGTTATTAAATAACCTATTTTTGCGAGTAATAATTAATTCGATGTGGAAACCTTTCAGAGTTTAAGCAAATGCACGCCCTCTTCATATGAAGGGGCGAGACGGACGTCTTCTTTAATGGCATCACAGAATACTTAACTCCCTCAATTGGCACTTTAATTAACATTCCCCGGAATCCTGACAGCAGATGGAAAAACGAAAGCGTCTTGTAGGAAAATATAGGAAGTGATGCGTCGCCGGAGGAAGGGAAGGGGGGGGGGGGTTATGCTTCCAGTGATTACTTAGCTCGCACTTTTTGCCTTTTTCTTTTTTTCCGCCGCCGCCGACGACGACGACTTCGCCCCCACTGACAGAATTAAAATGGATGAAATGACGTAATTGGGTTACGTTAAAGTAAGTTCGGTATTATGGACAGGAATTAGGTGCTACAAAAAGCTTACGCGGTATTAAGTCGGGTAATTTGAAATCGCGTGGGGAAACTTTTTGTGAACGAATAATAATAGGTGCACATACTTTAGATGTCCATAAGACAGAAACTGTGTTAGTATATATCAGTGGTTCCCAAACTTTTTATCTTACCCAGAAAAAAAAAAATTACTTAGCGACCCCTGGATTTTTTTTTAAATTTTAAAAGCAATTAATAGGATTGCCAAGATTGACTATTTGCAATTGGTTTATTTTTTTTGTTAATAAATTGGTTACCGCATTGAATCCACGTTTCACTAAATCTTCTCTTCTTTCTTTTATATTATTACTGCCCCCTTACAGTTATTCATCGCCCCCAAACGCACCTGTGGCCATCAGCGCCCCCCCTGAATCGCTGTGGCGCCCACTTTGGGAATCACTGGTATATATTCTGCTCATGAATTAATGGGATGTACATCAGATTTAGGGGTTTATTAAAATTTGCCTGTTAATTACGAATCCAGATTCAATATTGAACATTGTAGGACTGCATGGAAATACAACGGCATCATCAAAATCGCTTCAAATTAATCGAACTTCGAAAAATGCATCGGAATTATGCACGCTATCGGATGGCGTCAATAAATTGCGGTGGAATAACGAGCGATAGTTCATTATCGAAACTGGATCCGCACAGTTTACACTCAATTTTATTCGGCGGATCGTCCCGGAATAAAATTTGAATATTAGAGGCGCGCCCATTTTGTTTACCCTATCACATTTTACAGTGTCGTAAAATGGCGGCGTTATCGCAGGTATAAACGGACGCCTAACTACTCATGATTTATTTATACGAGTACACACCGAATTTATAGACTGCCGCATAAATAAGCGACGCCCTAATTTATGGACCATCGACCAATATTGATAATTATCGAAAATTGCCCCTGGTGGTGATACATTGCCGTGCCGGCTATTAATTAATTAAATTCTGATCGTTACTCCTCATTACTCATATTTGTATTATTTTATTTCGTAGCGTATCGCTTTCTTTGACTTCCCAGAGATATTTCAGCGCGGTAAGTGGGATATTACAGTCCCAGAGCCGCAAAAAGGTTGCTATAATGGTTTTTTCTACTCCCACCTCTAAAATACCATTTCTTTATGTTTCCGTGACGCTAAGTGATTCTTTAAATATACCTTGACAAACTGTGACTTTGTGCATTTAAGTCATGGACTGAAGTTAGCTACAGATTTTTAAATGGCTAAAATCAATTGAAACTCAAATTCAAGTAAGTCAATTATCAACAATCTGTCAAAATAAAAAATTATTAAATAAAACCAGGAATACTTTCAACTTAAGTCAAATAAATAATAATAATAATAATAATAATAATAATACATTTATTGACGTATTCAACTTTTTACAAGAAATACATAAAAATAAGAAATGCTCTAAAAATAATATAAACAAAATTATACCAGTTTACAAAATATAATGTAATCAAAGTGTAATAACCCTAAAATAAAGGAAAAAGAAAATGGGATTCAAATTTCAACTGTGGAAATACACAACAGAGCCCTGCAGAAGCGGGTTTTCGAAAGCCCGGCCCGGCCCTGCCCAACAGTGAAAATTTTTTACCCGGCCCGGCCCTGCCCGATGAAACAAAAATGTGCTACGGGCCCGGCCCGGAGCTGAATTTCCAAAGCCCGGCCCGGCCCGGCCCGTCCCCGAAAAATGTTGAATTAAATAAATAAAATTACTGGACCCATGTATTCCTTAATATTCTTAAAATACACTGAATTCGTTTTAATAACATTTTTTTTCAATTCACTTTGTTGTTGCTTTTCAAAATATAATAAAATTTAATTTATCCAAGCCCGGCCCAGCCCGGCCCAGGTTAAATTATCCATCAGAAAGCCCGACCCGGCCCGGCCCGGCCCGGAGTTTGAAAAATACTCTGATACACAACATCAAACAAATTTAGGAGAAAAAATGTTGGCATTTGGAATTTTTCTTTTAAGCAGTTTTTGACAGTCCTGAATAGTTATTTTTAGCAATTGAAAGTTCCTTTTTACTGCCAACGTGCCATTTGTGATGATAAATATATTCGATTTTTGACAGTTCGAAAGTGTCATTTTTAGCAGTGAAAATGTTCTTTTTTCTACGTCCGTTATAAAATGTACAGTTTTTTTCATTAATCTGCGTTCATAAAATATGTGATTCCTGAACCCTTCAAGTAGCGTGAAAAAAAGTGCCATAACGGTTCATTTTTTCACTCTTTTGCGTGAAAAAAAGTGCCGTAGCGGTTCATTTTTTAACGCAACTAAAAAATTGTTTGCGCAAAGTGTGTCATGAGTTCCGCCGATAAATATCAAACATTCGTTTCCTATCAAGAAAACTTGATGATTATTATTATTTTCTTTATTTAAAACAAGTATTATTACTTATAAAAATTGATTAAAGTTTTATCAAATTTATAAATTTATTTAAAGTTACGGACGTAGAAAAAATTTTGTATGAAACTCGAGAGTAAAGCAACTTTTTTTCACTTGTAGGAATTGCCGCACTCGCCTTCGGCTCATGCGGCAATCTTTCCTACTCGTGAAAAAAAGTATTACTTTACTCACTTGTTGCATAAATAACTATTTTTTAATATCAAAAATGCCGTTTTTTATAGTAACATTCCACAATTTTCGGCAGATGCTAATTTCCACATTTACCGCTGGATCGTGCCGTTTGTGATGGCAGAAATGCAGAATTTTTGACAATTCGAAATTGTCATTTTTGAGAGTTAAAAATGTATCTTCTTACTATTGATAGTAAAAACCATAATTTTTGGCAGCTGAAAATTTCTTTATTTACCGTTGAATCGTGCCGTTTGTGGTGGCAGAAATGCAGAATTTTTGACAATTCGAAATTGCCATTTTAGCAGTTAAAATTTTCTTTTTTTTAATATTAAAAAAATGCCGTTTTTGATGGTTAAAATCCACAATTTTTGACCGCTGCTGTTTGTGGTGGCAGAAATGCAGAATTTTTGCTAATTCCAAATTGTCATTTTGGTCGGTTAAAAATGACTCTTTTTACTATTGAAAAATGCCGTTTCTGACAGTAAAATTGCACAATTTTTGACAATTTTAAATTGTTACTTTTGGCCGTTAGAAATTTCCCTTTTTTAAGATTGGAAAATACCGATAGTGAACGCTTAAATTTTGACAGTTAAAAATGTTTGGCATTTGAAATTTTTCTTTTTAGCAATTTTTGACAGTCCTGAATAGTTATTTTTAGCAATTGAAATTTCCTTTTTATTGCCAACGTGCCATTTGTGATGGCACATATGTGCGATTTTTGACAGTTCATTTTTAGCAGTTGAAATTTTCTTTTTTTTAAATAAATAATTCCGATTTTGATAGTAAAATTCCACAATTTTCGGCAGTTGCTAATTTTCTTATTTACCGCTGATCTGCGATAGCGAAAATGCAGAATTTTTGACAATTCGAAATTGTCATTTTTGAGAGTTAAAAATGTATCTTCTTACTATTGAAAAATGCCGTTTCTGACAGTGGAATTGCACAATTTTTGACCATTTGTAATTGTTACTTTTGGCCGTTGGAAATTTCCCTTTTTTAATATTGAAAAATGCTGATAGTGATAGAAGAAATGCTCAAATTTTGACAGTCTAACATTTTTGGCATTTGGAAATTTTCTTTTTATTGTTGAAACGTGCCGTTTTCAGTAATGAGCAATTTTTGACAGTACTGAATAGTTATTTTCTTTTTACCGCCAAGTGCCATTTGTGATCGTACTGCTATTTTTGACAGTTCAAAATTGTCATTTTTAGCAGTTGAAGTTAACTTATTTTTCTAATATAAAAAATGCCGTCTTTGATAGTAAAAAACCATAATTTTTGGCAGCTGCAAATTTCTTTATTTACGGTTGAATCGTGACGTTTGTAGTAGTAGAAATGCAGTATTTTTGACAATTTGAAATTGCCATTTTAAGCAGTTAAAATTTTCTTTTTTTTAATATCAAAAATGCAGTTTTTGAAGGTAAAAATCAACAATTTTTGACCGCTGCAAAGTTCTTTATGTGCAGTTTGTGGTGGCAGAAATGCAGAATTTTTGACAATTCGTTATTGTCATTTTGGACGGTTAAAAATGACTTTTTTTACTATTGAAAAATGCCGTTTCTGACTGTAGAATTGCACAATTTTTGACAATTTATAATTGTTACTTTTGGCCGTTAGAAATTTCCCTTTTTTAAGATTGAAAAATGCCGATAGAGATAGTAGAAATGCTCAAATTTTGACAGTTAAACATTTTTGGCATTTGGAGTTTTCCTTTTTAGCAATTTCTGACAGTCCTGAATAGTTATTTTCAGCAATTAAAATTTCCTTTTTACTGCCAACGTGCTATTTGTGATTTTTGACAGTTCGAAATTGTCATTTTTAGCAGTTGAAATTTTCTTTTTTTTAATATCAAAAATGCCGTTAAAATACTCCAATTTTCGGCAGCTACTAATTTCCTCGTTTACCGCCGAATCGTGCCGTTTTTGATGGCAGATGCAGAATTTTTGACATTTCGAAATTGTCATTTTTGACGTTTAAAAATTTATCTTTTTACTATTGAAAAATGCCGTTTCTGACAGTGGAATTGCACAATTTTTGACAATTTGTAATTGTTACTTTTGGCCCTAGGAAATTTCCCTTTTTTAATATTGAAAAATAGTGATAGTAGAAATGGTCAAATTTTGACAGTTAAATATTTTTGGCATTTGGAATTTTTCTTTTTAGGCTTTAGGGTTGAATCTACAATCCAGAAATTAAGAGTATCATGATAGGTCAGTAAAGCATGAGACTTTTAATCGCAGGGTCGTAGGTTAGAGCCCCTCATTGGGCGCCAATTTGCTCGGTAACTAAAACGCAAGAAGTGAAAATAAGTTTAAACGTATTAACATGGGTGAAATACCCTCTTGCTCTTCTACAGATTTATTAATGTTCAACATCTAAAAAAATAGTATTTAGAAACTCTTTGTTTAAAAATGTCGCGTTTCTGGGCAGACAACAAGTCGATTAACACATTTTAATTTTTATTTGTAGCGAGATTATATGAATAAAGGCCACTTTTACTTAATTCTCCAATTTATGTTTGGTTTTAGGTACAGGACCAAAGATTTTGTGTGAGGTATATATACATTTTTAATAATTCTGTTTTTTTTGTTATTTACACCGTCTCCTTGGTTTCGGTTCATTTCCCCAATTTCAAAGCTGCCCTGATAACGTGGCCAGGGTGACGCCACAAATTCCTAATCAGAAATTATCATACCGAACGCACCTCGTGCAACGATAAATCCTTATAATTTTGACAAAACCCAAGTAGTATTTTTTGCAGTATCAATATTCGGATTATGAATTGAATAAACCAGATAAAAGCACGCAATTATATTGTCATGTATTATACCGAATAAAAGGGGGAAAAGGCAGGGTTTAGTTAAATTTACTCGTTAAATATTAAAAATGGTTTTAACGTGATATCTTTAAATATCACCGCCTGCCTCCAGCAGGGATGATTCGAGCTAAAATATTATTTTTACCTCCCTGTTAATACATCAAAATTTATTTCATCACTTGCTTTTTTCTTACTTAGCGTAAAGTACAAATTGGCGCCCGACGTGGGACTTGAAACCACAACTCTACGATTAAGACTCTGGTGATTGCTCGGTTTCCCTAGTTCATTCCATACATAACAACCTGTAACTTTAACCTTTAAACCTCTCAAGTTTTATCTTTGATAAGATGCTAAAACATTACTCGCGATGCAAGCATCAGGCAGTAATCATAAATCCAGTTCCTAGTAAGGGTATAATTTTAAGTGATTTATGAAAACCATACCTCACTCAAAGCATTAAACTTTAATTAATATCAGTATCCATGAATTCATATAATCCCGAATTTTAGTGTTTAGCGAATGTAATTACCATTATCACTCGAGTTTTACGCCTTTCGCTTCAAGTAAGCCGTAATTAAAGTTATAGTGCTTTATTATTCCACTAATCGCCCTCGTCGTAGATTACCAGCCAACCGCAGCGCGTTCCGAAATCTTCCGCCGAGGAAATATTTAGAAAGCTCGCATAATAACACCGACCGAAGCGAGAGTAAAAAACAGAAGGCGGACTTGATTAATTGCACTCCTCCCGGAGGCACCTTTTGGAAAGTGCCGCAGCAAAAATCAACACCATTATGTTAATTCATCGTCCCGAATCAAATGAAATTTGTTTAGCCTTATTCTTTCTTGTTAAGTGAAAAAATCCACCCGTCGTGGGATAAATATTATTCTTCGGCGGGGGCAGCTGTTTATTTTCCCAGCTAGGACTGGTATTAATTTCACATTAAAATGACGCCGAAGCGTGTTTACATAAAACGTTTAAGGATCGAGCGGATGAACGCTTCGATCTTGGGCGATGTAATGATTTCCTTGAGAAATTTACAGATTGTTCTTTTCGTAAGTGCCGTGGAGGGATTATAGGGTCAGAGGAGTTAACCGTAAAAATGATGAACAGATTAACACGGCCCATAATGCTCCTCTGGACTTTTACTGGCAGTTAACGTCGTCGTGGGAAACTTTCCTCCACATTTAATACTCGGCACGCTTTTCGAAAAACCGCACGAACTGTTGTATTACAAATAAACAATTATCTCAAGCAAATTACCAACACGTTTCTATATTATTACTAGCTGACCCGACAGACATTGTCATGTCTTAACTATGAATATTGAATTCGAATTGGTATAATTCATAAAAAGAAAATATTCAAAAACATAGTGTTTATTATTGTAATGCTCTATGATACACAACATTCGCTGCGCCGTCGTCCGTGCGTAGCCCTTTAAAATCAAGCAAGGTAACTGGTGACGAACGACGGCTCCGCTGTGAAGCGCCGACGTCAATATGTAGCTTATTACTGGTGACGTTCATTAAAATTAAGCAAATAAACTGGTGACGAACGACGGCTCCGCTGCGTTGCGCCGTCGTACGTGCGTAACCCTTAAAAATTAAGAAAGGTAACTGGTGACGAACGACGGCTCCGCTGCGCTGCGTCGTCGTCAATACGTGGCTTATTACTGGTGACGAACGACGGCTCCACTGCGCTGCGCCGTCGTCCGTGTGTGGCCCATTGAAATTAAGCAAATAAAGAGGTGACGATAGTGGCCGAAAACGGTTTAGGCTCTAATTTTTGAAATTCACGATCGCTTTAACGTGCAATTATTGCTTCAAAAATTCATATTTTTTTTAATAATCCACGGATTTGAACTAAATAACAAAATTATTAAAGCTTAAGAATGTAAGAAGTGTATTGTTAATAATAAAAACATCTATCGCCAGTTGAAATATTTTTTTTCGAATTTTTGAAATTCATGATCGCTTTAACGAGCAATTATTGCTTCAAAAATTCATAACTTTGTTAATAATCAACGGATTTGAACTAAATAACAAAATTATTAAAGTTAAAGAATGTAAGCATTATATTGTTACTAATAAAAACATATATCGGTAGTTGAAATATTTTTTTTAGAATTTTTAAAATTCATGATTGCTTTAACGTGCAATTATTGTTTCAAAAAGTCATAACTTTTTTAATAATCAACGGATTTGAACTAAATAACAAAATTATTAAAGTTAAAGAATGTAAGAATTATATTGTTACTAATAAAAACATGTATCGGCAGTTGAAATATGTTTTTTTAGAATTTTTAAAATTCATGATCGCTTTAACGTGCGATTATTGTTTCAAAAATTCATAACTTTTTTAATAATCAACGGATTTGAACTAAATAACAAAATTATTAAAGTTAAAGAATGTAAGAAGTGTATTGTTACTAATAATAACATGTATCGCCAGTTGAAATATTTTTTTTAGAATTTTTAAAATTCATGATCGCTTTAACGTGCAATTATTGTTTCAAAAATTCATAACTTTTTTAATAATCAACGGATTTGAACTAAATAACAAAATCATTAAAGTTGAAGAATGTAAGAAGTGTATTGTTACTAATAAAAACATGTATCGCGAGTTGAAATATTTTTTTAGAATTTTTGAAATTCATGGTCGCTTTAACGTGCAATTATTGCTTCAAAAATTCATAACTTTTTTTAATAATCAACGGATTTGAACTAAATAACAAAATCATTAAAGTTAAAGAATATAAGAAGTGTATTGTTACTAATAAAAACATGTATCGGCAGTTGAAATTTTTTTTTTAGAATTTTTAAAATTCATGATCGCTTTAACGTGCAATTATTGTTTCAAAAATTCATAACTTTTTTTAATAATCAACGGATTTGAACAAACTAACAAAATTATTAAAGCTAAAGAATGTAAGAAGTGTATTGTTACTAATAAAAACATGTATCGCGAGTTGAAATATCTTCTTTTAGAATTTTTAAAATTCATAATCGCTTTAACGTGCAATTATTGTTTCAAAAATTCATAACTTTTTTAATGATCAACGGATTTGAACTAAATAACAAAATCATAATAGTTAAAGAATGTAAGAAGTGTATTGTTACTAATAAAAACATGTATCGCCAGTTGAAATATTTTTTTTAGAATTTTTAAAATTCATGATCGCTTTAATGTGCAATTATTGCTTCAAAAATTCATAACTTTTTTAATAATCAACGGATTTGAACTAAATAACAAAATCATTAAAGTTAAAGAATGTAAGAAGTGTATTGTTACTAATAAACACATGTATCGCGAGTTGAAATATTTTTTTAGAATTTTTGAAATTCATAATCGCTTTAACGTGCAATTATTGCTTCAAAAATTCATAACTTTTTTTAATAATCAACGGATTTGAACTAAATAACAAAATCATTAAAGTTAAAGAATATAAGAAGTGTATTGTTACTAATAAAAACATGTATCGGCAGTTGAAATTTTTTTTTTAGAATTTTTAAAATTCATGATCGCTTTAACGTGCAATTATTGTTTCAAAAATTCATAACTTTTTTAATAATCAACGGATTTGAACTAAATAACAAAATTATTAAAGCTAAAGAATGTAAGAAGTGTATTGTTACTAATAAAAACATGTATCGCGAGTTGAAATATCTTCTTTTAGAATTTTTAAAATTCATAATCGCTTTAACGTGCAATTATTGTTTCAAAAATTTATAACTTTTTTAATAATCAACGGATTTGAACTAAATAACAAAATCATTAAAGTTAAAGAATGTAAGAAGTGTATTGTTACTAATAAAAACATGTATCGCCAGTTGAAATATTTTTTTTTTATTTTTTTTGCTTCAAAAATTCATAATTTTTTTTAATAATCAACGAATTTGAACCAAATGGCAAGATTATTAAAAAAATTCTCAACCGCGCACAGAATCTTCCGCAGAATATTTTAATTCGTAACACCACCGCGAGCGACTTTCCAACCACCAAGAGATGGCGCGCGTATTATAAATCAATAGTTATCACCAATTTATGTATTTAAAGCCGACTTAATTGTTCATCGGATGCAAGTGTTGCAATTGAGTTCAGTGCAGCATTTGCTGTTAATATTTTGTTTATATTTTTTTTATAATTTCAGCTACTTATTTATTTACATTTATCGATACGAATCTACAGGGTAAGCCCATTAAAACCCATTAATAACCGTCGGCGCAAACAAGGGAAAAGGAATAACTGATCGAGCGGTCGATCGCCGATAGTAGAAAATTATTAAAGTACTAAAATCGCTATTAAAAAATAGGGGTTGGTGGTAGAAGGGTGGAAATTTAGGGTTGTATGTATTTTTTAATGCCGAATCATAAAAAAATAAAAATAAAAAAATTTGTCCAAAAAATAAAAATAAAAAATTTGCGGTGGACCACCCCTATCATTTAGGGGTATTAAAAATAGTTTACGTCCTATTCTCAGACCTGCTCAGTATACACACAAAATTTCATAAGAATCGGTCCAGCCGTTTCCGAGGAGTTTTGTTACAAACACTGTGACACGAAAATTTTATATATTAGATATGATGTGATCGATTTATTACGCTCCGAAATTTAAAAATCACTAAAGCCAGTGCAGTTATCGCTTTAGAATGATTGATTGGCTTAATTATGGACTACTCTAACCTTCTTATTATCTGTCAGATGCCAGGAGTCATTGGTATAGCATGCGATTATTGAATAGTATTAATTTAAAAATCTAAATTTAAAAATCGTTGGATTTTGAGGACACTTTCAGGTTGGGCAAGAAAATGAAGGGGAAGAAGCGACCGATTTTGAAGACACTTTCACGTTGGGTAAGAAAATAGCGGGGAAAAAGCGAACGATTTTGAGGACACTTTCAGGTTGGGTAAGAAAACGGCGGGGAAGAAGCGACCGATTTTGAAGACACTTTCAGGTTGGGCAAGAAAATGGCGGGAAAAAGCGACCGATTCTAATAAACTTTAATAGCTTAGAGAAGAAAGAAGCTGTCTAAAAGCAAGAGCCACAAAAATAAAGTATATACTAAAAATAAAGTATATCTGGCAATGAATGAAAGGGAGATACAAAGAGCCATAAGGTACAGATATCAAGAACTGCGCATGGGTGAGGAGTGGTGGTTCTGGAACGGAGAAAAGGGCGTTATAGAGGTTATAACAGAAACGCAAAAAAAAAACGCAGAACAGAATTTAAAGAAAGTGGGCACAAGATGGGGAAGGAATACAGGGAACAACAGAGTAAACGCACGCAGGGATTACGGAAGAATAGAGGTAGAAGAGGAAGGGGCGAGAGATGCAAGGGCTGATGGCATCGTTTTGGAACATCGTGAGGTTGAAGGAGAAATTGAAACCTCTTTCAACGGCTCCTCAGCCGTGGTATAAGGCATAAAAGGCAGAAATAACCTGCATGGGGCCGAGAGGAAACTTAGTAATGTATAATATCCTTGTGACAGATGATATTATGAAGGAATTAATAGAGCACGAAAGGATTGGTATTTACAAACAAAATAAAGGAAGAACTTTTCAAACGGTTGTGTCAGTAGAGCAGTTGAGGAACAGGGTGAAACAGGTTATAGCTCGAAGAAGTGGAGGAAAGTCGGTAGGTAGTGGCACGTGATTTGATGAAGAGTATAGAGAAGCCAAACAAGCGCTAAAAAGAACAATAAAGGCTCTGATATTGGATATGTCCAGGTGACAGACGATATTCGGAAGGAATTAATAGAATATGAAAGGATTGGTATTTACAAACAAAATAAAGAAATAACTTTTGAAATGGCTGTGTCAGTAGAACAGTTGAGGAACAGGGTAAAACAAAAATTTCTAAAAAAATGTATCAACCAAAAAAAATGCTCAAAAAGCTAAAAATCAATAAAACGATAGTGCATTTATGATTTTTTAACAAAACAATTGCCACATCCTTGGTCTAAACAAAATGGCAATAATCCAAACTTGAATTAAGAAATCAATAATGCATTCAACCGTTTAAAAAATTATTAACTGATAAATTTTGTTCAAAAGCTTAAAATCCACAAAACAACTCATTTTCGATCGAAATAATTGCCGTATTCTAAGAAGAAACTAAACGTTTACAATCCAAACTTCAACTGGGAAAACGTAATATGTATTCAACGGTTTAAAAAATTCTAAAAAAAAAAATGGTGATGTGGCCATCATGTTACTTTCTCCGACTTGATGGTATCATAGCCAATTATATTTACGTTTTCATGGTTTATTGAAATCATATTTTAAATGTACATCGAGCGTTGCGTAAACTCGGATGAAACTGACGTTTAAAACGTCAAAATTATGAAACATGGAAAAAGTATACTTCAAATTCAAAAACTCGGTTTACTCAAAAACTAACGAGATTTCGAAAAAAACTTATTCTTTAGAAGTTGTTCATTTTGGTATTCTCTACAATTATTATTAACATAAATTTGCTGTAACTAGTATCGTTTCATAATTATAAACCAAAAATTGAAAAAAAATTAATAATTTTTTTTCTCGAATAGCAATGATTTTATGAAAAATATTTTCTAAGAAAAGATGTTCACTTCTTTATTGTCTTCAATGTTTCTTTAAATGTTTTTGTGATATTTTTCATATTTAGGAAAATATTGGCAAAAAACAAAAAACGGTTAAGGTAAACACCCACTTTCGGTGTACGAAATTTTACCAAAAGCTTTTCAGTTCTTCAGATTATGAAATAAGACGTATGTTGAAAGTTTCATATCAATTGCGGTATTAGTTTTTGAGATACAGCGCACACAGACAGACAGACACACACACACACACACACACACACACACACACACAGACACAATTTTTTTTTTTCCAGAAATTGTTGAAATGGCATCTAGGGACCCCAAAACGGATATTTCCGTGAAAAAAATTTTTGAAAAAAAAATCACGATCACAATACTTTCTCGTACTTCGTAACGGAGAAAGTAATAATCAACTGATACATTTTCTTCGAAAGCTTAAAATCCATATAACAACAAAGCTTCTCTGATTTGCGATCAAAACAATTGAAGAAAGTAAACGTAAACTAGGAAAACTAAAAATGTTTTCAACGATTGAAAAAATTCTAAACAATTAACCATTCGATGAATTTCCTTTAAAAGCTCAAAATACATAAAACAACAATGCATTTCGAGTTATAAGTAAAAACAATTGCCATATCCTAGGTGAGAACAAAGCGGCAATAATTCAAACTTAAACTAGAAAAACGAAAAATGGATTCAGCGATTTGAATAATTCCAAATTAATTATCAACCAAGGAATTTACTCCAACAATAAAAATATAATAAATCTCTGATTTTCCAACAAAACAATCGCCATATTCTAGGTGGAAACAAAACGGCAACAATCCAAACTTGAACTGAAAAAACGAAAATGTTTTCAGCGATTGAAAATAATCTAAGAAATTAATCATTTGACATATTTCTTTCAATGGCTCAAAATACATAAAACAACAATGTATTTCAATTTTTAGTTAGAATCCTAGGTGGCAATAATGCGGCAACAATTCAAACGTGAACTTTAGCATTTTTGAAAAATTCTAAATTAATTATCGGTCAAGAAATTTGCGTCAAACGCTCAAAATCAATTAAACCATAATACATTACTGATTTTCCATCAAAACAAAACATCCTAGATGGAAACAAAACTACAACAATCCAAACTTGAACTAGGAAAACAAAAAAAGAATTCAAAGGTTTAAAAAATTCTAAAAAAAATCAACTGATGATTTTTTTGTTTCAAAAGGCTTAAAATCCACAAAACAATAATGCGTCTCTAATTTGTGATCAAAACAATTGCCATATTCTAAGAAGAAACTAAATGTAAAACAATCCAAATTTAAACGGGGCCAACGGAAAATGTTTTCAACGATTGAAAAAACTCTAAAATATTAATAATTCGATTAATTTCCTTTAAAAGCTCAGAATACATAAAACAACAATGCATTTCAGATTTTAGATAAAAACAATTGCCACATTCTAGGTGGAAACAAAAACGTCAATAATCCAAAGTTGAACTAGAAAAATTAAAAATGCATAGAAAATTCAACCCAATTTTTTTTTGAAAAGCTTAAAATCTATAAAACAACAATGCGTCTCTGATTTGCGATTAAAACAATTGCAATATTCTGGAAAGAAACAAAGCGGCAATAGTCCAAACTTAAACTAGAAAAACGAAAAATGCATTCAACGATTTGAATAATTCAAAATGAATTATCAACCAAGGAATTTGTTTTAAAAGCTCAAAATCAATAAAACTATAGTACATTTTTGATATTCCATCAAAACATTTGCCACATCCTAGATGGAAACAAAACAGCAACAATCCAATCTTGAACTGGGAAAACAAAATAAAAATGCATTCAACGATTTGAAAAATTCTAAAAATGTATTCTCTCCAGGAATTTGCTTCAAGAGTACAAACGTCCAGCAAACTAAAAAATACTCGTCGAATAGATGCAGATAAGATCAAACAAATAAATGTGTCATTCAATTGTTTTCTGAATTTGGAGAATAACTCTTGAACTGATGGCCAGATTTTGATTATTCTTTCAGTAAAATACTGAAATCACCGAATAGATGCACATTTAAAAAAATCGTTGTACAATTATTCTGTGGTGTTGAGAAAATAACTGAGCAAAATAGCAGATTTTAAAAATTCTTCCTGAAAAGTATTGTACTCGTCGAATAAATGTAACCAAAAATTGTTTTTTTTTCAGGATAACTTTTGAACGGAAGATCAAGTTTGGTAAATTCTTTCAGCAAAGTGTTGTGCTCGCAGATAAGACACAAAAAATTAAAATTGTTTTCTGTTTTTTTTTATATAACTCTCGAACGAAAGAACATATTTTGCTAATTATTTCAGTTCTCATTAAAGAGTTGTACAAAATAAAATTCATTGTTTAATTGATATCCGCTTTTTTTTGCGTGGACGAAGAACGGTATTACAGATTTAATGCAGGCTACTTAGCGTCTTTATTTAATTTTTTGCTATGTGACTCTACCATCAAAATGTTCCACGAGCCGCCACTGGTCTTATTACATCCCCAGTATTCAGCTTCTGTAAATTTGAAGTCGTTTTTCATGTTAAATTTGCAATCTTCAGACAATAAATTAGGTAATGCAATTCTTTTAATTAATACTCAATTATTGATTGAGGGGGGGCGGGAACTAACAAGATCTCCACTTTTCCACAGAATCCCATAAAAACTTTCTTAACTTAATTCACAGTTCAGAGCGATATTTCCATTTTTTTCAAACGGCACAACTTCCCGGAATGGCAGCCGCTCACGCATGCAAGGTAAACTTTTTATAATTCCCCGAAATTAAAAACTTTGCCTTATTAAAACATAAAAATTTGATACACTATAAAATGTATAAGGGCATAAAGCGCGATTAGAAATTATATCGCCCGGCGCCTCCACCGAAAGTCGTTCCAACTTTTTCTTTCGTCCTTTCGACGGCATCGACGCCCGATTTCTCCTTCGATGCAGATGGATTCTTAAAAAAAAAACTTTTTTAATACAAGCCTGATAAAAATAAAAATAAGCCAGTCGTCTGGAAGCCGCTTAAAACTTCTCTTCCGTGTTGCGAATCCGGGGCCCGACTTTAATTACGGGCTTGTCATTATTAATTTTGTGTGGTACTTCGGAGCCGACTTATTCCGCAACGGTTTTATTCTTTCAATTCGAAGCGATCCTCCGGTAAATCCTCCTAACTTCATCAAACAATGCGTCTTAAATACTTCTCCAGGCGCTCTTAATTAATAGGACGGTTGGTAAGTAAAGGGTTGGGAAAAGCCCGCTTTTTCTCTTTATGAAATGTATTTCGTGAAAGATTACTTGTTTGCATTAATTATGAGAATAAATGTTACGGTTGGTTTCATGATTTTGGATGGTTCGTCAAGTTTGGAACAAAATTTATTTCTAATATAAATATTGCAATTTAGAAAGGACTAAAACATACTGGGTTCTAAATTTAAAAAAAGAACTACCTATACGTAATTATTAAAACAATTAATTGAATTTCCTAGTAAATTATGAAAGAGGATTATTTTTAAACTCATTGATTGTAACGTACATTGTTTTTATTAAATAACGTTTTTGAATACTTTTATTCAAATTACTTTCGCTCGAGGAAATATAATGTTTTTGGGGGCGGCAAGAAAATTACGGATCGAGCCCGGCTTCGGACAGGGGATAAATTTTGCATCAGGAGCTTTATTAAAACTTATAATCATCCTGGCCGGGAATAACCCTGCAGGGACAGGGGTCGCTTCAGATTGTCATCAAAGTGTAATTTTAACGGCGCATTCCGGCATTAATTTAAACAAGTTTTCAAAATACAATCTCGCGAAAAACCGCCGCTCATCATTTATTATCGTTATTTTTATTATTATGATGGGGGCGGGGGCGAGGGCGGCGGGTGCACGTGCGAACTTTAAATTGGCTTCGCCGCTCTTTACGGCATTCAATTATCGAAGGGCGAACAATTATCGGAAGGGTGATATAACTGTAATTAATTATAGCTCCGGTGCACTATTTCGCGTTAAAGTTTTCAATGGAAATAAATGGTTGTTTTGTTGGTGCTACTGAGACGGTCGGTAATTGAGATAAATCATTTCTCTGTAATAAGAAGATTACGGGGCAATTATTATTTAGTAATAACTTTGCAAATTGTATCAATACATAACAACAGTTAATTACGATTGGAAACTATTGATATTAATTAACAAATTGGGAATAACCTTACTTGTTGCAGAAAGCATTAGATAAATACAATAAAACGAAATGTAGCCTGAATATATGAATATTCAACCTGTTCGTTAATCTGCAAGCAAAAATTAAGTCTTACTAAGACTATAAACAAATAACTTATAGAAACAACTACTTCCCTGGCTAGTGCCACGCCGGATAGAGGGCATTTACTATTCTAACAATTTCTCAAAAATCAAACTCAAAAAGTTAGGTTTTACAGTTTCATATCTGAATAAATAATAGTAAACTCCGGTGTCCCGCAAGGTTCACGTATTGGACCCCAATCAAATTTTAATTAATTATAAATAGTTTATCTGAAATTATAGTGTAATAAATGTATACAATATGCACATAATTTACAGGGCCGGCCCTAGGATCCAAGACCTGCTGCGAGTTTTTTTATAAGCCTCTTCCCCCCTTGTTTTGAAGACAATGGTGACTTATTTACTGGTAATAAAAATAATTAACATTCAATATTGTTAGTTATTATTTAATTAAGTATAAATCTTAATAGAGTACCTTGTGTACAATATAATTTATATTGTTAATAATTTTGTCAAATTTCACGTCTATGGCAATGGTTTTTTTCAAGTCGTCGAAATTTTTGAATTTTTTCACAATTTCACACTCTGTTAAAATGAATTTTTTTCGAAGTATAGGCATTGGGTGTTTTTTATAGAATCGTAATCTCAAGTGAATTTTGAATAGAATTGTGTAATTTTAAGACGGAAGCAATTTCTTTTATCTTTTTTCAAGTTGTCGAAATTATTGTAGTAGTAGTACTAGTAACATTTATAGACAACATATAAACATAAATGATAAACTAAACAATATAAGCTAAATTGGTTATCGACCAGTGGTCTTTCAGCCTGAAATTATTGTATTTTTTTCACAATTTCACGCTCTATTCAAATAGAATTATCTTGAAATTTAGGGATGGGGTGTTGACAGATTTTTATAGAATCGTAATCCCAAATGAATTTTGAATAGATTTGTGTCATTTCAACTCGGTGGCAATTATTTTTGTATTTTTTCAAGTCGTCGAAATTATTGATTTTTTTTTTACAATTTCACGCTCTTTTCAAATAAAATTATCTTGAAATTCAGGGATGGGGTGTTGACAGATTTTTATAGTATCGTAATCCCAAATGAATTTTGAATAGATTTGTGTAATTTCAAGACAGACGCAATTGTTTTTATCTTTTTTCAAGTCGTCGAAATTATAGTATTTTTTCACAATTTCACGCTCTATTCAAATAGAATTATCTTGAAATTTAGGGATGGGGTGTTGACAGATTTTTATAGAATCGTAATCCCAAATGAATTTTGAATATATTTGTGTAATTTCAACTCGGTGGCAATTGTTTTTATATTTTTTCAAGCCACTAAAATTATTGTTTTTATTTTAAATTTCACGCTCTATTCAAATGGAATTATCTCGAAACGAGCGTAGAGTTAAGAAAATTTGAAAAACTTTCCTGCAGTTGAAAAAAATTTAAAAACAATTGCCATCGACTTGAAACGCTTCAAATGTACTCAAAGCATATTCTAGAATATGATTATGTAAAAATCCATTCAATGCTCTAACCGTAGATTTTGAATTTTCGTAACGAACCGAGCGTAGAGTTAAGAAAATTTGTAAAAATTTCCTGCAGCTGAAAAAAATATAAAAACAATTGCTATCAACTTGAAACTCTTCAAACGCACTCAAAACACATTCTAGAATATGATTATGTCAAAATCCATTCAATGCTCCAACCGTAGATTTTGAATTTTCGTGACGAACCGAACGTAGAGTTTAAAAAATTTGTAAAAATTTCCTGCAGTTGAAAAAAATATAAAAACAATTGCTATCGACTTGAAACTTTTCAAACGTACTCAAAATACATTCTAGATTATGATTCTGTAAAAATCCATTCAATGCTGCAACCGCAGATTTTGAATTTTCGTAATGAACCGAGAGTAGAGTTAAGAAAATTTGTATAAATTTCCTGCAGTTGAAAAAAATATAAAAACAATTTCCATCAACTTGAAACTCTTCAAATGCACTCAAAACACATTCTAGATTATGATTCTGTAAAAATCCATTCAATGCTCCAACCAGAGATTTTGAATTTTCGTAACGAACCGAGCGTAGAGTTAAGAAAATTGGTAAAAATTTCCTGCAGTTGAAAAAAATTTAAAAACAATTGTCATCGACTTGAAGCTTTTCAAATGTACTCAAAACACATTCTAGATTATGATTCTGTAAAAATCCAATTAATGCTCCAACCGTAGATTTTGAATTTTCGTAACGAACCGAGCGTACAGTTAAGAAAATTTGTAAAAATTTCCTGCAGTTGAAAAATAATATAAAAACAATTACCATCGACTTGAAACTCTTCAAATGCACTCAAAACACATTCTAGAATATGATTCTGTAAAAATCCATTCAATGCTCCAACCGCAGATTTTGAATTTTCGTAACGAACCGAGCGTAGAGTTAAGAAAATTTGTAAAAATTTCCTGCAGTTGAAAAATAATATAAAAACAATTGCCATCGACTTGAAACTCTTCAAATGCACTCAAAATACATTCTAGAATATGATTCTGTAAAAATCAATTCAATGCTCCAACCGTAGATTTTGAATTTTCGTAACGAACCGAGCGTAGAGTTAAAAAAATTTGTAAAAATTTCCTGCAGTTGAAAAAAAATTAAAAACAATTGCCATCGACTTGAAACTCTTAAAATGCACTCAAAACACATTATAGATTATGATTCTGTAAAAATCCATTCAATACTCCAACCGTAGATTTTGAATTTTCGTAACGAACCGAGAATAGAGCTAAGAAAATTTGTAAAAAAATCCTGCTGTTGAAAAAAATTTAAAAACAATTTCCATCGACTTGAAACGCTTCAAATGTACTCAAAGCATATTCTAGAATATGATTATATAAAAATCCATTCAATGCTCTAACCGTAGATTTTGAATTTTCGTAACGAACCGAGCGTAGAGTTAAGAAAATTTGTAAAAATTTCCTGCAGTTGAAAAAAATTTAAAAACAATTGCCATCGACTTGAAACTCTTCAAATGTACTCAAAACACATTCTAGATTATAATTCTGTAAAAATCCAATTAATGCTCCAACCGTAGATTTTGGATTTTCGTAACGAACGAGCGTAGAGTTAAGAAAACTTGTACAAATTTCCTGCAGTTGAAAAAAATTTAAAAACAATTGCCATCGACTTGAAACTCTTCAAATGTACTCAAAACACATTCTAGATTATGATTCTGTAAAAATCCATTCAATGCTCCAACCGTAGATTTTGAATTTTCGTAACGAACCGAGCGTAGAGTTAAGAAAATTTGTAAAAATATCCTGCAGTTTAAAAAAATTTAAAAACAATTGCCATCGACTTGAAACTCTTCAAATGTACTCAAAACACATTCTAGATTATAATTCTGTAAAAATCCAATTAATGCTCCAACCGTAGATTTTGGATTTTCGTAACGAACGAGCGTAGAGTTGAGAAAATTTGTAAAAATTTCCTGCAGTTGAAAAAAATATAAAAACCATTGCCATCGACTTGAAACTTTTCAAATGCACTCAAAACACATTCTAGATTATTATACTGTAAAAATCCATTCAATGCTCCAACCGTAGATTTTGAATTTTCGTAACGAACCGAGCGTAGAGTTAAGAAAATTTGTAAAAATTTCCTGCAGTTGAAAAAAATATAAAAACAATTGCCATCGACTTGAAACTCCTCAAATGCACTCAAAACACATTCTAGATTATGATTCTGAAAAAATCCATTCAATGCTCACCGTAGATTTTGAATTTCCGTAATGAACCGAGCGTAGAGTTAAGAAAATTTGTAAAAATTTCCTGCAGTTGAAAAAAATTTAAAAACAATTGCCATCGACTTGAAACTTTTCAAATGCACTCAAAACACATTCTAGAATATGATTATGTCAAAATCCATTTAATGCTCCAACCGTAGATTTTTGTAATGAACCGAGCGTAGAGTTAAGAAAATTAAACTTAAAACACATACTAGATTATGATTATGTAAAAATCCACTTAGTCAGTGGCGGCTCGTGGAACATGTTGATGGTAGAGCCACTTATACAATATACCCCCTACTCATTTTTTAAAGAGAGAAAGAACGATTTATCTTCATAGACCAAAGTAACTGGGGAAAAAGTGTTTTAAGAACTAATTAAAAATTCTTGCTGAGCTTGAAACTACAGGTAGTGCCATGGCTCCTTGGCCCTACATAACGAGCCGCCACTGGGAGAAGGGTACTAGTACAAAAGATTTAAATAGGTGGCAGTGCTGACAGGCTCACCATAGCCAATCGACCCCGTCTAATCGAATCTAATCCAATCTAATGTAATCTAATCTAATCTAATGTAATGTAATGTAATCTAATCTAATCTAATCTAATCTAATGTAATCTAATCTAATCTAATCTAATCTAATCTAATCTAATCTAATCTAATCTAATCTAATCTAATCTAATCTAATCTAATCTAATCTAATCTAATCTAATCTAATCTAATCTAATCTAATCTAATCTAATCTAATCTAATCTAATCTAATCTAATCTAATCTAATCTAATCTAATCTAATCTAATCTAATCTAATCTAATCTAATCTAATCTAATCTAATCTAATCTAATCTAATCTAATCTAATATAATCAGTACGTAAAAATTAAAACTAATTATTATTTCTTGTTGAGTTTTACTATTAATGTAATCGAATGTTTCAAAATTGGGTCACTGTTCATTAGTTAAATGAATATTCAAAAAGTTATTTAGTTGATTAAGCACACATTATATTTAATTAACGCTTTTAACTTAAATCAATTAATAATAAAATAGGCGTAAACCTAAAATCATATTAAAATTTAATTAACAATAAACCCGAATAAAATCTACGAAAGCCCCAAACATAATTGATTATTCACAACTTTGCAATCATTAAAAATTTATGAAAATAAAACGCAATATACGCATTAATTACTGTTATATAAAATAAACCCCAAAACGAATAATTATAAATAAATAACTCATTCATACACGTTTTGCGTATAAATTAATTACAATCACAAAAGTCGCGGACCGTTTTAATTGGACCCGCAGATGAATGCTGCCACCCTTAACGATTCGGTTAATCCACAATTGTAATTTATGTCAAATACAGTTGATCAATTTCGTTCGTAATCAAATATGTTATTCATTAAACGGAAACGTTACGTTTCGACGGGCGTTAATAGTTAATAAGTTGATGGACAGGTAAAGATGGAATATAAAAAAATACGGCTTAATAAATCATGCAATCGGAATTGACTTTTGAATATTTTATAGTATTTACTGATTGCGCGGTTTAATCATGCATTACCATCACGAAACGCTTTTTGTCGTCGGAAGGGCGTCACGGTGATTTGTATTGCTATTGGGTTTTTGCGTGAAGAAATAATTGTGCAATAATTACTTTGGTGGTGGGTGTGGAATTTTAATAGATTTTACTGGCCCAGAATGATTAATCTATTATACGAATGGGAAATGTTTGAGTGGGGTCGTTGCTCTCGAATTGAATTAAAATTTACCTTTGATCAAATGTTTAACGTTAATTTTCATGGGAGAAGATTAATTGCTCTTATTTATGAACTTTCCGGTATGTGTATAAAGGGAATTAAAATAAATTTTAAAGTAATTTAATCACACTTGTTATAGAATTTTAGTCAAATTTTAGTCAAATTTTAGTCACATTTTAGTCAAATTTTAGTCAAATTTTAGTCAAATTTTAAACTAAACAAAGTGTTTTATTGCAAAATCTTCAAGGGCGACAAATAGTATAAGGCGTTCGTTCGAGTCGAAGATGAACTAATACATCAGGATACATAATAATAATACATTTATGAATCCATAAAAATCAATAGATATTGGACAAGTAAAAAAAAAAATATTTTGAAAAATAAGCAAATTTTCTGTTCAGGTGAGTGGCAACTATTAATACAAACCCCGGGGAGATTATTCCTCATCAGCACGCGGAATATTTCATAAGTTAAGCAGACACAAGATTCATGCGCGCTTTTCCCTTTACAATGGTAATAAGGAATTTTAGCTTTGCGCCGGCAAAAAGGCGCACCGTCAACATGCGGACCTTTATGAAATATGTAAGCTCGAAATTGAATAACTACGAAATAACGGCATTTATTTATGGGAAGGGTGGATTTAAATAACTTTGACGTCGGCCACGCCAGACGGATAATAGTTTCGCCAAATTGCGCAATCCGATTAATATAAGCGGCATTTAAATAATCGGTCCTAATTAAATAATCCAATTTATCAATTAGTCTCGGTGAAACTTTACCCCGTTGCGAATTTGCTCCGCGAGGCAGTAATTCTTTCTTTGGAATTAGCGTTAAATAGCTTGAACTTTGAAATGTTATTCATTCATGGTTGAAATTCACAAAGACATTTTTTTTTAAATAGAAATAGTCAGATGTATATACAGGGTGAATCTCTAACTTGGAATAAATTCAGTAAATCAAAGAAGGTTTATTTTTCGAAAAAATGCTCGGATAAGTCGATTCGTATTTTAAATTGCGCTCTACGAGAAATAATATAATTCGTTTTAAAATTACACTAAATTTTCCATATTTTGACGTTCTAATCATTAAAATTTGACAACGAAATTTTTTAAAGTTCACTCATTAAAAAAAAAAGATTTTTGAAACTGCAGAACTATCAAACGCGTTGTCAAATTTTGATGATTAGAACGTCAAAATATGGAGAATTTAGTTTAGTTTTAAAACAGATTATAATATTTTCTCGTTAAATTTTTTCAAACCTTTCTCGATTCATTAAAAAAAAAAGATTTTTGTAACTGCAGAACTGTCAAACGCGTTGTCAAATTTTGATGATTAGAACGTCAAAATGTGGAGAATTTAGTTTAGTTTTAAAACGGATTAAAACATTTTCTCGTCAAATTTTTTCAAATTTTTCTCGACTGATTTAAAAAACAATATTTTTAAAAACAGCAGAACTGTCAAACGCGTTGTCAAATTTGGATGATTAGAACGTCAAAATATGGAGAATTTTGTTTTGTTTTAAAACGGATTAAAACATTTTCTCGTCAAATTTTTTCAAATTTTTCTCGACTGATTTAAAAAACAATATTTTTAAAAACAGCAGAACTGTCAAACGCGTTGTCAAATTTGGATGATTAGAACGTCAAAATATGGAGAATTTTGTTTTGTTTTAAAACGGATTAAAACATTTTCTCGTCAAATTTTTTCAAATTTTTCCCGACTCATTTAAAAAACAATATTTTTCAACCAGTAGAACTGTCAAATTTTGATGATTAGAACGTCAAAATATAGAGAATTTGGTTTAGTTTTAAAACGGTTTAAAACATTCTCTCGTCAAATTTTTTCTAATTTTTCTCAACTAATTAAAAAAAATATATTTTTGAAACAGCAGAACTGTCAAACGCGTTGTCAAATTTTGATGATTAGATCGTCAAAATATGAAGAATTTGGTTTAGTTTATAAACGGATTAAAACATTTTCTCGACAAATTTTTTCAAATTTTTCTCCACTCATTTAAAAAAAAAAGATTTTTGAAACAGCAGAACTGTCAAACATGTTGTCATATTTTGATGATTAGAACGTCAAAATGTGGAGAATTAAGTGTAATCTTAAAACGGATTAAAACATTTTTTCTTGAAATTATCGCAAAATGTAAAAATCGCACTTTAAAGTTTAAACATAAAAAAAAAAATGTTTTTAAAACTGCTTAACTGCAAAACGCGTTGTCCGTTTTCGATGATTCAAACATCAAAATATGTAGAATTTAGTGTGATTTTAAAACAGACTATAACATATAACATTTTCTCGTGAAATCAGCACAAAATGTAAAAATCGCACTTTTCTAAAGTTCATTTTTTTAAAATTTGATTTTCAAAATTGCACAACTGTCAAACGCATTGTCCGATTTTTATAAATCATACGTCAAAATATGGCAAATTTAATGTAATTATAAAACGAATTACAACATTTTTCCATAAAATGAGCACAAAATGTAAAAATAACATTTTTTTAAAGTTCACTCACTTAAAAAAAATATTTTTGAAACAGCAGAACTGTCAAACACGTTGTCAAATTTTGATGATTAGAACGTCAAAATATGAAGAATTTGGTTTAGTTTTAAAACGGATTAAAACATTTTCTCGTCAAATTTTTTCGAATTTTTCTCCACTCATTTAAAAAAATGATTTTTGTAACAGCAGAACTGACAAACGCTTTGTCACATTTTCATGATTAGAACGTCAAAATATGGAGAATTTGGTTTAGTTTTAAAACGGATTAGAACATTTTCTCGTCAAATTAACACAAAATGTAAAAATCGCACTTTCTAAAGTTCAAGCATTTTCTTTAAAAAATTGATTTTTAAAATTGTACAACTGTCAAACGCTTTGTCCGATTTTGATGATTTAAACTTCAAAATATGGCGAAATTAGTATAATTTTAAAACGAGTTACAACATTTTTTTTATAAATTTTATAAAATGTAAAAATCACATTTTGTTGAAATTCACTCATTTAAAACAAAAAAGATTTTTAAAACAGCACAACTGTCAAACTCATTTTCAAATTTGGATGATTAGAACGTCAAAATATGGAGAATTTGGTTTAGTTTTAAAATGGATTTAAACATTCTCTCGACAAATGTTTTCAAATTTTTCTCGACTCATTTAAAAAAATGATTTTTAAACAGCAGAACTGACAAATGCGTTATCAAATTATGATGATTAGAACGTTAAAATATGGAGAATTGGGTGTAGTCTTAAAACGGATTAAAACAATTTCCTCTTGAAATTATCGCACTTTTAAGTTCAAACATTAAAAAAAAGTTTGACTGCCAAACGCGTTGTCCGTTTTTAATGATTCAAACGTAAGAATATGTAGAATTTAGTGTGATTTTAAAACAGACTATAACATTTTCTCGTGAAATTAGCACAAAATGTAAAAATCGCAATTTTTTAAAGTTCAAACATTTTCTTTAAAAATTTGATTTTTAAAATTGCACAACTGTCAAACGCATTGTCGGATTTTGATGATTCAAACGTCAAAATATGGCAAATTTAGTGTAATTTGAAAACGAATTACAAAATTTTTCCATAAAACGAGCACACAATGTAAAAATCACATTTTTTTTAAGTTCACTCATTAAAAAAAAAGATTTTTGAAACAGCAGAACTGTCAAACGTGTTGTTAAATTTTGATGATTAGAACGTAAAAATATGGAGAATTTGGTTAAAACGGATTAAAACATTTTCTCGTCAAATGTTTTCAAATTTTTCTCCTCATTTAAAAAAAAAAGATTTTTGTAACAGCAGAACTGTTAAACGCGTTGTCAAATTTTGATAATTATAACGTCAAAATATGGAGAATTTGGTTTAGTTTTAAAACGGATTAAAACATTTTCTCGTCAAATTAACGCAAAATGTAAAAATCGCACTTTTAAGTTCAAACATTAAAAAAAAAGTATTTAAAATTGCACATCTGCCAAACGCGTTGTCCGTTCTTGATGATTCAAACGTCAAAATATGGCAAATTTAGTGTAATTTTAAAAGGAATTACATTGTTTCGTAAAATTTGCACAAAGTGTAAAAATCACATTTTTTTAAAGTTCACTCATTTAAAAAAAAAGATTTTTAAAACAGCACAACTGTCAAACGAGTTGTCTAATTTTGGTGATTAGATCGTCACAATATGGAGAATTTAATTTAGTTTTAGAACGGATTAAAACATTTTCTCGTCAATTTTTTTCAAATTTTTCTCGACTCATTAAAAAAAATTTTTTTTTTGAAACAGCAGAACTGTCAAACTCGTTGTCAAATTTTGATGATTAGAACGTCAAAGTGTGGAGAATTAAGTGTAGTCTTAAAACGGATTAAAACATTTTTTTCTTGAAATTATCGCAAAATGCAAAAATCGCACTTTTAAGTTCAAACATTAAAAAAAATGTTTTTAAAATTGCACAATTACCAAACGCATTGTCCGTTTTTGATGATTTAAACGTCAAAATATGTAGAATCTGGTGTGATTTTAAAACAGGTTATAACATTTTCTCGTGAAATTAGCACAAAATGTAAAAACCGCACTTTTTTAAAGTTCAAACATTTTCTTTATAAATTTGATTTTTGAAATTGCACAACTGTCAAACGCATTGTTCGGTTTTTATAATTCAATCGTCAAAATATGGCGCATTTAGTGTAATTTTAAAACGAATTACGACATGTTTTCATCAAATGAGCACAAAATGTAAAAATCACATTTTTTAAAGTTCACTCATTTAAAAAAAATATGAGTTTTGAAACAGCGCAGAACTGTCAAACGCGTTGTCAAATTTTGATGATTAGAACGTCAAAATACGGAGTTTTAAACCGGATTAAAACATTTCCTCGTCAAATTTTTTCAAATTTTTCTCGACTCATTTAAAAAAAAAATGATTTTTGAAACAGCAGAATTGTCAAACACGTTGTCAAATGTTGATGATTAGATTGTCAAAATGTGGAGAATTTGGTTTAGTTTTAAAACGGATTAAAACATTTTCTCGTCAAATTAACGCAAAATGTAAAAATTGCAGTTCAAACATTGAAAAAAATAAATGTTTTTAAAATTGCACAACTGCCAAACGCGTTGTCCGTTTTTGATGATTCAAACGTCAAAATATGTAGAATTTAGTGTGATTTAAAAGTCAGATTTTGCAAGCGGTAAAATAATTTGATATTTAATATTAAAAATATGGTAATCATTATTTTTATAGATTCAAGATAAACCCTCTTCTTCCTTCAAACTGTTTGGAAAACTAAAAAAAATAACACAAATAGATCGTTCGGTCATTCAAAATTTGAATTTCTCAAATGATGCGACGGGTAGAATGTTGTTGATTTTTATTGAGAAAAAAAATGAAAATTCCCATTTTTTTCAAGTGTGATATGGTCTGACGAAAGTCACGCAAATTATAAATCAAATATAGAAAAATAAGTAAACAGAAAATCCTTGAATATGATATTAAATAAAAATGCAACATAGCAATGACATTACCATTAATAATTCCAAAAACAGTATTTTCCTGGGCCCAGATTTGGTGGTTACCACGCGATATATAGGGTGTATTTGAAATAACAAACAGGCATTTAAGGGCATATACACAAAATATTTGTGAACCCATTTCCGTCAAAATTTATTCGATTTTTTTTTTTTTGAATTTTCCTAATTTTTCGAGGTTTTTTAAACATTTTGAGAACCGATGCTTTTCTCATTTAATTAGGTCTGTATGGAATGTGTGTTTGTTTATTTAAAACGCGAGATACGATTTCTTGCCTCCGAAATTTGAAGTGTGATCGCAACGTTTTTTTTTGTAAAAGATAAACAGTCCTCAAGTTCATTGACGCTTAAAGAGCACTCAGATATTTCCTACGCGCTTGTTGTAATTCGATATCTAAAGCCAATGCCGTTTAAAAATTAGGTCACATTACCTTTGCCCCCAAACATGTTGCGTATTTTTACTCATTAACTTTAATAATTAATTGCGGGCTTTTTGTTACAGTTATAAACAAAGTAATTGCGAATATTGTTTAAAAATAATATAATCTCTATGTGGTTACGAGCTTGTTATTTCAAATACACCCTGTATAAATGGCTTGGGGGTGCTCAAGCCCGATAGCCACCCCCCAGGGTGCGAGCCTGTAAACATCCATGGAACCGAACAATGAACTTTTCGCCCCTCTTAAAAATATTAACTGGAATTTTTTTGATAATCCAACAAAATTCGATCAACACTGCCAAGAGACGAAATGACAATGCACTTAGCAGATATTGTCAGATCACCAACGATATACTGGAAGATACAAAGCTCTAATTTAGGGATGAAATACTTCTATTTACAGAAAAATAAAATTTGTCACGGTTCCATGGTGTAATGGTTAGCACTCTGGACTCTGAATCCAGCGATCCGAGTTCAAATCTCGGTGGAACCTTCACTTTTATCCTGCGAATCCAGCCTACTTTTAAAATTACAGGTTAATTATCATTACTATCTAAACTGCTGCAGAGGTTCAGATTTAACAAAAAAACAAATATTGGCAATGTAATCACTGAGGCCCCGGAGGGATTCGAACCCTCGATCTCCTGTTTACTAGACAGGCGCTTTAACCAACTAAGCCACGGCGCCAGATGCCGTTATAGGCCTCCAAATATCTGGTGTCACACGTTGTAAAGTTTACGCAGAGTGGGAAAGTATTCGGAAAGAATGCGATAACAAATCTCCACCATAATTCTGTGTCTATATTTACAATCTTTTCATGCGACGCTTGCTGAATAATTTTGAGTTTTTGACGCCCCCTCTCTTGCAATTTAAGATGGTCACTGCGCAATGTGACACCAGATATTTGAAGGCATATATATCTATGGATTATAATAATAATAAAATTGTTGGAATGAATTGTGATTATACGTGTTGAAACTAGACTAAATAGCTAATGAACAAGTGACTAATTTTAATGGATGAGCTGCAATTTTTTTTTATAAGTAATTTCATAAACTCTGATTTTCGAGAAAAAAATTAAAATAAGTTTTAAAAATCTTCGAGTATAATTGAAGAGTCGGCGAACCTAATCACTTAAGTCAAAAAATTCCATTTAATTTGTTATGATTGCAATGTAAAGAAATTATATCAGAAATGTACAAATCCTTTAATTTGATTGGAATTTTTCTTCGAATTTCTGATACAATTTTAATTAAGAAAGTTGTTCAATCTTCCAACTATAGAGAAAATTGAACTCTTTCTCCACGGGTTACTGAACAATGAGGCGACGAGATTTGACTTTTTTCCATCGGTAGATATTTATCATTACTATGACAATTATACAACGGCTCAATTTTTTCTTAAAAAATAATTGTCATTAACATTTGTCATCGAATCCATGATTTTTCTACTTCTATAAAATATCACAATTATTGTCTAATTCTTTAATATACCAATTGTAGTCTTGAACTCGTGAAAACTTTCCACTCGCTTCGGCTCATGTCGCAAAATAATTAACATTGACATTTGTGATTTTTCCACTTCTACATATCACAATTATTATCTAATTCTTTAATATAATAAGAAAAATTACAGTGTGGAACTCGTGAGAACTTTCCATTCGGCTCGTTTCGGCTCGTACCGCAAACTCATCCTCATTCATACATTTCATTTCCTTCACAGGCCGAAGCCTAATTACAAGGGAAAATTTAACAAAACATAAAATTAAATAGTTATTCTAACATAAGAAATACATGTACAAAGAGAAAACCTTAAAATTAAATGTAACAATAACAAAAACTACAATATTGCTGATTTTAAGCTTGATATAAATCTATTACGATCTTGATTGAAAATGTCAACTACATTTTGTACTCCGTGGTACTTTTTTAGCATGGCCAACATACTCACTGATTCAACATGACACTGTTACATCGGAGAAAGTTACATGCACATTTCTTACGTAACATTTAAAATGAATAACGCTTATTTACTTATTTGGATAAGGAAATTAAATGTGCCATTTTTCTTTTTTTTGCAGTTACTGTAATGGAGGAAGCCGTGGATGGTGGAAACGGTCTGGGGATGGTGACTCCGAACGCGAAGAAAAAATAATTAATTAAAGACCGCACTTGGCCAGCTAATGAGAGTCTTCACTTCGGATAATTGCGTAATGGATGTAAATTAAGGACATTAATGTCCGCATTTTTGCAATATATCCCCGGGAATCGGTGACAATAGTGCTTTTATGGTCGTACTAAGTGCTTCTGTCTGAAGGAAAGGGATTCGTCCCGGGATAAAAATGAGGGCGTTCTTGATGCATCTTTTGTACCACTTACTACTAATCAGAATTATTTATGGTAAGTACTAATAACTCGGTCATTAAGAGCCGTGTCATTTTTGCTGTGGCGTCGCTTGCCCTTTTTCATTTTAATTAGCCCCAGACGCTTATTTCATTTACGATGGGAAACGCGAACACCCCAACGCTCTCCAACCCCTTGTACATTCAATTTTGCGTAATTGCGGAACTCTTTTGTTTTGTTAAGGATATTACCAATTATGGGGTTGTTTGGCTGTAATAATCTAGACAATTGAGTTAATAAATTAAAAATGTAATACTAACAAGGAATTAGGGATGGGCGATATTTCACGTATTGTGAGTTTTCACTGGTATTAAAGAATCACAGGTCGTTACTGTTACTAAAAGGCGAATTTAACTGCTACTTAAAATCACTGTTACTTAAAATCACTGCTACTTAAAATCACTTCTACCTAAAATTACCGCTACTTAAAATCACTGCTACTTAATATCACTGTTACTTAAAATCACTGCTACTTTAAATCAATGTTACTTAAAATCACTGCTACTTAAAATCATTGTTATTTAAACTGTGACAAACTGTGATTGTTACTTAAACTGTGACTGTTACTTAAAACATAATTGTAAGAAGACAGTACAAGGTGGCATTTATTAATGTTATTTAATATTCATTACTTTATTCTCCCATTTTTGCAGGGTTTTGGATTGAATAAATATTTAATAAAAAAGACAAATATTTATAAAATACCATAGTATACCATATAAAATGAAATAAATTATAACTTATGTACTAACAATGATTAATTAATTAATTGAGATTTTATAAAAACGAAAAAATTATCTTGCACGGCATGGAATTGAACTACAAACTTGCTGTGATCGAAAGTGAGTCCGACAACTTAATTAACCCAAAATGACTCAAAATTCATTTTAAGCAGTATAATGTCTTCAACGATATATCTCTGAATTCTGAATCTCTAGATCGCGATTTCCTGGTTCCTCTTGGTTCTCTGCGAGCTAGCACGTAAATAATGTTAGTGCCAATATAAAAAAGTCCAACGGCGTCAAAACGCAACTCCGTGACATCCAATTGACATCAAGACACAACTTAGTACACTACTACCGAATGATCGGTTGTTTGATGGGCCATGTGACATATCGCTCCATCCTGCTGAAACCATAGGTCGTTCAAGCCCATGCTTACAATTTCTCGCCACAAAAATTTAGTTGACCGAAACAGCGTTTCCTTTATCGTTTTCGAAAAAAAAAAAATTGGCCAATGATGCCACCACTCCACAAACCACACGCTGAGGATGCATTGGCTTCTCTACGATCTCGTGTGAATTTTCGGTGCCCCAAAAATGGCCGCCAAGATGAAAATGGGCCTCAAACGAAAAAAATGAATTTTCGAAGCTCAGATTGAGAAGCGATAACGAAGCGAATGGTAGTTGGCCTATAATTCCCGAGTCATTTGGACTTGGATAATAGGATTGGCGTGATTTTATAGTTTAAATAAAATTGGAATCAGGGTGGTAGGTGGTCCCCTATTCCACAAAATTACCTCAAAATCTGGAAGGGTTTGTGAATTTTTTTTTCAGGTAATTATAATCTCGAATTCATTCTTAGTAATTTTGGAAATTTTCACGTTCGTAGCAATTGTTTCTATATTTTTTTCAAATCGCCAAAATTATTACTAACTTTTGAATTTTTACTCGCTGTTTACCTAAAATTACCTCAAAATCTAGAGGGTTTTGTGGATGTTTTTTCACATAATTATAATCTAGAATTCATTCTTAGTAATTTTGGAAATTTTCATATCGATAGCAATTGTTTTTATATTTTTTATGAGTCACCAAAATTATTACAAATTTTCACATCTTTACTCCCTACGCAAATGAAAATTTACCAAA
The DNA here is from genome assembly GCA_910593695.2 of Ocypus olens. NCBI lineage: Eukaryota > Metazoa > Arthropoda > Insecta > Coleoptera > Staphylinidae > Ocypus > Ocypus olens. Next base: position 8,629,595 of record OU343050.1, read on the forward strand.
ATAAATGTAGGGTATGTATAATTTTTTTATTGTTTTATAATCTCGAATCAATTTTAAGTAGTTTTGCAAATTTTCAAGTCGATTGCAATTGTTTTTATATTTTTTCAAATCGCCAAAATTATTACCAACTTTTGCATTTTTACTCGCTGTTTACCTAAAATTACGTCAAAATATAGAGCGGTTTGTGCATGTTTTTTTCACGTAATTATAATCTTGAATTAATTCTTAGTAATTTTGGAAATTTTCACGTCGATAGCAATTGCTTTTATATTTTTTTCCAATCTCCAGAATTACTACAAATTTTCACATCTTTTACTCTCTACGCACCTGAAAATTAACCAAAATCCATGGAGGGGATGTATACATTTTTTAGGGCATTCTAATCTCGAATGAATTTTAAGTAATTTTGGACATTTTCATGTTGATAGCAATTGTTATTATTTTTTTTCCAATCGCCAAAATTATTACAAATATTCACATCTTTACTCTCTATACACCTGAAAATGTATCAAAATTCATGGAGGGGATGTATACATTTTTTATGGTTTTTTAATCTCGAATGAATTTTAAGTAATTTTGGAGATTTTCAAGTCGAAAGCAATTGTTTTTATATTTGTTTCTAATCTCCAAAATTACTACAAATTTTCACATCTTTTACTCTCTACGCACCTGAAAATTAACCAAAATGCATGAAGGGGATGCATTTACGGTATTCTAATCTAGAATAAATTTTAAGTAATTTTGGATATTTTCATGTTGATAGCAATTGTTATTTTTTTTTCAAATCGCCAAAATTATTACCAACTTTTGCATTTTTACTCGCTGTTTACCTAAAATTACCTCAAAATCTAAAGCGGTTTGTGCATGGTTTTTTCACGTAATTATAATCTTGAATTCATTCTTAGTAATTTTGGAAATTTTCACGTTGATAGCAATTGTTTTTACATTTTTTTCTAATCTCCATAATTACTACAAATTTTCACATCTTTTACTCTCTACGCACCTGAAAATTAACCAAAATCCATAGAGGGGATGTATATATTTTTTACGGCGTTCTAATCTCGAATGAATTTTAAGTAATTTTGGACATTTTCATGTTGATAGCAATTGTTATTATTTGTTTTTCCAATCGCCAAAATTATTACAAATTTTCACATCTTTACTCTTTATACACCTGAAAATTTATTTTAATTCATGGAGGTGGTGTATACATTTTTTATGGTTCTTTAATCTCGAATGAATTTTAAGTAATTTTGGAGATTTTTAAGTCGATAGCAATTGTTTTTATATTTTTTTCTAATTTCGAAAATTACTACCAATTTTCAATTCAAATCCATGGAGGGGATGTATATATTTTATACGGCATTCTAATCTCGAATTAATTTTAAGTAATTTTGGTCATTTTCATGTTGATAGCAATTGTTATAATTTTTTTTTCCAATCGCCAAAATTATTACAAATTTTCACATCTTTAATCTCTATACACAAGAAAATTGATCAAAATTCATGGAGGGGATGTATAAATTTTTTATGATTTTATAATCTCGAATCAATTTTAAGTAGTTTTGTAAATTTTCAAATCGATTGCAATTGTTTTTATATTTTTTCAAATCGCCAAAATGATTACCAACTTTTGCATTTTTACTCGCTGTTTACCTAAAATTACCTCAAAATCTAGAGCGGTTTGTGCATGTTTTTTTCACTTAATTATAATCTCAAATTCATTCTTAGTAATTTTGGAAATTTTCACGTCGATAGCAATTGTTTTTATATTTTTTTCTAATCTCCAAAATTACTACAAATCTTTTACTCTCTACGCACCTGAAAATTAACCAAAACCCATGGAGGCGATGTACATATTTTTTACGGCATTCTAATCTCGAATGAATTTTAAGTAATTTTGGATATTTTCATGTTGATAGCAATTGTTATTATTTTTCTTTCCAATCGCCAAAATTATTACAAATTTTCACATCTTTACTCTTCATACACCTGAAAATTTATCAAAATTCATGGAGGGAATGTATACATTTTTTATGGTTTTTTAATCTCGAATGAATTTTAAGTAATTTTGGAAATTTTCAAGTTGCTAGCAATTGTTTTTATATTTTTTTTCGAATCGCTAAAATTATTACAAATTTTCACATCTATTCTCTCTACGCATTTGAAAATTTAAGGGGATGTATATATTTTCTTTATTATTATAATCTCGAATGAATTTTAAGTCATTTTGGAGATTTTTAAGTCGATAGCAATTGTTTTTATATTTTTTTCGAATCGCCAAAATGATTACAAATTTTCACATCTATACTCTCCATGCATTTCAAAATTTAAGGGGATGTATATATTTCTTTTGGTATTATAATCTCGAATGAATTTTAAGTAATTTTGAAAATTTTCAAGTCGATAGCAATTGTTTTTATATTTTTTTCGAATAGACAAAAATTATTACAAATATTCACATCTATACTCTCTATGCATTTGAAAATTTAAGGGGAAGTATATATTTTTTTTTGGTAAATTTTATTTTGCAATGCCCTTTTTGAGTTACGATTTTTTTTAATTTTCATGGCCTTTTGACAGTTTGTAGTTGACAAATACACCCACAGAAAGGTACTACACAAATAAAAATTAAAAATCGCATCGAAATGGTGGATGCGCCGGGAAATATATTGCTGGAATTTTTATGGCTAACTTCTCGTCGGTACCACGGAGTACCTCATTTTTTGGGCCCGATTTTAATGCTCTCTATAACATGTAAAATTTCAGTTTCAATTAAAGTGTTTTGTTTCTATCATTCAACATGTTAAATTATGTCTTACAAGCGAAAGAAAATAAAAATAAATTTATTCTTGAATCTTGGAGGCGTTCACTTCGTGGTACCTTTTTAATTTCCATATAAAGAAAACACTCAACTTTTTTATACCACTTTTATTTAATAAAGGTATTTAAGTGTATATAAGTGTTTTCTTTTTATCGAAAATAAATTTATTGTAATAATGTTATTTTCTTGACTTTGGAATGAGATTACACCCTTAAGAATATTTAATTTCATTTTACATACTATTAGGGAAGGTTTCGCATGTAAATTAACTAAGAACAACAGTTAACTTCTTCATCGCGAAATTAACATATTTTAAAATCACATAATATTATTATGGGTAGGGTAGCGCAATTGTCGTCATGGTAACAAAAGCTATGCACAGGTTGTGTTTCACCTAATTCTCTCTAATTCTCTCTAATTCTCACCAATCAACTTTAGGTGTTACTTAGAACATGGTTATTCCTTTATCCACAACTATCATTTGACAAAATTTACATTAAAAGTCTTTATCGTATCAACATCTATTATATTCATTTTATGTTAAACATTTATTGATAATTATTGGGATCCTAACAGTACTAATATTTCATAATGCGTTAGTTACGCATAATTCGTTAGTTACGAATCAACAAACTATTGTTTCGTAAATATCATCTATGGATCTTTGTTACTCATAATTTATTAGTTACGGATCAACAAACGTTAATAAGAACGTGCAAATTTTGGAGTTAGTATTTTTATATATTGGACATAATTTATTGATTTAATTTACATATTTATGATAAAGCTTTGAATATAACTCAAATATTTGCGATTTATAAAAATCTCTGACGTGGCGCGTATCGTCGCCTATAAACGACCTTGATTGTCATGAATCGCATAATATTTTCGCTTTAATATTACAGTTCATAAATAATTAGTTTTGTATGAAATGAATATAATTAATAATTACACTGAATTATTATTGAAATAAATCATTTAATTAACTTACACGATAAACTAAATTTAAATAAAATCTATTTAACTACCGATAAAGCAATTTATATAACAAAAGATAATGCAATTTGTTTAGTAGCGAGCCCATTGCCCGGGTTAAAGTACGTTTAAAGCTATTAAAATTAACTGGCCCATAAAGGCCATAATTTAAAGGTGCTGTTAGTATAATTTTTGCGAGGAACGAGTGTAAAAGGAAACAGCTAATTGAAGTGAAGGGCCGAAGGGTTGTTCGAAGACGAAGGCAATTACATGAGAATGGCTTAAGTTGGAATGACTTAGAATCTGCTTAAGGGTTTGAGTGTGTGCCCTTGTGCCCCGGAGTTGATTCCTTTTTTTTCTATCTCTCCTATATTCCGCGAAAAAGTTTTGGGAATTCCGGGGGCGGGGGAGAGTTTAGATCGAAAATTTAATAGTGGGAACTTTGTTCCCGCAGAATTTCCAGTTACCCTTAACTAACACACCGAGGTGTTAGTTTGCCGAATTCGGGGGATTGCGAGGAGCGGGAGGGCTTATCTTGTTCGATGCTGAGTTTAATGTACCGGATTGCGATTCCTACGCTCGCATTAAGAACTTACTTAAATAAAAAGAAGTTGGCTAATAACTTACTAAATATGTTAGATCAATATTCACATAATTATTAATAATATTAGTGCTGTTAAAAGCTTAACTGTCTATTTGTTAAGTCTTTAACACACTTAGTACGTATCGGTAAGCAATAAAATTATACCTGCCCATATAACTGGAAATGATTGCCATTTTAAGTACCAAAAATGGGCTCACTGATTTTTCTTAATTTTCTCCTGGCACAATAAACAGGGCAGCTCCCACTGTTAAAGCATCTTTTTTCACTCTGCAAAAATAGCGAAGGGATCACAATGACACGGAAACACTGTATTTTATTTTGTGACTACAGCTTCGACAATTTTAAGTAGTCATTAGCAAACATTTATAAATTGACCAATTACAATATTCCCTCTCGGCAGGTAATACAGCTACAGAAATCAATGTTCAGATGACTCGCGAAACAAATTATATTCATAAACACAATGTTTACAAAATATCCTTCCATACACTATTTTATTTCTGGCAGCTTTGATCATTTCGAACAAACAGACCGGAACGCGAAAAACACGAGGATTCCGGGGTTTCATCCGTGAGTGCTAAATATTTAAAAACGGCGCGGAGCAAAAAAAAAATCACCGGCGATTAGGGAATCGGTCGAATTTCCTAAATGCAATTCGATATTTTTACGGCCGCTTCAGCGCCCCCATAAAATATTTCAATTTCTCCGCGGATCCGGAGTTATTTACATTCCGCCCTTGTATCCCGCAGGCGCATCAATAAAGAAAATTGTGTATTAGCACAAAGCCGGATTGGAAAATGAAGACGGCCACAGAGATATCCGAAAAATTATTTAAAAATAAAATATAATATGTTTAAACGAATAAATAAAATATGAAATAACTTACAATTGTTATAACGTTTGATTATGAATCTGAAAAAAATAAACAAAATTAATATATGATCTATAATTATTATTTATTCTTAGCGAGCGCCATATTATCGAAAGTATAAAATAAGTTACCGGCGCATCCACCAAAAGATCAATTCACAAATAAGCTAATTTTAGTTGCGACTATTATAAACTAGCTCGTTAGCTAAGGGTTAATTATGCAATTTTTCTCGCTCTAGTAATACAGAAATTAATTTGTTAAAATTCCGTTGACATACTGGTCATTGTTCTATAAAAATGCGCTCGTTCGCGGATCGGTCAACTTAGCACCCCATTTTTTTTTTATTTAATAAAAAAATATTGCACCACAAAGGCCTTACCTAGCACTTGCAAGCACCAAAAGAATCAGATATGGTTTACAACTGTCAAAGATAATGATATTAAATATCAAAAATGAGAATAGTCAACTGCCAGAAATATCGATTTTCAACAGTCAGGAATAGTGATTTTCAACTGTCAATAGTAGTGATTTTCAACTCTCAAAAATGGTGATTTTTAACTCTCAGGAATAATGATTTTCAACTGTCAAAAAATATGAAATTTAATATAAAAAATGAGGATTTTCAACTGTCAGAAATGTCGATTTTCAACTGTCAGAAATAGTGATTTTCAACATTCAAAATTAGTGATTTTTAACTGGTAGAAATAATGATTTTAAGTTGTCAAAAACAGTGATTTCAACTGCCAGAAATAGTGACTTCAAACTGTCAAAAATGCGATTAATAACTGTCAGAAATAATGGTTTTCTACTACCAAAATCATGATATTTAATACAAAAACTAATGATAACTGTCAGAAATAGGGATTTTCAACTGTAACCAAATAGTGATTCGTAACAAGCAAAAAATGGTGATTGCAAGAGATTCCAACTGCCCGAAATAGTGATTTTCTGTGGTCAAAAAATAGTTATTTTTAATGGGTAGAAATAGTGATTTCAAGCTGTCAAAAACATTTATTTTAACTACGAGAAATAGTGACTTCAAACTGTCAACATTGGCGATTTTTAACTGTCAGAAATAATGGTTTTCAGCTGCCAAAATCATTATATTTAATACAAAAATAAAAAAAAAATTCACTGTCGGAAATAGTGATTTGTACTGTAATAAAAATAGTGATGCGTAACTGGCAGAAAATTGTGATTGTAAGCTCTCAAAAACAGTGATTTCAACTGCCCGAAATATTGATTTTCAGCTGTCGAAAAATAGTGATCTTCGATTTGTGGAGATAGTGTTTTCAAGCTGTCAAAAAGATTTATTTAAACTGCTTAAAACAGTGATTTTAAACTGTCAAAATTACAATTTTTAACTGTGAGAAATAATGGTTTCTAACAGTGAAAAATAATTATATTTAAAATCACTGAATAAAACTTACTATGTTTTTTACCACAATTTATTTGATGTATGTACAAATATTTCATATACATACATATCACGACTTAAGTTTCGACGTTTTACTGTCATTATCAAGTAGTAACGGTCACAACCATCACCATAATTATATTTAACTATCAAAAATGACGATTTTCAACTGCCAGATATGTCGAATTTCAATTGACATAGTAATGATTTGAAACTGCCAAAAATGGTAATTTTCACTTGGCAAAAATAATGGTTTTCAACTGTCAAAAATAATGGCTTTTAACTATCAAAAATAATGATATTTAATATCATAAATGAGAATTTTTAAACGTCAGAAAAGTCGATTTTTAACTGTCAGAAATAGTGATTTTTAAATGTCAAAAGATAGTGAGTTTTACCTGCTAGAAATGGTGTCAAAACAGTGATTTCAACTGCCAAAATCAACTGATTTTTAACTGTAAAAATGCTGATTTCTACCTGTCAAAAATAGTGATTGTAAGCTGTCAGTGATTTTAACTGCCACATTTTCAACTGTCAAAAATGGTGATTTTCAACTATCAAAAATGGTGATTTGTAACTGGCAGAAATAGTAATTTTAAGTTGTCAACATTGATTTCAACTGCCAGATATAGTGGTTTTAAACTTTTAAATATGGTGATTTTCAACTTTCAATGCTAGTGATTTTCAACTGTCAAAAATGGTGATTTTCAACTATCAAAAATAGTGATTTTTAATTGGCAGAAATAGTAATTTTAAGTTGTCAAAAACATTGTTTTCAATTGCCAGAAATAGTGATTTTAAACTTTTAAATATGGTGATTTTCAACTTTTAATAGTGGTAATTTTCAACTGTCAAAAATGGTGATTCTAAATTGTCAATGGGAATTTTCAACTTCAACTTTCTATAGTTGTGATTTTTACCTGTCAAAAATGGCGACTTTCAACTGTCAAAAATAATTCTATTTAACTTTCAAAAATTAAGCTTTCATCTGCCAGAAATGTCGATTTTCAACTGACGAAAAAAATTGTAACTGGCAGAAATAGTAATTTTAAACTGTCAAAAACAGTGATTTCAACTGCCGGAAATAGTGATTTTAAATTGTAAAAGATGGTGATATTTAACTGTCAAAACTAATGCTATTTGACTGTCAAAAATAAAGATTTTCATCTGCCAGAAATGTTGATTTTCAACTGTCAAAATGGTAAAAAAAATGTACTGGCAGAAATAGTAATTTTAAGCTTTCAAAGGAGTTTGTTTTAACTGCCAAAAATACTCATTTTCAACTGTCAAGAACAGTGATTTTCAACCGCCAGACTTAGTGATTGAAAATAATAATAATAATAATAATTTTATTTATGCCACAACAATACAGTTTTGCACGAGTCACGTACATGGTGTACAAATAAATTAATAAAAAATATAGAAGTCAATTAAAATTTCTTAGATAGAATCAGGAAGTCCTTTTCATGTGATATTCATTCACATTTTCACATTTTTTTTTGAAAACAGTGATTTTAAGCTGTCATTTCAAATGTCAAAAAGATTGATTTTTAACTGTCAAAAATATTGATTTTTAACTGTCAAAAATATTGATTTTTAACTGTCCAAAATATTGATTTTTAACTGTCAAAAATAGTAATGTTTAACTGTAAAAAATAGTGATTTTTAACTGTCAAAAATAGTGATTTTTAACGGTTAAAATGATGATTTTTAACTGTCAAGAGTGGTGATTTTCAATTGTAAAAAATGGTGATATTTAACTGTCAAAAATAATGATTTTCAACACTCAAAAATAATGATGTATAACTATCAAAAATAATTATTTTCAACTGTCAAGAATTGTTATTTTCAACGGTTAAAACAGCGATTTCAACTGTCAAAAACAGCTAGATTCGACAGTTTTTTGGCAAAAATAGTGATTTTCAGCTGTCATTTCAAGTGTTAGAAATAATTCAAAAATAATTCTATTTAACTTTCAAAAATTAAGCTCTCATCTGCCAGAAATGTCGATTTTCAACCGACAAAAAAAATTTTAACTGGCAGAAATAGTAATTTGAAACTGTCAAAAACAGTAATTTCAACTGCCGGAAATAGTGATTTTTAACTGTCAAAAATATTGATTTTTAACTGTCAAAAATATAGATTTTTACGTGTCAAATATATAGATTTTTACCTGTCAAAAATATTGATTTTTACCTGTCAAAAATATTGATTTTTACCTGTCAAAAATATTGATTTTTACCTGTCAAAAATATTGATTTTTACCTGTCAAAAATATTGATTTTTAACCTCTTCACGCCCAGGTTCGCCATATGTGGCAACAAGCAAAAAATTAATACAAAAACATTGTACAAAAAAATTACTTCTTTGGCGCCATCTATGAAATATTTTTTCATATTTTTTTGCATAAATGGGAAAGTTTGTGACAGTGAAATCATATTTCGTAGAAAAAGTTAACAACAACAAAGAAGTAATTTTTCATCAAACCTGCATGGGCGCGAAGTGGTTAACTGTCAAAAATATTGATTTTCAACTGTCAAAAATAGTGATTTTTTTAACTGTAAAAATAGTGATTTTTACCTGTGAAAAATAGTGATTTTCAACGTTTAAAATTATGATTTTCAACTGACAAGAGTTGTGATTTTCAATTGTAAAAAATGGTGATTGTCAACTGTCAATAATAGTGAGTATGTTAGTTAGCTATTGCTAATGAGCACACGGTGCTCAAAATGTACATTTAGGTATACTAAAGTAATTAGAATAAAAAGATTTCAATTAAATAACGACACATTTTTTTACGTATGATGGAAGCATTATTTTTTCACTATTTTTTATTATTTTTATATGACTTAGCACACGGTGCTCGAAATGTAGATTTAGATAACACTTAATAAATGAAATTTAAAAAAAAAATCAATGAAATAATGACATATTTTTTACGTATGGTGAAAGTATTATTCACCAACTTTTCGCACAATTTTTTAGTAGTTTTATGTCAATTAGCTATTGACAATGAGCACATGGTGCTCGAAATGTACATTAAGGTATACTAAATAAATTAAAATAAAGAGAACACAATTATTTATTAAATAGCGACACATTTTTTGTATGAAGGAGGTATTTTTCACCCTTCTGTCAACCGTCTCAACAGACAGACATTGTATTTCAAGTGTTCCATTATTAACGCACTTGAAAGCTTCTAAATAATTAAGTACGCATTTCGGAAACAAATACGGGTGCGATCTCATCTCCAGACAATTAATAAGTGTTGGTTCGTACAATCTGAATGCAAATTAGTGCCGCGGCATTAAAGTTGAGATCACTTTGTTTGGGATTAACTGTCGGCCAAGTTGTACGTCCCGGTCCCAGACAAGTTTTTGCTTAATAGGAGAAGTTGAATTAAGTAAAGACGTCTTGTATCGATTCTCCCTCACCGATAGGGCTTGGGCCGGAATGATTTCTCTGTCCGTTTTTTTTTTAATCTGGATACAAGGGGCGAAAAGTTTCGATGGGTGAATTATTCAAATTATGTTTTAATGAGGGCTGCGAGCTTTCGTGTGTTTCGCACGGTGTGGCTGGGGCGCGTTCAAATTAGGTTAGCAGGTAGTGTGGATGACAAGTTTCATCTCCGCAAAAGGGAGATAATAAAATAAAGATAAACTGAAATGCAGCACAGCCCGCAGAAACCTATCGATTTTCTATTTTGCCAACGTACGCAACTCTTCTGGAAGATTTGACTTCGAACGAAACAACGGGAATTATTCCCACAACCACCACCACCGGCGGAGTTATAAAACTAGGAACTGGGAAAAGATAAATACCCCTCGGTATTTATTCAATAACTGGTAAACCCGCAACGGAGAATAAGAGGAAAGTTTACAATACTTTGTGTACTTGTAGAACAACATAAAAAAATAACTTTTCAGATTTAACGGTGGAATGCACTTGCAATAATGTTTACTGTAAAATCAATTATTATTTTTACATAACAATAACATACAATAAAAAATAAACGATGAAATAAAAGAAAAATAAAATACATTCATGAAAAATTCTTATCGTGCGTTATGAAATTAATAAATTAGTAAAGTTCTAAGGATATGGGTACCTCTACTGAAATTCAAACAAGAAAACCATTTGAAGACTTAAGAAATAAGCAGAAGAAAAGACTATTTAAATAAAATAAATTTAAATTTAATAAATTTAAATTTAATATTTTTTACAGATTTTTAATCTACGCGAGCGCATCGTCTTAAAAATAAGATTCCTCGGTCAGAAATTAAGATTTCTTTAAGATATGAATTTTTGTTTAAAAGAAAAACCGCAGTAATTTTACTAAAATTTCATATATTTTACGAGTTTTTGAATGTTAACTTTAATTTCTAACTTACGCGAGCGCATAGTTGGCTTGAAAATAAAATATACCTTGCATAAATAAAGGTATCTTCACTGAACAAATTGTTGGTTTAAGAAAAATTTTCTAGAAAGCCATAATAGTTTTAAAAATAATTTTAAAATTAGTATTTTTTACAGATTTTCAACTGTAATTTTCAACGCAATCGAGCGCACTGTTGTCTTAAAAATAAGATATCTTTGTCAAAAATTAAAATATCTTTATGAGAGAACATTTTGTTTAAAGACAAATCTTCTAGTAAGCCGCGGTAATTTTTCTAATATTTCAATTTTGAATTTCAAATTTTTTACAGATTTTTGAATTACAGCTGTAATTGTAAATCACATGAGCGCATCATCATCTTAAAAATAAGATAACTTGGTCAGAAATTAAGATATTTTTATAAAACAATGTTTTTAAAGAAAAATCTTCTAGAAAGTCGCTGCAATTTTTCTAAAATTTTAGTTTTCAATTTCATATTTTTTACAGGTTTATTTAATTTCAACTCATCTTAAAAATAAGATAACTTGGTCAGAAATTAAGATATCTTTATAAAACAATTTTTTTTAAGAAAAATCTTCTAGAAAGCCGCTGCAATTTTTCTAAGATTTCAGTTTTCAATTTCATATTTTTGACAGGTTTATTTAATTTCAACTGTAATTTTTAACACAAGCAGGCGCATCGTTGTCTTTAAAATATATTAACTTGGTCGTAAATAATTAAATACTTTGTGAAACGCAATTTTACTTAAAGAAAAATCTTCCAGAAAGCCACTCTAATTTTTCTCATATTTAAATTTCGAATTTCATATTTTCTACAGTTTTTTCTTAATTCCAACTGTAATTTTTAACCCACGCGTGCGCATCGCTGTTTTAATCTTTATGATACAAAATTTCGTTTAAGGAAAAATCCTCTAGAAGTCGCTGTAAGTTTTCTAAAATTCTAAATTTGAATTTCATATTTTTTTAGAAATTTATGAATTACAACTGTAATTTTTAACCCACGCGTTCGCATCGTTGTTTTAGAAATAAGACAACTTGGTTAGGAATTAAGATATATTTTTAAAGCAAAATTTTGTTCAAAGAAAATTCTTCCAGAAAGCCGCTGTATCTTTTCTAAAATTTCAATTTTGAATTTCAAATGTAATTTTTAAATCAGGTGAGCGCATCGTTGTCTTAAAAATAAGATAACTAGGTCAGAAATCAAGATATATTTATGAAACAAAATTTTATTTAAAGAAAAATCTTCTCGAAAGCCGCTGTAATTTTCCTAAAATTTCATTTTTGACTTTCATATTTTTTTATTTCAGCTGTAATTTTAACACACGCGTGCGCATCGTTGTTTTAAAAATAAGACAACTTGGTTAGAAATGAAGATATCTTTTTAAAGCAAAATTTTGTTTAAAGAAATTTCTTCCAGATAGCCGCTGTATATTTTCTAAAATTTCATGTTTTTTTACAGATTTTTGAATTTCAAATGTAATTTTTTACTCAAGCGTGATAATTGTCCTAAAAATATGATTTAAAAAATTAAAATGTCTTTACGAAACTAAATTTTGTTTAAAGAACAAAAACCGCTGTAATTTTACTAAAATTTTACATTTTTACGGTGGTGAATTTTAATTCTAATTTCTAACTTACACGAGCGCAAAGTTGGCTTGAAAATAAGATAACTTGGTCATATATTAAAATATCTTAATGAAACAAAATTGTCTTTAAAGAAAAATCTTCTAGAAAGCCGTTGAAAAATTTCTTAAATTTCAATTTTGAATTGAATATTTTTTACAGATTTTTGAATTTGAAATGTAGTTTTTAAATCACGCGAGCGCATCGTTGTCTTAAAAATAGGATAACCCGGTCAGAAATTAAGATATCTCTATGAAACGAAATTTTGTTAAAAAAATCTTCTCAAAAGCCGCTTTAGATTTTATGAAATTTCAATTTTGAATTTCATATTTTTTACACATTTTTTAAATTTTAGCTGTAATTTTTAACTCGTGCGAGCGCATCGTTGTCTAATATAACTTGGTCAGAAATTAAGATATCTTTATGAAATTATTATTTTTTCTTAAGAAAAGCCGCTGCAATTTGACAAAAATTTCATATTTTTTACGGGTTTTTGAATTTCAACTTTAATTTCTAACTTACGCGAGCTTTAGTTGGTTTGAAAATAAGATATCTCTTGCAGAAATAAAGATATCTTCACAAAACAAATTGTTAGTTTAAAAGAAATCTTCTGGAAAGCCATATGATAAAAATATTAAATTTCAAATTTAGTATTTTTTACAGATTTTTGAATTTCAACTATAATTTTTAAATCACGCGTGCGCATCGTTGTCTTAAAAATAAGATAACTTGGTCAGAAATTAAGATATTTTTATGAAACGAAATTTGGTTAAAAGAAAAATTTAGTAGAAAGCTGCTGCAATTTTTTTTAAATTTCAGTTTTGAACTTCATATTTTTTTACACATTTTTGAATTTCAACTGTAAATTTAAATTCACGAGTGCGCATTGTTGTCTAAAAAATAATATATTTTGTTAAGAAATTTTTTTTGAAGGAAAATTTGTTGAAAACTACTGTAATTTTTATGAAATTTCAATTTTGAATTACTTATTTTTTGTAGATTTTTGAATTTCAAGTGTTATATTTAATTCACGCGAGTGCACCGTTGTCTTAAATTAAATTTGGTTTAAAGAAAAATATTGAACAAAGGCACTGCAGTTTTTTTAAATTACAGTTTTGAATTTCTTAACTTTCATAGTTTTTTTAATTTTAACTGCATTTCTAACTTACGCGAGCTTTAGTTGGCTTGCAAATAAGATATCTCTTGCAGAAATAAAGGTATCTTCACAAAACAAATTGTTAGTTTAAAAGAAATTTTCTGGAAAGCCATATGATAAAAATATTAAATTTCAAATTTAGTATTTTTTACAGATTTTTGAATTTCAACTATAATTTTTAACTCACGCGAGCTCATCGTTGTCTTAAAAATAAGATATTTTGGTCAGAAATAAAGATATCTTTATAAAACGAAATTTGGTTTCAAGAAAAATCTAGTGGAAAGCTGATGCGATTTGTTTTATTTTAGTTTTGAATTTCATGTTTTATAATTTTTTTAATTTCAACTGTAATTTTCGACTCACGCATGCGCATCGTTGTCTTAAAAATAGGAGATCTTGTTTAGAAATTAAGATCTTTATAAAACAAAATTTTGTTTGAAGAAAAATCTTGTAGAAACTGCTGTCATTTTTATAAAATTTCAATTTTGGTTTTCATATTTTTTTACAGATTTTTTAATTTCAAGTGTAATCCAAAACCAGAATTGAAATCTCATCTCTGTTCTGAAGGAGGCACACTCCTTATAAAAAAAAATGGGATAGACACATGCACATAGGCTTGTGCTTGTTGCTACATGTGTTGAAACCAAACAAAAAAAAAACAAAAAAAAACAAAAAAAAAATCTTTAACTCACGCGAACCTTAAAACTAAGATAATTTGATCGGTCAGAAATTACGATGACTTTATGCAACGAAATTTGATTTAAAGAAGAATATTGTAGAAAGCCGCTGAAGTTTTTTTTAAATTTCAGTTTTCAATTTCATATCTTTTATAGATTTTTGAATTTGTTTTTTACAACGATGCGCACGCGTGAGTTAAAAATAAGATATCTTGCTTAGAAATTAAGATATCTCTATAGAACAAAATTTTGTTTGAAGAAGATTCTTGTAGAAAACTGCTGTAATTTTTTTATGAAATATCAATTTCGAATTTCATATTTTTTTTATAGATTTTTTAATATTAGCTGTAAAAATAAGATAACTTGGTCAGAAATTAAGATATCTTTATGAAGCAAAATTTGGTTTAAAGAAAAATCTTGTAGAAAGCCGCTGCAATTTTTTTTAAATTTCAGTTCTATGTTACATATTTTTATAGATTTTTGAATTACAACTGTAATTTTTAACACGCACGTGCGCATCGTTGTGTTAAAAGTAAGATAACTTATTCAGAAATTAAGATTTTTTTATGAAACGAAATTCTGTTTGATGAAAAATCTTGAAGAAAACTGAAAATTTTAAATTTAATATTTTTTATAGATTTTTAAATATTAGCTGTAATTTTTAACTCACGAGAACGCATCGTTGTCTTAAAAATAAGATAACTTCGTCAGAAATTAGGGTATTTTTAAGAAACATAATTTTGTTTAAAGAAAAATCTTTTAGAAAGTCGTTGTCATTTTTCTAAAATTGAAATTTTGAATTTCATATTTTTTACATATTTTTGAACTTTTAACAGACGCGTGCGCATCGTTGTTTTAAAAATAATACTGAAAGGGAGCAAATATGATTTTGTGCTTTGTTTTTTTCTATCACTAGAAAAGTTCCTCTAAAAGCATGTTCAAGCCGATTTTGGGTCCATTTATAATTAACTTCTTTTGGCTTCCAGGCCAGTGTGTTTATGAGCCAAATTCCAGATGCAATTATCGGTTTAAAGACCAAATTTTAGTTTTTACGCCACAAATTTTTCGTTTTTCGGATTTTATGTTTAAAATTCTTGGTCTCAAATTTTGCTTTTAAGACCCAAATATTTTGGTTTTATATTCCAAATTCCAGATTTAACATGCAATTATCGGCTCGGAATGCAAATTTAGCGTTTAAGTACCAAATGCTTAGAATTTATTGTCAAAATTCCAGATTTTATGTTTAATTATTGGATCAGAATCAAAATTTTCGATTTTAGATCTTAAATTTTGCGTTTAGGGTCTAAAAACTTGGATTTTATGATCCAGACTTTAAATGCAATTTACGTATTGTAATCCAAATTTTTATTTTAAGTTCTCAAATTTTGGATTTAATGTCCAAATTCTAGATTTTGCATACAATTTTTGGATTAGAGAACAAATTTTGAATTTTAAGGTTTTTAATTTTGCGATTAAAACCAACCTTAAAACATTGTATTTAAATGAATTTGCATGCAGATTTTTATTCAAAATGTTTCAATTGCATTTAGACAGGTGTAAAAAAATCGTTTTGTAAATCGCAGACGATACGACGTACAAAATAATAAAATTATCAATTTGCTGGACTAGAAAACGCGTCACAACAACAGATCGAAACTACGGTAAACACAACATTTGATTGTATTGTATCCAATAATAACTAATCTAAAATGCATAAACATATACGTGTGTGTGCACGTTGCAAATAGCAATAAAAGTAAATGCGGTGGAAAATTATTTCACCTCTGGCCGAATATGGCCCCGGGTATGCGTGCGTGTGCGAGTGTTAATAGGGAGAGCTTTTTATTGGCAAATTTCGTTTCGATCAATATGCACTTATAAAATGAATTTTGCAAAACAGTGCGCGCGTTTTAATATTTGAATGTTATGCATTTTTCAGCCGTCGACAATTACAGCGATTCATATAAATATTTGCAGCCTTTGTAAGACTATTTTTGCAGAGAAAGAAAGAGAGAGAGAGAGAATACATTTTTTCGTATCTTAATAAATAATATAAATGTTGTTAAATCGTTTTTGATTGAAAAAGTTTTTCATTATTCGACCGAATCATTTTCTCCTCAGGTGGCGTCCAATCAAACGATGACAGTTTCATTGCCCAACAGGTGACGTCCAATCAAATTATAGTGGTTTCATTGTCCAACAGTTTAGTTGTTACTATGGATACGATTTGTTTTTGTCAGCGAACTGCCGCAATTTCCAAATAGAAAAATTATTCATTATAATTTAATATAAACAGAAAAATCTTTAAGTAATTATTTAATATGATGCGAAAAAGTGTAGTATTAAAATCGTGAGAAAGATAGCCATTGCCACTCGGGTGAATTGCAACTTCACCCTCGTGACAATGGCCAACTTTCTCACTCGTTTAATAATATACTATATTCAGACACTTTTACAAATGACCTCAACAGGCAATTGACCAGAGGTCTTTCAGCCTTTATTCTGTAGATTTTGTTAGAATTATTTAAACCTCTGCAATTTTCCAATTTGAATTACTAATCGATCCTATTTATTCAGCATAAAAAAATAACAAGTTAATGTAGTAAGTAACTCAAGTTTGCTACGATCAACATAGCTCTCCTAAATATATTTTGCCCACATATAAGAAGTCTCGGTTAATTATGTGTGTTTAAAGCTTATAGAGTTACAAAGGTTTAGAACCAGAATTAATTATTACGTTAATAAATCACTGTTTTTTTTTCTCTGAGCAGATTTTTTCAAACTCAGTTATATTTATGCCCTGGAGCTACTGGAGCTTCTGGGCAGATTCGTAAATCGCAGCGAGAGTTTCTAAGTGCGTATAGATTTCCATTTAATAAAAGTGTCCCCGCGCCAAGGACAGTTTTCTTTGGGCTTTATGGGGTAAGTCGTTAGATTTCTTAATGAATGTGGAGTTTTGTCCGGCCCTATCGTCGACCTTCGAAAGTGCTTCCATTTATACTCGTATTGTGAACGGCCAACTTCGAGTTTCTGGCCGCAGATTTACAGCCCTTTGCGTATTAGTAATAATATTTTCCGGACGCCCGGACATTGGACTTTTAAATAAATTATCGAGTTGGTTTTTCGTAATTATAATTCAATTTTTTTGCGTGCTACAGCATGGGAATTTTTAATGCTCTATTACATTGTTCAGCAAAAAGAAAACATTTTCGCTCGCTTGAGAAATTTTGCTTGATTCCTAAGTGTTCAAGTCTTATGAGTTCGAATCAGAAGTTAGAAAATTTTTTGAGAAAAATGGGGTTGAAGTTTGGAGTTTTTTATTTTAAGGTAAAATATACATTTAATAAAACGAACAGGTTGAATATTCAAATATTCAGGCTATATTTCGTTTTATTAAATTTATTTAATTCTTCTGCAACAAGTGAGGTTTCCTCAAATGTATTTAAAATATACATGTTTCTTGTTTTTTAAACTTTTTTTTTCTGATCTGGGATTCACGTCCAAGTGGCCACCTGTAGGCTATTTTTTTAAACTTTTTTTTCTGATCTGGTATGCACGTCCAAGTGGCCACATATAGGCTATTTTTTTAAACTTAATTATATTTAAACAGTTCCTTTTCTTTTATACTTTCCCGCTGCAATGTGCAACAGTAATCCGCCAACAACTTCTCGCGTGAATTAAAAATTAAAGTTGAAGTTAAAAAAAATCTGTAAAAAATATGAAATTCAAAATTTCAATTATAGAAAAATTACAGCGGCTTTCTAAAAGATTTTTCTTTAAGCAACATTTTGTTCCATAAAGAAATCTTAATTTCTGATCGAGTTATCTTATTTTTACGCGTGAGGTAAAAATTACAGTTGAAATTCAAAATTATGTAAAAAATATGAAATTCAAAATTTCAATTTTAGAAAAATTACATTACATCCCCATTGTTTATCTATTGCACATAAAATGGACGTATTTTTACAAACATGTTAATATCTTGGAAACGAAAAAGATATGCATAGGGAATGCTAGTATAGATCAATGCTGAATTGAATTCTGCGTCGGAATATGAAAAAATATACAAGGTTTTTAATTAAAAAAAATCGAGATTTAATGCTTTAAAGTTGACTAAATGTGGTATGAAATTTTGAACACTCTTAATTTTATTTTTCCGAAAATAAATCACCACCAGGTACCTTCGGATATTGGTTTTTTATGGCCAAAATTACATCCCTTCAATTTTGTATTGGTCGGAGATATGTATTTTTAAAATGAATTATGAAAAAGCACAAAATTTTTTAAAATGTCAAATATTTCGACAACGCTTAAATTTTGAGGTTATGTTACTTAATCATTTTTTTACAGAATTTTATATGTAATCTAAAAATAAACATAATAGATGATAATAATCCAGTGGCGGCTCGTGGAACATGTTGATGGTAGAGCCACTTATACAATACCCCCCCCCCCTTTCTTGAAGAAACAAAGAACCATTTATCTTCCAATCGAATATTTTGGCCAAAAAAATCAAAATTTTTGAATAGCCGAAGATCTAAAATATCGGCCAAAAAATACTGGTTTGAAATTAAAAAAGCAAAATAAAAATAATTTGCCATTTTTAGCCCCAAAAACAACTCTTTTTAGCTTAAAATAAGTTCCAACGAGAAATTTGAAAATAATAGCAAAAATAAAAATTTAAAAAAATTCGCACAATAAAATCAATAATTCAAGTAAAGAAAATCTAAAATATGGGACAAGAATAAAAAATCAACACCAAAAATCTAAAATTCGTACCCGAAAATCAAAGTGGTAGACCAAAAAAACAAAATTTTTAACAAACGAATCGAAAATTTAAGTCGAAATAGAGAAAATTTCGGCCAAAAGACCAAAAGTCGTAGCCAAAAATAAACGAAAATACAAAATATAGGCCAAAAAAGTAAAAATCTACAATAGGGCCAAAAACGGTGATAATTTAGACAACACATCGAAAACTAGCGTAAAGTTCTAAAATATCGGCCAAAAAATCAGAAATACTGGTTTGAAAATAAAAAAGCAAAATAAAAATAATTTGCCATTTTTAGCCCCAAAAACAACTCTTTTTAGCTTAAAATAAGTTCCAACGAGAAATTCGAAAATAATAGCAAAAATAAAAATTTAAAAAAATTCGCACAATCAAATCAATAATTCAAGTAAAGAAAATCTAAAATATGGGACAAGAATAAAAAATCAACACCAAAAATCTAAAATTCGTGCCCGAAAATCAAAGTGGTAGACCAAAAAAACAAAATTTTTAACAAACGAATCGAAAATTTAAGTCGAAATAGAGAAAATTTCAGCCAAAAGACCAAAAGTCGTAGCCAAAAATAAACGAAAATACAAAATATAGGCTAAAAAAGTAAAAATCTACAATAGGGCAAAAAACGGTGATAATTTAGACAACACATCGAAAACTAGCGTAAAGTTAAAAATTGCAGACAAAAAAAATCGAATATTTCTACAAACCCATCGAATATTTTGGTCAAAATCAAGAAAAATATCGAAAATACAGAAATCTTAAATATGACCAAAGAATCAAGAATCCTGATCTAAAAATAAAAAACGCAGACAAAAAATCGAAAACTTAGGTAGAAGCAAAATAATTTGCCACTTTCAGCCGAAAAATAAGTTTCTGACCAGAAATTCGAAAATAAAAGCAAAAAATAAAAATAAAAAATACTAAATAAAATCAATAATCCAAGTTAAAAAATGTAAAATATAGGATAAAAAATAGACCAAAAATCTAATATATGCGATAAAAAATTGAGACCAAAAATCCAAAATTCTGACTTAAAAATAAAAATAGTGGACCAAGGAAAGAAAAAATTGAATAGACAAATAAAAAAAAAAAGAAAAACTTAAAGCAAAATCCACAATGTTGGTCAAAAAGTTTAAAATTTAGACAAAACATCGAGAACTCGGCCCTAAAGACAATAAATGCAGACTAAACGAAAAATCAAAAATTGGGGCAAAAAAATCGATTTTAATTTTAACAATAAAATCGAAAAGTTAGGTCAAAATAAAGAAAAATTTAAGTCAAAAAATTTAAAAAAATTCTAAAAATCTGTAATGTTGGCCAGAAAGTCGAAAATTTAGACAGTACATCGTAAACTCGGGCCTAAAGATAATAAATGCAGACTAAAAAATTTAAAATTTCAACAAACAAAACTCGAAAATACCGGAAAAAAATAAATGAGTAATGAGTGTTAGATATTTTAACTAATTTGAAAAATAATTCAAATAAAACCATTAATTTTGTTCTTTCACCTTTTGTGCCGGCAGTTTCGACAACTTTGGATTTAGTAAATACATTTTGAATAATTCAAATGAAACAATTCACTTGGTTAGTATGACTCTCAGTAGCGGCTCGTGTAACATGTTGATGGTACTATTGCAATATGGGGAAGCCCTCGCCTCATTTTTCGAAGGAAGAAAGAAAGAAAGAAATCATCTTCATAGTCCAAGATTATTTTGAGTTGTAAAGTAAAGGTTCATAATTTCAAACAGCCGAGCAAGCTGAAGATATTATTATGTATACTTTCAATTTATCGTGCGTTTACATTTTGTCCCAGACATGCACTAAATCTGTAACACCCTTCTTCGTCCACGTAACCTCACCATCAAACAAAAAGAATTTTAAAGATTAATTAATTCTTGCTGAGCTCAAAACTAGAGGTAGTGCCATGGTTCCTTGGCTCTATATAACGAGCCGCCCCTGCAATAATCTAATCTTTATGATATTATTTAAAACACAAAATAGTTTCCAAATTATCCAATTTATATTTACATGAAAAATCTGTACAACCCTTTAGAAATTATTATATAAATACTGAAGAACTAATATTCAGTTTAATATATTAAAACAGCTTAAGTCAATACAGGTAAATTCGTTCCATTTCCATGCCATACGTACTATTTGAAATTCTACCTTATTTGCACAATATGCAAAGGAAATGCACCGCAATGCACGTTAATTAATTTCTACATTACACATCATATATTAGTTATAAGCAGCGTAATACACCGCGTAATGCATGGCAGCAAAATTATAAAATTTATAGACTTGCCAAATACGGGAATTCTCTTTGATTTATAAGTAACGCCACACAGAAATTGATCAGAGAGAAAAACATCTTTACTCAGACAATAGAAATTATTTACAAAGGCCACCATTTTCGGTAGAAACGCCAAAGTGGCGGAATCTATTGCCTGAATGCTGTACTCAACCAAATCCGGGTGGCTTTAACATCGACAAGATATGAACATTGCCAGCGGCGGCAAATATAACAATATTAATATAAACAATAAATATTGTTCCCCCATCAGAACACCATTTTCGTAAAAATAAACTTTTTCAAAAAAGCTCCCGTGTTTCGTTGCGAAATATTATGTAGAATAATATTCCGAACCGATTTTTATTGCAGGATGACTTGGGGGACCAGGAATCTCCCCGCAGTGGGGCGATCTCGTGCAAGAGGACGTCTGCGCCACCTGGTGCAGCGGCCTCAAGGTGGCCGCGGTCAGCGCGAAAAAAAAAGTTGAAAGCCAGTTTATCACTAAATAAAACCATCAAAAACGATTTGCCCTCCTGACTTGTTTACATGCCGAAAATAAAATACGAAAATGACCTATTTTTCAGTGCTCAAGGTGACAGTGACGGTTCACGGGGTTTTTTCTGGTACGGCCGACGGACAAGAGGTGGTAATACAGATAGGTGCGGTCATGCAGCCAGCCGTCTCTGCAACTGACCCTACCTATCTGTATTGCCACCCTTGTTACCTCGGCCGTACCAGAAAAAAACCAAGGTGGTGTTCCCCCTTAACTGCTTTTTTAAGATGTACACGAAAAATTGATATTGTAAAATAATTGCAAAATATCCCCTGGAATATCTCCAATCAGAGCGACTTGCCAACCGAGTTATTAATAAACTCCATAACTAGTTAATTTGTATTTGAAATTTACATTGAAATGGGTCTTTTCGAGGAATATTAATTAAACATTAGAAAACGCAATTAATCAGCAGTCGAATATCGCATGTATAGGTAGCGAACTTAATTATAATGAGCCCTTGTTAATTGAATCAATTAAAACTGTTCCATAAATCAATTCCCTCTGGACATTGCATATAACTGTATCAGCTGAACTAAATGAGCCTCCAAGTTCTGCCAGCAGGATAATACTCGTGTTTTCGAATTACGTTACGCAACGTAAGGTCTGCTTTTGTGTAGAAATTTGATTTGAGTTGGACTGAATTATCGTAGCGTCCATCCTAAAATAAATCAATACATGGAAAGGAATAATTGATAATTGGGTAGCTCTCAATTATAAGTATTTTTAGGTATGTATGACATTAACCTCAACAATAATTATTCAGTGCAAAGTTTTAATTTTGCAATACAATAGAATGACTATAAAAATAAAGGCTCCAATTAAAAATAAGAGTAAGTAAGTGCTTAGGTTTCACACTACATTTTGAACACCCTCTATAATTCATATTAATCAAACTCGGTTAGTGGAACTGTCAGGCCCTATTTAATAAGTACCCTGTCTAATTTTATTAACGAGGCACTATTTTTATTTTTTATTATTTTTTTTAAATCAATGGTGCAAAACTGATTTCTTTTATATTCCTTCAGTTTTTTTTTTGCTGAGTTCACTTAACCAATTTCAACAAAATTTTAGGGGTATATAGGTAACCATAAAAGGCACCCAACTAAACAAATCTAAAAAGATGTATTATCATGGCGTCACACTTTTTTAGGACACCCTGTAGAATCAAAAAAATTCCTAAAATACGTCCTAGGATATACGTACATTCTGTAACATTTGTAAAAAAAATCCAACCTGATTAATAACTGAGCTGTAGAAGACGGGAGGTGAAATACAGGACACTGTATATAATTTCTGGTGTATGCGCCGGGCAACACATTGTTATTTTAATAACTATTCATCATGAATTGTTGATAAATCTAGCATATTTAATGTACGTTTAAACGATTGCAAACTTTTGGAAAATAAAACATCTGCTGAATTGAATTTAAGTTGTCATTTTGTTTTTAAGGTTAACTTAGATTTTTAATCTAAATTTTTGATAAACTTTGCGTTTAGGGGAAAAAACTTCGATTTTATGGTGCCAATTCCAGATTTTACATGCAATTACAGGATTAGAATAAAACATTTTGCTTATAAAGTCCAAAAAATTTTATTTCACGGTCTAAATTCCAAATTTTAAATACAATTCACGAATTAAATCCAAATATTCGATTTTAGGTCACAAATGCTTTTGAGGTCCAAAATCTTCAATGTGATAGTCAAAATTTGGGATTTTAGGTGTCAATCTTTGAGTTTAAAGTCTCTCAAACTCCAAATTTTAAATACAATTCACGAATTAAATCCAAATATTGTATTTTAGGCCACAAATGCTTTTGAGGTCCAAAACCTTGAATTTGGTAGTAAAAATTTCGAATTTTAGGTGTCAAATTTTGAGTTTAAGGTCTCCCTAACTCCAAATTTTAAATACAATCCACGAATTAAATCCAAATATTCGATTTTAGGTCACAAATGCTTTTGAGGTCCAAAACCTTCAATTTCATAGTCAAAATTTCGGATTCTAGGTCTCAATTTTTGAGTTTATGGTCCAAAAACTTGGCTTTTATGATCCAGATTTTCGATGCAATTATCGTATTATAGTGATTATAATCCACATTTTTATTTTTTGGTCTCAAATGTTCCAAATTCCATTTTTATATACATATATGAGATTAAAATTCAAATTCTAGATTTTATGTCTTAATTCGGATAGGAACCCAGATTTTAGATTTTAGGTCACAAGCTTCAAAAACTTGCATTTGATGGTTTAAATTCCTAACTTTAAAAACAATTATCGGATTAGAGTCCAAATTTTAACCGACTAGAAGTTAGCCATACATTTCAGCCACGAATCCGGCGCTTCCACCATTTTGACCGACTGGAAGTTAGCCATCATTTTCAGCCACGAATCGACGCATCCACCATTTTTACCTTTAGTACATTTCCAAGTAATCTCTACTAATTTACAAAAAATTGATTAAAATTCATAAATAATCAAATTGCTGTAGTGTCATGGTAATAACGATCAGCTTTTAACTTAGGATTTACCCCGATTTTTCAATAAGACATCTACAGAAATATAGTCAATTTTCAAACAATCAAAAGTCACCGTTAGGCGTATTTTAGTTTCGATATTTTTGGCCACAAATGTTCTATGGGGCTTTGTTTATAATATTTAAGCTTAAAAAATGACATGTATTCTTCATTTTTGTTTAAATAATTTTTTTAACTTACCGCTATTATGAAATTTCATCTATTTTCAAAAAGTCAAAACTCATCGTTAGGCCTAGTTTAGGTTCGATATTTTCGGCCACAAATATTCTATGGGGCTTTGTTTATAATATTTAAGCTTAAAAAAATTACACATATTCTTCATTTTGTTTAAATAATTATTTACCTAAACACTTTTACGAAATTTCGTTTATTTTCAAAAAATCAAAAGTCATCGTTAAGCGTAATTTAGGTTCGATATTTTCGGCCACAAATGTTAAATGGACCTTTGTTTACAATATTTAAGTTTAAAAAAATGACACATATTCTCCATTTCTGTTTAAATAATTTTTTAACTTAACGCTATTATGAAATTTCGTCTATATTCAAAAAGTCAAGCAACTGCCAAGGAAGCCTAGAAGAAATCGAAGGGTTTCTTAGGGAAGATGGGAGATAAATTCGATAAGACTAAGAGAAGCCTCACCAGGAAAGTAAACGATGCTAAAAAGGATGCGGCCGAAGTACAAAAATCTGCACTAACTACAAAAGAAAAAGTGGTTGAAAAAGTTGAAGATGTTAAGGATGCATCGGCCAAAACCGCAACAGATTTGAAAGAATCTGTTGAGGATAAAATAGAAGAAAGGAAGGTAGAATCGTCGAGAATGAAGGATGAGTTAGAATAGAAAGGTGAAGTAGCCGCGGATGATGTTGGAAAAACTGGAGAGGTTATTAAGAAGAAAATTGGTGAAACGGCAACGGATGCTAAAGAATCTGTAGAGGAAATTCTTGGCGCGGCTAAAGATGATTTAGACAAAAAAACTAGATGCCGGTAGTGGATCACTTTCTGATACTAAATCAGCAGTTAAGACACAATTTGGAATCGCTAAACAAGAACTGGACCAAAAAGTTGAAGCTGGAATTAAAACTGTGGCTGTTACCAAATCTAAGGTTGGAGAATAATTGGAACAAAAGATTGATCCTGGTAAGAAGTTATTTGGCGATGCTAAGATTGAAATTAGCGAAAAATCTGATGACATTAAAGTTGACATTAGCGACAAACTCGAGAAGAGAAAACAAGGAGTCATTGATAAGAAATCAAAACTTGAAGATAAAATTGCAACACTTGCATCCGACACAACACAAATAGCTAAAGATAAAATATCTGAAGCTGAGAAGACACTTTTGGACATAAAAGAATTTATTAAGCAGGAGGCGGATATTAAAATCGACACTGGAAAGCAATTGTTAGCTGATAGTGAGCCTAAACTTGAGGCAACAAAGGAGGATATGCAACATGGATTTCAAGAGGCTGCTGATACATCAGCTAAAGTTATATTCAGCGCCGGGCAAATGCTTCAGGATAAGAAACAAAAAATGGAGGAGCTCTCAGATAGAGCAAGCGAAAAAACTGAAGACCCGACTTCAGCGGACGAGGGAATACGATCCATAAAGGAAAGCGCAGAAGCCAAAACTGAGGAAGTAATCGCCTCAGTTAAAAGAGTACTCACTGCAAAAGAGGAAGTAAAGGAGAAGAGAAAAAGCAAAGTTTTCCTGGGTCAGTTAGGTGGTAAAATAAGTGACAAATTCTATAAATCTAAAAATAAACTGGACGACACTAAATGAGACGTTAAGGAGAAAGTTGATCACAGAAAACAGGACGTAGCTGCTGGTGTTAAGGACGTACAAGAAACGGCGACGGGCAAAATTGACAGTTTGAAATCAGAAGCTGACAAAACAAAAGATGCATTGGAAAAAGGGACGTCTAACTTTAAGGAGAAATTTAGGGACATCGAGAAGGAATCAGAAGTAAAGGCGCAGGAATTTGCAGCAGCAATTAAAGATAAGGAAGATTTTGGTAAAACAAAACTCGAAGAAATCAAAAAGGCATCCGCAGCAAAAGCTGAGGAGACTAGTGCCGCTATAAAATCTACCAAGGATGACGTTGGTAAAATATTAGAAGATGCCAAGAAAACTACAGATAAGAAAGTAGATGAAACAAAAATCTCTGTAGATCTTGCTGTTGCTAACAGCAAAGCAATAATCCAGGAGACTGAAACAAGCGCTAAAGGATTGGTTCATGATTTTGGATTAGGAATTGATGAAACGTTAAAAGATGCTTCTGAAACCGCGAAGGCTACAAAAGACAGGATTAGCAAAACTGTTGATGAAACAAAAGATAAGGTAGGCGATTCAAAGGAAGCTTTAAAGGTACCTGTAGGTGCTGCCGTAGAAACAACTAAAGACAAAATTGATGGAAGCATGGAAGATATGCAAAACAAACTACAACAATCTCAGAAGGCAATCGATAAATCTGTAGCTGATGTGAAGGATAAAGTAAAGAAGACAGAAGAGGATACAAAGTCTGCCGCTATAAAATTGGTTGCAGATACTAAGGATAGCGTGGACAAAACAACCGATGACACAAAACTAGCTATTGAAGGATTGGCTACCGACGGTAAAGACTTAATGAAGGACATCAAATCATCTGTCACCGAGAAAACGATGATGTGAAAGAAAACGCAGCGCATGGCATTGAGGAATTTACAAAATCCGTTGAAACGACTGAAGATAAAGCTAAACATACTGCACAAAAAGTAAGCGATTCTGGCAAAGATAAACTCGAAGAAATTAAGAAGTCCTTTGACTCGAAGGTAGATGGCGCTAAGGAATCTGCTCATGAAGCAAAAGCTACGGTGGACAAGGAACTTAAAGACATCCAAACAGCAGCAACAGTCGTCAAACTTGAAGCTGCTGAAAAACTGACCGAGGTAAAACATTTCTTCAGCGGTGGTGTATGTGAACAACAAGTCTTCAGCAATATTCTTTACATACTGATATCCAATGTCACTTCAAGTTCGCTTTGTTTGTAATGTCTGTACCATCGTCTAATTTCAGATCAAAGTAGGAACATTCCAATGTTCGTACTCTTTCTAGTGACTTTCCTTCATATTCGCGGAAATACTACGAATATGCTTCTTAACTGTGTCAGTTGATGTAGCACTTAGAAAGAGATCCATGTCAGCTTTTTCACCAATCATTGCGGAAACTATATTTTTAATACAAGAGGCACTAACAGCATTTTCATTTGTAGAATCAGTTTGCAAACTTATTTAAATCAGTTTTTTTTTACGTATTCGAAGCTCTTGCTCCTTATGTCTGAAAATGTCTTTTTGCAACTTGTTCTTTATGTTTGGTATCGAGATGTTGTAGTTGTTGTGCGTGAATCCTACAGATATTCCTTGTTATAACGACGACACTTTTCGATTGAATATTTTTGAGGTCGACGCATCCTCATTGTTGCTGCTGCTGTTATTTTTGCGTTTCAAATTCAACCGCAGCTCCTCTACCATTATTAAAAAAAATATCATCATGGCGTTACACTTTTTTGGGACACCCTGTATAATCAGAAATATTTTTCTGAAATGCATCCTAGGATATAAATTTATTTTGCAAAATTTCAAAATCCTAACTTAATTAGTAACTGAGCTATAAAAGAGGGGAGGTGAGATTCAGGACCCTGTATAGTAATATTTCGTTAACATTTTATGCAAATATTGCTACAACATATAAAAACCTGTCATAATCAAAATCACAGAAATATGTGTTTTTCAATATTTAAGAAATATTTATATATAAGGGTAGTTTTGAACAAAACATGAATGCATAACAAATTACGATATCTGCAAGAATACGATACGGCTGTCACATTATTATTAAAATAAATTGATACTCAAACCGCATAACATAATTTCCTCATGAAACAAGCTCCTTATTGATTCCGGATTTATTTGATTAGAACCGAAGATGTTTCCCGTAAAGACTATTAATAATAAACCTGACAGGTTGTAATAATTCGCAAATGATTTATTGCGCCCGGGGAAATTATTTATAAACGCGATGCGAAAAGGGGGGCGCCGTCGTGCGGGCTTATTGATAATAATGATTTTTTATATGTGTATGTCATTTAAATGTCAGGGATTAAGGTGCGTGGGTGGGATGCTCCTCTCCGGGCCAACTTTAGCAATAAATCCATTATACGTGATCGGCCCTGACCTGATGATGGATGATCGCGAATAATAATAATTGCCGATTTATAATTTATGGTTTCTGATTTTGTTGTTGCAGGCGGTGGAAAATCGAACGGTCTGAAATGGGTGAGGGTTAATCTGCCACAATATCGAAAGCCCGGCGAACAGGCGCAGTTGCAGTGCGATTACGATCTGGGGAATGACACTCTGTACGCGGTCAAGTGGTACAAGGAGCACGAGGAATTCTACAGGTACGTCCTCAAGGATCGTCCGCCGGCCACCAGCTACAAAGTTGAAGGCGTCCACGTGGATGTAAGTAAAATTTGTTTACAACTCTCCGAACTCGATCCCAACTCGAATCCCGAGTGGGATACCCGATACCCGCACTCCCGGAGATTTCCGTATTGAGTGGAGGAATTGTTACGACTAACCGAGTATAGGAAGGAAACGAGAAATCACAGCCACCTGAAGATTTCGTTTACATTAAGTTCTATAAATTATTTAAGTGAGTTTCTGATAGTTCAAACAAGTCTGAAATTATTTTTAAATGCTATGGAACTACAGTTAAAATGTAATCATGTAATCATTGCTTTACAGAGTTACGAACAGGTTGAATAATCATATATTCAGGCTATATTTCGTTTTATTAAATTTTTGTAACCATTTAATTTCTCACGTTATATAATATTGCTGCTCGATAGCCTTTGAAAATAAAAAAAATGGCGATGTGGCCATCATGTTACTTTCTCCGACTTGATGGTATCATTTATTTTAAATTTAAATCATATTTTAAACGTACATCTAGCGTTCTGTAGAATCGAAGAAACTGACGTTTAAAACGTTAAAATTATTAAAGACGAAAATGGTCAGTTTACTCAAAAACCAAAAAAAAAAATCGAAAGAAACTTATTCTTTATAAGTTGTTCATTTTGGTATGCTCTACAATTATTATTAACATACATTTGCTGTAACTGTTACCGTTTCATAATTATAAACCAAAAATGAAAAAAAAAACAAATTTCTCGAATAGCAGTGATTTTACGAAAAATATGAATTGCTCAATTTGGCCCGTTTTTTCCAAATTTTTTCCAATTTTTTCAGTGTCGAAATAACCTTGAATGACCTTGGAAAAAATTGGTCAAATGATTAATTGGGTGGACTATTTTCATAAAATTTTTTCAGAATTTTTCATCCACTCCTTCGTCAGTAAAAAAAAATAATGTTTATAAAACCAATTATAAAACTTTTGGTTTTTATTTTCATTGAATGAAAATTCAAGGTCATATGGACCGACCATAATTTCAAAAGATTTTAAACATAACTTTTTAAATCGATTTTTTAATCATTATTTTTATACTGAAGAACAAGTGGATGAAAAATTCAGAAAAAATTCATGAAAATAGTCCACCCAATTAATCATTTGACCAATTATCCATTCGACCAATTTTTTCCAAGGCCATTCAAGGTCATTCAGTTACTGGAAAAATTCCAAAAGTTTGTAAATCGATTTTTTTTAAATTATTTTTTTACTGACGAACGAGTTGATGAAAAATTCTGAAAAAAATCATGAAAATAGTTCATACAATTACATATTTGATCCTTTTTTTCAAAAGTCATTCAAGGTCATTTAGTTACTGGAAAAATTCCAAAAGTTTGTAAATCGATTTTTTTTAAATTACTTTTTTACTGACGAACGAGTGGATGAAAAATTCTGAAAAAAATCATGAAAATAGTCCATACAATTACATATTTTATCCTTTTTTTCAAAAGTCATTCAAGGTCATTTAATTACTGGAAAAATTCCAAAAGTTTGTAAATCGATTTTTTTTAAATTATTTTTATACTGACGAACGAGTGGATGAAAAATTCTGAAAAAAATCATGAAAATAGTCCATACAATTACATATTTGATCCTGTTTTTCAAGTCATTCAAGGTCATTTAATTACTGGAAAAATTCAAAAAGTTTGTCAATCGTTTTTTTTTTTTTAATTGTTTTACTGACGAACGAGTTGATGAAAAATTCTGAAAAAAATCATGAAAATAGTCCATACAATTACATATTTGATCCTTTTTTTCAAAAGTCATTCAAGGTCATTTAGTTACTGGAAAAATTCCAAAAGTTTGTAAATCGATTTTTTTTAAATTATTTTTATACTGACGAACGAGTGGATGAAAAATTCTGAAAAAAATCATGAAAATAGTCCATACAATTACATATTTGATCCTTTTGATCCTTTTTTTCAAGTGATTCAAGGTCATTTAATTACTGGAAAAATTCCAAAAGTTTGTAAATCGTTTTTTTTTTAATTGTTTTACTGACGAACGAGTTGATGAAAAATTCTGAAAAAAATCATGAAAATAGTCCATACAATTACATATTTGATCCTTTTTTTCAAAAGTCATTCAAGGTCATTTAATTACTGGAAAAATTCCAAAAGTTTGTAAATCGATTTTTTAAAAATTATTTTTATACTGACGAACGAGTAGATGAAAAATTCTGAAAAAAATCATGAAAATAGTCCATACAATTACATATTTGATCCTTTTTTTCAAGTCATTCAAGGTCATTTAATTACTGGAAAAATTCCAAAAGTTTGTAAATCGTTTTTTTTTTAATTGTTTTACTGACGAACGAGTTGATGAAAAATTCTGAAAAAAATCATGAAAATAGTCCATACAATTACATATTTGATCCTTTTTTTCAAAAGTCATTCAAGGTCATTTAGTTACTGGAAAAATTCCAAAAGTTTGTAAATCGATTTTTTTTAAATTATTTTTATACTGACGAACGAGTGGATGAAAAATTCTGAAAAAAATCATGAAAATAATCCATAATCCTTTTGTTCAAGGTCATTTAAACGCAAAAAAAAATTTTTAAACACTTTTTTTACACTGACGAACAAGTTGATGAAAAATTCTGAAAATTTTCATCAAAATAGTCCACCCAATTACCGATTTGAACGCTTACGAAGTTCCTTTATTTAATTATTTATTTACTTTTATTACTTTATTTATTTATAAAAAAATACGATTTTTTGTTTTGATTTAAAAAAAAACTGAGATTTTGGCAATTTGCGTTGATTCAAGGTGGAAATTTTCCAATGATTTTTAAAAATGTGTTAAATTCGCTACATGTTCACGTTTAAATCACCAAATCTAAGAAAGCGTTCAGCAGTTACGTAATTAAAAAAAAAATGTTTTGACTTGAATTTGCGTTTTTTGACAATTTGCGTTGATTTAAGATGGAAATTTTACAATGATTTTTCAAAACGTATTAAATTTGCTACATTTTTACGATTAAATCATCAAAATCTAACAACGCGTTCAACAGTAATATAATTTTTTTTAAATACGATTTCTTGTTTTGATTTAAAAATTTACGATTTTGGCAATTTGCATTGATTTAAGGGGGAAATTTTCCAATAACTTTTCAAAAAGTGATAAATTCGCTATAATTTCAAATTTAAAAAATCAAAATCCAACAACGCGTTCAACAGTTATATGATTTAAAAAAATACGATGTTTTAGTTTTGATTTTTGACAATTTACAATGATTTAAGATGTACATTTTCCAATGTTTTTTTAAAATGTGTTAATTTCGCTACATTTTCACGTTTAAATAATCAAAATCTCACAATGCGTTTAGCAGTTACTTAATTAAAATTTTTTGTTTGTTTTGACTTAAAAAATTGCGTTTTTGGCAATTTGCGTTGATTTAACATGGAAATTTTTCAATGATTTTTCAAAAAGTGGTAAATTCGCTACATGTTCAAGTTTAAATCATAAAAATCTAATGACGCGTTCGACAGTTACGTAATTTATAAAAAATACGATTTTTTGTTTTTATTAAAAAAATTGAGATTTTGGCAAATACGTTGATTTAGGGTAGAAATTTTCCAATGATTTTCCAAAAAGCGTTAAATTCGCTACATTTTTAAAATCCAACAACGCGTCCAATAGTTATATGATTTTTTTTAAATACGATTTTTTGTTTTGATTTAGAAATTTGCGATTTTGGCAATTGATTTACGATGAAAATTTTCTAATAATTTTTCAAAATGTGTCAAATTTGCTACATTTTCAAGTTTAAATAATCAGTCTAGCAACGCGTTCAGCAGTTATGTAATTTAAAAAAAAATGGTAATGTGGTCATCATGTTACTTTCTCCGACTCGTGTCTTTTTTCACGTTTTCATCAAAAATTATTAATCTCTAATCCGACTAATTGACGTACGAGGAACTCAGATTTGCAAACCGCGTTCAATTTGGAGTTTTCGTTTAGCTGCTACGGCCGATCAAATTCTGAAAAATCAATTATTTTCTTAAATTTTCTAAAATGTTCAAATGTGACTAGCTAATTTTTTTGCTGTTAAAGATGAAATTTTTTAACGGCAATTTTACGATGATTATTAAAGATCATTTAGTAGTAATAATTTTTCTATAAGTAAAGTTGCTACTTCACATCATAATTCTATCAATGCCTCAACATAGAAGCCACTACGATTATTTAACAATTCACATCATAAAAACTTTAAATCATCGCCAGCTTTTTCCACAGGTCCCAATTTCGAAATATAAAGAGGTCCTGTTTTATTACGTACGACCTGACCGTATATATCACCGTTGAATAATAGAAAAACTTTGACAAGATATTGAAAAACTTATTCGAGGCATCGCCCCGATCCGAATGGTCCGCTTACGCCCGCGCGTCCATACATCACGACCTTAAAATCTTCAAAAGCCTCAACATCACGACTAAATACAATCAAATTAAAAGCCACAGGAGGAAGGGAGAGAGGATCGTTAAAAATTCCGATCGGGTTTCACGGATTTTGCATTTTTCCACGCCCTCGGAGAAATACCGGTGGCGGTAATCGTGACGTTAATAAAAGAAAAAGCAAACCGACAAAGGAATTATTAAAGAAAAAAAAAAGATTTTTGTATTTACGTTACTGGATCTGAGATGAATGCTTGATGTTATTCGGTGTACTGTTAAAATCTGCCGATGGAAAATGTAATGAATTTAAATTTTTACACTTGTTGCTTGAGAGAATTATTTATTGCAATAATTTTGTTGTCATGGTGATGGTTGCGACCGTTACTACGTGGTAATTCATTATAGAAACACTGAATAAAATACTTACTATGTTTTTTTCCACAACGTCGTGATATGTATGTATATGTAATACTTTTACATACATCAAATAAATTGTGGTAAAAAACATAATAAGTGTTTTATTCAGTGTTTCCATTTTTTTTGTATTCTCAAAGGAAAATCTTACAAATCCGTCAAATATTAATTAAATTGTGTTAAAAGACATTTTCCTTTCGGTGGCTGGAGAAATATAAAAACTGTATCTATTATCTGTTATCTGCGGAGGGACATCTTAAAAAGGGGAGCAGTCCAATATCTGGCTGATTGGATCGGCTGAGGGGCAGTATCCGTTATGGCCATTGTTATTTTCTGGACGATTTCAGTGGAATTCAGTATTCGTGCAACAATGAGGAATCCTCTCTTTTTGCAGTAAATTGCGGATGATGAGTTTTGATGGCGACTAATCGCAGCTCTTATATTTAAGTGGTGCGAAAGGATTGATGTGAAATCGTTATTTTGCAGCACTCGAATTTTCAACAATTTCAAATGATTTCATCCACTAATCTATTCAAATTTAATCTATTAAAACGTTATAATAGTTAGAAATTTAAATCCATTAATGCACCAAAATAATTTTTTTTTTTTTTTTTTTTTTTTTTTTTTTTAAAGGAAGGACGTGGATGGAACTGCGGGGTCAAGGAGAGTGAATGATTAGGGAATTTTGGCGTCGGCTACTAGGCCATCTGCCACCACCATTGTTTTTAATAAACAAAATAAAATTAACTTCATAAAGTTATTGTAATACAAATACAGTGTGTTTAAAAAAAATACGTCTTAAAATGCCTTTCTCTTAACACATTACTGTCCGGAGATATATAAATATGTTTTTCTGTACTGCTATTACACTGCTGGAGACATATAAATATGTTCACACGGCATCTCGGAATAACGGTCAAAATACTGAGGGCAATCGAACGACCAAACAAGTGTAAACATATTTTAAATTTTACATTAAACAATTTATTATTACAAAAGTTGTGCCCATTTTTGTACGTGGTTATACAACACCCTCAAACGTTGAAATTTACCGGCTACAGGCACAAGCTTGCGAAAAACACTTTTTCGCCAGTTACTTTGGTCTAGGAACATAAATCGTTCTATTTTCCTTCAGAAAAGGAGAGGGAGGGCTCTATTTTATAAGTGGTGCTACTATCAACATGTTCCACGAGCCGCCACTGAAATTAAGTTCAGTTTTTGAAAATCCACGAGTTGTGAATTTTTGAAAATTTTAGTTTTCGAATTGTGTACCATTCGAGCAAAAAATTAAAAAAATAATATAAAACGTGTCGATTAAATTCTACAAAAATTAAACTAGATTTGCAAATCATTTTTTTATCAAATTAAGTGCTGTTTTAAAAAATCCACTAATTATTTCGCGAGTTGTGAATTTTTGAAAATTTTAGTTTTCGAATTGTGCAACACTCGAGCAAAAAATTTAAAAAAATATATAAAACGTGTCGATTAAATTCTGCAAAAATTAAACTAGATTTGCAAATCATTGTTTTATTCAATTAAGTGCAGTTTTTAAAAATCCACTCATTATTTCGCGAGTAGTGAATTTTTGAAAATTTTAGTTTTCGAATTGTGTACCACTCGAGCAAAAAATTTAAAACGTGTCGATTCAATTCTACAAAAATTAAACTAAATTTGCAAATCATTGTTTTATCAAATTAAGTGCAGTTTTTAAAAATCCACTAATTATTTTGCGAGTTGTGAATTTTTGAAAATTTCAGTTTTTGAATTGTGTACCACTCGAGCAAAAAATTTAAAAAAATATATAAAACGTGTCGATTAAATTCTACAAAAATTAAACTAGATTTGCAAATCATTGTTTTATCAAATTACGTGCAGTTTTTGAAAATCCACTAATTATTTCGCGAGTTGTGAATTTTTTGAAAATTTTAGTTTTCAAATTGTGCAATACTTGAGCAAAAAAATTTAAAAAATATAAAACGTGTCTATTAAATTCTACAAAAATTAAACTAGAGTTGCAAATCATTGTTTTATCAAATTGAGTATAGTTTTTGAAAATCCACTAAATATTTCGCGAATTGTGAATTTTTGAAAATTTTAGTTTTTGAATTGTGTAATACACGAGCAAAAATTAAAAAAAATATATAAAACGTGTCGATTAAATTCTATAAAAATTAAACTAGATTTGCAAATCATTGTTTTATAAAATTAAGTGCAGTTTTTGAAAATCCACTAATTATTTCGCGAGTTGTGAATTTTTGAAAATTTTAGTTTTCGAATTGTGTACCACTCGAGCAAAAAATTAAAAAAAAATATAAAACGTGTCGATTAAATTCTACAAAAATTAAACCAGATTTGCAAATCATTGTTTTATCAAATTAAGTGCAGTTTTTGAAAATCCACTAATTATTTCGCGAGTTGTGAATTTTTGAAAATTTTAATTTTCGAAATGTCTACCACTCGAGCAAAAAATTTAAAAAAAAATATATAAAACGTGTCGATTAAATTCTACAAAAATTAAACTAGATTTGCAAATCATTGTTTTATCAAATTAAGTGCAGTTTTTGAAACTCCACTAATTATTTCGCGAGTTGTGAATTTTTGAAAATTTTAGTTTTCGAATTGTGTACCACTCGAGCAAAAAATAAAAAAAAATATAAAACGTGTAGATTAAATTCTACAAAAATTAAACTAGATTTGCAAATCATTGTTTTATCAAACTAAGTGCAGTTTTTGAAAATCCACTAATTATTTCGCGAGTTGTGAATGTTTGAAAATTTTAGTTTTCGAATTGTGTACCACTCGAGCAAAATATATAAAAAAAAAATAAAACGTGTCGATTAAATTCTACAAAAATTATACTAGATTTGCAAATCATTGTTTTATCAAATTAAGTGCAGTTTTTAAAAATCCACTAATTATTTCGCGAGTTGTGAATTTTTGAAAATTTTAGTTTTCGAATTGTGCAATACTCGAGCAAAAAATTTAAAAAAATATATAAAACGTGTCGATTAAATTCTACAAAAATTAAACTAGATTTGCAAATCATTGTTTTTTTAAATTAAGTGCAGTTTTTGAAAATCCACTAATTATTTCGCAAATTGTGAATTTTTGAAAATTTTAGTTTTCGAATTGTGTACCACTCGAGCAAAAAATTTAAAAAAAATATAAAACGTATCGATTAAATTCTACAAAAATTAAACTAGATGTGCAAATCATTGTTTTATAAAGTTAAGTGCAGTTTTTGAAAATCAACTAATTTTTTCGCGAGTTGTGAATTTTTGAAAATTTTAGTTTTCGAATTGTGTACCACTCGAGCAAAAAATTTAAAAAAAAAATATAAAACTTGTCGATTAAATTCTTGTAAAATTAAACTAGATTTGAAAATCATTGTTTAATCAAATTAAGTGCAGTTTTTGAAAATCCAACAATTATTTCGCGAGTTGTGAATTTTTGAAAATTTTAGTTTTTGAATTGTGCAATATTCGAGCAAAAAATAAAAAAAATATATAAAACGTGTCGATTAAATTCTACAAAAATTAAACTAGATTTGCAAATCATTGTTTTATAAAATTAAGTGCAGTTTTTGAAAATCCACTAATTATTTCGCGAGTTGTGAATTTTTGAAAATTTTAGTTTTCGAATTGTGTACCACTCGAGCAAAAAATTAAAAAAATATATAAAACGTGTCGATTAAATTCTACAAAAATTAAACTAGATTTGCAAATCATTGTTTAATCAAATTAAGTGCAGTTTTTGAAAATCCACTAATTATTTCGCGAGTTGTGAATTTTTGAAAATTTTAGTTTTCGAATTGTGTAATACTCGAGTAAAAAATTTAAAAAAAATATATAAAACGTGTCGATTAAATTCTACAAAAATTACCTTCAACCACCCAAATGATCAATTAGGCTTACCTTCCTAGCAAATCCACCCATATACTGGGTGCGGCATTTATCCTGAACACCCAAAATATTATGGAAGCGAAGATTCGGAGAAAAAATGTTTCAAATAAAATGTATTTAACATGAAGGGGCTAATGTAACAGGCATAGGTATTTTTAATTCTAAGTAGGTTTTTAAGGTCATTTCAAGGTCAACTTGTTATTTTTAAATTGATACCTATAATTTTTATTAATTATAGTAAGAAACTTTTATCTAAAGCATTTTATTTATTTTTTTTAACTTTTTTTAAGTATTGTTAATTCGTTATGAAGAAAATAGTGGTATCTCAACGAGAAGTTGGCCACCACTTTCCAGTCACGGATTTTGAGACCTCCACCATCATCCGAATTATGACCATTCTCAACAAAATGTTATTTAGTCCCGCATTTAATTTAAATAAAAAAAAACGTATCGTATTAAGGGATATCCAATAAACATTTTATAACTATTTGATTGGAATTTTAATAAAAACTGGCGGCGAATTAAATTTTTAAAGGTTGTTGAAATGAGACACTTAGTTGATTTCATAATTTTATACTATTTATTCCGACTAGTTTTGATTTTTACATCATTATCTGGGAATTTGATTCCTAGTCGGAATAAATAGTAGGAGTATAAAATTGTGAAGATAACCAAGTGCCTCATGTCAACAATCTTTAATATTAAAAATGTTTCGCCACTTGATAAATGAGAACCAAATTCAACAAATATCCTTAGTCATTCTCATGATAAAATATGTAAGATTAGAGATTAGCCATTATTTTTTTTTATTTTTTAGAAGGCTTGATGAGATTACAATGTCTAAATCTTGAAATATATATTTTTAGGTTTAATTGAAATGCAAAACGAGTGAAAGTTTCTGCTTAATCCTTAGACATTCTTATGATAAAATATGTAAAATTTGAGATTAGCCTTTTTTTCCTAGGATGCTTGATAATATCTTTAATATAATGCCCAATTTTAAGGTTTATATTTTTAGATTTATTTGAAATGCAAGTTTTGTTATTTTAGACAGAATTTACAAATTCTGTTTGAAACCATTTGATTGTTAGTTAGTTATTTCATTTCCTTATTTTTGATTTCTATAGTAAAAAAAAAATCTAATTGAAGTCACTGTAAACATTTTCATGATTCACGCTTCTAGAAGAAGAAATTTACTGCAGTTTAATTAATCAGTAAAATTTCATTTTCGCCCTCAGCGTGTAGCGTATTTCGTAATTGTTTTTCGCTGTTTGCTTTTTGGAAAATGCTGAATTATGCAAATATGCGAATGTGTATGTGTGAGTGTGCTTTATGAGGGTACATTTATTAATGTCAACATACGGCTTAATATGATTTACGCTCTTTTGTTGTATGATATGCATTTATTATTCCATTTTTACATAATACGTACAGCACAAAACAAGGCTTTAATAATTACGTGTAGCTGATATTTTACAATGATAATAATTGTAGATTAAAAAATTATATACATTTAATATTTACAAAATGAGTTGCTCGCTTATTTAAACAAAAAAAAAATAAACAAAACTAATGGAAATATAATTATGTTGAATATTAGCGTGGCTTTGTTGTGTAATTAAATTTTATTTATGTTTTAGCGTTAATTCGCCTCTTTGTAAATTTATTCAAAAGTTTATAAAAGTTTTATTATTTTCGGTTTTATGCGTAATGTCCATTATTAATAACAATCTTTTATTAAGTTAAGTACGAGTATATAAATTATCATTTCATTCCCTGCACGGACTCGTATAATAATAATTTAAGTACGAGAAAGTATTGTGATCGTGATTTTTTTTACGGAAATATCCGTTTTGAGGTTCCTAGAGGCGATTTCAAAGATGTCTTTGTGTGTGTGTGTGTATTTATCAAGAGTGTAATGAGAAATCAAAAAAACGTATACCAATAAAGTATTGATTCATCTATTAAAATTATTGCTTGAGTTAATCAATTTTGATAATAAAGATAAATATATTTAAAATTGCAGTGTTCGCGTAGCCACCATTAATAAGTCCCCGCGGATGATTTATGGTGGCCGAATAAAATTTATGAAAATGAATGATTGTTTCGATGCATGTTTAAGAGCATGCACGTGATGCTTTCGAGGAGGGGCTGAAAAAGATAGATGAATTTTCCCCGAGGAAAAAAAAATTAAAGCCATTTATTGTATTTTCTGGTCGGTGTATCGATCTTCGGATGCAGCACTAATGAATGTAAGGAAGAAATAATTGATTCAATTATGCCTAGCAGCATTGCAATAAATTGCCAGCGGAGGAAATTGTCGGTCTGACAAGCGTCGGGGCGTATAATTGGGGAAAAGGACAAAAAAAAGCCAATAATGACCGAGGGGGGAATATGATTTTTTTTTATATTTCTTTTCCTCTGGCACAACAAAAACAGTTCGAGATGGAAATGTTTTTTTAAATTCGACGCACGAAGTGACGAATTCCGTTCTATATTTTTGCCATTCGCTCCATGATAATTTGGCTTGATCGCCTAAATGTGACTTGGATGAAGAAATGTGGGGACTCCATTGATTCGCAGCCGCTCGACTACTTTATTTCCGGTTCCAAAATAAGTCGAGGATTTTATTCCTTAGTTCCTTTTATATACGGTGTATGTATACACTCCGGTGCTTCGTTTTCATTTAGCGAACGAGTTAACTACTTAAATGCAACTTTAATACCGGAGCTTGAATTATTTGAGTTTCTGCTGGAAATTGTTTCTTGTAAAGTTTGTGTAAATAGCTTTGAAATCTATATTACCGAGACGAGTGCAGCCCAGGAGGTAAGAAATATTATTTATTTAGACAATTTAATATTTTATCAACTGTTTAAAACTGCTAGAACTAATATTTATCAAGATATCAAAGATTAGACAAATAGGAAATTTATAACTTTAACACATTTCTGCCAGCTAATACATACATTATCCAATAACTTGCAAATAGAGCTTTTAGATCTACCTGTAAACTTTCAGGTTGAAAAATGAAGCGCTTTTTGCAATCGGCTCATAACTGATTGTGGCCTGATCGATGAAAATGATGTAATAATATTTTGCACAGGTTTATATAAAGGGTCAATGTTGGTTTCTAAAGAATTACATTATTTCTAATAATGTGTTTTTTAGTGTTTAAAAATAGGTATTTTCAGTATTAAATAACATTTAAACAAACTCTGAAAATCGAAAATGTTTTACTATAGAAGCTCAGATTAATTATTCAGTAATAAAATACATCAAATTAAATTGGTTTTACCTGAAAAATAAGGACACAATCACGTATGAGCTAGACCCTTGCGCGAGATATTTTAATTGACGGAAAGTGACGCTGTTTACAGAAAAGAGTTACTCATCTCGATGAAAGCGTTCTTTGTCTTTTACAAGGTAAGCTTTGACCGTTGCGGTTTTAAAATACATGATTGTTGTTGGGATTTTGTAATTTTGAAGCAAATTCTTTGAGTGGTTACATTTGCACAATTTTTCTAATCGTTGATTACAATTTTCGTTTATTGCAAGTGAAGTTGTAAACGTTGTGGTTTTGTTTCCAGTACGGATTAAACAATTTTTTCTGTGGAAATTTAAAAATACATTATTGTTGTATTGATTTTGTAATTTTGAAGCAAATTCTTCCAGTGGTTAATTTTGCACAATTTTTCTAATCGTTGATTACAATTTTCTTTTCTTGCAAGTGAAGTTTTGAACAATGTGGTTTTGTTTCCAGTATGGGTTAAACAATTGTTTCTCTGGGAATTTCAAAATACATTATTATTGTATGGATTTTGTAATTTTGAAGCAAATTCTTTGAGTTGTTCATTTTGCACAATTTTTCTAATCGTTGATTACAATTTTTGTTTCTTGCAAGTGAAGTTACGAACGTAGTGGTTTTGTTTCCAGTGCGGATTAAACAATTGTTTCTGTGGGAATTCAAAAATACATCATTGTTGTATGGATTTTGTAATTTTGAAGCAAATTCTTTGAGTGGTTAATTTTGCACATTTTTTCTAATCGTCGATTACAATTTTCGTTTCTTGCAAGTGAAGTTGTGAACGTTGTATTTTTGTTTCCAGTGCAGATTAAACAATTGTTTCTGTGGAAATTCAAAAATACATCATTGTTGTATGGATTTTGTAATTTTGAAGCAAATTCTTTGAGTGGTTAATTTTGCACAATTTTTCTAATCGTTGATTACAATTTTCTTTTCTTGCAAGTGAAGTTGTGAACAATGTGGTTTTGTTTCCAGTATGGATTAAACAATTGTTTCTCTGGAAATTTCAAAATACATTATTATTGTAAGGATTTTGTAATTTTGAAGCAAATTCTTTGAGTTGTTCATTTTGCACAATTTTTCTAATCGTTGATTACAATTTTTGTTTCTTGCAAGTGAAGTTGCGAACGTAGTGGTTTTGTTTCCAGTGCGGATTAAACAATTGTTTCTGTGGGAATTCAAAAATACATCATTGTTGTATGGATTTTGTAATTTTGAAGCAAATTTTTTGAGTGGTTAATTTTGCACAATTTTTCTAATCGTTGATTACAATTTTCGTTTCTTGCAAGTGAAGTTGTGAACGTTGTATTTTTGTTTCCAGTGCAGATTAAACAATTGTTTCTGTGGGAATTTAAAAATACATTATTGTTGTATGGATTTTGTAATTTTGAAGCAAATTCTTTGAGTGGTTAATTTTGCACATTTTTTCTAATCGTCGATTACAATTTTCGTTTCTTGCAAGTGAAGTTGTGAGTGAACGTTGTGGTTTTGTTTCCAGTACGGAATAAACAATTGTTTCTATGGGAATTTAAAAATGCATTATTGTCATATGGATTTTGTGATTTTGAAGCAAACTCTTTTTTTTTCATGATTTTGACCATTTTTTCATAGTCTCAGAAAGGTTTGAAAAAATTCATGACGGTCCTTAGTGACATAAAGAATCGTGTAGAGTAATAATTTTTACCTGAACATTTTTTTTTTCATGATTTCAACGTTTCACGATTTTGAACATTTTTTATGGCATTTTTCAGGAAAAAAAAAATACATGAAAAAAATGTTGGGTCTCAGAAAGATTTGAAAAAATTCATAACGGTTCTTAATGACATAAAGAAGCGTGTAGAGTAATTATATTTTCCAGAAATTTTTTTTTTGTGATTTCAACATTTCACGATTTTGGCCATTTTTTCAGGAAAAAATGCATTAAAAAAATTGTTGGGTCTTAAAATGGTTTGAAAAAATTCAAGACGGTTCCTAGTGACGTGAAGAAGCGGGTAGAGTAATTATTTTTTTATTTTAACCTGAATTTTTTTTTCATGATTTCAATGTTTCACAATTTTGGACATTTTTTCTATACTATCATTCAGGAAAAAATGTTGGGTCTCAGAAAGGTTTTAAAAAATTCATGACGGTTCTTAGTGACGTGAAGAAGCGTGTAAAGTATTTTTTTTACTTGAACAATTTTTTTTTTCATGATTTCAACGTTTC
This sequence comes from Ocypus olens, assembly GCA_910593695.2. NCBI lineage: Eukaryota > Metazoa > Arthropoda > Insecta > Coleoptera > Staphylinidae > Ocypus > Ocypus olens. The sequence continues at coordinate 8,673,027 of OU343050.1, forward strand.
ACTATTTTGGTCATTTTTTCCATTGTATTATTTAGGAAAAACTTGCATGAAAAAAATTTTGGGTTTTGGAAAGTTTTGAAAAAATTCATGAAGATTCTTAATGACGTAAAGAAGCGTGTAGAGTAATTATCTTTTCCAGATAATTTTTTTTTTCGTGATTTCAACGTTTCTCGATTTTGGCCATTTTTTTCAGGAAAAAAATGCATAAAAAAATTCTTGGGTCTTAAAAAGGTTTAAAAAAATTCACGACGGCTCTTAGTAACGTGAAGAAGCGGGTAGAGTAATTATTTTACCTGATTTTTTTTCATGATTTCAAAGTTTCACAATTTTGGACATTTTTTCCATAGTATTATTCAGGAAAAAAAATGTTGAGTCTCAGAAGGGTTTGAAAAAATTCATGACATTTCTTAGTGACGTGAAGAAGCGTGTAAAATATTTTTTTTACTTTAACAATTTTTTTTATGATTTTAACGTTTCACATTTTTTCCATTGTATTATTTAGGAAAAAAAATGCATGAACAAAATTTTGGGTCTCAGAAAGATTTGAAAAAATTCATGACGGTTCTTAATGACATAAAAAAGCGTGTAGAGTAATTATATTTTCCAGAAATTTTTTTTTTCTTGATTTTAAAGTTTCACGATTTTGAGCATTTTTTCAGGAAAAAAATGCATTAAAAAAAATTGTTGGGTCTTAAAATGGTTTGAAAAAAAATCATGACGGTTCTTAGTGACTTGAAGAAGCGGGTAGAATAATTATTTTTACCTGAATTTTTTTTTCACGATTTCAAAGTTTCACAATTTTGGACATTTTTTCCATAGTATTATTCAGGAAAAAAATATTGGGTCTCAGAAAGGTTCTAAAAAATTCATGACGGTTCTTAGTGATGTGAGAAGCTTGTAAAGTAATTTTTTTACTTGAACAATTTTTTTTTCATGATTTTGGTCATTTTTTCCATTGTATTATTTAGGAAAAAAATGCATGAAAAAAATTTTGGGTCTCAGAAAGATTTGAAAAAATTCATGATGGTTCTTAATGATGTAAAGAAGCGTGTAGAGTAATTATCTTTTCCAGATTTTTTTTTTCGTGATTTCAACGTTTCACGATTTTGGCCATTTTTTTCAGGAAAAAATGCATGAAAAAATTGTTGGGTCTCAAAAAGGTTTGAAAAAATTCATGACGGTTCTTAGTGACGTGAAGAAGCGTGTAAAGTAATTTTTTTTACCTGAACAATTTTTTTATCATGATTTCAACGTTTCATGATTTTGGTCATTTTTTCCATTGTATTATTTAGGAAAGAAATGCATGAAAAAAATTTTGGGTCTCAGAAAGATTTGAAAAAATTCAAGAAGGTTCTTAATGACGTAAAGAAGCCTGTCGAGTAATTATCTTTTCCAGAAATTTATTTTTTTTCGCGATTTCAACGTTTCCCGATTAAGATCATTTTTCCATTGTATTATTTAGGGACAGAATGCATGAAAAATTGTTGGGTCTTAAAAAGATTTGAAAAAATTCATGACGGTTCTTAGTGACGTGAAGAAGCGTGTAAAGTAATTTTTTTACTTGAACAATTTTTTTTCATGATTTCAACGTTTCACGATTTTGGACATTTGTTCAAGGTATTTTTAAAGAAAAAAAATACATGAAAAATATGTTGGGTCTCAAAGATTTGAAAAAATTCATGAAGGTTCTTAATGACGTAAAGAAGCGTGTAGAGTAATTATCTTTTCCAGATTTTTTCTTTTTTCGTGATTTCAACGTCTCACGAATTTGGACATTTTTTCAGGAAAAAAATGAATGAAAAAATTGTTGGGTCTTAAAAAGGTTTGAAAAAATTCATAACGGTTCTTAGTGACGTGAAGAAGCGGGTAGAGTAATTATTTTTACCTGAATTTTTTTTTCATGATTTTAATGTTTCACAATTTTGGACAATTTTTCCATGGTATTACTCAGGAAAAATATGTTGGGTCTCAGAAAGGTTTTAAATAATTCATGACGGTTCTTAATGACGTAAAGAAGCGTGTAGAGTAATTATCTTTTCCAGAAATTTTTATTTTCATGATTTCAACGTTTCACGATTTTGGCCATTTTTTCAGGAAAAAAATGCATGAAAAGCTGTTGGGTCTTAAAAAGGTTCGAAAAAAATCATAACTGTTCTTAGTGACGTAAGAAGCGGGTAGAGTAATTATTTTTGCCTGAATTTTTTTTCATGGTTTTAATGTTTCACAATTTTGGACATTTTTTCTAAAAAAATTCATGACGGTTCTTAGTGACGTGAAGAAGCGTGTAAAGTATTTTTTTTACCTGAACAATTTTTTTTCATGATTTCAACGTTTCACGATTTTGGTCATTTTTTCCATAGTATTTAGGAAAAAAATGCATTTAAAAAATTTTGGGCCTCAGAAAGATTTAAAAAAATTAATGGCGGTTCTTAATGACGTAAAGAAGCGTGTAGAGTAATGATCTTTCTTAGAAATTTGTTTTTTCATGATTTCAACGTTTCATGATTTTGGTCATTTTTTCCATAGTTTTATTTAATTTAAACAAATTTCCGGGCGGCTTTTATTGGTTGACGCGGCGTCTCATCTGATTGGCGAAATAACATGACGTAGCCTCACCGGATTGGCTGATTACTTTTACAGCCTAGCCATAAATAAGCATTTTTAAAGCCTACTCCGTAAAAATGATACATACATACTAATGTATAACAAAATATATAAATAAAATAAACAACTGGATATTTTTATGGCTGATCCATTACGCCAGAGGTACCATTTAACTTTGTGTATTGATTTCTAAATATTTATTTTTATAAATAATCATTATTTATTATGTAATGAATGGGGGGGGGGGGGGGGGGGGGCATACACTGCTCATCCATGGACCCGAACGGCCCCATCTTCATTCTGAAAAAGTGACCGTCCGGATGGGATTCGAACCCACGACCACCAGGCCCGTGAGCAGGAGTTTTGCTCACTAGGCCACCGGGGCCCCAAACTGGGTATCGATATTAAATATGTGTATTCATACATCATACGTACAAATATCTTTATTAATAGTAATTTACACATTTTGAAGATACATTCGAAAACAATTTTTAATAATTATTAATTAGCTATCAACCAGAGGTCTCTTAGCCTCATAATTCATTTGTAGTGACATTCGTATTTTTGTCAGTATAAACCAATTACTCACAGACATTTTAAATCAATGATAAGCATTAAAGGTTAATCCTTTCGTTTAAGCAATAACAAAGTACGAATAAATTATGCAGCAAAAGGCACACAAAGTCGAGTTTGGAGGGTATGGTAATAATTTAGTAGAAAATTAGAATCTTTTTTTTGGGGGCGAGATTTTAATAGGTCTTCGCATTAAACCCCTCTTAGTAGATTATCAAAAATTCGTAATACAAATTGGTAAATTAGGGCATTCAGTAGGTGCCGTTACTTTAAAAGATGTGATAACTTTTTCCGCTTAATTAATATTAAACGTAATTAAGCCCGAGCCCCGGGAGATAATTGGATTTCTTTTTTACACCGAAACGCCGAACCCCTTTTTTTGTCAAAACAAAGTTCCGGGACGGCTCTACTTGTTGAAAGATTTCACTTCTGTCGGGAGAGCGTGATGGAAAGCCGGAAATACACAGTCGCCGGTAATGACGTATTGTGAAAGATTAATGCAAGCGTCGTGCTTTCTTTCGTCCTGTTGCATTTTTATTACTGAATCGTCTGTAAAATGTGGGGAAGGTACGGGAACGCGGTCGGCCCTTACTTACAAACACGATATTTAAATATTTCTGCGAATTTTCGCCGGGCCCTCCGGAATGCCTTTTGGGACGTTGTATTTTTTATCGCGCCAAATGTATTCCCCTTCACTGTTATTTGAACCAACAAACATTAAAAGTTGGAATGTATATGATATTCCGTTGGGGAGGGTGGGGAAAGTGCGTGTGTTCCACTTACCCCCCGAAAGAATGGCGCCTTTAACATGCCAGGAGAGTATTTGGTGCCGTTTCCTTTACGTCGTGAATAAATTCCATTCTATCGTGTCATTTAAATTGATCTATCAAAATGTCTACAAAATAAATTCAAATTGATATGATTCTTGTATGTAGATCATTTATTTGTTCCATTAAAAGTATGAACAAAATAGATTATCGAGGTAGAACAGTCGCAATATTTGATCCTTTAATATAAACTAATGTGTGTTTACTTGTTCTTTATTTTTTATATAATGTGCTAATAAATGATTATTATTATTATTATTAACTCGCTATATTCGCGACATTGTAAATTAAGTTACCGGCGCATCCACCAAAAGTGTGATTAGCAAATTAGCTCATTTTAGTTGTCTGTAAAGCGATGGATGTGATTATTATAAACTAGCTCGTTAGCTAAGGATTGATAACGCACTTTTTCTATCTCTAGTAATAAAACAATTAATTTGTTCAAATTCCGTCCGACCTACTAGTTCTACAATAATGCGCTCGTTCGTTAAGGGTTCAATTAATACGTAATGCATTTATTGAAGCAATTGTTTAGTTCCATCGTTTTATTCGAGTTTTACAACTAATTTTCAAAGAAGTTCAGTTATGAATTTGTACTTCTTTTAAAATGAGTCCTCAAACTTGAAACACTGTGAGTGCTATGTTATATTCCTTTTAAGCACAATTCCATAATAACAATGCATGTGAATTACGCTAATACAATAACGATGAAAAATTGGGAAATTGTATGGCATGCACGTAATTCTTATCCATTATTAATTTATAGAGGGGCTATTAATAATTTCCAGAAAAATGCCATTAGTAAAATTTAAAATTTAAATGAGGTAGATCAAGCGATGGAAAATTAAATTTTAATCCTTACACGAGGAATAATTTCAATCCACCGAGTAGGATGAATGGATATTGTCAGCTATCTTAATGACCGTAATTTATTATCTTTGCATAATGGAAATTCATTTTAGTATAACGTGCATAAAATGCGAGAGTTGAAAATGGTTTCAAATTAGATTGGGTGATGTTAAACAAAAACCTATAATAGTGTGTCAAATGTTAAAAACATTCAACGTAATGCGTGAATAATTAGATAACCATTTTTGGGGGGAATGAAGGTGGTTTTTTTTTAAATTAAAAATTTGTATGTTTAGATTATATTAGAATAAATCTGGAACTAAAAAATAATAAAAAAAAATATAAATAGAAATAATGAAATTCAATCCTCCTGGTCCTGACAACTGGCTATCGATATTAAATACTCCTATGTATATTCATACTTCATCTGCAGCAATATTCTAAGTACATCATTATAATTAAAAATTCAGCTCTAATTAGTTTAGAACATCTAAAACGCACATTTAAATATTTTCAAGATACCGAAAAATTCAATAAAAACTCCTTAGGTTATTAAAGAACCAGCTATAATATAATTACCTCATTCAAGCCGGTAATTAGGAAGTTTGTTTCTACGATAATATTATAATTATTGTCCCTTAAAATTTTCATTGTATTAAAAGCATTATCACTTTTACTAACGTTTTAAGAAAAAGTATGATCGTACATCGAGCGCATGATATAAATTCACAAATGAACACATTCTAGATGTCTATAAAAATATTTTTTTAAATATGAAAAATATCACAAAAATATTTAAACAAATATTGAAGACAACCAAGAAATTAATATATTTTCTTTGAAAATATTTTTCATAAAATCATTGTTATTGGAGATAAAAGTTCATTAACTTATTTTTTTATTTTTTCATAACTTTGCTCCAAATCATCGAAACCACTCGATTTTTTAAGGCATTTGAAGGAAATTGATTAACTTTTTCTGCTATTGTGGTGAAATTTCCCGCCGATTTTTTTTACGCACGGTACAGCTTGTCAAAGTAGGACAATTTTTTACACAAAAAACAATTTTTTCCATCGCGTTTTTACGGGGGTGGGTTGGACTTGGGGTCAAAATCAACTACACATTCTTAAAGATAAAACTTGAATCTTTCCCAAACTGAAAGATTCATCGATTTTCGACCAAATTGCACCAAGTTACGACGGTTTGAAAAATCGAGTTTTTTCGCGATTTTTCGAGTGGCGCACACAAAAACATCTAAACAAATCTTGAAGGTAACAAAGAAATGAGCATCCTTTGTTTGAAATTATTAATTTTTTTGTCATTTTTGGTTTATAATTATGAAACGATAACAGTTCAAATTTATATTAATAATATTGGTAGGTAATGATAAAATTAATAACTTATTAAGGATAAGTTGTTTTGAAAATCCCATTATTTTTGAGTAAATCGTCGGTAAAGATTATTAGAATTTGAAGTAACATTTTTCATTTTCATCTTTCATAATTTTGATGTTTCAAACGTCAGAATCATCCAATACTACAACACGTTCGATGTACATTTAAATTAAAAAATATCATGAAAGTCGAAATCAAAATTTCAGGACTTTTTCAGGACTTTTTCTAAGACTTTTTTTAGGACTCCTTTTTCAGGTTTTTTTTTTGTAAGACCTTATTTTCAGGATTTCTTCTTTTTTTCAGGTCTTTTTTTGTGAGACCTTATTTTCGGGATTTTTTAATTTTTTTTCAGGTCTTTTTAAGAACCTTTCTCAAGAACTAATTTTGCAGGACTTTTCTTCAAGATCATATTTTTAGGAATCATCTTTTTTAGGACTTTACTTTTCTGAATTATTTTTGAGACTCTTTTTTCAAGACTTTGTTTTAAAAACTTTTTGTTTTTGGGACTTCTTTTCAGGATTTTTTTATCAGGATTATTTTTCAGAAACTATTTTCACCACTTTTTAATGCCTTTTCAGATCTTTTCCGAGTTTTTTTGCAAGACTCTTTTTGGGTTTTTTGCAGGACAATTTTTTCAAAACTTTTGTTAAGAGTTTTTTTAGAACTTCTTTCAAAACTTTTGTTAAATAGAACTTTCTTCGAAACTTTTGTTAAATAGAACTTTTTTCAAAATTTTTGTTAAGAGTTTTTTTAGAACTTTTTTCAAAACTTCTGTTAAGAGTTTTTTTATAACTTTTTTCAAGACTAAAAAGTTTTTGTTTGGGGCCTCTTTTGGGGAATTTTTTTTAGGATTTTTAATCTGAATTTTTTTTCTGAAACTTTTTAATGCCTTTCTTCAGGTCTTTACTTAGGCTTTTTGCAAGACTCCTTTTCGGAATTTTTTACAGGACAATGTTTTCAAAACTTTTGTTATGACAGAAGTTTTTCAAGACTTTTATTTCAGAACCTTTTTCGAATTTTTTTTCAGGGCCTTTTTTTAAGATTATTTAAAAACTATCATGTTCAGAACCTTTTTTTGCGACTTTTTAATGTCTTTTATCAGATCTTTTGTCAGGACTATTTTCTGGAATTTTCTGGGGTCTTTTAAGGACCTTCTTAAGGACTCTTTACAGGACTATTTTTTAGAAATTTTTTAGGACTTTTAGGAATTATTTTTCTGAAACTTTTTAATGCATTTTTTTAAGTCTTTTCTTAGGCTTAGACTCTTTTTGGGATTTTTTTACGCGACAATGTTTAGTTTCAGAACCTTTTTCGATTTTTTTTTAAACTTTTTTAAACTTTTTAATGCCTTTCTTCAGGTCTTTTCTTAGGCTTTTTGCAAGACTCTTTTTCGGATTTTTTTACAGGACAATGTTTTCAAAACTTTTGTTATGACAGAAGTTTTTCAAGACTTTTATTTCAGAACCTTTTTCGATTTTTTTTTCAGGGCCTTTTTTAAGATTATTTAAAAACTATCATGTTCAGAACCTTTTTTAGGGACTTTTTAATGTCTTTTATCAGATCTTTTGTCAGGACTATTTTCTGGAAATTTCTGGGGTCTTTTTAGGACCTTCTTAAGGACTTTTCACAGGACTTTTTTCAGAAATTTTTCAGGACTTTAAGGAATTATTTTTCTGAAACTTTTTTATTCCCTTTTTCAGGTCTTTTCTTAGGCTTAGACTCTTTTTCGGATGTTTTTACCAGAAAATGTTTTCAAAACTTTTGTTACGACTTTTTTCAGAAGTTTTTTAAGACTTTTGTTTCAGAACCTTTTTCGAATTTTTTTAAGGGCTTTTTTTTAAGATTATTTAAAAACTATTATGTTCAGGACCTTTTTTTGGGACTTTTTAATGTCTTTTATCAGATCTTTTGTCAGGACTATTTACTCGAAATTTCTGGGGTCTTTTTTGGACCTTCTTAAAGACTCTCTACAGGACTTTTTTCAGAAATTTTTTAGGACTTTTTGCGGGACTATTTCACAGGCTTTATTCAGGACTTTTTAAGGTCTTTATTCTGACTTTTTGTATGCTTTTTCAGTACTTTTCTTTTTCCGTTTTATCAGAACTTTTTCTAGGGCCTTATTTTCAGGAATTTTTTATCACGATTATTTTTTCAAGACGTTTTTCAGGATTTTTAATCAGGATCAGTTCTTTTCTAAGGCTATTTTATGACTTCTGTTAGGACTATTTTCTCGGCTTTTTAGGGTCTTTTTAGGACCTTTGTAAGGACTTTGCAGGACTTTTTTTCTGGACCATTTTACAGGTTTCTTTTAGGACTTTTAAGGTTTTTTTCGAACTTTTTCGAAGCCAATTTTCGGTATTTTTCTATAGTCTTTTTTAGGACCTTTTTTCAGAATTTCTTTTGTGACGTCTTTTAAGGTCTTTTTCAAGAACCTGTTTTTCAAGACATATCTTTATCAGAGCACTTTTTTCTAAAATTTTTATCAGGCCTTTTTTCAAGAATTTATTAGGATTTTTTTTAGGTTTTCAACTTTATTGCAGAAAATATTATTTGGACATTAGTGCTAGAATGTCATAAAACTAACAAAGCTACGTTCCAAAGATCACTACACATTAAAGTAAAACGTCGATTAATGAGATTTCACTTCAAAATTCAGCAACATTTTCGGTTTCAGAAAAAGATCAATTTTTTAGCAACTCAATGTCTAAATTTTGAATTACGTTATTGTCTATTACATTTGGTGATTTTAATGCACTTTCAACAATACTTTTTTCAGTTTTTTTCAGTCATTACATACACACAAATATAGACAATAAAAGAGCTAAAGGATCTCGTGATCAATGCTCGGTTTGGTAGAGCTATAATTGAATACTTATCCGGAAATTGTTCGGATCGAAATACGTCATTTTTCAACAAAACCAGAATAAAGCATTTCCACTTAATAATTATCAAGTGGAAATGATTTCGTGGAGTATCGTGGAAAATTGACAGAGAATTACGATCCAAACAATTTCCGGAGAAGTATTAAATTACAACAGTGATATCGATCTTTCATTTTACCAATTAACGCATGTTTTAATTTTCAAGGTAGAAATGCCAAAGTGGCGGAATCTATTGCCTGAATGCTGTACTGAACCAAAATCCGGGTGGCTTTAACACCGACAAGATATGGACATTGCCAGCGGCGTCAAATATAACAATTATAATGTGAACATTCAATATTGTTCCCCCATCAGAACACCTACAGACCGGTTTCGACCTTTCATGTCTCATCAGTGCAGTAAGTTGCTGATGGGGAAACGGATATTACTATTGGAATATTAATTATTATTAATTTTCACGTAATAGAACAAGTAGGGCAGAAAGACTAATGGTTGATTGCCCTTTTGTCATGGCTTAAATAATAATTCAAATATATGTTCTAATTGTTATGAATATGTAATGTGACCACTACTTGAAAAAAGTAATTCATTCAAAATTAATCCGCTTCAGAAATTCACTTAAGCCAAAGAAAACATTATTTTAAGAAATTGAACTATTACAATTAGTTCGAACGGTGAAACTTTAATTAAGGGACGAGAGGTGTGCTCGTGAGTGGAATAATTAAAATTTCCGAGCAATTTCCCCCCGAAGATATCACGATCATATCCAGCCCCTTCCAGAAGATCCATGCAAATCGTTTCCAGCTCTCGCTAATCGCACCTGAAATGTTTTAATTTTCAGATGAAGTTTTCCGACAACAGGAAAGTGGTGCTGAAATCGGTTAACTTGAAAACCAGCGGATTATACCGGTGCGAAGTTTCGGCGGAGAGGCCATCGTTCGCATCGGCACAGAGCGAGGCCAGAATGGAAGTTGTGTGTAAGTCAGAACACTTTCATTTGATTTTTTTTTTTAAATAAATATAATAATTAATTATATATTGTGGTGATATTATTATTGGGAATACTTTGTTTAAGAAGAAAGACGGCAGGCTGTAACATGTATGGTTCGCTAGTACTATCTATCAGCGTTCCTCAAGGTGCCTCTCGTACGTTGCGAAGGTTTAAATTGTGGTCAGATTTCGTTCATTTGATTTTTTTTAAATGTGATTATTGTGATTTTCAGGAGAACAGTGTTAACAGATTTTTATAGAATCTTGAAGGGGGATCTATTTTTAGTAAATACTGTAAATTTTGAGTTTGTTGCAATTGTTTTACTATTTTTTTTTCAAGGCTTGGAAAATTCCCGACCGCAAAATTGAAATGTGGTGTATTCAAGTGTGATTATTGTGATGTTCAGGAGAACGGTGTTAACAGATTTTTATAGAATCTTGAAGGTGGATCCATTTTTAGTAAATTCTGTAAGTTTTGAGTTTGTTGCAATTGTTTTACTATTTTTTTCAAGGCTTGGAAAATTCCCGACCGCAAAATTGAAATGTGGTGTATTCAAGTGTGATTATTGTGACATTCAGGAAAACGGTGTTAACAGATTTTTATAGAATCTTGAAGGAGGATCTATTTTTAGTAAATTCTGTAAGTTTTGAGTTTGTTGCAATTATCTTACTAATTTTTTCAAGGCTTGGAAAATGCCCGACCGCAAAATTGAAATTGGTGTATTCAAGTGTGAGTATTGTGATATTCAGGAAAACGGTACTAACAGATTTGTATAGAATTTTAAAGGAGGATCTATTTTAAGTAAATTTTGTAAGTTTTGAGTTTGTTGCAATTGTTTTACTATTTTTTTGGAGGCTTGGAAAATTCCCGACCGCAAAATTGAAATGTAGTGTATTCAAGTGTGATTACTGTGATGTTCAGGAGAACGGTATTAACAGATTTTTACAGAATCTTGAAGGGGGATCTATTTTTAGTAAATTCTGTAAATTTTGAGTTTGTTGCAATTGTTTTACTATTTTTTTCAAGGCTTGGAAAATTCCCGACCGCAAAATTGAAATGTGGTGTATTCAAGTGTGATTATTGTGATGTTCAGGAGAACGGTGTTAACAGATTTTTATAGAATCTTGAAGGGGGATCCATTTTTAGTCAATTCTGTAAGTTTTGAGTTTTTTGCAATTGTTTTACTATTTTTTCAAAGCTTGGAAAATTCTCGACCGCAAAATTGAAATGTGGTGTATTCAAGTGTGATTATTGTGATGTTCAGGAGAACGGTGTTAACAGATTTTTATAGAATCTTAAAGAGGGATCTATTTTTAGTAAATTCTGTAAATTTTGAGTTTGTTGCAATTGTTTTACTATTTTTTTCAAGGCTTGGAAAATTCCCGACCGCAAAATTGAAATGTGGTGTATTCAAGTGTGATTATTGTGACATTCAGGGAAACAGTGTTAAAAGATTTTTATAGAATCTTGAAGGGGGATCTAATGTTAGTTAATTTTGTAAGTTTTGAGTTTGTTGCAATTGTTTTAATATTTTTTTTAAGGCTTGGAAAATTCCCGACCGCAAAATTGAAATGTGGTGTATTCAAGTGTGATTATTGTGACATTCAGGAAAACGATGTTAACAGATTTTTATAGAATCTTGAAGGGGGATCTATTTTTAGTAAATTCTGTAAATTTTGAGTTTGTTGCAATTGTTTTACTATTTTTTTCAAGGCTTGGAAAATTCCTGACCGCAAAATTGAAATGTGGTATATTCAAGTGTGATTATTGTGATGTTCAGGAGAACGGTGTTAACAGATTTCTATAGAATCTTGAAGGGGGATTTATTTTTAGTAAATTCTGTAAATTTCGAGTTTGTTGCAATTGTTTTACTATTTTTTTCAAGGCTTGGAAAATTCCTGACCGCAAAATTGAAATGTGGTATATTCAAGTGTGATTATTGTGATGTTCAGGAGAACGGTGTTAACAGATTTTAATAGAATCTTAAAGGGGGATCTATGTTTAGTAAATTCTGTAAGTTTCGAGTTTGTTGCAATTGTTTTACTATTTTTTTCAAGGCTTGGAAAATGCCCGACCGCAAAATTGTAATGCGGTGTATTCAAGTGTGATTATTGTGACGTTCAGGAAAAAGGTGTTAACTGATTTTTATAGAATCTTGAAGGGGGGTTGAAAATGGTCGAAATTTCATGAATTTCAAATGTTTAATTTTTTTTCCACCAGTGTAAAATACACATTTAAATTGGAAACCCTCAATTGTTGTTGATGAAATAAATAAATAAAATAAATACGAACTATAGGCTAAATATACAAATATCCATTTTAATTGTAATCATTCATAAATTCAGGCAATGTTTGTTTTTATTAAATTATTTTAATGCATCTGTAACAAGTGACAGTTTTCAATTTCCAACTTCCATAATAGTTTTAGAAAGATCTCGATGTCTCCTCCATATATAAATATAAGAATAAGTTTAAATGCACATAAAGTGGTCCTGTAAAAAAAAGGGTATAAGTATCTACTTTAGAAACGTATTTAGGGTAGATTTAATTGAAATATTGGATACTCCATGGACCCAACTAATACGACCATTCGTGTTAAATGTAGCATCCCCAGACTTTTTCCTCGCGGAAAACACTGTGAACTAATAACAATAAAAAAAGCCGAACTAATCTGTACGGGGGTGCACTTCCGCCGTCTGAGGGTAGACAATATTTAAAATAATCCCGATTATGCACGAATCGCTAGACGCGCCGCTCAAACTTCCGAAACACAAGTCTTACACACAAAGCGCCGAAAGTTAAAAAGCTCAAAGCGGCAGCAGGAGGACTTCAAAGCTTCTTCTCAATTCAGCCATGTTTCAAACAAGTGTTCCCCGTGCCACATCAATTTTCCGACTGAAAATGTAAATGTGTATCCCGACGGGAAGGGAGGAGAAGCGAGCAAATCCCTCCCGAATTCAGGTGCAAAAACCATCCGTGAAATTGCCTCTTATAATAACCGTGTAGCAGCTACACGCCGATGATGATGATTATAATGATAATAATAATCCGTGTAAATTTGCAACGCAATTCCGCACCAGTTAATTTCGTAATTTGGCAAATTGTTAGCGCACCCAGAAACCATATTCCCCTGTATAGTTTCCGTTAGTCTGGTTAGGCGAAATATGATATGCCTTAGTGCTTCAATATTTCGTTAATAATTGAAAATATAGATGGGTAACTATATAAAATAATTAATATTATCGTAATTTATGATAACAATAAAACCTCTATTAAATAATTATGATCTCAACTCTGTATCTACTTTTAGCTTTAGGCACTGTTATCCTGTTAAAGTATGTGGTCTCAGAATAGATCCCCCTTCAAGATTCTGTAAAAATCTGCAAATACAGTTTTCCTGAACGTTACAATAATCACACTTGTATACACCACATTTCAATTTTGCGGTCGGGAATTTTCCAAGCCTTGAAAAAAATACTAAAACAACTGCAACAAACTCAAAACTTACAGAATTCACTAAAAAGAGATCCCCCTTTAAGATTATATAAAAATCTGTTAACACTGTTTTCCTGAATGTCACTATAATCACACTTGAATACACTACATTTCAATCTTGCGGTCGGGAATTTTCCAAGCCTTGAAAAAAATAGTAAAACAATTGCAACAAACTCAAAACTTACAGAATTCACTAAAAAGAGATCCCCCTTTAAGATTATTTAAAAATCTGTTAACACTGTTTTCCTGAATGTCACTATAATCACACTTGAATACACTACATTTCAATCTTGCGGTCGGGAATTTTCCAAGCCTTGAAAAAAATAGTAAAACAATTGCAACAAACTCAAAACTTATAGAATTTACTAAAAAGAGATCCCCTTTCAAGATTCTATAAAAATCTGTCAACACCATTTTCCTGAACGTCACAATAATCACACTTGAATACACCACATTTCAATTTTGCGGTCGGGAATTTGCCAAGCCTTGAAAAAAATAGTAAAACAATTGCAACAAACTCAAAACTCACAGAATTTACCAAAAATAGATCCCCCTTCAAGATTCTATCAAAATCTGTTAACACCGTTTTCCTGAATGTCACAATGGTCACACTTGAATACAACACATTTCAATTTTGCGGTTGGGAATTTTCCAAGCCTTGAAAAAAATACTAAAACAATTGCAACAAACTCAAAACTTACAGAATTTACTAAGAATAGATCCCCCTTCAAGATTCTATAAAAATCTGTTAACACCATTTTCCTGAATGTCACAATAATCACACTTGAATACAACACATTTCAGTTTTGCGGTCGGGAATTTTCCAAGCCTTGAAAAAAATAGTAAAACAATTGCAACAAACTCAAAACTTACGCAATTTACTAAAAAGAGATCCCCCTTCAAGATTCTATAAAAATCTGTTAACACCGTTTTCCTGAATGTCACAATAATCACACTTGAATACAACACATTTCAGTTTTGCGGTCGGGAATTTTCCAAGCCTTGAAAAAAATAGTAAAACAATTGCAACAAACTCAAAACTTACAGAATTTACTAAAAATAGATCCCCCTTCAAGATTCTATAAAAATCTGTTAACACCGTTTTCCTGAATGTCACAATAATCACACTTGAATACACCACATTTCAATTTTGCGGTCGGGAATTTTCCAACCCTTAAAAAAATAGTAAAACAATTGCAACAAACTTAAAACTTACAAAATTTACTAAAAATAGATCCCCCTTTAAGATTCTATAAAAATCTAGTAACACCGTTTTCCTGAATGTCACAATAATCACACTTGAATACACCACATTTCAATTTTGCGGTCGGGAATTTTCCAACCCTTAAAAAAATAGTAAAACAATTGCAACAAACTTAAAACTTGCAAAATTTACCAAAAATAGATCCCCCTTTAAGATTCTATAAAAATCTAGTAACACCGTTTTCCTGAATGTCACAACAATCACACTTGAATACAACACATTTCAATTTTGCGGTCGGGAATTTTCCAAATCTTGAAAAAAATACTAAAACAATTGCAACAAACTCAAAACTTACAGAATTTACTAAAAAGAGATCCCCCTTCAAGATTCTATAAAAATCTGTTAACACCGTTTTCCTGAATGTCACAATAATCACACTTGAAAACAACACATTTCAATTTTGCGGTCGGGAATTTTCCAAGCCTTGAAAAAAATAGTAAAACAATTGCAACAAACTCAAAACTTACAGAATTTACTAAAAAGAGATCCCCCTTCAAGATTCTATAAAAATCTGTTAACACCGTTTTCCTGAATGTCACAATAATCACACTTGAAAACAACACATTTCAATTTTGCGGTCGGGAATTTTCCAAGCCTTGAAAAAAATAGTAAAACAATTGCAACAAACTCAAAACTTACAGAATTTACTAAAAATAGATCCCCCTTCAAGATTCTATAAAAATCTGTTAACACCGTTCTCCTGAACATCACAATAATCACACTTGAATACACCACATTTCAATTTTGCGGTCGGGAATTTTCCAAGCCTTAAAAAAATTGTAAAACAATTGCAACAAACTCAAAACTTACAGAATTTACTAAAAATAGATCCCCCTTCAAGATTCTATAAAAATCTGTTAACACCGTTTTCCTGAATGTCACAATAATCACACTTGAATACAACACATTTCAGTTTTGCGGTCGGGAATTTTCCAAGCCTTGAAAAAAATAGTAAAACAATTGCAACAAACTCAAAACTTACAGAATTTACTAAAAATAGATCGCCCTTCAAGATTCTATAAAAATCTGTTAACACCGTTCTCCTGAACATCACAATAATCACACTTGAATACACCACATTTCAATTTTGCGGTCGGGAATTTTCCAACCCTTAAAAAAATAGTAAAACAATTGCAACAAACTTAAAACTTACAAAATTTACTAAAAATAGATCTCCCTTTAAGATTCTATAAAAATCTAGTAACACCGTTTTCCTGAATGTCACAATAATCACACTTGAATACAACACATTTTAATTTTGCGGTCGGGAATTTTCCAAATCTTGAAAAAAATACTAAAACAATTGCAACAAACTCAAAACTTACAGAATTTACTAAAAAGAGATCCCCCTTCAAGATTCTATAAAAATCTGTTAACACCGTTTTCCTGAATGTCACAATAATCACACTTGAAAACAACACATTTCAATTTTGCGGTCGGGAATTTTCCAAGCCTTGAAAAAAATAGTAAAACAATTGCAACAAACTCAAAACTTACAGAATTTACTAAAAAGAGATCCCCCTTCAAGATTCTATAAAAATCTGTTAACACCGTTTTCCTGAATGTCACAATAATCACACTTGAAAACAACACATTTCAATTTTGCGGTCGGGAATTTTCCAAGCCTTGAAAAAAATAGTAAAACAATTGCAACAAACTCAAAACTTACAGAATTTACTAAAAATAGATCCCCCTTCAAGATTCTATAAAAATCTGTTAACACCGTTCTCCTGAACATCACAATAATCACACTTGAATACACCACATTTCAATTTTGCGGTCGGGAATTTTCCAAGCCTTAAAAAAATTGTAAAACAATTGCAACAAACTCAAAACTTACAGAATTTACTAAAAATAGATCCCCCTTCAAGATTCTATAAAAATCTGTTAACACCGTTTTCCTGAATGTCACAATAATCACACTTGAATACAACACATTTCAGTTTTGCGGTCGGGAATTTTCCAAGCCTTGAAAAAAATAGTAAAACAATTGCAACAAACTCAAAACTTACAGAATTTACTAAAAATAGATCGCCCTTCAAGATTCTATAAAAATCTGTTAACACCGTTCTCCTGAACATCACAATAATCACACTTGAATACACCACATTTCAATTTTGCGGTCGGGAATTTTCCAACCCTTAAAAAAATAGTAAAACAATTGCAACAAACTTAAAACTTACAAAATTTACTAAAAATAGATCTCCCTTTAAGATTCTATAAAAATCTAGTAACACCGTTTTCCTGAATGTCACAATAATCACACTTGAATACAACACATTTTAATTTTGCGATCGGGAATTTTCCAAGTCTTGAAAAAAAAATACTAAAACAATTGCAACAAACTCAAAACTTACAGAATTTACTAAAAAGAGATCTCTTTTCAAGATTCTATAAAAATCTGTTTACATCGTTTTCCTGAATGTCACAATAATCACACTTGAATACAACACATTTCAATTTTGCGGTCGGGAATTTTCTAAGCCTTGAAAAAAATAGTAAAACAATTGCAACAAACTCAAAACTTACAGAATTTACTAAAAAGAGATCCCCCTTCAAGATTCTATAAAAATCTGTTAACACAGTTATCCTGAATGTCACAATAATCACACTTGAATACACCACATTTCAATTTTGCGGTCGGGAATTTTCCAAGTCTTCAAAAAACCACCTGCCGATGAAGTAAGTCAAAACATGCCCCTGGTCGTGGAGATAGTGGAAATTCTGATGCTCGTGATTCCTTGCAATAAATCTATTGAAAACAAAAACAAAGTAAGAACAAACAACGAAGAATTAAGAACATTCGTCACAAAAAGGACTAAAACAGAGATGCGTGTTGTGCCCATTGCTTTTTACAATAGTACTGGTAAAGGCAATGAAAAAAGCAAAAAAAAAAATATCAAACCACTACAAATCGGATTCTGGAAAATAGAAAGAATACGGCTAGCAGAGCTATTATTCACTGATGACATGGCAATAATGGCAGAAACAGAGGAAGACCTTCAACACAACATGGAAATATTGTACAAAGAACTAACGGAAATTAACTTGACAAAACGAAGACCATGATAATATCTAAGGAGAAGGAAAAACACGAAATAAAGCAACAAGGAAAGAAGTTTGAACAAGTTGAACACTGCAGATATCTAGGGATTATAATAGAGAGTAACGGAAAAATAGATGGCAGGAAAGATTTTTAAAATGCTGAAAATACACCATAACTTTGTGCCAAATCGTCGTAGGAACTTTGTTATTTGAGTCTTGCGCAGGTAATTGAACACATTTCAATGCCCTTTTGGTGAATCGAGTCGGCACATTTTTTCAAACTTGGTACACGTTGCCAAAGTTGCATGTTTTTTTGCCCAAAAACGTGTTTTTTTTTTGTTCGGGGGTTGAAGGGTTCGAAAAGGGGTCACCCCAATCTGAGTTTACCCCCTTAAAGTAGAGCCAAAATGGGATTTTTTCCCGAAAGAATCATCAAATTTGGTTCAAAAGTCACTGACTTATGTGCGAAAAACCTCCAAATGCACTTTTTTTTCAAACACCCATAACTTGGTGCCAAATCATCGTAGAAACTTCGTTGTTTGAGTCCTGCATAGGGAATTGATCAAATTTTAATGCCTTTATGGTGGATTAAGCCGATAATATTTTTACAACACCGTAGATATCGTCAAAGTTGGACATGGTTTCCAAAAAAAAAATGGTTTTCACTGGTGCGCTTTAGGGGGTTACGCTTAATTTCGGATGCATGACTTTAAAGAAGAAACTTTAAAGTTTTTCGCCCTCAAATATTCATCAAAATCGATTGAAAATACGCTGAGTTAGACCATGATAATATCTAAGGAGAAGGAAAAACTCGAAATAAAACTACAAGGAAAGAAGTTAGAACAAGTTGAACACTTGAGAGTAACGGAAAAGTAGAGAAAGAAATAGATGACAGGAAAGATTTTTAATATGCTGAAAAATACATTTTTCAACACGAAAGAAATGGCAAGCAACACAAAAATAGAAATCGTCAAAAAAGTTATAAGACCGACACTAATATATTATGCAGTGAATCTTGGACTATGGCAGGAAAACAAAAAATTGGATTAACGCGGTGTAAATATGATTTCTCAGAAAAATTGAGAATAAGAACAGAAAAGACGGAATAAGAAACCAGACATACAGAAATAAACTAAATATAAGACCAATCAATGATAAAATAAAAGAAGGTCAGATGAGACGGTTTGGACATATCTGCAGAAGGAGCGAGGAAAGAATTACCAAGAGAGTATATGAGGTAAGAGTAACAGGGAAAAATCATAGAGGAAGACCAAGAAAAGAGTGGAATAACACAATAAGAAAAGAGGCGAGGAGAAAATGAAGTTCCTGGGAAGAGCTTAAGGAACGGACAAAAGATAGGAAGAAGTGGAGGGAATACTATCGACCAGAATGTATATAAATGTAAATAATATGATGTAAAAAAAGCCTTACACCGAAAGGTAGAAAGGTGACTGATTAAATAAAATAAAATAAATTTTAACATTAAATTGACTTCATATCAGAAATATACTAATATAATTTTTTCGTAAAAAAATCCACCTTCGATCATGAAAATAAATATACGCAAAATTGATTCATTCCATATGGAATGATACTATTTCTGGTTCAAACTATATTTTTTTTAGCTGAAAATTGAAATTACTACCGTATTTTTTGCAAAAAAACTCATGTTTGTGTTATTTTTAACATTTTTTTTCACATGTAAAGTTGCAGGTTTCAAAAACTATTCAGTTATTCTTGTAACTAGACGTTTAAAATTATGGATTGTTTTTTTACTTTCTCCGTTACGAAGTACGAGAAAGTATTGTGATCGTGATTTTTTTTTCAAAATTTTTTTTTACGGAAATATTTGTTTTGGGGTCCCTAGATGCCATTTCAACAATTTCTGAAAAAAAAAATTGTGTCTGTGTGTGTGTGTGTGTGTGTGTATGTGTGTGTGTGTGGGTGTGTGGGTGTGTGGGTGTGTGCCTGTGTGTGTGTCTGGCTGTGCGCGCTGTATCTCAAAAACTAATAGAGCAATTGATATGAAACTTTGAACATACGTCTTATTTGATAATCTGAAGAACTGAAAGCTTTTGGTAAAATTTCGTACACCGGAAATGGGTGTTCACCTTAACTGTTTTTTGTTTTTTTGCCAATATTTTCTTAAACATAAAAAAATATCCTACAAATATTTAAACAAACATTAAAGACAACAAAGAAATGAGCATCTTTTGCTTGAAAACATTTTTCATAAAATCATTTTTATTCATGAAAAAAATATTTTTTTTTTGGTTTATAATTATAAAAATATAATAGTTATAGCAAATTTATGTTAATAATAATTGTAGAGAATGCTAAAATGAACAACTTATAATGAATTAGTTTTTTCGAAATCCCTTTAGTCAGTTTCATCCGAGTTTACATAACGCTCGATGTACATTTAAAATATGATTTCAATTGAAAATAAACCATGAAAACGTAAATATAAATGGCTATGATACCATCAAGTCGGAGAAAGTAATATGATGGCCACATCACAATTTTTTTGTATCAATGAAACAAGCCAATCAAACTTATTTTAGGTTCGATAAACTTCAAAAATCAACCTTACTAATGTCCATTATACACCAACTTGGCACCCCTCTAGAGGGGTTGAAACTTTGCAACAAAAAATCATCAGTGACTGTTCATCGACTTTGCATCCCTTTTATCTCCCTTTACACCCCTATAATGGTATTCCTAATTATTTTTTGTCCCAATTCTCTACGGCTAGCCGTTTTCTCAAACAAAAAACCGGATACGGGTTGTCTGGTACACCCTGTATACTGAAATGTTAGAGTTTCTATTCTGTATTTGAATCCTAATCATTCTTTTTTATGTTTAATAAGTTCGTTCCATCATAGCTTAGCATCAATAGTTATTCCGAGATTCTTTGTATTCTTTTGGTACTGTCGTTCCATTGACATATAGCTAAAAAGGTTGTAAACGTGAAATTTAGATGCCTAGATTTAAGTTCATTGAGTTTCATCCTGTATTTTTTGGTCCTAACGATCAAACTTCTGGCATCTTGAAAAGTTGCAAAGTCAACAGTAAAGAGGATTTATGGGTTAAGTTAAAGTTAAAACGAGGTGGGTGAGCCCTATCCCCACCTTACTAAAATTTGTTGATGCAAAAACTTTGAAGGGCATTTGTTTGCAAAGGGGGTCACTCAAAGGAATGGTACCGATTCCACGCGAAGTCTGGTTATCTGGCCAGCAAAATTTTCTAATTTGACTTTTGTCCAGTTGCGAATCGACCACTGGGCACCGGCGTCTCCAAACCATCGGCGTCCCGATGCAACTGCCTATATTGCCTATATTAGTTATGTGATCCATTTAATTGGTTGAATATTTGTGATGGGGTATATAATGTACTTCCAATTAAAGAAAATATTAGATTTTATATTGCCTTGTGGATAATCCGACCCTGGTAGCAATGTATAAAAGTATGGGAACCCCTAATTTGAACAATTAGTCAGTTTCGAAATTTCATCGGAGCAACAGAATAAATTGCTGCAATCATCACAGAAATAAAGTTAGTAATCGTTTCCCTTTATTATTATTATTATTATTATTACACAGCATTTTCCGGAAATGAGAAAAAATCCCACAACACTACATTAACCACGAATCCGCAGCGATTAGAGGGGGATGCGATTTATTGTTGCCCGGAACACAACGAAACGCAAGGGGCGCCCATCCCCATCCCCTTTCACATCTCCCCCGCAAGAAACCCATCTAATTGAATAATACAAAACCCAATAACAATAACTCATTCCTAATTGGACCATTTTTAATTTGGATCCGGCCCATAAACATCCGACCCGATAATCCGTTTATTCCGGCCCCGCAGGCACTTCAATTTTTGACGAGCCCTTGATTCATCCACCTCGGACTGTTTATAATAAAATAATTGCGTTAGCGCTATTTTGCGACGGCAAAAAGCCCGCCATTATTCGGTTACATTTCCCCGTAATTTATTTATTTTCCATTTAATTTGCGAAATTTATCGGCCCCGCT
This sequence comes from Ocypus olens, assembly GCA_910593695.2. Lineage (NCBI taxonomy): Eukaryota > Metazoa > Arthropoda > Insecta > Coleoptera > Staphylinidae > Ocypus > Ocypus olens. Next base: position 8,694,991 of record OU343050.1, read on the forward strand.
CGGGTTAAATTCGTTTAATTATTTGCATTATTTATATTGGCGCAGCGCGTTTTCAATCAACTATCACTATAAAAAAATACGCTCGAAAGTTTTTGATTAAAGCTTTAGTGCCGAAAATAAACAAAATTCTGAGTGCACTTGACCGCACGCCCGCATCCCCGAAAAATGCACGCGATCCGTTTTTTTATTTGAGTGGATGAAATAAATACGAAAATTCGGAACGGTCAGGGAATAAACTGCCGATTGTGCAATATTAAATTGATATAAATTGAAACCATACCGCTATGAAATTGAATGGAAAATAACAACTGACACCAGTTAAAAGATGTAATATCATTTTGAAAAATTGAAAAAATAATTAAAAATTCAAAACAGATTAACCCTCGAAAAAAATATTTTTTTTAAACTAAAAAAAAAAATAGAATACGTATGATTAAAGGTTGTGGATATTTTAAATTGGATACCAACAGAAACAGTTGTAATAAAAAATAAATAAGTTTATGAAGAAGATGCAGTTGAGAAACCAATTGCTCTCAGAGACTTAAAACCTATCGGAATAATAGAATAATGTTTTAAATCTATAGCTATAAATATTCACAAATGTTTATAGTTCGATCAATGGATCTTTGCGTGTGCGTCATTGTTGACGTATTTACTTGCTAATTTATTTTATAATCTTAACGAGATATTGTAATTTTCATTTTATGTTAATATTTTTTCTATGATGACGCGTCCAACACTGTAACATTATATATGTATATTTTGCTGTAGTTCATGGAATAAAGATTATTGTTATTATTATTATCGAATACCAGTGGCGGCTCGTGAAAAATTTTGATGGTAGAGCATACACAATATATCTCACCGCCTCCTTTTTGAAGAAAGAAAAATCTATCATTAAAAACGTTCACTTGTTGCAGAAGCATTAAAAAATTAAATAAACACAAAAAATAGCCTGCATTAAATCTGTAATACCGTTCTTTGCCCGCGAAAATCAATTAAACGATTAATTGTATTTTGTAACCTTCTCTACATCTCCTTAATAATAATAATAAATCATCTTTATTTCTACAATTATAAATATAAATAAATACAAAGTATAGAAAGGATAATAAGTGCAATACTTGAAATTTGAAACTTACGCTTGGTTAAAAAACGGAAAATTATTCGTTGATCTTATCTACATCTCTTTAATTAGTGATGAGCGTTATCTTCACTAACTGCTACTTTGCAACCGTTACTAAGAAATAATAACGGTAACCGTTATTGAAAAATCCCACTAACGCTGATTTTCTCAAAAGTTATTTTATAAGGAACTCGATTAATTAACGAATCACTTCTTAGTAACAGTAACTCTTATAACCGATTGAATAACGAATCAGTTCTTAGTAACAGGAATCGATTCAATAACGAATCACGTCTAAAAAAAAACTCGAACAAATATTGAAAAGAATTTGATGTAAAATTGACAAATACAAAATAGGCCAGCGATTTCACGAGAAAATGTAATCCGTTTTAAAATTACAAGAAATTCTTCAAATTTTGACATTTAAATCCATAAAAGCCATTTTCTGACTTAAATAAACTCCTGGTATTACCACGAATAAACTATTATTATTATTATTATTATTATTATAAATCATCAAAATCAAACAACGCATTCGGCAGTTGTACAATTTCAAAAATCAAAGTCGCGAAAATCTTGGAAATTTAAAAACTGCTATTTTTGCATTAATTTCAAGAGAAAATTTGGAAATTCGTTTTAAAATAACATTAAATTCACCATATTTTGGTATTTGTATCATCAACATCGATCAACGCGTTGAGCAATCAAAATTGCAATTAAAATCTTTGGTCTTCTTCGTAATTTTGGCGTTTTGCGTTAATTTTTGACATATTCGAAAAGTTCACGACGATCGACAAGAAACCTAGACTCAAGGAACAGATTATTTGCCCCTCCCTAGGATCCGCCAGTGATGAACCGTTTTGAATAATACTAAATTCGCCATATATTGACATTTAAATCATTAAAATCGGACAACGCATTCGGCAGTTGTACAATTTAAAAAATCGCGATTTTGAAATTTTGGATTACAATTTTTGCATTTTGTGTTAATTTCAAGAGAAAATTTTCGTTTTAAAATGATGCAAAATTTGCCATATTTTGACGTTTGAATCATCAAAATCAAACAATTGGGCAGTTGTGCAATTTCAAAAATAAAAATTACGATTTTACAATATCCGAACTAAAAAAGTGAATTTTTTGCATTTTTTGTTAATTTCGCGTAAGCATTTCGTAATCCGTTGTAAAAGTACTAAATTTTCCGTATTTTGACGTTTGGATCGTCAAAATCTAACAATGCGTTCGGCAGTTGTGTTTTTTTAAATCAATATTCGATTTTCTATTTTCGAAGTTTGAGAACGTGCGATTTTTGCATTTTGCGTTGATTTCATGAAAAAGCAAAACTAATTTATTAAATATTTGGGGAAAACTAAAAATTACTAGTGGCAACACTCTTTGCCCGTAAATAAATCATCATTATTATATTAAATAATCTTTTTTTTGCATTTTTTATCGTATGGCCTGGATTTTGATTTTTTTTGACCTATATTTTTGACCTGCAGTATCGTTTTTTTAGTATAAATTTCTGATCTTTTAAACTAATTTTTCTTCATTTTCGATTTGTTTGTTTGTTTGTCTAGTTGGCAATTTATTTAGAGTTATTTTTGGGACTGAAAAGGCAAATTATTTTCCTTTTGCTTGATTTTTTAATTTTTTAGTCTGTATATTTTCATTTTTTAGACCAGGATTTTTTTTGCTTATATTTTAGATTTCTTTGTTCTAATTTCTAGAATTTTTTGTCTACATTTTTCATTTTTAGATTTTTTTTAGTTTTTTATCTTGGTTATTAATTTTAACGAGCGAATTTTTGATTGGTCTACACTCGAAATTTTTAACGTGAATTGTTAATTTTTATGGGCGATTTCTTTTTTTTGAGTTTTTGTACTAAATTTTTGATTGTTTGCCCTTCATTTTAAATTTTTTTAACCTGAATTATTGATTTTATGGGCGAATTTTTTTAATTACTTTTGAGTTTTTTATTTTGAGATAAAGTTATTTTTGGGGCTGAAAATGGCCAATTATTTTTTCTTTGCTTGAATTTTCAATTTTTTAGTCTGCATTTTTAATTTTTTACATCAGGACATTTGATTGTTTGCCTATATTTTAGATTTTTGGTCGTGTTTTTCATTTCTTTGTTCCAAATTTTGAAGGTTTTGATTTATAAACCAAAATTTTCGTTTTGTCCTGGTGTGCATTTTTTACTTTTGCTGAGAGTTTACAATTTTTCGATTTTTTGCTTATATTCTTAGTTTTTTTTACCTTGATTATTAATTTTAACAGCGAATTTTTTATTGGTTTATACTTTAGATTTTTAACCTGAATTGTTGATTTTTGTGTGCGAACATTTGGCTGGTATTTTCGAGTTTTCTTAACCAAAATTTTGATTTTTTGGCCTTCATTTTAGATGTTTTACCATGAATTATTGTTTTTATTGGTGATTTTTTAAAATTATTTTTGAGTTTAGACTTTCGGCAATTTACTTTGAGGTAAAGATTTATTTTTGGAGCAGAAAATGGCAAATTATTTTTCTTGTGCTTGAAATTTCAATTTTTAGCCTGCACTTTTATTTTTTTGGCCTATATTCTAGATGTTTTTGGCATCTAACCCAAAATTTTCGAATGTTTAGTTGAAATTTTCTCTTTTTACTTTCTCCGTTACGAAGTACGAGAAAGTATTGTAATCGTGATTTTTTTTCAAAATTTTTTTTTACGGATATATCCGTTTTGGGGTCCCTAGATGCCATTTCAACAATTTCTGGAAATTTTTTTTTTCTGTGTGTGTGTGTGTGTGTATCTGTGTGTGTGTCTGCCTTTGTGCGCTGTATCTCAAAAACTAATAGAGCAATTGATATGAAACTTTGAACATGCATCTTATTTGATAATCAGAAGAACTGAAAAGCTTATGCTAAAATTTCGTACACCGGAAGTTTACCTTAACTGTTTTTTTGTTTTTTGCCAATATTTTCTTAAATATGAAGAATATCATAGAAACATCTAAACAAACATTGAAGACAACAAAGAAATAAACATATTTTGCTTGAAAATATTTTTCATAAAATCATTGCTTTTTGAGAAAAAAATGTATTATTTTCTTTAAATTTTTGGTTTATAATTATGAAATAATTATATAATAATAGTTACAGCAAATTTATGTGAATAATAATTGTAGAGAATTCCAAAATGAACAACTTCTGAAGAATAAGTTTTTTTCGAAATCTCGTTAGTTTTTGAGTAAACCGAGTTTTTGAATTTGAACTATAATTTTTCCATGTTTTATAATTTTGACGTTTTAAACGTCAGTATACATTTAAAATATGATTTCAATTGAAAATAAACCATGAAAACGTAAATATAAATGGCTATGATACCATCAAGTCGGAGAAAGTAACATGATGGCCACATCACAATTTTTTGACTGCTTTTCTAATTTTTGCCAAGAGTTTTCAATTTTTTACCAATGTTTATAGTTCGTCTGTTACTCTAATTATTAATTTTTACGAGCGAATTTTTAATTGGTTTTTACTTTAGATTTAAATGAATTGTTGATTTTTATGAGCGAATTTTTGCCCGACATTTTCGAGTTTTTCGGTCCAAGGTTTTGATTTTTTTGCCCTATAATTTAAATTTTGCACACTGAATTTTTGATATTTTTGGCCTGAACTTGATTTTTGTATTAATTTTAGCTTATTTATTTAATTTGAAATTTTTTGTTTTAGTGTTTTTAATTTAATTATAGTGGTTGTTTTAAGATACTTTGATATTTAGTTAGAAAATACAGCCTGCGCGATTGTGTTTAAGGAATTACTTAATTTTCAAATATTTTTATTCGATTTGTGATTTTTTTTTCGAAAATTTTTAAATCAAAAGAATAATTTTTGCAGCGAATTTAGTTTTTTTTAGTAATTGTTAAATATAATACTTTTGCCCGGAATAAAACTGATCACCCGGCATAACTGGAGCTGTTTGGAAATTATGAAAAAAAATACGAACAATTTTAAGTAGTTGATTAGCAAGGCTTTCCGGGAAATTAAAGAATTATTTTAATTATTTGGAGGATACCACAGCACGATTAAATATTTTTCTAATTTTTTAAATGTACTACCTACATATTTTTGGAAAAACTTTTTTTTGTGCAAATTCCGAAGTCTTATCAGCGCGCCTTCTCTAATCCCAGTGTTGCCAGATTGGGGGGGTTTCCCAAAAATGGGGGTAAATTAAGGTTTTGGGGTATATTTTGGGAAACTTTAATCGATGGGGTATTTTTTGGGGTGGGTATTTTATGCGAGGGGTATTTTAGATTTTGGGGGAGTTTTATGAAATATTTGGGGAAAATTAAAAATTACTCCTGGCAACACTGCCATGGCCGTACCATAAGTCACCCCGCGAGCCGTCACTGGTGTATAATAATAGTAGTAATTCGAAAAAAAAAACTTTAGATTTTTATTAGATTAATCAAAATACGCAGTAATCTTATCAAGAAAAAAAAAATAGGCTTTAAAGAGTAATATATTGCCGGGTCGTAAGATCTGCCCCCTTGATGTAATATGTTTTAACCGAACTTAATCCGCAGTAGACAACGGACGAATGAAAAATTTAATCTTGATAAATTTCAAAGATTATTCTCCTGGAAATAAAGCCGTTTTTGCGATTTTTTTTCTTTATGTAAACTAATTATTGTAAAATCTCCCACTAAGCACGCCCCTATATAAAATTTAATAAACACTTTTACGACCGGGAACCCCCGGAGGCGACTCCTCGGCTCCATTCTTCGCGTTTTTGTTTACTCTCGCGGCCGGATTTGCAAATAATTTATCCGTTGTTTATATTTACTAAAGGATACTTGTTACAACAATGTCAATATTTTTTTAAATGTTTTATCGTGTACATTTTAGTATTTCATAAAAATTATAAATTTATTTACTAAAGGATACATTTATCGTATTTCATATAAATTATAAATTTCGAACTGAAATCAATGTCGGGGCGACAATATTCAGATGGAATTTAATTTAAAACGGCTGAGTATGATGGAAAATTTGCATGCTGACAGCGTCGAGATAGCGACTCCCACTCGTGATGTACGACTAGGAGGGGACAGATTTACGTTTCGATTTCTCATTATGTTATCGAATTTTCGAATTTGCGAGCGATGGACCGCGAAACGTATATTTTAATACGAATGTGGCGCCTCGCTCTCGTGGTAGTTGCATTACGCTTGGGAATAATTTGATGACTGTAATCAAGGCAGTCTCTGTATAATGTAAAATTCAACAGATCTTAAATACATTTGCTTTATATAATTAACCAGAACGAAAGAGTGCTCGTGGCCTTGAATTTTGCATTTAATTAGTAGTTTTGAGTAAATCATAAAAAAATCGTTTCTGCTGCTCAATACGAGAAACAAATATCCGAAATATACACTGGAGGAAAAAAAATGAAACACTTGAAATTCGTGAAATTTCGACCATTTTCAAATCGGCGTATTTTCAATAGATTTTGATGAATCTTTAAGGGCAAAAAACTTTGAAGTGTCTTTTTCAAAGCCATGCATGTGAACGAAAGCGTAACCCCTTCCACCCCACTCTAGCACCCCTGTGAAAAAAAAATGTTTTTTTCAGAAAACCATGTCCAACTTTGACGATGTCTATGGAGTTGGAAAAATTTTGTCTACCCGATCCACCACAAAGGCATTAAAATTTGATCAATTCCCTATGCAGGACTCGAAGAACGAAGTTCCTACGACGATTTGGTAGCAAGTTATGGGTGCATTTTGAGGTTTCTCAGCGACTTTTTAACCAAATTTGATGATTCTTACGAGAAAAAATCTCATTTTGGCCCTACTTTAGGGAGGTAAACTCAGATTGTAAGGATCCCTTTTCGAATCCTTCAACCCCCGAACAAGAAAAACACGTTTTTGGGCAGAAAACGTCCAACTTTGGCAATGTGAACCGATTTGGATAAAATGTATCGACTCGATCCAACAAAAGGGCATTGAAATGTGTTCAATTACCTGTGCAGGACTCAAAAACGAAGTTCTTATGACGATTTTTCCCAAAGTTATGGTTGTTTAAAAAAATTGCATCTTGTGGTCTTTTTATTTTTTCGCTTGGAGAGGCGTAGAGACCTCTCTTTGGGTGTGAGATAAACCCTCTCAAAGAGGACACACTTTGCTTTTGATTTCTCAGAAGATAGAAGTCGAGTTATGGCCATTCGAAAATTACCTAAATTTTTACAAATCTCAAGTGTTTAATTTTTTTCCGTCAGTGCAATTTTTTTGTTTTTATTGGTCGAATGGTGGTGTGTTAGGCCCACATTTTTATCCGACCCTACAGAGATCTTTTTTGACCTAAAATAAAGTTTTTTTTAATGGAGTTCCAAAAACTAACAATCTTATGAGTCAAAAACCACAAAATTCGCTATTTTCAAAGACCCATAACTTTGTGCCAAATCGTCGTAGGAACTTCGTTATTTGAGTCCTGTGCAGGTAATTGAACACCTTTCAACGCCATTTTGGGGGATCGAGTCAACACATTTTTTCCAACTCGGTACACGTTGCGTTTTTTGCCTAAAAACGTGTTTTTCTTGTTCGGGGGTTGAACTCCCTTAAAGTAGAGCCAAAATGGGAATCATCAAATTTGGTTAAAAAGTCACTGAGTTACGTGCGAAAAAACCTCAAAATGCACTTGTTTTTCAAACACCCATAACTTAGTGCCAAATCGTCGCAGGAACTTCGTTCTTTGAGTTCTGCAGAGGGAATAGATCACCTTTTAATGCCTTTACGGTGGATCGAGTAGACAAAATTTTTCCAACTCCGTAAACATCGTCAAAGTTGGACATGGTTTCTAGAAAAAACTTTTTTTTCACAAGGGCGCTACAGGAGGGCGGAACGGGTTACGTTCAGTTTCGCATGCATGACTTTAAAGAAGACACTTCAAAGCTTTTTTCCCTTAAAGATTCATCAAAATCGATTGAAAATACACCGAGTTATGGCGGTTTGAAAATGGTCGAAATTTTATGAATTTCAAGTTTTTTTCCACCGGTGTAGAATACAAGCAAGTAATTTTAAGCAATAATAATAAAAATTTATACAACACAGTTGGCACAGGTTTTGATAAGCGAGAAGTGAGCCATGACTTCCCAGCCGCTGATTTTGACGCCTCCACCATTATGACCCATGTCGATAAAATATTAATTACAATAAATTCAAAAAAAAACGAAATATAGCCTGAATATATAAATATTCAACCTGTTCGTAACTCTGCAAGCAAAATTATATTATATTTATATATTCAGGCTATATTTCGTTTTTTGAATTTATTTAATACTTTCTGCAACAAGTAAGGTTGTTTCTATTTTATTTATTATTAATTACAACTTTTTGGTTGCAGCCCCAACCCAATTCATTTAAATAGACAGAATGCTGAACACGAAAATCGTATTTAAAAATCGAATGATGATATTGTTATTCCCAAAAAGGGGTTGGCATCCCTAAAGGCATGCTTAAGTACGTAAAGAACTCTAGATTTTTAAATGACACGATAGATAAATAGTGGTATCGTTGATTTTTTTTTAAATAAGCAACTTTTGTAAGAAAATTAATGTTGTTAGAGGCACGGATTTTGAGTAAAATCTAATTAAAGTTGTAAACTTTATATTTTATAACTATAAACTTTTAAAAGTTTGTATTTAAAATGTCAGTTGGGCGTCACAATCATTACGATAATTACAATTGTTTCATCCTTCAGCCTTAAAATTACAATTTTTAAAGTTCAAGGCCCTCTGTACATGAGTGTTGGCGTGGACAGTCATGTTAAAGTTGGCATTCCAGGTATAAAATTAAGTTAAAATTTTGCCTAATTCAGAAGCTTTTGATATCTGAGTGGTATTAGCGGAATGTGGATACAATTTTAGATCTGCTCAACAAATGTATCCTCAAAAATATTCAGGATGTGCGTATTTCAAAATCTGTGTTCTTGGATTTACACCTCAAACGCCTTCTCGTAATCGATGAAATACAGGAAGATGTCCTTCACCTGAAGAAAACTTTCAGTTGTCGATGTGCCCTAAGCCCAAGTTTGTTCGATGTAGGCAACAAACTAGTGGTGAAAGGGTTCAAACTTTCAACATCTCCCCTTATAACTCTAAAATGACACGATTTTTGATCGATCTGAACGCTGGTATTATATGATGATCAGTTGTTAGGATGAGTTAGAACTAGTGGTGATAAAACCTTCAACCTTACTTTAAAATAATAGAAAAAATTGGTATATAAAATATGATCAATTGTTGGGACGAGTTAGAACTTCGTAATGCAGTACGATTACTATTTTTCTTATTGGCTATTATATCCAAACAATATGTTATTACCTAACACAATCGTTTGGTACAAAGCATTGATTAATGTTTATTGTGTCTCAGTTCCTATTTACATGAGGCTAATGAAAGGATTCTCATTTGTAGAGTTTACACATTGATATATCAAAGGAATTACGGCAATTGTATGATAACGCAGGGCTGAATTTAACGTCATCTAATCGGAAATCGGATTGCAGTAATTACTATTTGTGGTCGTATTGTTGATGTTCGAAGAATTCAACAAATTTCTAATTGGGATTACCAACGCGTTTGCTAAACTATGTAGTTTATTTTTAACATTTCAGGTAAATTGTTTAAATCTTGAGACTGAATTATTTCCAAATTTCCAACATGTTCACTAAAGTTCTTAATTAATCAACACAATGTATATAGTGCGCTTAAAGTATGGAATAAATTCAGTACAACTGAAATAAAATATTTTTAGAAAAAATCCTGGAAACATCTCTCAGAATCAAGAACAAAAATGGTGATTTGGCCATCATATTACTTTCTCCGATTTGATAATATAATAGTTATTCATATTTTAAATCGAGCATTTTACATGATCGTTTGAAACGTCAAAATTATGAAAGGTAAAAATGACAAATTATGTTTCAAATTCTAATAATCTTTACCGTAAGTTGTAAAAAACCTAAAAAAGTCCTGTTAAAAAATCCTCACAAAAGAGTTCTGACAACAAATATTTGAAAAAAATGTCTTGGAGAAACTGTTTTGGAAAATAAAGTCTTGAAAAAAGAGTCGAGTTATAAAGTTGTGAAAGAGTCGTGAAAAAAGTCTTGAGAAAAGTAATGCAAAAAGAATCCTGAAAAATTAAATCTTCATATAAAACACCAGAAATAAATGTCCTTAAAAAAACCAGAAAGAAGTCCGAAAAAGTCTCAAAGGAACGTCTTTAAATAAGTCCTGAAGAAACTCCTTATAAAATATCCTGAAAAAATGTCCTGTCTTAGTAAAACATTTTTGAAAAAAAACTGTGAAAATGTCCTTAAAAAAACATTAAGAAAGACCGAAGAAAATGTCCCGAAAAAAATCCCAAAAAGGGTCTTGAAAATAAGTCCTGTAAAATAATCCTACAAAAAATGTTCTGAAATATTGGATCTAAAAAACTCATGCAAAGAAGGCTTCCCGAAAAAATTATTCTGAAAAAATGTAATGAAGAAAATTCTGAAAAATATCCTGAAAAGAAGTCCTGAACAAGGAGTTCTTAGGAAAGTTTCGAAAGAGTCTCGAAAAAAAGTCGTGAAGGAACAGTCCTCGAAATAAAGTCTTGAAAAGAAGAGTCCTGATAAAAATCCGTGAAAAAAAGTCCAGAAATAAAGAGTTCTAAAATGTGCTGAAAGGAAGTCCTAAAATAAGTCCTGAAGAAAGTTCAGAAAAAGAGCCCTGATGAAATATAAATAAATTGTCTTGGAAAATTGCCCTGAAAATAACAAAAAATTAAAAATTAAAATTTCTGAAAAAAAGCATTGTAAAAAGTCATTAAAAAGATCTGCAAAAATCCAAAAAAGAGCTTTGAAAAAAGCTCTGAAAAATTCCCGCAAAAAGGCCTAAAATAATTCCTGAAATACAATTTTTTGAAAATAGTCTTTAAAATAATGCTAAAAATATCTGAAAAAGTCCTGATAGTTTTGAAATTTTTAAAATTTTAATCTTAATTGACCAATATTTTAAATTGTATTCTTTATGTATGTCTTTTTATTGTAACAATGTCTCTTTTATTCGGTAGATTTTAAGTTTTACTTGTAGATATTGTTTTAAATAGGCTATTATTTTTTAAAATTTTTATTTCATAATATTGTACACGCAAACATGTAAACATTTTATAAATTTAGCATAATTATTGAACATTTAATTATCAACTAACACCATCATTAATAATAACCTGACTAACCCATGGATGTTGTAATCATTCTTCTTGGAAATTAAATAAATTTCAATTTGAAAAAGGTCCAAAAAGAGGTCATGAAAAAAAATCTTAAAAAATGTATGTCATGAAAAAAAAAAATTCAGAAAAATATGTTCTGAAAAAAAAATCCCGAAAATAAGTCTTCAACAAAGGGTTCTTGAGAAAGTCCCGAAAACGTCTCGAGAAAAAAATCCTCAAAAAAGAATTTTAAAAAGAAATCCCTTTCAGGGAAAGTCCAAAAAATAAATCTTTCTTAAAAAGTCCTGAAAAAGAATCGTCAAAGAAAGGTCTTTTAAAAATGTCCTTAAAAAAAACATGAAAAAAGTTCTGAAAACATTGTCCCGAAGTCCCAAAAAAGGCTAAAAAACAAAAAAACTGTTAAGGAAAATATTCGGAAATACGAAATTTTACCAAAAGCTTTTTAGTTCTTCAGATTATCAAATAAGACGGATGTTTAAAGTTTCATATCAATTGCTATCAATTAGTTTTTGAGATACAGCGCGCACAGTTACAGACTGTTATGTAGAGAAAAAATGGTGATGTGGCCATCATGTTACTTTCTCCGACTTGATGGTATCATAGCCATTTATATTTACGTTTTCATGGTTTATTTTCAATTGAAATCAATATTTTAAATGTACATCAAGCGTTGTGTAAACTCGGATAAAACTGACGTTTAAAAAGTCAAAATTATGAAGGATGGAAAAATTATACTTCAAATTCAAAAACCAGTTTACTCAAAAACTAAAGGGATTTCTAAAAAAACTTATTCTCTGTAAGTTGTTAATTTAGCACAATTATTATTAACATTAATTTGCTGTAACTATTATCGTTTTATAATTATAAACCAAAAATTAAAAAAAAATACATTTTTTTCTCGAATAAAAATGATTTTATAAAAAAATGTTTTTAAACAAAAGATATTCATTACTTTGTTGTCTTCAAAGTTTTCTTAAATGTTTTTGTGATATTTTTCATATTTAAGAAAATATACAGTCAAGGTAAACGCTTATTTCTGTGTACGAAATTTTACTAAAAGCTTTTCAGTTCTTCAGATTATGAAATAAGACAGATATTAAAAGTTTCATATCAATTGCTTTATTAGTTTTTGAGATACAGCGCACACAGTGGGACACACACACACAATTTTTTTTCCCAAAAATTGTTGAAATGGCATCTAGGGACCCCAAAACCGATATTTCAGTTAAAAAAAATTAAAAAAAAAATCACGATCACAATACTTTCTCGGACTTCGTAACGGAGAAAGTAAAATAGGGAGTTGTCATTAAAATAAAAATTGATGGCGTCAGTACTCGAAAACAAATGACTGAAAATCGACTTTTATGCAACAATAATGTACGTATTTTAATATGTGTATTTTTATCAATGAAAATCGACCTGTTCGAGGATTTTTTCCAAAAATATTTTATTTCGATTTTACTTTAACAATATAACATATTATAAAATTATGCTAGTTTGTTAATCTGCCAAATGGCTATCGACCAGAGGTCTTTTTGCCTATGGGATCTTATTTTACTACGAAATACTAAAATGCCAACGGGCAATGTTTTATATCATTAAATTTAATTATCGTCAGTGTGCCTGCTGTTGGCATCAAGGAATTATTAGAATATTCACTGTTTACAAATAAATATTGGCCAAGAGGATTATTTATCTCCACTTATTCATCTTTCTTAATTTACCAAAGGAGGGCCGAGATATTGTTTTAACCCGTCCGCAAATATTTGCTCAGCATTTGAATTTTAAAAAGGGGGAAACCGCGCTCTCTTTTGTTTCTCCAAAGGTAGTCTGTTGGATAATCGCGCGGAAAATGTAAACGGATTACGAACTTAATAAGCCGCCTACATAAGTACAATTTAAGTAATCTTTTATTTAAATCCGGCGAATAAATAGATTTCGGAAGCACTCCTTTTAAGAATTTAAATGACTGAATTGTTATTACTCATGTAAATTCAACAAAATTCGTTATTTATTTCGTCCCTCAACGAATAGTTATAACATATACATAAATCTCTTAAAAAACTTATTGCGACGCCGTTCTATTTTCTACGGATGGCATCACTTTACACCGACTAAAATATCTCGCGGAAGGGTCTAGCTCATACGTAAGTGTGTCCTTATTTTTCAGTTAAAAGCAATTTGGTTTAATGTATTTTATTACTGAAGAATCAATCTGTGCTTCTATAGTAAAACATTTTAGATTTTCGGCGTTTATTTAAATTTTATTTAATGTTAAAAATACCTATTTTTTAACACTAAATTATACATTATTAGAAAAATTAGAAAGCAACATTCAACCTTTATGTAACTCTGTGTAAAATATTATTATTTATTTATTTGTGTATTTTATTTATTTATTAACTTTACATATCCTGTTAATATATGTGCAAAACAATATATAAATAAAGTTAATCACCCAATAATTTTTTTTTCATTTTTATCGATCTCGCCACAATCAGTGCCAAAAACGCTTCATTTTTTGAACTGGTCGAACAGCAACCAAGTTTACAATACAATTTTTGCTTGCTTTGTATTTAGCTGAAATATAGTAGTAGTAAAATAATTTATTGAAATCACACATACACACTCTGAAATATATTTTCAGGCATTATTATTACAAATCCACACTTTTAACAATGAGCTATTTATTCGGTAGCTCCGTCCCATGCATTCAATGTTTCAATTTTGTTAATAAAAATTGTAACAAATACAACTCGATGTATTGATGACTAGTGTTTCGTGGAACAAGCAACGAACGTCAAATATTGCCCGGTGGGCGAACGAGTATGTTTATGGATGTAAATCATCGTTCAGATTTTGGATAAATATGTCGAGCGGGCTTTAAATGCGAAGCCTCAAAATATTTACAACAGGATTACGTTTTGTCGCTTTGGTGCGTGTGATGTACGCCGCCATTTATTTCACTACCCGTTTGCGCAGGAAATTAAATCCACTGACAGGTTTAGTAGTAGTTACTGATATACACACGATTTTTATATTGATGTATCAGACGTAATAAATATAACGATAAAGTAATAATAACAATTTCCATTTCTTGCTGGTAAATATTTAAGCACATCACCAAACCATTGTGGATGCGTACTTGTGATTGCATACGATACACCCCATTCAAGGAGGCATAGCAAACTAAAACTTTTTTTTTTGTTTAAAAGGAAGGATGGTTAACGGGAATTCGGGTTGAGGAAGTGCAGATGATTTTGGAATTGGCGTAAGCATCTAGCTATTTGGCCACTAAGGTTTTTGAGATTTCAATTTAATGATGAATGTGACATACACTAAACATCCATGGACCTGCACGGCCACTTCTTAGTTTCAAAAAAGTGACCGCACGGATGGGATTCGAACCCACGATCACGAGGCCCGTGGACAGGAGCTCTACTCACTAGGCCACCGCGGTCCCAACTAAAACTTATTTTTAATAGATATATAAAGAGAGAGAATACATTTATTAAGGCATTTACAAATGACCTCAACAGACAATTGACCAGAGGTCTTTCAGCCCACATATATAACTGATGAAGCCTATAATGAAGCCAAAGACCCATAGAGTAACTACACAAAATTTCAGCCCGATAATTTTAGCGTTTGGCTTCGGGAAAAATTTTATGTACAGACATTAAATGATCATATATCTGTGTAGTACTGGAAGCTTGTAGCGTTTGCTTTGTAACTTCTATTTCCATCTGAAACGTAATATTATTTCAACAAACTTTTATTCTTTGTGCGTCTTGCTATTCATAGAAAATGTTTTGATCTATACCTCAACTCGCCGTAATCCATCATCACCGAGATAAAACAAACAGCACAGACAAAGACGCGTTACAGAAACATTTTCCTTTAGCAAGTATCCCTCGATGAATAGCATGTCCACTAATTACTTATACAAAATGGAATCCCCCTCCCGAAATCCAATAGAGGAATATCCGGCGAGCTTAAGCAGCTGAGCCAATTTATTTAATAAACAACACCCCGCAGAAGTCTTTGTTTCGATTCTCGGCCGTTTCGCTGAATAATACACCGCTTCCCTTATCGCGTATAAATAAAAAATCACCAACCTAATTTATTTATCAATGGCGGATTAACATATTTAGTAGATATTTTATCTGGAATTAGACACGAAAGTGCATGCATTCGCCCGATTATCGAGAGAGACAGACGCGGAGATCGATAAGCGCGTTCACCTGTTATTCCGTGTTTCCGCTACTGTGTGTGTGTCTATTTATGGTAGCGACAACGGTTTTATGGGTCCCCTTAAGCACTAAAACGTATCTAAATTGTCGAAGGAATAGGAAAAACACGATTTCATAGTAGAAACATACATTACTGCACTGTAACTAGAAAACTAAAAAAAAATCAATTGCTTATTGATAATGCTTGCATTGTGTAAAAAATTATGGTAATCGAAATTTTTGAAAATTAACGAAAGCTGCAAAAGATGTAGACCATTAAACTCCAAATGCAGACTATGGTATCTCTTAAGAATAGGACCGCATCTTTACGCGACTTATACATCCTGACCACATCGGCTCCACAAAAGAGTGCCCCTTCAAGTGCCTAACACTAGTCTCTTCGCGGAAAAGATGCAGTCGGTATAAACACAAGTGCGTGAGCGGTGCGATTCCACACTTACAAAAAGCACGTACAAAATGCACGGCGCGCCTTGAATCATGAAATTTTCATCAAACAGATAAATGCCCATTTACAAGTGTCAGAAACGACCATTTTTAACTGCCAAAAATGAGAATTTACAACTGCCAAAAATGGCAATTTTTAACTGCTAAAAATGACAATTTCAACTGCCAAAAAGGCCAATTCTCAACTGCCAAAAAGGCCAATTTTCAACTGCCAAAAAGGCCAATTTTCAAGTTTCGGATTTTTTGCCATTTTTAACTGCCAAAAGTGATAATTTTTAACTGCCAAAAATTACAATTTTCAACTGAAAAAAATGACAATTTTCAACTGCCAAAAAGGCCAATTTTCCAGTGTCGGAAACGACCATTTTAAGTTGCCAAAAATGACAATTTTTAACTGCCAAAAATGACAAATTTTAACTGCAAAAAATGCCAATTTTCAAGTGTCGGCCACGACCATTTTTAACTGGCAAAAATGACAATTTTTAGCTGCCAAAAATGACAATTTCAACTGCCAAAAAGGCCAATTTTTAACTGCCAAAAAAGCCAATTTTTAAGTGTTAGAAACGACCATTTTTAACTGCCAGAATTAACAATTTTTAACTGCCAAAAATAACAATTTTTAACTGCCAGAAATGACTATTTTTAACTGAGAAAAATGGCAATTTTAAGTGCCAAAAAGGCCAATTTTCAAGTGACAGAAACGACCATTTTTAACTGCCAAAAATGAGAATTTTTAACTGTCAAAACGGCGAATTTGAAAGTGTCAGCAACGACCATTTTCAACTGAAAAATGACAATTTTCAAATGCAAAAAATGAGTTTTCAACTGCAGAAAAGTCAATTTTCAAGGGCCGGCCGCGACCATTTTTAACTGCTAAAAATGACAATTTCAACTGCCAAAAAGGCCAATTTTTAACTGCCAAAAATGACAAGTTTTAACTGCCAAAAACGACAGTTTTCAAGTTACAGAAACGACCATTTTTAACTGCCAAAAATGACAATTTTTAACTGCTAATTTTAACTGTCAAAAATGACAATTTCAACTGTAAAACGGTCAATTTTCAACTGCCAAAAAGGCCATTTTTTAAGTGTCAGAAACGACCATTTTTAACTGCCAAAAATGGCAATTTTTAACTGTCAAAACGGCGAATTTCCAAGTGTCGCAACGACCATTTTTAACTGCCAAAAGTAACAATTTCTAACTGTCAAAATGGCGAATTTGCAAGTGTCAGCAACGACCATTTTCAACTACAAAAAATTACAATTTTCAACTGCTAAAAAATTACAATTTTCAACTGCAAAAAAGGCCAATTTTCAAGTGTTGGCCACGACCATTTTTTAACTGGCAAAAATGACAATTTTTAACTGCCAAAAATGACAATTTTAATTGCCAAAAAGGCCAATTTTTAACTGCCAAAAATGACAATTTTTAACTGGTAATTTTAACTGCTAATTTTAACTGTCAAAATGACAATTTCAACTGTAAAACGGCCAATTTTCAACTGCCAAAAAGGCCATTTTTTAAGTGTCAGAAACGACCATTTTTAACAGCCAAAAATGGCAATTTTTAACTGTCAAAACGGCGCATTTGCAAGCGTCGCAAGGACCTTTTTTAACTGCCAAAAGTGACAATTTCTAACTGTCAAAACGGCGAATTTGCAAGTGTCAGCAACAACCATTTTCAACTGCAAAAAATAACAATTTTCAACTGCAAAAATGACAATTTTTAACTGCAAAAAAGGCAAATTTTCAAGTGTTGGCCACGACCATTTTTAACTGGCAAAAATGACAATTTTTAACTGCCAAAAATGACAATTTCAATTGCCAAAAAGGTCAATTTTTAACTGCCAAAAATGACAATTTTTAAATGGTAATTTTAACTGCTAATTTTAACTGTCAAAAATGACAATTTCAACAGTAAAACGGATAATTTTCAACTGCCAAAAAGGCCATTTTTAAGTATCAGAAACGACCATTTTTTACTGCCAAAAATGGCAATTTTTAACTGTCAAACCGGCGAATTTTCAAGTGTCGCAACGACCATTTTTAACTGCCAAAAATGACAATTTCTAACTGTCAAAACGGCTAATTTGCAAGTGTCAGCAACGACCATTTTCAACTGCTAAAAATAACAATTTTCAACTGCAAAAATGATAATTTTCAACTGCAAAAAAGGCCAACTTTCAAGTGTCGGCCACGACCATTTTTAACTGGCAAAAATGACAATTTTAACTGCCAAAAAGGCCAATTTTTAACTGCCAAAAATGACAGTTTCTAAGTGTTAGAAACGACCATTTTTAACTACCAAAAATTTTTAACTGCTAATTTTAACTGTTAAAAATGATAAATTCAACTGCCAAAACGGCCAATTTTCAATTGCCAAAAAGGCCAATTTTCAACTGCCAAAAAGGCCAATTTTCAACTGCCAAAAAGGCCAATTTTCAAGTGTCAGAAACGACCATTTTTAACTGCCAAAAATGGCAATTTTTAACTGTCAAAACGGCGAATTTGTAAGTGTCGCAACGACCATTTTTAACTGCCAAAAGTGACAATTTCTAACTGTCAAAACGGCGAATTTGCAAGTGTCAGCAACGACCATTTTCAACTGCAAAAAATAACAATTTTCAACAGCAAAAAGGCCAATTTTCAAGTGTCCTCCACTACAATTTTTAACTGGCAAAAATGACAATTTTTAACTGCCAAAAATGACAATTTCAACTACCAAAAAGGCCAATTTTTAACTGCCAAAAATGACAATTTTTAACTGCCAAAAATGGCAATTTTCAAGTGTCAGAAACGACCATTTTTACCTGCCAAAAATGACAATTTTTAACTGCTAATTTTAACTGCAAAAATAGACAATTTCAACTGCCAAAACGGCCAATTTTCAACTGCCAAAAAGGCCAATTTTCAACTGCCAAAAAGGCCAATTTTCAAGTGTCAGAAACGACCATTTTTAACTGTCAAAAATGACAATTTTTAACTGCCAAAAATGTCAATTTTAAATTGTCAACAAGGCGAATTTTCAAGTGTCGGCAACGACCATTTTTAACTGCCAAAAGTGACAAATTTTAACTACGAAAAAATGACAATTTTCAACTGCAAAAAATGACGATTTTCAACTGCCAAAAAGGCCAATTTTCAAGTGTCGGCCACGAGCATGAGCATTTTTAACTGCCAAAAATGACAATTTCAACTGCCAAAAACGACAATTTTAAACCCAAAAATCAACACGTTTTCAAAAACTAAAGTTTTTCTTAAAGGTACATAAGTGTGTTATGATAGCATCGAACTTTTTAAAGAATTCAATCATATCGATATTATTTTATTTTTCTATTTTTTCTTTGTTCAATAATTTCGACCAATTTTAAAAAAATTCATAACTCACGCAGAAATTGGCAGAGTTAGTTAGTTTTAAAGGTAAATTAATATTATATCAGTATTTATTTTTTAGCCAAAATATTAATTTTCAAAAATTCATAACTCACGCAAAAATCGACTTAATTTCAAAAATCAAGGTTAATTTTAAAGGTAATTGTATTATTATTTCATCAGAGTTTTTAAGGAATTCAATCATATCGATACAATTTTTTTTCTTCTAGTTTCTCCTTGTAAAAATAGTTGACCACTTAAAAATTCATTTTTAAAAATGCATAATTCCAAAATCAAAATTTATGTTAAATCTTGTGGATATAGTAAACATTTCGAGCATTTGAGTATTTATTTTCTCTAAATTTGTTCACTTGTTCGACAACTTACAAAAAATTATTTTGAAAAAATCATAACTCAGGGAGAAATTAGCGAATTTTGCAAAAATTTAAGTTAGTTGTAAAGTAAAACTATTCCAAAATGTTTGTGGAGTTCAATTATAGTACTATTTATTACTTTTAGATTTTTTTTTTGTTGGTCTTCAACAACTAAAAATATTAATTTTCAAAAATTCACTCAATTTCAAAAATCAAGGTTAATTTTAAAGGTAAATTCAGAGTTTTTTTATGGAATTCAATCATAGGGATATGATTTTTTTTTTCTAGTTTTTCCTTGTTTAAATATTTGACCACTTAAAAATTCGTTTTTAAAAATTTATGACTAGAGCAGAAATTGAGACATTTTCAAAAAGTGTATATTAAGGTAATTCCATCATATAAGTATTTACATTTATTTGTTCAATTGTTCGACAGCTTAAAATATTACTTTTCAAAAATTCATAAGAAATTGTCAAATATAAAAAAAATATATAAGTTAGTTGTAAAGATTTTAAAATTTTTGTGGAATTCTTTTATATCACTATTTATATTTTTAGATTTTTTTTTCTTCTACCACCAAAAATATTAATTTTCAAAAATTCATTCAAATATTTAGGAATTCAATCATATCTGTATTTATTTTTGTTTGAATTGGTTTATTGTTTTACCTTTGAATATTAGGCAATTCGTACGCAAAACGTACGCAATTCGTACGCGAAACGTACGCAAAACGTACGCAAAACGTACGCAATTCGTACGCGAAACGTACGCAAAACGTACGCAAAACGTACGCAAAACGTACGCTGAACATTATGTTAAAATAAAAGATTTATTCCGTACTTCGTATTTTCATATTTTCTGTCGGAATTCTAATGGAATTAGGTTGGCTATCTGGCGGAAATATTATGTGATCAGATGGCAACGCTGCCCATAGCTTAGAGCAGTAGTATGCATTCCGATTCTAAGCACCTTTATGCGATTAATACACTAAAGGAAAAAAAAATGAAACACTTGCAATTCATGAAATTTTGACCATTTTCAAACCGCCTTAACTCGATGTATTTTCAATAGATTTTGATGAATCTTTAAGGGCGAAAAACTTGGAAGCGTCTTCTTTAAAGTCATGCCTACGAACTTAAGCGTAACCTATTCCGCTCCTCTCCAGCACTCCTGTGAAAGAAAACGTTTTTTCAGGAAACCATGTCCAACTTTGACGATGTCTATGGAGTTGGAAAATTTTTGTCGACTCGATCCATCATCAAGGCATTAAAATCTGATCAATTCCCAATGCAGGACTCGAAGAAAGAAGTTCCTACGACAATTGGGCACCAAGTTTAATTAATCAATATTTTACGACAATCTCAGTGTGTATGATCTATAACAAGAATGTAAAATTTAAGCCCTGCTGATTAATTTTTCCGGTCACGCCTGCACGATAAAAACATACGTACAAAACTGAATTAAATTTTTAATTCGATTTATGTAGATTCAAAGTAGTTTTTCTTAGGAAGTAAAGCCGTTTAATTCTTCTATTCTATGTATTAAATATACAAATTTCAAGTAGAAACAATTTTTAAACGTAACTGCACTATAAAATTTGCTTACAACTTTAAAGATAACATTAATTATCTTCAAATACGGACTAGCATAGACCATTAACCATAGAATTGCGTGTGCACTGTTAAGATAAATGGATTATTTTTTCACAGTGGAACCCGATACGGCCACTTAATTTAAATATAAGCCGACCGTTATCTCTCTGCATCGTTGCATGCCGTGCACCATTTGACCATTTGCTATTTTTCATACGTGTCTCGGGAAAAATAAAAAGCGACCAGGTAATGGGCCCGTTTTGCTGGAAATTGAGACCATGTTAGGTTAGTTGCAATCATGTATACTCAATTTTCAGGAGTATTTTCTATAAACCCCTTATAACGGGTGTTGACTTGCAATACGCTGCATAGGGATTTTAAAGATGTTCCAATGAGGGAACTACGAGCAATCGCCCTCGAAATTATTTTTTGTTATAAAATCAATACTTTCACAATTAAGTCAAAATTACTTTGAATACTATATGGACTTTTACTTTTGTGAATTGGAAATGGTGGATGCGCCGGGGAAATCAGTGACTAAAAATTCATTGCTAACTTCTCGTCAGTGTTTTCCTTACCTACCAAATAATGGTTGATCTCATTTTAAAAATTATTTTTCTTTATCATGTTATTGAACAATTATCTACAGATAAGCAGATAAATTATTGTTAAACTTTTAAAAAAATTCAACTTTCATTTTTACCGTTCTGGAAGGCAGAAAAATAATAAAACAATGTTAGTTCATTTATACACCAAATAAGGACTTTTCGAATAAACTTGGTGTTAGCTGAGTTAAACTACAACTCATTAATATTTATTTATGTCAGCTTAAAAAGGTTAGGATAAGACAATAAGCGAGTTTTTTTTTTTCATTTTAAAATTTATTTAAGTTTTGTTTAATTTTATTAGTAGTGGTTGTAAGCGTTTATTGTACTTATTAAATATATAATAAATAATAAATACAATGGCCATCGACCGAAGTCCTTCAGCCAATTTTATTAGTATTTATTATTGTTAAAATGAAACTAATCGGTCAGATTAATTTATCACGGGGTCTTTTGACTGCTTAAGCCTTAGTAAAGGACGAAGCTTCAAATTTTAACAAGATGGAGTTGTTGAAGTTCATAAAATGAGTGATTGAAACTTTTAACATTTTTTGTTTGTAACATTGTAACAAACAAATTACCCCATATCAATAAATAACAAAAAAATATGTAATCTATTAATCAAACCGGTTAAGTTTCCAGCATATATAACTTGAAGTCACACACATCCGCACAATAAAACTTATTTCGCACACCACCGGAACTTATAATTAAGTCCGAAGTCGAGCCAACAACAACTTTTCCCACCGCGAAAATTGTTCAACTATCGATCGTCCCTTTCCTGAAACGCGCACTCACTCACTCACACTACACACACATGCACATAAAAAGGAGCTTTTCATATCGCACGCGAAAGAAGTAAATATCAATTTTACATCAATCAATTCTGAATTTTCTCGAAATAATTACTGGAACACGCAACCGTTCTTCAATCTCGACTCGCAGGAATGGAATTAGCACAAGCCGCCTTTGTGAAATGAATTATAAAAGGGAAAGTTTCGTTAACTCACATAATCGCGATAAAGCTGTAAAATATCAGTTTTGTTAAATTACTTTTGATGAACTTTTAAGATTTTATTTATAAGCACGTAACACTTGGCTACAAAAAAATGAGTAACCAGTAACTCAAAACTGTAACTCTAAATAATTTATTTGGTTAGAACTTATTAACTAATTGAACTGTATTAATTTTTGCTGTGTAATTGGGTTTATTCTGTGGACAATAAAGTGTATTATTATTATTATTACAAGTAAGATCGTGGGCCATTTTTACGGCATGCGAGTTTCTGGCAATTCACCTGCCAGCAAAGAATTTGCAGAATGTATGTACTTGCGTTATTCTATTTTTAAATTTATTATTAATTTTATTGCGTGTTTTCTTATGATTTATAGTTTTCTTCAAGAATTGATTAAATTTTCTTTTTTTACAAACATCTTTATTAAAGAATTGTACAAGTTAATATACAGTTTTTGTCGCAATTCTTCATGGGCTATCAACCGGAGATCTCTTAGCCAAATAGTATTTACGTGTAATTCGCTTAATTAGGCTTAAATTTTCAAATCCCATTATATAATTCTCATTAAAAATAAATATCTACATATGCCTTTAAAAAAATTAACTAAAATAACTTAATTAACAGAATCCTTTCTTAACGCAGGCTCCTACTTTTAATTGAATACTAAGACGAAATCGAGTCCACCACTCCACAGTTATTTGTAAACATTAAAGCATTCGCGCCAGTATACTTAGTAGATCTACTTACGCTATTCAAATACCGAAAGCACAATGGAACCGTTTTCTTGGCGCGGCAATTTAATAAGGAGCAGAATTAGTTACCCGCTAAAAGGTTTGTTATCAGCCGCTTTAGAATTTAAAAGGAGCCGGGATATAATTACAAATCTTCTCCTTCCTCTCCACGTCCTGAAATAATAATTAAACACTCTGGTTCAACAACAACAATGTTAAGTCTTTGCAATAAGCCGGGAACGGCTTCACTATAGTTTCGTGAATGCGGATGACTAGACTAATAGATAACAAACGATTGAAGACAAGATTAAAATGTTGAACGTTTAAAAATAAATTTTAGGGCTACTTGTACATACAGGGTCTTCATTTCAAAAGGAGCCACCCTGAATAACTTTGGATCTGAAGTAGTTACGGTTTTAAGAAAAAACACGTCAATTTTGTTTTCGAGGGGGAACTTAAAAAACACTGTTTTTAGAATTTTATCTTTCACCCCTTCACCCCCAGCCACCCCATCTTTATAATTTCAAATGGCACCCCCTAATGTGCGATACCTCATTTTAAAGGGCATAAAAAATGCTATCCAGCAAAGCAAAAATAATTGAAATCGGTTCATTTGTTTTAGAGAGAGAGGGTATTCATTTCAAAATAAACCACCCTGAATAACCATGGTTCTGAAGTAGTCCCGGTTACAGGAAAAAAATATGTCAATTTTGTTTTTGAGGTGGAACTTGAAAACACTGTTTTTATAATTTTATCTTTTACCCCCTCACCCCCAGCCACCCTATCTTTATAATTTCAAATAGCATTCCCCATTGTGCGATACCTTATTTTAAAGAGCTTAAAAAATACTATCCAGAAATGCAAAAATAATTGGAATCAGTTCATTTGTTTTAGAGAGGGTATTCAATTCAAAATACGTCACCCTGAATAACTTTGGTTGTGAAGTAGTTACGGTTTAAAAAAAAAACGTCAATTTTGTTTTTGAGGGAGAACTTAAAAAAACACTGTTCTTAGAATTCTATCTTTCACCCCCTCACCCCCAACCATCCCGAC
Organism: Ocypus olens; assembly: GCA_910593695.2. Lineage (NCBI taxonomy): Eukaryota > Metazoa > Arthropoda > Insecta > Coleoptera > Staphylinidae > Ocypus > Ocypus olens. The sequence goes on from OU343050.1 coordinate 8,719,813, forward strand.
TTTAAAATTTCAAATGGCACCCCCTATTGTGCGATACCTCATTTTAAAGGCAATACAAAATATTATCCATCCAGCAAATAAAAAATATTTAATCAGTTCATTTGTTTAAGAAAGAGAGGGTCTTGGTTTCAAAACAAGCCACGCTGAATAACTTTGGATCTGAAGTAGTTACGGTTTTAAGCAAAAATACGTCAATTTGATTTTAGAGGGTGGAACTTGAAAAACACTGTTTCTATAATTTTTTCTTTCATCCCCAGCCACACAATCTTTGGTGTGGCATATTTTGATATGAATATCTCTGAAACAAATGAACTGATTTAAATTAATGTTTATTTGCTGGACAGTATTTTGTATGCCCTTTAAAATGAGGTGTCTCACAAAAGGGGATGCCATTTGAAATTATAAATATGGGGTGGCTGGGGGTGAGGGGGTGAAAGATAAAGTTCTAAAAACAGTGTTTTCAAGTTCGACCACAAAAACAAAATTTACATGTTTTTTCCTGTAACCGTGCCTACTTCAGAACCAGGGTTATTCAGGGTGGTTTATTTTGAAATGAATACCCTCTCTCTCTAGAACAAATGAACCGATTTCAATTATTTTTGCTTTGCTGGATAGCATTTTTTATGCCCTTTAAAATGAGGTATCGCACAATAGGGGGTGCCATTTAAAATTATAAAGATGGGGTGGCTGGGGGTGAAGGGGTGAAAGATAAAATTCCAAAAATAGTGTTTTTAAGTTCCACCTCAAAAACAAAATTGACATGTTTTTTCCTGTAATCGTGACTACTTCAGAACCAGGGTTATTCAGGGTGGTTTATTTTGAAATGAATACCCTCTCTCTCTAAAACAAATAAACCGATTTCAATTATTTTTGCTTTGCTGGATAGCATTTTTTGTGCCCTTTAAAATGAGGTATCGCATAATAGGGGGTGCCATTTGAAATTATAAAGATGGGGTGGCTGGGGGTGAGGGGGTGAAAGATAAAATTATAAAAACAGTGTTTTTCAAGTTCCCCCTCGAAAACAAAATTGACGTATTTTTTCTTGAAACCGTAACTACTTCAGATCCAAAGTTATTCAGGGTGGCTCCTTTTGAAATGAAGACCCTGTATAATAAATACGTGTGTAATAAAATTACACAAAAAGAAGCGACTGAAAGTGAAGCAGTTATTGGTGGAGAGGAAAGTAAAGTGATAATTTATGTAACCCCTTGAAAAATAGGACTGTAGTGTAGAGTAAAAAAGTTCTTTTCAAAGAGGCAAAAAAGAAATGCTACATTTCAATTACAATTATTGGTCGATTAAGTCTTCTACCGCCATCTGTCCGTCTGATGGGGAAACATTAATGAATTTTAACTATATTTTTCTCCAACACATCCGCACTCTAATGCAATAATTCTATTTTAAGATTAAAGACAGAATGACTGACTCACTTGAATTATTAAATTTCGTGATTTCGTGCGGGAGCTGTCAAAATATATAATAATAATTTTATTTTAAGATTAGATACAGAATGACAGATGTCATTGAATTATTCAATTTCGTGATTTCGTGCGGGAGCTGTCAAAATCTACTTAAGTTGCATCACTTTTACACAGCGGCTATTTTAGTTTGGCCGCTGGGATGGCGATAAAAACACAAGCACTCGAGGGCATAAATCTTACGTTTAAAAATTCACGATTTTGGTGATTGATGTTTTAGTAGTCTGCGCGACAACGTACTTCTTAATTCAATTTTCACCCCGACTCACTTCTCGACCGCTCAATAAGAAACGACGTCGCACAATGTGGTATTTTGGTCAGCAATTGTTGCGGTGATGGGGGAAGTCAAACAAAAAATTAACAATTACATCATAATTTTTCTAATGCTTTAAAACTCCCAAACCTGCTTTTTCAGATCTTTTGATGACGTACTAGAAACATATTGAACAAATCTGTTACGGTATTTGTTATTTTTTTATGGTGATCTCTTTAAAAGTCTATAAATAATATTAAATTAATTAGTAAATTTTGTAAATTTGCATTGGATTTGTTTCACACTTTTCTGGCAATTGGGAAAATTATAAAATAGCAACAATATAAGTAAATTTTAAAAGAATAGTTTTACACATTTTTGGCAATTGGAAAAATTTTAAAATATTTTTTTCTCGAATCAAATGCGATTTTATTTCAAAATCTGGATGAGAAATTTTAGTGAATTTTAAAAGAGTCTTCAACAATACTATATTCTGAGTAAATTTGAAAAGTTTGAAATGAGTAGAAACAGTTTTCTATTTGGAAAATGCTCAACTTTAAAAATAATTTCTGCTTCAATCATTCAAACACTATTAATATTATTATAATCAAGTGCGATTATTTCAAGGATTTAGTTGTAGATTTTTTTTTAATTGTTAGGAAACTTGAAGAAAAGTTGAAAAGTTTGGAATGAGTATAATTTGTTCTTCTATTTATTTGGCAGTTGGGAAAAAGCTCAAATTAAAAAAAAAATAATTTCGGTGCAAATTTTTCAAAATCCGTATTTAGAATTTTTACAATTTTCAAACAATACTAAATTCTGAATAAATTTTGGAATGGGTAGAATATTTTTCCTTTTTTTTTGGGAAATTTCAAAATTATTTTTACTCCAATCAAGTGCGATTATTTTAATATCAGGACGCGATATTTTACAGAATTTTCATTCAGTTTTGACGAAAAACGCATTTAAAACCAATTTTGAAAGTACGGCATGCGTTGCAATTTTTCGGCAATTGTGCAATTTCAAAAATGTTACTTGCCCGTATTATGCGCCATTATTTAAAAATCAGGATGCGGGATTTTAGTGAATCTTGAAAGAATTTTGAGAAAAAAAATGACCAGAAACTGGAGTCTATTTATTTTTGGCAGTTTGGAAAATGCTCAACTCCAATTTAAAAAAAAATATTTTCACTCCAATCAAGTGCGATTATTAATATTATTAAAATCAGGATGCGATAGTTTACAGAATTTTCATTCAATTTTGTTTAAGAAAGCATTTAAAATAATTTTTGAAAGTATTTCGTGCGTTGCAATTTTTCGGCAATTAGGCAATTTCAAAAATATTATTTGTCCGAATTATTTATTTATTTTTATTTTATTTATTCATTTACATACTTACCTATCATTTAGAATGCACAGTACAGTATTGTAGAGATACATTTGATAGATGAACAAGTCAATTGTTAAAAAAAAATACTGTGTAATACTGCAATTATTTAAAAATCTGGATGCGGGATTTGGGATTTCAGTGAATTTTGAAAGCTCTTAAATTATATTAAATTCTGAGAAAATTTGGAAAATTTTAAATGATCAGATACTGGATTCTGTTTATTTTTGGCAGTTTGGAAAATGCTCAACTGAAAAAATAATTTCCGCTTCAATCAAATGTGATTATTTCAAAAATTTGGTTGTCATTTTTTTTTAAATTTTTAATAAACTTGAAGAACACTTTTCTAGAAGTAAATTTGGAATTTTTTTAATGAGTATGATTTGTTTTTCTATTTATTTCGCAGTTGGAAAGATTCTCAAATTAGAAACAATAATTTCCGCTTCATCAACTGCGATTATTTCAAGAATTTCATTGTGGAATTTTATTTAATTGTTAAGAAACTTTAAGAACACCATGTTAGAAGTAAATCTAAAAAGTTTGGAATGAGTACAATTTGTTTTTCTATTGTATTTGGAAAATGCTCAACTTAAAAAATAATTTCCGCTTCAATCAAATGTGATTATTTCAAAAATTTGGTTGTCAAATTTTTTTTAAATTTTTAATAAACTTGAAGAACACTTTGCTAGAAGTAAATTTGGAAAGTTTTTAATGAGTATTATTTGTTTTTCTATTTATTTCGCAGTTGGAAAGATTCTCAAATTAAAAACAATAATTTCTGCTTCATCAACTGCGATTATTTCAAGAATTTAATTGTGGAATGTTATTTAATTGTTAAGAAACTTAAAGAGCACCGCGTTAGAAGTAAATTTAAAAAGTTTGGAATGAGTACAATTTGTTTTTCTATTTTTTTTTTATTGAATTTACAAAAATGCTCAAATTTTAAAAAATAATTTCTGTGCGATTATTTCAAAATCAGCATTTGGAATTCTTACAATTTACAAAGAATCCTTAATCACTTCGGAAAGTTTAAAATAAGTAGAAATTGTTTCGCAATTTTTTTTTTTCGTGAATTTGCTTCAATTACAAAATGATTTTTGCTCCAATCAAGTGCAATTATTTTCAAAATCAGGTTGCGGTATTTTTCGAAATTTGTATGCAATTTTTATGAATAAAACATTTAAAATAAATTTTGAAAGTGTGACATTACCATTTTTTTACACATTTTCAGCAATTTGGCAATTTCAAAAATCATATTTGTTCGAATTAAGCGCCGTTATTTAAAAATCTGTATGCGGGATTTTGGCGAATTTTGAAAGCATCTTAAAGAATACGATAGTCTGGGAAAATTTGTAAAGTTTCAAATGACCAGAAACTGGATTCTATTTATTTTTGGCAGTTTGAAAAATGCTCGACTTCAAAGTTTGGAATGGGTATAATTTGTTTTTCTATTTATTTGTCCGTTGGGAAAATGCTCAAATTTGAAAGATCATTTCGGTGCGATTATTTCAAAATCTGCAATTGGAATTTTGACAATTTTTAAAGAATACTTAATACTAAATACATTTTTGAAATATTTTTCCATTTTTTTTTGGGGGAAATTACAAAATTATTTTTACTCTAATCAAGTGCAATTATTTTAATATCAGGACGCGATATTTCACAGAATTTCATTCAATTTTGATAGAGAAAGCATTTAAAGTAAATTTTAAAGGTACATCATGTGTTGCAATTTTTCAGAAGATTTTGGTGAATTTTGAAAGCATCTTAAATAATACTTTATTCTGAGAAAATTTGTAAAGTTTCAAATGACAAGAAACTGGATTCTGTTTATTTTTGGCAGTTTGGAAAATGTTCAACTTCAAAAATAATTTCCGCTTCAATCAAGTGTGATTATTTCAACAATTTGGTTGTCGGATTTTTTTGAATTTTGAATAAACTTGAAGAACACTTTACGAGGAGTAAATTCAGAGAAGTTTGGAATGAGTATAATTTGTTTTTTTTTAAATTTATTTGGCAGTTGCAAAAATGCTCAAATTAAAGAAAAAATACCTAACATAAAAGTTTAAAATCGACAATTTTAATTGATTTTTTTCGATTTTTTCCATTTTCGAGTTTTCCTTGCTGACGCGTCACGGGCTTCAAATGAACATTTGTTACTGCGCAAGTACAATTTCTGAAGGGTCTTGAAAGGTTCAGTGACGTTTAGAAACACCGAATCGAACCAGTGGTTTCTTCAGAAAATCATGCCAAAGCCAATTTTTGAGCAACTTTTATAGTTTTTCACGTTTTCGTCAAAAATTTAAAATCCAATTTTAGTTGAATCCTACCAACTTGCACTCAAGAAGCATAGATTTGAAATTTGCGTTCAATTTGGATTGTTCGTTTAGCCACTACGGCCGTTCAACGTTCATCGACTATTTTCAAAATTTGTTAATGGTGATTTGCCAATTTTTCCTAGATGAAATTTTTAACGCCAATCCAATTACCTCGTTCTATTGATGAGAAAAGGCATTACATAAAGGTCTTCGATGATTATTAAAAAAATCATTTTTTTTTATTTTTTCCATTTTCGAGTTTTCTTTGCTGACGCTTTAATAGCTTCAAATTGACATTTGTTCTTGCGCAAGCACATTTTCTTAAGAGTCTTGAAGAGATCTTTCCAGTGACGTATAGAAACCCGGAATCGAACCTGTGGTTTCTTTAGGAAATCATTTCAAAGGGGTTACCCTTCTATAGCTTTTTACGTTTTCGCGAAAAAAAACATTTTTGTCACCTCACTCGAAACGTCCCCATTTCACCCTTAAATTTTCCAAACAATATCTAATTTTATGATAGAGATACATCTAGTAGGCTATAAAACATATTATATAGTTAGCAGATTCTTTTATTAATTTTAATCCATTTGGTTATTAAAGTTTACTTTCAAGTCTAAGAAAAGTATTTATTTACAGCGTTTGGAAACAGTTCGTCCATTCTTTATTTAATTCTTCACTGAGCGAAAAGTTTTATACTGCTACATCTATACATGAGGGGATATTTTCTAGTTTTATATTCAGTGGCTAATTTTCCTTTTTATATAAAAACCTCATGTTTAGTACGCCGTTAAATTCCTGGCATCGATCTTAAATTCCGCCTTCCTTTATGTTCTGTCTTATTGTTGGTTGAACGTGTTTTTGTTTCACTGCCTTAAAAGTTCTTTTTGTTTTCCATTCTTATTGACCCAAATTGTCTGCTGTTTTTGGTATTCTTACTTTTGTAAGGTTTATAAAAATGAGCTCTTTACAAGAAATTTCGTTGCGTGTTTCGGTTGTAGTATTGTAGCTCTTTATTATCTTTGCGGTGGATCCTGATGGTACAGTGATTCTAGTTTATCATATTTTTTCTAGATGCTAAAGGAAAGGTCTAAGGAACAACAGTATGTTTTCTTATATTTTCGTTTCAGAATATCAATGAGAGATAATAGAGGACGCCGTTATATTTATTTTATGATTATTAAAAAGTTCACTTTCGGATTTCTTACTTTTTCGAGTTTTAGTTGCGAACGCGTCACGGGCTTCAAATTGACATTTGTTATTGCACAAGTTTTTTGAAGGGTCTTGATAGGGTCTTTCCAGTAACGTATAGAAATCTACAATCGAACCATTGGTTTCTTCATGAAATAATTTCAAATGCAATTTTTAAGCAAAACTAAGAAGGGGGGTTTTTCAAGTTTTTGTCAAAAATTAAAAAATAGCAATTTTAATTGAATCCGACTAATTTGCACCCAAGGAGCACAGATTTGGAAACCGCGTTTAATTTGGATTCTTCGTTGAGCCGCTACGGCCATTCAAAGTCTGAAAAAATCAAACTTTTTGAAATGCCAACTTTTTTGCTATTTGGGCTAGCTGAAATTTTATAACGCTAATCGATTTTTTCGTTCTTCTGTTGAAAATGAATGTATACTTTAATGGTCTACGATGATTATTAAAAAAAATTACATTATCGAATTTTCTCTTCTTCAAATTGACATTTTTTTACTTGAGCAGTAACAGAATAAATTACATACAAATCGCAATTCACTGTAATCAATTTGATGAATCTTCGACACGCATCCCCCCTATCTCATCTGATGGGAATTAAAAATTTATTTTCCAGTAATTAAGTTATTCGAAAAGTTCGTTATTTATGTGGGGAACGAGAGAAAAAGTTCCGGGTTGCGGTGTGCTCGGTTCGTAATTCGATTAAACTTGTTCTTATTTTTGTGTTGTTTTCTCTTTATAATAGGGAGTATCTGGTGTCTAGGAACTATTAATTAAATTTTCCCGGCTTATACTCCGTGAAAATAGCATAGCCTATACCGGCTGGGGGAGCTTAACGTTGTGTTATTGAGTAATTACTGAACGGCGAGGGCGGTTCGGTGTGCTGAACTTACCTTCGATAATTCGATTAATTTTTGTATAGCCCTGTATGTTATAATTGTCACACTTGTAATGGCGATAGAAAAAAAAGGAAATGGATTCACAATTGTGAAGGAAATCTGATCTTTTAATAGCTGCGAAGCTATATGGTAATCTGTGGCAACTGATGATGGCATAAACAGGTGAGGCGACGGATCAGTTACATTTTTTCAAATATTTATATAGCCAATTGAATTATGGATTTAATAATTTATACTAAACACGTTATATTTACGCTTTTAATTTCAATCATATTATAAATGTACATATGTACATCAAGCGTTTTGTAGAATCGTTTAAAACGTCAAAATTACTAAAGATGAAAATGGTCAGTTTACTCAAAAACCAAAGATTAGAACATGAAAATTTTTGAAAAAATTCATGTCAATAGTCCAACCAATTACCCATTTGATCAATTTTTTCCAAGGTCATTCAAGGTTATTTCGACACTGAAAAAAATGAAAAGATTTTAAATCGATTTTTTAATCATTATTTTTATACTGACGAACGAGTCGATGAAAAATTCTGAAAAAAATTATGAAAATAGTCCACCTAATTAACCATTTGACCAATTTTGTTCAAGGTCATTTAAGGTTATTTCAACACTAAAAAAAAGTAAAGATTTTAAATCGATTTTTCAAACATAACTTTTTAAATCGATGTTTTAATCTTTATTTTTATAGTGGCCAACGAGTAGATGAAAAATGCTGAAAGAATTCATTAAAATAGTCCACCCAATTACCCGTTTGAACAATTTTTCCCAAAATTATTCAAGGTCATTTAGTTACTAGAAAAATTCCAAAAGTTTTTAAATCGATTTTTTAAACATTATTTTTATACTGAAGAACAAGTTGATGAAACATTCTGAAAAAATTCCACCCAATTACATATTTGACTCATTTTTCCAAGGTCATTTAAACGCTAAAAAAATTCGAAAACTTTTTTAATCGATTTTTTAAACATTTTTTTTTACTGACGAACGAGTTGATAAAATTTTTTGAAAAATTTCATGAAAATAGTCCACCCAATTACCGATTTAAACGCTTACAAAGTTACGTGATTTATAAAAAAATACGATTTTTTGTTTTGATTTAAAAAAATTGAGATTTTGGCAATTTGCGTTGATTTAAGGTGGAAATTTTCCAATGATTTTTCAAAATGTTTTAAATTTGCTACATGTTCACGTTTAAATCATCAAAATCTAATATCGCGTTCAGCAGTTACGTAATTAAAAAAAAAATGTGTTGACTTGAAAATTTACATTTTTTGGCAATTTGCATTTTTGGCAATTTGTGTTGATTTAAGATGGAAATTTTTTAATGATTTTTCAAAACCTCTTAAATTCGATACATTTTCACGTTTAAATAATCAAAATCTAACAACGCGTTCAACAGTTATATAATTTTAAAAAATACGATTTCTTGTTTTGATTTAAAAATTTGCGATTTTGGCAATTTGCATTGGTTTAAGGGGGAAATTTTCAAACGATTTTTCAAAAAGTGTTAAATTCGCTATATTTTCACATTTTAATCATCAAAATCCAACAACGCGTTCAATAGTTATATAAGATTTTAAAAAATACGATTTTGATTGATTTTTGACAATTTAAATTAATTTCAGATGAACATTTTCCAATGATTTTTTAAAATGTGTTAATTTCGTTACATTTTCACATTTAAATAATTAAAATCTAACAATGCGTTTAGCAGTTACCTTATTAAAAAAATATTGTTTTTTGTTTTGAATTAAAAAATTGCGTTTTTGGCAATTTGCGTTGATTTAACATAGATATTTTTCAATGATTTTTAAAAAAAGTGTTACATTGGCTACATGTTCACGTTTAAATCATCAAAATCTAATGGCGCGTTCAAAAGTTACGTAATTTATGAAAAATACGATTTTTTGTTTTTATAAATAAAATTGAGATTTTGGCAAATACGTTGATTTAAGGTGAAAATTTTCCAATCATATTTCCAAAAGTGTTAAATTCGCTACATTTTCACATTTGAATCATCAAAATCTGACAACGCGTTCGACAGTTATATAATAATTTTAAAATACGATTTTTTGTTTTGATTTAAAAATTTGCGATTTTGGCAATTGATTTAAGATTAAAATTTTCCAATAATTTTTCAAAATGTTTTAAATTTGCTACATGTTCACGTTTAAATCATCGAAATCTAACAACCCGTTCAGCAGTTACGTAATTAAAAAAAAATTGTTTTGACTTGAAAATTTACGTTTTTTGGCAATATGCATTTTTGGCAATTTGTATTAATTTAAGATGAAAAGTTTTCTATGATTTTTCAAAACCTCTTAAATTCGCTACATGTTCACGTTTAAATCATCAAAATCCAACAACGCGTTCAACAGTTATATAATTAAAAAAAAAAACGATTTCTTGTTTTGATTTAAAAATTTACGATTTTGGCAATTTGCATTGATTTAAGGGGGAAATTTTCCAACGATTTTTCAAAAAGTGTTAAATTCGCTATATTTTCACATTTTAATCATCAAAATCCAACAACGCGTTCAACAGTTATATGATTTAAAAAAAATACGATTTTGATTGATTTTTGACAATTTAAATTAATTGCAGATGAACATTTTCCAATGATTTTTTAAAATGTGTTAATTTCGTTACATTTTCACATTTAAATAATTAAAATCTTACAATGCGTTAAGCAGTTACCTTATTAAAAAAATATTTTTTTTTGTTTTGACTTAAAAAAATGCGTTTTTGGCAATTTGCGTTGATTTAACATGGATATTTTTCTATGATTTAAAAAAAAGTGTTAAATTGGCTACATGTTCATGTTTAAATCATCAAAATCTAATGACGCGTTCAGAAGTTACGTAATTTATGAAAAATACGATTTTTTGTTTTTATTAAAAAAATTGAGATTTTGGCAAATACGTTGATTTAAGGTGAAAATTTTCCAATTATATTTCAAAAAGTGTTAAATTCGCTACGTTTCCACATTTGAATCATCAAAATCTGACAACGCGTTCGACAGTTATATAATTATTTTAAAATACGATTTTTTGTTTTGATTTAAAAATTTGCGATTTTGGCAATTGATTTAAGATGAAAATTTTCTAATAATTTTTCAAAATGTGTTAAATTTTCTATATTTTCACGTTTAAATAATCAAAATCTAATGACGCGTTCAGCAGTTATGTAATTTAAAAAATATGTTTAAAAAAATGATTTTGAAATTTTGCGATTTTGGCAATTTTGGCAAATTTTCCAATAGTTTTTTTAAATGTGTAAAATTCGTTACATTTTCACGTTTAAATCATCAAAGTCTAACAACGGGTTCAACAGTTACGTAATTTAGAAACAAAATCGATATTATGTTTTGACTCGAAAATTTGCGAATTTGATAATTTGTGTTGATTTGATTGATTTTATTATATTTAAGTATAATTTCATAATTTTGACGTTTTAAACGTCAGTTTCATCCGAGTTTACACAACGCTCGATGTACATTTAAAATATGATTTCAATTGAAAATAAACCATGAAAACGTAAATATAAATGGCTATGGTACCATCAAGTCGGAGAAAGTAACATGATGGCCACATCACCTTTTTTTTGTATTGACACAATTTGTATAAAATCGTGTGGATATGGGATGCCAAATTTTCGTGTAAAACAGGATGTTTACAGATTTGGAAATTGTATGTATAAATTAATAAATGCCTCAGTGCCATGAACTTGTTGGAGCTGTCATTATTTTCTAGTCAAATTGGCGGATGTACAATGTGCAAATTAGCATTAATTCAACTGCATGTAAAATGTTGGCTATATATCAGAATTATTCAAATTTAAATGGCCTGTAAACACTGTCATATCTGTATAAATTTTTAATATACCGAACGGCGCATTTGGCCGAACGAAATTCCATGTAAAATTGATGCGCTTTTGTGTTCGGAGCAGCGGAAAATTTGGCCGGAGGCTCTGCGGGTTTATTTTATGTAATTTTGTGAACGGATTCATTAACTGATGTTTTTAATTATTCTATGTTAAGAATGATATACTTATTGTATATTGTTTTAACGATGTTTAACTATGGTACTTGTAAAACCCATCAACTTCTTCACAGGCAGGACCAAATATTCTTTTTAATAATTTTAATGCAAGTGTTGTGAATATATAAAAACCTTTTATCGACTGAAATAAGTCGACTCTTGACTCTAGAACTAAAAAGTCTGCCAGGAAAAAGTGATGAGCAAAAAAGTTCTCTGAGGCTGGTGCAACTGTTACGGTGAATGGATTGCGCTATCGAGCTATGATTAATGATGTTTTATGACCGGAATTGGAAGATGTAGATGTGAACGACGTTTACTTTCAACAAGACGGCGCTACGTTCCACACAAGCAACGAAACAATCGCAAGTTTCCTGGCCGAGTTATTGCGCGAAGAGGTGATCACAATTGGCCCCCGAGATCTTGTAGCTTGACACCTTTAGACTTTTTTCCTTGGGGCTACGTGAAAGATAAGGTCTATGCCAATGCTTCACAATCGATTCAAGACCTAAAACATGGAATTCGTGAAGTTATCGAGGACATTCAGCCGCAAATGTGCGAATTGGTCATGGAAAATTTCATGAAAAGGATATACTGTTGCAACCGTAGTCGTGGCTGCTATTTGACTAATATCATTTTCCATCGTTAATGGCATACCTTTCTTTTTACAATAAAATAAATATATTAAAATATACTCGTTTTTTTTAATATCAAAATGAAACCTCTTATTGGAAAACCCTTTATGTTGACAATTGACAATTTCTGTACATAAATGTGTTTGTCACACTTTGCCAACTTTTTGGAGATTAAAAATATGCAATATGAATAAACAATATTATCTTTAATATTAATTTAAAAACAACTTACAAAAGTTCCCCACTCATTCTTTCCATTGACTGAATGAACTCTCAACGTCGACCGCTAAGCCCCCACCGTATATAAATGGTTTTATAAGGTATTTGATATATAAGTAATAAATGTACGTGCACGTCTTAGAAAGAAGTTGAGTATTTTCCTTAAACCGAGAGAAATATAATCATTTCGTGAGCAAGAAAATAAATGGGGGATTATAATAGTCTAATAGTGTGTGAGCGGACCGCATTTTATCCTCTCACCCAAACAATAGTTTTCCCAGGAAGGCACCTGTTTTATAAATTCAATTTATTTTAAGAGTGTCTCGAACGTTCTGGACAATATAATCCCACGGAAGGAAAATCCGGCGTAATGAAACACGCTAAAAAAAATAACAGCGGAAGAAGGCGACCGTACGTCCGAGAAATTGAGAAATCGCCGACGGATTTTTATTGTACTTTGAAATTCTGAACATATCATTCGATTCCTTTTAAAAAAATCGATAGTCCATCGAGTATTTCTCGATTGCTTACACACATAAGAGAAAAGAGAAAATCCCGTTCCCTGTTGAGTTTCACGCTTTAAATTTATCGCTTCGGAGGAGAGAGGGATGCTTGTGGGACTTCTTTGGCGGAAATCGTCCGGATTTACAAAAACGAAGCAAATAAAGTAACGGTCTTATGGGCAATCTATTTCGGATTAACGACAAACTTTAACTGCATCGCATTATCTGATTTTGTTTCGATTTAAATTACTCGGTACGTGCGTCATTGAGGATAATGCACACGTGTATTTGACTTATGTGATGCGAGGTATTATTGATGCTTTAGCGGCACTTCCACTGTTTAAATATTTAGTGCTCGAGGTCTGCTCATAGCAAACATATTGAAAGCATTTCTAATTCCGATCGAAGATAACGTGGCAGCTTCGGAAAATATCATAACGGGTAAACTGATTGATATATCTGCGTGGGTAAATTTTGTTTTACATAGATTAAGTAGTTATTTCTTGTTATTTTAATAATTAAAAATTACATATAAGAGGTTGGAAAGTTCTTAGAATATTAGAACTGAAACGGAAATCATCCCTATTTCATATGATAGGAACGGATGGAATTTGCAGGCATTTTAAAGAAAGTCGATGAACATATTAGCGTAAGATGGTTCGTAAAAGACATTTTTTTTATTTCTTCAGTTCTTCAGGTTTAAAGTTAGAAAATAATAGTCAAAACCTGAATTTTTGAAAAAAATATTTTTTTTGTTATAAACAGCAGTTATAAAAAGTAGAAGAATATTGCGTGTTTCCGCCCCAAAAAAACAGTCACTCTTTTGTTCTATATTTTTGATCATTTGCTCTAAATATTCTTAATTTTGACCTAAATTTTCGATTTAATTGTTAAAATTTTGGATTTTTCGGTCCACATTTTTGGTTTTTCAGGCCGAATTTTTAATTCCAGTTTCAAATTTTTGATTTGATTTTGCTTAAAATATCTATAATCTGAATTATTCATTTATATGCGAGATTTATTTTATTTTTTCCGGTATTTTCGAATTTTGTTCGATGAAATGTTCAATTTTTTAGTTTGCATTTATTATCTTTAGGCCCGAGTTTTCGATGTACTGTCTAAATTTTTGACTTTCTGGCCAACATTACAGATTTTCATTATTTTTTTTTTAATCTTTTGACCTAATCATTCTTAAAATTTTCGATTTTTTTGGCTCCCGTTTTTGATTTTTTGTTTAGTCTGCATTATTATCTTTAGGGCCGAGTTTTCGATGTCTTGTCTAAATTTTCGACTTTTTGACCAACATTGTGGATTTTTTTTAATCTTTTGCCCTAAATTTTTCTTTATTTTTTTTTATTTGTCTGCTAAAATTTTTCTTTCCTTGGTCCACTATTTTTATTTATTTATTTATTTTTTATTTTTAGGCTAGAATTTTAGATTTTTGGTTTTAATTTTTTATCGTATATTTTAGATTTTTAGTCTATTTTTTATCCTATATTTTAGATTTTTTAACTTGGATTATTGATTTTTAATTTTTTGCTATTATTTTCGAATTTCTGGTCGGAAACTTATTTTTGGCGGCTGAAAGTGGCAAATTATTTTGCTTCTACCTTAGTTTTCCATTTTTGTCTACGTTTTTTATTTTTAGATCAGGATTCTTGATTCTTTGGTCCATAATTTAGATTTCTGTATTTTCGATTTTTTTGTTCCATTTTTTTTTATTCTTCGTCATTCACCAAAATATTCGATTGGTTTATAGAAATTTTCGATTTTTTTGTCTGAATTTTTAAATTTACGCTTGTTTTCGATGTTTTGTCTAAATTTTCACCGTTTTAGGCCCTATTGTAGATTTTTACTTTTTTGGCCTATATTTTGTATTTTCGATTATTTTGGTTTCAATTTTTGGTCCTTTTGCTGAAATTTTCTTTATTTCGACCTAAATTTTCGATTCGTTTGTTAAAATTTTTTATTTTTTGGTCGACCACTTTGATTTTAGGGTACGAATTTTAGATATTTGGTCTTGATTTTTTATTTTTGTCCCATATTTTAGAGTTTTTTAACTTGAATTATTGATTTTATTGTGAAATTTTTTTTTTAGATTTTTATATTTGCTATTATTTTCGAATTTCTCATTGGAACTTATTGTTAGCTAAAGAGTTATTTTTTTGGGCTGAAAATGGCAAATTATTCTTCTTTTGTTTGTATTTTCTGCATTTCTATTTTTAAACCAGGATTTTTTTTTTTTTTTGGCCGATATTTTACATCTCCGGCTGATTTTTTGACCAAAATATTCGATTAGTCTAGGAAGATAAATGGTTCTTTCTTAAAAAAAAATGAGGGGGATATTGAATAAGTGGCTCCACCATCAATATATTCCACGAGCCGCCACTGGTTCCAGATTGCTTTAGAAATTTCTGTTACATTCTAGTATTTTTAGGATGCATTTTTAGAAAGTTCTGTTACATTCTGAAATTATTTGGTTGATTGCAGATGGTTCTAAAAGGTTCTTTTGCATTCTGGATGATTCTAGATTGTTCTGGAGAGTTCTGTTACATTTTGAAATTATTTAGTTGATTGCAGATTGTTCTAAAAAGTTCTGTTACATTCTGGATGATTCCAGATTGTTATAGAAGGTGCTGTTACATTCTGAAAGTATCTGGTTGCTCGCAGATTGTTCTAGAAGGTTCTGTTACATTCTGGATGATTCCAGATTGTTATAGAAGGTTCTGTTACATTCTGAAAGTATCTGGTTGATCGCTGATTGTTTTAGAAGATTCTGTTACATTCAGGATGATTCCAGATTGTTATAGAAGGTGCTGTTACATTCTGAAAGTATCTGGTTGATCTCAGATTGTTTTAGAAGATTCTGTTACATTCAGGATGATTCCAGATTGTTAAAGAAGATGCTGTTACATTCTGAAAGTATCTGGTTGTTTGCAGATTGTTTTAGAAGATTCTGTTACATTCTGGATAATTCCAGATTGTTATAGAAGGTTCTGTTATATTCTGGAATTGTCTGGTTGATCGCAGATTGTTCTTAAAGGTTCTGTTGCATTCAGATAATTCCAGATTGTTAAAGAAGGTGCTGTTACATTCTGAAAGTATCTGGTTGATCGCACATTGTTCTAAAAGGTTCTGTGACAATTCCAGATTGCTATAGAAGGTTCTGTTGTATTATGAAATTTTCTGGTTGATCGCAGATTGTTCTAAAAGGTTCTGTTACATTCTGAAAGTATCTGGTTGATCGAAAATTGTTCTAAAAGGTTCTGTTGCATTCAGGTAATTCCAGATTGTTAAAGAAGGTGCTGTTACATTCTGAAAGTATCTGGTTGACCGCAGATTGTTTTAGAAGATTCTGTTACATTCAGGATGATTCCAGATTGTTATAAAAGGTGCTGTTACATTCTGAAAGTATCTGGTTGATCGCACATTGTTCTAAAAGGTTGTGTTACATTTTGGGTGATTACAGATTGCTATAGAAGGTTCTGTTGTATTCTGAAATTATCTGGTTGATCGTAGATTATTCTAGAAGGTTCTGTTACATTCTGAAAGTATCTGGTCGATCGCATATTGTTCTAGAAGGCTCTGTTACATTCTGGATGATTCCAGATTGCTATAGAAGGTTCTGCTACATTCTGAAATTATCTGGTTGATCACAGATTACTATAGAAGATTCTGTGATATTCTGAAATTATCTGGTTGATCGTAGATTGCTATAGAAGTTTCTGTTATATTCTGAAATTATCTGATTGATCGTAGATTGTTCTAGAAGGTTCTGTTACATTCTGGATGATTCCAAATTATTATAGAAGGTTCTGTTACATTCTGAAATTATCTGGTTGATCGCAGATTGCTATAAAGGGTTCTGTTACATTCTGGATGATTCCAGATTGCTATAGAAGGTTCTGCTACATTCTGAAATTATCTGGTTGATCGCAGATTGTTCTAGAAGGTTCTGTTATATTCTGAAAGTATCTGGTTGATCGCAAATTGTTCTAAAGGGTTCTGTTACATTCTGGATGATAGTTGTAGAAGGTTTTGTTGTATTCTGTAATTATCTGGAAGCTTTCGCATTGTTCCAGAAGGCCTCAGATGATTTTTAAGGTTCTATGTAAAGAAAATCCAGAGGAATAAAAACATTTCACAGTTCCAACTTTGCATAATTTATAATTTTTATTCCATCACATTGAGTACAGTGGATTTTTTTAAATAAAACGTGAAAAATCCAGAACCGAAGATGCGAGTTCTTCTTTTCAGAATAAGTAGTACCCTGAGATCCTCTAAAATTCTTGGAATTTTTGAGATTGGCGTTTTTGCGAAAATTAAATTAAAAAAGAAATGCAATTAAATTACCGAAGCAAAAACATTAACATTATTTACAATATCTGTAAAAGTGGAAGTTCTCCTTTTCAGGGAATATAGTACTCTATGATACTAATCAACTCTCCTTTTCAGGGAATAAAGTACTAATCAACAGTAAAAGAAATGGATTTTTCAAAAAACTATCAGAGAACTTGCATTCCCATTTACAAAAAGGATATCATTATTTTATTTAAAAAATAGTATCTTTCAAATAGAAAAAAAAAACTTGAACATGTCCAGAGATAGAGTATTTTAAAAGTTGCAGAAAATCGTAAGTGAGCCGCAGCGATATTTTTTGGAGGTCTGTATCTCTCTCGGGCCACGAATTTTTTTAAAATAAAACCAAAAATTCGGGTTAATTACTTTTTCCTGAGTTTTAACATTATGTTAAATTTAAAAATATCTGACACCATGAACTAAACTAAATCAGATGCATATTATGAAAAAGAGTATTTAAAAAAAAATATGTTTCCTACAAAACTTTGTATTTTTTCCCGTAGAATATGATCCCGCAATTAAAAATAAGGGGTTCAATGCAAAAAATCAAAGTTGACCCTCGTTTGACCTTGAAAATTACCGCCGAGGTCATTTTCAAGGTCACCAGCATATGTCTCGCTCTGAACCCTACAACTTTTATCTGAAACATTTTTTGCCATGTTGCTCAGGTTTCGAGATATTTGTGGTGGAAATTTAAATTGGACACCCTGTATAAATAAGATTTGAATTGCACTGTTTTTGACTTTTTTTTAGTATGTACTTACTTAACTCTAGCTTATGTAAATTTAACGTGCGTCCATAAGAAATTAATATTTTTAATATTATTATTACAATTTTCCTAATGGCCGAATGCAATTTTCTGTTTCTTTCTTTACTTTAAGTTCCAAGTATTGCTGTTTTGTTTCCAGCTAAAGTATCTCTTTTTTATATTAGGATATCAAAGATAGGTTTATTATGGATGTACCTATACATTTTGAAAGTAATTCGATTAAAGATTATTTTTTTACAATTTTTCTAATAGCTGACTGCAATTTTCTCTTTTTACTTTCTCCGTTACGAAGTACGAGAAAGTATTGTGATCGTGATTTTTTATCAAAAATTTCTTTTTTACGGAAATACCGTTTTGGGGTCCTTAGATGCCATTTCAACAATTTCTGGAAAAAAATTGTGTCTGTGGGTTTCTGTGTGTGTCTGTCTGTCTGTGCGCGCTATATCTCAAAAACTAATAAAGCAATTGATATTAAACTTTGAACATCCGTCTTATTTGATAATCTGAAGAAATGAAAAGCTTTTGGTAAAATTTCGTACACCGGAAGTGGGCGTTTACCTAAACTGTTTTTTGTTTTTTGCCAATATTTTCTTAAATATAAAAAATATCACAAAAATATTTAAACAAAGTTTGAAGACAACAAAGAAATGAACATCTTTTGCTTGAAAACATTTTTCATTGTTTTTAATTTATCGAACAAAGTATTGAAACGTAGCTGGTATTAAAAAAATCATAACTCTAATTGTCTTACACAGTGATGGATTACACATAATGATATTAAAATATTGAGTTTGTTTATTCGGTTGCCTGGGATATCTCGATAAATATTTAATCAGTAGAGATATAAAAATTTCAAGCACAACTTTAGCCAGAGTTATTCAGGAAAATGGAAAGAAACATTTATTTTAGAGCTTGGCAAATACCTGTTTTTTTTTTCATTGACAAATAAATTATCAAAAATAAATTGTATAACAATTTCGATTCGATTTTAGTGACCCTTTTCCAGGAATTCGCCCTCGCACTGTAATCACTGATATTTCGACATTTAGTAGCAAGCAGATCGATACATAATTAAAATGTGCACACCGCTAGGTGTACATGATTGAGTACATGGAAAATGGTGTGAAGGGCAATCGATCCTATAAACAACCCTCCACTATTTCTATCCCCTCCCCTTCTCCAACAACAAGTTTGCATTAATTAAACTCCCTGCGTGTATTCTGCTTATACATATTGATCATTTCAAAATAATAATGTTTGTACAGCACAAAATATTCGGAAAAGTTGATTCGCCGATAGGAACGTATTTTTACATGCAAACAAGCATGTCAAAAATAATAAAATAGATTGAATAAAACATGAACAAGTACATTGTTGGTGATTCGTTTTTTTTTATGTGTAATACAAGATTATATAGATTTTTTTAAATAAGTTGCGTTTATATGCCATTTTTCTGGTGTTCGGATTTTATTTCAAAATTAATTTGTTTTTATGCTTCCTTCGTCTACAGGTACAATTTTTGTCATTATATACAAACTCAATAATAGTTATTTAACCAACGAGTGTGTTAATGATAGCGATTAATGATCGAGACCTTTTCACGGACGAGCGCTTGCGCGAGTGCGTTAATTGTTGAGATCATTCATCCACAAGTTTGATAACACGTTTTATAAATTTGACTTTTCACACTTTGACATTTAATCAGTGGTGTATTGGTAAAATAAGAAGTAAGGGAACGCATGGTAAGAGCAAAAAAATAGTCCGCGACTTCCCACAAGCAGCTTGCTGAACATTTTTTGGAGATTATCTTATTTTAAGCAAACTATTGTTTTCCTTGTAAGCTTTTTTATTTTTTTTATTCTTACTATACAAAATATTAACAAACACAAGCGCGTTCCGTTTCTAAAAAAAGGTGCCGGAACGTCGTTCCTCCACGTCCCCCTCCAATACACGACTGCATTTAATGGTATATCAAAATCGAAGGCGATTCACCGCTAAATTGTTTCTAGCGCAGAAAACTGCATTTAGATGTGAAACAAATTATAGATCGTTTTCTCAGTATTATCAGTTACATTTCCAGTAATTATAAGAGATTAACCACTCATGAATTAGCTTTTAATTGCTAAACTAGAAATTGTTCATTAACGAAAAATCGTTTATTAATGAAAATAGTTCAATAACAGGGGCCATTAATGAACTATTTTTGATACATTTGGGTACATTAAAGTTAGCCATTAACCAACGAGCAACGGAAAAGATTTTTTTAATTAACAAATCGTTCTTGTTTAAAATACAAAGTTTTAATTATTATTTACTTTATTTTTCAACTATTCAATTTTATAATCGAATTCCCAGCGCATTCACCAAATCACTAATGTTATTGGCGTTCCATCGCATATATACAGCAACGTTAAATTGAATGAAATCTGAAAACTAAGAAAGAGAGACAATAACGCCCCGATAAAAACCGAAACGAAAAAAAAAATGGATGTGTTTTATTTGATTAAATTACTTTCAGGATGGTGCCCTTATAAAAGCGAAAAATTTTATGACTCGATACTCGTTTTCCCCTCCGGCCGGAAACCTAATGTATTCAGTTACGTGTATTTTATCCTGAAGTGTCGTGTGCAACAATAGCCCATCAAATTAAATATTTTCAATTCGTGTAAACGCCGTCATTATTCAGCAAACATCAATACTTTTCAGCGGCGTCGCGGCGCTTCGGAATTCTATTAGTGTCAATAGATGGTGTTTATAATGGTCCCGAGACGAACATTAAAAAAAAATTGTATAATAAACTTTTACTCGATATTTTAGTTGTAATTGAATTACCTTTAAAATACACACCCTTTTCAGGTTCTGGAATAATTGCTCTATGTTAAATAACGTAAACGCTACAAACGCAACTTTATAGTTGACCATAACATTATACAAGCGACGGCGGCTAATTTCATTTCGTTTCGTTCGCCATTTGCATTTTAATAGAAGTAATAGTTGGGAATGATACAATCGCCGACGGTTAGAAAAATACAGAGGCCGAACGTAGTGTAATAAAATGTGCAGGCATGTATCCATTAATCCTGCCCTCGAGGTGTGTTGTAAAAAATGCTTATCTTCAATCCTCTTTCTGTCCCACCAAAGGGATTCTATTATAAGGGAATAAAATATATTCTAATGAAATTCTTTTATTAAAAACTTGTATCCATTAAATTTTTGTATGAATCATAGCACCCATAACTTTGTGCCGAATCGTCGTAGAAACTTCGTCCTGCACAGGTAATTACACATTTCAATGCCCTACATTTTTTTAAATAAGTTGCGTTTAAATGCCATTTTCCCGGTGTTCAGATTTCATTTCAAAATTAATTTGTTTTTGTGCTTTCTCCGTCTATAGGTACAATTTTTATCATTATATACAAACTCAATAATAGTTATTTAACCAACGAGTGTGTTAATGATAGCGATTAATGATCGACACATTTTTTCCAACTCGGTGCACGTTGCCAAAGTTTTCTTTTTTCTTGTCCAAAAACGTTTTTTTTTTGTTCGGGGGTTAAGGGTTCGAAAAGGAATAATCAAACCCATCTGAGTTTACCCCCTTAAATGGGATTTTTTTTCCCGAAAAAACTTGGTTGAAAAGTCTCCAAGTTATGTGCTAAAACCCTCAAAATGCACTTTTTTTCAAACAGCCATAACTTGGTGCCAAATCGCCGTAGGAACTTCGTTCTTTGAGTCCTGCATAGGAAACTGATCAAATGTTGATGCCTGATCGTGTACTCCGTACACATCGTCAAAGTTGGACATGGTTTCCTGAAAAAACATTTTTTTTCAGAGGAGCGCTACAGAGGGGCGAAGGGGTTACGTTTAGGTTCGCATGCACGACTTTAAAGAAGGCACTTCAAAGTTTTTCGGTCTCAAAGATTTATCAAAATCGATTGAAAATACGCCGAGTTCTGGCGGTTTGAAAATGGTCAAAATTTCACGAATTTCATGTGTTTAATTTTTTCCAACAGTGTACAAATCTGAATATTGTATTATTTCTTTAATATATATGTCAGAAGAAAAAATAAATACTTTGAAAAACTAGATTCACATTTGGAATCATGGGCGTCCGCAGGTGGGGGCAAGGGGGGCAGCTGTCCTCTCCTGGAAAATGAATTTATTAAATTAAAGTAATATTTTATATATTAAACTTGTATGTAGTCGATGAATGTATATGTTAACAATCACATCAAAATTAAAAATTACAACAAAAATGGGTTCCACGTTATGTTCGATAAATCCGAAAAAAGTTGACGTATTACGGTACCGAATCGGTCGTTTTACCGATTCGGTTATTTTGCCGCCTTCTATAGTGGCGCATATAGTTCACACGATACTGCCGTTAACTGTATACGGTATCGTGTGAACACGCACATCAAAATATCGGCGCCACTATAGAAGACGGCCAAATAACCGAATCGGTAAAACGACCGATTCGGTGCCGTGTGAACGGCGAGCAGGCACGGTTCCACCCGACGCGTATAATACAGTGCGATCGAATAAAAGTTAGTCAGAATTGGCCATGAGCCAAAATTCCTAAACTTATTGGCAAGTGTCAAGCTGGCGTATATTGATATTTTCAAATTTAGGAACTAAGAAAATACACGCGGTTTTTTGTTCATGGCCTGCTTTGACTAATTTTTCATTCGATGTCACTGTATATTTTAGTAGAAATTAACAATTTTTGAGTTATAAATTGTTATTTTTGGCAATTCCTTTTTACTGCCAACGTGCCAATTGTGATGATAGAAATGTGCGTTGTCATTTTTAGCAGTTGAAATTGTCTTTTTTTTCTTTTAATATCAAAAAATGCCATTTTTTTATTGTAAAAATCCACAATTTTTGGATGCTACTAATTTCTTTATTTACTGTTGAATCGTACAGTTTGTGGTGCAAAAGTTTTGACAATTAGTAATTATTTCTTTTGACCGTTGGAAATTTCCCTTTTTTAATATTGAAAAATGCCGATAGTCATGGTAGAAATGCTCCAATTTTGACAGTTAAACAATTTTCGCATTTGGAACTTCTCTTTTAAACAATTTTTGACAGTCCTGAATAGTTATTTTTAGCAATTGAAATTTCTTTTTTACTGCCAACGTGTCATTTGTGATGGTGGATATGTGCGATTTTTGATAGTTCGAAATTATCATTTTTAGCAGTTGAAATTTTTTTATTGAATAGTTATTCTCAGCAATTGAAAATTGTCTTTTTACTGCCAAGTGCTATTTGTGATAGTACTGCTATTTTTGACAGTTAGAAATTGTCATTTTTACCCAGAAATGCAGAATTTTTGACAATTCGCAATTGCCATTTTTAGCAGTTAAATTTTTTTTTTTTTTATATTAAAAAATGCTGTTTTTGATAGTAAAAATCCACAATTTTTGACCGCTGCAAATTTCTATATGTGTCATTTGTGGAGGCAGAAATGCAGAATTTTTGACGATTCGAAATTGTCATTTTTGACGTTTAAAAATTTACCTTTTTACTATTAAAAAATGCCATTTCTGACAGTAAAATTGCACAATTTTTGACAATTTATAATTGTTACTTCTGGCCGTTAAAAATGTCCCTTTTTTAATATTAAAAAATGCCGATAGTGACAGTAAAAATGCTCAAATTTTGACAGTAAAACATTTTTGGCATTTGGAAATTTTCTATTTATTGTTAAAACTTGCCGTTTTCAGTAATGAGCAATTTTTGACAGTAGTAAATAGTTATTTTCAGCAATTGAAAATTTCCTTTTTACTGCCAAGTACCATTAGTGATAGTACTGCTATTTTTGACTGTTCGAAATTGTCATTTTTACCCAGAAATGCAGAATTTTTGACAATTCGAAATTGCCATTTTTAGCAGTTAAAATTTTCTTTTTTTGAATATTAAAAAATGCCGTTTTTGATAGTAAAAATCCACAATTTTTGACCGCTGCAAATTTCTGTATGTGTCGTTTGTGGTGGCAGAAATGCAGAATTTTTGACAGTTCGAAATTGTCATTTTTGACGGTTAAAAATGTATCTTTTTACTATTGAAAAATGTCGTTTCTGACAGTAGAATTGCACAATTTTTGACAATTTGTAATCGTTACTTTCGGCCGTTGAAAATTTCCCGTTTTTAATAATGAAAAATGCTGATAGTGATAGTAAAAATGCTCAAATTTTGACAGTTTTAACAGTACAAAATGGCAATTTTCTTTTTTAATATCAAAAAATGCCGTTTTTGATTGTAAAAATCCACAATTTTTGGCATTTGAAAATTTTCTTTTTATTGTTGAAACGTTTCCAATAATGAGCAATTTTTTACAGTACTGCAGCAATTGAAAATTTCCTTTTTACTGCTAATGTGCCATTTGTGACAGTAATGCGAATTTTGACAGTTCGAAATTGTCATTTTTAGCAGTTGAAATTTTCTTTTTTTAATTTCAAAAAGTGCCGTCTTTAATAGTAAAAAACCATAATTTTTGGCAGCTGCAAATTTCTTTATTTACCGTTGAATCGTACCGTTTGTGGTGGCAGAAATGCAGAATTTTTGATAATTCGAAATTGTCATTTTTAACGGTTATTTATTCGAAATTTCTGTATGAATGTTTTAACATTTTTGGCATTTGGAAATTTTCTTTTTATTGTTGAAACGTGCCGTTTTCAGTAATGAGAAATTTTTGACAGTACTTCAGCAATTGAAAATTTCCTTGTTACTGCTAACGTGCCATTTGTGACAGTAATGCGAATTTTGACAGTTCGAAATTGTCATTTTTAGCAGTTGAAATTTTCTTTTGCTGCAAATTTTTTGATTTACCGTTGAATCGTACCGTTTGTGGTGGCAAAAATGCAGAATTTTTAACAATACAAAAATGGCAATTTTCTTTTTTAATATCAAAAAATGCCGTTTTTGATTGTAAAAATCCACAATTTTTGGTAGCTGCTAATTTCTTTATTTATCGTTGAATCTTGTCGTTTACCGTGGCAGAAATTCAGAATTTTTGATAATTCGAAATTGTCATTTTTGACGGTTATTTATTCGAAATTTCTGTATGAAAGTTTTAACATTTTTGGCATTTGGAAATTTTCTTTTTATTGTTGAAACGTGCCGTTTTCAGTAATGAGCAATTTTTAACAGTACTTCAGCAATTGAAAATTTCCTTTTTACTGCCAACGTGCCATTTGTGACAGTAATGCGATTTTTGACAGTTCGAAATTGTCCTTTTTTAGCAGGTGAAATTCTCTTTTGCTGCAAATTTCTTTATTTACCGTTGAATCGTTCCGTTTGTGGTGGCAAAAATGCAGAATTTTTAACAACACAAAAATGGCAATTTTCTTTTTTAATATCAAAGAATGCCGTTTTTGATTGTAAAAATCCACAATTTTTGGCAGCTGCTAATTTCTTTATTTACCGTTGAATCGTACCGTTTGTGGTGATAGAAATGCAGAATTTTTGAGAATTCGAAATTGTAGTTTTTGACGGTTATTTATTCGAAATTTCTGTATGAAAGTTTTGCCAAAAAATTTCTGCGGACGCCCATGTTTGGAATATATTTAAAATTAAGAGAAACCGAGATTTGGATCAAAAATTTTACTTGGTACATATAGGAGTGTATTAAGTTGAAAGGAAAAATATATGTTCAACAATTTAATAACAATTCGAGACGATCTTTACGCTTTCTTGTTATTTTTAACGATACCAATTTGCAATAGAGACGACGTATATTTACTATAAGGGCGGGTTATTTACGTGGCGCCCTTCGGAAATCAGTGTGCGAAATTGGCATGGTTACACGCGTGCAACTGTCACGCCCGAATACATATGACGAGTACACGTGCACACATTCGTTTTGATGACTGTAACATGTACATATTTCAAATATTTTTTTTTAGCGCGCGTGTCGCAATGACGACATTAATAATGATACGGATGACGGCGCAGTGGTGAACTATACATTTTTAGTTTTTTTTTTTTGATATGTGTCGACGCGTCATATGCACTCTTCACAAAAGTGGGGATTTTTCACGTGTTCGCACTGATAAATGTATGTTTAATACACGGGGAAATAGGGTGTGTTTAAAAAAGAAGTCGCTTATGATTAAAATTGCACATGTCAGACAGTTAACGTCAAAAATGTTAACCAGCGTGCAAAGAAAAAGTTAATCAGCGGCTTGCGCATTTCAATTTATAGGCGACTGCGTTTAATTTTTTTTTTAACGCACTGTATATAGTAATATCGTTTAAAATACTAGTCGATGTGATTCAAATCGTATTATCAATGATAAGTTGAAGAATAGGATTTTATTTTAATTCCAAACTAGTAGCTGATTTTGTATAATAATAATGTTTAATAAAACACTTTTACTTTGTTGGTATAACACAAATTTTATTTTATTGTTGACTATAGTTTCGTCAACTCAAATTTGTGTTATACCAACAAAGTAAAAGTGTTTTATTATATTTACAACATGTATAACGAAGTAGACGCCTCCACCATAAACAATATAATAATGTTTTGTTATGTTTATTTCGCAACAGATCTTACATCTTATTACAGGGAAGAAAATATATAAAAACTAAGTAGCTTAATAGAAAAAAGACTTATAATTAAAGCAATCACACTAATACAATAAAAAAGTAACTTAAAACAATATTGCAATTAAATTGCATGAAACTACTAAACCAGCAAAAAAATAAATAAATTTTAAAAAATTGGCAAATTCACTTCACTTCAGCCGTATACATAAATAAGTAATGAAATTTTAGCCTAAGTACAGAATTAATTGTTAATTGAATTAAAAAAAGGTGAAACGCTTCATGAAATTAAAGGTCTCTCAATGCTCTGTGTCAAATATAAACCTTAAAAGTTATAATGTTTTATTTAAAAATAAATTATAAATTTCTTGTATTTTTTTTTATAATCAATATATAATATTTTTCATATCCAGTTAAGCCATAAATAATGATTCCCCGCGGTGACACTGAGCGATACGCAAGATACACCCACCTTCCCCCAATCATAAATATCACTCACTGATAACATTAATCACCCCATATATTTCCACACTAAAAAAGCAATTAAAAGTCTTGAATTAATTACCCCACGCGCATAAACGGGCCCGTTTAACGTAATCAGATACGACCCCCCGCAGTCGCCGCACAAAATGTATTCACCCCTTCGCGGGATTGGACACGGAAATGGATGTAAATAATTGACGAAAAAAAGTCATTATTTTTGTTCCATCATCAAAGCTGAGTTACATGCGGGGTGATACGTTTCGGACTCCTATCTGGTGTTATTAATGTACCAATAAAACCATTGCGGCGTTATTTGCGTGTACTATAAACCCTTAGCTACCCGTTGATTAATTAAATATGAAATTTGAAAACTAACAACACAAAGCTTATAAAATAAATTAAAATGTGTGAGCTATATAGGACTGCAAATTTAAGGAATCATATTTTAGTTAATTGTAAAAATACAAAGCTCGACCCCTTTCAGCAACCTGAAATATTTAAAATAATTAAAACGTATAATAATAAATGTGGTAAGTAAAACACGTGTGTTGAGAATTTTCACAAATTTTTAATATCGAAACACTGCGACATATGTTTCACCACACAGTGGCTTCATCAGGCAGATGAAACATATGTCGCAGTGTTCGACATTAAAAATTTGTGAAAATTCTCACACGTGTTTTACTTACCACATATATTATGGAATTTCACCAAGTAACAACCTCATCAATCCAATGTATAATAATAATAATAATAAAGAACTTTATTCCAACTAAGTATTACAAAGTTAGAAAAGGCCATCGACAATGTCCTTCAGCCCTTTTAAACCTATTTTTATAGAATATAATTAATATTATTTAGTAATAAATAATCATTGAAATTCTTCGTATATAACTGGATCAAAAGTGTGAACATGCGATGCGGGATCGAACCTGCAACCTCCAGATATCCGGTCTGGGGCGCTGCCATTTGCATTTTTCGCGTATATTTATACAGAGTGTCCTAAAAGTAACGGATGAATTCCATAAAATCGTGGATAGAAATATTTCAAAAAATTGCTCGGACAGGTGTAATTTTCGACTTCACACCTTTCAACCCCTAAGCGCCAGCAACCTTAACTTTTGCAATTCAAATACCTAAGTACTCCTTCTGATACCTCTTTCAAATGTTTCTTTTATGTATCCTGATATAGACATCGAGATACCATAGCTGGAAACAGAATAGCAACACTTGAAACTTAAACTAAAAAAAAAACAGAAAATTGCAGCGTGCGATTAAAAAAATTGCAAAAGAATAATCTATGGTAGAATTAGCTTAGAAATTTATAAATACATCCATAGTATATCTATCTTTGATATCCCAATACAAAAATCGACATACCGTAGCTAGAAACAAAAAACCGACACTTGGAAGCTAAACTAAAATAACACAGAAAATTGCAGCCCGCGATTAAAAAAATTGTAAAAGAATAATCTTTGGTGGAATTAGCTTCAAAATTTATGAATACATCCATAGTATATCTATCTTTGATATCCTAATACAAAAATCGACATACCGTAGCTAGAAACAAAATAACAACACTTGGAAGTTAAACTAAAACAAAACAGAAAATTGCAGTCTGCGATTAAAAAAATTGTAAAAAAATAATCTTTGCTGGAATTAGCTTCAAAATTTATGAATACATCAATACTATATCTATCTTTGATATCCTAATACAAAAATCGACATACCTTAGTTAGAAACAAAATAACAACACTTGGAAGTTAAACTAAAAAAAAAAACAGAAAATTGCAGCCTGCGATTAAAAAATTGTAAAAAAATAATCTTTGCTGGAATTAGCTTCAAAGTTTATAAATACGTCCTTAATATATCTATCTTTGATATAGTAATACAAAAATCGAGATCCCGTAGCTAGAAACAAAATAACAACACTTGGAAATTAAACTAAAAAAAACAGAAAATTGCAGCCTGCGATTAAAAAAATTGTAAAAAAATAATCTTTGCTGGAATTAGCTTCAAAATTTATAAATACGTCTTTAATATATCTATCTTTGATATCCTCATACAAAAATTGACATACCGTAGCTAGAGACAAAATAACAACACTTGGAAGTTAAACTAAAAAAAAACAGAAAATTGCAGCCTGCGATTAAAAAAATTGTAAAAAAATAATCTTTGCTGGAATTAGCTTCAAAATTTATAAATACGTCTTTAATATATCTATCTTTGATATCCTCATACAAAAATTGACATACCGTAGCTAGAGACAAAATAACAACACTTGGAAGTTAAACTAAAAAAAAAACAGAAAATTGCAGCCTGCGATTAAAAAAATTGTAAAAAAATAATCTTTGCTGGAATTAGCTTTAAAACTTATAAATACATCCATAGTATATCTATCTTTGATATCCTAATACAAAAATCGGCATACCGTTGCTACAAACAAAATAACAACACTTGTAAGATAAACTAAAAAAAAAGAAAATTGTAGCCTGCGATTAAAAAAATTGTAAAAAATAATCTTCGCTGGAATTAGCTTCAAAATTTATAAATACGTCCTTAATATATCTATCTTTGATATCCTAATACTAAAATCGACATACCGTAGCTAGAAACAAAATAACAACACTTGGAAGTTAAACTAAAAAAAAAAGCAGAAAATTGCAGCCTGCGATTAAAAAAATTGTAAAAAAATAATCTTTGCTGCAATTAGCTTCAAAATGTATAAATACATCCTTAATATATCTATCTTTGATATCCTAATACAAAAATCGATATACCGTAGCTAGAAACAAAATAACAACACTTGGAAGTTAAACTAAAAAAAAAACAGAAAATTGCAGCCTGCGATTAAAAAAATTGTAAAAAAATAATCTTTGCTGGAATTAGCTTCAAAATTTATAAATACGTCCTTAATATATCTGTCTTCGATATCCTAGTACAAAAATCGACATACTGTAGCTAATAACAAAATAGCAACACTTCGAATTTAAATTAAAAAATATAAAATTACAGTCTGCGATTAAAAAAAATCGTATGCGCTTAAACATCTTCCTAATGCCCTGGGTACATAAATACCTATAACAACTGTACTTTATTTTACATTAACCCTAATTATTGCAAATTGAAATAACTTATTATATCGTGTGCACGTTAAATAATTACACGTATATCCGGAACATGTGTACAAGCGATTTTGCATGACAATTTCCATTAGCGTTCAATTGATTTCCAAATTACTATATAATATGTTGCGTTTGAAACTGTTGTAACAATATATTTCCTGTTTGTTTACTTAATGTACTCATTTACAGCAACAAACCAAACAAAAATAGTGAATAGGCACTGCCACTTACATTGTGGAGGTAACATCGATATCGTGCTTAAATTCTAGCAGGAATAATTATATTTATAGTTCGGTTATATACAAACATTTTTATCAAAGAATTTTTACATACAGTTAAATATATACCGGGTAAATATTCCAAAACCGAATATTTAACATGGGAAAAATGTATTTTTCAGATTCCTGCTCCCCATTTTAATTAAGAGACACCAATCGAAAGAAGATATTTTCCTTATTTGATGATATCCGAATTAGTTAATTTCCAGTTGTATTTCTTTATTATTTTATCAAAATATTCGCAATAAATCCAATTAGGAAAATCGTATTTCGGTTTTTTTTATAGAGTAATTTATTTTTTATGATCTCTCTCTCTCTCTCTCTTTCTCTCTCTCTCTATCTCTCTCTGGAGTAATACACAAACAAATTTCGATTTCTAAATTACTTAAAGAAAAAAAAATGCCGTTGTTCAACAGAAATTGCCAAGTTTTTATGGAAGTTTATTAATTTTGAAAAAAAAAATCGAAATTTTTCCGAGCGCGTTGGTTTGAAAAGATTCTTTTTTCAGTCATGAAGAGAAGTAGAGTTTCCTTCTATTTGTCTGGGTATTCTGAATTGATTGCCCTGCCTAACGTTTTTATGGGAGTGGGCGCAATTGGAAAAATGTGATATTACTTTCTCAGGTTTGACGGTGTAATAGTTATTTATATTTATATTTTCATGGCTAATTTTCAATTTAAATCCAGTGTGTTGCAGGATCGTATTAAAACGTCAAAATTTTATACTTAAAGTAGTTATTTCTATGCGTCAGTAAAAGATATCCCATGATGACTACTTATTCCCGAGGGCACAAGTTATAAGCGAGTTAGGAAAAATAGGGCCCGCAAGACATTAAAGGCAAATAAATACTCTCTCTGTTTATTCGACCATCGTATAAAACATACGTTGTATTTCCTCCTGGAACGTTAAGTGGATACAAAGATTACACGTTATTTATTATTTAAAAATACGCGTATTTATTATTTACAAAAGCGCGCAAACAATTATTGCTTCAGGCAATCTATTTCTTGCAAGCAGATTTTACTTTCGCTGTTTACAAGGTTACTAACACTACGTTAACTCCTGAAAGACCGCAATAATAGTTAACGTGAAATAAAACGAACGCCAGGCACCTTACTAAACGAAAATCCCAAGAAAGAAAGAAAACGTTTCTTTACACAATTAAATCTCCAGCGCGGCGACCCCAGAAAAAAAAACCGTAATAATGTTTGCATGTGTATCCATAAGCCCGGAGGCACGAGTACTAAACAAACCCGGAGTAGAGGACTCCGGCTTCTAAATTTCATACTTGTTGAGAGCTCGTTTCAGGCTCGCCGGTCCCAAGATAATCGTAAACATCGTCCCCTCTCTCTTTCTCTTTGTATGACGTCACCGAATCGTAAAATACCGTCGGACCGAAATTATACCAAGAAAAACTGCCCTATAAATATATATACACCCACCCTCTCTCATACGTATCAATAAAATTACTACCGCAATTTCACATGCTATATCGCATTTAAATTTCTATCGCTGTCTCCACAAAGTTTCATATACATATATCGTCGAATGACAATAAATTCCCGCTAAACTCACCACATACTCTATCCACGAAGATAAATATATCTTCACTCTTTAAATGCATTATGTATGTGCATTTATTGGAGATGCATAAAATATCATTGTGGATTTGATCCACAATGATATTTTATGTATGTGCAATAAATTTTCAGCAGTAAATATAAAATAAAGATAGATCATTTCATTGAATAAACTAAAACCTGTGTGCAGACAAACTAACAAATGAGGCAATTGACAATAATAAACCAATTATATACCAAACACACAAAATGCCAACCTTTGCATAATACAGAATTAGTATGTCAATTCCAAAACGAAACCAAAAACATAGGCCCCCATATTTCAGAATGTCTAAACTATCAAGGAAATAAGATTAAAGATTTAAATGTAATGTGAGTATATCGTACGATCAGTAGATTAATTAGTTTTTGGTTTCCTTGCGTTTAATGAACCCTTAGATAACGAACTAGTTTATAAGAGTCGCAACCATCGCTTTACACACAACTAATAAGCTAATTTATAAATTGATGTAATGGTGAATGCGCCGGGAACATCCGCAAAAATGTTACCAGCACACATGATTTTTGGCACTTAATACACTCTTGCAAGATAATGTTAACCCTTCCGAAAGATTTAAATATACGTTTCAGGGTAAGAAGGGTGCTGGAGAAAACGGTACATTCGCAAATAATTACATTTGCGTTTTAAACCATTCTATTCGTATATGAAACTCTGTGAACAAGTTTTACAATTGAGCTCCAGACAAACAAAATATTAAGAAAAATTATCGCAAACATTAAAAAAAAACATTTTAAGGACTAAAAAGGAAGGCAGAGAGTACCAGAAAAAAAAAACTAGTTTTCTGCAGAATAAGGACAGAAGAAAGAAGCAACTACTGGGAGGTAGAAAAGAAACCCCAGAAACAATCAGAATGAAATAAAATTGAATGTTAACGTAAGTAAAGAAGAAATCGATATTGTAAAACAAATTGGCAATATAAAAAATGAAGAGTCGATACTAACATGGCTAACTATGGTACATACAGAGGAAAATTGAAAATTTAAAAAAATAACACAAACCTAAAGATTACTCAAAGGAAAAGTAGAAGAAAGAAGGAGATTCATTCCAGTTTTAATACAAGCAAAAATGAAAGGCAAATATAATAAGCTAATCATAGAAGGGAAAGTTGATACAGAAGATCAGAAAGAAACTGCCTCAGACTAACCAGGAAATAAGAAAGTAGAAGAATTCGTTGGTTAGACAATTCAAATCCCGAGGAGAAGATACAAACGAAGATAAAATAGTAAGAGAAACACTTTTTTCACTCGGAAGAAATCGAATAAAAACAATGGAAGTTCGAGAAGAAAACTGGCAAAGAAGACCAAACCGAAATGTCGCTGTGGGCGGCTGGGAGTAGATAGACCTATGACACGCTGGTCAGACACTGATCTACGAAGGCTTTTTAAATTATTTTTATATCATAAAAGACAGAGCAGACAATTGAAGATATAAAAAAATAAAGTATAAATATTCATTCTCGAATTTGTAACGAAATAATATTTCCAGTGGACGTTGGCTAACTGTTTTTTTTATCGGATCACTGCAACTGTGTATGATGGGATGATGTGATGGTAGTCTATGATAAACTTGGCGCACATATTCATTGGGGATGTAGAGGTCGTTTGAATAGAGAAGAACCCCAGACTGCGCCAGACTTCAACGGTTACTTGTGGTTTATGTATTTCAAGGAAACGTTATGAAGGGTTTAAAAAAAGGTCAAGTTTTTCTGTTAACAAATTTTCGACATTGTCATTCTATGTCAAATCAACCAGTGACTGTTTATATTTTATATTATTCCCATTTTTTCTTAGTCATTTTTCACCAAAATCGCCGTTTACGTAAAATTTCATAACTTCTTCACTACTAAATGTAGATCATTCAATTAATATGAAAAGCAGGGATATCATCCTACGAAAGTTGAGTTCACTTCACAAGACGTCGATCTTTCAAAATAATTTTGGTTTTTAAATGTTCGGCAATTTTCAATCGAGTTACGAATTTTTGAAAACATCCGAAACACTCGAGCGCAAAAAGTTAAAAATTAATACGAAACGCAGTGATAAAATCCTACAAAAAATTAATTCACTTAACAAGACGTCGATCTTTTAAAGTAATTTTGATTTTTGAAGGTGCGGCAAGTTTCAATCGAGTTACGAATTTTTAAAAACATCCGAAACACTCGAGCGCAAAAGTTAAAAATTAATATGGAAAGCAAGGATGAAATCCTACAAAAATGCAGTTTACTTCACAAGACGCCGATCTTTCAAAATCATTTTAGTTTTGAATGTGCGGCAATTTTCAGTCGAGTTATTTATTTTTGAAAATGTATTTCTTCAACTCTCGGTTGCAAAAAGTTAAAATATAATTTGAAACGCAGTGATAAAATCCTACAAAACTTCAATTCACTTCGCTTTTCCGAAGTCTTTTCGTCCATCTTTTAAAATACTTTTGGTTCTTGGATGTGCAGCAATTTTCAGTCGAGTTATGAATTTTTGAAAATATCCTTTTTTCAATTTTTTTTTCAACACTCGAAGACGAAAAAAAAATTTTACAAAAATTCAGACCACTTCATAAGACATAGATCTTTCGAAATAATTTTTGTTTTTGAATATGCACTAATTTTTAATCGAGTTACGAATTTTTGAAAATATCCTATTTTCAATATCCAACACTCGCGCGCAAAATGATAAAAATCAATTTGAAACGCAGAGATAAAATCCTATAAAAAATCAGTTTACTTCACAAGACATCCACCTTTCAAAATAATTGCAGCAATTTTCAGTTGAGTTATGAATTTCTGAAAATATCCCTTTTTCAATGTCCAGCACTCGAGCGCCAAAAATTGAAAATAAATATGAAACAAAAATTCAAATCACTTCATTAGACGGCGATATTTCACAATCATTTTGGTTTTTGTATGTGCAGCACTTTTTAGTCGAGTTACGAATTTTTGAAAATGTATTTTTTTCAATGACGAATACTCTAGTTACAAAAATTAAAAATTAATATGAAACGCAGAGATAAAATCCTACAAAAATTCAGTTTATTTCACAAGACGTCGATCTTTAAAAATAATTTTGGATTTTCACTGTGCCTCAATTTTTAGACTAGTTATATATTTTTGAAAATGAATTTTCTTCAATTGCGGGCAAAATTCTAAAAATTAATATGAAATGCAGGGATAAAATCCTACAAAAATGTAGTTTACTTCACAAGACAACAATCTTTCAAAATCATTTTGGTTTTTTAAAGTGCGGCAATTTTCAGTCGAGTTATGAATTTTTTTAAATGCATTTTTTTAATGACCAACACTCGAGTGCAAAAAATTAAAAATTTATATGAAACGCAGCAATAAACTCCCACAAAAATTCAGTTCACTTCACAAGACGTTGACCTTTAGAAATAATTTTGGTTTTTGAAATGCAGCAATTTTCAGCTAAGTTATGAATTTTTGAAAATGTATATTTTTTTTCAAAGACGAATACTCGAGTGTAAAAAATTAAAAATTAATTTGAAACGTAAGGATAAAATCCTACAAAAATTCTGTTTATTTCACAAGCCATTGAGCTTTCAAAATAATTTTGGTTCTTGAACGTGCTACAAATTTTAGTTGAGTTATGAATGTTTCAAAATGTACTTTTTTTCAATATCCAACACTCGAGCGCAAAAAGTTAAAAATTAATATGAAATGCAGCGATAAAATCCAACAAAATGTTAGTTCACCTCACAAGACGTCGATCTTTGAAAATAAATTTGGATTTTGAATGTGCAGCAATTTTCAGCCGAGTTATGAATTTTTGAAAATGTTTTTTTTTTCAATGACGGACACTCGAGTGCAAAAAAATAAAATTTAATATGAAACGCAGGGATAAAATCCATCAAAAATTTAGTTTACTTCACAAGATGACGATCTTTCAAAATCAATTTGGTTTTTGAAAGTGCGGCAATTTTCAGTCGAGTTATGAATTTTTTTAAATGCATTTTTTTAATGACCAACACTCGAGTGCAAAAAATTAAAAATTTATATAAAACGCGGGGATAAAATCCCACAAAAATTCAGTTCACTTCACAAGACGTTGACCTTCAGAAATAATTTTGGTTTTTGAATATGCAGCAATTTTCAGTTAAGTTATGAATTTTTGAAAATATATTTTTTTTGCACACTCGAGTCCAAAAAGTTAAAAGCTAATTTGACACGTAGGCATAAAATCCTGCAAAAATTCAGTTTACTTCACAAGCCATCGAGATTTCACAATAATTTTGGTTCTTGAACGTGCTGCAATTTTTAGTTGAGTTGTGAATGTTTCAAAATGTATTTTTTTTTCAATGTTCAACACTCGAGCGCAAAAAGTTAAAAATTAATATGAAATGTAGCGGTAAAATCCTACAAAATTTTAGATTACCTCCCAAGACGTTGATCTTTTAAAATAAATTTGCATTTTCAATGTGCAGCAATTTTCAGCCGAGTATGAATTTTTGAAAATGTATTTTCTTCAATGACGGACACTCGAGTGCAAAAAATTAAAATTTAATATGAAACGCAGGGATAAAATCCCTCAAAAATTTAGTTTACTTCACAAGACGACGATCATTCAAAATCATTTTGGTTTTTGAAAGTGCGGCAATTTTCAGTGGAGTTATGATTTTTTTTTAAATGCATTTTTTTTAATAACGAACACTCGAGTGCAAAAAATTCAAAATTTATATGAAACTCAGGGATAAAATCCCACAAAAATTCAGTTCACTTCACAAGACGTTGACCTTTAGAAATAATTTTGGTTTTTTGAATATGCAGCAATTTTCAGTTAAGTTATGAATTTTTGAAAATGTATATTTTTTTCAAAGACGAACACTCGAGTGTAAAAAATTAAAAATTAATTTGAAATGCAAGGATAAAATCCTACAAAAATTCAGTTTATTTCACAATCGAGCTTTCAAAATAATTTTGGTATTTGA
Organism: Ocypus olens; assembly: GCA_910593695.2. Taxonomy (NCBI): domain Eukaryota; kingdom Metazoa; phylum Arthropoda; class Insecta; order Coleoptera; family Staphylinidae; genus Ocypus; species Ocypus olens. The sequence goes on from OU343050.1 coordinate 8,756,898, forward strand.
ATGTGTTGCAATTTTTAGTTGAGTTATGAATGTTTCAAAATGTATTTTTTGGCAAAAAGTTAAAAATTAATATGAAATGCATCCATAAAATCGTACAAAAAATCAGTTAACTTCATTAGACGTCTATCTTCCAAAGTTATTTTAGTTTTTGAATGAGCAACAATTTTCAGTCGAGTAATGAATTTTTAAAAATGGCAGACAATCGAATGCAAATAGTTAAAAATTAAAATGAAACGCAGAGATAAAATCCTACAAAAAATCAATTCACTTCAAAAGACGTCGATCTTTTAAAATAAATTGTTTTTTTCAATGTGCAGCGATTTTCATTTGAGTTATGAATTTTTGAAAATGTATTGCCTTTCAATGACACACTCGACTGCAAAAAAACGAAACATTCATATGAAACGCTGGGATAAAATCCCATAAAAACTCAGTTCACTTCACAAGACCTTTCAAAATAATTTTGGTTTTTGAATATGTAGCAATTTTCAGTGGAGTTACGAATATTTGAAAATGTATTTTTTTTAATGACGAACACTCGAGTGCAAAAAAATAAAAATCAATATGAAAGATAAAATCCTACAAAAATTAATTTCATGTCATATAACGTCGATCTTTATGGTATAGATTGCATTGGGATACCAACACAAAAACAAAGAAAAAAATAATTGCCATTATTTAAACCCCAATATCTTACTTAGAAAACTAAACCAACTACGTAAACCAAATGTCTGAAATAAATTTATCGATGGAGTTCGCAATTAATATCTATGAAATAAATTACGTTGGCAAATTCATTTCAATAATGGATTTTAGTAAAAAAATTAATGAAATTAAGTAAAAGAGCTTTTCGCATGCCACCATTTTCTTTGATGTTACAACGCTATTTAACTACCAAAATTACAATACAAACTATCTTGGAGTCATAAAGAAAACCTTATCTTAAAAAGTTTACTTTCCAATAAACTCTTTCATATAACTCAGCGAATTCGTTGCACCTCGTTATCGTGCCTTTCATGGAAAGCGTTAAAAATTCCACACCAAATACATATTTATGACTTCCAACCGATAAATAAACAAACTCTATATAGGTAAAGGCATTCATATTTCACTAGAAATCCAGAAATAAATATTCTCGAATAAATATAACTCTCAATAAGTAAAATATGGATCTTCGTCCTCACCCGTTCGACCAGCAATACTTTAAAAAACCCCGCCCGGAAAAAGTGTCCATTTTCGAACAACTGAATAATTGGTCTGGCGCAGTTTGCGAGTAAATAATGGACACTTCAATAATTTATATAATCAATAGAGATTGGCCGGTGATAAAACTGGCCGAGGGTTGCGGAACGTCTCCCCTAAGAATTGCGAATTGCAGGAGTTAATGGCGCGATCAGATGGCCACGTAAGATTTCCTTCGGACACTTTACATCATTAACCCGCATTATCATCTGTACACGTGGCGTTGCAACGTTTCGGCCACCTCGGGTTGCACAAAGGCATGCCGCGCTGCCAATTTGGATGTAATTGGTTTACCAGATCATACGGTAATCGATTTCGCAACCACTTCTAATTGCTCCGCAAATGGTGTTACGTAACGGGTGGTCAGCGTTGTCATCGAAATTATCAGACTTAAAGCAGTTTAAGCTTGAATTAAGTTCGTACACACAATGAGGATGTTAGTATACATATTATTTAAAAAAATAATCTCAAGTGTATAAGGAACGTCAAAGGGAATGATCAATACAAACGGCAATTTAAGAATCCCATTGGGGATATAGTAAACGTAAAATGACATAAAATCAATTGTCTATTGATTTCATCAATGTAAGGTGTGGTCACCAGAATTTTGTTTCTGAGTTGGCCATGCCTGAGAGAGAGAAACATAGCAGTCATGTCTGAGATGAATTCATTTTTTAAATCTAATTCTAGTCTCATGGCGCAATAATATGTGACACACCTCATTTATCTCACAACCAACTCTGAAACAAAATTTTGTGGCTCACACGTTATAATTTATTTCTAAAGAAAGATCTTCTTGAGAATAACCATTGGTCAAAAATAATAAAAACAGTGAAAATCAATCAACATAATGAAAGGTCTTTCAATAAACATAGATGAAAGTTAAATATATAAATGTCAATTAATTAGAAAATACGCACAATACTAGAAAGCGGCTCAAGGGATTCTGTAATGTAATGTGCGGTTTTGGGGTTGTGGAGGAGGTTTAGTTTATCTGTTAGAAGACTGTATGTCGAAATTACTTAGAATATTGCCTATTTTATCAGTAAATCCCTTTATATAAACAGCGTTATGTGGTATTTGTATTGTTTTCTCCCATTTGATGGTTGTAAGGATTTATTTTGTGATGATAATTTTCTTGGTGTTGGTTTATTTGAAGTTGGTATGCTTGAATACGTCTGGAGGTCGTCCAGTTTTCCTTTCATTATTGTATCTTTGTCTTTTAGGCTTAGTAAACATATAATTCAAGTGTTGCCACTTAGATAATGATTTATGTACACACATCCGTTTGTACTCAAAAAGTGCGGGAAACTTTTTCTTAACTGTATTTGATCTTAAAATATCCATTGTGAAATCCGACAATTTTTGAACAAAAATGTTCTCGACAGAGTGATTATTGGACCAAAATGTTCGTCTGTGCCCCTCCGTGAGTAGTGTATCCCAAAAACTAATACAGGAATTGATATGAAACTTTGAACATTAGCTCCATTTGAAAATCTGAAAAGCTTTTAGTAGAATTTCGAAAACTGGAAGCATTTTTTGTTTGTTTTTACTAACACGGATTGATAAGAACTAAATATTTCTATTTGAAGTTCAATTGAACTTGAGGATGGTAATTCGACCCTACCCTAAAATTCAACTAGTTTGAGGGTGGTGGTTGGGCCTCATCCTGTGATCCAACTAGTTCAACCTAAACAATGGTTTCTCATGAGGATCTTCCGCTTTATTGGCCCATTTATTAAGTCTATTTTTAGGATTTTTGTTGGTAAATCTATAAGAAATAATTAGACACGATTAATTATTTACGGGAGTTTTTATCAATCCACGTTTTGTAATCAATAATCATTTCTTTGATTGCTTTAAATCTGGACTTTAATTCTGGACTTTTCTCCAGTTTAAGTTTATGGTGTTGTGGTTTTGTTTCTGGTTTGGATATATCAATTATTTTGATGAGGAATTAGAAATACAATGTTTATGAATGGATTTGTTAAATTTCAAGTTAATTTCTCAATTTATTAGTTCTGTACAAATTTTCTAATCGTTGAATGCACTTTTCGTTTTCTCCAGTTTAAGTTATTGTGGTTTTGTTTCTGGCTTCGATATATCAATTATTTTGATGAAGAATTAGAAATACAATATTTCTGAATGGATTTGGTAAATTTGAAGTTAATTCCTCAATTTATTAGTTCTGAACAAATATTCTAATCGTTAAAAGCAATTTTCATTTTCTCCAGTTCAAGCTTAAGGTATTGTGGTTTTGTTTCTGGCTTGGATATATCAATTATTTTGATGAGGAATTAGAAATACAATGTTTCTAAATGGATTTGTTAAATTTCAAATTAATTCCTCAATTTATTAGTTCTGTACAAATTTTCTAATCGTTGAATGCACTTTTCGTTTTCTCCAGTTTAAGTTTAAGGTATTGTGGTTTTGTTTCTGGCTTGGATATATCAATTATTTTGATGAGGAATAAGAAATACAATGTTCATGAATAGATTTGTTAAATTTAAAGGTAATTCCTCAATTTATTATTTCTGTACAAATTTTCTCATCGTTGAATGCACTTTTCGCTTTCTCCTGTTTAAGTTTAAGGTATTGTGGTTTTGTTTCTGGCTTCGAGAAATCAATTATTTTGATGAAGAATTAGAAATACAATGTTTCTGAATGGATTTGTTAAATTTCAAGTTAATTCCTCAATTTATTAGTTCTGTACAAATTTTCTAATCGTTGAATGCACTTTTCGTTTTTTCCAATTTAAGTTTAAGGTATTGTGGTTTTGTTTCTGGCTTGGATATATCAATTATTTTGATGACGAATTAGAAATACATTGTTTCTGAATGGATTTGTTAAATTTTAAGTTAATTCCTTAATTTATTAGTTCTGTACAAATTTTCTAATCGTTGAATGCACTTTTACTTTTCTCCAGTTTAAGTTTAAGGTATTGTGGTTTTGTTTCTGGTTTGGATATATCAATTATTTTGATGACGAATTAGAAATACATTGTTTCTGAATGGATTTGTTAAATTTCAAGTTAATTCCTCAATTTATTAGTTCTGTGTAAACTTTCTAATCGTTCAATGCAATTTTCGTTTCCTCCAGTTCAAGCTTAAGGTATTGTGGTTTTGTTTCTGGCTTGGATATATCAATTATTCTGATGAGGAATTAGAAATACAATGTTTCTAAATGGATTTGTTAAATTTCAAGTTAATTCCTCAATTTATTAGTTCTGTACAAATTTTTTAATCGTTGAATGCACTTTTCGTTTTCTCCAGTTTAAGTTTAAGGTATTGTGGTTTTGTTTCTGTCTTCGACATATCAATTATTTTGATGAGGAATTAGAAATACAATGTTTCTGAATGGATTTGTTAAATTTCAAGTTAATTCCTCAATTCATTAGTTCTGTACAAATTTTCTAATCGTTGAATGCATTTTTCGTTTTCACCAGTTTAAGTTTAAGGTATTGTGGTTTTGTTTCTGGCTTGGATATATCAATTATTTTGATGACGAATTAGAAATACATTGTTTCTGAATGGATTTGTTAAATTTTAAGTTAATTCCTTAATTTATTAGTTCTGTACAAATTTTCTAATCGTTGAATGCATTTTTCGTTTTCTCCAGTTTAAGTTTAAGGTATTGTGGTTTTGTTTCTGGCTTGGATATATCAATTATTTTGATGAGAAATTAGAAATACAATGTTTCTGAATGGATTTGGTAAATTTCAAGTTAATTGCTCAATTTATTAGATCTGTACAAATTTTCAAATCGTTGAATGCAATTTTCGTTTACTCCACTTTAAGTTTAAGGTATTGTGGTTTTGTTTCTGGCTTGGATATATCAATTATTTTGATGAAGAATTAGAAATACAATGTTTCTGAATAGATTTGTTAAATTTCAAGTTAATTCCTCATTTTATTAGTTCTGTACAAATTTTCTAATCGTTGAATGCACTTTTCGTTTTCTCCAGTTTAAGTTTAAGGTATTGTGGTTTTGTTTCTGGCTTGGATATATCAATTATTTTGATGAGAAATTAGAAATACAATATTTCTGAATGGATTTGGTTAATTTCAAGTTAATTCCTCAATTTATTAGTTCTGTACAAATTTTCTAATCGTTGAATGCAATTTTCGTTTCATCCAGTTCAAGCTTAAGGTGTTGCGGTTTGGTTTCTGGCTTCGATATGACAATTGTTTTGATGAGATATTAAAAAAGCAATGTTTCTGAATGGATTTGGTAACTTTGCAGTTAATTCCTCAATTAATTAGTTCTGTACAAATTTTCTAATTGTTGAATGCAATTTTCGTTTTCTCCAATTCAAGCTTAAGGTGTTGTGGCTTTGTTTCTGGCTTCGATATGACAATTGTTTTGATGAGATATTAGAAAAGCAATGTTTCTGAATGGATTTGGTAACTTTGAAGTTAATTCCTCAATTATTAGTTCTGTACAAACTTTCTAATCGTTGAATGCAATTTTCGTTTTCTCCAGTTCAAGCTTAAGGTGTTGTGGTTTTGTTTCTGGCTTCGGTATGACAATTGTTTTGATGAGATATTAGAAAAGCAATGTTTCTGAATAGATTTGGTAACTTTGAAATTAATTCCTTAATTTATTAGTTCTGTGCAAATTTTCTAATCGTTAAGTGCAATTTTTGTTTTCTCCTGTTTAAGTTTAAGGTGTTGTAGTTTTGTTTCTAACTTCGATGTGTCAATTGTTTTGATTAAAATTATACATACAGCATTTTTAAATAGATTTGGAAACTTTCAAGTTCATTCCTCAATTTATTAGTTTAGTAGTCTTCCGTTTTGTTGATTGATTTTTGAGTAGATTTTCAGGATTTTTCAGCAAAATAACCATAAAAGACGTTTAGACAAAATTTTTATATTTTATTGGGCCATTTTTGAATTTTAAACACGAGTTCTTCAACATTATGATGACTTTGACCAAACCTCTGCTAAAGTCTCAAATTGTCAAAAGGTAGCCGTGATTCAGCATTTACAGGTCATCTGAAACAAAGAAGTAAATAGTTTTCTTAATTGTTATTACGTCGGCTATCGTTCTTAAAATTTTAATTTTTCTTAAAATGACAAAAAACCATTTAAAAAATGAACACATCCGCCATTTCGAGAAAAATTGAAATTTTAAGAAACGATCGAACATTAGTGAATGCACTAGCAATTCAGAAAAATACCAACTTCTTTGTTTCAGATGGCATGGAAATCAGTGCAACCATTGGACCTTTATTTTTTGACATTGGCGCTGTCAAATTCATCTGCAATTTTGACATTGTGAGTTGATTTCATCAACATATGGAGTAACCCGTTTTGTAAATTGCACTAAATTTTCCATTTTATGACATTAGAATTATGAAAATCTGACAACACGTCTGGCTGATTTCAAAAACCAAAACCATGATTTTAAAATCTTCGAACTTTGAAAAAGTGCGTATTTTACAGTTTGTGTTAATTGCACGAAAAGAAATTGTAATCCGTTTTAAAATTGCACTAAATTTTCCACACTTTGACGTTTGAATCATTAAAATCAAACAAAGAATTTGACAGTTCTGCAATTAAAAAAAACAAAATGGCAATTTTTGCAGTTTTTGCTAATTTCAGTTTTAAAATTTAACTAAACTTTCCAAATTTTTATGGTTAAATCATTAAAATCAGACAAAGCATTTGACAGTTATGCAATTAAAAAAATCGCAATTTTAAATCTTCGGTCTTTGAAAACGTGCAATTTAGGAGTTTTGAGTGGATTTCACGGAAATATTTATTTGACCCTTTTAAATTGCACTAAATTTTCCATTTTTACTCTCTCCGTTACGAAGTACGAGAAAGTATTGTGATCGTGATTTTTTTTTTTTCAAAATTTCTTTTTACGGAAATATCCGTTTTGGACTCTCAAGATGCTATTTTAAAAATTTCTGTTTTTTTTTTGTGTGTGTGTCTGTGCGCGCTGTATCTCAAAAACTAATAGATCAATTGATATGAAACTTTGAACATACGTCTTATTTGATAATCTGAAGAACTGAAGAAGCTTTTGGTAAAATTTCGTACACGGTGTTTACCTTAAATGTTTTTTTGTTTTTTGCCAATATTTTCTTAAATATGAAAAATATCACAAAAACATTTAAACAAACATTGAAGACAACAGAGAAATGAACAACTTTAGCTTGAAAACATTTTTCATAAAATCATTATTATTCGAGAAAAAAATTTTTTGGCTATGATACCATCAAGTCGAAGAAAGTAACATGATGGCCACATCACCATTTTTTTAAGTTAAAATAATCAAAATTGGCCAATGCATTTAGCAGTTATGTAGTTTCAAAAACCAAAATTACGATTTTGAAATCTTCGAACTTTGAAAAAGTGCGTTTTTTGCAGCTTGTGTTAATTTCACGAATTAACTCACAAAAAAAAATTACTATTATTTTAACATAGCATTCAAATTATAAGCTACATGCTTAATGTTTTAATGATGATTTTGAGGTTCGTGATTTTAAAAGTTTAATAATTTTGAAGGTTGTAACTTTAAGTCACTTTGCGTGGTTCGTGATTTTAAAAGTTTAATAATTTTGAAGGTTGTAATTTTAAGTCACTTTGCCCGCAAATAATGATACCTACGGTTAAGATAGTCAAAATGCCCTATCCCTAGATTTTTGAATTTACCCGATAAGAGGGTGTTTTGGGATGTATAAATAATGTTCCCAAGAACCCCCCTCCGCCCTCGCTGGGCGTTAAAAAATGGGTTTTTAAACATTATTTTTCAGTAACAAACAAGTGAATGAAAAATTCAGAAAAAAATCATAAAAGTAGTCTACACAAATACCTATTTCACCAATTTTTCTCCAAGTCTATTCAAGGTCATTTAGACCCTAAAAAAAATCCAAAAGTTTTTAAATCGATTTTTAACCTACAGCACCTTTTGTACCCGGTTTTTGACAATTGCATCATTTTTATCTCATAAAAATATATGCATCAAGGCATATTTTTATCATGCCGCCGTATCTTGAAAAATCTATTTTTAAGTTTTTTAAGGGTTTTTACCATTTTTTCGAAGAGTTTCCCATATACAGGGTGTGGCACTTAAGACGCCTCGGATCATAGCTCCTTTACGATAAAAGCTATCGAAAAAAATCTAAGAACAAAGTGGTGCATAGTTACCGTCGCTATATTTCAAAAATATTTCTAATCATCAGTGGCGTGCCGTACTCCAGTGGCGTACCAAACTTATGTTTTTTTAAATGGAATGCCCTATTTTTTATTGCAGATTTGGAAAGTGCTCGACGAGTACTTATTTTTTTATCTAACATGTTATACCCTTCACTTTAGCGGTTTCGCTGTTATAACCCTTTCTTTCAAAATTGCGCCCCATTTTTGAGATTTTTTTGTAGAGAAACTAATTGACGCCGGCGCCTAAATTTTGAATTGAGGTACAGGTTAAGACCTCGTGTACCTTCACATAATTTTTTTTCGGGTAATTTATGGAAAAAAAATATTTTTTTATTGATCTTCGCATGTTGTCATTTTTTCCGAAAATTTCAAATGGCACCCCCCTAAAAAAATTACGGCGTTGTACAGCCAAAACTCTAAATTTTTCATTGGGGTAAAAAAATTACACATTGCATAACAAAATTTTCTCCGAAATTTTGTTATGCAATGTGTAATTTTTTTTTAAACCAATGAAAAATTTAGAGTTTTGGCTGTACAACGCCGTAATTTTTTTAGGGGGGTGCCATTTGAAATTTTCGGAAAAAATGACAACATGCGAAGATCAATAAAAAAATATTTTTTTTCCATAAATTACCCGAAAAAAAATTATGTGAAGGTACACGAGGTCTTAACCTGTACCTCAATTCAAAATTTAGGCGCCGGCGTCAATTAGTTTCTCTACAAAAAAATCTCAAAAATGGGGCGCAATTTTGAAAGAAAGGGTTATAACAGCGAAACCGCTAAAGTGAAGGGTATAACATGTTAGATAAAAAAATAAGTACTCGTCGAGCACTTTCCAAATCTGCAATAAAAAATAGGGCATTCCATTTAAAAAAACATAAGTTTGGTACGCCACTGGAGTACGGCACGCCACTGATGATTAGAAATATTTTTGAAATATAGCGACGGTAACTATGCACCACTTTGTTCTTAGATTTTTTTCGATAGCTTTTATCGTAAAGGAGCTATGGCCCGAGGCATCTTAAGTGCCACACCCGGTATATGTCAACATTTTCTGGCAACAGGCAGAAGTTTTTTAAAATTTTGGTTTTTATTTCATCTTTGTAACTTAAATATTCACTGAGATATCACATTTTGAAATTTTCGGAGCATTTCGTTTCAGGCATCAAACCAATGAAAAACTTTAATTTTTCACTAAAGAATCACCAATAAGGTGATTAAGGTGTTTTATAAGGCGTTTTGATCGAAAATAAAGGAATTTAAAATATTTCGTCTTTTGTACTGTTATTTTTAGCAAATAACACGTGATTATTTTTTTCTGAAAAACTGCGAACAAAAGTTACGGTGCGGCGTTCTATTTATATAAATAATAAAAATAAATGTAAATGAATGAAAGGTACAATTCTGAAAATATAATTATTTAGGAGGCCACGTTAACTTTTTAAATATGTGCCTCAGTTTTTTAAAATTAATTTTGCATGTGGCGCCATCGGTTGTCGAAAATAATAACGACCCGAAATAACTGGAAATTGGAAAACTCGTAAAAAATAAAGTGAAAATTGAAAAACTTAATGTGGTTTTAGGCTTGTACCTTTCATTAATTTGTATTAAATAGAACTCCGTTTTTGTTTAGGGTTTTAAAATTCTATTATCTTATCCTATACTGTTATCATGTCAATAACTCCTTAGGCATGAGTAACTTTAAGGTAACTTTAACAACACTAGTGTTGTTATATTATCTTAGCGCAACTCATTGCTATGAAGGTATTGGTAAACAAACATCGCTTTTTGACGGTTTTCATTGAACATATTTCAAATTGAAAAAAATAGAAATAGGATAAAATAAACCGTGTTACGACACACGTAACGTTTATTTGCTTTTACATTACTCGAGAATTTACTACGTCGCTCGTTTTTTCAAACTTTCCTCTCGTAATGTAAAAACCTTCGTAACGTTACTTGTATCGTAAATTACTATTATAAGGCCGCGGCCTCTTAAGGCAGTCCCTATAATGAAAAATGCTATCATTTGAAAATCTTTAAAACATTAATTTTTGATATCAATACAAAAGAATTTAATTAATTAGATTATCTCGGCACACATCTGAATTATATCTTGTTTTTCTGTGACAAAAAGCATAATTACGTTGGATGTTATTGTTTGTCCTATTCCGTAATTAGGAATTTTTTTTTTCAAAAATTTTCTTAGTTAACTTTTTTTGTTGAACACACCAATTATATACAAACATCTTTATTTAAGAATTGATACAAATATATATGCATACATATAAAAATTTATGGTTTTCCGCAATTCTTAATTGGCTATCGACCGGAGGTCTTTCAGCCAACACACACCAATTATTAAAATACATCCACGTCATTACTATTTTTTGCCTTTCTGAAGAAAATCTAGAGATGATTAATGGTGATAAAAGCATATATAACATTTTTCATTAGAAAATTTGTTTGCGCATGCATGTGAATGACAACGTAATGACAAGATTTATCATTGTCGTCAGGGCACGCAAATAATTTAAAATAACATAATTCATTTATCAGAATGTGTGCTCAGACGGAAACCGACCCGAGCCGTCTTCCAAGGGGAAGATTTTCATATTTTAAGACGATATTAAAAAGTAAACCACCTCCAGCACCGTTGCGCCGCGTCGAGACCTGTAAATAATAAAAGAGTCTACCACCTGTAATCTCAATAAACAAGCCCGGAAAAAGACACAAATAAAGGTCTACAATGCAAACACTTGGATAATTTCTTTCTCTCGCGGCGTTTCGCTCGAGACAAAATTTTTATGGTCGTCTGGCGTGAAATTGATTTGCGCTTATCCACGGCCAAGTATATGAATAAAATAAAGAAACGTTGGAAAAATATATTCGGACTGTCACATTTTTTGATATCGTCGCGGAACACCTTTATGGACGCAAGAAGCGCCAACTTCGCGGAGCATATTTCATCTTTATTCGAGATGTCTTCGAGCCACTCACGCCTGATATATTATCGGGGAAAGAAGAGAAAAACATTGATGCCGGGATGGCGGATGGAATTTTTTTCTGTCATCATCAATACCGATTATGGTAATAGTGAGTTATACAAAAACATAGCGTTATTACTTAACCAATACAATGGCAAGAGCAATGAGTAAGATTGTACTTTGTATGTGCGCGTATATTTTAAATGTAGGAGGCGTTTACTTCGTGGTAGAATACGTTTGAATAGAGAGTAACCTCAGACTGCGAAATATTTTCAAAAAAATATTCTATTTGTGAGATTCACACTTGTAGCGATTGTTTTAATTTTTTTTAAATCAAATTGAAGATTTTGCAATTTCCAAATAACATTCGATCACTTTCATGGGAATTTACTGGAAATCTAGTGAAGAAGTGTTTTAAGATTTTGACAGTAATTTAAAGCAGAATGAGGTTTTAGTAGATTCAGAAAGATTCACGCTTGTAGTAATTGTTTTAATATTTATTTAATCAAATTGAAAATTTTGCAATTTTAAAATAACATTCGATCACTTTCACGGGGATTTACTGGAAATCTAGTGAAGGAGTGTTTTAAGATTTTGGCAGTAATTTAAAGCAGAATGAGTTTTTAGTAGATTTAGAAAGATTCACGCTTGTAGCAATTGTTTAATTATTTTTTAAATCAAATTGAAGATTTTGCAATTTCCAAATAACATCCGATCACTTTCATGGGGATTCACTGGAAATCTAGTGAAGGAGTGTTTTAAGATTTTGGCAGTAATTTAAAGCGGAATGAGTTTTTAGTAGATTTAGAAAGATTCACACTTGTAGCAATTGTTTTGATATTTTTTTAAACAAATTGAAGATTTTGCAATTTCCAAATAACATTCGATCACTTTCACGGGGATTTAGTGGAAATCTAGTGAAGGAGTGTTTTAAGATTTTGACAGTAATTTAAAGCGGAATGTGTTTTTAGTAGATTTAGAAAGATTCACGCTTGAAGCAATTGTTTCAGTATTTTTTTAAATCAAATTGAAGATTTTGTAATTTCCAAATAACATCCGATCACTTTCACGGGGATTTACTGGAAATCTAGTGAAGAAGTGTTTTAAGATTTTGACAGTAATTTAAAGCAGAATGAGTTTTTAGTAGATTCAGAAAGATTCACGCTTGTAGCAATTGTTTTAATATTTATTTAATCAAATTGAAGATTTTGCAATTTCCAAATAACATTCGATCACTTTCACGGAGATTTACTGGAAATCTAGTGAAGGAGTGTTTTAAGATTTTGACGGTAAATTAAAGCAGAATGAGGTTTTAGTAGATTTAGAAAGATTCACGCTTGTAGCAATTGTTTTAATATTTATTTAATCAAATTGAAGATTTTGCAATTTCCAAATAACATTCGATCACTTTCACGGAGATTTACTGGAAATCTAGTGAAGGAGTGTTTTAAGATTTTGACGGTAATTTAAAGCAGAATGAGTTTTTAGTAGATTTAGAAAGATTCACGCTTGTAGCAATTGTTTTGATATTTTTTTAAACAAATTGAAGATTTTGCAATTTCCAAATAACATTCGATCACTTTCACGGGGATTTGCTGGAAATCTAGTGAATGAGTGTTTTAAGATTTTGGCAGTAATTTAAAGCAGAATGAGTTTTTAGTAGATTTAGAAATATTCACACTTGTAGCAATTGTTTTGATATTTTTTTAAACAAATTGAAGATTTTGCAATTTCCAAATAACATTCGATCACTTTCACGGAGATTTACTGGAAATCTAGTGAAGGAGTGTTTTAAGATTTTGACAGTAATTTAAAGCGGAATGTGTTTTTAGTAGCTTTAGAAAGATTCACGCTTGAAGCAATTGTTTCAGTATTTTTTTAAATCAAATTGAAGATTTTGCAATTTCCAAATAACATCCGATCACTTTCACGGGGATTTACTGGAAATCTAGTGAAGAAGTGTTTTAAGATTTTGACAGTAATTTAAAGCAGAATGAGTTTTTAGTAGATTCAGAAAGATTCACGCTTGTAGCAATTGTTTTAATATTTATTTAATCAAATTGAAGATTATGCAATTTCCAAATAACATTCGATCACTTTCACGGAGATTTATTGGAAATCTAGTGAAGGAGTGTTTTAAGATTTTGACGGTAATTTAAAGCAGAATGAGTTTTTAGTAGATTCAGAAAGATTCACGCTTGTAGCAATTGTTTTAATATTTATTTAATCAAATTGAAGATTATGCAATTTCCAAATAACATTCGATCACTTTCACGGAGATTTACTGGAAATCTAGTGAAGGAGTGTTTTAAGATTTTGGCAGTAATTTAAAGCAGAATGAGTTTCTAGTAGATTTAGAAAGATTCACACTTGTAGCAATTGTTTTAGTATTTTTTTAAATCAAATTGAAGATTTTGCAATTTCCAAATAACATTCGATCACTTTCACGGGGATTTAGTGGAAATCTAGTGAAGGAGTGTTTTAAGATTTTGACAGTAATTTTAAGCAGAATGAGTTTTTAGTAGATTTAGAAAGATTCACGCTTGTAGCAATTGTTTTAATATTTATTTAATCAAATTGAAGATTATGCAATTTCCAAATAACATTCGATCACTTTCACGGAGATTTATTGGAAATCTAGTGAAGGAGTGTTTTAAGATTTTGACGGTAATTTAAAGCAGAATGAGTTTTTAGTAGATTCAGAAAGATTCACGCTTGTAGCAATTGTTTTAATATTTATTTAATCAAATTGAAGATTATGCAATTTCCAAATAACATTCGATCACTTTCACGGAGATTTACTGGAAATCTAGTGAAGGAGTGTTTTAAGATTTTGACGGTAATTTAAAGCAGAATGAGTTTTTAGTAGATTTAGAAAGATTCACGCTTGTAGCAATTGTTTTGATATTTTTTTAAACAAATTGAAGATTTTGCAATTTCCAAATAACATTCGATCACTTTCACGGGGATTTGCTGGAAATCTAGTGAAGGAGTGTTTTAAGATTTTGACAGTAATTTAAAGCAGAATGAGTTTTTAGTAGATTTAGAAAGATTCACGCTTGAAGCAATTGTTTTAGTATTTTTTTAAATCAAATTGAAGATTTTGCAATTTCCAAATAACATTCGATCATTTTCACGGAGATTTACTGGAAATCTAGTGAAGGAGTGTTTTAAGATTTTGACGGTAATTTAAAGCAGAATGAGTTTTTAGTAGATTTAGAAAGATTCACGCTTGTAGCAATTGTTTTGATATTTTTTTAAACAAATTGAAGATTTTGCAATTTCCAAATAACATTCGATCACTTTCACGGGGATTTGCTGGAAATCTAGTGAAGGAGTGTTTTAAGATTTTGACAGTAATTTAAAGCAGAATGAGTTTTTAGTAGATTTAGAAAGATTCACGCTTGAAGCAATTGTTTTAGTATTTTTTTAAATCAAATTGAAGATTTTGCAATTTCCAAATAACATTCGATCACTTTCACGGAGATTTACTGGAAATCTAGTGAAGGAGTGTTTTAAGATTTTGACGGTAATTTAAAGCAGAATGAGTTTTTAGTAGATTTACAAAGATTCACGCTTGTAGCAATTGTTTTGATATTTTTTTAAACAAATTGAAGATTTTGCAATTTCCAAATAACATTCGATCACTTTCACGGAGATTTACTGGAAATCTAGTGAAGGAGTGTTTTAAGATTTTGACGGTAATTTAAAGCAGAATGAGTTTTTAGTAGATTTAGAAAGATTCACGCTTGTAGCAATTGTTTTGATATTTTTTTAAACAAATTGAAGATTTTGCAATTTCCAAATAACATTCGATCACTTTCACGGAGATTTACTGGAAATCTAGTGAAGGAGTGTTTTAAGATTTTGACGGTAATTTAAAGCAGAATGAGTTTTTAGTAGATTTAGAAAGATTCACGCTTGTAGCAATTGTTTTGATATTTTTTTAAACAAATTGAAGATTTTGCAATTTCCAAATAACATTCGATCACTTTCACGGGGATTTGCTGGAAATCTAGTGAAGGAGTGTTTTAAGATTTTGACAGTAGTTTAAAGCAGAATGAGTTTTTAGTAGATTTAGAAAGATTCACGCTTGAAGCAATTGTTTTAGTATTTTTTTAAATCAAATTGAAGATTTTGCAATTTCCAAATAACATTCGATCACTTTCACGGAGATTTACTGGAAATCTAGTGAAGGAGTGTTTTAAGATTTTGACGGTAATTTAAAGCAGAATGAGTTTTTAGTAGATTTAGAAAGATTCACGCTTGTAGCAATTGTTTTGATATTTTTTTAAACAAATTGAAGATTTTGCAATTTCCAAATAACATACGATCACTTTCACGGAGATTTACTGGAAATCTAGTGAAGGAGTGTTTTAAGATTTTGACGGTAATTTAAAGCAGAATGAGTTTTTAGTTCATTTAGAAAGATTCACGCTTGTAGCAATTGTTTTGATATTTTTTTAAACAAATTGAAGATTTTGCAATTTCCAAATAACATTCGATCACTTTCACGGGGATTTGCTGGAAATCTAGGGAATGAGTGTTTTAAGATTTTGGCAGTAATTTAAAGCAGAATGAGTTTTTAGTAGATTTAGAATTATTCACACTTGTAGCAATTGTTTTGATATTTTTTTAAACAAATTGAAGATTTTGCAATTTTCAAATAACATTCGATCACTTTCACGGGGATTTGCTGGAAATCTAGTGAAGGAGTGTTTTAAGATTTTGACAGTAATTTAAAGCAGAATGAGTTTTTAGTAGATTTAGAAAGATTCACGCTTGAAGCAATTGTTTTAGTATTTTTTTAAATCAAATTGAAGATTTTGCAATTTCCAAATAACATTCGATCACCTTCACGGAGATTTACTGGAAATCTAGTGAAGGAGTGTCTTAAGATTTTGACGGTAATTTAAAGCAGAATGAGTTTTTAGTAGATTTAGAAAGATTCACGCTTGTAGCAATTGTTTTGATATTTTTTTAAACAAATTGAAGATTTTGCAATTTCCAAATAACATTCGATCACTTTCACGGGGATTTGCTGGAAATCTAGTGAAGGAGTGTTTTAAGATTTTGACAGTAATTTAAAGCAGAATGAGTTTTTAGTAGATTTAGAAAGATTCACGCTTGACTTTGTGAAAATAAAGGTAAAAAATGCCGTGAGACTATTTGGTAGTTCTATGCATCTTATTGTCATATTTCTAGCAAAATGACATTTTTTACAGAATCAAATGTTAAATTCATTAATGGAATAGAATGCTTTTAATTTAAAAAAATCTTACTCTAATTCATTTTTTCTTTCTTTTTTTGACTTAGACTTTCGCCATTCAGTCACGACTCATGTTTATTAAGTTGATCTTTAATCTAAATTATGTTGATGATACAACAGGGGAACAGGTAGTCAGTGAGGGCCATCATCACGTTTAAGATATTACGCTAACACTAATTCATTTTAATTACATAAAATATTAATTTCAAGGCTGAAAGACTGTGGATCGATAGTCGTTGAACAAACATCGAAAGTTTATACTGTCTATCATCCTTATTTTATTTTTTATTTCTGTATATTTTGTATATACATTAGCATCTTTTGATTGGTATCGTGAAAAATCTTTAAGGTCGATCTGGATTTTGAAAATTTCCACGTTCAATGCTTTCGTCGAACGCAATTGATTGGAACTTATCAACCTGTATGTATGGTCTTTTAAACAGATCAATTACGAACAATCAAATACTCTGTAACCATAGACGGCATTATAAATCATGTATATTGAGTACAAAACTCGTTATGCATTGTAAGTTACGATATAACAATAAATAAAAAATTAATGGAAAAATCAATTCCGACGACCTCCAGTCCAACCCAGACGATACAATCTAATGGACAAAAAGTATCCATCGATGAAAAATTAAAAACCCACCGCGTCCATTCCTTTGTTTATATGCAAATAATGTTATCGTAAATTTCTGGCAGCAATCAATCATACTTACAATGAACTAAAAAAAAATATAAATATGAAAAAAAAGTAGTTCTAATGAGCCGTTGCATGATCGGAGAGTGCTATGATCGGTCATTCCCAAGGTTAAAATACGCACCCCCTTGCACACACACACACACACACACATAAATAGAAAACGCGACGGTTACACGAAAGTCCATTTGTCGTGCTTAATTCGAAAGTCGTTTTTCCGCACGTAGGGCGAGCAAAAAACAGAGACGGAAATGAAAACGGGCCTGGGTGGAAGGGAGGCGGGTGGAAACCGATGGTTTAAAATGGTCGCGTGCACGTCAAACTTATCTCGAATCAAATGACCACAATAAAGCAGACTGTTTTATTGTGCTCGGCTTGGCATAATGTCCCCGCGGTGTTTAGGCCGAATTTAAAATGAAATAAATATTTGATATTCACATAAAAAAAGTGTATTGATTCTGGGTGGTGTTATTCTTTTTATTCAGCACATAAAAAAATCAAAAATCAAAAGAAAAGAAACTATTGCTGAATATTTCTCCACTACTGTAAATGTTCAAATTAAGGTCTAAATTTCTTGTAAAAGAACCCAGTAAGGAGATATTAGGTATATTTACTAAGACCAGCGAGAGATTGATTGGTATCGTGAAAAATCGAAAAATCGAAAAAACGAAAAATCGAAAAATCGAAAAATCGAAAAATCGAAAAATCGAAAAATCGAAAAATCGAAAAATCGAAAAATCGAGAAATCGAAACCAAAAAATGTCCCTTAAATATGATATTAAATAAAAAGGAATTGTAAGCAAACTGCAAAGAAACTGTGAACGAACTATTAAGGAACTCTGAAGAAACCGCAAAGGAATTTT
The DNA here is from genome assembly GCA_910593695.2 of Ocypus olens. Classification (NCBI taxonomy): domain Eukaryota; kingdom Metazoa; phylum Arthropoda; class Insecta; order Coleoptera; family Staphylinidae; genus Ocypus; species Ocypus olens. The sequence goes on from OU343050.1 coordinate 8,775,131, forward strand.
GGAGGAGCTGCAATAAAAGGAACTGTAATATTGTTGTATAATAATTCTGGTGAACAAAGCCAAGATGAATGGAAACTAGCTGTATTTATAAGAACAAAATTTAAATCTCAAAGAAAAGATAATATTTTAGGATGTCTAGCAACAACGGATTACTGCATAACTTAGAGTTTTCATCCGACTAAGACCATATTGGTATCTAGCTCTGGTGAATAATAATAATAATAATACATTGACGACAATCTAAAGCAAGCAAGGATTTTTGAATTGAGAGGCGCCGCACAGTTTTTCCTTTTTAATATTTCATTAATGGTTTTTTTTATTTTCTTAAAGTATGGATTATTGCTGCTTTGTTTCTAGCTAGGTAATCACACTTGTTTTTATTTAGAAAAAAAAAACATGAGTTTTACCATGGATCTTGAACTTTTGAAGAAAATTCCTCGATGAATTGATTTTTTACAATTCTTCAAATCCTTGATTGCATTTTTAATTTTCTTAGAGTTTGGATTGTTATGGTTCAGTTTTCAGCTAGGTTAGACAATTGTTTTTATGGAAAATCATAAATACATTGCTTTAACGCGGATCTTCAAGTTTTGAAGAAAATTCCTTGATGGATTAATTTTTTTACCATTTTTAAAATCGTTGAATGCATTTCTAATTTTCTTAGAGTTTTGATTGTTACGGTTTAGTTTTCAGCTAGGTTATGACAATTGTTTTTATAGAAAATCATAAATACATAGCTTTACCATGGATCTTCAAGTTTTGAAGAAAATTGCTTGATGGATTAATGTTTTTACAATTTTTAAAATCGTTGAAATCATTTTAAATTTTCTTAGAGTTTTGATTGTTACGGTTAAGTTTTCAGCTAGGTTATGACAATTGTTTTTATGGAAAATCATAAATACATTGCTTTACCATGGATCTTCAAGTTTTGAAGAAAATTGCTTGATGGATTAATGTTTTTACAATTTTTAAAATCGTTGAAATCATTTTAAATTTTCTTAGAGTTTGGATTGTTACGGTTTAGTTTTCAGCTAGGTTATGACAATTGTTTTTATGGAAAATCATAAATACATTGCTTTACCATGGATCTTCAAGTTTTGAAGAAAATTCCTTGATGGATTAATTTTTTTACAATTTTTAAAATCGTTGAATGCATTTTTAATTTTCTTAGAGTTTGGATTCTTACGGTTTAGTTTTCAGCTAGGTTATGACAATTGTTTTTATGGAAAATCATAAATACATTGCTTTACCATGGATATTCAAGTTTTGAAGAAAATTCCTTGGATTAATTTTTTTACAATTTTTAAAATCCTTGATTGCAATTTTTAATTTTCTTAACGTTTGGATTGTTACGGTTCAGTTTTTAGCTAGGTTATGACAATTGTTTTTATGAAAAATCATAAATACATAGCTTTACCATGGATCTTCAAGTTTTGAAGAAAATTGCTTGATGGATTAATTTTTTTACAATTTTTAAAATCCTTGATTGCATTTTTAATTCTCTTAAAGTTTGGATTGTTACGGTTCAGTTTTCAGCTATGTTATGACAATTGTTTTTATGGAAAATCATAAACACATTGCTTTACCATGGATCTTGAAGTTTTGACGGAAATTCCTTAAAGGATTGATTTTTTAACTATATTTGAAATCCTTGATGGATTTATTTTTTTACAATTTTTAAAATCGTTGAATGCATTTTTCTTTTTCTCAAGGTTTGGATTGTTGCTGTTTTTTTTTTAGCTAAATTATGACAATTGTTTTTATTGGAATTCAGAAATGAATTGTTTTACCACGAATTTAGAACTTTTAACGGACATTCCTAAAGGATTGATGATTTTACAATTTTTTAAATCGTTGAATGCATTTTTTTTATTTTCTCGAAGTCTGGATTGTTGCTGTTTTGTTTTCAGCTAGGTTACGACAATTGTTTCTGTTGAAAATCAAAAATACATTGCTTTGTCGTGGATCTTAAAGTTTTGAAGGAAATTCCTTAATGGATTGATTTTTTTTACAATTTTTAAAATCGTTGAATGGATTTATCATTTTCTTAAGGTTTGGATTGTTGCTATTCTGTTTTCAGCTGGATCATGACAATTGTTTTTATTGGAAATTAGAAATGCATTGTTTTACCATGGATCTTAAACTTTTAAAGGAAATGCCTTAATGCATTGTTTTCTTTTACAATTTTTAAAATCGTTGAATTTATTTTTCATTTTATCAAGGTTTAGATTGTTGATATTTTGTTTTAAGCTAGGCTTTAACAATTGTTTTTATTGGAAATCAGAAATGTATTGTTTTACCATGGATCTTAAACTTTTAAAGGAAATTCATCGAAGGATTGATTTTTTTTACAATTTTTAAAATCCTTGAATGCATTTATCAATTTCTCAAGGTTTGGATTGTTGCTGTTTTGTTTTCAGCTAGGTTATGGCAATTGTTTTTATTTGAAATCAGAAATGCATTGATTTTCCACGGATCAAACTTTTAAAGGAAATTCCCTAAAGGATTGATTTTTTTACAATTTTTAAAATCGTTGAATGCATTTTTCATTTTCTCAAGGTTTGAATTGTAAGCTAGGTTATGAGAATTGTTTTTATGGAAAATCTTAAATACATGGCTTTACCACTTAAACTTTTGAACGCAATTCTTGCATGGATTGATTTTTTTTTTTAGTTTTTAAAATAGTTAAATGCTTTTTTAATTTTCTCCATGTTTAGATTGTTGCTGTTTTGTTTTCAGTTAGGTAATGACAATTTTTTTTATTAGAAATCAAAAATGCATTATTTTACCATGGATCTTGAACTTTTAAAGAAAATTCCTTAATGGATTCATTTTTTTTACAATTTTTAAAATCGTTGAATGCATTTTTGATTTTCTAAAAGTTCGGATTGTTGCTGTTTTGTTTTCAGCTCGATTATGGTTCTACTGATAAGATTATCACACAGAGCCCACCCACCACCCCTTATTTCCAACTTAAATTATAAACACTGATTTCTGCTAATTTGTATTCATTTCTATAAAAAAATATAAAAAGGGAATATTTAACAAACACAGTGTTCTATAGGTTAGGTTAAGTGCACATAAAGGGTGGTGGGTGGTCCTATATGCGTTTGATTTTACAACTGAATTAATTACCAAAAAAAAAAAACTTTTCGAACTTACATCTTTTTTATTTAATTTTTTGCACTCGTGTAATTTTTGTATCTGGTTCTACTGGTAGGATTGTAGGATAGGGCCCACCCGCCACCCTTTGTGTGCTCTTAACTTAACCCACAAGACACTGTTTTTGTTAAATATTTCCTTTTTGTATTTTTTTTATGGAAATGAATACAATTTACCAGAAAACATTGTTTACAATTTAAGTTAAAGTTGAAACTAAGGGTGTTGGGTGGGCGTTATCCTATAATCCAACTAGTAGAATATGCGCGACTGATTTTACAATAGGAAATTAATTTAAAAAAATATTTCGAACTTATATCTTTTCTATTTACTTTTTTATACTCGTGTAATCTTTTACGCCTGGTTCTACCTGTTGGATTGTAGGATAGGGCCCACCCATCAACTTTTGTGTGCTTTTCACTTAACTCACAGGACACTGTTTTTGTTAAATATTTCTTTAAAAAAAAAAAATTTATGGAAATGAATACAAATTACCAGAAAACAGTATTTATAATGTAAGTTAAAGTTGAAACTAAGGGTGGCGGGTGGTCCCTATCCTACAAACCAACCAGTAGAATATGCGCGACTGTTTTTACAATAGGATTAATTAATTTAAAAAAATATTTCGAACTTAGATCTTTTTTTTTTACTTTTTACAATCGTGTAATCTTTTGCGTCTGGATCTACCTATTGGATTGTAGGATAAGGACGACCCGCCACCCTTTGAGTGCTCTTAACTTAACCCACAGGATACTGTTTTTGTTAAATATTTCCTTTTTGTATTTTTTATGGAAATGGATACAAATGACCAGAAAACAGTATTTATAATGTAAGTTAAAGTTAAAACTAAGGGTGGTAGGTGGTGGGTGGGCCGTATCCTACAAACCAACCAGTAGAATATGCGCGACTGATTTTACAAAAAGACTAATTAATAAAAAAAATATTTCGAACTTATATCTTTTTTATTTACTTTTTTACACTCGTGTAATCTTTTGCGTCTGGTTCTACCTGTTGGATTGTAGGATAGGGCCCACCCGCCACCCTATGCGTGCTCTTAACTTAACCCACAGAACACTGTTTTTGCTAAATATTTCCTTCTTGTATTTTTATGGAAATCAATAAAAATTACCAGAAAACAGTATTTATAATGTAAGTTAAAGTTAGAACTAAGGCCGGTGGGTGGGCCCTATCCAACAAACCAACCAGTAGAATATGTGCGTTTGATTTTACAATAGAACTAATTAATAAAAAAAAAAGTATTTCGAACTTCTAATTTTTTTATTTACTTCTTTACACTCGTGTATTTTATGTATCTGGTTCTACTGGTAGGATTGTAGGAATGTAGGATAGGGCCCAACCGCCACCCTTTGTGTGCTCTTAACTTAGCCCACAGAACACTGTTTTTGTTAAACATTTCCTTTCTGTATTTTTTTTTATGTAAATGAATATAAATTACCAGAAAACAGTGTTTACAATTTAAGTTACAGTTGAAACTAAGGGTGGTGGGTGGGCCCTATCCTACAATCCAACCAGTAAAACATACGCTACTGATTTTATAACTGGACTGGTTAATAAGAAAAAAAAACGTTTCGAACTTATGTTTTTTTTATTTACTTCTTAACACTCGTGTAATCTTCGTGTCTAGTTCTAGTAGTTGGATTGTAGGATAGGGCCCACCCACCACTCTTATAATTTTAACTCAAACTTTTCTGGTGTTCAGAATGATTTTTTATAATAAAGGGCCAACAAAAATTTAACATCTCAAGATCAAGGATCTCGCTTTATAATTTCACCATTACAAATTTATAATTTTACCATTAAAAATCTTTAAAAGCAAAAGTCGGGACAGAGTTATAACTCGAAAAGACATTCATATTTTTAATTGAGTAACTTGACTCACCGACTCACTTCACTTCGAGTCGACTCACTCAGGAATTACTAGTTTATACTCGTAAAAGACATGTATTAACCCTTTGCACTCGTATGTCGACTTATTGTCGACACAATTAGTGATGGGATCATTCGAATGAAGAAGCTTTAAAGGGAAGCCATTCCAGAAAATAAAATAAAATTTAAATATCAGTTCAAGCTATTTTTATTATACTCAATCCAGATTCGTTTTAAATTGTAAGTCAATAAACAGTATCGAAAAAAATATGCTTGCATGTATAAATTTTTAATAACCACACCGGAGCAAACGAGCTCCTAAAAATCAACAAACCGAGAAGATATACATTTCCACTTGCAGAATTTATCATGAAACAACAATGAGGCGGTAACGGTCCACGTGCAGGAATATTACCTTCGAAAATGTTGGCAGCATTCGGACCGAAAAAAATAAATACACATTCCGCACGGGCATGTTTTATAATTAAAACGCTACTTTTCTGGGCCGTTCAATATCGGCCCTTTCACCGGCCCAACTTTATACCGGGCGAAAGGAATTAGACAAAAGTGCCCTATTTACCAGCAGGGGCCGTACAATGCTATTGTTTCGGAAAAATCCACGGGCACCCATTGTTGCCGACGTCGACGTCATAAAAATGCCTTTCAATTAGTATTATCATGCCGGTGTTCCGATCGATTACGGCCTCCCTTCCTGTACATCCAAGAAAAAAAAAATAACCATCTTGTTCCGGTCGCGTTCATTACTTTCGGTTTTGCAGACATTGTAAGCATAATGTAATCTGTTCCTTAGAAAGCGTTATGATGACAAGTTAAAATAATGGTATGTATCCGGAAATAATGAAGAAATGAACATTTAGGTAAGCTAATGAATATTAGGCATAAAGTCATGTACATAACTTAATTACACATAATAATGTCCATATCTTGTCGGTGTTAAAGCCACCCGGATTTGGTTCAGTACAGCATTCAGGCAATAGATTCCGCCACTTTAGCGTTTCTACCTATAATAATTTTTGTCGTAAAAACATAATGGTTGTATAGTTGTATTTTTAATAATCGCTTCGAACAATATTACTTTTAAGTACGCAATCAACAGGATATCGCAGGTCTGGTTTGAGCAATGGATCTTTGCGTGTGCGTCATTGCCGAACACCGACTTTTCTCGCCTTGGATGACATGCGCACTGATTCAACTTACCGTAGAAAGAGTAAACGCATGAAAATGTTGTCAGCTATCTATGACGTGCACGCAAAGATCCATTGATCAAAGTATACAAGTACAATCGCATCAATATTATTAAAAAATATCATGTGTTGTCGGTTACGACACGTACCAAAAATACGGTATATTACACAAAAATGCTGCAGTGGTATTTTGTTCGAATGTGCAGGTGCAAAACAGGATACAAAGGGCCCCTATCACTTTTAATCAATCTATTGCGAAAACATAACATGTACGGCCGTAATTCGGCATAATGCACACCCTCTCTTCTCCCGGCGCCTCCGCCATACACGAGGAGTGCGATAGATTCGACGTTTCGGTTTAATCAACTCGTTTTGGGCATTATTCATGGAATGCGCCGGTTTTCTCTATATCCGGAAATAACGTGTGTGTGCTGTACGGGATAATGAATTCCGCTGATATAAATAGCGGACACGCAAAAAATTAATATGGGAGAGATACATGCGAGCGGGTGTTTATTTTTTGCCGTCGCTGATATACGTTAATAACGTAAATATTTATTTGTTTGCAGCACTCCCAAAGGAAGACCCGATTATAACGGGAATGCAGGTCCAGTATCGGATAGGGGACGAGATCAACTTGAACTGCACTTCGGGAAAGAGCCATCCCGCCTCGGTACTTCACTGGTACATCAACGAACAACAGGTTTGTAAAAAAAAACTCATAATTCAAGTGACCGGCATAATATTAGTTTAAAATGGATATTTCATGACTGAAGCATTATCAGTAAAACGATCGAGTGAATTTTTTATCATATCCGTGTTTATAAAATATTTACTAATCTCATATAAATAATATAATAAAACACTTTTAACTTTGTTTTGTATAACTTATATATTTATTTTTGTGACTTAAGTTTCGGTAATACAATTACTTCTTGTTTGAAAATGGTAATTGTAAAAAATTTGCAAAATTCTACAAAAAATAAAATCAAAATCATTTAATTTAAATATGTTAACACGCAGTTATAATAATTATGAAACGCCAAAAAATAAATCTATGTAATTAAAAATTTAACGCAGTAAATGCCTTAATTTAAAATAAGCTTTAGATTTTGAAAATCCGACAATATTTCAGTCAGTGGAATTTTTTTTAAATTCTATGTTTTGAATTGTCGAATCTACAACAAAAGAAATTAAGATAAATAAAAATCGTGCAGGTACAATTCTACAAAAGTTAAATTTGGTGCAGGAAACACCATTATTTCAAAATGTTTTTGGGATTTTCTCAATAGTGTTTTTTTTTAGTTTGGACAAGTTATCACCTGAGCGAAAAAAAAAATTAAAAATAAATACAAAACACTTTGATAAAACTCTACAAAAATCATATTTAGCTCGCAAAATATCACTCTTTCGAAATCAATTTGGATTTCAAAATTCCACCAATTTTATTGGGAGTATTTTTTTTTTAAGTTTCAGTTTTGATATGTTGAACACACAACAAAAAATTAATGTAGAACGCCGAGTTAAAATTCTGCAAAAACTAAAATCAAAATCATTTAATTTAAATATGTTAACACGCAGTTATAATAATTATGAAACGCCAAAAAATAAATCTATGTAATTAAAAATTTAACGCAGTAAATGCCATAATTTAAAATAAGCTTTAGATTTTGAAAATCCGCCGATTTTTCAGCCAGTGGATTTTTTTTTAAGTCTATGCTTTGAATTGTTGAATCTACAACGAAAAAAGTTAAAATAAATAAAAATCGTGCAGGTACAATTCTACAAAAATTAAATTTAGTGCAAGAAACGCCATTATTTCAAAATGTTTTTGGGATTTTCTCACAAGTTGTGTTTTTTTAGTTTGGACAAGTTATCACCTGAGCTAAAAAAAATTAAAAATTAATACAAAATACAAAACGATTTGATAAAACTCTTCAAAAATTATATTTAGCTCGCAAAATATCACTCTTTAGAAATCAATTTGGATTTCAAAATTCCACCAATTTTATTGGGAGTATTATTTTTTTTAATTTTTAGTTTTGATATGTTGAACACACAACAAAACATAAATGTAGAACGCCGAGTTAAAATTCTGCAAAAACTAAAATCAAAATCATTTAATTTAAATATTTTAACACGCAGTTATAATAATTACGAAACGCCAAAAAAACAAATGTATAAAACTAAAAATTTAACGCAGTAAATGCCATAATTTAAAATAAGTTCTGGATTTTGAAAATCCGCCGATATTTCAGTCAGTGGAAATTTTTTTAAATTAAATGTTTTGAATTGTCGAATCTACAACGAAAAAAGTTGAAATAAATAAAAATCGTGCAGGTACAATTCTAGAAAAAATTAAATTTGGTGCAGGAAACACCATTATTTCAAAATGTTTTTGGGATTTTGTCACTACTTGTGTTTTTTTTAGTTTGGACAAGTTATCACTTTTCAAATTCATTCACAATTAGAAACTTAAAATTTAAAACTTAAAACCCAAACTTTAAAATCTAAAACGTAAAATCCGAAATTTAAAATTTGAAACTCGAAACCCAAAATCTAAAATTTAAATCCAAAATTTAAAATTCAGAATCTAAAACCTTAAATCCCAAATCCAAAATCTAAAATTAAAAATTAACATTAAAAATTAAAAGTTAAAACTAAAAAAAAATTAAAAATTAAGAATTAAAATTTAAAACCTAAAATCCAAATAAAAATCGTTCAGGTACAATTCTACAAAAATTAAATTTAGTGCAGGAAAAACCATTATTTCAAAATGTTTTTGGGATTTTCTCAATAGTATTTTTAGTTTGAACAAGTTATCACCTGGGTGAAAAAAAAATAAAAAAAAATACAAAACTCTTTGATAAAACTCTACAAAAATTATATTTAGCTCGCATAATATCAATAATTTTAATTATTAAAAAGCTTTAATTTTGATATGTGAAACACACCGCAAAAATTAAAAAAAAAATACAGAACGCCGAGTTTAAATTCTACAAAAATTTAAATTAGTTCCGAAAACATCATCCTTTCGAATCAGTTTAGTTTTTCAAAAATCAACCTACGTTTTTGCGATTTGAAATTTTTTCTAAGTTTTAGTTTTAATATGTTAACACGAAGTCATAATAAATATGTAACGCCGAATTAAAATTGTATAAAGTTGAAATTCAACGAATTCTTTAAAACTAGTTTTATACTTTAAAAATCCGTAGATATTTTAGTCAGTGGGATTTTTTTTTAAATTCTACGTTTTGAATTGACGACTACACAACGGAAAAAATTGAAATAAATATAAATCGTGGTAAGTAAAATTCTACAAAAATTAAATTTAGTTCAAGAACAATTTTTTGTTTAGAAAATCCATAAATTAGTGATTTTTTTTAAATTATAAATTTTGGCTTGTCGAAACTCGAACGATAAAGAATTGAAGTAAATATAAAAGGCATGGATCTAATTTGACAATTTTTTAATCCAGCTTTAGAAATGCCTTTCGTTTGAAATAACTTTGGTTTGTGAAATCCCACGGTTTTTTTTTTTTTTAGTTTAGACAAGTTGATCAAAAAAAATTAAAGATGAATCCCGTGTATTTAGCTAATAAAATATCACTCTTTCGAAATTATTTTGTATTTTGAAATTCCACCATTTTTTGAGAGTTGTGTATTTTTTAAAGTTTTAGTTTTGATATGTTGAAGACAACGAAAAATAAATAAAAATAAACATAGAACGCCGAGTTAAAATTTTACAAAAACTAAAATCTGATACAAAAACATAATTCTTTCAAAATAATTCAGTTCTTCAAAAATAAAAATCCACTAACAATTTTTGTGATTTGAAAATTTGTTTAGGTTTTAATTTTATTAGCTATAATAAATGTAACACGCCAAAATAAAATTGAGTATAATTAAAATTAACCGCAATAAACTCTACACTATTTAAAATTAGTTTTGGATTTTGAAAATCCGCCGAAATTTATTTTTTTTTCAAATTCCATGTTTAGCGACTCTACAACGAAAACAATTGAAATAAATATAAATCGTGCAGTTATAATTTTACAAAAAATTAATTTAGTCCAGGAAATACCATTCTTTCAAAATTATTTTAGGTTTTGAAAATCCAGAAATTTTCTTGGGAGTAGTGAATTTTTTTAAATTATAAATTTAGGCTTGTTGAAACTCGAACGCTAAAGAATTGACGTAAATATAAAAGGCAAGGATAAAACTCGACAAACCCTTAATTCAGATCAAGAAATATATTCTTTCGAAATAATTTAGGTTTTTAAAAAACCACCCATTTTCTCGCGAGTTGTGTTTTTTTTTACTTTTTTCGGACGAGAAAGTATTGTGATCGTGAAAAATGAAAAAAAAAAATTTTGCGGAAATATCCGTTTTCTAGGGACCCAAAAACGGATATTTCCGCAATTTTTTTTTTTAAATTGCTATTTCAACAAAAAATTGTGTCTGTGTGTGTGTGTGTGTCTGTGCGCTCTGCATCTCAAAAACTATAAACACAATTGATATAAAACTTTGAAAATACGTCTTATTTGATAATCCAAAGAACTGAAAAGCTTTTGGTAAAATTTTGTACACCGGAAGTGGGTGTTTACCTGAACTGTTTTTCGTTTTTTCCCAATATTTGACTTAAATATGAAAAATATCACAAAAACATTTAAAGAAATATTGAAGACAACAAAGAAATGAACATCTTTTCTTTAAAAATATTTTTTATTAAATAGATATTATTATATAAATTGAATTGAATCATTTTTAGTTTTTAATTATGAAACAATAATAGTTACAGTAAATTTATGTTTATAAAAATTGTTGAAAATGCCAAAATGAACAACTTATAAAGAATAAGCTTTTTTTTAAATCTCTTTAGTTTTTGAGTAAACTGAGTTTTTGAATTTGAAGTATAATTTCTATTATTATTTAATCTTTTATAATTTTGACGTTTTAAACATCAGTTTCATGCGACTCTACAATGAGCTCGATGCAGATTTAAAATATGATTAAAATAGAATATAAACTATGAAAGCGTAAATATAAATAACTATGACACCATCAAGTCGGAGAAAGTAACATGATGGCCACATCACCATTTTTTTAGTTTGGACATGTTAAACACTTGATCAAAAAAATTAAAACAAATAGAAAATGCAGGAATAAAATTCTATGAAAATTATATTTAGCTGACAAAACATCACTATTTTGAAGCAGTTTTGGTTCTTCAAATTCTATCGATTTTTAGTTTTAAAATTTCTGTAGCAAACATTTTGCCTTTAAAATGATATTCTCTTGATATATTGAAATAAATTTCCTAACCTAAACATCTGCATATTGAAGAAATCACTTGACATCTACTCGTAAGTTAATCTGTTATTGAATTGATAGGTTTGTTAGGAAGGTTTAAATGAAAATATTTTTTGGCCCTTGATCGATGATTTATTCCAATTCTGTAGTAATATAATTTTTAGCTGCAAATTTTTTACATTCAATCAATCTTGCTTTACAATATTCGATATTTTGATTCCTTTGATGTAATAATACCAGTACTTTCAGCCAAACTGTAGACATAAGATAGTATTCAAATGTTGACAAATATCTTTTGAAAGTTGGAATCAGCAGGAAGTTTTCTCAAATCGATGCCATTGATTGTAGATTGCAGACCTTAAATTTAGAGCCACTAGTTTCACAGCTTCTAGGCTTTCCTGACAACCTTGTTCTTGCAAGGAAAGTGTTCTTAAACCACCATTAGTGACGCAAATTTAATGGTGACGCCGGTCTCACGCACCGGGGTTTTCAACTGAAGATTTTTCGAAACATGTTACTAATAGTTCAGGTTTTTTTAAATTTATGCTCTTTGACAATAAAACGAAGATATATAATAAATTTAAGCTCCGCAATGCGGCAGCTACTCGAAAATGCAATAAAATACACTAACGGAGAATAAAGTTATTCGACACACCCGGTCTCACAGACCAGTAGGCGGGGTTAAGTTTCATGTATGAGTAAAGAAATTATTGTTCTTTTTGCGTTTTTTTGAGTATGTTAATTTTTCTTTAAAATTTAAATATTGCAAAAAATAAGCACTTAGAGATAAATGTTTAGAATGAAAGTGATTTGCTGTAATCCATAGATTCAGATTCATCATTAAAAATTACAGATTTTCATTTATAAATAACCACCTGACTTTGAAAACCTGCTTAAAATTAAAAATAATTTTGTCTGCTACCTGTTATTTTCTCAGAATCTTCGATGTAATTTTTCTGATTATTACCATACAATAATGTTAATAGCATTATAACTCTATATTACATTAAAAAGAGAACTACGTATATGCATGTCGTGATAATGCAAGTTGTTGAAACTTTACCCATTTTACCGATGAAAAATAAATCATACTGGATGCCTGATGAAAGAAAAAAAAAGGGCAAACATACCACTTGTATTCGAAGTCAATACATTGAACACTTAATAACAATAAAAAGGAAGTAAAACTGTTTACAAACAAAGAGTGCACCGAGCGACACATCCATTACTTACCAAGAATTTATATAATTGGGAAATAGAAAAGGACGCTCTTCCATTCAGTTGAGTAATGTCTGGAGAGTACATTCCGCGTTTCTACTTCCCTCCCTTAACCGCTTCGCCATAATAAATTGGTAAATCCATACGAATCCGAACGATGTATAGTGTACAGAGCTAGTCCATTATCGGGACTGGTGCACACGTAAAAAGTACGGATTGAACGTTTGTCAATGGGTTACATAATGCACGTGATCATTTATTGTATGGGTCTGCATTAGAGTTATTACATCACCCTATGCGTAGTTTTCTTGTAGAAATTATTTTTTTCTAGCAACCATAATTTGTTTATTCGTATCTATAGATATCTTGACCGACTGAAAGTTAGCCACGAATCCGGCGCCTCCACCATTGTTGCCTTTAGTAAATTTCCAAGTTATCTTTAGTAATTTACAAAAAATAGATTAAAATTCATAATTAATCAAATTCCTGTAGTACCGTAGTTATAACAATAAGCTTTTAACTCGAGGGTTTACCCCGATTTTTTAATAAGACATCTATCGAAACATAGTCAATTTTCAAAAAATCAAAAGTAATTGTTAGGCCTGGTTTAGGTTTAATATTTTCGGCCACAAATGTTCTATGGGGCTTTGTTTATAATATTTGAGCTTAAAAAAATGACACATATTCTTCATTTTTGTTTAAATAATTATTTTCCTTAACACTTTTACGAAATTTCATCTATTTTCAAAAATCAAAAGTCATCGTTAGGCCTGGTTTACGTTCGATATTCTCGGCCACAAATGTTCTATGGGGCTTTCTTTATAGTATTTAAGCTTAAAAAAATAACACATATTATTCATTTTTGCTTAAATAATTATTTTCCTTAACACTGTTACGAAATTTCGTCTATTTTCAAAAAATCAAAAGTCATCGTTAGGCCTAATTTAGGTTCGATATTTTTGGCCACTAATGGTACATAGGGCTTTGTTTACAATATTTACGCTTAAAAAAATGACATCTATTTTTCATTTTTGTTTAAATAATTATTTACCTACACTTTTACGAAATTTCGTCTATTTTCAAAAAATCAAAAGTCATCGTTAGGCCTGGTTTAGGTTCGATATTCTCGGTTACAGATGTTACATAGGGCTTTGTTTATAATATTTATGCTTAAAAAAATGACACATATGCTTCATTTTTGTTTAAATAATTATTGACCCAGACAGTTTTACGAAATTTCGTCTATTTAAAAAAAATCAAAAGTCACCGTTAGGCCTCGTTTAGGTTCGATATTTTCGGCCACAAATGTTCTAAGTAGCTTTGTTTATAATATTTAAGCTTAAAAAAATAACACATAATCTTCATTTTTGTTTAAATAATTATTTTCCTTAACACTTTTACGAAATTTCGTCTATTTTCAAAAATCAAAAGTCATCGTTAGTCCTGGTTTAGATTTGATATTGTCGGCCACAAATGTTCTATGGGGCTTTGTTTATAATATTTGAGCTTAAAAAAATAACACATATTCTTCATTTTTGTTTAAATAATTATTTACCTAGACAGTTTTAAGAAATTTCGTCTATTTTCAAAAAATCAAAAGTCACCGTTAGGCCTAGTTTAGGTTCGAAATTTTCGGCCATAAATGTTCTATGGGGCTTTGCTTATAATTTTTGAGCTTAAAAAAATGACACATATTCTTCATTTTTGTTTAAATAATTATTTACCTAGACAGTTTTAAGTAATTTCGTCTATTTTCAAAAAATCAAAAGTCACCGTTAGGCCTAGTTTAGGTAAGATATTTTCGGCCACAAATGTTCTATGGGGCTTTGTTTATAATATTTAAGCAAGCTTAAAAAAATAACACATATTCTTTATTTTTGTTTAAATAATTATTTACCTAGACAGTTTTAAGAAATTTCGTCTATTTTCAAAAAATCAAAAGTCACCGTTAGGCCTGGTTTAGGTTCGATATTTTCGGCCACAAATGTTCAATGGGGCTTAGTTTTTAATATTTAAGCTTAAAAAATAACACATATTCTTCCTTTTTGTTTAAATAATTATTTACCTAGACACTTTCACGAAATTTCGTCTATTTTCAAAAAATCAAAAGTCATCGTTAGGCCTAGTTTAGGTTCGACATTCTCGGCCACAAATGTTCTATGGGGCTTTGTTTACAATATTTACGCTTAAAAAAATGACACATATTCTTCGTTTTTGTTTAAATAATTATTTACCTAGACACTTTTACGAAATTTCGTCTAATTTCAAAAAATCAAAAGTCACCGTTAGGCCTAGTTTAGGTTCGATATTTTCGGCCACAAATGTTCTATGGGGCTTTGTTTATAATATTTAAGCTTAAAAAAATAACACATATTCTTCATTTTTGTTTAAATAATTATTTACCTAGACACTTTTTACGAAATTTCGTCTATTTTCAAAAAATCATGTCATCGTTAGGCCTGGTTTAGGTTTGATATTTTCGGGCAATAATGTTACACAGGGCTTTGTTGACAATATTTACGCTTAAAAAAATGACACATATTCTTCGTTTTTATTTAAATAATTATTTACCTAGACACTTTTACGAAATTTCGTCTAATTTCAAAAAATCAAAAGTCACCGTTAGGCCTAGTTTAGGTTCGATATTTTCGGCCACAAATGTTCTATGGGGCTTTGTTTATAATATTTAAGCTTAAAAAAATAACACATATTCTTCATTTTTGTTTAAATAATTATTTACCTAGACACTTTTTACGAAATTTCGTCTATTTTCAAAAAATCATGTCATCGTTAGGCCTGGTTTAGGTTTGATATTTTCGGGCAATAATGTTACACAGGGCTTTGTTGACAATATTTACGCTTAAAAAAATGACACATATTCTTCGTTTTTGTTTAAATAATTATTTACCTAGACACTTTTACGAAATTTCGTCTAATTTCAAAAAATCAAAAGTCACCGTTAGGCCTAGTTTAGGTTCGATATTTTCGGCCACAAATGTTCTATGGGGCTTTGTTTATAATATTTAAGCTTAAAAAAATAACACATATTCTTCATTTTTGTTTAAATAATTATTTACCTAGACACTTTTTACGAAATTTCGTCTATTTTCAAAAAATCATGTCATCGTTAGGCCTGGTTTAGGTTTGATATTTTCGGGCAATAATGTTACACAGGGCTTTGTTGACAATATTTACGCTTAAAAAAATGACACATATTCTTCGTTTTTGTTTAAATAATTATTTACCTAGACACTTTTACGAAATTTCGTCTAATTTCAAAAAATCAAAAGTCACCGTTAGGCCTAGTTTAGGTTCGATATTTTCGGCCACAAATGTTCTATGGGGCTTTGTTTATAATATTTAAGCTTAAAAAAATAACACATATTCTTCATTTTTGTTTAAATAATTATTTACCTAGACACTTTTTACGAAATTTCGTCTATTTTCAAAAAATCATGTCATCGTTAGGCCTGGTTTAGGTTTGATATTTTCGGGCAATAATGTTACACAGGGCTTTGTTGACAATATTTACGCTTAAAAAAATGACACATATTCTTCGTTTTTGTTTAAATAATTATTTACCTAGACACTTTTACGAAATTTCGTCTAATTTCAAAAAATCAAAAGTCACCGTTAGGCCTAGTTTAGGTTCGATATTTTCGGCCACAAATGTTCTATGGGGCTTTGTTTATAATATTTAAGCTTAAAAAAATAACACATATTCTTCATTTTTGTTTAAATAATTATTTACCTAGACACTTTTTACGAAATTTCGTCTATTTTCAAAAAATCAAGTCATCGTTAGGCCTAGTTTAGGTTTGATATTTTCGGCCATATATTTATTAAAGGTAAAATGGCGAAGGCGCCGGGTTCGTGGCTAAAATTTAAGGCTAATTTCCAGGTGATATCTTGATTAATTAAATTGCACTAAATTGTGCGAATTTAACTGCAAGGCCTTATTGCATTTCCCGATACATTATATATGCACTGGATTAAGTGCTAGCCTCTGTTTACAAATTCCTCATAAATTTACCATAGCTTAGAGATTAGTTATTGCAATGGGATAGGATTTAAATTCAATGGACATGAAGCCACTTTATGAGCAACCGTTAAATTAACTGAGTATGTTCAATAATAGTTATTTTCAGAAAAGTCTGGAAGGTTATGCTTCGACCTTTGTAGTTTTAATTGAATAAATCTTCTGTTTTGAAAAAAATATATAAAACGTTTTTATATCTTTATAAAATTACCAGAACTAGGTATCTCTAAGTCTTAACAGGAAGTTAATGTTGTCATTCACCTACGAAACCAGTAATTCATAATTTTACCAATAGCTATTTGCACGCACATTCCGAATTTCCCGGCGCCGCCACCATAATTCAACACCCGCAAAACCGAACAATGTTGTGTGTGTGTTTTTTTTCTAAATGTACTCGCTGCACGAACATAATTACCAAATTGCATTAGTTTAATTTACGGCGCCATCTGTTGGATTACCAGGTATTAATTGATGAATAATAAAATGAATACAGTTGATGTAATTTTATTTAAATTTGTATGTTAATTCGAAATTAATGCGTTATATGTATGAACATGATTGAAGTGATTATGTCGTATGTATTTGCCTCGATGAATAAAAGATGCGGAATACAAATGGTATATAAATTAGTTTTAATAACAATGGTCTATTTTAATACAAATTATACTTAATGATACTTGTTCAAACAAATATTTAATTGCCTAATATATTAGACATGATGTAAAGTTCTTCTTTAGTTACAAATTACAAACACTTGAAATACAAACACTTAATTGCCTAATATATTAGATATGATGTAAAGTTCTTCTTTAATTATAAATTACAAATATTAGAAATACAAACATTTAATTGCCTAATATATTAATCCAAGTGAAATTAAAGATATAATGTAAAGTTCTTCTGTAAATTATTTCTGCATTCTGGTGAAAATATAGAATTAAATTACGAGCGCTTTTAATTTACTTCCACATTAACGGTGATTAATTAAACGTCTGTAACTGTTTACGTAATATTTACGTTTAGTGAAACCAAGTCGGATGTAAATTATGAAATTTGCGTTTCGTTCCCCATTGGAGCACTAAAACGAAACTCTAATTAGCAACAAAAATGTTGGCGCTAATGAAACGCGCATTGCGGTCGCCAAGATGTAAAAACGGCCGTAAACAAGTCAAATGAAAAGGTGATTTTTTTTTTGTTGTTCGGGGTTTAGTTATGCAAACTAAATGAGATATTTTGCGCGTGGAAACGCTTCCGTAACATGTACTTTTTTTATACAAAAATTTACCGCTGAGTAAATAGCAGAGCTGTGCTGAATTAATCATTTTTGAATTATTAAATATCTCATCTGCAACATTTTTTTTTGTAGAGAATTATATTTTTTGTTTGCTTTTATATGCATGGATTTTATTTAACATATTAGTGTATGAATACCTGAATTTTCTAAAATTTATGTAAAAAAAAATATTTTCAAGAAATTTAGATTTCAAGATATATAAAGAAGCGATTGCCGTGCGTTTCAAATAAAATGGTTTGAACCCATTTCCACCGTAACTATAACGCAATCATTTGTGTATTTTCAGATGTATTGATTATTCATTAGGGATATTTGGTGTCTATTACAAGTCGACATGAAAAATGTCAATTTGTCGTCTTTCATAAATATGATGATTCATTAACCCAGTGCTGTTATATCTCAATATACCAAAGGATACATTAATTCCATATTAAAGCCTAATAAAGTCATTAAGTACGTATATTTATTTAACGCAGGGATGGAAAACTATGGCTGCACGTGGACAAAGAACATTCTGTACTGGGCGCTATAAATAATTCCTTCTGATATTACCTTTATAGACTATACGGAGGAAGTTTATTGAAGTGAATACAAATCTCTAATGATATTGAAATTATCATTTAAATTCTTACCTTATTATTGTAAATGTGCAATGCTATTCTGTCGATTTATTAGAGATGAATTGATTCTCTCAGATTAAATATTTATACTTAAAACCTTTCATTACCCCAGAATAGAATAGAGAATTTTATTTTTAGTTGCAAGTATATTGAGATTAGTGTAACCTAAAGTGCTACCAGAGTGGAGATAAAATTCAGGTAACTTTGAATTAATAAATTAATAAATAGTGGTAAAAAAACGTCGAAAGTTGTTTAATTCAAAATTACCTGACAATGGACTACCACATAGTAACGATCGCAATTATCAACTTCGAAGATAAAATTAACAATTATTACGAATAATAATATGAAAAGTTAAAAAAATCTAACTACCTAATTGTTTAGGTAGTTATCCATTTTTTTTTAACTGGTTGTATAGTAGAGTAGGAAGTATACATATAAGTTGTAAAGTAACTAAAGTAAACCCTCTCTCTCCCCTACCCTGCATAATATTTTATATCATATACATAAAATCACCATATTGACCCACTTGTTTCCTAATTATAAATTATTTCCACGTACACTTCGGAATTGTTATTCATTAAAAGGTGACGAAAGTAATTAATAATATTTCTGTATTTTCCATTATCTCTAAGCCCTGTGGCAATAAATATGCAAAATGATAATTCTCCCTCCGCAGCTCAAGGGACGAGCTTATCAGCGCGGGATTCATCCCGAATATGTCGACGGAATATAAATTTTATGTGTGACCAAGCGTGTCAATTTATTTCGCCACGTATCCATTTCAGATACAATATATTAAACTTTCTCGATGGCTTAGGTCTTGGTTCTACTATTCAATTAGCTGCAATAACTTCAGCTTAAATAATTTAAAACTAAGTACCATCTTTTACTAAACTCCTCAGATTGAAACCTGTTTTTTCCAATGATATACTTTAATGACTCATTAAATCAGCATAAAATGAACTTCAAGAAATTTTTTATTAATTCATTTTCATAATACGAAAGGCCTAACTAGGTGGTAGTACTGCAATGCTTTTCGCAGCCAATCAACAGGGTCTAATCTAATCTAATTTAATTAATTTTCACGGGCTTTGGTTGAAATAAACTAACGTTTGATGCATGTAATAAAAAAAGAGGTTTATTACTCCACAGAATATTTTTTTTTTACTTTGACTTTTGTCAAAAAAAAATCTCTATTCTATCTATTGAGTCAGAGTTTGTGAAGCAGTTCACACAAAAGCCCATCTCTAGTCTGTTTGTCTTTTTGTATGCATATCTGCACATACCTTCTGAACGGAGGGGCAAATTCTTCAAAATGTTACCACCAATGAGTTGCAATTGTTGAATGAATTACATCAAAAACTGATATTCTACCTTCTACCATTGTTCAGTGTTAATGGATGATCATATTTTCAAAATTGTTCAAATATGACGTTTTAAAGCCATTTTACACTACACAATTTATTCAACAAGAAAGTAGTTCATTTCTTGCGCAGTTTAAATTTTCTAGTTTTATACGGTAAATTCAGATTGTAAAATTGACACAATTTTCGCGAAAATCTACTGTGTGAAACTAGAAAATTTAAATTGCACAAGAAATGAACTTCTTTCTTGCTCATTAAATTGTGTAGTGTCAAACGGCCTTTACTTATTGAATAAATTTAGATTCAAAATTCTTGCTTTTTAAGAATCCTTTTTTGAATGGTAGACCAGATTTTAAAAATTCTATAAACAAGGTGTTGTACGTATCTGAAAGATACAGATTAGATGAAATATAAATTCTACATTGAATTATCTTTTAAGCCCCGCCGTTCACTTTAAATTCACCCAAATTTAAATTTCTCACTCGTAAAGTTCTTCCAATTTCCCGACACTTAATTCCCCAGATTTTCCCAGTTGACAGCCATTTGGAGTTTAAATTTCTGCAAATTTGTATTTCACTCCACTTAATTCTTCAGATTTTAAAAGTTGAGTTTATATTTTCCCAGATTTGAATTTCCCGTCACTAAATTTCCCAGATTCTAACAGTTGATACCAATTTTTAATTTAAATTTCACCAGATTTGAATTTCCCGCCAATTAATTCTCTAGATTTTAACAGTTGACAGACATTTTGAGTTTAAAATCTGATAGATTTTGACACTTAGGTTAAAATCTTTCCGTATGTTAATTAACCGCCACTAAATTCCCCGGATGTTAACAGTTAGAAGCTATTTTGAGTTTAAATTTCCCCGAATTGAATTTCCTGCCACTAAATTACCCTGATTTTCACAGGTGGCAGCAGATTTGAGTTAAAAATTTCCCAGATTTTGACAGTTAAATTAAAATTTCCTCAGATTTGAATTTACCGGCACTAGATTTTCCAGATTTTGACAGTTGACAGTCATTTTGAGTTCAAATCTTCCCAGATTTGAATTTCCCGCCACTAATTTTTTAGATTTTGACAGTTGACAGCTATTTTGAGTTCAAATCATCCAAGATTTGAATTTTCCACCACTAATTTTTGCAAATTTTAACAGTTGACAGTCATTTTGAGTTTAAAATTTGCCAGATTTTGACAGTTCGGTTTAAATTCTTCCATATTTTATGATACCGTCACTAAATTCCCCAGATTTTGACAGTTGACAGCCATTTTGAGTTTAAATTTCCACAGATTTGAATTTCCCGCTAATGAATTCCCCAGATTTTAACAGTTGCCAGACATTTTGAGTTTAAAATCTGCCAGATTTTGACACTTCAGTTTAAATTGTCCCGTATTTAAATTTACCGCCACTACATTCCCGAGATTTTGACAGTTGGAAGCCATTTTGAGTTTTAATTTCCCCGGATTTGAATTTTTTGCCACTAAATTCCCCCGATTTTTACAGGTGACAGCCATTTTGAGTTTGAAATTGTCCAGATTTTGACAGTTGAGTTTAAATTTCTCCAGATTTGAATTTCCCGCCACTTAATTCCTATTCCAGACTTTGACAGTTAAGTTAAAAATTTTCCATATTTTAATATACCGCCATTCTTCAGATTTTGATTGTTGACAGCCATTTTAAGTTTAAATTTCTCCAGATTTTAATTTCCCGCCACTTAATTCTCCAGATTTTAACAGTTGACAGCCATTTTGAGTTTAAAATTCCCCAGATTTTCACAGTTAAGTTAAGAATTTTCCAGATTTGAATTTATCGCCACTAAATTTTCCAAATTTTGACAGTTGACAGCCATTTTGGTTTAAATTTCTCCAGATTTGAATTTCCCGCCACATAATTCCCGCATATTTTTTTATGTTGGCAACTTTTTGCGGGAGATTAAGGACAAGGTTACGTCCAGAGTCAAAGTCAAGATCACTTCTAGGAGTACTTCCTCTTTGCGTACTCCTTAATTCCCTCTACTATGTTTGATCGGATGACCAGAGGACAACAATCGACTGAATAATCAGATTTGGAAAAAAAACATTTTGAATTTAAATTTCGCAAAATTTGGATTTCCCGCCACTTAATTCTCCAGATTTTGAAGAGTTGAGTTTAAATTTTCCCAGATTTGAATTCCCCCCTACGAAATTACCCAGATTTTGATAGTTGACAGCCATTTGCAGTTTAAATTTTTCCAGATTTGAATTTCTCGCCACTAAATGTCCCAGATTGTGGCAGTTGACAGCTATTTTCAGTTTAAAATTCCACAGATTTGAATTTCCCGCCACTAAATTCCCCAGATTTTGACAGTAGACAGCCATTTTGCGTTTAAAATTTTTAAGATTTTGACAGTTGAGTTTAGATTTGTTTTTAATTTTCATTTCCCGCCATTAAATTTCCCAGATTTTGACAGTTGACAGCCATTTTGCGATTAAAATTTTCCAGATTTTGACTGTTGAGTTTAGATTTTCCCAGATTTTATTTTACCGAGACTAAATTCCCCCGGGTTTTGACAGTTGACAGCAATTTTGAGTTAAAATTTTCCCAGATTTTAATTTCCCGCCACTTAATTCCCCAGATTTTACCAGTTGACAACCATTTTGAGTTTAAATTTTCTCAGACTCGAATTTCCCGGCAATAAATTTTCCAGATTTTAACAGTTGACAGTCGTTTGGAGTTTAAAATTCACCATATTTTGACAGTTAAGATTAAATTTTTCCAGATTTTAATTTCCCGCCACTTAATTCCCCAGATTTTAACAGTTGACAGCGATTTTGAGTTTAAATTTCCACAGATTTTAATTTCCCGACAATAAATTCTCGAGAAATTAACAGTTGACAGCCATTTTGATTTTAAAATGCCCCATATTTTGACGGTTAAGATTGAATTTTTCCAGATTTTAATTTTCCGCCACTTAATTCCCCAGATTTCAACAGTTGACAGCGATTTTGTGTTTAAATTTCCTCAGATTTTAATTTGCTGCCAATAAATTGCCGAGAAATTAACAGTTGACAGCCATTTCGATTTTAAAATTCCCCATATTTTGACAGTTAAGATTAAATTTTCTCAGACTTAAATTTCCCGCCACTAAATTCGCCAGATTTTGACAGTTGACAGCCATTTTGAGTTTAAATTTTCCCAGATTTAAATTTCCCGCCACTAAATTCCCGCAGATTTCTTAGGTTGGCAACCCTTTTGGGGGGAGATTACGGAAAAGGTTACATCCAGAGTGAAAGGCGTCACTTCCCGAGTCAAGGTCAAGATCACTTCCGGGAGTACTTCCTGTTGTCGTACCCGTTAATCCCCTCTACTACTCTTGATCGGATGATCGGAGGATAACTATCGACTGAATAATTAGATTTGGAAAAAAAAACTTAAAGCAGAGTTTTCTACTCATCAAATAGATATAGATGATATAAAAAACCTGATTCGAGATTCAACTGTTATCCTGTTTTTTTTTAACCACTTCGCGCCCATGTAGATTGGGCTATAGGATAATCCTGAAAATTCTACGACATATTATTCCACTGTCACAAATTTACTCATTTATGCAAAGAAATATGAAAAAATATTCTATAGATGGCGCTAAAGGTGTAATTTTTTTTTTTTTGTAAACTATTTTTGTTTTCATTTTTTGTTCGTCGTCACATGTAGCGACCTGGGTGTGAAGAGGTTAAAGGTTATTTCAAAATCTAGTCGTCTATTCATGAGTTACTTTAAAAAAAAAGGAAAACAGTTCAATCCCGAATCTGGTTTTTTTCATGTCATCTAGATGTATTTGATGAGATGAAAACTTTGCTTTAAGCAAGGTGTAGTACGTATTGAATAGATACAGATTGGATAAAAAAATAAATTCGACATTCAATTGTTTTCCGGTTTTTTAATATAATGTATGATCCGATGACCAGATTTTAATAATTCTTTCATCAATTAATTGTAATAATAGATAACAGGTGGATAAAGTAAAAAATAAATAGAAGTTCAACCACAAATTCATTTACACAGTTGTCTGGATAACTGCATGGTCAAATTAAAAAAAATCCTTCGGTTAATTTCATTTATTCGTTAGATAGACAAAGCTAAATCTATGTTTTTTTTTAAATATAAGCCTGATTCACCAAAAACCCATAATTTTCCAATCGTTTTATTTTTTTTAGTAGATATTTCCATGATTGATGATTTAGAAAAAAAAAGTATCTACCAAAGTGGGGAGGTGCTCCATCATGCTGAAATCACACGTTGGCCCTACTGTGGCAATAATGTCATTAAAATGCAATAGGTCTATTAAGGAAGTAAAGATTAATAAAAAAAAAACGATTTTTTTTACAAATTCCAAATCGGAGATGATTTTTTAAATAGTATATGATTTGATTTTTCCATTTATTGATTTATTTATTGTTTATTCCTCGTACTTCAATAAAATCGCAAATCATTAGTGTACAAAAAATATACTACTCGTACTTCTAAATATTTTAAACTAAATTTTAAAAAAATTACCATGTTTCAATTTAAAAGCAGGCTAGTGAATTTTGCTAGTTAGTTTAATTAATACAATTAATCATTTGCAGTCACGACCAGCCTCACAACTATATATTTTATTAATATAATAAATCCCCATGGGATACAATCCAGATTATTAATGACAGTATCCAATTTATAGGTGTGTCATGGCAAATTTGAATTTAGATTCATTTCGTGCCTAACCGGGCCGTACGCATAAACTGCATTGAATTCGTCATTCGACGCCTGAATTGTGGCAGTGTGTCCGCCGTGTGTTTAATTTAAATTAGCAATAATTTTGGAAATTCATAGAATTTGCGTGATGCGCATAGAATTTACGTGTAATTCGCCTGTTGAAATAATCGTTCATATTAATCAAATTGTTGGGCAAATTTGCACAATTTCAATTATGCTTTAATTGGAAGGTTTACATACCTATTTAAAATATTCATGTAATAATGGAAGCCGTAAAAAAGGTTAATAATTTATTTATATATTTCATCCGAGAAAATTGACAATACATAATTCAAATTATTTATTAGTTAGTTATGCTGATTTATTATTTTTATTTATTCATTTAATTTAAAGGTAAAGGGCCATAAAATATTTCTATTATTAATTTTTTTATTTATAGGTAATACATTTGGAAAAGCGTGTTCTAGAAAAAGATCATAAATTCTCAAGTCACGAACGTTTTTTCATCGTTTGTCTCTCAAAAATATAGTTGACATTATTATTTTATTCACTGATCGCATACTGATAGCGCGACATTCGCATACCATAAATTGGTAACGTCTGTACTATA
Source organism: Ocypus olens (assembly GCA_910593695.2). Taxonomy (NCBI): domain Eukaryota; kingdom Metazoa; phylum Arthropoda; class Insecta; order Coleoptera; family Staphylinidae; genus Ocypus; species Ocypus olens. The sequence continues at coordinate 8,800,572 of OU343050.1, forward strand.
GGATTGGGCACGCACCATGCATATCATCTGATATACCGGCACATACATTTTGCTGCGGCAACAATTTTGCAAATTTAAGATTTAAAATTATTCAGTATACACCTTATATTTAAAACAGACCTTAAAGATAACAATACTTTTTATTTATAATTCATCAATTATTTTCTTCCTTTCGTTTAAAATAAAAGCATGAAATAAAATATAATAACCAGGAGTTGCCCGCGAGACACGTTTTAATGAGAGGTTTCTCTGACTAACAAAGAATTCCTCTCCGTTACATTTTACATCAAATTTAATACAAATATCTTTCATGTCTCCTCTTTTTCTTTTAATTTGCAGGTGGTCGGTTCTGGGGCGCTAATCCGTTATTCGCCCATCCAACACCGCCACGGTCTAGTGACGACGACACTAGGTCTAAGGTTCGTATTGAACAACCGGCACTTCCTGGGGGGCTCGATGAGGGTGAAGTGCGTCGCGTCCGTTTCCCCCGTGCTGTGGAGGGGCGACAGGGAGAGTGTCGTGCAGAGCCTGCCCATCCAGGACATGAGAGAGGCCCTTCTACTTGGTGAGTGGACGACCCTTGTGCATGGTTCGTATTTCATCCAAACATTTATAAACGTAAACAGTCACAACTACAACGGTGTGCACAATTTAATTGAAATTTATTTCATATCTATTTGCAGTTCATTATTATAGTATTTATACACAAATATAGTTAAGTAACTTTAAATTAAAGTTACCTGAAAATGAACCACCAAATAGTGAAGGTTGCAACCTTCATCTTCATAAATATACAGCGTGTTGAATTGCAAAGTAAATGTATTAATATTGGCTCCCCTAATTATTTGACAGTATCGGTCTTCTTAAATTATTTTTAAAGCTTTTTAAGCTGAATTATTTGGTACCTTACTCAATAGTTTCTGCAGAGTATTTATCGAGATATTTGCAAAACTATTTTGAATTAAAAACAAAGGTTTGCCATTAAATCATAATGGCGGATATTTCATTTTGTTCTAAAAAGTGACGTTTTGCTGTCGCATTACGATTTACATGTTCTACACAAGAAATAATTTCCGGAGAAGGCAATAACCAGCAAAAGTACTCTTCAAATAATTTCTATTTTACTCTAAATTTGAAATGTGTTACAATTGGCTTCTTTAATTGTTTTGTAATATCAATCTACTTACATTATTTTTATACTCATTGAATAGTACTTTTGTCGGGTATTGCCTTCTCCGTAATTTCAACACTGAATAAATCATGTACACTTCTAAAATAGTCGCTGTCTAAAACCATGAACTTAAAAATACTTTTTCTTGTACAAAATTCCATAAAAAATACCCTCAATGGTCGAAGTATCGCACATTTAAAATAAATTTGGTTTTTGTAAATACCACAGTTTTTAAAGGAGATATGGATTTTTGAAAATTTTAGTTGTATTTTTTTGAGCACTTGAATCAAAACATCGCAGTAAAAAAAATATAAAACGCTCAGAAAATTTCCATAAAAAATACCCCCAATGGTCGAAGTATCACTTATTCAAAATCAATTTGGTCTTTGTAAATACCACAGCTTTTAATGGAGATGTAGATTTTTGAACATATTCTTTTTAATTTTTTGAGCACTTTAATGAAAACGTCGAAGAAAAAAATATAGAACGCGTAGAAAAAAATCTTTAAAACAATATCCTCAATGGTTGATGTGGTTCTTATTTAAAATTAATTTGGTTTTCGTAAATTTAATAATTTTTTATAGAGATATATATTTTGAAAATTTAAGTTTTATTTTTTGAGCACTTCAATGAAAACATCGCAGAAAAAATATAAAACGCGCAGACAAAATTCCATAAAAAATACCTTCAATAGTCGAAGTATCACTTATTCAAAATCAATTTGGTTTTTGTAAATACCACAGTTTTTAATGGAGATATGGATTTTTGAAAATTTTAGTTTAATTTTTTGAGCACTTGCATGAAAACATCACAGAAAAAATATAAAACGCACAGACAAAATTCTATAAAAAAAAACCCTCAATGGTCGACGTATCGCTCATTAAAAATAAATTTGGTTTTTGTAAATACGACAGTTTTTAATGGAGATGTGGATTTTTGAATATTTTAGTTGTATTTTTTTGAGCACTTGAATGAAAACATCGCAGAAAAAATATAAAACGCGTAGAAAAAAATCTTTAAAACAAAATCCGCAATGGTTCAAGTAGTTCTTATTCAAAATTAATTTGGTTTTCGTAAATTGAACAATTTTTAATAGAGATATATATTTTGAAAATTTTAGTTTTAGTTTTTGAGCACTTGAATGAAAAAATCGCTGAAAAAATATAAAACGCCCTTACAAAATTCCATAAAAAATACTTTCAATGGTCAAAGTATCACTTATTCAAAATCAATTTGGTTTTTGTAAATACCACAGTTTTTAATGGAGATATGGATTTTTGAAAATTTTAGTTTAATTTTTTGAGCACTTGAATGGAAACATCGCAGAAAAAATATAAAACGCGCAGACAAAATTCCATAAAAAAATACCTTCAATAGTCGAAGTATCACTTATTCAAAATCAATTTGGTTTTTGTAAATACCACAGTTTTTAATGGAGATATGGATTTTTGAAAATTTTAGTTTAGTTTTTTGAGCACTTGAATGAAAACATCGCAGAAAAAATATAAAACGCACAGACAAAATTCCATAAAATAAACCCTCAATGGTCGACGTATCGCTCATTCAAAATAAATTTGGTTTTTGTAAATACGACAGTTTTTAATGAAGATGTGGATTTTTGAATATTTTAGTTGTATTGTTTTGAGCACTTGAATGAAAACATCGCAGAGAAAAAATAAAACGCGCAGACAAAATTCCATAAAAAAAACCCTTAATGGTCGAAGTATCACTTATTCAAAATCAATTTGGTTTTTGTAAATACCACAGTTTTTAATGAAGATATAGATTTTTGAAAATTCGGTTAAATTTTTTGAGCACTTGAATGAAAACATCGCAGAAAAAATATAAAACACGCAGACAAAATTCCATAAAAAAACCCTCAATGGTCGACGTATCGCTCATTCAAAATAAATTTGGTTTTTGTAAATATGACAGTTTTTAATGGAGATGTGGATTTTTGAATATTTTAGTTGTATTTTTTGAGCACTTGAATGAAAACATCGCAGAAAAAATATAAAACGCGCAGACAAAATTCCATAAAAAAAACCTTTAATGGTTGAAGTATCACTTATTCAAAATCAATTTTGTTTTTGTAAATACCACAGTTTTGAATGAAGATATAGATTTTTGAAAATTCGGTTAAATTGTTTGAGCACTTGAATGAAAACATCGCAGAAAAAATATAAAACACGCAGACAAAATTCCATAAAAAAAAACCCTCAATGGTCGAAGTATCGCTCATTCAAAATAAATTTGGTTTTTGTAAATACCACAGTTGTTAATGGAGCTATGGATTTTTAAAAAATTTAGTTTATTTTTTTAAGCACTTGAATGAAAACATCGCAGAAAAAATATAAAACGCGGAGACAAAATTCCATAAAAAATACCCTCAATGGTCGAAGTATCACATATTCAAAATCAATTTGGTTTTTGTAAATACCACAGTTTTTAATGGAGATATGGATTTTTGAAAATTTTAGTTTAATTTTTTGAGCACTTGAATGAAAACATCACAGAAAAAATATAAAACGCATAGACAAAATTCCATAAAAAATACCCTCAATTGTCGAAGTATCACTTATTCAAAATCAATTTGGTTTTTGTAAATATCACAATTTTTAATGGAGATATGGATTTTAGAAAATTTTATTTTTATTTTTTGAGCACTTGAATAAAAACATCGCAGAAAAAATATAAAACGCACAGACAAAATTCCATAAAAAAAACCCTCAATGACCGACGTACCGCTCATTCAAAATAAATTTGGTTTTCGTAAATACGACAGTTTTTAATGGAGATATGGATTTTTGAAAATTTTAGTTGTATTTTTTTGAGCACTTCAATGAAAACATCGCAGAAAAAATATAATAGTTTCTGTAAATACCACAGTTTTTAATGCAGATGTAGATTTTTAAAAATTTTCTTTTTAATTTTTTGAGCACTTGAATGAAAACGTCGCAGAAAAAAATATAGAACGCGTAGAAAAAAATCTTTAAAACAATATCCGCAATGGTTGAAGTGGTTCTTATTCAAAATTAATTTGGTTTTCGTAAATTTAATAATTTTTAATAGAGATATATATTTTGAAAATTTAAGTTTTATTTTTTGAGCACTTGAATGAAAACATCGCTGAAAAAATATAAAGCGCGCATACAAAATTCCATAAAAAAGAAAAATCTCAAAGGTCGAAGTATCGCTCATTCGAAATAAATTTGGTTTTTGTAAATAACACAGTTTTTAATGGAGATATGGATTTTTGAAAATTTTAGTTTAATTTTTTGAGCACTTGAATGAAAACATCGCTGAAAAAATATAAAACGCGCAGACAAAATTCCATAAAAAAAACTCTCAATGGTCGAAGTATCGCTCATTCAAAATAAATTTGGTTTTTGTAAATACCACAGTTTTTAATGGAGATATGGATTTTTGAAAATTTTAGTTGTATTTTTTTGAGCACTTGAATGTTTGTTGTTTTTTTTTTTATTTATATTATATCTTTAGTTGCTATGCACGCATATATTTGTTTCTATTTAACAATCCTAGATTATAGATAAACTGCTTGTGAGTCTTAGTTGATACGTTAATAAATAAATAAATAAATAAATAAATAAAAAACATCGCCGTGAAGTTACAGTTTACGCCATCGATATGTAGTCGTTTTACGTTTTAATACAAAAAATTCTAATCAAAAAGTCCTAGGGGGGCGCGGTGGCCCAGTGAGTAAAGCTCCTGCTTACGGGCCTCGTGGTCGTGGGTTCGAATCCACGAAAAATGGCCGCGCGGGTCCATGGATGTTCAGTGTATGTCCTTTTCATATCATTATAAATGATTATTATACAAATTATTGGTTGTGGCAGAATGCTCTAGTTGGCTGCGTCAATTCCCAAATCATCCGCGCTTCCTCAACCCGAATTTCTATCAACCATCCTTCGTTAAATAAAAAAAAATCCTATGATGATTAATTAATTAACACTTAATTATTTATTAGTAATTGTAAAATAACGAGTATTTATTATTTGTATATAAGAATTCCTTTAAACGTTTTTTTTTTAAGAATAAACATGAGAAATCGGCAGCGACTATTATTCTTGAAAAAAGGCAAAAATGTGGACTTACTTCATACATCACACCACTCACTCGTTTGACATATAAATGGGCATATAATCTATATTATTTCGTAAACACAGAAGCATTCATTAAAAAGCAGATTATAGATCATTTCCATATAATGGACGTAATAATACATGGGCAACAGTTTGACGGAAATACAAGAAGTGGAAAACAATTTCAGCCAAACGAGTGACAAACAAAAAATAGCACATGATGAATATGCTATTACAACTCGCCGACTTATAAATAATTCATAAGCCTACACAAAATTTTACGCTATTGATTTCCAAACCGGCTACTTAATATTACTCACCAGCAAATTTATTTATTTATTTATTTTTTTATCAATGGTCATCACTTTACAAACTTACCTATAAATCCCATTTATCTACTGTACTCTAAAAGTAAAGCTAATTTAATAACCCGGCGCAACCACCATTCTGCAACTTTATTTTTATATATTCTAATTTATGTACTTTTTCATTTAGCATTATTAATATTTATTGCATACGACGTATAATTTATTTTTGAAACATTGTAATCACATGAACCGATGGTGGACGGATGCTTTCAGCGTTATTCAGAAATTTGATTAATAATATCGCGCTTTAGATTGTGTTTATTTATTACGGCTAATTGATATACATATTTCCAATTACTCGTGAATAATATGTAATTCTCTTATGTTTATTAATTAATGATGGAATGCGTATGGTGCTATTGCGTGTTCGATTCGAAATTAATTACAATACTTTCAGGTATTCGTAATAATGTTGATAATTGTATTATTAATATTTATTTATGATGAAGGGATTTCAATAATGTTTAATATTAAAATTATGCCTAGGCTGTGGAAAAGTGCAAACCATTTACGTAACACAAGTAATGTTGCAATTATGAGTTTCGTGTGGTGAAATTATAAACTTAGACGTGTAATATTTGCAACGCGAAATATTTTAATTTTAACTTTAGTTAAACTAAATCAGTTGCAAAATCTAAGCTTGTACGTTCAGAAAATTTAATTATTCTAAAGCTGTTATATCTATTACAAATGGTTTGGCGTAGTCTTTAATATTATTATGTATGGATTTACGCATGAAGTCATATTCCAAATAGTAGAATGTTTCAGGTGTGAATTCCTGACGATGATTTATTTATTTATTGTCAATGCTGGTACAGGAAAGTGTACATGCGTCAAAATAAAGTTTGATAAAAATACATAAATGAATGTTAAAATAGCTACGCTGGAGGAAAAAACACTTGAAATTCCTGAAATTTCCACCACTTTCAAACCGCCATAACTCGGCGTATTTTTAATCGAATTAATTGATTAATCTTTAAGGACGAAAAACTTTAAAGTATCTTCTTTAAAGTCATGCATGCGAACTTAAGCGTAACCCCTTCCGCACCCCTGTGAAAAAAAATGTTTCTTCAGGAAACCATGTCGAACTTTGACGATGTCTACGGAGTTGAAAAAGTTTGGTCGTCTCGATCCACCATAAAGGCATTAATTTGTTTTTCTGCTCTGTAGAATTATCGATTGATTTGTATTGAATTGAAATGCATTGTGTGTGCATGAGTTCGGTAGATTCCGATTGAAATTTATATATGGACAATGGGTGATCGGCCGTTATTTATCGACGCAATAACAATATAAGAGAACATAGGGCAGTTTTTAATAATCGCCTCCGAACGGGCAATCCGCTGCCAATAATAAAATCGGCTTCGTACCGCTCCGTGCATAGATATGTGGCCATTATTTCGCATTTGTCTGTTACATTTGTTCATAATTGATACTTCCGCCGAACGGTCCAGATACCGATGGAATTTGCAATTTTCAGCCGATTTCGAAATATACCGAGGCTTCAAAAGGTATTGAAATTGTAACTTTTCAACTTAACTGAAATAATTGGCAAATTGTCATTTCAATGGCAGTTTTAGGTCATTTGTAGGTTTCTATCAAAAGATGATCTTTCAAATAATAACACGGCAATTTAAATTATTTTACAATATTTGAATTCTTATTATAGAATCTTTGCAAGATGAAAATAGTTTTACTAAATACATGTAAAACTTAAAATAATAATGCAAGAGGTTGAAATTTGTATAATGATTTAATTCTGGCTAAAGTTCTATCAATATTTCAGGCAGAATTAAAAAAATACAACTTTAATGTTAGTCAAAATTCTTTCAAGAATTAAACTGTTTTGGTTAGTAAACAGATGCAAAAATATCTGTAAGTATTTGCAAATCAATAAAGCAACTGATTTTTTGTTCACATATTTTTTATTCAACTCGCATCCTCCCAAAAAGTCAACCTTTTCACAGGGACAACTTTGGAAATTCATTATTTACGTCGTGTTAACTTTTCTTCGAAAAACTGTTTGTTAGAAAATAGATGCAAAGTTTCTGTTGGCATTTGTAAAGCAATAGCGCTACGGTTTCATTTTTGTTTTACAATTTCTTAACTGTAGCAAAAAAGTTATTATTTCCGCAGGGATAACTTTGAAAATTCATAACTTATGTCGTGTTAACTGTATTTCAAAAAACTAAACTGTCCTAGTTAGTAAACAGATGCGATAGTCTCTGTTGGAATTTGTAAAGGAATAGCGCAATTATTTGATTCTTTTTACAACTTTTTAAACACAAACAACTTTGAAAATTCATAATTTATTTCGTGTTAACTGTTCTTCGAAAAACTAAACTGTGTTTGTTAGTAAGTAGATGCAAGAGTCTCCGTTGGCATTTGTAAAGCAATAGCGCTACGGTTTCATATTTTTTACAACTTCAAGCAAAAAAAAAAATAACCTTTCCGCAGGGACAAATTTCAAAATTCATAACTTATGTCGTGTTAACTTATTTCTAAACCAACTATCTTAGTAAATAAATGCAAAAGTCTGTGTTGGTATTTGTAAAGTAATTGCGCGGCGGTTTCCATTTTTTTTTAAGGGAAGGTTCCTTTATAATTATGCCAAAAGTACCTGATGTGACTTTTTTTTTTTGAGGAACTGAAATGACTTAGACATCTGCGCTTTTTTCAAAATGTTTATTAACCTTTGGTCTACAAAATAAAAAAATTTGAGTTGTGGTTTTTCCAAAATGGCGGCTCCAGGAAACGTTATTTAAAAAAAAGTTTTCTGCGGGAATCCTGGAGGTCGCAATTCTTCACCTGGAAGCATGAAACCAAAACGACCTTAAAGCTTACATTCCAAAGAATATAATAGACCAAAATTACAAAAAAATCGTTATAGAAACAAAATGGCTTCCACTTAAAAACAAAGTATCGTTTTTCGCATGAATTTTCGACTTTGGCTGTAGAAAATCGTTAATGATCGAAATTTAAAATTTGATAGCGCTATTCCATGGAGAATTTTGTTTCTAACTGTATTAGTTAGTAAATAGATGCTAAAGTCTCTGTTATTATTTGCAAAGTAATAACGCAACAATATAAATTTTTTTTACAATTTTTTTTTAAATTCTATTTCAAATGTTAACTTTACTGCAGCGATAAATTTGAAAAATTATAACTTGCGTATTTTTTGTTTTTTTTGCAAAGCGAAACTGTTTTCGTGCAAGAGTACCACTTTTGTATTGGGGGACACTGTTGGGACAATTTTGAAAATTCCTAACTTTAATATTAGAAGCTGCTTTGGTTGGCTAATAGATGCAAACGTCTATGTAAGAAATTTCTGAATAATATCGCAAAGGGTTTATTTTTTACATTTTCAAAATTCTGGCTAGGAGTTTGCACTTACCGCAGGGACAAATTTGAAAATTCATATTTATAGTTTTGGTAAAAAAAAGTATAGACAACAATTCTGGTTTGGGTAGTGAAAAGATGTAAAATATACATGTTAGCATTTGAAAATAATAACGCAGCTATTTCAACGTTTGAATTTGTTTGCATTTCAGCTAAAATTCTGAATTTTTTTTAAGTTTTAAAAATTCAACTTTAGTCGTAATTTTATAGGAAAGAAAACAGTTTTAATTGATTAATAAATGCGAAAGTCTCTCTTACCATTTCGAAAACCATAATTCAACGTTTCCATTTGTTTAAATATTTTTTCATTCCTGTTAAAGTTTAAAGCTTAATAAAATCCTCTCTCTAGCCGTAAAGTGTGTCCGAGTTCATGCTTTATGAAAAAATAAACTGTTTTGGTTGGTAAATAGATGCAAAAGTTTCTGTTAGCATTTCCAAAACAATAATGCAATTTTTCACGTTTTTCTGATGTTTACACCAAGTTTTTGGAGTTCCATGACCCGTAAAAAATCTAGAAAAAATGCCCATCTCTAGTTTTGGGTGTAATAAAATTAAATCAATTAAATCCGATCACGCAACTGACCGGAAAAAAATACACGTGAAATAATTTAAGAAAAACTCATTTTTTGGTAGAAGTCGAAAATGACAGTTAATGAGCATGCAAATCTCATTTTTTTAATATTAAAAACAAGGTTTCTACACTTGCAACTCAAATCTCGCGGGGCCGCCACACCCATCTTATCCCGCTACCCTCTTGGAAACTTTTGAAAATTCATAACTTTTATCTTAATCGGTATTTCTGCAAGAAATAAGCGGTTTTAGTCAGTAAATAGATGCAAAAAGAATCTATTTTAATTTTCATAACAATAATCAACAGTTTTTAATTTTTTTTAATCCTTTTTTTTCTTGAATTTTAACCTCAGTAAATAGCAGCAAAAATAATCTATTTCCATTTTCATAACAATAATTTTTTTGAATATTTTTATTGTCTTGAATTTCAACCTTGTTTGACTTTGAAGTACAGGAATCTGTTTTAATTGCTTATAACTCAAAAATTATGCATTGCATAAAAGGAATATTTCTACAAAAAATTCTTAGAATCAAAAAATGTAAAATTATACACAGTGTTCTATTTGAAAAAGGAAAAGTTACAAAATTTCCATTGTAAAATAAACACCTTAAAAATATATTTAAACGATAGCTTATTTACTTCTAAGAAACTTTTGTTTGAAAATATTTTAAAAATTTTTCACGGTTGAAGAATTATTTAGATGTTTCGGTAATTTTGTCTAACCCTTTATATTATTATTATGAGAATACAACTCATGGCCTACTAGAATGTATTTTAAGGCAATCAGATGCAAGGAAATGCATAGCAGGATGTTATCACCGCGATGATAAAAAAACAAAAGTAGCGGTGATATTTTATTGTGGTCCTGTCAGAATTTTAAACGTCTAGATGGACGTACCAAATTATTGGGATGCAGTTTCTAACAGTGAAAAAAAAATACGATGCCCAGAAACACCGCGAGGAATAAAGAGTCGCAGTGCCGACAGTTTACGGAGTCTTTGTGCTGCAAGAAACTACAAGACGAATTAAAACATTACAATATGTTTCAACTCCAAAATATCATCGGTAATGATCACACCACTCGTTGTATTACGGCTGAAAACATATTCCAAAGAGATATATTTAAAACATCTTTTTTTTTATTAAAAAAGGAAGGATGGTTGACGAGAATTCGGGTTGAGGAAGTGATTGGAATTGGTGTAAGCTATTCGGCCACTAACGATAATTAAGCTTTTGAGATTTCATTTTAAAAATGAATGGGACATACACTAAACATCCGTGGACCCGCACGGCAACTTCTTCGTTCCGGATGGGATTCGAACCCACGACTACGAAGCCCGTGAGCAGGAGCTCTACTCACTAGGCCACCGCGGCCCCTTAAAATATCCAGTAATGAAATAGAAAAAAAAAACACATTCCCATTAATTAACAAATTCGATTAAACATCTGATTTTAGCAGACAGACTGCATTTCAAATAAATTCATTCAACCACAACATGAAACAAAAACGGAACGAATTATTTAGTAAAATTACGAGCATACGCGGCGCACCGCTTAAATCCGTAGCATATTATTACATAACTAATGGCCTTTGCGATAGCGGGCACGTAGCATTTTTCGAAACGACATCTCACAATTACGAAGATTCCGACCTTTACGTGCGCCGATACCGAAAAGGTAATTTCGTTAAAAAGTCGAGCACAATCGAATAATCGAATTACATCCGTCGTGTTTGTCTATTGTGTGCACGGTAATAATGTCGTTTCGGTATAAATGTGTTTATTTTCTATGACAAACATGACGTGTATCGGCGTACTTGTTGTTCGCCCGCCGATATCGAATTTAAATAATGCCGCCGCGGTTCGATAGCGGAAATGTGACGTTGCAGGAAGAGCCCAAATCGAAACAATGTTATAATGGTGTACATTACACGTAGCAACGTGTCTATTATTATGTATGTTATTAAATTATACACAAATGTGGCCATTTTTTTAAAATTAATTGTTTTAATATTTACATATTGGTGGTTCATAGGGACAGTTATGTGGAAAGTACTTTCCCGCACGCTTACCAACTTTTTGTTTCTTGAGTTTCTGGAATTTCCCGTAATGCTGGTTTAGTAGAGTTGGGATGCTCGCCTTTTTTGAGGGATCTTAAGAAGCCAGGCCAAGTAAATCTGAATATTTAATTGTCTCAAAATAGTAACGTTATGAAGCTTTTTACATCACGAGAGGAAAGTTTGAAAGCACGAGCGACGCAAGAGTGAGTGCTTTTAAATTCTCGAGTAATGTAAAAACAAATAACGTTACGTGTATCGAAACACGGTATATTTTATCCCATTTCATTTTTTTTTAATTTGAAAAATGTTTAATGAAAACTGTCAAAAAGCGAAATCATGTTTGTTTGCCAATATCTTCATAGCAACGAGTTGCGTTAAGATACATGTAACAGAACTAGTGTTGTTAAGAATTTAAATTTTAAATTTTCTTAGTGTTGTTAAAGGTACCTTAATGTAATTCGTTACTAAGGAGTTATTGGCATGTTAACATTACAGGATAAAATAATAGTAATTTACGTAACAAGTTCCGACAGTGATATTTTACGGGATGAGTAGGAATCCTGCGAGTCCCGTAAAATCACTCTTGGAACGAGTTACGTACAATATTTTTTCTGCCGCCGTTTTTTATGTTAAAAAAGCACAAACACACACGAATGTTATTTGACAAGCGCTGTCATAATTTAGTATATTACGACACAAGTTAACTACCGAGTGTTGTTTGCGCTACCGATTTAAATAGTTATAAAAAAAGTAAAAAAAATAGTTGAAAACGATTTTATAATTAAAAATCCCTGCTCTTTTAACTAACCTATAACGGTACTAGGACTGTTACGATTCAGAAAAGGCTTGTTATTTTGAGAGTTTCCTAGCAACCGAAATTAGTCCGGGAAAGCCATTCGAACGTAACTGAATACACACACAGTAAGCATAGCAATACAGATCGGTAGCGCAAAAAAATACATAATTGATGTTTTTGTCAAGGCCGCCTACATATATACGCAAAATCGTCCCGAAAGTAACAAAAAGCGTCCCGAAAGTAAAGAAATCGTTCCGAAAGTGAAACAAAATCGTCCCGAAAATAACTACTTTCGGTACGATTTATGTAAAGTGGTACTTTCCATTTAATAAATCATACCGAAAGTTTTATTTTCGGGACGGCTGCAGAAAAATTACTTAAACGCACCGTTCTGTTTTAGAGATTTACAACTTATAGTTAATACAATGTTACCAGGTGAAAAAATTATTCGAAGACAATTTTAAATTGGTGTTGTTTATCAGTAAAGTCCGGATTTATATGTGCTAAACAAAGGCATTATAATTATTTCAAATGCGCTTAAAATTAGCCAATATATGATTCAAATACGGATTTTATATGCGGTTTAATTAAAAATAATGGTGAAAGATTAAAAAATACGAACAGCAACTGATGATAATTTATTTATTGTAACTACAATGTAAGACCAAAATTTGATTTAGAATTTCAATCGTAAAATTAAATGAGTCCATGGGGTTCATGTTAAAATTTATTGAGTCCTCCTCAGTCTCGCCTTTTAAAATTCCACAAATAATTTCCAAATTCTTGATTGCGGTTATTAATTTGCAAAAATGAGCAATAAAAATTGTTGCGTAATATTTCTACGTGCAACATTTACATTTTTAAGTGCTGCTAATTCTTCATCATTAAAATTAAGAAAAACATTCTTTCATTTTTCAAAATTATTGCCGTAGAATAAAGTAGCTCCCAGTCAAGCACAATTACCGTGTACGGTTGCATCGAGTATGATCTGCATAGGCGTACTATCTTAATTTGCTTCAGGGAAATCCCCTTATTCTATAAAATCTATATAATATATAGGTCATTCCGTATCACATTTGCATTTGCCTTGAATATTTTTTTCAGTACTAGATACAAAAATAATTGACACGTATTTTTTTAATTTGACGTGATATCCAAAATTTCGAATTTATGATTTTTTTAAATTTTTACAGTCGGAAAAATTAAACTTTTATTGAAGGCTACTAGTTCATAAACAGTTTCATATATTTTCAGAGAAAATCCACAATTGCTGAAACTATGGGCAATCATTCGAAATATTTTTTCTTTTATTTATGCAACAAATATGCAATAATTTAAACAAATATTACAAAAAATCGTTTCTTTCAGCATCAAAATATTAATCACAGAATCCGAATTTATTATAAACATTTTGGATTTGTAATCAAAGGATTAGTTAAAAAAAAAATCTCGTCATGTTTTTGACTTTAGTATACCGTGTGTTCGATAAAAAAAAACGCCCAACGCCATAACTCTGTTATTTATTGACCGATTTGAATGAACTACAAAAAATGTCAATGGCTGTTTAAATACTATAAAATGACGGTAATTATATATTTTTTTCAAAATCAACTTCATTCCCAAATGATAGTCAACTTTAAATTTTTAAATAGCTGCATATACTTTTCTAATTTTATAATATTAGACATTGTTTTTCTGAATCCAATTATGTCCGTTATGTTGGTTTTAAGTTAATATTTATGCCAGAAAAAGATAATATTAAATTTTGTTAACATGATTTTTTTGGTAATAAATGTAGTGTGCCTTGAAAAAAATTCAAATCGACAAAAGTCATTTATTGTTTAAGTAATGTTATTTGTTATTAGTGTGTTTCAGACATAATCATGAACAATAGCGAATTAACAGACATGTTGCAAATTTATTTTCTTTGAAATAGAAATCGAAGAGCTGCAGCACGGATTTATTATCTACGGTTTCCAGAGCGGCGATTACTAAATTTAGAAGGTTAGAAGGAAATTTAAGACGATATGGAGCCTTTAAAAAGCCGAAGAAAGTAGATCAACAAATTCGTGGACTTCATTTTTGAAAAATATCATTTTAAATTAAAGATTTATTTTAATTTTTTGGACCAAAATATTAAACGAAAAACATCATATTGGGCATTATTGGATTTAGAAAAATAATGTCTAATGTAATAAAATTAAACCATTATAGTATTTAAATAGCCATTGACTTCGGTTTTTAGTTCATTCATATCGGTGAATAAATAACAAAGTTATGGCGTTGGGCGTTTTTTATCGAACACCCGGTATATGATATGTATTATTTATTTATGCGGCAATCACCATTGTACAATATAAAATAAAGAGTTGCTATTATTATCAAAGAAAAAATTTAATTTTTTGGTCTTTTCTGCATCCATTCGACGAGTACAACACTTTGCTGGAAGAATTTGCCAAATTTGGTCATACATTGAAGAGTTATCCTGTAAAACCCGAAAAACAATTGAACAAATTTAATTTTTTGGTTCTTTTTTACTTTCTCCGTTACGAAGTACGAGAAAGTATTGTGATCGTGATTTTTTTTTCAAAATTTTTTTTTACGGAAATATCCGTTTTGGGGTCCCTAGATGCCATTTCAACAATTTCTGGAATTTTTTTTTTTGTGTCTGTGTGTGTGTCTGTGTGTGTGTGTCTGTGTGTGTGTGTGTCTGTGTGTGTGTGTGTGTGTGTGTGTCTGTGTGTGTGTGTGTCTGTGTGTGTGTGTGTGTCTGCCTGTGTGCGCTGTATCTCAAAAACTAATAGAGCAATTGATATGAAACTTTCAACATACGTCTTATTTAACAATCCGAAGAACTGAAAAGCTTTTGGTAAAATTTCGTACACCGGAAGTGGGTGTTTACCTTAACCGTTTTTTGTTTTTTGCCAATATCTTCCTAAATATGAAAAATATCACAAAAATATTTAAACAAATATTGAAGACAACAAATAAATAAACATCTCTTGTTTGAAAAAAATTTTCATAAAATCATTACTATTCGAGAAAAAAATTTATTAATTTTTTAAAATTTTTGGTTCATAATTATGAAACGATAATAGTTACAGCAAATTTATGTCAATAATAATTGTAGATAATGCCAAAATGAACAACTTCTAAAGAATAAGTTTTTTTCGAAATCTCGTTAGTTTTTGAGTAAACCGAGTTTTTGAATTTGAAGTATAATTTTTCCATCTTTCATAATTTTGACGTTTTAAACGTCAGTTTCATCCGAGTTTACGCAACGCTCGATGTACATTTAAAATATGATTTCAATTGAAAATAAACCCATGAAAACGTAAATATAAAGTCGGAGAAAGTAACATGATGGCCACATCACCATTTTTTAAATTTTATTCAAATTAAGATATAGTACATGACAAATTATAACAAAGTACATCACAACAAAATCAAATTCTACATACGTCACAGAAAACAAGAACACAATTATTTGCAATTGATGTAATCCTCTACTGAGTAATATTCTTTTTCCATCAAAAAATTTTTTTGTTCATAAATTCACTCGAGACATTTTTTCTACATCTTCCGGACGAATATAAGACTTTGCCGAAAGAATTTTACAAATCTCGTCCTCGGTTCAAAAGTTAAAATGTTGAAAATTAAAAAAAATGCAATTTTTGCATTTTGTGTTAATGTCAACAGAAAATTTCGTAACCCGTAATAAAATTACATAAAATTTGCCATATTTTGAAGTTTAAATCATCACAATTGAACAATGCGTGCAGCAGTAGTGCAATTTAAAAAAATCAAAATCTTGAAAATTTAAAAACTGCAATTTTGCATTTCTTGTTAATTTCACGAGAAAATATTGTAATCCGTTAAAAAATAACAGTAAATTCGCCATATTTTGACGTTTAAATAATTTAAATCAGACTACGCATTCGGCAGGTGTACAATTCCAAAAACTAAAATCGCGTTTTTTAAATACTGGAAATTTAAAAAATTGTAATTTTGCATTAATTTCGCGAGAAAATATATGAATCCATTTTAAAATAAAAGTAAATTCGACATATTTAGAAGTTTAAATAATTATAATCGGACAACGCGTTCGGCAGTGTGCAATTTCAAAAATCGAAATTTCGATTTTAAAAAGTGAGATTTTTGCATTTTGTGTTAATTTCACGAAAATGTTTTGTAATCCGTTTTAACATTACACTAAATGTTCCGAATTTTGACGTGTTTAAATCATCAAAACCGGACGACGCAGGTGTGCAATTTCAAATATCAAAATCGCGACAAAAATTACAAATTTATCAGCCATCGATTTTAACTGTCAAAAATAATAATTTTGAGGTACAAAAAATTACAATTTTCAACCTCCAAAAACTACAATCTTGAAATGCCAAAATTGTTAATTTATAACAAAAACTTATATTTTCAACTGCTAAAAATGGCAATTTTCAACTGCCAAAAACCACAATTCCCAACTGTCAAAAATGACAAATTTTCAACTGCAATCAATTACCGTTTTAACTGTCAAAAACTGTAATTTTTATCTGTTTACAACGACCATCTGCTTACTGGCAGAAATGATAATTTTTTGGCTATTTTTAACTTGTAAAAATAATTTAAGCTACCAAAAATGACAATTTTCAACCCCCAAAAACTACAATCGTGAAATGCCAAAATTGATCATTTTCAACAACCAAAAACATATTTTCAACTGCTAAAAATGGCAATTTTCAACTGCCAAAAACCACAATTTCCAACTGTAAAAAATGACACTTTTCTGAAAGAATTTTTAATATCTACCATTTTGTTCAAGAGCTATGCTTTGAAAATTGCAAAAAAATGAACGACGAATTTAATGTTTCATCTTATCTGCATCAATTCAGTGAGCACAATACTGTGCCGGAAGAATTTTCAAAATCAGATTATACGTTACATGAGTTATCCTCAAAAAAAGAACGACGGGTAACACTTTGCTGGATGAATTTTTAAAATGTGGCCATCCTTTCAAACAATTGAACGACGAATTTATTTGTTCTTTTATCTGCATCTATTCGATGAGTGAACAACACATTGCATCAAGAATTTTCAAAATCTGGTGATGCGTTCAAGAATTTTTTTTTGCATACAACATTTTTTTGTAGGAACGAAGATACGCTAAATGACTTTAGTCGCAAATGGTGCTTAAATCGACTGGAAACGCCTAAAAAACGAGTAAAAAATATTTCTTAGCCACTGGGTGGAGCGGAAGCACCAGTTTATTTATATTTTTTTTTATTACCCCCCCTAGACTAGTTGGTTGGAAAAGCCCTTGCCCCGAGCGCCTACCATCTGTTCCCAACGATGAAGACGTGGCTCGATACGCAACGCTTTGACACTGACGCTCAACTCCATGCCGGTGTAAACCAGTGGTTGAACTCGCAGGCTGCAGATTTCTACAAAGAAGGCATTGAAAAGCTTGTAAAACGTTATGATAAATGCCTTAATTTATATGGCGATTACGTCGAAAAATAGCCTTCAAAATGTATATAATAAAAATTAGTTTTTTCACTTTGTTTATTTTTTATTTCAAAACATCTGTCACTTTGTGGATTGCCCTCGTATCTATGATATTAGTTACACGTATTTATTAATTGTGTTTACCGATTTCGATAGATTGCCACGCTCCCCTAGCGCGCCGCGCGGCAACTGTCTATCCCAATCGGCAAACACGTACTTAGCACACATAATACACAAATAGCCATTAAAAGCTTGAAGTTTGTTTATGTTAAACGCTTAAACATCGCTTAAACAGCAGATATGACGATGCTAATGACGTCACCTTGCATTAAATTCCACGTCTTGGCCGCGCACCGCTAGAAAACGGAGGCAAAAAATTATCGCAATTTATGGCCCCCTTGTGTTTTGCACGGATGCCTCCGGAATAACAGATTATTAGTGCTCTCTCCCCACGAAAAATTCCTGCACTTCCTACGGCTTTTGCTCCTTGTTTTATTTAAGGAAATACTCCAGTGATTGCGTGAAAGTCTGCATCAAAAGGGAAACACGAGGTTTATTATATATTCATTGTTGGAATTGCGAAAAATTTTCCTCTCTTTCCGCTTTTTTTTATTTTATTTTCGCGCGCGGGGCAAAGGCACGGTCGACAACTCCGCTTTATAACTGTGTTTTTAGGGAAATTTTTTGATTGGGGTAAACTTTGTGTAAACTCATTAATTTCAATGATTACAGTTAAAAGAGTGGTTTTGCTGTGTATGTGTGTGTGTGTGTGTGTGTACTGTGTTCGGAAATTTATTTTCCGCTAAATGAACTACGTCCGCTCAATTTTCATATCGCGTATCAAAACAATGTTATCGTTTTTGATGTACGTACGTCTTGTACCCATGTACGTCTGTATGTCTGTATGTCTGTATGTCTGTATGTCTGTATGTCTGTATGTCTGTATGTCTGTATGTCTGTATGTTTGTATGTCTGTATGTCTGTATGTCTGTATGTTTGTATGTCTGTATGTCTGTATGTCTGTATGTCTGTATGTCTGTATGTCTGTATGTCTGTATGTCTGTATATCTGTATGTCTGTATGTCTGTATGTCTGTATGTCTGTATGTCTGTATGTCTGTATGTCTGTATGTCTGTATGTCTGTAAATCTGTACGCGTGTACGTCTATAAGTCTGTACGTTTGTATGTTTGTATGTTTGTACGTCTGTACGTCTGCACGTTTGTTTGTCTGTTTGTCTGTATGTATGTACGTCTGTAAATGCCATTTAATTGTCATATTTCAAAGTATTGGTTTTAACACTAGCTCACACAATGGCTATGATATCTTAGCAGATTAACACTTAAGAACGAGCGAAATTATGAAAGTTGTTCAGTCATTCAGTTAGAGAGGTCATAAGGTTATTTGTTTGCTCAGAACGTATTCGAATTGAATAAAAAAACTCTGTTGGATATGTATCATGTATAAATACTATATAGAATTATAGAAATTAAGTAAGTGCAACGAAAAAGATTTAAATGAGTAAAACTTGAATAATATTGACTGTTGAATTATGAATTATGAAATGTTAGAAAAAATATTATCAAATAATAGTAAGAGTTAGTAGTCAATAATAGTACATTACATACCGGGTCGGGAAGCACTGCATTACAGCAGAGGGCATAGATTGCAAACCTAAGCGCGATTGATTTAACATTTGGCGGCCTGACAATTTTTTGTTGCCAACCTAACATGCGTAATTAGCGAGTTTTCAAAACTCTAACTGTCTGTATTTTCAAAAATACTAACGAAAAAAAAAACGCAAAAATACGGGTCGGCTTATTTTACATAGTCAACGCGTAAAAAGAAATTGAGGCTAATAGAAAAATAGACCCCATATTTCCGTTCGATTTGTAAAAGAATGCCTCATCCTATTACCCAACAATTCACAACATCCAAGTTAACGCCAAGAATACGCCATCCTCTCAATCCTCTTCAAAATCCTTCTAATCAACTCCTTCATGATACAGCTTTGGTTAAATATAGAGCGCGTTCTTTTACCAATCGAAACATTTTCAAAAAATGCTTTAATCATCATATCCTTTACCTGTATTTGTTACGCAGAGATTCAAAGCCTAACCCTAAATTTAGCCCGCGATTGGTGACGCAAATTTAATGCTGACGCCGGTCTCACGCACCGGAGTTTTCAACTGAAGATTTTTCGAAACGTGTTACTAATAGTTCATGTTTTTTTTTAATTTATGCTCTTTGACAATAAAACAAAGATATTAGTTCAATTTAGCTACTCAAAATTGCAACAAAAAACAATAACGGAGAATGAAGTTATTCGACACACCCGGTCTTACAGACCGGCGGATTAAAAACCCATCATTCACAATATTCGATTTCATATCATAACATCAACTCATTCATCTGGACAAGACTAAAGCCATAAGTTGGACAAATCTGGGCAAAAATACCATTGGTCGGTAGCCGTTTAACAGAGAATAAAACATCCTGAATAGAATTATTTCTGAAAGTCTTCTACTGCGTGTCAAATGAACTTATACTAGAAAAATTAAAACATTAAAATTTTAGCAAGTAAAGGCGTCATGCTTGTTGCTTCGTACCTATTTTATATGAAAAAATTCTTGGCAGAAACAACAATCGATTAAAATACCCAATAATATACGTGATCCCTCAGGGGTCCATTCTTGGACCAGTTTTATTCTGTTTTCATAAATGACTTTCCAAATTACCTGCAAGACGCCAAGTAATATTATTTGCAGATGACATGCAGTAACCAGACAAAAGCAAGAAAAACGATAAATCGCAAGAAGCCACGTC
Source organism: Ocypus olens (assembly GCA_910593695.2). Taxonomy (NCBI): domain Eukaryota; kingdom Metazoa; phylum Arthropoda; class Insecta; order Coleoptera; family Staphylinidae; genus Ocypus; species Ocypus olens. Next base: position 8,821,368 of record OU343050.1, read on the forward strand.
CTCGTGGTGCAAAGCTAAAAATTTAAAGCTAAACTAAATAAAGACTAAAAGCATATGTCTTAAACAAGTTAGTTATATTTACAAACATGACTAGGAATCTCCACGGAGACGCGGTTGACGAATAAGTATTGTCTCTGTATTATTTCTTATCAAGTGCAACCAAACAAAACAAAAAAATAAAAATACCCTAAAATGCATTTTTTTTAAACACCCATAACTTTGTGCCAAATCGCCGTAGGAACTTTGTTTTTGAGTTCTGCACAGGTAATTGAATACATTTCAATGCCCTTTTGGTGGATAGAGTCGACACGTTTGATCCAATTCGGTACATGTTGCCAAACTTGGACGTTTTTTTTTGTCCAAAAACGTGTTTTTTTTGTTCAGGGGCTGAATGGTTCGAAAAGGGATCATTCCAATCTGAGTTTATTCCCTTAAAGTAGGGCCAAAATGAGATTTTTTCCCGAAAGAATCATCAAATTTGCTTAAAAAGTCGAGAGTTATGTTAATATCAATGGTAAAATAATTATGTCAATTTCTTGACAATTTTCAAAAATCGAAATTAATTTTCAAAGTCTTAATAATACACAAACATATAATACATACATCTTTTTTCAGACCAATTTTTAACAGAAATTCGTTTTAGTGTACAATAATTTATTTATTTATTTCTTAACAGACAAAAATTTCTTATTACAGAGAAAATTACAATTAAATTGTTACATAGTACTCTTAAATCTAACAAATGACTAATATTCAATTAACTAAAAGTATCAACGACAAATTACGATAAGCATAACGTTAAATCATTTAAAAATATGGTTAAATTATTTTAAATTAATTTAGTTGGTCAGTCCGTCTGGGCATTACTTCGATTTTTAAAATATTTCAATTTAAATTGAAAGCGGGAACTTTTCTGCATGCCCTCAATCGTGTATTATAATTTGACACAACTGCAATAATAACGTTCTTAGAAACATTATCGCTAGTTAACGGTTCTTAATTGTCGGTGGACTGTTCCACACAATTAAGGAATGTGTGCAATATATAATCTAAGAAAACAATTGCTAATGCTAACCCACGTCTGGATCAAAAAATTATTGTTACACGTTAAACCATTTCTTTACTTTCCCGCACGTCACCTATAGCAGCGTGCGGGAAAGTGCAGCTGTTTGCGTTGTCAAATGAGCACACTTTATCGATCATAGAAAAAATAATAAATAAATTAGAGGCAACCTCACTTGTTGCAGAAAGCATTAAATGAATTTAATAAAACGAAATATAGCCTGAATATATGAATGAATATTGAACCTGTTTGTAACTCTGCAAAGCATAATTAAGTCTTACTAAGGCTATAAACAAAAATAACAAAATAATAATGTTTTGCTCCTGTAGCCGACAATAGATGTGTGATTTACAGTGTGTCTATTAAAAACAAATCAACTCTTGTGTCTTACATTGTTTATGTTCCAACCAACTTCATTTTAAGACGAGTAATTTTGGCATGTCTCTTAGAAATAGGTGTATTTTAAAAGCTGCTAGTTCTAGTGTCAATGTACGCATGAATTATTAAATACACAACTTGACCATAGCTGAATCAACGAATTTCAAACGATTTCATTTCATTCCCTATTTTAAAATCAATCACTCGATTTCCCCCTCACGTGCGGAATATTTCTGCTCTATGAACAATCGAAAATCCCCTGTTTAATCGCGTCATTTCTTTTCTATGTTTCAGTGAAAAGCTCGGCGAGTAGATCGCAGCACTTCTCGAGACCGGCGATGTTCGCGCTGCTGTTTCTGCTCTTCATGTCGATTACGTAAGCGAAGAAGAATTGATGGCGGCGAGAGATGGAAGATGCATGTATTCAATTGTTCAGTGAGTGTTCGTAAAAGTGGGCGGAAGTGACATAATTGACATTTTCATGGGGCCCCGGAGGGACGGACGTGTGATAATAGCGTGAATCATGGAATGGGGTCGTAAACTAGTGCCGTTAAAATTATGGTCAATTCATGCAGAGGAACCCGAAAGGACTGTCTGGTAGAGTTAATTAATGTCTCATCGATTCATTGCATAGCCTGCTTGGTTCATTAATTTAATTACTATTATTATTATTATTATTCGATTGTGTTTACTGCGATATTACGTAAAATTATACAGAAATTGTATTTTCGGGCAAACTTTTTTTAAAACCTTATTATAAATTAAGTTACCGGCGCATCCACCAAAAGATCAATTCACAATTGAGCTCATTTTAGTTGTCTGTAAAGCGATGGTTGTGACTATTATAAACTAGCTCGTTAGTTAAGGGTTAATTACGCACTTTTAGTAATGAAGTAATTAATTTGTTAAAATTGTTGTACAAAAATGCGCTCGTTCTTTAAAGGTTTCAATTTTTTGGTTTATAAATTGTCCGACACTGATAATCTGATAATTTTACATAGTATTAAAGTACATACAAAACCACTAAATATATAATAATTAAAATTGTTATTTTTTGTATACCCTGCAAATATGTAGATAATATAATGTAAATAAATTTACTAAACGTGATTAAATATACATGAAAAAAATCAAAAGTACGAGGTGTTTCAAAGTCAGCCTAACTAAATTTATTAAATTCAATGTACATAAGCATCTTATTGTCAATGGTAAAAAAAAAATAGTCGTTACGTCTGTACAGTATGTATGCATTTTGAGAACATAAATTACGATTAGTTATTATTATTAGCGCAAATTTGGCCCTGTACATAAAAATTCTAGCAAGTGTAAATAACATTGTTATCAATCATAAAAATAACATTTTCGTTGATGTTATTGTTAATTGCAATTCGTCTAAATGATGTTTTTTTTAAGAAATTTATATTGGGTGAAATGGAAAGTAATTAATTGTTGTAATATTTACATTCTGGTAGTTCATTTTATTATGAATAGTAATATTAAATAGATGTCCTGTTTATTTTTTTTTAAAGAAATTTTAATATTGGGTGAAATGAAAGGTAATTTATTGTTTAATTATTTACATTCTGGTAGTTCAATTTATTAAGAATGGTAATATGAAATAGATGTCCTGTAAATTTTTATATTTTGCAACTGTTCTACCGAGACGGCGAAAAATTCTTTCAACTTTGTATTAAATTTTTGACCAAACTGACCAATGAATATTCCCCTGCAATCGCTACACGTTAACTTACACACCAAAATAATTAAATTTGCTTATAGGGGATTTGGAATTAAAAATCGTTTTACAAATTTGATTGAATGGTTTAAATGCTACATTTATGTATTGCTAAATAAAATAAACTAATTAGTCTATTGTTACTATGTTTTACCAAAAGGACGTAAAGGTCTACTGCCACAAGCATGTCCTGAGGAGTGACTGATAAATTGTCGTTTAAATATAACGATTTGAATACCTTACTTCAAGAAATACTCGCGGTATTTTTGTTAAAAAAATTGTCTTATAAATATTTTTTTTTATAAATTTGACATCTAACTTATGGCGCCATCTAGTAATACTAATGTGTAAAAATTAGAAATTAGAATTATCAACAATTCGTGAAAACTTTCTTATTTTCAACATAAAAATATTGTACAATATTCATGCGTAATCGGTAAAACAGTCGATTACGCACTTATATTGTAAATTATTATTATTATTATTATTACCATCATCTTTATATTACAAATTAATTATTTTACCTACAACCAATATTATTTTTAGTAGATAAAGGTATTTCTGCCACTAATGGGAATTTTTTTATTTAAAAAAAAAACGTCATTTTGACAAATTGCAAACATTTTTATCCGAATATAAATTTCATGTGAAAAATAATGGACTCTATGTAAATATAACAAGATAGCTTTCCGCAAAACTCAACATCCGCATTTATCTACTTGTTTTCTCCTGCAGGAACCGTTATTTATTTCGTATGTAATAAATGATAGTATACTATATATAAAAGAAAAAAATATGTTCAGCGTGAAAATTTATCCGCGTTTTTTTTTTGGATGAATTTTCACGTTCGTATGACTATAAAGAGTAATTAATTAACGAAATGCTTCTGCACATGTGTATATAAACAAGATATTGAGATAATTATTATTATTGGGGAGTAAATATGGGGATATGGAGATATATATAGAGAAACAATCATTTTGTAACGTTTTTTCGTCGAAATTTGGGGAAATTTATTGTAAAATTTATTTTTGTTTACGTAGGTATATATATTTATAGGTATATTCTCGATTTTTTTTAAGAGGTCATTTGGATAAATAAAGTGTGAAATTCCTGTATAATATACTTGTTTTATTAATATCTGTGCTTTCTTTAAACACCTTTCTCTACACTTAATTTCTTTCAACACGTCTAATATTTCTGTTGTTATTTTTCTTCAGCTCGTAAACATTATCTTTTAATGCACCTATATATCAGTTGTTATTTTTTCCAGCTCAAAAAAAAAGTTCTTTCAATACACCTAATATTTCAGTTGTTATTTTTCTTCAGTTCGAAAAAAATTCTTTCAATACACTTAATATTTCAGTTGTTATTTTTTTTATTTCATCTCGAAAATATATTTTTTTTAATGCAGCTAATATTTCAGTTGTTATTTTTCTTCATTTCGAAAAAAAAATCTTTCAATACACTTAATATTTCAGTTGCAATTTTTTTCAGGTCAAAAATAATTTCTTTCAATACACCTAATATTTCAGTTATTTTTTTCATCTCGAAAATAATTTCTTTCAATACACCTAATATTTCAGTTGTTATTTTTCTTCAGTTTGAATAAACTTCTTTCAATACACTTAATATTTCAGTTGCAATTTTTTTCAGTTCGAAAAAAATTTCTTTCAATACACCTAATATTTCAGTTGTTATTTTTTTCATCTCGAAAATAATTTCTTTCAATTCACCTAATATTTCAGTTGTTATTTTTCTTCATTTCGAAAAAAATTCTTTCAATACACTTAATATTTCAGTTGCAATTTTTTTCAGTTCGAAAAAAATTTCTTTCAATACACCTAATATTTCAGTTGTTATTTTTTTCATCTCGAAAATAATTTCTTTCAATACACCTAATATTTCAGTTGTTATTTTTCTTCAGTTTGAAAAAAATTCTTTCAATACACTTAATATTTCAGTTGCAATTTTTTTCAGTTCGAAAAAAATTTCTTTCAATACACCTAATATTTCAGTTGTTATTTTTTTCAGCTCGAAAATAGTTTCTTTCAATACACCTAATATTTCAGTTGTTATTTTTCTTCAGCTCAAAAAAAAAATTCTTTCAATTCACTTAATATTTCAGTTGTTATTTTTCTTCAGTTCGAAAAAAAATTCTTTCAATACACTTAATATTTCAGTTGTAATGTCTTTCAGCTCGAAAAATTTCTTTCAATAAAATTTCAGTTCTTATTTTTTCAGCTCAAAAAAAAATTTCTATCAATACACCTAATATTTCAGTTGTAATTTTTTCAGCTCGAAAAAAATTTCTTTTAATAAACCTTATATTTCAGTTCTTATTTTTCTTCAGTTCGAAATTTTTTTTTCACTATACCTAATATTTTAGTTGTTTTTTTTTCAGCTCGAAAAAAAAATTCTTTTAATAACATTTCTCTTGTTATTTTTTCAGCTCAAAAAAAAATCTTTTAATACACCTAATACTTCAGTTGTTATTTTTTTTCAGTTCGAAAAAAAATTCTTTCAATACACCTAATATTTCAGATGAAATTTTTTTCAGCTCGAATATTTCAGTTGTTATTTCTCTTCAGTTCGAAAAACATTTTTTTCACTACACCTAATATTTTAGTTGCTATTTTTTTCAGCTCGCAAAAAATTTCTTTTAAAGCATTTCAGTTGTTATTTTTTTAGCCCAAAAAAATATTCTTTCAATACACCTAATATTTCAGTTGTTATTTTTTTCAGCTCGAAAATAGTTTCTTTCAATACACCTAATATTTCAGTTGTTATTTTTCTTCAGCTCAAAAAAAATTTCTTTCAATACACTTAATATTTCAGTTGTTATTTTTCTTCAGTTCGAAAAAAAATCTTTCAATACACTTAATATTTCAGTTGCAATGTCTTTCAGCTCGAAAAAATTTCTTTCAATAAAATTTCAGTTGTTATTTTTTCAGCTCAAAAAAAATTTCTATCAATACACCTAATATTTCAGTTGTAATTTTTTTCAGCTCGAAAAAAATTTCTTTTAATAAACCTTATATTTCAGTTCTTATTTTTCTTCAGTTCGAAATTTTCTTTTTCACTATACCTAATATTTTAGGTTATTTTTTTCAGCTCGAATATTTCAGTTGTTATTTCTCTTCAGTTCGAAAAACATGTTTTCACTACACCTAATATTTTAGTTGCTATTTTTTTCAACTCGTAAAAAAATTCTTTTAAAGCATTTCAGTTGTTATTTTTTCAGCCCAAAAAAAATATTCTTTCAATACACCTAATATTTCAGTTGCTATTTTTTTCAGCTCGAAAAAATTTCTTTCAATAACATTTCAGTGATTATTTTTTCAGCTTAAAAAAATCTTTCAATACACTTAATATTTAAGTTGTTATTTTTTTGAGCTCGAAAAAAATTTCTTCCAATTACATTTCAGTTGTTATTTTTGTGAGCTCAAAAAAAAATTCTTTCAATACACCTAATATTTCAGTTATTATTTTTCTTCACTGCGTAAAAATTTCTTTCAATACACCTAATATTTTAGTTGCTATTTTTTTGAGCTCGAAAAAAATTTCTTCCAATAACATTTCAGTTGTCAAAAAAAAAATGTTTCAATACACCTAATATTTCAGTTGTTATTTTTCTTCAGCTCGTAAAAATGTTCTTTTATTACAGTTATTTTTCTTAAGCTCGATTTTTTCTTCTTTCAATCCACCTAACATTTCAGTTATGCTTGTCATCGATATAATTAAAGGTAAGTGCTTTGTGATTTGTAATAATCTTTACTTTCTCCGTTCCGTAACTAATAGAAGAATTTACATGAAACTATGGTTTTATTATCGTCTCAGAATCTTCGTTTACATAATATTTCGGCTGTTCGTGATAAAGGCCGCACCCTGTAGAAAGAAATACAAAATAGATGTCGCTTATGTCACAAAAAGTGCAATTTCAGTGGAATAAGTCCAATGTAGATTTGCATCAAATTTTTTTTCTATATCATATGCCCTAATTTTATTTTATTCGTCTGTATTTATGTCAGTTTGATTGTTTTTTTATTGAATATAGATTTGCTTCTAAAATGTTCAAAATATTGCTGAGTTTAATTTGAATATAATTTGTTACTTCCAATATTTTATTACTCCTGTTTAAGCCATTGTCTTTTATAAAGGAAGGTCTATATCCTCAACTATTGGCTTTATAAAATAAAATTATCACAAAAAATTATTCATGGATCACCAATTAATCACAAAATATGTCGTTAAAAAAAATTTATTTTCTTAAAAAAAAATAATGTAGGAGTATTTGGGTTAAACTAGAGAGAGCGCCTACGGTGAATTTCACAAATATTTATTTAAGCCAGGTTTTTCGTAAGCCGGTACTATATTTTCAACTATGTGAACGTTCTTTATGCGCCATTGACTGTTACAAAAAATGATTCATGTATCACCAATTAATCACAAAATATGTAGTTACAAAAATTTCATTTTCTTAAAAAAAATTAATGTAGGAGTATGTGGGTTAAACTAGAGAGAGCGCCTACGGTGAATTTCACAAATATTTATTTAAGCCAGGTTTCTCGTAAGCCGGTACTATATTTTCAACTATGTGAACTTTCTTTATGCGCCATTGACTGTCACAGTCAGCCACCGAATATATTTCTGAATCGTTACTGTTTAAACTAGAAATGGCGCCTCAGAAGAGCATTTAAGGTAAAAAAATACATCGAAATCGAAAATAACGTGGTAATAAACATTGCGAAAGAGTAAAAATCAATCAAAATTTATGTAATGTAATCGAAAAACCTAGCCTCCAATTATTAATTCCGTTTACCATTCGAAAGATCGTTTGCACAGTCGAAAATATGATACCAGTGTTATGTCAATTTAATCTCGGATAACGGTATCCGCAGGAGTCCCTAACTGGGGCCAACCGGCGGATAGCGCTCAAATAAAACCAAGTTCGATGTTGAAGCCACAAAAGTGTTCGTACCAGGGTTACATAATTCAATTACGAATCCCCATTAATGCTTACGCCACAAAATCACAAGCAATACTGGAGCACTGAGTATTCATACCAGGGTTGTACAATGCGCGCCTAAAGTGTGGAATATATTCAACCGAAATCAAATATTTTTGGAAAAAATCCTCGAACAGGTCGATTTTATTTTATAAAAATACACATTTTTGCATAAAAGTCGATTTTCAGTGTTGTAATCAATTTAAGCGATTATTACCACCTTTGTGAAATCCACTGCTTGAAATGCAACATCCACCAAGTTATAGCCGACATACCACATGAAATTTCAAAAAGTCATCGACATTACCTTCTGCTGCAGAAGGTCCCTTATGTGATATTATTTTTCATAATTTACGAAATATGTAACATATTCGCACAATAAAAAAAATCCACAGATTTACGTAAATTTGTGTGTTTCGGATAGCAAATTGGATCACCCTGATACGCGATACAACGAAACATGTTTAGGTCGTTACGAACGAGAAAATACATTCCGCAATAAATCGTGCGGATAATATATGTTCGGAGAATCATCACCAGAAACGGAAACAAGCAGACATTGACGAATACAACAATTTCGTTTTAAAATATTATTCAATTAGTCCGCCTTGCCGTTTCGCTCATTACCCTAATTGCATCATCGTGTCGTGTGTTGCGTACTTTTTTTTTTCTTCCCGCCCGATTAAAATGCAAATTACCAGAGCAGTATTATTAGGCGTCTGGATAAAAGTTCTCATCTATATTCCACAATAATCCGCTCAGTGTCTTTTTAAAGGGAGAGCCCTTTTGTGTCCTCCACTATTATTACAACTTTATTAAAGTTAAGGGCTTCCTTGCCGATGCTCGCATTATATTTAAATTTTCCAGAGGTATACACCTTAATCCTCGAATATAAACAAACTGACGTTATTTACGATATACGAAACTTCCTTCGGACGTGCTGCCTTCCTCCGGTTATTAATTTTACATTATCTCTCCGAGCAAATTGGGTATAAGTGTTATTAAATTTAAATTTGCTGCGTGTAACCACTTTCCTTTTTTTCGCCTTCGTTCCTCTTTAATTAACAATGGCGGGTATTAGATTATACCGCGCTTCTGTTTGCTCAAACTATTTAAGTAGAAGAAGAGTATTGAGCCGAGGATTTATAGAATATAATGTGAAGATCCATTTTCCATAAGGAAAAGAATGAATTGCACATATTTTCAATAAGGGAAAGAATGAATTGAAGTCAGAGATGAATTGATAATATGAATTTTTAACACTTTATTCATACAATGGAGTAATAATAAGCAATGAATCATTATATTATTAAGTAGAGCAATAAGAAACTATTTGCACTTGGTTATAAGGGTATACTGTGATCAATGGATCTTTGCGTGCACGTCATAGATACCTGAACCTAGCTCCGACAACATTTTAATGGAGTTTACTCTCTTTCGGTAAGTTGAATTAGGCGCAATCATGTGTGTACGTATGTCGTCCAAGGCAAGAAAACTCGGTCTTCGGTAATGACGCACACGCAAAGATCCATTGATCCAACCATAGCACAGTACAGTTTATTAAAATAATATGTAGTGTGGTGTTTTAGGAGATCGCAAACCCATGCTAGTTCTAATAATTTGCAATATATTCAATTTAATAACTTGTCCTGGAAGAATTATAAAGGAGCTGTCCACTTTGGTTTATGTTTCAATAATTGCGAGGTGCGATTTTGAAAGTGAAGAAAATAAAATGTGAAAGAAATTAGTATTTTTAAATGTTACAAAAATGGGTAGCTCTAGAAAGATGTAAAGAGAAGTTTCTTCTGAAAGCAGGGATTGTTGCCGGCGTGGCTCAGGTAGAGGTGACGGTGGAATTTTATAACAGAGAGACACGTATTAGTAAACGACTCCGACATACTAAGATGGCCTTGTGACCGATTTTGGCAACTAAGAACAACATTGCTAATTTCTAGACCGTTTGTGGTGGATAGGCGAATTGGCAATGCACCTTTAACGACTGGGTGTTAAATAAATTTAAAAAAACTCAATTCTTATAAGAAGAATTCCTCGAAGGGAGAACCCTACACACCCAATCGGTTACCACGCAGATGATTGATTAAACAGTTTCACAATTGTTGTACTTACTTGAGCCCCAGTGCCACGTCAAGGCATCGGTCACTAACTGGGGTGAACCAGCGGATAACGGTATCCGCAGGAGTCTCTAACTGGGGCCAACCGGCGGATAGTGCTCAAATAAAACCAAGTCCGATGTTGAAGCCACAAAATCACAATGGATCACTGAGTGTTCGTACCAGGGTTACATAATTCAATTACGAATACTCATTATTGCTTACGCCACAAAATCACATACAATACTGGAGCACTGAGTATACCAGGGTTATACAATGTGCGTCTAAAGTGTGGAATATATTCAACCGAAATAAAATTTTTTTGGAAAAAATCCTCGAACAGGTCGATTTTCTTTTATCAAAATACACATTTTTGCATGAAAGTCGATTTTCAGTCATCATTTATTTTTGAGTAATGGCGTCATCTATTTTGTTTTTAAAAGGCAACCCCCTATTTTTGTTCTTGATTTTGAGAGATCTGTTTATTGTTGAAAAATATTGCCATCTTACATGAGACATTTTTCGAGTAAATGATAATTGGAGGTATGGACTAAATGTAATTCAATCACGACCCATTTTTTGGATCTGAATTATATGAATTTAACTTTCCCAACATATTTTATTTATCAACGATTCTGTAATACTGTTTTCACTAGACAAATTATGTACAGTGTATAGCCGCATGAATTTCGTGTGTAAAAGCAAAAATAAATTAAATTCCCTCTGTCCTCTCCGGTTACACCAAACAATAATTCCAATTTCTATATTTTATTTAGTGCGGAAAGTCAGTCGAGTAATTACATGCATAAATAATTAAAAACGCTCAAAACAATTCCCAATTTGCATAATTCAGGGTGACTGAAAGTGGAAAGTGGAAATTACATTTTCTCGTTACAAAAAAAAAAATGTATGTTATGTGCACTGTATCGAATCGGAAAAAAGAGATGCAATTAATTTAACGTGTTTAATACTGAAATCAGTTAGAATGCAAACAAAAAATATTCAGTAACTAAAACTAGTCATAATGAGGCTTCGGAAATGAAATAACCAAGCGCATATTTTCAAATATAAAGACATGCGCTTTTCGATGGAAGTTTTCGAATTTTTAGAAGATCTGAAGTATCGAAGTGGCGAAGTTTCGAAGTTTTCGATTTTTTCGGTAAATCGAAGTTGTGAAGTTTAGAAGTTTTCGAATTTTTTAATCCCAAAACTTTTATGGAATTACAAAATTTTTACCAAGACGAAACTTAAGAGGCGCATGTTAAGTTGGTGTATTAATTAATTAACATTAAATCAATGTATTGGCAAGGCAATGAACAATAACATATCTCGCAAAATTAATCGTTTTGAAATAATAATAATGGTATAAATCAACTTTTTCATTTATCAATATTTGCAAAATGAGACGAAATTTGGTACAAAAAATTCGAAGCTTAAAATCTTCGAATCTTTAAAACTTCAAATATTAAAAACTTGAATCTTCAAAACTTCGAATATTCGAAACTTCAATCTACGAATATTTTTTTATGAATTTTCGAATCTTCGAAGCTTCATTTTCCCACATTTTTATTGTCTATTTTTTTTTAAATTTCAGACATTGTGAATTTTGCACTTACATCAAGGTCTTTATTTTGAAAATACATTTGCAATACATTGAATTAAAATATAAAAAAATAGCTGATGGGCTACCGACCATTAGTCTTTCTGTCCTACAGTTAAATGAATTCTATTTTTTTGCCAGTGATGAAAAACGTGATTTTTCAACAATTTCCCCTCATCCGGGACAAATTTCTCGTAGTATTTTTTTTCTTTCTCTGTTACGAAGTACGAGAAAGTATTGTGATCGTGATTTTTTTTTCAAAAATTTTTTTCACGGAAATATCCGTTTTGGGGTCCCTAGATGCCATTTCAACAATTTCTGGAAAAAAAAAATTGTGCCTGTGTGTGTGTGTGTGTGCCTGTGTGTGTGTCTGTGCGCGCTGTATCTCAAAAACTAATAGAGCAATTGATATGAAACTTTGAACATACGTCTTATTTGATAATCTGAAAAACTGAAAAGCTTTTGGTAAAATTTCGTACACCGGAAGTGGGTGTTTACCTTAACTGTTTTTTGTTTTTTGCCAATATTTTCTTAAATATAAAAAATATCACAAAAACATTTAACCAAACTTTGAAGACAACAAAGAAATGAACATCTTTTGCTTGAAAACATTTTCCATAAAATCATTTTTATTCGAGAAAAAAAATTATTATTTTTTTTTTATTTTTGGTTTATAATTACGAAACGATAATAGTTACAGTAAATTCATGTTAATAATAATTGAAGAGAATGCCAAAATGAACAACTTATAAAGAACAATTTTTTTTCGAAATCCCTTCAGTTTTTGAGCAAACTGAGTTTTTGAATTTGAAGTATAATTTTTACATCTCTCATAATTTTGACGTTTTAAACGTCAGTTTCATCTGAGTCTAGTGCATTTAAAATATGATTTAAATCGAAAATAAACCATGAAAGCATAAATATGAATGCTACTATCAAGTCGGAGAAAGTAACATGATGGCCACATCACCATTTTTTTGTAATTCAGCTTATTTCTTCATAATGTCCATCAATTTCTAAAAAAAATCGCACGTAGAAATTTGAGATTTTGATTTCTTAATTTGAAAATACTGATTTGTTTTATTAAAACTTATTTTTAATTTTATTATATTCTTAAAGTTTACATAAATATTGCAATTGAATTCTATACTGAAGACACACAGACACACAGACACGCAGACACGCAGACACGCAGACATGCAGACACGCAGACACGCAGCCACGGACACACAGACACACGGACACACAGCACACAGACACACAGACACACAGACACGCAGACACACAGACACACGGACACACAGACACACAGACACAGCCACACAATATGCAAAAACACGCAGACGTACAGACACAGAGACACGCAGCCACACAAGATGCACAAACTAACAGACATACAGACACACAGACACACAGACACACAGGCACACAGCCACACAAGATGCACAAACACACAGACGTACAGACACACACACACACACACAATTTATTTTTCCAGAAATTGTTGAAATCGCCTCTAAAGACTTCAAGACGGATATTTCCGTTAATTTTTTTTTAATTTGCCCGTTTCTTGTACTTCGTAACGGAGAAAGTAAAAAACAAACATGGACCTCGTTATAAAATTGTGTAAATAAAACTGAGTAACGTGAGGTAAATAATTGCCTTAATACAAAAAAGCAATGGACCAATTCTCTTAAGAATGTATACTGTTGATCTTATATAACAGACCAATATATATTAATGAAACAATTTTAAATCGTTATATCAGCTTTTGTACAATATCCAATAAAGCGAGCTTTCACAAGAACAATACACACAACGATTATTTTTGTCGCAGTTACACTTTTCGTATTTCCCTTTTTTTTTTTCGAGTATTCAAACCCACACACTACACTATGTTTCGTCAGTAATTGCTTTCAATTATGAGTGAAAAATGGACGGTGTACAAATGGAGTGATTCATATGAAACCCAGTGTAAATGAACTGGAAACGTGCCCTCGGGCTTCGACATTAAAATGTCGTGTATGCGTGCATTTTCGGCCCTTACATACAGATCCGAAACATGAAACGCGATAACCGGAATAATGTAGTAAAGTTTTACACGTTTTTTCTTTTTATCATCCATTTTTATGCCTACCACTGTTCGCTCTATTCATTGTGTTTGTACACTGCGGTAGTATTTTTTTTCTTTATTAATTGCCTGCATTTTTAATGATTGACCATTACCGGGCGGTAGTTTAAGTATGATTTATACGAACATATCAAATCAGTCGCATGTTTATTCGTATGATATAAAAATAATGGATCTGTATTTTACACGAAATGCGTAAAATTTTAGCACAGCAGGAGTGATTGATGGATGAGGCACTTAGGAGTTGAAAATATATGTTCAGGTTTTTGAGAGTGAACTCTTGTTGATTTTCAAAATTAAGCGACGCAAATAAATTCGGTTTTGCTATAGTTGGATTACCTAGATTGCTATTCGGTCCTGTAAATATTAATGGCGTATTCATTATCAAATTGTAATATGTTTCCGTATTTAAGTTCTCAATTAATGTGTTTATCTATTTAAATGCATTTGGTCAATCTCTTACTGCTACTTTAATTATAAAATTCAAGAGATTAGCTGCTTGTGAAGTATTAAATTAGTTTCTAGCTCTATAACATGGTTAAAACTTATTTTAAATCTCAATATAGTTAATAGATTTGCTCATCCCGTCTGTAATTAATTATTGTTTGGAAAAGTAAAATTATTTACAGCCACATATTAAGACGGTTAAAAAATGGTTAAAAAATTTTTGAGAAAATAATTACTCTACACGCTTTTTCTCATCATTAAAAACCGCTATGAATTTTTTCAGAATTTTCTGCGAACCAAAATTTTTCCTCATTTTTTCTTGACCATGGTCGAAAATCATGAAATTACCAAAAGACTTGTAATATGCATCAAAGTGCTCGCAAAAGAATGGACAATACGTGGGTAAATTTTCAGCCAAATCGTACTTGCAGTTTTCTCATTTTGCGCTCTGAGATTGGACATTCGTAAATTGGCCAGAAATTTTGGTCGATTTTGCGATTTTTTTAGCGCGGTTGCACGGAACAGATATAAATGATATTACATGAGTTTGTAGCTACATTCTTCAAGAATTCTATGCTTCCATTCATAACTATCTGCCGTATTCACGAACCTCGATTTGTTCGTTCGAATTAGTCGGTGTCCGAGAGCGTCAATCTGCAGGGTCTCAGTATTCGCTTCCCATAAGGCTCTTTGTTAATTTTCAGTTGATGACAAATGGTAGAACAAATTTTTTTTTCGGGAAAATAATCACACCACACTCTTTTTCTCATCATTAAGAATGGTCGGGATTTTTTTCAGATTCTGCTAAGACCCAATATTTTTTTCATTTTTTTCTGACTTTATTGGCAAAAATCATGAAATGGCCAAATGACTTGTAATGTACATTAAAATATTCACAAAAGCACGCGAAATACGTGGTTAAATTTTAAGCCAAATCGTACCTGCAGTTTCCTCATTTCGCGCTCTTAAATTGAGCACTTGTAAGTTGGCCACAAACTTCGGTCGATTTTGGGAATTTTTTGGCGCGATCTCACAGGACAGTTATGGATGATATGACATTAATTTGAAGCTGCATTCTTCTAGAATCCATTACTTTTATATTCAACCATCTACCTTATCTACTAACCGAAATTTGTTTGTTTAAACAATCCGCTGTCCGTCAGCCTCAATCTGCAGAGTCTCGGTATTCGCTTCCCGTAAGGTCTTATGTTAATTTTCGGTTAGTGATAAATGGTTTTTTTTTTTTTTTTGGGAAAATAATTACTCTATATGTCTTTACTCATCATTAACAACCGCTATGAATTTTTTTCAGAATTTTCTGCGAACCAAAATTTTTCCTCATTTTTTCCTGACCATGGAAAAAATGGTCGAAAATCATGAAATTACCAAATGACTTGTAATGTGCATCAAAATGTTCACAAAAAAATGGGCAATGCGTGGGTAAATTTTCAGCCGAATCGTACTTGCAGTTTTCTCATTTCGCGCTCTCAGATTGGACATTCGTAAATTGGCCAGAAATTTCGGTCGATTTTGCGATTTTTTTGGCGAGGTCGCACGAAACAGATATGAATGATATTACATGAATTTGTAGCTACATTCTTCTAGAATTCTATGCTTCCATTCATAACTATCTGCCGTATTCACAAACCAAGATATGTTTGTTCGAATCAGTCGGTGTCCGATAGCGTCAATCTGCAGGGTCTCAGTATTCGCTTTCCATAAGGCTCTATGTTAATTTTAGTTGATGAAAAATGGTAGAACAAATTTTTTTTTCGGGAAAATAATCACTCCACACGCTTTTTCTCATCATTAAGAACGGTCATGGTTTTTTTCAGATTCTGCTAAGATCCAATTTTTGTTCCCTTTTTCTCGCGCCTTATGGTGTGGAAAAATTGACGAAAATCATGAAATGGCCAAATGACTTGTAATGTACATTAAAATGTTCACAAAAGAACGGGAAATACGTGATTAAATTTTCAGCCAAATCGTACCTGCAGTTTTTTTGTTTCGCGCTCTCAAATTGAGCACTTGTAAGTTGGCCAGAAATTTCGGTCGATTTTGGGAATTTCTTGGCGCGGTCTCACTAGACAGTTATAGCTGATATGACACTAATTTGAAGCTGCATTCTTTTAGAATCCACTACTTTTATTTTCAACCATCTATCATATCCACGAACCGAAATTCGTTCGTTTGAACAATCCACTGTCCGTCAGCCTCAATCTGCAGAGTCTCGGTATTCGCTTCTAAAGTCTTATGTTATTTTCGGTTGGTGAAAAATGGTTTAAATTTTTTTTTTTGAAAAATAATTACTCTATATGCCTTTACTCATCATTAAAAACCGCTATGAATTTTTATCAGAATTTTCTGCGAACCAAAATTTTTCCTCATTTTTGACCATGGAAAAATGGTCGAAAATCATGAAATGGCCAAATGATTTGTAATATGCATCAAAATGTTTACAAAAGAACGGGCAATGCGTGGGTAAATTTTCAGGTAAATCGTACTTGCAGTTTTCTCGTTTCGCGCTCTCAGATTGGACATTCGTAAATTGGCCAGAAATTTCGGTCGATTTTGCGATTTTTTTGGCACGGTCGCACGAAACAGATATGAATGATATTACATGAATTTGTAGCTACATTCTTCCAGAATTCTATACTTCCATTCATAACTATCTGCCGTATTCACGAACCAAGATATGTGTGTTCGAATTAGTCGGTGTCCGATAGCGTCAATCTGCAGGGTCTCAGTATTCGCTTTCCATAAAGCTCTATGTTAATTTTAGTTGATAAAAAATGGTAGAACAAATTTTTTTTTCGGGAAAATAATCACTCTACACTCTTTTTCTCATCATTAAGAACGGTCATGATTTTTTTC
The DNA here is from genome assembly GCA_910593695.2 of Ocypus olens. Taxonomy (NCBI): domain Eukaryota; kingdom Metazoa; phylum Arthropoda; class Insecta; order Coleoptera; family Staphylinidae; genus Ocypus; species Ocypus olens. Next base: position 8,838,715 of record OU343050.1, read on the forward strand.
AGATTCTGCTAAGACTCAATTTTTTTGTCCAATTTTCGCAGACTTATGGTATGGAAAAATTGACGAAAATCATGAAATGGACAAATAACTTGTAATGTACATTAAAATGTTTAAAAAAGAACGGGAAATACGTGGTTAAATTTTCAGCCTAATTGTACTTGCTGTTTTTTCGTTTCGTGCTCTCAAAATGGGCACTCGTAAATTGGCCAGAAATTTCTGTCGATTTTGGGAATTTCTTGGCGCGGTCACACGAGACAGTTATAGATAATATGACATTAGTTTAAAGCAGCATTCTTCTAGAATCCATTACTTTTATTCCCAACCATCTACCATATCCACGAACCGCAATTCGTTTGTTTGAATAATCCGCTGTCCGTCAGCCTTAATCTGCAAGGTCTCGGTATTCGTTTCCCGTACGTCCTCATGTTAATTTTTGGTTGGTAAAAAAAGGTACAAAAATTATTTTTTGGAAAAATAAATAATTACTCTACACGCTCTTTTCCGCCATTAAAAACAGCCATGATTTTTTTCAGAATTTTCTGCGAACCAAAATTTTCCCCCATTTTTCCTGACTTATGGTATGGAAAAATGGGCGAAAATAATGAAATGACTAAATGTTGTTTAATGTGCATCAAAATATTCACAAAAGAACGAGCAATACGTGGTTAAATTTTCAGCCGAATCGTACTTGAATTTTTCTCGTTTCGTGCTCTCAAAATGGGCACTCGTGAGTTGGCCAGAAATTTTGGTCAATTTTGGGAATTTTTTGGCGCGGTCTTACTGGACAGTTATGGATGATATGACATTAATTTAAAGCTGCATTCTTCTAGAATCTATTACTTTAATTTCCAATCATCTACCATACCCACGAACCGAAATCCGCTAGTTTGAACAATACGCTGTCGTCAGCCTCAGTCTGCAGAGTCTGGGTATTCGCTTCCCATAACGCCTCATGTTAATTTTCGGTTGTTAAAAATTAATTTAAAAGATTTTTTTTCGGGAAAATAATTACTCTACACGCTTTTTTCCGTCATTAAGAACTGTCATGAATTTTTTACAAATTTTTCTGACCAAATAAATAATTTGGAAAAATTGACGAAAATCATGAAATGACCAAATGACTTGTAATATACATAAAAATATTCACAAAGGAATGGGTAAAACTTGTTAAAATTTTCAGCCCAATTGTACTTACAGTTTTTCTGCTGGATTCTCTTAGATTGGGTACTCGAAATTAGGTCAGAAATTTTAGTCGATTTTAATAATTTTTTGGTGCGGTCTCACCAAAATATATATAGATGATATATCACAAATATGTAGCTACTTTCTTTTAGAATCCACTGCTTCCATTCCTAATCATTTACCATGTACACACACTGAAATTCCTTTGTTCGAACAAGCCGGTGTCCGTTAGCGTGAATCTGCAGGATCTCGGTATTCGCTTTCCATAAGGTCACATGTTAATTTTCGGTTGGCGGAAAATGGTATAAAAGATTTTTTTTCGCGAAAATAATTACTCTGCACGCTTTTTCGCCATTAAGAACCGTCATGAATTTTTTTCAATTTTTTTTGAGATCCAACATTTTTTACAAATTTTCCTGAAATTATGGAAAAATGGTCAAAAATCATGAAATGACCAAGTGACTTGTAATATACATCAAAATATTCACAAAAGAAAGGAAAACACTTAAATTTTCAGTCTAATTGTAAGTTTTATGAATTGTGAATAATTAACATAACTGCTGTATGTCTCCCACCTCCCATATAAGTTCGCTACCTACGTGAATAGTAAATACTGCAGCTTACTATATTCTGTTTAAATTTATCCGAAAGTCCGTAACACGAGTTCATAATTCTGCCGAGATTTAGAGCTTATTATTCAGCAGTAAACCCTCACAGAATAATGAGGTTGCGTTTCCGTGCTTTCTACTTTGTGTTTTGAATATTCGCAATTAGTATTTAGGAGGGACGCCCCAGAGCAGAGCTGCAGCTCGAGTCTAGCCCGCAAATTCCGTAGGTGTTTTACCACTTTAATCAACAAGAACAACACCTTAAAAATCCCAGAATTCCGATCGTAACTTACACAAACATGTAATAAGCGACTTTGAGACAACTACAATTTGTCAATTATGCCGAAAAAAAAATCCCAGAATGCTAGTTCCAATCGTTAATTACGTTAACATGTAATAAGAGGCTTTGAAGAAACTACAATTTGTCAGTAACTATCCCGAGAAAAAAAAAATCCCAGAATTCCAGTTCTGATGGTTAACTCCATAAACAAGTAACTTATTACAAGTTTATGGCTTTGACAAAACTACAATTTAAATAAAACACACTTTTACTTAGTTAACACGTTGACTGCCAAGGCCTTGGGAACTGTATTGAAAAACTACGAGTATTCTCGTAGTTGGCAGTCAATGTGTTAATATCACACTGTTTATTCATTAGTGACTGCAGTTTTGATCAAACAATAATCATTATCAAACTATAAGTTAAAATTAAAAATGTCTCACGAAGTTAGTGCCGCCAACCTCAATCAGTAAACTACAATTTGTTAATAACTGTCTCGAGAAAAACAAATCCAGTATCCTAGTTCCAATAGTTAATTCCATTAACATGTAATTGGCGACTTTGAAAACTACAATTTGTTAATAACTACCTAGAGAAAAAACAATCACTGAATCCCAGTTCCGATCGATAATTCGTTAAACACGTAATAAGCGACTTTGATTTTTTTCGGGAAATACAATTCACGTGCATCATGTTCCCATTGACCGACATTCCGCTCCAATAATGATATTCATGAAAATGGAAATACATGCATAAGTAGTTATATGTAATCAGACTTGAAACAATGTGATAAGTTATAGGAAAATCCCGGGGGACTTCAGATTCACATCCAGACGTGTATGAGGAAAACCGGATGTCGGAGAGTCGATTTTTTTAAGGTCGGATTAATTAGGACCCTCCGGGCCGCAAACAATGGTCGGTTTCTTGCAGAGCACCCGCAAATTCCAAGACGTATGCATTTCGTTCCTCGTAATTAAATTTGAAGTTTGAGTCGAAGTAAGGCGATATTTCAGGCAAGTATAACCGAACCAGTAATATGTTTTACATACATTAGTTGCTCACAGGTGGTTTGTCTCTAACAACAAGAACTTCCAAATATCAACATAACTTTGCCAAACCGTGTTACCCGCAGTATGAGGGTGGGGGGAACGGCACTGATTCATGTTTTATTAAAACGGCATTCGAATGCCATCATGAATTTCCAACAGGGATGCATGATTCGCTTCTTAATTTATTATCATTTCATGGCGCTACTAATATAACGAGCGTACAACAAAAATCGAGGACGAAGTCGACGCTGGAAATCTAAAGTCTTGTCTGAACTGGGATCACACGCGCAAGCGTAAAGTACTTGACGTCAGTGACGGTTCGCGGGGTTTTTTCTGGTACGGCCGAGGAACAAGGGGTGGTAATACAGATAGGTAGGGTCAGTTGCAGAGACGGCTGGCTGCGTGACCGAACCTACCTGTATTACCACCTCTTGTTCCTCGGCCGTACCAGAAAAAAACCCGCGAACCATCACTGCTTGACATGTCAGATGTTAATAACCTGCAACTAGCATTTCACGCGTGTGATCTTAGTGCAGATTTTCCAACGCCAACTTAGTCGACGATTGTTGTACGCTCAATAATTAAAAGGAAGTAAACAGATGGTCTGCGAAAAATTTAGTATTTACATATCATTGGTTAGATAAGCGATGCTGGCATTTTTTCACCCCGAATTGATTTAAGCAATACAATTAGTAAGAATAAATTGTTTAAAGATTTAATCTTAGTCCGCGCGCTTCACAATTTTTCACCGAGCTTCGCAACACAATGGCTCCCATTCGATTTAATTACTTAGAACGTTCGAATCGACAACAATTGTCTGAAGCGATTGAAATTATTTCGGGATACAGCTTCAAAAAGTGTTCCGAACAAAGGGGGCAATAGTTCGAGATAAATTTTCTGCATTATCTCCATGGAGCAGTTCATTTAACAATTCTGGACATTTAACCTAGCAAACTGAGGGACATAAAGCTCTATCTTGCTCGAGAGCTTCCTTGAGTTATTCGCTGATAAATATTTTAAACTCGCTTTTGCTCTCTCTAACTGCTCAAACCCTGCGCCCGTTTGATATTTAGCTTTGGTTTGCAGAGGATCAAAAAAGGGGTGCGCTGCTCCATTTAAACGTGACGGGATAGTTTTCAATGGGCCCGTCGATTTTTCCATTCGCTGTTTAAACAGCCATTTAACCCTTGAAATTGACACACGAAAATCACATTAATTCCGGCAGTCAAAATGAACTACATAAAAACACGTAAATCAAATCAGGTCCAGTTAATTATGCAATTGGCGAAATTGCAGGCCGCACTGCAATTATTTACAGCTGGATTTATATTCGCCAAATTGGATCACAGCTATTCGCAACTACCAACTACACACTGTTTCATTCATATTAACAATCATTTCATCTTGATTGATCGAATTAGTTCGAAACCCTAGCAGTCATCTAATTTACGGCGTTATTCTCAAAACTCATGCATTCCGTGTAAATCGCATCTAATAACAATTTCTGTTAAATTATCATTTGTTATTACGGGGTATTGAAGGGTATCAATATTTCGCATACATAAATAATCGATTCCGGAACATAATCGGCGTCGAATATATTTGCATGAAATTTGCATTAGTTCGCAAGACTGTATAAGGAAACTTGAGGAACTTTCATGGCATCTATGTACTCCACATGTTCTCCTCGAATTAGCAAATGAGCTTTTAGTTTGTAACTTATTACAGCCCTGTTCACATAATTAAATTCAATTCGAATGGGTGATACACGTACCAACAGAAATATTTAACTATCTGTTGAATGTTGAAATGCAATATATTTAATGACAATAATAACTATAATAAGTTTATTAAGGGGTTATCCTACTGTATAACAAGTTTTTGAACTTTATTTCGGGAAAACTACAAATGCAATATGGGTCATTTTTTTTGTATATTTATGTACAGTCAGAGAAAATACAAATGCGAAACTCGATCGGCGAGGGATGCTGCCGCATGTCGGTGCTTAGTTCGGTCGAATCCCGTTCCTGCTTAAAATCCCTTTATGAGGTAATAAAAGGGTATCCCGATATAAGATGATCAAAATGATACCCGACACAGATTTTTAAATAGATATGAAAATATCATTAGATGTGCCCTTAAACCAAAGTAGCTGTATATCAAAAAAACCCCTACATGACCCGTGAAGCCCCAAAATAAGATTCTTTCAAATATAATTTTTTTAACCACTGAAAAAATATTTTAAAAATCTGAAAAAATCACATATATTAAGGCTGAAAGACCTTTGGTCAATTGCCTGTTGAGGTCATTTGTGTCAGTGTCTGAATAAATGTATTGTCTCTCTCTCTCACATATATTATTCACCCAAATACCAAATTAGGTGAATTTTGTCAAGGTCATTAAACGTTATTTACAATAATAAAAAAATGTTTGAAAATAAAAAAAAGAAAATTTGCCCACAAAAATGCCAAAAGTAGTCTTGAAAAAGAGTACTGAAAAAATTGTCCCGAAAAAAATGCCAAAAAGAGTACTGGAAAAAATTGTCTTGAAAAAAAATACCAAAAAAAGTCTTGAAAAAGAGTTGAAAAAATGGATCTGAAAAAAAAAATGGTGATGTGGTCACCATGTTACTTTCTCCGACTTGGTAGTATAATTTATATTTACGCTTTCATGGTTTATTTTCAATTTAAATGTGCATCGAGCGTTTTGTTGACTTGGATGAAACTGACGTTGGAAACCTCAAAGTTATGAAAGATGGAAAAATTATACTTCAAATTCAAAAACTCAGTTTACTTAAAAACCAACGAGATTTCGAAAAAAACTTATTCCTTATAAGTTGTTCATTTTATTATTCATAAATTTATTGTAACTATTATCGTTTCATAATTACAAACCAAAAATTAAAAACAAATTCATAACTTTTTTTCTCGAATAACAATGATTTTATGAAAAATATTTTCCAACGAAAGATATTAATTTATTTGTTGTCTTCATTATTTGTTTAAATGACACACACAGATACACAGCACAATTTTTGTTTCCAGAAATTGTTAAAATGGCATCTAGGGACCCCAAAACGGATATTTCCGTTGAAAATTTTTTCACGATCACAATACTTTCTCGTACGTCATAACGGAGAAAGTAAAAATGCCAAAAAGAGTCTTGAAAGAAAGTACTGAAAAAAATTGTCTTGAAAAAAAATGCCAAAAGTAGTCTTGAAAAAGAGTACTAAAAAAAATTGTCCTGAAAAAAAAATGCCAAAAAGAGTACTGGAAAAAATTGTCCAAAAAAATACCGAAAAGAGTACTAAAAAATTGTCAAAAAAAGTGCCAAAAGTAGTCTTGAAAGAGTACTAAAAATAAATGCCAAAAAGAGTACCGGAATTTTTTTTATAAAAAATGCCTAAAAGAGTCTTACAAATACAATAGAATAAAATACAATTTTATTAAATCATTATATTGTCTTTACAATATTGGACACGTCAGGTATAAAATACATAAAGTTAAATTCAGACATGTATTCATGAAACAACTTAAAATAACTTGGTTAAAAGAGACTCTTATTCTTGGTGTTACGTAATTATTTAATTTTTGAATTATGTTATGCTATAGAAAGCCCGCTGTAGAAGTAACGATTTTGTCTTGAGAAAGAGTACTAAAAAGATTTTCTTGAAAAAAATGCCAAAAAGAGTTTTGGAAAAGAATACTGAAGAAAATTGTTTTGAAAAGAAAATGCCATAGTAGTCTTGAAAAAGAGTACTGAAAAAATTGTCCTGAAAAAAATGCCAATTGAGCACTGAAAAAATTTGTTTAAAGAAAATGCCAAAGTAGATAGGATTCACGGGTTCTACGCCCACCCATGTAAAAGTTCCCATAAGACGTCATAAAACACCCCCCTCCACAAAATGGCGGACTTAGTGTTCTGTAAGTGTTGCAGACCTCCGGGCAATAGGTGGCGCCAGAGGGTACCTGATGGGTTCTGTTCTCGGCTAAGTGGAAGTCCGCGCAATAGGTGGCGCTAGTTGGTACCTGGGTGGAATCTATACTCAGCCAATTGGAAGGTTCGCGCAAGAGGTGGCAGCACGTCGGCATCTAGGAGCGGGATCAAGCTGAGGTTAGGTAAAGCCGGACCAGATCTGAGCTGATCAAGCTGAGCTTGGGTAGATCTGGACCAGATCCGGATCAGAGTCGGATCAGATCCAGATCGGATCAAGCTGGTCCGGACCGGATCTGCGGTGGGAGCTTGGCGGGTTTTTTTAAAGACAACGATGCATTATAAACATTTATTTTCTCACGTACAGACCTTATCTAACGCTTGGTATGTTTGTAGTATTTGTTCCACATTAACCTTCATACACTCGCAAATACCTACAATTGATAAGTCCTGCACACCGCATTTCTTAGATAAAAATGTGAAACAGGCAGTAGCGCTAAAAGAAGGTGTTTTTAATATAAACTCATCGGTGGTCGCGACCTTTTCTGCTAATTTAACGCACATATTTAGAGAAACAGTATTATCTTTTACATGTCCAAACCTTAATAGTAACAAGTTTAGAGAATCTACAATTGTCGTTGTCGGTATTTCCCAATTTAGTTCAGACAAAATTTGTTTTTCACATCTAATTATATCACTTTTTGTTACACTCTTAGCCGTATACAATATTAATAATTCCAACGAAAGATGAAAGTCACTCACAAATTTTGAAGCGATCCAAAGACACGCAACTGCAATGCGTTGAAATGTATGTTTCTCGATATTTTTCAAACACAAAAATCTGTCCAAACAATTAACGGCGACAAAGAAGACGGGAACTTCGCTCCTAGAATCTTCGCACACCTCCAATACCCATTCAACAATAATTTTTCTCATATAGGGTTCAATACTTGTTTGTATTGAATCGAAATAATCTAGACGTTCCATTTTAACAACTACGACGGACTATGGTTTTGCACGATGTGTGTAAGTAAAATTAAGCTACACTGTTGCATTGGGCACATTTATAAATTGGAGTAGGAGGCCCGTCCCAGTGTGTTTTTCCGATATTATAATGTTTGTGACAAGGTAACCTTTTTTGGTATTTTACATCAGCCTGCTTTGATGTTGAGAGCAGTGTCCAAATATTTTCCAATTGCAAACCCTCAATTTGCTCCATATAACAATTGGGTAGGTATTGTAGATGTTCTGACGATAATTGATGGTTGCAATATGCGGCTATCGCAGCATCAACTTTATCAGATACCATTTCCGGCTTATCTGTAGTTAGTTGCTCATGTAAAATGCGGTTGTACTCTAAATCTATTTTAAATTTTTCTTCGCAATAAATACCAACTTCCAGTAAACACTCAATATTCTCGACGGGTATGGTGGCTTGATCAAAAGTAGCGTTCGTGAGTATAGTAAGTGCTTCAGTCGTAGTACATTCGCGCTTTACATTTAGAACTTGAGACAGACATTGGTCATAAAAATCGAGAAAATGAAGTGATTCCAACCGTGAGATTCTTGATTCAATGAGCGGGAAAACTTTACACAAAGAATTAAAAGTTTTCAAATCTAAAGTTAGTTTGTCACTATTTTTACGGATAGACGCATAGCGAGTTTTCGATCTAGCTCCAAGAAATACGTCACATTCATCAAAGATATTTAGAAATGGCTTAACTTCATCTACAGTAGCACATTTACAGCATTGTCTCATTTTAGTCGTTAAATATGTATTAATTATATCTTTCTTCTTTACAAATTGTAACCATTCACTATGTAAAAAATGTAAATTCACCTTTCTAGGTCCAGATAGTCTTATGGATGGATAAAATCCTCTTACCGCACTAAATCCAACAGCCACATAAAGATTTCCACTTTTGTTAATATTGTAGCGGGTTTCATTAATATATTTATTTTCATTGCGCACAGTTTGGTTGAAATCATTTAACATATCATCGAGAAACTCGAAACAGCTGCCTTCGTCACTGACTAGATCAATTACTTGCTCGTGGTTTGCCATCGCGAAATAAATAACAACTAATCAAAAATATGAAAACATCTTTATTTATACAATAAACCAACCAATCACATGTTACAATTAGAAAAAACATTTATTCATACGTTTCCAAATATTTAAATAATAATTTTACATTTGAAAGAGCGCAGTGGCAGTAAATTGAATTGTGAAAGAAACACCCGGGCTCCGAAACATTATTTTTGAGGGATGGCTCTTCACTCGGAAATTCTTGAACAAGAGGACCCAAATATTTTTTCAACAAATTAACTTTTGGTACTCCTTTAGCGTAGACGACATCGTGTCCTTGAGATATTTCAAATAAAATCGGACATAATTGATCCAAATCCGCAAAACCAGAACACCATCTTAAACCGTGATAGTTGTTTTCTAACCATCTAAGTTGTCGTATTTCATTTGTTGTGAGAAATACTTCATTGAAGGGTGGTTTAAATAAAATATGGGTAATTTTTTCACCATCAAATGCTGCCAATTCCTTCGGTATAAATTTGTTTCCATCCAGAGTATATCCTTGAATATCAATCACCAACATCTTAGAGGACTTTGCGCACTAAACCACTTATTGGACTATATTCGACTAGACAATCGCTGATAATTAGGCAATAGGCAATTGTGTTTTCTGGAAACTTTGTCTTCGATTCAAATTCGACTTGCACGTCAACGCTTCCTCCCACAACTGACTCAATTTGCTTGGAACAATCAATTATAAAGAGCGGGCAATTTTTAAACTGCTTATATGAGAGGAGGGGGTCATTAAATTCTCGATCATAATAATGTCCTTGAAAGTTGCTGTAATCTTGGTGCGCCTTACTATATTTACCCTCGCCAAAGTCGTACTCTTGTTTATCGTATGGATAGCTCTCTGAATTTAAATAGAGCTTAAAGTTGCACAATGTAACGTGATCAAAGTTACTGGCATCTTCAGTTTTAACGTTTTTTTTGTTTGTTTGAAACGCTAAAAGAATATATCTCGGTCTTTCTAAATGTGATGATGTGCGAATTGCCCATTTATCTGACGTGTTGTGTCGCAATGATGGCAGTTCATGCAATTCCCAGCGACGAAAAGGAATTTGTATGGGTCGATCAGTTTTTAAAAACTTCCAAAGTTTCAATTTTACCTCATCGTTAACATTAATATGGGGAACGTGCCATTCGACTTTAGTTAAGGTTAGTTTTCCGTCCGTCTGACCTTTGCTAATATTTACATCTGACCGTGATCGCAAGAGAATGAGTTCTTGTTTACAATTAATTAATATTTTTTTATACATTTCTGCAAATCCTAGCCATAATTTTAATGGAATACAAGCAGTAAATAATTTTTCAACTTTGTACCACGTAGACGGCGACTTATCAAAATTCCATCCGCTGGTTTCATATGCTCTAGCATCTGCAGGCGTGAAAGAAACCAGCTGTTTCATAGTGGAAGTTATTCCTACATCCTTAATCGAATCAACAACTACACCATTGATTTCGTAACGAATTTGGTCAAAAAGAAAGGCAAAAGCATTGTTGATTAAAACGGATGCAGTATCACCAGCTCCACCATCAAATTCGCCCTCTATGTATAAGAAACTCTCGCAGGGTAAAGTGTAGATCTCTTGAGATAAGATAGGGATGCGAATTTCATCGTTATTATTATAGCTTGCTGTAGAATACGGCTGATAAGTATGATATTCTTTTTTAGTGACTACATCATCGAAATTAACTTCTTCAAAAATGTTTAATATGTTTTCCGACATGTCTTTTAAGTGTAAATCCCAAGCTCTGTAGAAATTTTAAATTTTCACGTGTTAATGGTTCTGCTGCTCGCCACGTTGTGATTGCTCCCCTACCAAATCTGCCCCTTTTATTTATTTTTGTTTGTATCTGCTTATACGTTAGTCCCATGGCTTTAGCTCCAATTTAATTTCAATGTCCTCTTTTTGAAAATCTAGCAACTCTCTATTTTGATCCACTATTCTAAGAGTAATGTTGTGAATAGTTGGAACACTTACTGGTAAATAAATTATATTTCTAGGGTGCTCATTTATAGATACTGCATGCCCAACATTAGGAGCAAAATGATGTAAAGAATGTACATCTTGTTGATTATGGTAAGAACCCGATGTTATATTACATTCTATTCGTATAAGTTTAACTTTAACTAAATCTACGGGAAAATCTGCAAAACATATATTTTCCTTCTCATACTTTTGTTGTTTAAAACCTAATTCCTTATGTAAAGAATCACCAGGAGTAAAATCTACATCAAATTTCGACCATAGTTCGCACTTTGAGCTAGGATTATGCGCTTTTAGAAAAATATTTTGTGCGCCTATTTTATCTTTTAAGAACTTTTCGAGATCCGTGATGTCGTAATATCCATTAGGAATTGCTAACTCTGTACCGCTGTTATAATAAAACTTTTTATTGATCAAATTTGGCACGGTGAAAAACGTGTTGAAACTGACAAGACCCAAAGCATATCTTTTTCTAGGATTTAGATGTATGGGAGGGTGGTATGTGGCGGAGAGCACAGGCCCAGTACCACTCAGACTAAATGTTAACGACATTCTGCACACAAATATGTATTTCAATTTTATTTATACAAAAATTCTAAACATAGATGTCCACAAATATACGATCCGAAGGTTTGATATCTTTGATGATTATACAAAATTAAACATTGTTTAAAATAATTAATTACTTCAAGCGGGGGAGACAAATCTCCAAAACTATCAAACCAGTAAACTGTATTACCCCTCTTTTTATATGCACACCAGTGAGTGCCCGGCCCATCTTTATCATCCAAATTTACAATGCCATATTCATTTTTCCAAGGTCCTCTAATTGGAAGATCATTTCTCATAAAAATTCCTCTGAAATATGAAAGCTTATTTTTCTTAATAAACTTTTCCAAATCTATGTTGGTAAGAGGCCGGTGGGGTAAACATATTAGTTTTTTGAAATGTATAAACCGACGCCGGATTTTTTAAATCGTTCAAAGCGTAAACCTCGATCTACATGAATTGCTTCCATGGCCTTATTGTGCCTCATTGCCTCCTCCAACCGTTTTTTGGCATCCTTAGCTTTAGTTACTGCTGATGCAACAGATGCAGAGCCTCCTACAAATTAAATAATTATCTATTGTTTTCGTACGTCAGTGGACCAACTAACCAATTAATGCACCCAATGCTGACAATCCCGCGAATAACGGTATAAGAAATCCTCCGCTTTTCGGTATTGGTATTATTCTCGGAATTTGGACATTTTTCTTACCTCCAGATCGTTTTAATGCCCGCTTTGCCGCTCTCAAAGCAAGTCTTATGTTTTCTCCCGAAGTCAAACCACTTTTAGAGTGTTTACTTATTTCTTCTTGAATGGGCTTTAAAATGTTTTTCCTAAATGGCAAGCGTTTTTTAAGCTTACCACCACACTTCTTGTGAGTTATTTTTTTAGAACCCATACCAAGTTTTGTTTTGGCGTTCATGGCATTCGTAACAGCATATGAGGCAATTTTTTCTGACATTCCTGAATCTTTTGCTTTAAATCTTTCCCAAGCTAAATCTGCTAATTGTTGATCTGCGACTCTTCTCTTGTGAGGATCCTCACTCACTGAATACTCAATATCGTGTGTCCTACAAGCCTGATCGAGTTTGTTTATGCCCGGATCGCCTCGTGCTAAACGCCTTTTTAGTTTTGTACCAGGTCCACAATATTGGTATCCAGGCAGGTGCAGTTCAAAAGGCAGCTTGTTGATTAGCATGTTTATAACACTTTGGCTGGCAATCATTTGAAGTCAAGATTATCTAAATACATGTGAATATAAAGATATTATTCAGTTTTCAAAGTTACATCATGAGGGTAGTACAGCAAACTGAGCAATTTGAAATTAAAAATTTTGATTATGTGTTCACAAAAGACAAAGCGGAAAAACGCCATGGAAACCTTTTTCCGAATAACATTAGATGTTTAATAACTGGGGCGAGCAATTCAGGAAAAAGCAATCTTTTGCTCGGTATGATTGCAAACGCAAATGGATTATTTTTTGAGAATATTTATGTATATTCAAAATCGCTACACCAACCAAAATACCTCTACTTAAAGCAATTGTTACGTGAAATTGTTAACTATTACGAGTTTAAAGATACTGATGAAATTGTTCCGTACACCGAAGCAAAACCTAACTCAATTTTCATTTTTGATGATGTTTCCTGTTCACCGCAGAGTAGTATTCGAGACTACTTCTCTTTTGGAAGACATCAAGCTGTTGACTGTTTCTACCTATGTCAAACTTACACCCGAATTCCTAAGCAATTGGTGAGAGACAACGCAAATTTGATTATTTTATTCAAGCAAGATGAATTGAATTTGAAACATGTATATCAGGATCATGTAAATACCGATATGTCTTTTCAAAAATTTGTAGAACTATGTTCACAATGTTGGAAAGATAAATATGGATTTGTTGTGATAGACAAAGAAAGGGAAATTAAAAATGGGCGTTATCGAAAAGGTTTAGATCATTTCATATATATATAATTACATTTATTATGTTCCCCTGCAGTGCATATTAAGATGGCTTTGACTCCTGAAGTTCCCGATGTTGGGTTAAAACGAGAATTAATTAAAGCAAGAAATATAATTCGCAAGAAAGCTAGAACAATTCGCCGAAGTCGCCTCCAATCTGAAGAATTGCTACAGAGAGGGTATAAATTTATTGTTGAACCTCTTAAAGCAGTTGTTGAGCTTAAAAAAGAAATTAAAACTGAAAAACCTGAAACAGATATTTCGTCTGAATATACACAAAATGTACAACCTAGGGCGTCAACAGCAAATTGGGGTGAATCGGAAGATGAAGATGAGGTTTTTGAATCTCAACCAGAAAACGTTGCTGAAGTTGAAAATTTGCCAGAGGAAAGACACGAAACATCGTTGAATCAGTTGCGTGACATGTATTCTACTACAAGTGGGCGCAAATCAATCAGCGATACTTTTAGAGAGGCCGGCGTAGGCCCCCTAGCAACAAAATATTTTGATCTACTTTTAACAAATGCTAAAGAAATGGATTATACTTACGGCATCAGATGGGACTCTGAAGCAAATTGTTGGAAAATTGGTATTAAGGCACCCGACTTTATTGATAATGATGTGTACATTGAAAACACAAAATTTAAGGGGACTGAGGGGTTGTATAATTTACTTTTTCTGAATAAGCCTGAAAAGTATAGTGCCGATGATTTGGAAAACTATAAAAGAATCTTGCGTTTGTCGAACGCTCATAAACGGCAATATGGTGCAGGAAATCAAATTAACCGAAGCGGTGGATTTAAATATAAAAACATAATAAGTAAATTATTTCCTCCTCAAACTAGCATTCCAAAACACCTATCTCCCGTAACAAATCAGCCTAGAACATTGAGATCAACAAGGGGGACCGCATTAAACAAACAAGTTTCATTCAAACCAGAATATATATATTGGAATTCTGTCAATGAGCTGGTAGATAGACTAAAGCTTTTGTATGCTGCAAAGGTGGCAGGTAATAATTCGGTGAACAACGAGATTGTGTCAATTATTGAAGAATTGCGCGAGGCAAATGTTATAGTATGACTGTTGACAAATTCGGTCGATATTCATCTCATGTCGCGGCTTCGGGCAGCTTCACAGTAGATGCAAATGGTAATTGGAATGCTCAAAATAAAAGGATAGTTAATGTTGGTGAACCCTCATCAACAACAGATTGTGTTACTAAAAATAGTTTGGATTATGTGACCCAAATATTTCAACAAAGACTAGTATCGATTGAACAAGATCTACAAAAATTAAAGGTAACGCTAGACACGCAGAAACATCCACCTGAAAAACGTCAGGTAGAACATTTCGATGGAAAAACGACAGGTAGTTTATGAACTACATAAACCCGCTCGGAAGCATTTTCCGAGACGGAGAACAATTGTAAAAGGACTATTTGATTTGCTTCAAGCAGATTTAATGGAAATGATTCCTTTTGCAAAAGAAAACAGGGGTCATAAATATATACTGGTAGTTATTGACTGCTTTAGTAAATTTGTTTGGACTCGGCCCTTAAAATCTAAAAACGCTCAGAATGTTACTGAAGCTATGTTAAAAATTTTGGCAAAAATTTCGGCTCCAGTAAATAATTTGCAAACAGATTTGGGGCTCGAATTTTACAATAAAAACTTTATAGCACTTTGTAAAAAACGTAACATCAACTTATATTCTACATATAGTACAACAAAAGCAAGTATTGCGGAGCGAGTAATTAGAACTCTAAAAAGTTGGTTATATAAGGAATTTAGTTTACGTGGAAAATATAAGTGGCTTGATATTTTGGATGAAGTTACGGAAAGGTATAATAACACAGTTCACAGTACTATTGGTTTAAAACCCATCAGTGTCAATAGGAAAAATGAATCATTTCTTTTAAAAACAGCATATTCTCATTTAAAAATTGCTAAAAGTGGTCGCTATAAGCAGGGAGATTATGTTAGAATTAGCAAATACAAAAATATATTTGCAAAAGGATATACACCAAATTGGACTACAGAGATTTTTAAAATAAATAAAGTAAAAATGACTAATCCAGTTACTTACCTTTTGGAGGATTCTAACAAACAACCAATAAAAGGTGCATTTTACGAACAAGAAATACAGAAAGTAATGTATCCAGACGTATTCTTAGTGGAGAAAATTTTACGTAGGAAAGGAACAAAGGCGTATGTTAAATGGTTGGGTCTCGATTCAGCACACAATTCGTGGATTAATTCAAAGGATATGTTATAGACAAGTGTACATTAAAAATAAAAAAAACACTCATATTAGATTTTTGTTTATTTACAAAACAATTCATTCTTATCTAACAAACTAACAAATTACTCATTTTAAATAACAAAGAGGACAAGACTCTAACCCAAATGTCACATACAGGGTCTGGAAACATGAAATACAAAAAGTTGGTTCTACATTTCTTACTTCGCATATGATGTGTCTTGTAACCAACTCATAATTGTGCAATTGATTTGACATGTCTCCCACATAACATTCTCGACAAATTCGGGTATTCCATGCGTTAACCTGTCTATAATAATTTGACAACACACACACGAATGACTCTTCACTTAAACACTCCTCCCATCGAGATGTAAGTGAAAGTGAATTATCAAAATTTCCTGAACACATCATTTTCCCTACTAACAACTTAATTTCTAAATCAAGAAGTTTGCCTTTAACTAAATTGAAACCGCTTAAATTTTCAATTGAATATAATATAATATTAAAATCTTCTGTCTTTATAAACTCGAAAAACTTTTTATCCTTTAAAAACTTATGGTATTTTTCGCGACTAAAATTATTATTTAATAGTTCGAGATATTGAAGCCCAACACATCTACACAGACCCGTTGTTGTCACACATGTGCACGTTGTATCCATCAACGACTAAATAATTTTGCAATTGTTTGTTTATTTTATCAATATCTTCTTGCGTCAGGTGCGTATTAAATCGCGCCGGCAAAAATACAATTTCATTGGATTTAATAAGGTCACATATAATCTTGGGGCCGTATGTTGTAGGCATGAATCTCAGGTTGGTGACTGGTATTTTAGTTTTCTGAGGTAAATCTATCAACTTTTTGATGTTGCGCTGTTTTCCTATTTGATTGAAACGTTCCTTAAGAAAATAATATTAATTAAATTCTATAATAAACTGTTTACAGTTCTCTAAACAATTTTCTTATCAAGAAAAAATGAAATCGGAATTGATTTTACTCACCATATTCAGAATATCAACTTGAGACGGACTTGACCCTAGCTTCGACTTGACAGACTATCAACTAACAAACTTAGAATGTTTTCTATTTATATATATTTTCAGCAAGACCACATTTTCGTTATCTTCCAAAAATTGCAAGAAAAAAATGCCGGTCGATAAAACTGCTATTTTAACGAGCACACTATTATCTCACTACGCAGGACGCAGAACATACCAGTCCAGCAATTTCTTAATGCCACCAGTAGGAAAATTCCAGAAAGAATGTCAGTAGCTAAAAACTGCTATTTTAACGAGCACAATGTTTGCTTCTAGCAAATTCCGCAAATACTGATCCACAATACCACTACACTAAGATGGCTATAAATTCAGATTATCACTCTTCGCCAAGCTAAACTGAAACAATGACTTCTACTATCGCCAATATAATATTTGCTCTTCGTGCTAGGCTGGAGGCCCCAATATCCGTAAGTTTTATTACTGTACAATTTTCTTATTGTCAGAACTAAAATATTTTTAGACATATCCAATGATAATAAACCTGGCGCCAACCAGCCTACCTGAGGCAAACCAGGTTATAACCTTATTTAAGGGGTATGTAACTAAATTTATAAACTTATTTTCCTCAAGTGGTATTTTTTAAGTTTAAGATTCATCATTAAAGCAGTATTTTTTTTTTTTACAGTGAACTATTGGGTCTTCGCCTGTGGGCATACGTAGACCCCATTGACGACGATGAATTGATACAGGTCAAAAGATTTTAACCTCACCAGAGTTCTCTGGTGGGTTTAAAATCTTTTGATGGGGCTACCATAATAAAATTTTATATATCCTTATGTCCCCAGGCTAGAGTATTTACACCATTAGTGCAAATATAACGTTTATCGTCAAAAGGTGAAAGAGCTAATTTATTTTGAGTAATGGAATAAATTGAGTGTTTAATTGATCTAAATAAATTTTGTTTCCTACTGATGGTAGTTTGAGTGAATAAACAGTTTTTGTAATCATTTCCAGCCAGATCTTGTTGAACTACACATTTCTTAACCCCTTTTGCTTTTTTGGACCAGTCGCCCTCAACGTTATTGGCATACATTTTTGATCTTAATCCAACAAATTCTGTCATAATCTTGCCTCCGTTCTCATCCTTCATCAATCCCAAAACGGCTTTATTTTGAAGAGGGATGTTATGTAGATTTTGTGGATCAAAATTACTAGTATCAAATTTTGAAAGGTCTTGCTTAATGTCTTGAAATATGTCTTTTGTTTTTATAAGTAGTGTTAAACTGTCTGTGTCCATATAGCATAATGTCACATCATTTTCATACTTTGATTTTACATAATTATAATAAAACTCATACATTAATAATTTTGACAGCTCTAAAACCGAAAAACCAATATAAATGGGCTTATTATAAACAACTTTCAACCGGTCCAATTGAATAGCAACAAGATTTTCTGTGAAAATTGAGACGCAATTAAAATTTGGTTTAGCTATTAAACTTTCCGCGCCGCGACGCTTGCCAACATCTTCCCAATGATTAATCAATTTAACGTCAACACGCTTATCAACATTTTCCATTGTTTTGCCAAAAACAGAATTATTCATTAATTTATAAAAGTCTTTTTCGAAATCATTTTTAGCCACTTGCCGCATACTGGTATTTAACTCAATATATTTTTTTAACCAGTCAGATTGCTCAAATTGTAAAACCCTATGAATTTTTGTTAATTTTAACCCGTTTAATAGTGCCTGTTTTAAGTTTCGATAGTGAACTATATACTTTGTTTTATTATTTAAGTTTGAAATTAATTTTGTGTTCTTAAATTTTGACCCGGGTGGTACAATATTTTCTGCGAGAAATGGTAGATCATTGTGGAGATTGTGCAGTTTTTTTGGATATTCTATATCCACCTCCAAAAAATACCCCGTTAGTGAATCATCTTGTATATTTGTTACATTAAACTTTTCAATTTCTCCCGCGTTTAACCATTTAAAATTACTGTGCGGCATGAGTTGTGACATTGCCCATCCATATAAATTATTGGCGTCCCAGTACGTTAAAAATTTTGTCGGGTTTGTTTTGTCATATTCAGTCATGTACTTGTTATTAGCTTTAGCATATCGTAATGAACACTGGCTTATTCCACCCCGAATACCCTTACGTACAAAGTGATGCATGTCAATGTCTGTCAGTAATTCTAATTTAATGTCAGTTAATTTAAGCATAGCATCCCACGACAACCCCGGAGCTGTATAGTAGTGTAGAGGATCCAAATTATATGCTTTAAAACAAACATCGCGAAAGTTTTCGAAAATATCACATAAAAGTAAAACGTCTGTTTTGAGATATAAATCAGAGTACTCTTTTAAACTTTTACAATTAAAATGTTGCCAAACGTTTTCTGCATGTTCATATTCCTTGGTATTAATATCGGTGTTTGTGAGGGAACTAAAAAAGAATCTTTTAGCGGGTAATTTTGTTTCGTCTAATTTTGATAAAGAGTCTATGTACTGATAAGGGAATACTCCTTTTTTCGTCACCAATTCAAATTGTTCCTTAATAGGAAAATGGGCACCAACATTCTTTAATTGATCAGGTTTTAAGTTTTTTGCTAATTTTTCTAATGATGAGGCCATAAATTTAAAAGAATCTAAAAATCTTAGTTTCAAATAAACATCTCGATCAATTCCTCGATTATCAGTATAGTTACTCACTTTAATTGATTTTGAAAATGAGATATATTTCTCCTTATTTTGGGGAATTACATCGATTTTATCATTATCGAGGCCAAATTCTTTAATGAATAAATGTGAGTCATATCCTGATAAATTATGAAAAAATATTGGTAAAAACTTAGGGACCTTATAATTCAAATTACATTTGGAGTGGGCTGCTCCTACAAATTTTCCCGTTAAGTGACAATGATCGGCAACTTTCTCACAAGGGAGTAACTCTTTTTCGCATATGTGGCACTCGGTTGCAGAATCTAATAATAGTTGTTCATTTGGGGCTAATTTCGACATTGGTATAATGGGTTCCAAATAATTTTCATAAATTAATTTCGCGTCAGCACTTAATTTTTCCATAAAAACTCTCGGACAATCTAAGCCCGTATAAGTAACAAATTTGTCAAAATCTTGATTAAAGGAGCATTTAATATAATACGCGAAACTGTAAGGAGTATGAACATGCGTTGAGTAAGTATACGATAAATTTGGGTCCGGCTCACACGATTCAATTGGGGTGAGAATGGATTCAAAGTCGGCATAAACGGCGAATGGTACCCGCATTTTAGAATTAAAATTATTAAATTGTAATAAATTACCCGGAACCATCTCACCATTTTTATTTTTAATTAAATCAGTCGTTGGCATCACAGAGTAAATTTTGTTGCAGTCATTCAAGCTGTGGGTTAAGAGCGCTTGATCGCTGGGGAAAAAGGTTAAACACCCATCACACAAATACGTTTTAGCCTTCTGTGTGGACACTTGGCTTGAAATTAGTCGAGATAAATTTTTGATCCAAACATAATGACCTGTTTCCCCATCTTCGATGTACAAAAGGTTAATGTGTGTGTCGCGCTTAGTTTTTGAAAAATAAATTGGCCCTACCACCTCAAGACTGTGCTTTTCACTGTTGAACTCTAGCCCGTACAAATTAATTGAAATGTTATTTAATTCTTCAAATTTGGGGATATTATTAATTTTAAATGGTAGCTCCATACCTGTCAAATTTAAGACATCGCGATAATGGGGATATGATGCGGTGCGTTCTGGATGATAGGCGGGATCTACCGGATGTAGTGCTGAAGTTACCGCCCATGCGAAGCAAGCGTCGTCATTATTCTGGACATTGATGCAGGCGCGCTTTTTCTTTATCGCCGAGGGTAGCTCCAGGTATGATGATCCACGGATGGGGGTATACCGATTGATGTTCACCTCCAGATGGGATACCATGAGAAGAGCCCATCCGCTATCCCGCTCCTGCGTAATTTAATTCAGATATCACATTTTGTAATTTTTTTCTTTAATTTACCAAAATACATAAAAATACTTGTACTTACTTGAAATTCCTCGCTTTTTGTCTTTACGGTGCTACATAAACGCTGGTACAGCTCGCTTAAATCGGTAGTGGGTGTTCCGATTTGAAAACGGGTGTTGAATGATTTCAGCTCGGGTTGCACATCATCCCCAGGTTTAACGTATAACCCGAACAGCTCGATGTTGGTCTTTACGCTTTGCCGGCTTCGTCGACTCCCATCAACCAACCAAATAAACTTTTCCTCACAACTTTCAAGGAATGAAGGGATATCCGTTTGGTCCTGGGGTGATGGAATCCGATAACTAGCGATGCGGGTCTTAAATGCTGATTTAATTTTTACAACCCCATTTTCCAGGGGTTCTCCCATATTCTGAAGATGGCGTTGTGTTCGAAGATGACCAACGTATGAAGGGGTTGTAGTAAAATCTTCGGCGCAAACATTGCACCGAATATGTTTAGATGTTGTTGCTTGTGTTTGACTTAAATTTCCTTTAAATTTCTTAGAAGGTGGTTCATCATCGCTACAACGATGTTTGTGCAATGCTACTCCACCCTCTAACACAACACCACACACTTCACATAGTTGCTGACTAGAGTGATATTTTTTTAAATGCCGATGTAAACTGTCTGGGCGCGAAAACGAACTAGCGCATATTTTACAATGAAACATTGTTGCCGTGGTAGTTGGTAGTGATATGACAGAATAGTCACATTTAAGGCGCTTATATAGCCAGGCGTAACCTCGCTGGCGTTATTTGACGTGTTTGACAGGAAAACAGTTTCCAACAGTACCTCGTTGGCTTGTTCGACTCTTTTTATCAGTTATTTCCAACACTGCGCGAACTCATGGCGGAAACGGGTAAATACTTTTATTTCATGATCATATTAGAGACTCACATATTTACTCTTTTAGAAAATTTCAGAATGTGTGGGACCTATTGTGTGTGTTACTTCCATCTCGATATCAACAAAGTACGTTTAATGCCAATGTTTATTCCACAAATTAAACAATCAATGAGAGTCTGTTTGGACTGCTTTAAGAACGAGACCGCCGAAAATTACTTTAAGGTTAGATGTGTAGAAATTAACAATAGAATTTCCGCCGAAGATTTGAAGAAAGAAATTAAGACGTGTGAAAAATGCCAAACCTCTTTGTTTAAAATTGAAAAAGATGTTTAGATCTTACTAACACACCACCACTGCTTCGATTATCGCCTCACCTGCATGTAAGTCAGTGTTTAAGTTCTGAACGTGAGAAAATAAATGTTTATAATGCATCGTTGTCTTTAAAAAAACCCGCCAAGCTCCCACCGCAGATCCGGTCCGGACCAGCTTGATCCGATCTGGATCTGATCCGACTCTGATCCGGATCTGGTCCAGATCTACCCAAGCTCAGCTTGATCAGCTCAGATCTGGTCCGGCTTTACCTAACCTCAGCTTGATCCCGCTCCTAGATGCCGACGTGCTGCCACCTCTTGCGCGAACCTTCCAATTGGCTGAGTATAGATTCCACCCAGGTACCAACTAGCGCCACCTATTGCGCGGACTTCCACTTAGCCGAGAACAGAACCCATCAGGTACCCTCTGGCGCCACCTATTGCCCGGAGGTCTGCAACACTTACAGAACACTAAGTCCGCCATTTTGTGGAGGGGGGTGTTTTATGACGTCTTATGGGAACTTTTACATGGGTGGGCGTAGAACCCGTGAATCCTATCTACTTGCCAAAAAGATTACTGGAAAAAATTGTCTTGGAAAAAATGCCAAAGAGTCTTAAGAGTACTAAAAAAATGTCAGAAAAAAATACTAAAAAGTCTTGAAAAAGTGAACTAAAAAAAATGCCAAAAAGAGTACTAGAAAAAATTGTCTTGAAAAAATGCCAGTTTTTAGAGTACTAAAAAAATTGGCCCGAAAAAAATGCTTAAAAGTCTTGAAAAAGTGTAATTTAAAACTTTATTTCTTCATATGATTGCTATAAGTACTAAAAAAAAAATCCCCAAAAAATGCTAAAAAGTTTTGAAAAAGTGAACTAAAAAAATGCCAAAAATAGTACTAAAAAAATTGTCCTGAATAAAATTCCAAAAAGAGTACTGGAAAAAGTTGTACTGAATAAAATGCTATAAAAGAACTGGAAAAATTGTCTTGAAAAAATGCCAATCAGTGTCAAGAGTAAAAAAAAAAAAATTGTCCCAAAAGAATGTTAAAAAGTCTTGAAAAAGTGAACTGAAAAAATGCCAAAAAGAGTACTGGAAAAAATTGTCCTGAATAAAATGCCACAGAGAGTACTGGAAAAAATTGTCTTGGAAAAAATGCCAAATAGTCTTAAGAGTACTAAAAAAAATGTCCCAAAAAAATGCTAAAAAGTCTTGAAAAAGTGAACTAAAAAAAATGCCAAAAAGAGTACTAGAAAAAATTGTCTTGCAAAAATGCCAGAGTTTTTAGAGTACTAAAAAAATTGACCCGAAAAAAATGCTTAAAAGTCTTGAAAAAGTGTAATTTAAAACTTTATTTCGTCATATGATTGCTATAAGTACTAAAAAAAAATCCCCAAAAAATGCTAAAAAGTTTTGAAAAAGTGAACTAAAAAAAATGCCAAAATTAGTACTAAAAAATTGTCCTGAATAAAATTCCAAAAAGAGTACTGGAAAAAGTTGTCCTGAATAAAATGCTTTAAAAGAATTGGAAAAATTGTCTTGAAAAAATGCCAAACAGTCTCAAGAGTAAAAAAAAAAATTGTCCCAAAAAATGCTAAAAAGTCTTGAAAAAGTGAACTGAAAAATGCCAAAAAGAGTACTGGAAAAAATTGTCTTCAATAAAATGCCAAAGAGAGTACTGGAAAAAATTGTCTTGGAAAAAATGTCAAATAGTCTTAAGAGTATTAAAAAAAATGTCCCAAAAAAATGATAAAAAGTCTTGAAAAAGTGACCCCAAAAAAAATGCCAAAAAGAGTACTAGAAAAAATTGTCTTGAAAAAGTTTTTAGAGTACTAAAAAAATTGGCACGAAAAAAATGCTTAAAAGTCTTGAAAAAGTGTAATTTAAAACTTTATTTCGCCATATGATTGCTATTAATAAATACCATCTATGTGATTCTTTCATCTTTCAACGTTTGGTGCGACAACTTAAAAAATTAGAATAACTAAAATATTTACGATATTTTTTGTATATTTATTAACAGTTGTACAGTCATTTTTATGTAAAATTATTATTAGTATTTCAGGATTAATTTTTTTTTCAGTATCGTATAAACAACCCAATTTTTTGTCAAGATATGACCATTAAACCCTCGACAAGTGGGTTTTTGTTTTTAACCGCTATAAAAATCTAAAAAAATTATAAATGTTTTTATCCCAAATACCAAATTTAGTAAATTTTTTCAAGGTTAGAAAGGGCAAAAAAATGGTTAAACTTAAAAAAAATAATACCCTAAATAAACTTTTATTTGGATAAAAAATATAGGTGAATTTTTCAGATTATTATAATAATTTTTAGTGATTAAAAAAATTAAATCTTATTTTTCGAGGGTTTCAAGGTCATATCTTGGCAAAAATGGGGTAACACA
This sequence comes from Ocypus olens, assembly GCA_910593695.2. Taxonomy (NCBI): domain Eukaryota; kingdom Metazoa; phylum Arthropoda; class Insecta; order Coleoptera; family Staphylinidae; genus Ocypus; species Ocypus olens. The sequence goes on from OU343050.1 coordinate 8,863,220, forward strand.
TTTATACGAAACGAAAAAGAAAATTACTACTAAAATATTACCAATAATTTTATATAAAATTACTGTTCAATTGTTGATATATTAAAAAAAAATCAAAATAAACATTTTAGTTATTCGAATTTTTGAAGATGACGCACCAAAAATTGGAAGATGAAAAAATCACAGATATAGTCGAGCCGCTGAGAGCTGCCTGTGACTCATCGCTTAAAATCGCATGAATCAAGATTTAAGTAAACGTATGTCCGTAAGAAAATTTGGTGCCGCGCTGATTTTCTTTGACGGGATATTTAAAAATTCTCGCGCACCGAAATATAATGTAAAGCGCAATATAAACAAACTTTTTAGGGTTATGTTATTTGACGTATCGCTCGCGTGTTTTGTGTGTTTAAATGAAGCATGCCTATGCGATGTAAGAGTCATGCGTGAGCTTAGACTTACGTTTACGCTGCCCTATTCTTTAACAGGCAGACACACGTTCGTCTTTTATTTCATATTGTTTCGTACATGATAGAAAAAGATAGATATAAAATGCAAAGCAATTCTTAGTACGAAAATGCATGAGTCATCGTCAGCTCTCAACGGATGAATTATATGGCATTAACTGATAAAAATCATATAACGAAATCAAATTTGCCGCCAGTCGATCACTTAAGGGCAAGAAGTGAACTAGGCTTGTAAATTTTATTACCTCATAATCGTATTTTAAGTGGGGATGGGTTTCGACCGAACTAAGCACCGACATGCGGCAGCATTCCCTCGCCGATTGAGTTTCGCATTTGTATTTTCTCTGACTGTACAACGAGTGTATGCGAAACTAGTCATCACGAAATAATTAAATTGTCACACCTTCTTTTTCGCGTCGGTCGGTGTACATGATTACGCAAATATGGTTGGTCTGAAATGAAAAACAAAAATATTCTCATCAACCACATGGCATGAGCTATGGAGTGACGGAGCTTTTTCTTTTTTTTTTCGTCTTAAGTTATGAGAAAAAAATTCGGAACTCTTTCGCAGTTGCAATGATACATGTGTAATAAGAAACCAAATAAATACGGTTATGTATGTCATCTGACATCACTAAAAAAATTATTTGATGTTCGTGTTTTCTAAAATTTGCAAAAACCGTTGCCAGGGGAGCCTTGGATGGTACTTTATTAATAGAAAAATCACGAACATTGTTTTTACGATAATTAGTAAAATTATTAACGGTCTGTATCACGAGTTATTTTTGTATACAGCCAAATTATCAATATTTAGTATCACGCGCAAATAGGGTCGCTGTGAGCATTTTTCCCGTTTCAAATTATATTACGGCTGACACTTTTATAAAAGCCGACCCTGTTATAAATCATTCCATTTATAAATTGCAGCTGATAACGGACATGAAAACAATTATTACTGCTGCCATTAAACCATCGGGGAATAACACAAGTTTTCGTGCATTTTACACGAAATGGTTTGTTATCCAATTGCTGCTTCTACTAACTAATTAAAATAGTAGGTTTAATTCAATAGTTATAAAGAATTTCATCAGAATTATAAGTAAATGATGAAGGAGATTTGGTTGGCAGATGTTAAGATTACAAAAATTGGGTCTATAAAACCTCGTAATGAAGAGGGGTGGGGGGTATATATTGGGGGATTTATCCTCATAAAAATATTCCTAAGGTTGGACAAAATTTGAAACTACTTGGCTCAATCGAAGATAGAGTAAATAAATAAATATAAGATGCAATAAGAAGATAGAGTGATTTGGGAAATTTGTTACCGGTGTAGCTCAGCAAGAGGTATCAATTTGGTTCTGCAACAGAGAGACCAGGTATTAGTAAACAACACCCATGGGCTGAGGTGACCTTGTGACCGACTTTCGCAACTAAATACAACACTGCTACTTATTGGACTGTTTGGGTTAATAGGTTTATTTTAAGGTACAGAAGTCCTTGGCAAAGCACCCGCGGGAACGCATATAGCCGATTAGCACCCGCACACTTACTTGAACCCCAGTGACACGTCAAGGCATGGGTCACTATCTGGGGTCAACCAGCGGCTAGCGGTATCACGCTCGAAGAGCCACTAATTGGGGTCAACCAGCGGATAACGGATAACGGTATCATGCTGCAAGGGTCAATCGACGGATATCGTTCAGATAAGACCAAGTCCTATGTTTACGCCACAAAATCACATATAACACTGGAGCATTGAGTATTCGCACCAGGATTAAATATCAAATTGATTAAGATATCTCACGTGGATTGCATTATCAAATCAAAAAATGTATTTTTTTTAATTAGATATTGGCCATATTGCCAATCTACCAGTCACCTTTGTTAGCATAAGAATAACTCGTTTCACGTCAAGGGACCCAAAATGTATTTTTTATCGCAAGGTAAATCTGATATCGTTAAAATACTTTAAAATTCATCTGGCAATTAATTATTTCCACCAGGAAACGAATTGAAAAAAAAAACTGTAGATGGGGCAATTAGCGGCCGCGGAATTTAGCAGGACGATACAATTTAAAATAGGCGCTATAATTAATCGCGTTAATTAAAGTCGAAGACGGTACGTTTTTCCGGAGCGAAAAAAATTTCCAGCGATCCTCCTCTCCTAAGTTATGGCCGCAATAAAGGCATGTCAACAAGGCTGCAAATTAGAGAAATTCCGGCGATACCGCGAGGGGTCATTAAGATGACACTAAAGAGTAGGCCCTAATGAGAAGACAGAGAAACAATTTTAAAACTGAAATTAACAAGTCGAAGCTTGGATAGGGGGGAGAGAGTGCGAGAGAGAGAGAGAGAGGGCGAAAGGGACCGGAGTTGGGGAAATTGAGGTGCTCTCGCGGTGACGCTTAAAATGTCGCAATTACAAATGCGCTGATTTGCTGAGTGTAGTTTCTTTTTTTATGGAGATTTGAGATAATTATGACTGTCAATCATTTGTGATACTTAACTATTAAGTTTTAATTGTTTTAAGCGTGTTTAATTAGCCTATTGTAACGCTTTGAGAAAACATACAATTTTTCAACTAAGCTTTTGCTTGTAAACTTAGCAAGAGTTATGTTAAAAAAGTATGACCTCAAAGAACTGAATTTACGTCTGGAAAAATAATGTACAATTTACCTCCATCCTGAAGCCTGAAATGTTATTGTTTTTTTTTTAATATCATCATTTGACCATTCACTGAACATTTACACCCAAAATTAAATGTTAAAAAAGTCATTCGCTTTACTTGCCTATTCCCTTGCATTGTGGTAAAGCAGATTATTGATGTTAAGTTACATTTATTATAATTATGCTGGAATTCGCAAGTAAAGCCAAGAAAAAGGACGGACATGTGCGTGTGCGCTTTCTTGATGCTTGCGTTGATTCCGAGCAACGACCAGATCAATAATATTGTTCGAGTCCATGTTAACTATCGTTTAATCACCAGTGCACGGATTTCCGACAAACATAAAAAAGACGCCAATTTGGAGTTTTTGTTTAGCCGCCACAGCCGTTCAAGGTCTGAAAAAATCGATTTTTTTTTGACATGTTCACGTGACTTGCCATTTTTTTACATTTTTTCCTAGATGAATTTTTCACACTAATCGATTTGGCTCATTCTTCTGATGAAGATAAGGGTCTTCAATAATTATTAAAAGAATTGATTTTTTCCATTTTTTAGTTTTCTTTGCTGACGCATTACGGATTTCAAATTGACATTTGTTCTTGCAAAAGTACATTTTCCGTGGCGTCTTGAAGGGATCTTTTAAGTGATGTGTGGAAACCCCGATTCTGACTAATGGTTTCTCCAGAAAATTATTTCAAAGCCAATTTTTGAGCAAAAGGGGGGACCCTTGTGCACTTTTTCAAGTTTTCGTCAAAAATTAAAAATAACTAAATTTAATTGAAATCGACTAATTAACATACGAGGAGCACAGATTTGAAAACCGCGTTCAATTTGGAGTTTTCCTTTAGCCGCTACGACCGATCAAAGTCTGAAAAAATCGACTTTTTTGAAAATTTTCTAACATGTTCATGGTGACTTGCCAATTTTTTGCATTTTTTCCTAGATGAAATGTTTTAACGCCAATCAATGTATCTCGTTCTTTTGATGAGGAAGAAAGGTATTACATAAGGGTCTACGATGATTATTAAAAGAGTTGATATTTTCGATTTTTCTCCATTTTCGAGTTATCTTTGGTGACGCGTCACGGTCTTCAAATTGACATTTTTTCTTGCGAAAGTACATTGTTCGGGGCGTCTTGGAGGGATCTTTCCAGTGATGTACAGAAACCCCGATTCGAACCAATGGTTTCTCCAGGAAATGATTTAAAATCCAATATTTGAACAAAAGTAAGAAAGGGGGGCCCTTGGGTAGTTTTTCAGGTTTTCGTCGAAAATTTTAAATCTCCAATTTTAATTTAATCCGACTTATTTACACACAAGGAGCACAGATTTTAAAACCGCAGTCAATTCGGAGTTTTCGTTCAGCCGCTACGGCCCATCAAAGTCAGAAAAAATCGACTTTTTTTTGAAAATTTGATGTTCATGGTGACACGCTAATTTTTTTGCTATTGAAAATTGCTGAAGGTACACTTCAAAGGTCCACGATAATTATTAAAAAAGTTGCATTTTTGTACAAAAGTCCAAGGGCTGTTACTAGTGTACTTTTTCAAGTTTTCATCAAAAATTGAAAATTACAAAATTTTATTGAAACCGACTAATTAACATGCGAGGAGCACAGATTTGAAAGCCGCTACGGCCGATCAAAGTCTGAAAAAATCGACTTTTTTTTAACATTTTCCAACATGTTCATGGTGACTTGCTAATTTTTTTGCATTTTTTCCTAGATGAAATTTCTTAATGCCAATCGATTTATTTTTTATAAAGAAAAAGGTATTACATAAGGATCTACGATGATTATTAAAAGAGTTAATTTTTTCGATTTTTTTCCATTTTCGAGTTTTCTTTGCTGACGCGTCACGGGCTTCAAATTTACATTCGTTCCTGCGAAAGTACATTTTCCATGGCGTCTTGAAGGGATCTTTCCAGTGAAGTGCAGAAACCCCGATTCAAACCAATGGTTTCTCCAGGAAATTATTTCAAAGCCAATTTTTGAGCAAAAGTAAAAAGGGGGGACCCTTGTGTACTTTTTCAAGTTTTCGACAAAAACCGCGTTCAATTCGGAGTTTTCGTTCAGCCGCACGGTCGATCAAAGTCTGAAAAAATCGACTTTTTTTGAAAATTTTCTAACGTGTTCATGGCGACACGCTAATTTTTTTTACTATTGAAGGTTGCTGAAATTTTTAAACGCCAATCAATTTCTCTCGTTTTTCTGATGAAAAAGAATACTTCAATGGTCTACGATGATTATTAAAAATACTACTTTTGCACTTTTTCAAGTTTTCATCAAAAATTAAAAATCACCAAATTCAACTGAATCCGACCAATTATGATATGAGGAGCACAGATTTGAAGTCTGAAAATATTGACTTTTTTTTGAAAATATTGTCCACGATAATTATTAAAAAATTATATATACATGAAAATTTGTAAACACCTTATCCCAAAATTTCGAAATAATCTCATTCGAACGCAACGTAAAGTTGTCGGAAAATACAAAATTTACGAGTCTTGAAAAAAATATAAAAGCAATTGCCATCGACTTGAAATTTCACAAATTTATTAAAAACACATTTCAGGTTATAATTCCTTTAAAATCTGAGCCTCCCCAAGACACCGAGTGTTAACCACCAAACCTAAGCAAAATGTGGTTATTGAAATTTTAATTAATTATAATGCCATCGCAATGTTACACTTTTAATTTTCATATTGACGAAATTTCAGTTTACACATGTTTGTGGGTGAGCTGTCATATGGGTGATAATGGTGAAACATTTTTTTACGCGAAACGGTTTCTCATTATATTTCACCGCATAGGTATTCAGAAATGACACGAACTTTCACTGTTCATCTGAAGTTATCTGTTTACTAAACTTATTAATATAATCGTTGGCATGGCGAAGGTAAATAATTTTTTATCCACTTGCAATTTTTTTGTCCACCTTTCAAATACACATTTTTATGCATAACTCGAATTATCTTCATAAAACTCAAGATTTATATTTATTGCAATTAAAAATTACAAGTGATGAATTCACGGACGAAACCTATGCATCCACCATCAGCAAACTCAAACAAGGCAAATTAGACACACACCGATCCAATTTATGGCTGTCGGCAGATAAAACGCGGCCGCGCATTTCGATCCGGAATAATCCCTCCCAGGATGGCCCTTTTTGTTTTCCATATATTGCATTCAGATGGGAAAGCTCCTTTAAGTGCATTCGAAACACTCGCAAGTGAAACTCGATAGCAAAACCCGGAGTACTTCGGCCACATTATCATATGTAGCACAAATTGAAGCCCGGAACTGAAACGACGCGTCTTGAAACACACACCCACACACCGGAACAAAGGTAAACAAATCGTGAATTTGCGTGTGTGTGCTTTTAAATTAGCACCTGAAACAAATGGAAAAGGTTTTTGTTTGCCGATTTTCGCTCTGCTTCGCAATTTTCGAATTGCGCACTCGAAACTTTTATTCGAAAAATTAATTTCGACTCGTACACACGTTCGCTGCAAATAACCTTAGGTGGATTGCGTGCATTGAGCGATATTTATGATCCTCGTTTCGAATTTGTTTTTATTAAAAGAGGCGCATTTATGAAGGTAATATGTTCAAACAATAAATTTCTTGTTCCGAATATATATTTTTTGTTTTGTTTTTTGATTGAAATTAAGTTGTCTCAATTATTATAATTAACTAGAGATCGAATATATAAGCACAAAAAAAAAACCTAAAATAAGCGCTAGAATTAAAAAAAAATTAACATCAAATTAGAAACAGTAAATCAGCACCCCACTATTTATTAAATAAATGGCGGTTTAAAAGTTAATTATTCTTAAAATTTACTGATTTTCTATTTTATTTATATTACTTTTCAATTTGTAAAAGTAAAATTACAAACACTTAAAAAATGTGAAAAAAATATTTAAAAAAAATCAATAAAATCAGTCTCCACATATGATTAGAATTTAGGGATATTCAAGAAATTTCACTCTAATTTAATTTTTAAACGATTTATGACTTTTTGAATTTGGAAACGTACAATTTCACATGACAAACTTAATAAAATCGAAAAAAATATTAAATATCACTCTAAAAAATTCCATAAAATCAGTATACTTCACAAATATATAGAATTTAAGCGTATTAAACAAATTTTACCCTAACCTTATAACCGTATTATTATTCTTTTAAATTTGGAAAATTATTATATTACATGAAAGACTTTCAAAATTTGAAAAAAATATTAAATTTCACTCTAACAAATTTCAATAAAATCAGTATACTCCACCCATAATTAGAATTTAAGGATATTCAAGAAATTTCCCTATAATTAATTTTCTAAACGATTTATGACTTTTTAAATTTGGAAACATAAAATTTCACATCAAAAAATTCAAAATTTGAAAAAAATATTAAATTGTACGCTAAAAAATTCAATAAAATCAGTATACTCCACTCCAAAAACGTTTATAATTTAGAGACGTTCAAGGAATTTTACTCCAACTTAATTTTGAAACGTGTTATTATTCTTTCAAATTTCGAAAATTAAAATATTACATGTTAAACTTAAAAAAAGGAAAAAAATATTAAAGTCCACTATAAAAAAATTCAAATAAATCAGTATACTCCACAAATGTTTATAATTTAAGGATATTAAAAAAAATCCTCTAAATTATTTTGAAACGTGTTATTATTCTTTTAAATTTGGAAAATTAAAATATTACATTATAGACTTTTAAAATTTGAAAAAAATATCAAACTTCACTAAAATAATTTAACAAAATCAATACACTCCATAAATATTTATAATTTAAGGCCCTTAAGAAATTTTACTCTAACTAAATTTTGAAGAAATGTGTTATTGTTCTTTTAAATTTGGAAAATTAAAGCATTACATGATGGACTTTCAAAATTTAACAAAATGACTATTTTTACCCTAAGAAAATTCAACAAAATTAGTATACTTCAAAAATACTTAGAATTTAGGGACATTCTAGAAATTTTACTCTAAAATACTTTTAAACCTTTCATCACGATTAACTTTCAAAATTTGAAAAATATATAAAATTTGACCTGATTTTTTTTAAATAAAACAAGTACACTCCAGATTTGTTGAGAATTTAAGGATATTCAGGAAATTTTACTCTTAGTTAATTTTAAAACGACTTATGACATTTTCAATTTGGGAAAATAAGAAATAAAAAAAAAAAATTCACTCTAAAAAAATTCAGTAAAAACAGTTTACTCCACAAATGTTTAAAATTTAGGGACATTCGATGAATTTTACGTTAATTTTATTTTAACACGTGTTATTATTCTTTTAAGTTTGGAAAAATAAAATATTACATGATAGAATTTCAAAATTTGAAAAAATATTAAATTTTAACCCAAAAAAAATTGATAGAATAAGTATACTCCAAAACTGGTTAGAATGTAAGGATATTTGGAAAATGTTTCTCTAACTTAATTTTGAAACAAACGGGTTGTGACATTTTCAATTTGGAAAAGTAAAATTTCACATAACGAAGTTAAAAAATTTCAAAAATTCAATTAAATCAGTATACTCCAGAAATGTCTATAATTAAAGCATAATTAAAGAATTTTACCCTAACTTAATTTTGAAACGTGTTATTATCCTTTAAATTTTGTAAAATTAAAATTTTACATGAAAATTTCAAACAAAATATTAATTTTACACTAAAAAAAAAATATTCAATAAAATCAGAATACTTCACAAATGTCTAGAATTTAAGGATATTTAAGGAATTCTACTCTAACCTAATATTGAAACGTAAAATTTCACATCAAAAAATTCAAATTTTGAAAAAAGTATTAAATTGTACGCTAAAAAAATCAATAAAATCATTATACTCCACTCCAAAAACGTTTATAATTTAAGGACGTTCAAGGAATTTTACTCCAACTTGAAACGTGGTATTATTCTTTCAAATTTGGAAAATTAAAATATTACATGTTAAACTTAAAAAAAGGAAAAAAATATTAAACTCCACTATAAAAAAAACTCAATTAAATCAGTATACTCCACAAATGTTTATAATTTAAGGATATTAAAAAAAATCCTCTAAATTATTTTCAAACGTGTTATTATTCTTTTAAATTTGGAAAATTCAATTATTACATGAAAGACTCAAAATTTGAAAAAATTATGAAATTTTGCCCTAAAAAAATTAATAAAATTAGTTTATTCCAAAAATGTTTAGAATTTAAGGATAGTCAGGATATTTTTCCCTAACTTAATTTTAAAACGACTTATGACATTTTCAATTTGGAAAAGTAAAATTGGACATGACAAAGATAATTTAAATTTCACTAAAAAAAAATTCAATGGTATCGGTATACTCCACAAATATTTATAATTTAAGGACATTCAAGGATTTTTACTCTAACTTAATTTTGAAAGGTTTTATTATTTTTTTAAATTTGGAAAATTAAAATATTAAATGATAGACTTTCAAAATTTTAAAGTTTTATTAAATTTTGCCCTAAAAAATGAGTACAATTAGCATACTTCAAAAATGTTTGAAATTTTAGAATATTTAGGAAAGTTTACTCTAACTTAATAATAACTTACAATTTGAAAAAAATATTAAATTTTACCCTAAAAAAAATTAATAAAATTAGTATGCTCCAAAAATATTTAGAATTTAAAGATAATCAGGATATTTTCCTCTAACTTATTTTGGAGAAGTAAAATTTCACATGACAAACTTAAAATATTTGAAAAAATAATAAATAAACTTTGAATTTTACTCTAACTCAATTTTTTAAATCTGTTTTTATTCTTTTAAATTTGGAAAATTAAAATATTACATGTTAGAATTTCAAAATTTGAAAAAAATTAAATTTTACCTAAAAAATTTAATGAAACTCGTATACACCAAATATGTTTACAATTTATGGATATTCTGGAAATTTTACTCTAACAAGTAAAAATTCAATTTGGAACAGTAAGATTCCACATCAAACGTAAAAAAAAATTTAATTTCGCTTAAAAGACGTTCAATAAAATCAGTATGCTCCACAAATGTTCAAAATTTAAGGACAATTGAGAAAATTTGCTCTAACTTCATTTTGAAACGTGTTATTATTCTTTTAAATTTGAAAAATTAAAATATTACATGATGGACTTAAAAAAGTTAAATTTCACCCTAAAAAAATTAAATCATTTTTTAGTATGCTACACAAATATTTAGGATTTAATATTAAATTCTGTTAAACTATTTTAACATCTATGATAGTTGCTTCAAATAGATATACGATAAACTCTGTAATAACAAATAATAATTCTTTTTTCGATTTAGTTGCGATTTGATTTAATCAACTGAAGACAGTTATTAGATCCAAACAATAAAATCTCGAATGTAAGTAAAATAACAAATCTTTTACATACTCACTTGCTCACTCTGAAATATATAGATATTGTGGGTGGGGATAATGTGTTTATGTTGCCTCAGCTTAAAACGTCTCGACGCAAAAAAGAAAACGAAACGAGGAAAAAATGAATGAAATGGAGATTATAAGCTCCACTCAATTCTCACGCCAGACGTTTATATCTTCTTTGACACTTCATTAGGATTTATTTCGTAAATAACGCCATTACGGTGTCACGATAAAAAAAAAAACATCCAAAAGATTATCTTGGATGAAAAAAATGCGGCAATTTTATCTGCAATATATAATCAAGTTTAAAATATATTTGCAATCGTCTTTACATTTTTATACTTCCACTTCGACAATTTATACCGGACGTAGAAAAATCAATGTTATTACATTATTCATATAAAAACTGCATCACTCTTTCTATTTAATCCATTATTTTCGTTAAAAAATTATTCACACAACATTCGTCACGTTCTCTCAACTATCTAGATAATAGTCATTACTCAAATTGTACAAAAACAATTAACTAATTATGCGGCACTTCAAGTGAAAATCACGCGACTGGCTTTTTTTTAAATTTTCTTTTTTCGCGAGCGTGACCGACCAGTTAAAGGATCCATCATTTTCATGTTCGCATTTATGTAAATGAATAAGTTTGCATAGGGCAGAACTTGTTCAACGTCGAGGAAAATAAATATTAACTAAATAACTGGTAATTTTAATTTGCACCCGAATTAGTTTCCAGAAATTTTCTTTGCCGAAAAAAAAACTCGTTTAATTAATCGGAGTGCATGAAGTATCCAGTGAATTTAATGTTAAGATGAAATAATTTATCGCTAGAACGAGTAAGTTTCATTTAAAGGTGTATTTTTTGATATTCTTAATTTTTAGATGTAGATTTTGCAGAAATATTTAATTAAAATAAAGCACAGTGTCGACGACATACAAAATTTAACTAAAATGAAGTAAGTGCAATTTATTTAACTACAATCTGCTAAGATAAAATAATTTATCGCTAGAATGAGCATATTTCATTTAAAGGTGTATTTTTGAAATTTTAAGTTTTTTTGCAGATATCTTTAATGGAAACAAAGCTTTATGTCGATGAAATTTTTAAATATCTACAAAAGTTCAATTCAATTCATTTTACTACAACCAATTTCTTTTCTACCCTCGGCTGACAATGCCTGTGTCTTTACTTTCACAGCACCTCAGCGCAAAGTGGTTGATTCGTGTGAGTTCATGTGTCCATGTGCTATGTAATATAAATTTAATGTGCGTAGAGCCTTCCCAAAATGACCGATGTGAAGATGCCCACGGATTTTTCAGCCACGGATTTCCCGGCGCATCCACCACGACCATATAAAAATGTCTTCGATTTTAATGATTTATGATAAATCAAACCCTGAGAATGTAATTAACATTAGCCTATTGATGTACAGTCAATCCACAATTTCAATTATTTTTTCTCGAGTCCACGGGAACTCTCTTTTTAAAATGACAAGAATTCAAAGTCCAATATGGCACTGTTTGACGCGTTTTAAATTTAATTTCTTAACAACAACGTGTAGATAAGAGTCTACTTAAATGATTTAATGCAATAAATTTTGGGTAGAATTGTTTATAACTTTTTTATGATTTTTTTTTCTCGGGTCCACCCAAACCAAATAGATAATATAGCAAACTTTCAAAGTCCAATATGGTACTGTTTGACGCGTTTTAAATTTAATTTCTTAACAACAACGTGTAGATAAGAGTCTACTTAAACGATTTAATGCATTAAATTTTGGGTAAAATTGTTAATAACTTTTTTATGATTTTTTTTTTCTCTCGGGTCCACCCGAACTATAAATATAATATAGCAAACTTTCAAAGTCAAATATGGCACTGTTTGACGCGTTTTAAATTTAATTTTTTTAAAACAACTTGTAGATAAAAGTCTACTTAAACGATTTAACACAATAAATTTTGGGTAAAATTGTTTATAACTTTTTTATGAATTTTTTTTTTTCGGGTCCACCCAAACCAAATAGATAATATAGCAAACTTTCAACGTCCAATATGGCACTGTTTGACGCGTTTTAAATTTAATTTCTTAACAACAACGTGTAGATAAGAGTCTACTTAAATGATTTAACGCAATAAATTTTGGGTAGAATTGTTTATAACTTTTTTATGAATTTTTTTTCTCGGGTCCACCCAAACCAAATAGATAATATAGCAAACTTTCAAAGTCCAATATGGTACTGTTTGACGCGTTTCAAATTTAATTTCTTAACAACAACGTGTAGATAAGAGTCTACTTAAACGATTTAATGCATTAAATTTTGGGTAAAATAGTTTATAACTTTTTTATGATTTTTTTTTTCTCTCGGGTCCACCCGAACTATAAATATAATATAGCAAACTTTCAAAGTCAAATATGGCACTGTTTGACGCGTTTTAAATTTAATTTTTTAACAACAACTTGTAGATAAAAGTCTACTTAACGATTTAACACAATCAATTTTGGGTAAAATTGTTTATAACTTTTTTATGAATTTTTTTTTCGGGTCCACCCAAACCAAATAGATAATATAGCAAAGTTTCAACGTCCAATATGGCACTGTTTGACGCGTTTCAAATTTAATTTCTTAACAACAACGTGTAGATAAGAGTCTACTTAAATGATAAACGCAATAAATTTTGGGTAGAATTGTTTATAACTTTTTTATTAATTTTTTTTTTCGGGTCAACCCAAACCAAATAGATAATATAGCAAACTTTCAACGTCCAATATGGCACTGTTTGACGCGTTTCAAATTTAATTTCTTAACAACAACGTGTAGATAAGAGTCTACTTAAACGATTTAATGCATTAAATTTTGGGTAAAATTGTTTATAACTTTTTTATGATTTTTTTTTCTCGGGTCCACCCAAACCAAATAGATAATATAGCAAACTTTCAAAGTCCAATATGGCACTGTTTGACGCGTTTTAAATTTAATTTTTTAATAACAACGTGTAGATAAGAGTCTACTTAAACGATTTAACGCATTAAATTTTGGGTAAAATTGTTTATAACTTTTTATGTTTTTTTTCGCTTGTGGTGTCTTTTTTTCGTGTTTTCATCAAAAATGAAAAATCTCTAACCCGACTAATTGACGTACGAGGAGCTCAGATTTGCAAACCGCGTTCAATTTGGAGTTTTCGTTTGGCCGCTACGGCCGATCAAAGTCTGAAAAATCAATTATTTTCGTAAATTTTCTAAAATGTTCACTGTGACTGACTAATTTTTTTGCCATTGAAGTTAGCTGAATTTTTTTAACGGCAATCAATTTATCTCGTCTTTTTGATGAAAAAAAAGTTAAATTCAATAGTCTACGATGATTATTAAGAAAGTTGCATTTTTTAACAAATTTCCAAGGGGTTTACTCATGTCTTTTTTTCGTGTTTTCATCAAAAATTAAAAATCTTTAACCCGACTAATTGACGTACGAGGAGCTCAGATTTGCAAACCGCGTTCAATTTGGAGTTTTCGTTTGGCCGCTACGGCCGATAAAAGTCTGAAAAATCAATTATTTTCGTAAATTTTCTAAAATCTTCACTGTGACTGACTAATTTTTTTGCCATTGAAGTCAGCTGAATTTTTTTAACGGCAATCAATTTCTCTCATCTTTCTGATGAAAGAAAAGTTAAATTCAATAGTCTACGATGATTATTAAGAAAGTTGCATTTTTTAACAAATTTCCAAGGGGTTTACTCATGTCTATTTTTCGTATTTTCATCAAAAATTAAAAATCTCTAATCCGGAGAAATCCGTGGCTGAAAAATCCGTGGCTATCTTCACATCGGTTCCAAAATGTTGTGACACATTGGTAATAAACATATTAAATTTCAAGAGAGGGGACACCGGAAACTCAGTGAACATAATGTAAATATAGGCGCAAAAATTTATCTTCTCGGCACACGTAGATTTGTTATCGCATTCTCTCCGGATACTTTCTCACCCAGGTCTCACGACATTTTGGGATAGCTCTACGAAGTTATATATCAACTCCAAAACGAATATTTGGAATCTTATAAAAAAACTCTACCAACACAATATTTCATAGATGTAATCTGGTGATAATTTCCGGAGACCAAAAAATGAAAATCTAATCTTCAACACTAATAAAATCCGGGCATTGTGCTTGAATATTTGATATCCTTGCAGATAGAAGGAAAAAAAAACTAATATTGGTGGCATCCAGCGATCATTTTTACAACAAATCTACATGCCATTCAAGTACGAGATGATTCGATGCCCGATGCATCTCTTACAATGTACATACATGAAATATACGTATCAATCATGGCCACAATAATGGAAATTCGAGAGGACGAATCAGAACCGGAACGGTTTGCTGCAGGTGGTGTTTTCGCTTGCACAAGCCCGTGCAAATATTTGCGGATTCGGTTTTGACTGGCAACGCTTAAATGCAATTACTGCGTAATTCATAAGTAATCGCAACATCATGGAATGATTCCGCGCCAACTTTTAATCCGCGATGCTGGTAAATCAAAATTACGAAAATGCCGCGCATACCGGGAATTCGGCTCATTAAATCGGGTGTGTGTTTGCAGGAAAATCGTAATTTTCCCGATAAATAAAACGACCAACAAGTTGCAACGACCGCGAGCACATAATTACTCATTACAACCGGATGTACGTATCATGTGCAATGGATTATATTATTATAAATCATGCGGTGCGGTGAAATTCGAAGATTCTATTTACTCGGATCGAGTGAAAATTATGTGTGTGTGTGTGCAGCGGTGTGGTATTTCGTTTTTGTGTTGGAATTAATTCAAATATATGAATTTAAAATGTTTCCGCATAAAAGTCCATTAGCGTCGGCGGGGAATATCAACACTAGTCGTCACAGCGACAGCCACCACAGTTATTATGTTGTGCGGTTTAATTAAATTAAACTAAATATCTTTTCGGGTTATATTTTTCATTTGATCTCTCTATTAGCGTTACTGTGTAATTTTATTCGATGCTTTTAGTTTATTAATGTAACGAATATGAGGAATTTAATTTTGTAACTAGCGCATCCCTAATTAACTGTGAGGTACACGATTACACAAAAAATAGCTTTTACTGAGGGAGAATGGTGTTTAAAGTTTATGTCTCCTCACGTTATCCTCGTAAATAATAATAAACCAAGTTGTTTTTAAATTATTTTTTCCCGCTACTAACAACGACGCAAATAAGCATCCATCGCTACAGGGACTAGTAGGTAGAGCAGTCACAAAATGTCGTGGCATCTGGGGGTAAAGTTTGCGCAGAGTGAGAAAGTATTCGGAGAGAAGGCGATAACAAATATACGCGTAGCCACATCCCCGAATTGAAGATTCGCGATCGATTCTGTGTCTACATTTACATTATGTTCACTAGGCTGAATAATTACACACGCACACAATTTTTTGTTCATTTTCCATGAGGTAGAATAATCATTCCTACGGTTTTTGGGTGCGCTGAAACCGATTCCGGCATCAGAATTCCTCCACCACGCCAGGAAATTTTTTTGGCCTTCGGAAAAGTGTCTAAATTAACGCCCAATGAACCATTGGTAGGTGAAAGACGTTGAATTTTACGATTTTTGAAGTACTGAAACCTAAAATAAGTGTTATTAGCTTGTTTTATTGATACAAAAAAATGAACATTCTGATGATTGGGGTGCTCAGGAATACCATTTTACGCGTGTAAAAGGGGAAGATCGGGATGCAAAGTTGATGAAAAGTAACCGATCATTTTTGTTGCAACAATTTTTTTGAATTAAAATAAGAAATACGGTGTTTTTCGTCCTTTTCAATCTAAGGGTCTTAAGGAGACTACAAAAAAAAATATCGGTAGTGATAAAAATATAAAAAAAAATATTAAACTTTACTCTAAAAAAATTAAATATAACTAGTGTAATTTAAGAATATTTAAGACATTTTACTCTAATTTAATTTCGAAATGATCAACGACTTTTTAAATTCGGAAACGTAAAATTTCACATGATGAATTTAAAAAAATTGGAAAAAATATTAAACTTCACTCTAAGAAAATTCAATAAAATTAGGATACTCCGTAAATGTTTAGAGTTTAGGGATATTCAAGAAATTTTACTCTAAATTCATTTTGAAACGACTTATGACGTTTTCATTTTGGAAAAGTAAAATTTTACATGATAAACTGTAAAAAATTGAAAAAAATGAAATTTAACTCTAAAAAAGTTTAATAAAATCAGTATACTCTACAAATGTTTAAAATTTAAGGATATTCAAGAAATTTTACTCTAATTTAATTTTAAAACGATTTATGACTTTTCAAATTTTGAAACGTAAAATTTCATGTGATAAACTTTAAAGATATGTACAAAATATTAAACTTCACTTTAAGAAAATTCAATAATTTCAGTATTCTCCACAAATGTTTAGAATTTAAGGATATTCAAGAATTGTTACTCTAAAATCATTTTGAAACGACTTCTGACGTTTTCAATTTGGAAAAGTAAACTTTTACATGATGGACTTTAAAAATTTGAAAAAATATTAAACTTGACTCTAAAAAAATCAATAAAATTAATGTACTCCACAAATGTCTAGAATTTAAGGATATTCAAGAAATGTTACTCTAAAATTATTTTGAAACGGCGTATGACGTTTTCAATTTGGAAAAGTAAAATTTTACGTGATAGACTTTAAAAATATAAAAAAGTATTAAACCTCACTCTAAGAAAATAAAATAAAATTAGTGTACTACAAAAATGTAATTTAAGAATATTTAAGACATTTATTCTAATTTAATTTCGAAATGATCAACGACTGTTTTGAATGATGAACTTTAAAAAAGTGAAAAAAAATATTAAACTTCACTGTAAGAAAATTGAATAATTTTAGTATTCTCCACAAATGTTTAGAATTTAAGGATATTCAAGAAATGTTACTCTAAAATCATTTTGAAACGACTTATGACGTTTTCAATTTGGAAAAGTAAACTTTTACATGATGGACTTTAAAAATTTGAAAAAATATTAAACTTGACTCTAAAAAAAATTAATAAAATTAATGTACTCCACAAATGTCTAGAATTTAAGGATATTCAAGAAATGTTACTCTAAAATCATTTTGAAACGGCGTATGATGTTTTCAATTTGGAAAAGTAAAATTTTACGTGATAGACTTTAAAAATATAAAAAAGTATTAAACCCCGCTCTAAGAAAATAACATAAAATTAGTGTACTACAAAAATGTAATTTAAGAATATTTAAGACTTTTATTCTAATTTAATTTCGAAATGATCAACGACTGTTTTGAATGATGAACTTTAAAAAAGTGAAAAAAAAAAATTAAACTTCACTGTAAGAAAATTGAATAATTTCAGTATTCTCCACAAATGTTTAGAATTTAAGGATATTCAAGAAATGTTACTCTAAAATCATTTTGAAACGACTTCTGACGTTTTCAATTTGGAAAAGTAAACTTTTACATGATGGACTTTAAAAATTTGAAAAAATATTAAACTTGACTCTAAAAAAATCAATAAAATTAATGTACTCCACAAATGTCTAGAATTTAAGGATATTCAAGAAATGTTACTCTAAAACCATTTTGAAACGGAGTATGACGTTTTCAATTTGGAAAAGTAAAATTTTACGTTATAGACTTTAAAAATATAAAAAAGTATTAAACCCCACTCTAAGAAAATAAAATAAAATTAGTGTACTACAAAAATGTAATTTAAGAATATTTAAGACTTTTATTCTAATTTAATTTCGAAATGATCAACGACTGTTTTGAATGATGAACTTTAAAAAAGTGAAAAAAAAAATATTAAACTTCACTGTAAGAAAATTGAATAATTTCAGTATTCTCCACAAATGTTTAGAATTTAAGGATATTCAAGAAATGTTACTCTAAAATAATTTTGAAACGACTTATGACGTTTTCAATTTGGAAAAGTAAACTTTTACATGATGGACTTTAAAAATTTGGAAAAATATTAAACTTGACTCTAAAAAAATCAATAAAATTAATGTACTCCACAAATGTTTAGAATTTAAGGATATTCAAGAAATGTTACTCTAAAATCATTTTGAAACGGCGTATGACGTTTTCAATTTGGAAAAGTAAAATTTTACGTGATAGACTTTAAAAATATAAAAAAGTATTAAACCCCACTCTAAGAAAATAAAATAAAATTAGTGTACTACAAAAATGTAATTTAAGAATATTTAAGACTTTTATTCTAATTTAATTTCGAAATGATCAACGACTGTTTTGAATGATGAACTTTAAAAAAGTGAAAAAAAAAAATTAAACTTCACTGTAAGAAAATTGAATAATTTCAGTATTCTCCACAAATGTTTAGAATTTAAGGATATTCAAGAAATGTTACTCTAAAATCATTTTGAAACGACTTCTGACGTTTTCAATTTGGAAAAGTAAACTTTTACATGATGGACTTTAAAAATTTGAAAAAATATTAAACTTGACTCTAAAAAAATCAATAAAATTAATGTACTCCACAAATGTCTACAATTTAAGGATATTCAAGAAATGTTACTCTAAAATCATTTTGAAACGGCGTATGATGTTTTCAATTTGGAAAAGTAAAATTTTACGTGATAGACTTTAAAAATATAAAAAAAGTATTAAACCTCACTCTAAGAAAATAAAATAAAATTAGTGTACTCCAAAAATGTAATTTAAGAATATTTAAGACATTTTACTCTAATTTAATTTCGAAATGATCAACGAATTTTTAAATTTGGAAACGTAAAGTTTCACATGCTGAACTTTAAAAAATAGAAAAAAAAAATTAAACTTCACTGTAAGAAAATTGAGTAATCTCCAATGTTTAGAATTTAAGGATATTCAAGAAATTTTACTCTAACTTAATTTTGAAATGACTTATGACGTTTTCAATCTGTAAAAGTAAAATTTCACATGAAATATTTAAACAAATTGAAAAAAATATTAAATTTTACTCCAAGAAAATTCAATAAAATCAGTACACTCCAAGAATTTTTAGAATTTAAGGATAATCAAGAAATTTTAATCTAAATTAATTTTGAAATGACTTACGACGTTTTTAATTTCGAAAAGTTAAATTTGACATGATAAACTGTAAAAAATTGAAAAAAAATAAAATGTAACGCCAGAAAAGTTTAATAAAATTAGTATACTTCACAAATGTTTAAAATTCAAGAATATTCAAGAAAATATACTTTCATTTAATTTTGAGACGATTTATGACTTAAGGTTAATTATGAAAAAATTGTTTTTTAAGTACCTTGTTAACTAAGACAATAACAATGCTCGAGGTTAACAATCAGTTGACAACAAATGCTGTATCGAGATGAATTACTAAGAGGAAACAGTTACGAAAAAAATATTTTTTGAAAATGCATCCAAGCTTGCGGTATATTTGGGTAGATAATTTACCAAATGAAATAATAATAAGGAACAGGAAAAGTTAAGGTTTATTAAAAGTTTGCCACAAGAGTAATTGTAAAAATTATAACTTTAGATTAGATTAGATTAGATTTATTAGTGCTTTTACATTAGTTTACACAAGTCGACTAAATTAGAGATACAAGTATTACAATAATTATATGCATATAAGTCTAAATATTATCCATCTATAAGTAAATGGTAAAAATAGAATAAACAGTAATTAATCAGATAATGATACAGTTTAAAATCAATTATAATAAAATATATAACAATAACAAAAAACTTTTCAAAAATTTAATAAATATAAAAATAAAATCAGTGATAAAAAGAAACACATTAAAATACATTCAAAAAAACGAAATATAGCCTGAATATATAAATATTCAACCTGTTCGTAACTCTGCAAGCAAAATTAAGTCTTACTAAGACTATTATTACGAACAGGTTGAATATTTATATATTCAGGCTATATTTCGTTTTTTTTTTTTTGAATTTATTTAATACTCTCTGCAATAAGTAAGGTTGTTTCTATTTTATTTATACATTAAAATACATTAAAATAAACTTAATGTCAGTGTCATAATGTTGTGCCCAAGAAGAAGAATTTCGAAAAATGCATTTTTGACATGGTGAGATAATGCATCCACATGCCTATCTCTATTTAAACCCACCGCACTTCCGGTCTTAGGCTTAAATCGCAAAATTGGTTCTTAATTCGACTGTTTTTTTTTTTTTTTTTTTTTTTTTTTTTAAGAAATGATGATTGACGGAAATTTTGATTGGGGAATTATGGATGATATGGGACATTGGCTTAGGCAGCGTAGGTCATTCAGCCACAACCGATTATTTATAATATATTATTCATATTAAATAAAAATAGACATCCACAAACACCCATGCCCTCACCGGGATTCGAACCCAGGACCCTCCGCATTAAAATTCGACTGTTGATTTCTAGATATGTATACCCATATCCAAATATTGTTAATACATTAAAATATATTTGCTGTTATAATTGTTAAGTTTCTCTTATAACATAATAATTTGGTTACAATACAGCATTCATAAGTAAGGCGTATTATTCACATCCCTCTGCAACTTTTGTATGGAGAAGCGAACGCACTCTGAAAAACCCATTTCCATTACGACCACTTCCCCTCGAGTTTCGTTTTTTTTCCTCCTCTCTGTTTGTATTCCGGCTTATTTCTCTTATTGCAGTTTAAATATTTACCTTCCCCGTTTATGTCGAATTTATACACCCAGGAAATTTATTCGGAATCACTTTTGCGCACGATTATATTCTTATATGCCGGCGACTGTTTACATTCGCCGATGTTTGGTTTCCGAGCTCTCGGGGAAAACCTTAAGAGCATGTCCGCAATTATGCCCCATCACGAATCGGATCGATCCGAAAGTTGTACACAAATGTTCGCAACTTTTGAAACTGTTTCGCGTTTTAATCACTTTTCCCCCGTTCACTTCGACTTTACGCGATCGCAAAAAAAATCGCAGGATAATGAAAATTAGCTTTGATTCGGTTGTAGGGGATTCAAATAACTTTTTATTTGGTGTTTGTGTTAGGGTTGCAATATAACAAATGCCGGGAATGTATTGCAATGTGTGAAAAGTTTTGTAATTAACTGTGGCGGGAGGAAAAATATGTAAAGAACAAAGAGTTTGCTTCAAAAAAATTCCTCCCGTCACAGTTAATTATAAAACTTTAACAACTTTTTTCAAATACCCATAACTTTGTACCAAATCGTCGTAGGAACTTTGTTCTTTGAGTCCTGTACAGGTAATTGAAGATGTTTCAATGCCCTTTTGGTGGATCGAGTCAACACATTTTTTCCAACTCGGTACACGTTGCCAATGTTGGACGTTTTTTTGCACAAAAACGTGTTTTTTGTTCGGGGGTTGAAGGGTTCGAAAAGGGATCATCCTAATCTGAATTTACCCCTTAAAGTAGAGAGCCAAAGTAGAATTTTTTCTCGAAAGAATAATCCAATTTGGTTGAAAAGTCGCTGAGTCATGTACGAAAAAACTCAAAATGCACTTTTTTCAAACACTGCCTGTTTAAATCTTGCAGTACGATTTAAGCACACCCATAACTTGCTGCCAAATCGTCGTAGGAACTTCGTTCTTTGAGTCCTGTATAGGGAATTGATCAAATTTTAATGCCTTTATGGTAGATTCAGTCTAAAAAATTTGTCTCCGCAGACATCGTCAAAGTTGGACATGGTTTCCTGAAAAAAAACTTTTTTTTCACTGGGGTGCTAGAGGAGGGCGAAAGGGGTTACGCTTAAGTTCGCATGCATGATTTTAAACAAGACACTATAAAGTTTTTCTTTTTTCAAAGATTGATCAAAATCGATTGAAAATACGCCGAGTTATGGCGGTTTGAAAATGGTCGAAATTTCACGAATTGCAAGTGTCTCATTTTTTTTCCACCAGTGTATAACATTTTTGCACCGACATTTTCTATTCAGAATTTTAGAAAGAATATTGCCACGTGCAATAATACATGATATAATAGGAAAACTCATTTCAATAACAGCTGTCAATAATACAAACCCTCTATATCTGATCTAATTAGGATTTAACGAGTGTTATAATTATAACTTTTGTACTGTCGATTTATGTAAATTACCTATAAGAAAACTTAATTCTTACGACATTCATTGTTCATTTGGAAAGCGTTTAATTATAACGATTACCTTGTGCTACAGTCAATAACATTAAACTTCTTGACGGTGTGTAAGCAATAGCTTTCAATGTAAACGTGTGTGCACACAGACATAATGGTTTGTTTGCGCCAACGTCTGTCAAACATAATAATCATTTCGTACGACCTAATGAGGCACGAAAGGAAAAATATTCGAATATCGTCACATTAGTTCGTAATAATTACGATAAGCTATTTGTAAACAAATATTCCAAGATATGGACATATTTTGCATCTACATAACAATTTTTGTTTATATTGAATACTTGTTGTACTACTTTCTTGATGGAACCATATTTTCAAGTTGGATAAAGTAAAACGCTTGTTTTTTTCCATAATTTTATTTTCAGTTGCCTGACACATGTTTCGATCGGTTAGGATCATTTTCAAAGTTAAACTTTGAAAATGATCCTAAATAATTTTATTTTCAGTTGCCTGACACGTGTTTCGATTGGTTAGGATCATTTTCAAAGTTTAACTTTCAGTTGCCTGACACGTGTTTCGATCGATTAGGATCATTTTCAAAGTTAAACTATTTTTTTCAAAGTTAAACTTTGAAGATGATCCTAACCGATCGAAACACGTGTCAGGCAACTGAAAATAAAATTATGGAACAAAACAAGCGTTTTACTTTACCCAACTTGAATTCTTGTTTGTTTGACGTGTAAAAATGAAATTAAAATTTTCTGCAAAAACGCACGAATTGTTGTGTCGATTGTGACTGCAATATAACTTTTCGAAAAATTTGAAATTGGGGCCTTTAAATAACTCCTACAGCAAACAATTGTGTGTCAAGTGGGGCACATCATTAGTTTAAGGAGGTAAAAAGCTACTCAAAAATTAAATAAAAGTCCAGGTCCGTATTAAAAAAAGTAAAGTTAATGATGATATCTAAGTAACGAAACGTCGTATTTAAAAAATAAAATTATTTTCTAAAAGATTTTACAAAAGTGTAATTTATGTTGGCTTTTTAAAATAACGAGTAATAAAGTTGTAAAAAAATAAAATCCAAAGTAGTTTTTTTTTTGTTTTTATCGAATGTCTCCGGTATAAGTGGTCGGAATATTTTAAATTTCTTATTAACAAATTATTCAGCATTGAAATGCGTAACTTTGCTTTAATTTAACGAACTCTTTATCTCGTACAGTTACCGAGATAGCAATGCGAATGCATGTAATAGCGATTCTGGTGGAAGCGCCGGGCAACACATGACTATTTTAATAAGTATTTAGAAATATAATAATAAATAATAATAATTACAATTGCAATTGCTTTTAAAGCCCCCTTCGAATTTTATTCATTTAAATGATTATTGAAATAATTTATAAGACGAGTTTTCCGCAATTAATTTTTTATGAAATTTTAATTTTAATTGTAATCCAACATGTCGTTCTCCAGATTTTAGAATTAGGAATTGCAAAAGGGTTGTAAATAGGAAAATTCCGCTTTGAAGGACATATAACTACACAGGGGTTCAAATAAAAAATAATAAAACGAAAGTGCTTCAAAGTTTAAAAAGTTTGAGACTTAATTCTGGACATCCTATATAATTCTTATCAATAAAACGTGGTTGACGGGACTGTCAGACTTTATTGAATAAGTATCTTGTATAATTTTATTAACGAGGCCCTATTTTTATTTTTTTATTAATTTTTTAAATCAAATAGTGAAAAACTGATTTGCTCTAGCTTTTTTCTGATATCACTAAATTAGAATACAATTTTAGGGGTACGTGAGGACCCATAAAAGACACTCAGATAAACAATAAAATCTACAGCATGTAATCTAAAATAATATATCATCACGACGTCAAACTTTTTTGGGACAACGTGAATAATCAAAAATACACTGGAGGTAAAAAAATTTCAACCATTTTCAAACCGCCATAACTCGGCGTATTTTCAACCGATTTTGACGAATCTTTAAGGGCGAAAAACTTTGAAGTGTCTTCTTTAAACTCATGCATGCGAACTTAAGCGTTACCCCTTCCGCCCCCCTCTAGCACCCCTGTGAAAAAAAATGTTTTTTTCTGGCAACCATGTCCAACTTTGACGATGTCTACGGAGTTGTAAAAAATTTGTCGACTCCGTCCATCATAAAGACATTAAAATTTGATCAATTCCCTATGCAGGAATTGAAGAACGAAGTTCCTACGACGATATGGTACCAAGTTATGGGTATTTGAAAAAAAAAGTGCATTTTGAGGTTTTTCGCACATAACTCGGCGAATTTTTAACCAAATTTGATGATTCTTGCGGAAAACAATCTCGATTTAGCCCTACTTTAAGCGGGTGAAGTCAGACTGGAATGATCCCTTTTGGATCCCTTTAACCCCCGAACAAAAAAACACGTTTTTGGGCAAAAAACGACCAACTTTGGCAACACTCATAACTTGGTGCCAAATCGTTGTAGGAAATTCGTTCTTTAAGTCCTGCCATAGGGAATTGATCAAATTTTAATGCCTTTATGGTGGATCGAGTCAACCAAATTTTTCCAACTCCGTAGACATCGTTAAAGTTGGACATGGTTTCCAGAAAAAAACTTTTTTTTTCACAGGGGCGCTAGAAGGGGCCAGAAGGGGTTACGCTTATGCTCGCATGCATGAATTTAAAGAAGACACTTCAAAGTTTTTCGTCGTCGAAGATTCATCAAAATCTATGAAAAATACGCCGATTTATGGCGGTTTGAAAATGGTCGAAATTTCATGAATTTCAAGTGTTTCATTTTCTTTCCTACAGTATATTTTCCTGAAATACGTCTACAAAATATCAAAATCCTAATTTAACCATTAACTGAGCTGTAGACGATGGGAGTTAAAATGCAGGACCCTTTATAACGCTATTACAAATTTATACCTTTTGTGCTCAAAAATTTACATGCATGCGCTTACGAATTGCAGCATAAACTGATAAATATATTTGATAATTCAACTCATGTATAAAAAGATGCATTTAAAACGGCGGACAAAAAAATTTGCAAATGGTTAAAAATATATTTACCTTCACCATGACAACGATCTCTATATTAACAATTTTAGTAAACAGCTGACTTTAGTTGTACTCTGGCAGTTCGTGTCAATTCTGAATACCTCTGCGGTGAAATATAATTGAAATCCGTTTCGGACACGTTTCCGCGTGAAAATTATTATAGGATTTTCATTCCGATTGATGTATAAGTTGAGTAAGTATTGCCCGTTCACCAATAATACACATTTGCAATTTAAGCCTTACCCAGATTTCGTACTTCGGCCTAGTGTCGTGAGATGTCGCAAGTGTACGGTAGCGCTGCCACAATGCGTGAAATGCAGAATTGGATTGCATTTAATATCCATCTTGTTCTATCATGTTCTAATAGTATAAAATAAATATTTTTATATTTGTGCACTTGGCGTCTTCTCTTTTATGCGTGTTGGAAATAAGTGTAACGGCGATTAAACGATCAGCCGTTATTGGTCTCCTAACTTGTGTCGCTTGTAGTGTGTGTGAGAAAATTATAACCTATAATATAATATAAGAAACGTCAGAAATGTATGGAATGTATACCAAATGTAAGTAATAATATTTACTTATACAAATCAATAATTATAAATATCATTTTAACGGCTAGATCTCAGTGTTTTTACCACTCGCAAACGCGCAGGTGCGAATTTCGCTATTCCCATAGCACTCAACCATTTTCATTTTACCCACACACGATTTTGACGATTGGTGCTTCATCCTATTCCATTACAAATAAACAATGCTTTTTCATCCATTGTACATTTAATTAATATAAATTGCTAATATATAGTTCTTTTTCGTTAAATTATCTTAAGAAATACCACTCGCGGTTATAATTTCGGCAGAATAAATTTTATTTTAAGCACTCGTCATTTCATCGCAAATTTCTTGAATGAATTGAGATTAGGAAAAATTTTTCAATCTCAATTTATTCTCGAAATTTGTGTCGATTCAATGGCTCGTGCAAACAAATAAAATTTATCCGGCGAAATTAAACTTCATGTGGTATTACCCCCGAAAAAATTAACAATTTGCCTCTTTAGACTTGTTTTCTATTAAAAAGGGGGAGGGATAGCATTCTTAGGCGTTTTTCTACCTGAAGCTACGTTACAATTTCTTATTACTACAGGTTGAATTTAAGTTACTCTACTGCTTAAAATATATACTTTAAGAACACACTTAACACTCACATGTGACTTTTAGAAATACGTCGTTTCGTTTATGATTTAATTTAGCGAAAGGGTGCAAATGGGTTTCACGGATCTTGGGCGCAGTAAAATCGGCTGTACGAAGTTAAAGCACATTAAACATCACCACTAAAACAAACTGTATAATCTGGAACGTCGACTCTGTAGTCTTGAAAGGGATCGCATGGGTGTAACGAGGACAATGCGTCATTTAACATTCATACACACAAGGGGATTGAGAGTGTTGCAATTAATGACATTACGTATGCAGAAGGATCTGGAATGCGCTTAGTAGCTAATTATTACTATTATTACTGCCAAACTGTTAAGTGTATATGTGTGTGTGTGTGCCCGTTATTAGTAATACGATAGCAGGTATAATAGTTTATGTAGGTAATTCTCGGCGCCGCATATTAGTGATTATTTCATTAAACTCGCAGTCAAATGTGCCTACGTCGAATGTCGCATACCGTCAATGCCCACCCTTCCGACATAATTTCGCTTCGGTGTGTGCTGACGTTTAATTGGACCAATTGTTATGCCGCTGATGTATTATTTAAATGCACTCGCCAACTTGCATTGAATAATAAACTGCTTCATCATATGTCTGCATTATATTCATTACCGCGCTCTATAATTAAATAACATCAATAGTGCAATTAAATAAAAACGATATTGCAATTATCTGTGTACAGAGCTTTTCAAATAAATGTATGAATTTATGCGAATTACGGATTTACAGTTAATGTTTTAATACTAGGCGACCCTTCATTTTTCACTTTTAATTAATGTGCTTACAGTGCGAACATTGCATTGAACACATTTCAATGCCCTTTTGGTGGATCGAGTCGACACATTTTATCCAACTCGGCACACGTGGCCAAAGTTGGACGTTTTTTTGCAAAAATGTGTTTTTTTTTTGTTCGAGGGTTGAATGGTTCGAAAAGGGATCGTTCCAATCTGAGTTTACCCCCTTAAAGAAGGGCCAAAATGACATTTTTACCCGAAAGAATCATCAAATTTTAGTTATATGCGACAAACCTCAAAATGCACTTCCATAACTTGGTGCCAAATCGTCGTAGGAACTTCGTTCTTCGAGTCCTGAATAGGGAATTGATCAATTTTTAATGCCTTTATGATGGATCGAGTAGACAAAATTTTTCCAACTCCATAGACATCGTCAACGTTGGACATGGTTTCCTGAAAAAAACATTTTTTTTTACAGGGACGCTAGAGGGGGTTAGAAGGGGTTACGCTTAAGTTGGCATACATGATTTTAAAGAAGATACTTTAATGTTTTTCGCCCTCAAAGATTCATCAAAATCTATTGAAAATTCGCCGAGTTATAGTGGTTTGAAAATGGTCGAAATTTCACGAATTTTAAGTATTTTATTTTCTTTCCACCAGTGTATATATAAAAAAAAGAAATAAATTTATGGTGGTTTGAAAATGGTCGAAATTTCACGAATTTTAAGTGTTTTGTTTACTTTCCACCAGTGTATATAAAAAAAGAAATAAATTTATGGCGGTTTGAAAATGGTCGAAATTTAACGAATTTCAAGTGTTTCATTTTCTTTCCACCAGTGTATATAAAAAAAATGGTGATGTGGCCATCATGTTACTTTCTCCGATTGTATATAATAGTTATATATATTCATGGTTTATTTTCGATTTAAATCATATTTTAAATCGAGCGTTTCACATGATCAAATGATTGCAACGTCTCTACTGCAAGTTTATTGAAAAACTAAAAATAATGCTAAAAAAATTCTAAAAATAGTTCTGATAAAAAGTCAAATAAAAGTCCTGAATCCAAGAAAGTCTTGAAAAAGATTTCTAAAAATAGTCCTGAACAAGAAAGTCTTGATAAAAGTTCTGATAAAAAGTCCCGAAAAAAGAGTCCTGACAAAAGAATGCCTTGAAAAACAGGTCCTTCAAAAAGACCAGAAATATAGTCCTAAAAGAAAGTCGCGAAAAAAGAGTTCTGACAAAAAAATGTCCTGAAAAAAAGTCCTGGAGAAACAGTTTAGGACATAAAGTCTTGAAAAAAGAGTCCTGTTGAAAAGTCGTGGTGAAAAATCCTGAAAAAAGTACTGCAAAAAGAATCCTGAAAACTTAAGTCTTCATATAAAACACCAGAAATAAATGTCCTGACAGAAGTCCTAAAAAAGTCCCGAAGGAAAGTCCTAAAATAACTACTGAAAAAAAGTTCTGAAGAAAGTCCCGAAAAAGAGTCCTGATAAAATATCCTGAAAAAATGTCCTGTAATAACAGTCTTGAAAAAAAATTATATAAATAACATTGTAAAAAAATGCTGAAAAAACATTTTTGAAAAAATTAAAAACACCTGAAAAAGTTCGGAAGAAATTATCCTGAAAAAATCCCAAAAAAGGTCCCGAACAAGAAATCCTGAAAATTAATCCTATAAAAAATGTCCTGAAATATAGTACTGAAAAAAGTCCTTCTTCACAGGACATAAAAAAAAATCCCGAAAAAATAATTCTGAAATAATGTATCGAAGAAAATTCTTAAAATAATCCTGAAAAGAAGTCCTGAACAAGAGGTTCTTAAAAAAGTCTCGAAAAAAGTCCTGGAGAGAAAATCTTATAAAAAGAGTCCTGATAAAACTGTAAAAAAAAAAAGTCCTGAAAAATAGTCTTCGTACAAAATACCAGAAATAAATGTCTCGAAAAAGAGTTCTAAAAAGTCTGATGGAAGTTCAGAAAAAGAGTCCTGATGAAATATAATAAAAAAATTGTCAAAAAATTGCCCCGAAAATACCATCTTTATAAAATAAACAAAAGAATTTCTGAAAAAAAAAACATTGTAAAGAGTCCTTAAAAAATCTGAAAAAACTGCCTTGAAAAATAAATCCCAAAAAGAGCCCTGAAAAAAGTCCCGAAAAAAGTCTTGCAAAAAGGCCTAAAATAAGTCCTTAACAAAATTCCTAAAATAAAAAGTTTTGAAAATGGTCTTAAAAAAAGGCTAAAAATATCTGAAAAAAAGTCATGAAAAAAAAATTCTAAAAAATGCCATGACGAAAATTCGGAAAAATTTGTTCTGAAAAAAAAATACCGAAAATGAGTTCTCAACAAAGAGGTTCTTGAGTCCCGAAAACGTCTCGAGAAAAATTTAAAAAATAAAGGTCCTGAGAGAAAAAGTCCTAAAAATAAGTTTTGAAAAATAATTCTTAAAAAGTCCTAAAAAAGAATCCTCGAAGAAAGGTCTTTTAGAAATGTCCTTAAAAAAGACCTAAAAAAGTTCTGAAAACATTGTCCTTAAGTGCCAAAAAGGCTAAAAGAACAAAAAACTGTTAAGGAATATATTCGGAAATACGAATTTATTCCAAAAGCTTTTCAGTTGTTCGGATTCTCAAATAACACTTTTGTTCAAAGTTTTATCGTCATTTCTGAATTAGTCTTTGAGTGCAGCGCGCAGTTACACACAGGCAGACTGTTATGTAGAGAAAAAATGATGATGTGGCCATCATGTTACTTTCTCCGATGGTATCATCATTTATATTTACACTTTCATGGTTTATTTTCTATTTAAATCATCAATCAATGTACATCGAGCGTTTTGTAGACTTGCATAAAACTGACGTTTAAAACGTGAAAATTATAAAAGATGGAAAAATTATACTTTAAATTCAAAAACTCAGTTTACTCAAAAACTAAAGAGATTTCGAAAAAAACTTATTCTTTATAAGTTGTTCATTTTGGTATTCTCTACAATTAATAAATTTGCTGTAACTAATGTCGTTTCATAATTATAAACCAAAAATGAAAAAAATAATAATATTTTTTTTTCTCGACTAACAATGATTTTATGATGAATGTTTTTAAACAAAATAGTCTCATTTCTTGTCTTCAATATTTGTTTAAATATTTTTGTGATATTTTTCATATTTAAGAAAATATTGGCAAAAAACAAAAAACAGTTAAGGTAAACACCTACTTCCGGTGTACGAAATTTTACCAAAAGCTTTACAGTTCTTCGGATTATCAAATAAGACGTATGTTCAAAGTTTCATATCAATTGCTCTATTGGTTTTTGAGATACAGCGCGCAGACACACACACACACACACACACACACAGACACACATTTTTTTTTTCCAGAAATTCTTGAAATGGCATCTAGGGACCCCAAAACGGATATTTCCGTAAAAAAAATTTTTGAAAAAAAATCACGATCACAATACTTTCTCGTACTTCGTAACGGAGAAAGTAAAAAGAAATAAATCTTAAAGTATATTTTTTGTTGACGTTCATAATCTTCTACAACTTTGTATATAAAAAGTATATACATTTAAATTGTGAAGTTTTTGTTGACGTTCATAAGCTCTCACATAGAAATTCCTAATCCACACTTCAGGTCGTATATAACTAATGACCTTAATTTAAAATCATTTTATAATTCACCAGGTCTTAACGTTATATTGAGCAGTATTAAAATTGAAACCCCGGGACCAGCACGAAAATCTCCATTAAACCCAATATAAACCCCCTAAATAATTCACCTTAATCGACGCACACTAGTATATGAAAATGATGAATTTTTAAGGGCCCATACCACTTCGCGTTTTCCAGCTCAACGGAC
Source organism: Ocypus olens (assembly GCA_910593695.2). Lineage (NCBI taxonomy): Eukaryota > Metazoa > Arthropoda > Insecta > Coleoptera > Staphylinidae > Ocypus > Ocypus olens. The sequence goes on from OU343050.1 coordinate 8,894,715, forward strand.
CAGGTTAACGTCCCGCACGCTCCCCACGAATCTGGGCCCAAAAAGTAATTGTAAGGGGGTATTGTGCGGACGTGCTTAATTAATTTCCCCCCCTTTGTATCTACTTTATGATTAAATGGTCCTCCGATTTCATTCGGGCGGACCAGCGCAGACCCTGTTGTCATAACAAAAGACTTTTGACACCAGACATCACAATTACATATGTTCCTAAATTATTTACGTTCCGCGTTAACACCCTTAATACAAAACGCTTGAGTTAATGTTCAATTTGTTTTACTTCATGTTTTATTCATTATTGTATATTCAACTATTTAAATTAAAGGAGGGTATTAGTAGGATCAATTTTATTTAGAACTGAATATTACAATACAATATCAAAATTTGCTTGTACCTTGAAGGATCTTTAGGTTGTTATGAAGCTGTGATGTAATTATTAAACGACTTTGTTGACAATAGAATCAGAGATAATATTTCTATAAATACAACGTGCTCAAGATATAAGCCCTACTAATTGATAGAAGTCACTGGGACGAAACCATTAGATGACCCCCATTTACAGGGGATAATTGCTCCATGATTTGATTAATGAAATTTCGACGCGTCGTCCGGCACCGGACCGAAGTGCTCGTTTGTAAAACCTAAAACTCTATTACCCCTAAAAGCCCAAATACGGAATCGCCCTTCGCCAACAAATTAAAAATCAGATAAAAACCCCATAAGGGCCGCATCGTTAATATCCAAACCATTCCTTAAGCCACGTGCCGGATTGAATGGGTACCACCGCCGGCTTGGCACCGACACGCCCACGCATGGAACATTTTCCAGGGTCACACATGTGTCCCATTGATCATTAATAATCCGCGTGACATTCAAAATCGATCCTAATTTATTTATATTAAATAAAGCCCGAGCGGAGCGGGGTTTAAAAATGAATTAACCAAAATATCCGGGAACCAGTAAATTCCAATTAATTGGCCCGGGTAATAATTCGGGCAATAATAGTCTCCCGGCCCTTAATAAAAAGTTACGGCCGCGAAATATCCCTATTTACGGGCCCCCTTTCATTTTTTTAATATACTAAAAATTCTGAAAGGAAAACTCGGAAGGTTTAATTAAATCTACATTATCTAATAAAAATTTTCATTTTAACTTTTCTACTTTCTCCACTCGCCGCGTCGCTTTTAATTATGGCCCTACATTTAAAATTAGGCGGCCCTTTTTTATGGGCCACGTTTTCGCTATCTTTAATGGAGTAATTTTGTCATTGCTAAAATATAAATTTATTTTTTTCCGCCTGTTTAAATCTTAGCAGTACGATTCAAGTACGAATTTGTAGTAAAGCAAGAACCACGAGAGCTGTCCTATTACTTAGTTGTTATGGATTATATACTTCAAATTTCCACAAACATACGTCTTCCACCTGTTTGGTATGTTCGACAGACAAAATAAAGGTCAGCTTCGAGGACTTCGGCGCCCTCTGGAAGTACGTAACCGATTGGCAGAACTGTTTCCGTTCGATAGAGACAATTCTGGCAACATCGACAAACCAGAACTGAAAAACGCTCTCATGACCTTCGGCTACAGATTATCGGACGGACTATTAGATACGTTGATGAGGAAATTCGACAGGCATGCCCACGGAACCATCGTGTTTGATGACTTCATACAATGTTGCATCGTTTTATATACATTAACAGCATCATTCAGACAACACGATACCGATCAAGACGGAGTCATCACCATCCACTATGAAGAATTCCTCTCCATGGTCTTCAATCTAAAAGTCTAAACAGAAATATCAAGCACTTGCTCTAAAGTTGTTAAACAAAACAATGATTTCGATCCATCTTCAATGTGTCAAAGCATTTTCGTTTTGTTGGTGGCTTTGAAATATGATTAACTGCAAAATGTATTAAAGATATGTTAACTGTAGCTTGAACTGTTCTTGTAATGGGCAGTAATTTGTTTGTTATTATAAAGTTTATTTTACGTGATGTACAATTTTGTATTTACATCTTGCAGTACTACGAGTTTGTAGTAAAGCCGTAACCACGAAAGGTGTCCTACGATGCAATTGTTATGGAAAGTATGGTTCAAATTTTCACAAACCTACGTCGATATGTGCTATTGCGTTTTGTAGCTCTGCTGTTTAGTCGACCCGATTGGAAGGATTGGATGAGCAGATAAGCAGGAGAGTAAATAGGATGAGAAGGAGGGAAGGTTTGTGTGAAAGTGCCGATAGATAGAGGTGTGAAAGTTGCTGTGGAAATTCGAGATAAGAAGGTGTAGCCAGCTGGAGGTGACCCAGAGACTAAACTTGCAGAATGGGCCTTTGCTGGTCGCTATTTATTTATTTATTTTGTCTGTCTGAAAATAAACTTAATGCCAAATAAATTTCTTTTCTTTTTTTTCGATCCGATATTTAGTGGCGCTAATATCTCTAACTGATATGTTCCGTTTACAAATTAGAAGGTGAAAGGCAAAGTGTGGTAAGTTAAGTAGGTATCATTTTAAGATACAAAGTGTTTTACAAAAAAAATCACTATATTTTTTTCTTACCAAATATACTTTAGGAGTCTGACATACGCAAACAAAGGCATTAATATCAATACGGCTACTAAAATATATAAAATGATTTGTCGCCCTCTATTGAAATACGGTGCTGTACTATTTGCTAATCCCATCCCTTCCAATTCCCTTCATCACTTAGAAATTGGTGAACGTGCCGCACTCAGAATCCTCACAAAACTACGACATCCCTTGAATCCTCTCCATAATCCATCCAATAATCTTCTGTACGAAACAACCAACGTAAACCCAATCTCTCTCAGAAAGATTTGCCAATAAAGAGCACAATATGAAAATTATTGATCAACTGTGTAACTCCCAAAATTTGCTTATCCCACCCAAATATAAGTCACCAAACCTTACCCTTTATCAATATTTGTCCTCCATAAAACTTCCAACCACCCCATAATCCTAAATCCTAACACAAAACCATCCATTAAGATATAAATAAAATACATAACTAACGCAGTTGGCAGAAAGACCGCTGGTCGATAGCCTTTTAGAATTTATATTGCTGTAAATAAAAATGTAAACATATAATGTAATACTAAATAATAAAGATAATTAGTAGTAGTATGCTTTAGTTTTAATAAAAGATTATTGTTGTATTTTCTCAGAATTTTAAATTGTTAGAATAATCGAAAAGGTGAGTTTTTTGAGTAGAATTTGTTTACACAAATTTTCCTATAAGCTAATTTCTCTTTCAGGTGGTTTGTGAAAGAAAACTTTCATTAATTTACAGATATATTTACTGATTAAAACCAGATTTTATTTAAACATCATCTACATCTCCGTTCACTATTTCACACTCTGTTAATGGTCCAAGTTCAAGATCTTCATTGACTTCAGTGGTCAGTGTGTTGAAAAAACAGTAGTGAATAGGTGGAATTTATGGAAGTAAGTCGCACATATCTTGTTTTTTCATTGCTACAACTAATCCGGGCTTTATGTAAAGCGAGTCATTATTTATAAATTACATACTTCAGTTCAGATGCCCGGTTCTTGCTTTCTTCGTTCAAATTGACTCTAGAGAATGGCATATTGGAAAGAGTATGGTTCACGTTTTAAACAGCGAATTCATTGCATTTTAAGCTATGAGACTTCTTGTTTATTTTAGTGATAGATTTTTCGAGGCTACAAGAATCTTCCAAGTCCTCTCAAATCATGTTTCTTCGTCAGGTAAAAAGATGTTTTCTTTCTTGACAGTGGCATGGTAGAATACCAATCTTCTGGCACAACAATGGTCTTTTTTCATTAGAGCCGAAGTCTGAATGAAAGTGAAGAGAATAATTGAAGAAATGGGAGGAATGTAAAGACTTTACGGAAAAGTGCAGGTTTATTTGAGGTATTAACGCCAAGGGATAGAAAAGGAAGTTTTGAACCACAATTAGTCAAAAAAAGGCAGACACACTAACATCCAGAGCTTGAAACGAAGATATTGAGCACGTTTGCCAATGATATGGGCTACAGAGATATAGCGTCGCATGTAGAAGGTATTTACAACCATAAAATATCAGCGGCAGAGATATCAAGTATTACCGACAAAATTCTACCAGTAATAATAATAATAATAATATCAATTTATTCCCAACAGACAATTACAGCCTAAAAATGGAATTTTCGTAGATATATTACAAAATAGTATATACACATATATAAGCAAAACATAAATTTCAAAACAAATTTAGCTTAATATACAATCAGTTTTAAAAATATAAAATAAAACACAATGCAAAAACTAAAAACAAAAAAGAGACATGAAAGCATAAAGCATAACATGAAAAAAAAAGAAAAAAATGACTAACAGAGAGCAATCAAGCAATCCAAGACCCTTGACTTGTACAAGGTAAAAGAAGAGAAAAAAAAATGGTGATGTGGCCATCATGTTACTTTCTCCGACTTGATGGTATCATTTAAATATACGTTTTCATGGTTTAATTTTAATTGAAATCATATTTTAAATGTACATCGAGTGTAATAAAACTGACGTTTAAAACGTCAAAATTATGAAACATGGAAAAATTATACTTCAAATTTAAAAACTCGGTTTACTCAAAAACTAACAAGATTTCGAAAAAAACTTATTCTTTAGAAGTTGTTCATTTTGGTATTCTCTACAATTATTATTCACACAAATTTGCTGTAACTATTATCGTTTCATAATTATAAACCAAAAATTGAGACAAAATTAACAAATTTTTTTCTCGAATAGCAATGATTTAATGAAGAAAATTTTCAAGCAAAAGATATTCATTTCTTTGTTGTCTTCAATTTTTGTTTAAATGTTTTTGTGATATTTTTCATATTTAAGAAAATATTGGCAAAAAACAAAAAACAGTTAAGGTAAACACCCACTTCCGGTGTACGAAATTTTATTAAAAGCTTTTCAGTTCTTCAGATTATCAAATAAGACGTATGTTGAAAGTTTCATATCAATTGCTGTATAAGTTTTTGATACAGCGCACACCAAAACGGATATTTCCGTAAAAAAAATTTTTGAAAAAAAATCACGATCACAATACTTTCTCGTACTTCGTAACGGAGAAAGTAAAAATCAATGAATAGCGCAGTCGTCCGCTAAAATCTATATATCTCACATCATTGATAAAATTATTTAAAAATAGTGGATCCTTGGGGAACACCACTGGTTGAGAAATAGGCCTTAGATTTAGATTTAAAGTCACTTATTTCAACATAGAGCGAGAGGATGGATAAGACTTCAATAATGCTGTTAGTTCCAAACTATGCATTTTTCTAGTCGAACGCCTTGCCGAAATCTGTGTATAGCAACATCAGTTTGAACACAGCGATCCAATACTTCCAAAACTCTATCTATAAATCCGACTATACTAGTTGTTATAGATCTGCCATAGATGAGTGTTGATTCTCTACAAATTGGTTTGTGAGATGTGAAGCTAAACCTTAAATAACATTAACTCAAAAAGTTTTGCAAAAGAACTTATTAGATTATGCAAGAGCTGATTTCTTCAGAACCGCAAGAACCAAGACAATGGCTCATACATAAATCCGAAATCAGCAGAAAGTTCATAACATCCAAGGTTATACATGTTCATATTTCTTTTATAGTATGGGACAGGTGTTGTAGTTTTGGGAAAAGGAAGAGCTTTTTGCCAAATAAAATCTAATGCGTAATTTTTCTGCGACAATACTCATTGACGTTCTGGCTTTCTCTGCTTTTCGAAAGTGAAGTTCATGTTCCAATTTACCTTCATCCTTCAGATTTCCCACTGCCATTTTATATTCATCTCTCTTGTTGCAGGTATCTGTATTCGGTGATTAAAAGTGAATGCTGTGCTCGTTATTAAAGGTTCGACGGTAAATATCTTGGACTACAGGAAAGATACCGTTGTTGATGCAGATCTCTTTGCATAGTTGATGCATAAGGCGCACATTATCATCAAAGGACAATTATGTTAAAGCTTAAAACTTATGCTATTCTTCTACATAATCACCGTTTCTGTTCAAACACTTTTTCAGACGATGCTCCAATTTTTCTATCCCCATGTTATACAATTCTGCTGCCAATCCTTTGAGAAATCGAGTAACCTCTTCCTCGACTTCATCATCGGTATTGAAGCGTAAACCACCGAAGTGTTCCTTTAATTTTGGGAATAATTAGTGTTGGGAGTCTCAGAAACAAGGAAAGCAAGTTCGTTAATGGCGATCCTCCGATCTTCATCTTTTTCGACAATTCCATCTGAAACTGAAGGCCTTCCGCTCCTGTCTTCATCGTGAATTTCCGTGCTGCCTTCACTGAATTATCTGCACCATTTCCGAACATGTTGAACAGATATGCAATTTTCCCCATAAACTTCGATTAACTGACGATGAATGTCAATAGGTGAAATCCGTTTTGCACTTAAAAAACGCATCACAGCGCGAATTTCGCATCTGGCGGTAACAGTGATAGGGGGCTCCATCTTTGAAGGCTGGTAGGCATTGAGCGATGTAGCGTGGCGAAAGAGGTGGGAATAGAGAGAGGGAGATTTGACAGTGTAAGACAGTGTTTTACATTTCTCCTAGCACGTCGCATTATTTCTTTTTACGAATCCCCATTTCTCAGGAAATCCCCATTTTTTAACGATTTTTGCCAATTTTGAATTTTGTCGATTATAGCGTCGTCTATCATGAATACAAAAAAAATTCAATAACAATAATAATAATAATAATATATTTATTGGTGTCAGTAACTATAGTTTTACACAAGTCGAGAAATTCAGATAAAACTTTCTTACTTTTTCCTGGAGTATTTAAATCCGTACAAAAAAAAATGGGTGTTCCTATTTAACTTTTCTATTTCTCACCCCCTACCCCCTAGGGGGTTGAGGGTAGTGGGTCGAGTTTCATATCATTAGATGTACCCCTCCGAGGCGAACAAATTTTAATTATAATTTTTTTTATTCGATGTGTAGTTTTCGAGATATTTATAAAAAAAGCATCGTGTTCAAATTGGATAGTTACCTACAATACAAGCAGTTGCACAATTAATTCCAAACCATGTTTGCGAAATGATTCCGAGCCCGGTTATATCGCAGTTCAACAATATTTATGCAACGAATCGACATTCGCGTCTCCTGTAACAATTACAATTAGCAATGATAATGAAATTTGAATAATTAATACGCACGAACACAATTTCAACCGAGCACCCATTCCGATTACATATGCATATATTGAGCCCTGTAAGGTCAACAATCAACAATCAACTTTTTCCACGGCAAATTTATCGGTGTACAATATTTGTTTGATTGCTCATTAACGATCAAGATAACACTGTTGATATTAAGGAATTACAAAAATTATTACGTTCATATTTTTGGTATAATATTAAATGCTATTAATATTTCATTTATTATATTATAGTTGCATAAAATATTCTATTGATTATTAATAATTTATAATTTACTTATGGATTTTAAGCGTATAATAATTAATTAACAACTTATATTAGGAGATGGATAACATTTATCAATCGATTTAAATCAAATTTTTACAAACATTTGAGAATTAGCTTTGAAGTGTGAAAAATGTTCACCTAAAATCATCATGTTTGTATATGTTTCTCTACAATTCTGATATATACGAGGGGCGTTCATATAGAAACGAGAATTTTGGGGTAGATGGCCTTCGGAATGGAAGCATCTGGCGCTGCTAGAAAGGAGGGGATTGTGTAGGGCCGATATAGTATAGTGTATCAAGGGCCGAAAATAGGCTTTAGCAACCCGCCGCATTTAGCAACACGAGCGAGCGAAGCCTTAAGTAAAAACAGTGTTTCGGGGAATTTTATATCGCGCGCCATTGAACTGTCACTGTCAAATTTTTGCATAGCCTACTCATATTCCGCGGAAGGATACGCTAAATCGTAGTTTCGGCCCGATTTTTATGGCCGAAATATATGGTTTCGGTAGAGGCAGGCGAAAAAATTAATTTTCAGAACAGGTAGGCAAAAAACAGTTAATTGTATCATTCATCAACTATTTAATTCCGTATAATTTCTGATTAAAGATTGTTGAAATGAGACATTTTTTTTTAATATTAAAAATGTTTCACCACATAATAAACGAGAACCAAATTCAACAAATATTTTGTCATTAATTAACTAATTTTTCAGTATTTTTCAGAAAAAAAAAATTAAGTGCATTGATAATATTCAGTATAATCCAACAATTTTCACATCCTCAATGTTTTTCTAGAAAAATCCAATAATATTTAACTATCTATTCTCCGGTGACACTTACGATCCATCTTTTACATCGATTTCGCCGGCGCTCAGTCAAGTAATGCAGTTTCAATGTTGTAAAATGATAATGCGAGAATGGATTTGACATAAATTAAACTTTATTTATTTTTGTGATTTTAGTGAGCGGCCCCTTTTCAATACTAATACCGTTTGAGATGACGATCAATCATCCCTTTGCCGGCGGAAATTATTGAAAAATAAAAATAAAAATCAAAGTGTTACCTTCGGCGGCGTTCCACTCATCCATTATAAATTCATTCGCTGCAGTCGATTACAATTAGCCCGATAATTTTAATAAATCACTCCAATTATTTCCGCATAAAATACACCCTGACAATTGACAGTGTAATTATTTATAAATCACGATATAATGCATTTTGCACATTTTAATTAGAGGCGTCAATTAAATATTTGAGCGCAATTGGGATATAAAAACCCGGTTCTCGTTTGGGACTCAAATTAGATCGTAAATAAGTTAGTGTCGTTCTATTGCGGTTTTGTGTAATCATTTTCATTAATTGATCGCAATTTGACTCTTCTTTTTGAACTGCATTTTAAAAAAGACGTAATTATTTATTTATTTATTTTATCCTATAATGTTAACATGCTAATAACTCCTTAGCAACGGGTCACGTTAAGGTGCCTTAAATTCTTAACAACACTAGTGTTGTTATATGTATCTTAACGCAACTCGTTGCTATGGTGATATTGGCAAACAAACATGATTTCGCTCTTTGACGTTTACATTAAATATTTTTTTAAATTAAAAAAATAGAAATAGGATAAAATAAACCGTGTTACGACACACGTAATGTTATTTGCTTTTACATTACTCGAGAATTTAAAAGAACTCGCTCCTACGTCGCTCGTGCTTTCAAACTTTTCTCTCGTAATGTAAAAACCTTTATAACGTTACTTGTATCGTAAATTACTATTAACGGTCATTTCAAACAGTAAAAAATATAAATCATTAAGGTATTAATATATGATAGAGTTACAAGGAATTATTGTTACTCGTGGATTTTACAATTATTAATTTAAGCCAGGTTTTTCGTAAGCCATTTCTTCTCCTAGATATATAATCTATTCTTTCAAACAGTTTTACGATTTTTTGACAATTTGTGTTTGCAAATATACTTCCAGAAAAGCACTGAAATATAAAACTAAAACATATTAGTGCTTTTTTGGACTGATGTTTTTTATGCCACCCATAAATCATTGATCTATTTGATGTATAAAACATATATTTCTAAAACCTTTTCACGGTTTTTTGACAATTTCTGTTGTTAACAATACTTCCAGGAAGGCACTGCATTAATAAAATCAATTTTTTTTTAGTGCGATCCTGCACTTATGAATTTTTAAGTGCAAGTCATGGATTAATGAGCTGCTCGATGTTAAAAAAAATAGTTGCTAAAATTTTTGCGGTTTTTGACAGTTTGTTATTGTTAAATATACTTCCAAAAAGGCACTGCATAAATACAATTTAAAAAACTTAGCGCCCTTTTTGACTTATGATGCTTTTAATGTCAGCCACAGATCATTGATCTATTCGATATAAAAATATATATATATTTCCAAACATTTTTACGATTTTCTGACGATTTGTGTTTGTTAAATATACTTCCAGAAAGATATTACATTAATAAAATTAAAACATTTTAGTGCCTTCTTGCACTTATGATTTTTTTTTAATTATGATAATGAGTGCCACAGATCATTAATCTATTCGATAAACAAAAAAATATATTTCCAAACATTTCCACGGTTTTCTGACGATTTTTGTTTGTCAAATATACTTCCAGAAAAACATTACATTAATAAAATTAAAACATTTTAGTGCCCTCTTGCACTTATGATTTTTTTTTTAACGTATGATGTTTTTAATGCCAACTACATATCATTGATCTATTCGATAACCCAAAAAAAATATGTTTCCAAACATTTTCAAGGTTTTCTGACGATTTGTGTTTGTTAAATATACTTCCTGAAAGGTACTGCATTAACAAAATTAAAAATTTTCAGTGCCATCTTGCACTTATGATTTTTTTAGGTGCAAGATATACGGATAATTGAGCTGCTCGCTATTAAAAAAATAGTTGCTAAAATTTTTGCGGTTTTTGACAGTTTGTAATTGTTAACTATGCTTTCAGAAAGGCAAAACATAAATCAAATTAAACATGTTTAGTACCATTTTGGGCTTATCACGATTTTTTGACAATTTGCATTTGTTAACTGTGCTTCCAGAAAGGCACAAAATAAATCAAATTATACATGTTCAGCGCCGTTTTGGTCTTATGTGCCAGCGATAGATCTCTATTCGAAACAGAACCACCCTCGGTATTTTGTTTTTCTTTTATAATAAATAGTTTTATAAATGGACCACAAAATAAAATGTAATTGAAAAAGAAACAACAAAAAATGGACCTTTATTTTAATAAAATGAATACATTAAAATATACTTCGTAATTATACCTTTATTAAGAACAAATATTTATACAGAGAAATATTAATATTTACAAACGAATCAACATTCAAATTCATGAATATTCCATTATATTTTAGCAATTATTTGTTGTTGCACAATTAAATTTTCACTTTGTAATTCTTCAGGCATCGCAATTGCTTGACGTACATTCCGATGTAATATTAATTAGGGCTTTTTTCGTACCTCGATACGAATTTTAATATTAATTTGGGGCGTCTCTCCCTAATTACCGAAGAATATTAATTTTCGCCTTTATTAATTTATATTATTTCGAGCCTCTCGCGAAATTTATTTTAATACGCGTGGAAATGAAACGAACGGGGCAATTGTAATATCTTAATAAACAGGGGTGATATTATTTTTAAATTGAAAAGGGGGAATTACCGCTGTCGGAATTATAAATTACGTGTTTAATTACTTAACGTGTTTTCTTTAAATATTTAATTGTGGCTGTTATTTTGGTACGTTTTGTAAATAAATATTTGAAAATAAAAGATATGAAATTGATAAATTTCGATGGTCTTTTAAATTCCATATACATCTTGTTAATAATAGCTATTTATGTGACAAGTACATAATTTAGGACTTTATGAAAGAGCTTTAAGATAAGGCTTTTTGTCCTGATTAAAAGCTGTTGGAATTATAATTTACGTCTGTAATTACTTAACGTGTTTTTTTTCTAATATTGAGTTTAATTTAATTTAATACAGGAATTTTCCTTTATGATACAAAAAATATCTCTAAAAATATTACAAATCTGAGAAAATTGTAATTATTCAAAATTATATAAACAAAACTTAAAATTGAAACAAGTATTTGGTACATTTTGTAAATAAGTACTTGAAAATAAGAGATATGAAATTGAAAAATTTCTTTGTTCTTTTAATTTCCATGAGTGTCTTGTTAATAATAGCTATTTATGTAACAAGTACATAATTTACGACTTTATGGATGAGCCTTAAAGTAAAGTTTTTTTCCAGATTAAAAACTGTCGGAATTATAATTTACGTCTTTAATTACTTAACGTGTTTTTCTTTAAAAAATTAATTGTAGCTGTTATTTTGATAAATTTTGTAAATAAGTACTTGAAAATATAAGAAACATTTTTTAAGTAAATGTTCTTTTAAATTCCTTATATGTCTTGTTAATAATAGCTATTTATGTGACAAGTACATAATATAGGACTTTATGGGTGAGCCTTAAAGTAAAGTTTTTTGTTCTGATTAAAATCTGTCATTTCTGGCGCTGATATAAGAGTCAGTTTTACTTTATCATTATGTACTGGTACGAAATGTACGCAATTTTGGCATTAAAATCAGCCGCCAAAGTTACCATTTTCGTAAAGTCGAACATAAAGAGGTTTATCCAATCTAAAAAAAAATAGTCAAAGCAGGTCATGTGCAAAAAGCCTTCTCTTGGTTCATTTCCAGTTTACCTCTTGATTTTATTAGTGTCAATAATTATTATTCAATTACTAAGGAGGTTGAATTAAACACTTTGCTGGTATCATGAATTTGTCACTTTATTGTGACTATACTCGGCGCACCGAATCGGTGGTATTATGGGTTTGCGTGATTTTCCGGTGATGTTCGCTGATTGGTCAGCGCAAACGTATGTGAAGCGTATGTCACGCAGCCGAAATTTTTAATCACGCCCGTTGTATGCCATGTGTTTTCGTTTTTCTGTCTTATTTAAATGTAGTGATTACGTTCTATCCTTAAATCAGCCTTTTTCAATTACAATTAATTAGGAAGTGGTAAATAGATTTTGTGGGTTAAAGTAGAAAGATTTATATTTTCGGCACAGAACTAAAATGTGGCAAGGCTGTGTGAATCAGGCTTTTCATAACATCCTGACGAACTATCACGAGGACGCGGGGTGAATGCAACGTGATCATACCACCTATTCGGTGCGCGGAGTATAGTTTCGTCCTATTCGCAAAGTAATGGCTTCAAGAATCAATCAAATTATTTTCAAATTTAGGAAGTAAGAAAAGACATTAGGCTTTTTGTTCATGACCTGCTTTGACTGATTTGTTTCCATTTCACTGTAGTTTAAACGCAATAAATAAATTACGTATTACACGTTCTAGAGTTTTAACTACTGCAGTTTATTATCCGGTTTGACCGGTAAGACATAATTTGTAAGTTAAAATTTTACGGTCTTGGCTAAGAGATTCATTGAAATTGCCCCATTACGTGCGTGCGCTCGAATTACACGCGCTCCCTTCGCAACATAAAGATTGGGAATGAGCACTAAGTGTTCTGTCGAGACAGTTTTACTCGCTTCTAATAGAGTGAAATGTTTTATTTGAGAAGTCGGGATTTTATTCAACACTTACACCTTTCTTTGTAATTTAAAGCAACGATGCGACGGTACTTTTTCTTGGTAACCAGAAGAAAAATTATAAACACAAGTCATTCTAAACAGTTTCTAAAGTTTCGACTGCGCAGTAACCAACTCAGAGGGTACATAATTGTCATGTAATTCTTCCATAGGTAAAAAAAAATATTTTAATTCCGCACAGATTTATGTAAATATTAATTAATAAATTCTTTAGAACGGACTAACATGTATTTGATAGATAATACGTTACTACATAAGAGGATGGCTGGAAATGGGTAGAGCAAGCTCTTTCTCTAAATTGAGGTGTAGAATACAACTGTCTGAATCTGAATCTGAATCAGAATCTGAATCTGAATTGATTGAATCTGAATCTGAATCAGAATTGATTGAATCTGAATCTGAATCAGAATCTGAATCTGAATTGATTGAATCTGAATCTGAATTGATTGAATCAGAATCAGAATCTGAATCTGAATTGATTGAATCTGAATCAGAATCTGAATCTGAATTAGAATCTGAATCTGAATTGATTGAATCTGAATCTGAATTGATTGAATCTAAATCTGAATCTTGTCAAAGGAGGATCGCAGCGCGGGGTGAAAACCGCCCTCGTTGACCTCCTAGCTACGTCGGTGTAGCTATGAAGAACAGCACAAGAAACACAAGGATGGGGTGGAGGCAGAAATAGTCTGATTGGCGCGATAGCGATCGCTATTATTTACACACGGAGTTACAGAAAAAAATGATCGAAGTTCAAAAATATGAAAATATGAACACGGTCAATAAAGTCAATAAAAATAAAGTCACGAAAAATAAACAGTCACAAAAACAATAGTCACCAACACTCAATGTTCACGAAGCACTGGAATGTCCGAAGAATACGAAGGCGGCGGCGGCGAAGAAGGCGGCGGCAGCGGCGAAGAAGGCAGCGGCGGCGTCGTGGCGTCGTAGATGTTCGGACGATGGTGTTGGCTGACTGATTGTTGAATTTCAACTCCAGATTGATGCACCAGATCACCAGGTATAGTACAATCGCACAGAGGTGACAGTGATTCATCGCTCCATGTTGCCTGAATTAAGTTTCTAGTAAACGTAAGTCCATAAAATAATTCGATTCAGTCTAGGCGGGAAATTTAAAAATTCTCGAGCGTGCAAATATTTTTCCGGCGAAACTTTGCGAGTGTAATTTTCGGCAATCGGTAAAGACAACTGGAAATTGGTCATTAAATTTAACCTTTTAATTAATGAAATGGATATAATCAATTCTGCTCTTAACTAAATCGAAATCGGAGACGGTCAAAACCAGATACAAGCACGTGAATTTTGAGGTTAGAATAGATAGAATGACAAAAGACATATGTTGCACTTAGCCCTTGACTTTACATATCGACATACGTTTCGTATTTCATTTCGTTTTGCTTAAGCATGCGAACGAGTACTGATATTTATCCAGACGCGATTATTAGATCGAAAAAGCATGAGTCACTGTCACCTCTGCGCGATTGTACTATAGTTGGCCGTGTCTTCACATACCAGGTGGTCGTGCGCCTCGAGGAAGACGCGTGAGTCGTCGTACTTTCTCAGCATGCCAAAGTGTTTTAAATCTTTCCCATTGTCCTTTATGAACTTCTTCATCCGGGCCTCGCGTTCCTCCTCCGTGAGGTTCTCTTCCTTTGGCCTCTGTGGTTTTTTGTTGATCACCGTCTTTGGGTTTACTAATTGTGTCCACATTCCATGGCATTACCTTTTCCTCTTTCTTCAGTTCGTCCTCCTTCTCCTTGATATCCGCCTCTTCCTTTTCCAAGCAGGCCAGGGTCTGCTTTAGATAGTCCAGGTCGGGCCCAGCCTCCTCGATATTTTTTTCGTCTCGCTCAATTTCTTGCTAAGGTCAGACTTTACTTTCTCATGCTCACTTATCTCCTTCTGGTGCTGCTCCATGCGCTCGACGCGTGCCTACGCCCTAGTGGGTGGTGGTGGTGGTAGGGTGCGACGGGAGCGTCGAGGTCGGCGCACGTGTTCTAACCGGCAAATTGCTCTTCCAAGAACAATTTAGGTTCGAACCGATTTTGTCACGTAGGCATCGGGAGGCGGACCGACAGCCCATTTTGTTGGCACTGGCAGCTGCACATTTTTACTAATTGTTCTGCGAAAACGGTCTTAACGATGCCCTCGGTAAATCGGCGCACAGCGGGTAGAGGCTCATCTTCATTGTGTAGTTACTGGCAGCTGTACTTCTTCAAAAATTATCTCGTTTGGAAATTTCAATAATGCGGAATTTATGTTAATATTGAAAGGGAGCAATGGTTAGCTCATAAAATGCAAATTAAGATAATTACGCATTTGTTAAGACGCGTAGATAAACTAAGCGCCGATAACAATCTGAATCTGAATTGATTGAATCTGAATCTGAATCTGAATCTGAATCTGACCTTCTTATGAAAAAATAGTCGAAAGTACTTGGATATGAGATTATTCTCAAATTGTAGTTAATTTTTAAATATACAAGTATTATCTCGAAATCCCACAAGCAAAGGTTTTGGCGAAAAAATCGGTCATGCATTTATTTTACGCTACAATTTCTCTTTGTTAACTGCAATAATCAATTGCTGGAATCAACGTGGTGAATTCAAAATGGCGTAATTAAGGAAATGAATTGGAGCGATGTATAATTGCAACTTGCTTAATTTTCTTAGTATGATTAAACGCCTGCACAGTGTTAGTAAACGCCAGGCGTTAATGCTGCACTTTCTACTAATAAGGCGTGCATGTCTGAATAATTCCTCGATTTATCCCTGCGTGTCTCTGCTATTAAACATGAAACAGAAAATATGAGATATTTACAATACTCGACGTCTGCAAGTTATATTTTTATTCTAAATATTACGAGGATGCAAAAATATGTGGTTTTTAATCAACAAATGTCAAAGGCTAATTATAATACTTTATCACGATAAAGGAAAATAATTAGCTATATCATGATAAAGGATAATAATTAGCCATTGCCATTTGTTGATTAAAAATCAGATATTTTTGCATCCTCGTAATATTTCGAATTAAAAATTTAACTTTCTATCACCATCACGATATCCCCCCCGAAAACTTCCTCTCTTAATTTCCAAGTAATGTCTTCATCCCCCATTTGATATTAGAAATTGGTCACGCATGTGATCTAGATCATACAGGTATATGTCTAATAAAAAACTTTTTTCTATATCCGTTATAAAATATACAGTTTTTTTCATTAATTTGGGTTCATCAAATATGTGATTCCTGAACCCTACAAACAGCGTGAAAAAAAGTGCCATTACAGTATATTTTTTCACTCTTTTGCGTGAAAAAAAGTGCCGTAGCGGTTCATTTTTTCACGCTACTATAAAATTGTTTCCACAATGTGTGTCATGAACGCTTCGCAACACGCCGCGAGTTCCGCCAATAAATGTCAAACATTCGTTTCGGATCAAGAATACTTGATGATTATTATTTTCTTCATTTAAAAAAAAGTATTATTACTTATAAAAATTAATTAAGGTTTTATCGAATTTAATTAAAGTTTGTATGAAACTCGAGAGTAAAGCAACTTTTTTTCAGTTGTAGTTCCTACACGAGTTCCTACTCGTGAAAAAAAGTACTACTTTACTCACTTGTTGCATGAATAACTAATTATATATTATTACAATCGTAATTAGTAATATATTCTTGTGTCTATAATAATATTAACGATTCTTGTTATCCGATCGGACAAAATATACACTCCCAAATTAATAATTGAAATAATAATGCATAAATTCGATATATTATTATACGTTGCGCTTTGAAATCGGTCCTCATTGAAGTTTGTAATACAGATTGAAATTTATAGTAAATCTATTATAACATCATACAGTCTAATACAATAATGATGAGGCAATATCGATTTTACCACTTTCACGCCGGACCCGACCCGATCGGATACTAAAACTCGTTTACAGTTACTGAAAATTCCACAGAATTAATTATTCCCGGATTATTTTGAGCTCACCAACTTATTATATAAAACCTCATCAACCCTGTTATATACAACATATGTATATCACTGTTGCACACTCGCAGACATTACAAAATTATAAATATTATCGGTTTGATTAGTTAATGTATAAATAATTAATCGATAAACCTTTACATTAGCAATACCATTCCTTTAAATTAACATAAATGATTATGTTTATGGATGATTAAAATTATAATTTAATTTAGGGAGGGTTTTAATACAAATAACATTTATGTTGGGCGATGGGTTCAATGGATGCGTTAATGTTTTTATAGGGATTGGATAACATAGATTGAGCTGGGAGTAAATTGCCCTAGAAATCAATAATATACGCACATTCATATAAGTATTATTATGTAAAGTAGAGTACGAGAAACGTGAAATAAATCTGGAGAAAATTTTCTTTGTCCTTTTGCCATTAATCGAAACGAAACTTTCATTTAAAATTGTTTGAAATACATTTTTAGACTAGGTAGTATACAGGGTGTCTCAGATCAAATTGCCACCCCAAATATCTCAAAAAATGTTTCAGATAAAAGTTGTAGGGTTCAGAGAGGGACATATGCTGGTAATCTTGAAAATGACCTTGGCATTAACTTTCAAGGTCAAACGGAGGTAAACTTTGATTTTTCAAATAGAAACTCCTATTTTTTATTGCGGGATCGCATTCTACGGGAAAAAATACAAACTTTTTGTAGGAAACTTTTTTTTTAATGCTTTTTTAAAGAGTTTTCTCACAAATTTTGTCCATCATGTTGTTTGAAATCTCAGATGAATCCAGGCTGTGATTCATGCATTACCCTCGGTATTAGCGTCATCTGCTTTGGACCACGTGGAGGTTGCCGATGGGATTTTGCACATCATTGGGCCGATTTTCAGTGGCCGAAGGTTCGATCTAGTTCTTAGATCAAATGCTCGTTCAAGTGTCCATCGTCGTCAATGCACTTCTGCACCCGCTTGCGAAAGTTTACTTGAACATTTCGAAGGGTTGGGATTAGGGATGGACGATATTTCAACGTATTTCACTAGTATTAAAAAATCAAAGGTCGTTACTGTTACTAATAGGCGAATTTCACTGCTACTCAAAATCACCGCTACTTAAAATCACTGCTACTTTAAATCACAGCTACTTTAAATCACTGATATTTAAACTGTGATTGCTCCTTAAAATCACAACTGTTACCTAAAAATGTAATTGTAAGAAGACAATAGAGAAAAGCATTTCTACATCTTATTTTATATTCAATACTGTTTTCTCCCATTTACTCTTATGCTCATGTTCAAATTACGATTTTCATCAACTGAAAAACAAATTTATAAAAAAAATTTCAACAAAAGTAAACCCAAAATGGCTCAAAATTCATTTTAATTTAAGATTCAGTGCGAATATCTAAACATATATTTTGAAATTATACCAGGAAACCAATTTTTAAATTGCAAACTTCATTAACAGAAAATTAAAAATAAAAACAATTCAACAAACTGCGGAAATCTCCAAATGCTCCTCCTTGTTCAGGTGATCAAAACAATTAAAACAAAAATCTTCAAAAATCCATATCTCTATTGAAAATTGTTGAATTTACAAAAACCAAATTGATTCTGAATAAGTGATGCTTTGTGTTCAGGTGCTCAGAAAATTAAAACAAAAATTTTCAAAAATCCATATCTCTATTGAAAATTATTGAATTAACAAAAAACAAATTGATTTTGAATAAGCGATACTTCGGCCATTGAGGATGATTTTTTATGGAATTTTTCCTGCGTTTTTTATATTTTTTTCTGCGATGTTTTTGTTCAGGTGCTCAGAAAATTAAAACAAAATTTTTCAAAAATCCATATCTCTATTGAAAATTATTGAATTAACAAAAACCAAATTGATTTTGAATAAGCGATACTTCGGGCATTGAGGATGATTTTTTATGAAATGTTTCCTGCGTTTTTTATATTTTTTTCTGCGATATTTTTGTTCAGGTGCTCAGAAAATTAAAACAAAATTTTTCAAAAATCCATATCTCTATTAAAAATTGTTGAATTAACAAAAACCAAATTGATTTTGAATAAGCGATACTTCGGCCATTGGGGATGATTTTTTTATGGAATTTTTCCTGCGTTTTTTATATATTTTCTGCCATGTTTTTGTTCAGGTGCTCAGAAAATTAAAACAAAATTTTTAAAAAATCCATATCTCTATTAAAAATTGTTGAATTTACAAAAACCAAATTGATTCTGAATAAATGATACTTCGACCATTGAGGATGATTTTTTATGGAATGTTTCTTGCGTTTTTTATATTTTTTCTGCGATGTTTGTTTTCATGTGCTCAAAAAATTAAAACAAAATTTTTCAAAAATCCATATCTCTATCGAAAATTATTAAATTAACAAAAACCAAATTGATTTTGAATAAGCGATACTTTGACCATTGAGGATGATTTTTTATGAAATTTTTCCTGCGTTTTTTATATATTTTCTGCGATGTTTTTGTTCAGGTGCTCAGAAAATTAAAACCAAATTTTTCAAAAATCCATATCTCTATTAAAAGTTGATGAATTTACAAAAACCTAATTGATTCGGAATAAGTGATACTTCGACCATAGAGGATGATTTTTTATGGAATGTTTCTTGCGTTCTTTATATTTTTTCTGCGATGTTTGTGTTCAGGTGCACAAAAAATTAAAACAAAAATTTTCAAAAATCCATATCTCCATCGAAAATTATTGAATTAACAAAAACCAAATTGATTTTAAATAAGCGATACTTCGGCCATTAAGGATGATTTTTTTATGGAATTTTTTATGCGTTTTTTATTTTTTTTCTGCGATGTTTGTGTTCAGGTGCTCAAAAAATTATAACAAAAAATTTCAAAAATCCGTATCTCTATTGAAAATTGTTGAATTTACAAAAACCAAATTGATTCTGAATAAGTGATACTTCGACCATTGAGGATGATTTGTTATGGAATGTTTCTTGCGTTTTTTATATTTTTTTCTACGATGTTTGTGTTCAGGTGCTCAAAAAATAAAACAAAAATTTTCAAAAATCCATATCTCTATTGAAAATTATTGAATTAACAAAAAACAAATTGATTTTGAATAAGTGATATTTCGATCATTGAGGATGATTTCTTATGGAATGTTTCTTGCGTTTTTTTATATTTTTTTCTGCGATGTTTGTGTTCAGGTGCTCAGAAAATTAAAACAAAAATCTTCAAAAATCCATATCTATATTGAAAATTGTTGAATTTACTAAAACCAAATTGATTCTGAATAAGTGATTTTTTATGGAATTTTGTCTGCTCGTTTTATATTTTTTTCTGCGATGTTTTTGTGATCATAGTCACAGTTTAAAATCACTTATATTAAAAAGTAGCAATCACAGGTAGCAACGTGATTCAAAAGTAGCAGTTTTGCCCATCTCTAGTTGGGATGGACATTGCTCGAAATACAGCACTAATGCTCTCCATCATGTTCTGCACTATCGTACTAATTAATTGAAAAGTTTAAATATTGATAAAACTTAATGGCATCGACGTCGCGCAAAACACCTTACAGCTCGTCGCGTTGCTCTGCTCCCACAGCTTTGATGTTAATGCCGAGGGTAATGCATGAATCACAGCCTGGATTCATCTGAGATTTCAAACAACATGATGGAAAAAACTCTTAAAAAAAGCGTTTAGAAAAAAACGTTTCCTACAAAAAGTTTATATTATTTTCCCGTAGGATACGATCCTGCAATAAAAAAATAGGGAGTTCCATTCGAAAAATCAAAGTTGACCTTCGTTTGACCTTGAAAATTACCGCCAAGGTAATTTTTAAGGTCACCAGCGTTTGTCCCCCTCCAAATCCTACAACTTTTATCTGAAATATTTTTTGCCATGTTGCTCAGCTTTTGGGATATTTGGGGTGGGAATTTAAAATGGGACTAGCTAGTCTAAGAATTTATTTCAAACAATTGTAAATGAAAGTCGTTTCGATTACTGGCAAAAGGGCAAAGAAAATTTTCTCCAGATTTATTTCACGTTTCTCGTACATCTCGACATCCCTACGTGTGTTTATGAAGAAATTATTTTGGAAAGGCCACGAAAATTTTCAAGAAATATAATTCATTTATTATGAATTTAGAAAGACTGAGAAGTCATTAAAGCAGCTTTTCAAAGTAATTAACAAATTCTGTTGGCAACTGCGGGGAATAGCTTTTAAGAGCTATTAAGTAGAAGAACATTTCAAAATATAAGCTCCGCCTATTACTGTAACCAAAATTATATTTTCGTATTTATGCATATTTGCATTTTTAATAACAGTTGAAAGAAAGCCAAGTAGAATCAAAAGTTTGTTTCATTGTACACATTTTATTTTATGTTTACTTACAAGGTAATAATATACGTAAAATTCTCATCAAGAGAAGCAAAAAAGTCCTAATTTTCCTTTACAAAAAAAATAGTACATGGCTGCAGGAATGTTCAACGAAGGATATTCTGCAGTTTTAAGTACCATGCAAAAAATTGGACAACCATGTAAGATGTTTGCAGATAACGGATTGAGAGAGAAAATCGTCGTACGTCTTTCTCCAGCAAGGAAAATGAGTTTTTTGAGGAAGTTGAAGGTTTACTTTATGACGCAAGAATAGCTGATTAGCGTATTATCACCGTAAGTCAGGCATGTCAAACTCGTTTACCACCAAGGGCCATATCAAGTATTACACACAAGCCGCGGGCCGCATTACCAAAAAAAAAACTACAATTGAAACCAAACAAAAAATAATTATTTTTACCTTGTATATAATTTTTCTTTTTTAATATTTGGTACCAATCTTGCCGGGCCGCAGACAACATATAAGCGGGCCGCATGCGGCCCGCGGGCCTCGTGTTTGACATGCCTGCCGTAAGTAATCAAAAATTGACATTTTTTTTATCGAAAACTTTAAAGTGCGTTTTCTCGAGTTTTCGTTTTTATGACTTTTCTAAACAATCACGGACGTGATTGCAAGAAAACTAGACGACCAATCAAAACAAACCAAGGCTTAACAGCTTCAGTTTTGTATTCTCTTCTATTAAACTAAAAATATTCATGAAAAAAAACTGTTTTAGCAAGTTGAAATGATTTTTTCTTTTATACAAAAATCACATTTTTTTTTTCAAGCCTAAGACAAATTTTAAATTTCACAATTTTTTTGGGTTTTTCTTAGTTCATCCAGAAGAAAAATATACGAAAATTAAAATTTTCTTTGGTTTTTTTAGTTTCAGACAAAAATTACGAGCTTCATCATTCCTGCCGATTGGAGACTGCAATTGCAACAAAAAATCTGCTGCGTTTGAATATTTTTCGCTCAAAAAAATCCCTTTTTAATGTTTAAATATGCGATAAAATAATCTAAAAAGTACGCTAGACTTGCTTATTTTTTTCTGTCCTAAAAAAACCTCCAAAAACGCTTTTTTAGGCCTCCTAAAGCAGGATCCTGCCTTAAGGGCTACTAACTCCACACCTGATATTTAAAAAAATCATTTTTTTTTCTTTCCTAAATCATCAGAATGGAATACAAAAGTTTTTACAACGAAACGGCGTCACAGTGCTAGAGCTGATTATTGACTGAAACGTCTTGTTACATGGGTATTATAATATACAGGGCTTTTATTATAACTCTGAACATATGCTTGTTAATGCCTATGTTCAATCGTAAAATAATCCATGGATGAGTACTTCTTATTTTTTCAAGACGTTTTTCAGGATTTTTGATCAGGATTATTTTATAAAGACTTTTTTAATGCCTTATCAGTTCTTTTCTAAGGCTTTTTCATGACTTCTGTTAGGACTATTTTCTCGACTTTTTTGGGGTCTTTTTTAGGACCTTTGTGAGGACTTTGTTTCTGGACTATTTTACAGGTTTTTTGGGACTTTTTAAGACCTTTTTCGAACTTCTTCGGAACCTATTTTCAGTACCTTCCTACAGTCTTTTTTTAGGACCTTTTTTCAGACTCAGTTTTCGGGACTTTTTTCAGGTCTTTTCAAGAACCTGTTTTTCAAGACATTTCTTTGTCAGAGCACTTTCTTCTAGACTTTTTATCAGGACTTTTTTCAAGAATTTATTAGGATTTTTTTTGGTTTTTCAACTTTATTGCTGAAAATATTATTTGGACATTAGTACTAGAATGTCATAAAACTAACAAAGCAACGTTCCAAAAATTACCACACATTAAAGTAAGACCACGTTAAGTCGCCAAGATATAGAAGTATCTGCAAAGAAAACAGTTCCTATAGGGTTCTATATTTAATAATAGAGATTGTATCTCTTTTTTTTTAATTTGGATAGTAGATAATTTCTAGTATCGTGATGATGGTTAAGAGCCAAATTTTTTTTAAATATGTGCTGCACGCATTGAAGAGTATACTATGACTGCAGCTGGATCATAAAAATATGTCGGCCATCGTCGCTGCATTTGATCTCACCAAGTATACGAACAGTCATAACATCATCCGTGACTTCACAAAACTGAAGTAAACTATCCTAGCGGTGGTGTCTGGTGCTCCACCCATCAAGTTCTCATCGGCTTTCACTAAGCCTAATTGATTTTTGCATCGAGCTATGCGGCGCTTTAGACCTGCCACTGCGAATCGGCTCATTTAAGTGAACCGGGTCAATGAAAAGAGTCATTGCGCCCATGTCTAGAGTAAAATTAAAATAACTGCCCAAATTTGAATAAGCGACGTATTTTGATAACAGTTAGTCTGGAGTCTCGTACTGGACATCCCCGAAGAGAACGCGAAAACAAAAGCAGGTCGGCACACAAAAAGGGTTTTACTGTAATATCCAGGGACTAAAAATGGAAGCAAGCGCTAATCTAATAAATGGAACGGCGTTAAGGCTCACCTGTATTGAACTAATTAATATTTATATAGGTGCGAGCGTTTTTCATGTTTTAATTGCACAAAACACATTACCCTCCAGAGATCACAGGACTGGAAGTTATTCCATTCACGTGTCAATAGATACTAATAGATTGAGAATGCCGTCCTTTCTGGGGTCGGAACGGTTTATTCATAATTTTAAATCGACGACCTAAGAGGTGGGGCATTTGGTTGGAAATATTTTTTCGGTAATATCATTTCGGAATAAATGTATATATTACATGCGGTTTAGGAAACCCAACAACTCGAAAGTAATTCGTGTAGAGGTCCTGAAAGAGTAATACGCAGATCCGCGCCGGGCACACAGACCCGACCCCAGAAATTGACATATATTTAGATATATCTGAAATAAAAAGGGAACCCATTTCCATGAGAATAAAGCAAATAAACGCAACTAAGTCAGCGCTATTCAAGAAAACCCACAGACGAGGCATTTATTTATTCCCGTGTTAGGGTGTCTCACCACTTGTTCCCCTCGCTGGTACGAATTTTCTTCTTTATGTTGGTGAACGTCGTGTGGCCAGTCGGGGAAATTATACACCCCGGACCGGAATCATGTGCGAAAGGGCCCCGCCCCCTGGCCGACTGGCCCTGCGATAAAATAAAACATCTTAATTCAACCGCGAACTGCTGTTGGGGGGGTTGAGGGATTGCGGGGTTTCTGGGGGTCCCTGTGTGATAGATTGTTTTATTCCGTTCCTCCTAATATTTTTCCTTGCTCTACTCCACCTTAACACAGATTATATATCGATTTATCATTAGCGTGTCAAATTGTCTATTCTGCTGAATTCATAAGCAATCATTAATTAGTTGACGCATCAAACGCTGTAATTATGCAATTACTGCGAAGCATTGATTGACTTGCAGTGTTCTACTTGATACCGGCATGCTCAATATTAATGCATTATATTATCAAGTTGTACGATGGACGGCTTCAACTCGATTGAGAGTAAATAGTTTTGCTTGCAAATGTATGTTCTTCGTAGATGATTTCAAATGGACACATGATTACACTTATTTTTTTTTAAATATAGCATTTTGTCATGGTGGTGGTTGCGACCGTTACTACGTCGTAATTCATTATAGAATCACTGAATAAAACACTTACTATGCATTTTGTCTTTACATGAAAAAACTTGCGAAAACAAAGATATGAATGTCAGCGCCGCAGGGGTCACCAGTGACCCCTAACAAGATAAATGCCTCACACGTGATCACACACTTGATTCTATCTGCCGTAAATAATATTTCAACTATGTAAATTAGCGAGACATGCAGGTAATAAGGGCTGTAATATGTATTTTCGAGGACTGGAATTAAAGCTGGGAAATTCATCATAAACGGTAATGAAGAGATTTGCATTTTCCCAATAATGACCTCCCTTGTTACCTGACAGTATATACAGTTCACCAGAGAAACGGGAAAATTCGAAATAATTAGAAAAAATTAAGGACATTTACAAGACTTTAGTTCTTGCTGAGAATGTATTCTATAAGAGTAAATTTAATTAAGTTAAAGAGTAATTTCATTAGGCATCAGTTTTTAAAAATCATCTAGCTTAAGTGGTATCCATTTCGCTCAGTAAGTTGATTCTGAAGATTTTGCACGGTGCGACGCAATGTGTTCTCCAGATGTTGGCGATGTTTTCTTCAATCTGAGTCCTGATCTGGGCAAGGTTTGTTGGTTCAGTCTGGTAAACAACGCTCTTCAGATGTCACCATAAAAAGGATTTTGCACAGTTTGCACAATTTGCAATGTGTTCTCCGGGATGATGGTGATTTTCAATTTGAGTCCTGAGCTGGGCCAGCTTTTTTGGCCTAGACTGTCGGATAGTGCGTGAGGTGGCTCTATCTCTAAAACCGTGCTGAATGTCAAGATTTGGAAGAGAATGGAGCCTTGGAGCCAAAAATTTCTCTAGCATAGAGACGTCAGACTTACAGAAAAGACTTCTTCATCTTTATCAAATGACACGATACTGTACGCTATACAGTAACTTTAGCACTGTGTAACGGATAAAATACGGTACGATTTAAATAACATTGCACTAAATAAATAGTATACAATTACCGCATAAATTTCTAATTTTGGTATTTTCTAGCAATGCTGCATTTTCGTTTGCATAACATCAGTTATCGTCCTACGTTTCAAATTGTTTCCACACTAAATGTGGCCATATCTTTGTAATTTAGAGCGTTATTTTACCTACTTTTTTGTATTAATAGTATTTATAGGCATTTCTCAAAACCTTTGTAAGCTCTTCGGCATACCCGCTGGGATGCCGTGCTGAATTTGTGCCCCTCTCTAGCACCCCTGTGAAAAAACAAAGTTTTTTTAGGAAACCATGTCCAACTTTGACGATGTCGTATCATCCTAAATAGTTCGTTCAGTAGCCGCACCTGCGATGCACCTCCTTTTGCTCAAACATATTTCAAAATCCCTTTCTGTTCTATTTTATTTGATTTTTTAGTTGATATTATTGTGGGGCAGATTAACCCTTACCTAGAGAATGCTGCCTTTTTAACGTAAAACAAAATGTTCCTATAAGATTGATTCGCGACAATTATGTCCGGCGCGTCCACCATAAAGTATATTCATAATTGAACTCATTTTAGTTATCCGTAACGCGACGATTACAACTTTTAACATAATAATAATAATAATGTTTATTGTTGTTAGATACCTTAAAGGTTTACAAAAGTCGAGCACATTAGTGATAATAAAATAAAATCAAACACAATAAAATATAATAGCATGTGTACAGGCTAATAGCACACTTAAAACTAATTACACTCATAGTCAAATTAAAATCTACGGATAATACACTATCACAGTCAATTCATAAAAGAAATTCTAGGAGGTTACAGTCAAGAAATTCTTGCACTGTGTAGAACGCGCATTTTATTAAAATATCCTTAATTTTGGATTTAAAGGTTTCAACATTGCTATTTGTGATATTTATTGGCAGTTTGTTGTATAAAGTAGGTGCAAAATAATTAAACGCATTTTTGCTTTTTTCAAGATGTATGTGCATTCAATTCGCTATGCGTTGAATACAAGTGTATATGTGTTTTAGCATAGATAAATATGCCGGGTACTGTTAAAAATCTTAATTCAGTAAAATACTTTTTGCAATCAGCTTGATAGAAAATGCCTGCCATGATCCTTAAAACTTGACGTTGAATTTAAAATTTTGGGTGTTTGTCCCCAAACCAAAATTGTGTATTTGCATACTGACTGAAAAAGTGTAATGTAAATTGTTCTTAGTACAGTTAGCTCTAATTTTTGTTTTAAATTACGAAATAGGTATGCGACTTAAGATAACTTGCAGCATACGTTATTCAAGTGTTTTTCCCATGAAAGGATTTGATCAATGTTAACTCGCAATAGTTTTACACCCTCTTTATTCACAAAAAGCTCTTCCATTTGTTTATTACTAAAGATGATTTGTTCAGTTTTACTTTGATTTAAATGCAGTTTATTTGACGCAAACCATTCCTCAACCTTTGATTGCATGTCGCTTATCCTATTTAACAGTTCCTGGATGTTGTTATTACTTACAGACAAGAATGTATCATCCGCAAAATAAACTTTGACATCTTATCACAGAGGGGCAGGTCATTTATATAAACGATAAACCAAATTGGGCCCGGGACTGATCTTTGGGGTATTACATATTTGATAGGTGCCATTTTTGATACTTTGCCTCTGTACGATGTCGTCTGCTGTCTCTCTGTAAGATATGATTTAAGCAACATAACACTTTCGTGACCTATCCCGTATTGTTTTAATTTTGCTAATAAGATATCGTGCGACATACAATCAAATGCCTTAGTTAGATCACATACCAAGGTGCCAACCATTTCATGTTTCTCGAAAGCATTCACCACATTTTGAACTATTTGTGACAATGCCATGCTGGTGTTTCTCTTTTCTTTGAAACCGAATTGGGATTCCGTGAATAATTTATTCTTTTCAAAATTTACAACCAATTGGTTTTTCAAAAAAAATTCAAAACTTTTGCTTAAAATAGGGATCAATGAGATAGGTCTATAATTTGTCATTTCATCAGCTTCCCCTTTTTAAAAATTGGTATAACTTTTGAACGTTTACGGGATGTAGGATATATGCATTTTCCTATGCATTCATTAAATAATTTTGTTAATGGTATGATTATAATGTTTACAACTGACTTTATTAATACTACGCTGATCTCATAGATATCTCTACTGCTTTTATTTTGTTATGTTCGCTATTGTTTCCCGTTTGTATTCCGTTTTGTATTTTTTTTAATTTCCACATTTCGTGCTGTTGGATATTGGCTGCAAATATCTTTAAGAAAGTGCATTTTATTTCTCATTTCTTGTAATTTATCATCAAAATAAGGGACGCAGCTGGGGGCATTCTTTTTAATCATTTTGTACGGGAATGAGGTGTCAATACATTCTTGAAATTTCTTAATAAAAATTTCACATTTTTGACTAACATCTAAGGCTTCAGAGTCAATAAAATTCCAGTTACAATTATAGACACTCTCAAAGAATTACATTTTTCCCCTTTCCGTTATTGCTCGCACTCTTATATGTTGGTCATGGTTTACGTCCTTATTTATTGGAAACTTACAAGTAATCGCTTTATGATCCGATAATCAAGTTTCTTTTACATTAGTTACAAGATTTTTAATATTTTTTAGTATATTATATATACAGTTATTAAGTCGTGTTCTTTCACTAATCGTGACTTTCAGACCAAACGAATTTATCAGATCCGTAAAAGCTGTTTTACTTGGATTGTTCGAATTAAAGTGAATATTAAAATCACCTAGAATCACTATTTTGTACAAGTTAAAATTCAATTTTCCAAATAATTCTGAACAAATATTTAAAAACTCATCAAAATTATCATTTGATGAGCGATAAATAGTTATTACAATACATTCTACCGCCGCAATTTCGCAGTGGATTTCTTGTGACAAATTTACTAAGTCGAGCCTGTGTTTAACCCTCAGGTTATTCTCGATTAGGATAGCAGAGCCTCCGTTATTTTTGTATTGCCGACAGAACGCCGACATAGTTGTATAGTTTAATAATTTAAAATAATTAATTTCATGATTGCACATCCAGGTTTCACTTAAAAATACAATATCGTATTGTATATTATCGATATTATTCGTAATATACGATTCTAACTCCATTAATTTGTTGCGAATACATTGTATGTTTAAGTGGAATATGTTAATTTCACAAGTTTTATTAGAATTATACATTTTTAATCACTTTTTGTCTTTGTGAAAACTGGTGTTTGTGCTGGAACCGCTGCATGAATTTTTTGTACAGTAGCTCGTTGGATAATGGGTAGTACACGTGGTGTCACTTAGTATAGTGTTTTAAATTATAAAATGTAAATTTTCTCTTCGGTCAATTGTCTTCCAAAGCACTTATTAGAGTCTGAATCACTTTCGCTTGATTATTCTAGAAAAATCGCCGAAACGAGTACGACTGATCTTCAAGCTAATAATTGCCGGCAAAATCAATCACTCGTTAGATTATACTTGATTATTAACGTCGTTTCTAGTCAGTAATATACACTAGTGGAAAAAAATTAAACACTTGAAATTCGTGACCATTTTTAAACCGCTATTTTCAATCGATTTTGATGCAGCTTTAAGGGAGAAAAACTTTGAAGTGTCTTCTTTAAAGTCATGCATGCGAACTTAAGCGTAACCCCTTCCTCCCCTCTCTAGCACTCCTGTGAAAATTTTTTTTTTCAGGAAACCATGTCCAGCTTTGACGATGTCTATGGAGTTGGAAAATTTTTGTCGATTTGATCCACCATAAAGGCATTAAAATTTTATCAATTCCCTATGCAGGACTCGAAGAACGAAGTTCCTACGACGATTTGGAACCAAGTTATGGGTGTTTGAAAAAAATGCATTTTGAAGTTTTCGCACATATCTCAGCGACCTCTCAACCTAATTTGATGATTCTTTCGGGAAAAAATCTCATTTTGGCCCTACTTTAAGGGGGTACACTCAGATTGAAATGATCCTTTTTTGAACCCTTCAACCCCCTAACTAAAAATAAAACACGTTTTTGGGCAAAAAAAGTCAAACACAGAATATATAAAAGGGAACAACATTCTTGAAAATATACATGGACCTGTGAAATACTATGACAAATACCTATTGCAAAAACATTATCTACCGGGTGTGGCACTTAAGACGCCTCGGACCATAGCTCCTTTACGATAAAAGCTATCGAAAAAAATCTTAGAACAAAGTGGTGCATAGTTACCGTCGCTACGTTTCAAAAATATTTCTAATCATCAGTGGCGTGCCGTACTCCAGTGGCGTACCAAACCTATGTTTTTTTTAAATGGAATGCCCTATTTTTTATTGCAGATTTGGAAAGTGCTCGATGAGTACTTATTTTTTTATCTAACATGTTATACCCTTCATTTTTTTGTAGAGAAACTAATTGACGCCGGGGCCTAAATTTTCAATTGAGGTACAGGTTAAGACCTCGTATACCTTCACATAATTTTTTTTCGGGTAATTTATGAAAAAAAAATATTTTTTGATTGATCTTCGCATGTTGTCATTTTTTCCGAAAATTTCAAATGGCACCCCCCTAAAAAAATTACGGCGTTGTACAGCCAGAACTCTAAATTTTTCATTGGTGTAAAAAAAATTACACATTGCATAACAAAATTTCGGAGAAAAAAGGAATTTCATCGCAAATGTCGGGAAACGTTTTCCGTTCCCAAGTGTGCCATGAGAAAACAAAAGATTGGTAATTGTCAAAGTAAATTATTAGACGTCAGTAGCAGCCATAAGTCATTTTTGATAAACGTTCTAAAAATGTTCCGAACTCAAGAGGAAATGGTTGACATGATATTTATTCTTGGAGAATGTAACAAGAATTGTTTCTTGGCATCACGAGTGTACTCTGCGAGATATCTGCACAGGGCACATCCAAATGAACGTGCGTTTCAAAAAGTGTTGGAGAGATTTACTACTACGGGAAGTGTGAAACGGCCAAGGAGAGTTAGAAAGAAGGCAGTTATTACCGAAAATAATGAACTGCAGGTTCTGGAGGCAGTTATTGAAGATCCTCATACCAGTATCCGTGATATTAGTAGGAATCACGATATTTCAACGCGATCCGTACATCGTGTTCTTAAAAAGTACAAATTCCGTCCATTTAAGATTCAACTGCACCAAGAATTTCAACCTTAAGATTTTCATGCGAGGCAAGATTTCTGCATGTGGGCTATCAACAAAATTGAGCAGGAGGAATCATTTCTTATGCGCGTATTATTTTCTGATGAAGCAACGTTCCATAGAAATGGGCATGTCAATCGCCACAACTACCATTATTACGCCGATGAAAACCCACAAGCCATGCGAATGATAAACCACCAGCAAAGATGGTCGCTAAATGTTTGGGGAGGCATACTTGGAGAACACCTTTTGGGTCCTTATTTCACCGAGGGGCACCTGAACGGCAACAGTTATTTGAGGTTCCTTCGTGACGACTTGGATGATCTCTTGGAAAATGTCCCTCTAGCCGCTCTTTGACAGATAGTTTTCCAGCACGATGGAGCTCCTGCACATAATAGCTGTGTCGTTCGGGAATTTCTCGATGAAACGTTTCCGGACTCCTGGATTGGTCGTGGGGGTCCTGTGAGGTGGCCACCAAGATCACCAGATCTCACTCCCCTTGACTTCTTCCTTTGGGGTCATATCAAAGACGAGGTTTACAGGACGGTACCAACTACTGTCGAGGATATGAGGGAGAGAATCCGCGCGGCTTTCCGCGGTATATCACCAGAAGTCCTTAGGGCAGTGTCTAGAGCCTGTGAGTCGAAGTTGCGGTTATGCCTCCAGCAGGAAGGTCGTCATTTCGAACATTTAGTTTAAGTTGTTAAATTTTCTTTATCTGCATTTTTCATATCATGTTGAATAAATAGGTACATACAATTATGTTGACCGTATTTGTGTATTTGTTTTCTCATGGCACACTTGGGAACGAAAAACGTTTCCCGACATTTGCGATGAAATTCCTTTTTTCTCCGAAATTTTGTTATGCAATGTGTAATTTTTTTTACACCAATGAAAAATTTGGAGTTTTGGCTGTACAAGGCCGTAATTTTTTTAGGGGGGTACCATTTGAAATTTTCGGAAAAAATGACAACATGCGAAGATCAATCAAAAAAATTTTTTTTCCATAAATTACACCGAAAAAAAATTATGTGAAGGTATACGAGGTCTTAACCTGTACCTCAATTCAAAATTTAGGCGTCGGCGTCAATTAGTTTCTCTACAAAAAAATCTCAAAAATGGGGCGCAATTTTGAAAGAAGGGGTTATAACAGCGAAACCGCTAAAGTGAAGGGTATAACATGTTAGATAAAAAAATAAGTACTCGTCGAGCACTTTCCAAATCTGCAATAAAAAATAGGGCATTCCATTAAAAAAAAACATAAGTTTGGTACGCCACTGGAGTACGGCACGCCACTGATGATTAGAAATATTTTTGAAACATAGCGACGGTAACTATGCACCACTTTGTTCTTAGATTTTTGTCGATAGCTTTTATCGTAAAGGAGCTATGGTCCGAGGCGTCTTAAGTGCCACACCCGGTATAATTGCTTTACTTTTTCTGATAATTAACAAAAACCTATTTTTTTTTTATTATTGGATACATTTTTTTCTTTGCAAACATATTGTTCATATATTTCAGGGTAACATACATTTATGACGTAAGTATATTTAATTAGCAAATGACTAAAAGAAATGTTTTTTCAACAACATAATAGAGCGTCTCAGATTTTGCCGCCTCTGGAAATTTGCCGCTTTACGCACGCGCGTATCTTGCGTATTGTGTCATCCAGTGTTAAGGTAACCAATATCGTTGCTTAAAACTTACATTTTTCTGTTTCTTTCGAGCTAACATTTCCAAATTAGATATACCAGGAAATAGCGTATTAGTCTCCTTTTTATTTACGGCCCAGAACTACACCCTAGGAGGTTCAAAATGTTTTTCGCATCTTATTAAATAATATAAACATTGTTAAATCGCTTTTTATTGAGAAAGTTGTCCATTATTCGGCCGAATCATTTTCTCCACAGGTGACGTCCAATCAAATGATAGCAGTTTCATTGCCCAACAATTGACGTCCAATCAAATGATAGCGGTTTCATTGCTCAACAGTTTAGTTGTTACTATGGTTACGATTCGTTTTTATCAGCGAACTGCCGCAATTTCCAAATAGAAAAATGATTCGTTATAATTTATACAAACAGAAAAATCTATTAATTATTTAATATAATGCGAAAAAGTATAGTATTAAACTCGTGAACAAGTTGGTCATTGCCACTTGGATGAATTGCAACACTCGCCTACGGCTCGTGCTGCAAACTTCACCCTCGTGGCAATGCCTAACTTTCTCACTAGTTTAACCCATCTTTGGCCAAGCATTGAAATAATAATGATTTGATATTTTTGTTAAATGAAACAAGTTAGAAAGGTGTTCAATAAGAAATAAATAATAAAATTTTTATCAAAAAAAAATTGTTTATACTAAAATTTGAATGGTGCGTATACGCACCATTGGTGCATAGGGGTATAAAAATTAAATGTGATACTGGTTAAAACATTCTGAGTGCAGATGCATATTTCATTTTATACATCAGTAAATAGTATTAGATTTGCACACTTTACACATTAGCCACTTCTTGGCTTTATGTTATGTAAATACGAGGAAGAAACAATAAAAAAATAATTTTATCTAAAAATATTTTTCTGCGCTTCTGACGGTACTATCCCGATGCTATGGTTCGATCTTCTTTTGCCAAGATTCTAACAACAATATTCTATTTCATATCAAGTTTATTGCAGTAAATATTGTTTTATTTTTCGCAATGGATTCCTGCTTATGCATTATTTTAACAATGTATACTCTGTCATCCTCCGTAGACCAATATTTTTCTTCAATTCGTCACTGAATAGCTATCGTGGCGATAATTATCCGTAGCAAATTTGTTGAAATGCTCAACCATTAACAACAATAATTTCTGATCCAAGAATAAGAAGAACATTTCCCAAGGTGTTTTTCCAACAATGTTACATATCAGACGTCATTCACTTCGATGAGTTTAGCATAGCTGATATTTGGAAGTTGCTTTTTTCCCACACTGTATCACGAGTAATTGTTTCTTACGTTGCACGGAAACGATACAACTAATAAGGAATAATATTTACAATTATTGGTCTTTACATAATATTTATAACATACAAATATAACCCTTGTTGTAAACAATCATTATAAAGGATTAAAGGTCATTACTTCAATTTCATAAATTTTTAATCCTTTAAAATCAAATATAAATATTGTTAACAAGATAACATTGATTAAGGGTAAATATTTCGATTTTAGAAATCTATAATCCGTTAAAAGTGGATTTACGATAATTATTTTTTAGAAGCTGGTATACTCCCTTTTGGCCAATGGTGCGTGTACGCACCACTAAGGTTTAACTGTCATTATTTCAATTATGGAAATGTTTATTCCATTGAAAGAAAGTTTATGATAACCCTGGATATGTTAACAAGGCAATTGGCTATCAAAAACATCAAAAAATATTGTCTAGAAACAAAACATTTAATTTAAACAACCTCAATGAAGTTATATCTAAAATTGGACAACTTCATGCATTGTTTTCAAATGTAATTAAAAAGAAAACAATTATTTAAACTATCTCTAAATTAAGTTTAATATGTCTTTTTATGGAAATAATAACAATTGATACAATAAAATAATAAATAGTTGCATTTCTTTGTTTATTCTGAAATGGTGCGTACACGCACCGTTGGCCAAAGATGGGTTAATAATATACTATTGAAGAACGATAATCCCTTTCGCTCTAGTAATGGGGGTGCTAACTCATTAAATGAAAGAGTATTGCTTTTAAATTAGAATACTTGTCCCAAGAAGAATTAAATTAGTGTTTTTTGCTTTTTGATATTGATGTGAATTTCTGGAATCTCTTCTCCGAAATTTTAAATTCATCCTCCAATTCGGTGGTATCGGTTTTATCTGCGACTGTACTAATTTAGCTTGATGAATATATCTGGAGCGTACGTTTGAATTGTGTAGCAAGTCTTTGTTTGCTGTATTAATGTAATTCTCATTCGTAATCAATATTATTGTTATAAAATTCAATGTAATCATGACACAAAACGTAAAATATTTGCTAATAGATAATGTAAATTTAAATATTATTACAGTCGTGATTATAGTACTGCATCCTTCTTTATTGTGTGATTAAAGTTCATTACATTTTTTGTACAGTGTGATGTTACAATAACAATGTAGGTAACGCCCGCTTAAACGAGCAGGCAATCGGGTCTGTAATGTGTTAATCGTGATCTGGGTTAGTATGCTCATTATTATAAAGCTATAATGCAATGGCCAGATTCATTAAACGCCAATGACATTTCCATTAAATAGCTGATGGTGCCGGGCTAAGTGTAATGGAAGTTTCGCGTTTGTTTAGAAAAAAAGTGGGCGCGCGCGGCCCTCACTCCCCCCAATTAATACACCGAACCCTATTCCGGGCCCTATTTGCGTTACAGACGAGGATTTTTCATCCGTTATTAGGGCGAGCGCATTTGTATATGTATATATGTGGGCACAT
Organism: Ocypus olens; assembly: GCA_910593695.2. Classification (NCBI taxonomy): domain Eukaryota; kingdom Metazoa; phylum Arthropoda; class Insecta; order Coleoptera; family Staphylinidae; genus Ocypus; species Ocypus olens. The sequence goes on from OU343050.1 coordinate 8,930,503, forward strand.
GATAAGCAATCCAATCCGTAATAACTCAAACAACAAAGAACGCGAGGCGAGAATTATATCTGGATTTGCGGAATATATGTTCGTTGGATTACACACAATGCAAAGAAACCACAATACAAGGGCATTATATTAAGAATCTTGTTGTTTGAGGGATTTGTTCATCAACATGTGCTAAATCAAAATATTGATTTATGTTCGCTTAACATGCCATTGTACTGGAACGATAAATCCGACACTACAAAAACGGAATACCGGAACCGTTTAAATAAAGCACGGAATTTATCTAACATCCGCCATCTACACTAAATATTATTATTCGCCGCGTTTAAGTATTCCCTAATCCATTTATCAAACTCTAAAAATGTCGCAGAACTTCGTTCGACTGCGTGTTCGATAAACGCAACTACAATGTTGGAAACAGATTTGCCGAACTGATATCTTTGGATGTCGCACCGTTATTCCTTAATATCGCAATGAACGAATTTCTCGCTCCGAAAAGCTCACATAAAATTCCAATCGGGGAAACATATGCCGGGAAATAATGTGTTTCGCATTACGGATTTATTGTGGGTTGCAACGGGGATGAATTCGTGGAGCCTAAACGGGGAGGACGGAAATGTTCCATTGCCGTTTTACATATTATTGGTAAATGCTGTATTTCAATTTATATCGCTCCACTCTACATTAAGCTTTTCATATAACTTATTTCGGGAGTAGATTTTAAACAATAATACAATATTTTCATCCAACAAGGCTTAGGCCTAATAGATATTTTTTAAATTGTATTCTAAAAAAATGGTGATGTGGCCATCATGTTACTTTCTCCGATTTGGTGGTATCATTTATATTTACGCGTTCATTGTTTATTTTTAATTTAAATCATGTTTTAAATGTTCATACAGCGTTTTGTAGAATTGGATGAAACTGACGTTTAAAACGTCAAATTTAATTGACAAATTATACTTTAAATTCTAATAGTCAATTTACTCGAAAACTAAAGAGTTTCGAAAAATACTTATTCTTTATAAGTTGTTCATTTTGGCATTCTCCGTAATTATTATAAAATAAATTTACTGTAACTATTATCGTTTCATAATTATACACCAAAAATGACAACAACAAAATTAATAACTATTATTTTTCAAAAACCAGACATTTTACGAAAAATATTTTCAAACAAAAGATGTTAATTTCTTTGTTGTCTTCAAGTTTTGTTCAAGTGCTTTTATAGTATTTTTCATATTTAAAAAAATATCGGAGAAAAACAAAAAACGGTTAAGGTAAATACCCACTTCTGGTGTACGAAATTTTACCAAAAGCTTTTCAGTTCTTTGAGTAATCAAATAAGGCTCATGTTTAAAGTTTGATGTTAATTGATGTGGTAGTTTTTGCGCATTTTAATTTATATCGATCGTCTGCGACATAATCTAAAATTGTGGCACGTAAGGTTTGTTGTTACAAGTAATGTAAGTTCAGTTAAATAGTCAGTTTACTCAAAAACCAAAGATATTTCGAAAAAACTTATTCTATATAAGTTGTTCGAATTGGCATTCTTTACAATTATTAATGATGTTAATTTGTTGTAATTTTTATCGTTTCATAATTATAAACCAAAAATGAAAAAAAAATTAATACATTTTTTCTCCAATAAAAATAATTTTATGAAAAATATTTTCAAACAAAACATAATCATTTTTTCGTTGTCTTCAAAATTTATTTGAATGTTTTCGTAAAATTTTCCATATTTAAAAAAATATTGGAAAAAAACGAAAAACGGTTAAGGTAAACACCCACTTCCGGCGTACAGAATTTTACCAAAAGCTTTTCAGTTTTTCGAAATGTCAAATAAAGTTTATGTTCAAAGTTTCATGTTAATTGTTCTATTAGTTTTTGAGATACAGCGCGCACGGACACACACAGACACAAATTCTATTTTCCAGAAATTGTTGAAATGGCATCTAGGGACCCCAAAACGGACATTTCTGTAAAAAAAATTTTTGAAAATAAAATTACGATCACAATACTTTCTCGTACTTCGTAGCGGAGAAAGTAAAAACGGCATTGCTATATTTGGACGTAAACTGAAAATTTGGAAAATTCCCTACGTTAAATTTGTGATTCACGGTTTCATCTTAAATAAAAGCAAATCCAACTCAATGCATTAACTCGGCGTCAAAAAAAAGCGCCACTCGAAAAATTGCGAAAAAACTCGATTTTTCAAAACGTCGTAACTTGGTTCAATTTGGTCGAAAATGAATGAATCTTTCAGTTTGGGAAAGATTCAAGTTTTATCTTTAAGAATGTGTAGTTGATTTTGACCCCAAGTCCAACTCACCCCTCGTAACAACGCGATGGAAAAAAAATGTTTTTTATGTAAAAAATTGTCCAACTTTGACAAGCTGTAATGTGCGCAACAAAAATCGGCAGGAAATTTCACCACAATGGCAGAAAAATTTAATCAATTTCCTTCAAATGCCTTACAAATTAGAGTGGTTTCGATGATTTGGAGCAAAGTTATGAATTTTTGAAAAAAATGACATTTTTTACTTTTTTTGGCCATAACTTGAGTAATTTTCACCGAAATCGTTGAACTTTAGCAGTCTGAACAGTTTCAAATTTTCTCTTCAACGTCATGTGAAGTGTTTTGTTGCTAAAACGATTCCACCCCCTGCCACCCCTTAAAGAATTTTTTTTTAAGTTTAAATGTGCAAATTTGGTTTCTTATACCGTGTGCAAAAAAAAATCGAGCACTCAATCGGTCAGCATTTCAATGAAGTTCAATCATTTCCCTCCAATTTCCTCCAAAATTCAAGTCGATGCGATGATTTGGCGCGAAGTTACGCAGTTTTGAAAAAAAAAATTACATTTTGCGCCTTTTTGGCCATAACTAGGCAAATTTTGCACGAAACTCGATGGAATTTTGCGATCCAAGAAGTTTTAGACTTTCGTGACCCCCTGAAAACCCATAGAAAAAGTGTTGAATTGACAAAAAATGTTAAACTTTTACAACTTTTAATGTAATTTTTTTTTCAAAAATTCATAACTTTGCTTCAAATCTTTGAAACGACTCGAATTTTTAAGTCATTTGAAGGAAATTGATTAAACTTTTCTGCCATTGTGGTGAAATTTACCGGCGATTTTTTTTACGCATGGTACAGCTTGACAAAGTTGGACAATTTTTTACATAAAAAACATTTTTTTTTCATCGCGTTGTTACGGGGGGTGGGTTGGACTTGGGGTCAAAATCAACTACACATTCCTAAAGATAAAACTTGAATCTTTCCCAAACTGAAAGATTCATCGATTTTCGACCAAATTGAACCAAGTTACAACTGTTTGAAAAATCGAGTTTTTTCGAGTGGCGCTTTTTTTGACGCCGAGTGTATCTTCTAAAGAATAAACTCGCGGCACTGAGCGGTTGCTGCAATTAAAATATGAGATCAGGGCCTCGCAAAACTTCTGGCGGAACATTTTTACTAGACGTAGAGAATAGTTTATGTAATTTGTTCATGGTTTCACTACAGTACACAAATTACTATTATGTAATTTTTCACTGGTAGTGAGCCCAGGTACGAAAACTCAGTGCTTCAGTGTTATATGTGATTTTGTGGAGTTAACATCGCACTTGGTCTTATCTGAACGTTATCCGCCCGTTGACCTCTCTGGCGTAATACAGTTACGCGCCCGTTAACCCCTCTGGCGTGATACAGTTATCCGCCGGTTCCTCCCAGTTAGTGAGCCATGCCTTGACGTAGCATCTGAACGTTATCCGCCCGTTGACCCCTCTGGCGTAATACAGTTATCCGCCCGTTAACCCCTCTGGCGTGATACAGTTATCCGCCGGTTGCTCCCAGTTGGTGACCCATGCTTTGACGTGGCATTAGGGCCCAAGTACAACAATTGTGAACCTGTTTAATCTATCCTCTCGGTGCTAATCGATTAGGTGTGTTGCCGCGAACGCCTTGCCAGGGAACAAAATCCATCCTAAACGGTCCAGAATGTAGCAATGTTGTACTTATTTATTAAGGTTGGTCAACTTCGTACGTCAAAGTCATTTACTAATACATGTGTCTATCTGTTTCAGAATCCAACTGTCACTTCTACCTGACTTAGTTGGTATCACTATATAGTCTATTAAATTCACCCGTCACCTTTCAAAAATTGATCGATTACCATTCTAAATAACAGTTGTGTGGCAGCAGCAGCTCGTGGATGTTCGGCTGTGAGGCAACGGAAGAAAATTTGACCGAAAAAGCAACGAAATATTTGCTTCCTCTGTTGGAGTAAGTAGTGCAGCACGAGCGGCATCTTTGTCTTTGCCGCTGTTGTGCGGATTATTTTTGTAGTGTACTTTGACTACTCATGATGTTATAAGTGATTATAAATACCTGAAAATCATACGAATGCCGTGATTCGTAACTAAATTATTCATTATTCAACTAAATCCTCATTAAATGATTAAATCCATTCCCGTTCAAATTAAACGTGAATTTCAATGAAATTATGTAATCGTCCAAACAAACTAAAAAGTATAATTCCGTTGAAGTGAAGCCGGTGGCCCATTACGATCAATAGTCGCGGTAGGGAAATCGTCGACGATACACAATGGACGCGCGGTTTCAACACGTTAATGATTTTCGGTTTTATGTTTCACTTTGTTTTTTCCGTATCAAGTGCAACGTTCTTTAAAGGGCGCAGAGATAAGGGCCTTAGTTAGGGTCGCACCTCTTGAGCAACAAAGGCGTCAAAATGGTAATAAATGGCTTAATTTTGCGTGTGCGGGCGCCACAATCGCTAGAATAAATTACAACCCTGGCCACAAATGAAGCTACCTTCGGCTAATGAGTGTTCGGAAATCACGCAACCTATCTAATTATCTAGTTTCTTATACTTATACTTGTGCCGGTCTCACTCGGGAGATAATAGAGATTAATAACAATAAGAACTTGTAGCCCACTAATTACGTTTGCAATTAATTATTGAAAGGGAATGGATTACTGTAATTACTGGTGTTTGGGGGTGATTATCCTTAAATTGGAATATCAACACTAAATGTCACGTTTCGCAAAATCACACGTTTATGCGGGCATTCAACAATTCGTGTTACTATTTACAAGAATTCTTGTCATACGGCGAAAATGAGATTTACCTGTTTTTAAAATTTGGAATTATACCTATTTCTGAAGCACCCGAAGAAGATAGTATAGGAAAAATTGTGGCGAAATTACATCAAATTATTGATAAATTGAAAAAGATGGAAAGAGATATGCAAGAGCTTAAAGATGAATTTAAAAACGGGGAGCAAAAATAGTTCATCTTGAGAAAATGAGAGAGAAGGAGAGGAAGAGAAATAAAATGACCACTAATGTACTAGATGGTAGCATCATCACAGGCGACATTAAAGACCGATGAAGTTGTAGAGTTAGAGAAAAAATAATGGGGAAGAAGCAAACGGTGTTGGTTAAACTGCAAGATTTGGAAGAAAAAACGTCATTAGCAAAAAAGAGTAGCTTAAGTGCAATAAAAATCCCGGATTTCGTAGGGTCAACATGGGAAACTTCTGTTAGATTACTAAAAATTTGCACAAATAAAATTAGTTTTATGAAAACCAATGAAAGTGTTTAAATTGCCATGCAAATTGGTTCAAGCCGCATCTGGGTATCTTGGTAGCAGGAAAGTTACAACAAATGAAAGAAAGTGGGAGATTTTGTTTTTATTTTTTTTAACAAGTGGGAAATGACAAGTGAGATTTTGGAGTGGATTCTTGATGAGTTCACGAACCTGCATCTTTTTGCTAATTTGACCCTCCCTCTATCTCTTCAAATGCAGAAGTTGCGTGTTATCCCTACGAAATCCGGGCACCCTGTATATCTAGATGATGATCTAACTAAAAAAAAAAGAGAGAAGATGAAGAAGAAAGCACAAGAAGAGCGAATCAATGGAAAGAAAGTAATGGCGCGGTACCAAAAATTGTGCTTTGGAGATTAATGGTGGACATGGAATATGGAAAGGGCGATCCTAGAGAAGGCAGTGGACAAACCAAATAACCTACATGCGAAAAGGGAAACAGGCAGTAGAAAGAAAAACAACAGACAGAGAACTGATAAGAAGATACAAGGCATACAGGCAGCATTTTGGAATATGGTTGGAATTAAGAGGAAATTGGAGGAGGAAACATATTGACGAATAGTAATTAATGCATGTAAGGCAAATAGTAACAGAAGGAAAAAGTAACTAATCCTATATAAAATTCAAGTCCTGGAAAAGGAAAAGGTGAAGTAATTATAATGGAAAGGGAAAATTAACAAATTACGGAAAACAAAAAACATACAACAAAATTGAATATAAAACTAACGGAAGTCTCCAATACCAGATCTTAAACTGTTGTTTAAGATCTGAAGGAGGCACACGCGATCATACTATTCAGGAGAGCTACTAGAGCCTTCCTAGGGAGGCCAACGCTCTTGAAAAAAAAAGAAAAAAAAAAGAAACGTGGGAAGTATGTAGCTGGAAGAGTGGACAAAAACAAAAATGTAATGGGGCTGGTCGAAACGTGGGTGGAAGAAAATAAGTGGGGCAATCTAAAGAATTGGCTACCGGCTGGTTTCAGGTAGAAGTGTTTAGGGGCAAGATAAAGGTTAGGGCCAAAGGAGGAGTCATAACGGAAGTCCGTACTGAAATACAGAAATTGGAAGAGCTCCAGTTCTATTTGGGAGATGGAAGGAATAAGGGGAAGAAAGAGAAAAACGAAATGTTTATACTTTGTAGATTGCAAAAATGATTTATTGCATTTTTGAAAATATTTTTTATTGAAGATATTTCAGATTAATGAAAGCTCTCTCTGCAAAGGCACTTTTTGTAGGTATTAAAATTAGTGGGCCATGATTTGTTTTGTTTCAATAGGTTCAAGCATTAATTTGTAGTCAAGAAAGTGCTCCGGGCACTTTAAGTACTACTTCTTTACACCAAAGTACTTCGTCTTATCTATAAAAATTATGTTATATTAATTATTTAAAAATAATAATAGCTCACGAAGAAACATGAGAATACAAAACTTTTTGTACCGTTTTTTTTTGGTCCACTGTGTATATAACGGGTCATTCCTTTAGAGGTACTTTTTACAAAAATAAAAAAATGGTGAAGGGGCCATCATGTTACTTTCTCCGACTTAATGGTATCATTTATATGTACGCTTTCATGGTTTATTTTCAATTGAAATCATATTTTAAATTACTTCGAGCGTTGTATAAACTCGGATGAAACTGACGTTTAAAACGTCAAAATTATGAAATATTATAGTTCAAATTCAAAAACTCAGTTTTCTCAAAAACTAAAGAGATTTAAAAAAAGTCATTCTTTATAAGTTGTTCATTTTAGCATTCCCTACAATTATTATTAACTTTAATTTGCTGTAACTATTATCGTTTTATAATTATAAACTAAAAATTTAAAAAAAATTATAAATTTTTTTCTCGAATAAAAATGATTTTATGAAAAATGTTTTCAAGCAAAAGATGTTCATTTCTTTGTTGTCACACACACACACACACACAGAGACACATTTTTTTTCCAGGAATTGTTGAAATGGCTTCTAGGGACCCCAAAACGGATATTTCCGTAAAAAAAAATTTTGAAAAAAAAATCACGATTACAATACTTTCTCGTACTTCGTAACGGAGAAAGTAAAAACAATAAAAAAAATCAATTTTAACGGGTAATCTTTATCATCATATAAAAGAACCATTCTTTACATTTAATTTTTAAAAACTATTTCATTCAAATGTTGGCCGTAACTGCGGCTAACATGGTCCATTTTGAAGTTCCAATTTTTGGTGACGTGTTCGAGCATTTCGAGTGGTATTTGGCGAATGTCGCGAGTAATGTTGGCTTCCAATTCCTCAATCGTATCTGGCTTATCCATGTAGACTTTGAATTTTACGTAGCCCCAAAGAAAAAAGTCTATAGGTGTGAGATCACATAATCTAGATGGCCAATTCACCGGTCCGAAGCGTGAAATTAACTGTTTACAGAATTGTTCTCGCAATAAAGCCATGGTTTCACGGGCTGTGTGGCAAGTAGCACCCTCTTGTTGGAACCAAATGTCGTCCAGATTACGGGCTTCAATTTCAGGAAGTAAATAGTCTGTTATCATGACGCGATAACGAGCACCATTCACAGTAAAAATTTGAACAAAATTTTGGTCGAAAACAATGTATTTTCTTCAAGATTTTCAAGGGCCCACAGACTGAAACGGTGATGATTCGGAAGGTCGGCGGGCTTTAATTCTTGCACGAGTTGAATTTTATATGCTTTTAAACCAAAATCCTTACGTAAAATACGCCAAGTTGTTCCATACGACAAACCACGGTGTTGAGAACGGCACCGCATTGATTCATTACGATCATCGTGTATACTCTCAGCTACCTCCGCTATGTTTTCTTCACTGCGTGCTGGATGTGCTCTATTTGATCGCGTATTATCCGATAATGAAAATTGGGTTTCAAATTTTTGGATGGTACAGCAAATTGTGCGTTCGGTAGGCCGATTATGTGGACCATACGTTGCTCTAACCACACAAAACAGGTTCCTCGCAGAGCGCTGATTTTCGTAATACAACTGAATAATTTGTAGACGTTCTGCCGGGCTAAATCTTTCCATGATGAAATGTCAAACAACACTAAACAAAAGTACTATGACAATTTGACTTGCACACGCTTGATCTGTTTTAATATCCCTACTACAACAAGTACCTTTAAATGAATCGCCCATTACAATCAATAAAGAAGAAAATAAATTATGAGCTAGATAGACAGAGTACAAAAAGGAATTGGATATGCAAAAAAAAAATATTATTTAGGGGGATTGGAATATATCATGTGAGCCACAAAATTTTGTTTCAGAGTTGGCTGTGAGATAAATGAGGTATGTCGCATATTGCTCCGTCATGAGACTACATTAGTTCAATTGAATTAGATATAGAAAAATAAATTAATCTCAGACATGACTGCTATGTTTCTCTCTTCCTCAGGCATGGCCAACTCAGAAACAAAATTATGTGGCTCACACCTTATAAGTGAGCAACAAGAACCCCATCAGTTTTGATAGAGCAATGAAGCAACAGAAAATCTAAACATATAATCATCAATAAAGATGGGAGAGAATGCTTAAAGTGGGCCAACGAAACAAGGATTAGAGATGTTAAATGGGTGCGCTGAAGGTGATTTGGAAAGGAGGGATGACTTATGCAGGGCCAAGAGGAAGTTCAGTTATAAACTACATTCTGGTTAGTGAAGAAATTAGAGATGGAGTGACACAATTTGAAGTGGGCCTCAGATAATTTCCCCGTGGGTAGGGCTTGTGGAGAGGAGAGGAATAAGAAAGTTGGAAAAAAGGAGCGTGGTGTTGCTCTGAGATGGCCAAAACAAAATATGCAGAAAGGATCAAAGACGTGGACTTCGAAGGTGTTTGCTCATTGGAGAATTTGAGAGAGGCAGTTAAAGGTGCTACGACAAAAAAATATACACAAAGAGGAAGCAGTGAGATTGCCAGATGTAGGGAGGCCAAATGTTGTACGTGGAGAGCAATAAAAAAGTAGTCAGAAGGAGGTGTGAGTATGAGTTGGAGAGTTTTGTTTTTTAGCGTTAAGTAATAAACAGTTTTTGTTACACCACTCAAGTATTTCTTTATTTGTTGTCTCAATTTTTATGAGAAGCACCTTTTGAGCATCTGCTGAAACCACAATTGCAGTATTATTTGCAAAGTTGATTGCCTGGCCCGCAGAGATATGTTCTGTTAAATCGTTGATAAATAACAAAAACAGGAAGGGTCCTAGAGTAGATCCCTGCACAACCCACTTATTTATATCCATTTTTGAGGAGGCACTATTTTCAATCTGGACAAACAGTTTCCGACCTGGTAAAAACAGACACATTGCTACGAATACCAAAAGTCATAAAATTGCCCGGTCACACATTTTTTGATACGTATTCTAGAAGAACTAGATTTGCAGTATCGGTTGAGCGGTGTTTCCTGAATCCATGTTGTACGTCTTTTAAAAGATAAATAATGTCAATGAAGTTTGTGAGTCTCATGGTTGAATTTTTTCAATGATTTTTGAGAATGAATCAAGGAGGAAAATTGGTTGGTAGTTGTTGACGTCAGTTCTTGGTCCATTTTTATCGATTGGTATAATTTTTTCATGTCTTTAATGCTAGTTATTTTAATTGTGCCTTTAGTAAGGCTTATTTTTATAGTCCTAAAATTCTGCTCATTTATTCATGACTAAACTTTACATAGACTACGTCTTTCACATCAATTTCTATTGGATGCAACCATTCTAGGCAGTATTCGTGGTACGTTACCAAATCTGTGTCAAGCATGTCTTGCTCTGTTATTTTTTTGTATCAATACGCTCACCAAATAATCTGTTTACGAGAAACTTGGCGCAAAGATCTCGAAGTTGAAGTTCATCATCAGAAACACAGAGGAAACACAACAGGCAGCACATTAGGATTATGAAGTTTATCAATGCAATTAATATCATTTCATCAAACGAAAATATACAGCAAGCACATCCCTCACCTCCGAAAGTAGCCATGACTGCAAATACGTTATAAATAGATAACACAATTAATTGCATTCCATGGGAAATTAATGAAAAGCAAAGGAAAGAGGAATTCCTGCGCCGTTCCTCCTTGGTCCAATTAAATTACCGTTAAAATTAATAAATGATTACATTTCGCGAATTTATGCCTCGCCCAATTGAATTACGCCCTGATAAATTTGTCTTTCATGCCCCCCCCCCCCCCTCTCCCATGTCTCGATTTAATTTGTAAATTCCATCCTTAATTATGTTAAATTAAAATCCGACCGGCGATTTATTGATGGCCGAGTTAACTTCTAATTGAGACCTAAACCGGGGATGGGTGAGGAAGTGACGCCGGGGACCGGCCCGCACCCCGTTTCGCACTCTCCCCACTGATAAATACGGCGGGAGGAAACCGACCAGGAAATGAAAACTAATATTAAATTGATGTATTGCCCTCTATCTGCACACGAACCAATTGCGAAGGCAAAATAATAACGGATTCATCATATATTACTCATAATTTCCTGTTCATGCTATACTAAACATTAAGCTTGATGAAATAATTATAATTAGTAAATATTAACCCTTAGCGAATCAATGCGGCCAAATTCACGACATTATGAATTACGTTACCGGCGCATCCACCAAAAGATCAATTCACAAATTAACTCATTTTAGTGATGGTTGCGACTATAATAAACTACCTCGTTATTTAAGGATTCATTAAGCATATTTTCTCGCTATAGCAATAACGCAATTCGAAATCGTCGATTTATAGGTCATTGTTCTACAAAAATGCGCTCGTTAGTTAGGTCTCACATCAGCACAACAAGGCCGTCGTTGATGGAGAAACGGAATTTAGCTACGCCATTATAAACCAATCAAGTAACCGTTAGAATGGAAAAACAATTAGGGCGACATCTATCGCCGATAAATATAAATAATTTCAGACTGTTGTGATATTTATGACGATAGATGTCGCTCTAATTTTTTTTCTGTGCTAACGGTTACTTGATTAGTTTATAAACGACTTCAAACTAATAACTGAGCACAATTTGTCTCAAACTTGTTCTCGGAAAAAGTTTAGATCATCATCGAGGCATGAAAACGTTAATAAAAAGTCAGAAAACCGATTTTTTAATCTGTGGGGCGAGGGAGGATTCAGATAAAAAAAATTCAGACAAAAGATTGATATTTTGTCCCCAAAAATCTGAATCCGTCGAGAAAAATGGGGGTTGCCATTTAAAATTTTAAAGTCGCCCCCGCCCCTCGCGAAGGGGTGAGGGAGTGAGGGATGGTTTACTATACAAAGGATTTGTAACTCGTAACCAAGCAACTTTTGTACCAAACTTTTTTTTGAAAACCTACTCCCGGGGCAATATTGACCCGTTGCCGGACTTTCTGCGCACCCGGTATATGCTATGTAGAAAATTTAGTGTGTTTTAAGAAAATATAAAAAAATATTCATGCTAAATTACGAAAATTGCCAAAACCTGAAATTTTTCAAGACCAATATCTTGATTTTGAACAATTGCTTAATTTCCGAACGCGTTATTTGATTTTGAAAATTGAAATGCCAATATGTAGCGAATTTAGTGTGCGTGAAAAAAGGAAATAATCATGTCCAATTAATTGAAATTGCAAAAATTCGGTTAATCAAAGTTGAAAGAAAAAAATTCGCATTTTGGATTTTTTTAAATTTCAAATGTTTTGATTATGATAATTTGTATAATATAAAGTAGAAAATTTTAGAGTGTTTTAAGTGGTATTAAATACATTCATGTAGAGGCAATGAAAATTGCTAAAATCCAAAATTCTCCATTCGACAAAATCAAGTTTTTCAAATTTTTAATTTAGAAAAAATGTTTAATTTGCAAACGCGGTATTTTATTTTGATGATTTAAATGCCAAAATGTAGCGAATTTAGTGTGCGTGAAAAAGGAAATAATCATGTCCAATTAATGGAAATTGCAAAAATTCGGTTAATCAAAGTTGAAAGAAAAAAATTCGCATTTTCGATTTTTTTTAATTTTAAATGTTTTGATTATGATAATTTGTATATTATAAAGTAGAAAATTTTAGACTGTTTTAAGTGGTATTAAATACATTCATGTAGAGGCAATGAAAATGGCTAAAATCCAAAATTCTCCTTTCGACAAAATCAAGTTTTTAAAGTTTTTTATTTAGAAAAAATGTTTAATTTGCAAACGCGGTATTTTATTTAGATGATTTAAATGCCAAAATGTAGCGAATTTAGTGTGCGTGAAAAAAGGAAATAATCATGTCCAATTACTGGAAATTGCAAAAATTCAGTTAATCAAAGTTGAAAGAAAAAAATTCGCATTTTGGATTTTTTTAAATTTCAAATGTTTTGATTATGATAATTTGTATAATATAAAGTAGAAAATTTTAGAGTGTTTTAAGTGGTATTAAATACATTCATGTAGAGGCAATGAAAATTGCTAAAATCCAAAATTCTCGATTCGACAAAATCAAGTTTTTAAAGTTTTTAATTTAGAAAAAATGTTTAATTTGCAAACGCGGTATTTTATTTTGATGATTTAAATGCCAAAATGTAGCGAATTTAGTATGCGTGAAAAAAGGAAATAATCATGTCCAATTAATGGAAATTGCAAAAATTCGGTTAATCAAAGTTGAAAGAAAAAAAATTGCATTTTGGATTTTTTTAAATTTTAAATGTTTTGATTATGATAATTTGTATAATATAAAGTAGAAAATTTTAGAGTGTTTTAAGTGGTATTAAATACATTCATGTAGAGGCAATGAAAGTGGCTAAAATCTAAAATTCTCCATTCGACAAAATCAAGTTTTTAAAGTTTTTAAATCATAAAAAATGTTTAATTTGCAAACGCGGTATTTTATTTTGATGATTTAAATGCCAAAATGTAGCGAATTTAGTGTGCGTGAAAAAAGGAAATAATCATGTCCAATTAATGGAAATTGCAAAAATTTGGTTAATCAAAGTTGAAAGAAAAAAATTCGCATTTTGGATTTTTTTAAATTTTAAATGTTTTGATTATGATAATTTGTATATTATAAAGTAGAAAATTTTAGAGTGTTTTAAGTGGTATTAAATACATTCATGTAGAGGCAATGAAAATGGCTAAAATCCAAAATTCTCCATTCGACAAAATCAAGCTTCTAAAGTTTTTAATTTAGAAAAAATGTTTAATTTGCAAACGCGGTATTTTATTTTGATGAGTTAAATGCCAAAATGTTGCAAATTTAGTGTGCGTGAAAAAAGGAAATAATCATGTCCAATTAATGGAAATTGCAAAAATTCGGTTAATCAAAGTTGAAAGAAAAAAATTTGCATTTTGGATTTTTTTAAATTTTAAATGTTTTGATTATAATAATTTGTATATTATAAAGTAGAAAATTTTAGAGTGTTTTAAGTGGTATTAAATACATTCATGTAAAGGCAATGAAAATGGCTAAAATCCAAAATTCTCCATTCGACAAAATCAAGTTTTTAAAGTTTTTAAATTATAAAAAATGTTTAATTTGCAAACGCGGTATTTTATTTTGATGATTTAAATGCCAAAATGTAGCGAATTTAATGTGCGTGAAAAAAGAAAATAATCATGTCCAATTAATGGAAATTGCAAAAATTCGGTTAATCAAAGTTGAAAGAAAAAAATTCGCATTTTGGATTTTTTTAAATTTTAAATGTTTTGATTATAATAATTTGTATATTATACAGTAGAAAATTTTAGAGTGTTTTAAGTGGTATTAAATACATTCATGTAGAGGCAATGAAAATGGCTAAAATCCAAAATTCTCCATTCGACAAAATGAAGTTTTTAAAGTTTTTAAATTATAAAAAATGTTTAATTTGCAAACGCGGTATTTTTTTTTGATTATATAAATGCCAAAATGTAGCGAATTCAGTGTGTTCAAAAGATAATCATGTCGAGTTAATGATTTCCAAGTTCAAAGTCAACAAATACAAGTTTATAATTTTTAAAAATTGGCGAGGTGTTGAACGCATTTTTGGGTTATGATATTTTATATGTTAAAAAGTGGAGCATTCGGTGTGTTTTAAATAGTTCTACAAATATTCATGTCGAGACAATGGAAATTGCCAAAATCCGAAATTTTTAAAGTTCAAAATCATCAAAATTAAGTTTTTGATTTCTTTATAAATTATTTAATTTTGATGGTTGAATTTCCAAAATGTAGCGGATTTTGTGCGTTTTTTCTTTGCTATTAAAAACTTTCATGCAAATTCAACGCAACTTAGCAAATGTGCATTTTTTTTTTGATTTTTGCAAAGTTTTTTAATAATATCTGGTTCTAATTTCGAAAGTCATAATCTTTAGGCGATTTGAGCCATCTCTGCAGGCTGGTATTTAAAATGCATTCGGCCCCACAACGGTAATAATTAATTCAAAAAGACAATAATTTTGAGAAAAATGTTTTTTGAGGAAACAGTGCTTTTTTAAGAATATCTCTGTAACGCGCCTTAAAATGGTTTGCCCATTCTGAAATTTGGGTAGTATATGTAATTTTTGACGAGAAATCGATTAATCACACTTTCAGAACGATAAAAAGTGTCCCTGCCCTAGGAGGGCTATTTTTTTCCTTTAAAGGGCAAAATATGGGCTGCAAAGGGCGAATAAGGGAAAATGCACTAAATCAACTGAAAGTAGGTAAAATGTCTGTATCAATTTTTTGATTCTGTGTATCGTTTTAACAGTATCGCGAGTGCAAAAAATGCAATTTTTGCAAAATTTTGACTTTTACGTGTCGTTTAGGAGCCCCAGCTCCGTCAATATGGCTCCAAAAAATCTGAAAAAATTCTGAAATACTCAGGAGTCTTGATAGAACATTTCATGTGTTTTCTCGGCAAAAAAAAAATTTAGTGCACCTGGTTGGTATGGATTGCTCCATATACAGGGTGTTTCAGAGCTCTGGGAACGGCCAATCACGTGCTTATTTTTCAAAATTTCAAAAAATGTTTAATACAAAAGTTGTGTATAATAGTGAGCTGCATGCCCTAAAAATATTTAAATTTATACAGGGTGTCTCATAACAAAGTTACAGACAAAACTTATGTTTTTTTTTTAAATGGAACACCCTGTATTTTTTGTCATTTTTGAATTATATGAAGCAAATAAAGATGAGTTACTTCAATACTTCCTATACCTATTGTTTGCCGTTTTCTAAATATTTGAAGATTTGTTGAAATGCAACAGGTCAATTTCACCCATAGATGGCAGCACCTACAGGAACTGCAGCTAAATAAAAAAAAAAAAGATTATGTGGCATAGCCCCTTCTCTCTCTCAGGCACTCAATTATTACTTGGATATTGACCAGAGCCTTAGATTAATCTATATTATCATATAACCAAAATTATTATCACAGTATATTTCACGCTTGCGTAGCATTAAAATCTATTAAACCACCACTATTCCTAAATCTTAAATACTGTTACTCTCCGCGGTGATTTAGTAGTCCCTAACAACTAAAAAAATATTTCCAGTCAACTGAGTAAAGCCTTAGCGAGAACAGGTTTTATGTTCCCTTGCGTTGATTAAATTGAGTACGTAAGAAATTCCCTTTTCCTCTCCACGTCTAAATATTCACGGTATTGTAGATTCTCGAGTGACTCTCTGTCTGATGTAACCATAGTATAAAACAACTGTCATTTTCATTTGCGAAGATCTAAGCGGGCCGCACGGTGGCTGTGTACTTGTGTTCTACCCTTTGTCGTGCGCGCTCCCAACAAAAGCTCCCTTTCCTTCTTTCCCTTCCCCACGTTTTCTTCGTCTCGATGTCTTGTCTAAAAGGTTCGGCTCGGTTTTAAAAGCCCTTCAAATTATTCCTTTGAGACGGCCTAACCTCAGGCATCCCCCAATGTTTTACAAAAAGGGAAACGTAAAAACATACGTAGATTAATTTACAATAATGAAAATTACTACGGCAAGGCTTAAGATGGAATATATTTACGGTCGGTCGGATAATTGTAATTGGCAAGTGGCAAAATGTGCTTTGGAATACAATAAACGTTTTATTTACCTTTACCTAACATTTCGTAGTTTAAAGCTACGCGCACACTTGTCGGAATCGAACGGACGGCACGCATCGGAAAAAATTACTTAACACAGTTGTAAACTAGTCAGTACGGCATAGAACGGATAAATGTGCGTTGACTCGTTTACAAATATTTTATCCGGTCATTCAAACTGTGATTTATTTTCGGAGTCATTCTTAGAATTTAAGAACCGCATCAAACGCAAGGATCTGGACTTGTTTTTAAAATTTTATCAATAATATTATTTATTTGTATATTATTTTAGCTGTGCAATTTTTACCCGTTTTATTTGATTTTGTTTATATTTATTTTAACATGTTCTGTTCGTCATTGCTATTTATGTGATTTTTAGTGGGATTTATTTTTATATCTAAATTACCTTATTTCTGTAAAAAAAATTTCTCGCTACATTTACAATTTGATTTTATTTTTATTTTAAGTTTTGTAAAAGGAGATTTTCCGTTAATAAATCTATTATTATTATTAACTGTGTTAAGCAATTTTTGCCGATGCGTGCCGTCCGTCCGATTCTGACAAGTGTGCGCGTAGCTTAAACCGGCAAATGTTTAATTACTCGTTTTCGTACGAGGATTAAATTCAATAACAAGCAAGAATACAACTTTTGTCATGCTAATTTTATACCGGGTGTGGCACTTAAGACGCCTCGGACCATAGCTCCTTTACGATAAAAGCTATCGACAAAAATCTAAGAACAAAGTGGTGCATAGTTACCGTCGCTATGTTTCAAAAATATTTCTAATCATCAGTGGCGTGCCGTACTCCAGTGGCGTACCAATTTAAATGGAATGCCCTATTTTTTATTGCAGATTTGGAAAGTGCTCGACGAGTACTTATTTTTTTATCTAACATGTTATACCCTTCACTTTAGCGGTTTCGCTGTTATAACCCCTTCTTTAAAAATTGCGTCCCATTTTTGAGATTTTTTTGTGGAGAAACTAATTGACGCCGGCGCCTAAATTTTGAATTGAGGTACAGGTTAAGACCTCGTATACCTTCACATAATTTTTTTTCGGGTAATTTATGGAAAAAAAATAATTTTTGATTGATCTTCGCATGTTGTCATTTTTTCCGAAAATTTCAAATGGCACCCCCCTAAAAAAATTACGGCGTTGTACAGCCAAAACTCTAAATTTTTCATTGGTGTAAAAAAAATTACACATTGCATAACAAAATTTCGGAGAAAAAAGGAATTTCATCGCAAATGTCGGGAAACGTTTTCCATTCCCAAGTGTGCCATGAGAAAACAAATACACAAATACGGTCAACATAATAGTATGTACCTATTTATTCAACATGATATGAAAAATGCAGATAAAGAAAATTTAACAACTTAAACTAAAGGTTCGAAATGACGACCTTCCTGCTGGAGGCATAACCGCAACTTTGACTCACAGGCTCTAGACACTGCCCTAAGCACTTCTGGTGATATACCGCGGAAAGCCGCGCGGATTCTCTCCCTCATATCCTCCACAGTAGTTGGTACCCTCCTGTAAACCTCGTCTTTGATATGGCCCCAAAGGAGTGAGGTCTGGTGATCTTGGCGGCCACCTCACAGGACCCCCACGACCAATCCAGGAGTCCGGAAACGTTTCATCGAGAAATTCCCGAACGACACAGCTATTATGTACAGGAGCTCCATCGTGCTGGAAAACTATCTGTCGAAGAGCGGCTAGAGGGACATTTTCCAAGAGATCATCCAAGTCGTCGCGAAGGAACCTCAAATAACTGTTGCCGTTCAGGTGCCCCTCGATGAAATAAGGACCCAAAAGGTGTTCTCCAAGTATGCCTCCCCAAACATTCAGCGACCATCTTTACTGGTGGTTTATCATTCGCATGGCTTGTGGGTTTTCATCGGCGTAATAATAGTAGTTGTGGCGATTGACATGCCCATTTCTATGGAACGTTGCTTCATCAGAAAATAATACGCGCATAAGAAATGATTCCTCCTGCTCAATTTTGTCGATAGCCCGCATGCAGAAATCTTGCCTCGCATGAAAATCTTGAGGTTGCAATTCTTGGTGCAGTTGAATCTTAAATGGACGGAATTTGTACTTTTTAAGAACACGATGTACGGATCGCGTTGAAATATCGTGATTCCTACTAATATCACGGATACTGGTATGAGGATCTTCAATAACTGCCTCCAGAACCTGCAGTTCATTATTTTCGGTAATAACTGCCTTCTTTCTAACTCTCCTTGGCCGTTTCACACTTCCCGTAGTAGTAAATCTCTCCAATACTTTTTGAAACGCACGTTCATTTGGATGTGCCCTGTGCGGATATCTCGCAGCGTACACTCGTGATGCCAAGAAACAATTCTTGTTACATTCTCCAAGAATAAATATCATGTCAACCATTTCCTCTTGAGTTCGGAACATTTTTAGAACGTTTATCAAAAATGACTTATGGCTGCTACTGACGTCTAATAATTTACTTTGACAATTACCAATCTTTTGTTTTCTCATGGCACACTTGGGAACGGAAAACGTTTCCCGACATTTGCGATGAAATTCCTTTTTTCTCCGAAATTTTGTTATGCAATGTGTAATTTTTTTTACACCAATGAAAAATTTAGAGTTTTGGCTGTACAACGCCGTAATTTTTTTAGGGGGGTGCCATTTGAAATTTTCGGAAAAAATGACAACATGCGAAGATCAATCAAAAATTATTTTTTTTCCATAAATTACCCGAAAAAAAATTATGTGAAGGTATACGAGGTCTTAACCTGTACCTCAATTCAAAATTTAGGCGCCGGCGTCAATTAGTTTCTCCACAAAAAAATCTCAAAAATGGGGCGCAATTTTTAAAGAAGGGGTTATAACAGCGAAACCGCTAAACTGAAGGGTATAACATGTTAGATAAAAAAATAAGTACTCGTCGAGCACTTTCCAAATCTGCAATAAAAAATAGGGCATTCCATTTAAAAAAACATAAGTTTGGTACGCCACTGGAGTACGGCACGCCACTGATGATTAGAAATATTTTAACATAGCGGCGGTAACTATGCACCACTTTGTTCTAAGATTTTTTTCGATAGCTTTTATCATAAAGGAGCTATGGTCCGAGGCGTCTTAAGTGCCACACCCGGTATATTATAGTGAATTATAAGCAAAAATTAGAATTGTTAGCTCCGAAAGAATTTATATTTAAAAGGTCAGAATCGGATGACTTGCGAAATGACTGCGCCGAAATTAACCAAATTTCCATTCCACCCTTATAAATCATGCGGCCGAAGTTGTGATAAATGGGGGACGCATAAATATTAAAGAGACACCCCGCGAAGATTGCATTCTCGGTTTTGGGCCCCCGGTTGCCGCAAATTACAATCTTAATGCGAATTCCTGGCGAGGAATTTTTGCGCGGATTTTCGCGACCTCCCAATTGCAACAATTTCTATCGGATTAACGTCCGTTTTCGCGTGCGTTTCGCGCTAGTTCTCTCGCACACGACCGGGCACTAAATCATTAGAAATGCGATTTCACCTCGGGGTCATTAATCATTTCTTATTCATCGCCCACTATGCCAAATAAGAGGAATAAATCTGCCCTAATGCCGGGATATAGAATTATATACTATTATACTCGATGCAAAATATTTTTCAATACCCAACTCAATTTCTTTATTAGGAATAGCTTTATTTACATAAACCTATTTTATTATTATTGAACCATAGTAAATATATGAATATTCAACCTGTTCGTAAGTGCAATATAAGTCTTATTAGGACTACAAATACTACTACTTCCCTGGCTGGTGCCACGCCGGATATTTATGATAGAAAAGAAATTTGCATATTATTACTATTACTACTAGATAAATAACATTGGTTTAAAATCGTTTATTTCTACCTACAGGACTGAATTGAAAATTAAACTAAATTGCAATTTGAAAACTTTAAACTATTAAAACTGAACCCTAAAATATGTAAAAATTAAGTAAAAAGCCATCTGCAGACGCGTTTCGAGATTTATCTCTCATCAGTGCAGCTTTGCCTTTCAATTGAATATTAAAAAATAAAATACACTTACGTGAACGTGAACAACTCGAGAAGAACTGAAGAGATTATGGAATATTTGAAGCCGTTTTATACCTGAAGGGTAGGTGATCAGTGAAAGTACAGGTGTGTAGAGAAAAAGATAAATCTGGAAACGCGTCTGCAGATGAATTCTTTATTGATCATGATGATAGATACAAAGGACCATAATGTGCAGAGCAAATGAAGGGTGTGTTAGAGGTTATAACACGAAAGCAAAAAACGCATAACGGAAATTTAGAAAGTGGACACAGGGACAAGAGGGGCGAAGGAATACCGCGGACTAGAGAGTAAGGGAGAAAAGAGAGGGGAAGGAATACGGTGGACAAGAGAGTAAGGGAAAAAAGACAAAGAAGGTGGGGGAGTAAGAAAAAAATGTGGAAGGGATGACTGCATCGTTCTGGATTAAATTGGAAGAGAGGCCGTGGTATAAGGAGTTAGAGGAATGGACAAAGGGTAAGGATATGGTGGGTTTAATTGAGACATAGGTAAAATAAGAGGAATGAGAGCGAGTGAAGTAGAAGTTGCCAATAGAATTTACATGGGTGTAACAAGGAATTATGCAAGGGGAAGAGCTAAAGGAGGAATCATAACGACGGTGCGGATAGAATTGGAAGAGGTGATAGAGGAGGTAGGGAGCGAGAGGATGGGAAAATCTGTGCCGAGGTCTTTTTGGAAAGGAAATCGTATTTAGAGAACCATAACGATATATAATCAGAATGAGGGGAAAGAAATTATGAGGGAGATAGATAAACTACTAATGGAAAAGGAGGGTACAGATATTAAGACATAGAAGACACAATTTGAAGAGCCGTTAGGAACAAACGTAACTGGAGGAGATTTTTGTGTGGAGGAGTTAAAGAGGGCGTTTCGGGAAATGAAGGATGGGAAAGCTGCAGGCCCCGATGGGATTCTAGTAGAAGCATGGAAGGGGTGTAGTCGAGAGGGGAAAAAATATGCTGATGCTGCTGAATAACAAATAGAGAGGAGAAAGGCAGTTTCCAATGGAATGGAGGGAAGGGATTATTGTTCCAATCCACGAGAGAAGTGATGAGAAGGAGCCCAAAAACTATAGGGGACTATCGTTAATTGATAGCCCATACAAAGTAATGATGGCTATGGTGAGGGATAGGCTGGAGATGGAGGATACCACCGGAAATTCAGGGAGGGTTTAGAAAACGACGGTCCATAATCGAGAAGATAGCTACACTTAACTGGGTACTTAAGAGAGAGCTGATAAAAAAAGAAAAATGTGTCTGTTATTTGTAAATCTGAAGGCGGCGTAGGATTCGGTGAATAGGAAGTTGATGATTGAATGTTTGAAAGAGAAGGGTATGTCGTATCAGGTGGTGGAGTGGATAAGTGAAGTATTTAAAGAAATTGCAAAATGTTTCGTTAATTTAGGTTTTTGAGGTCGCCGATTATGAATTAGATGTCAAAATTTTGAAATTTACAATGGCGGATCAAATATGTCAAAATGTATCAAATTCGAGCAAAATTGCATTTAAGGGTGCTTTTGAGGTCCCCAATTATGAATTCGATGTCAAAATTTTGAAATTCAAAATGGCGGATCCAATATGGCGGACCGAATATGTCAAAATTCATCAAATTCGCGTAAAATTGCATTTAAGAGCGTTTTTGAGGTCGTTAAAAATTAACATTTCAATATTTCAAAATGGTCAAGCACGCGGTCAACTATACAGGGTTGGGAAAAACCTAATTTCTGGCTAAACGTCTGTTTATTCTTATTACTTTTACAAGAAATGTTTACAGTTTTATTTATTCTATTCAGTAACTTATTTTGATTTTCAGGATATGATGTCATCAGCAGTTTTTTCAATGAATTACTCTGTATATTTTTACATTTTCAAATAGACACCTTTTCAATAATTACAATGATGTGGGGTTTGGTGAGTGCACGATTTGTGGTTTTGTAAATATCAAATAAAATAATTCTATATTGAGTTCATTTTGTTATGCAATTCGTTTTATTTATTTATTATGTTATTTATTTATATCGATAATTATTCATTGTTTATATATTTATTTATTAGGCTATATATCCGGGCATGTTAAAAATAACTAAAACGTTACGAATTTTTATGAAAAGTCGCCATAAAATAAATTCTGGCAATTTCGGGCAGCTAAATTTTGTAAAATCCAATGAAGTAAATACAAACTCGTCATACAAGCTTAATAACAAAACGGTGCCGCGCGGTGCTAATTTTGTAGTACTAACTTTGTCTAAAATTCGATTTTTTTTTTAATAGTTTAGTTCTAGTAAACAGTTGATTGATGACTTCCGAGACGCGGGAAACAAAAACGTGTGACTGGATTGCACTCTAAGCGTTAGATTAGTGTGCGCTGATTCCTTCTTGATGTTATATAATGAAAATAAACTTAAAATCTTCAATGGCCAGGTTTTTATGGGCTGTGGCCCACTGTGCGGCAGTATAAAAATGTTGCCATCTTACATAAGAAATTTTTCGAGTAAATGACAATTGAAGGTGGGGCCCGATATTTAGAGTTTTTACAAAATGGCCTTGTTCCAGCGCTTGTCGCAATTTTTCCAAACAAAAATGATCTTGACTTTCCATCAAATACAGTATAGTTTCGGCAAGACGATTTTGTTTTTGTTTTGTCTTTTTTTTGTTTTCGAACATGTTGAAATTCTTCTTGAACATTTTGAATATTTTCCAGGCTAATTCTGGGCATTCATATCTCTCGCGGGCTATTCTATCGGCCCTCGCCTGCCAATCCTACTATTCGTACAGTAATTGCGCATAGTGCGGGGGTGCGCCGTCTTGCTGAAACCATATTGTATTATATGGAAGGTCTAGATATTTTTGTTTGGAAAAAAAGCGCTGGAACAAGGTCATTCTGCAAAAACTCTAAATATCAAGTTCTCACCTTCAATTGTAATTTACTCGAAGAATTTCTAATGTATGATGGCAACATTTTTATACTGCCAGTTTGACAATGAAAAGATCTCCCAAAATCAAAAACAATTTAAAAACAAAATGGACGACGTCATTACTCAAAAACGAATGACGACTGAAAATCGACTTTCATGCAAAAAAGTGTATTTTTATTAAAGAAAATCGAGGATTTTTTCCAAATATATTTAATTTCAATTTTAATGAATATATTCCATACTTTAGGCGCGCATTGTTTAAGGTACAACTTTTGTGGAGAATAATAATAATAATAATAATAATAATAATATGTTTATTTCCCAACAGATCTTACATCTTATTACAGGGAAAAAATATATAAAAACTAATAAAAAATATTAATGGGATTGAGGGAAGTGTAGCTAGGTGGAGGTCGGTTGGAAAGGGAGAAGGAGTTTGTTTTATTTTAGGGAGGGAATATAATATAATATTTAGTGAATTAGGGGATTGCACAGTAAAGTGTGAAAAACTATGCCAATAAAGGTTTTTTTTTATAGAATCAATAATCTTAATTTATTCAGA
Organism: Ocypus olens; assembly: GCA_910593695.2. Lineage (NCBI taxonomy): Eukaryota > Metazoa > Arthropoda > Insecta > Coleoptera > Staphylinidae > Ocypus > Ocypus olens. The sequence goes on from OU343050.1 coordinate 8,954,680, forward strand.
AACTACGGATTACATTTTAATGCGTTTCATTTTTACAGAGAGATTAAATCGTCAAATTTTTATTTCTCTGTTTATGTATGTTAATTTTATGTGAAACTTTTTTTTATTATTGCGATATTTTATGGTTAACTTTACAGGCTTCGTGTTAATAGGATATAGTTATTTAATAGAAGGAATGTCGTTTACACCATTGTAAATTTAGATGTTGCATCGAAGAATCAACCAGAATTAACTCGTTTGAACCAGGAAGAGTTTTTTTTTTATAATTCAGGATATGCTCGAATATAAAATCTACAAAGATCCCTCTCCAGTATAAACGAGCCTTGATTTATTCCATACGTATGATAAAATATGGTGATTTATTTCTTAAAATTAATGACATAAGTCACACCATCAATAAATTACACGCGATATTCAAAATTAACCTTCGCAAACTCGCGAAAATGTTTGGCATGTTTTCGGGGTGCGTGAATACCCGAGCGTACGTGAAACGCGCGATATTTACAAAGAAAACATTTTCAGTAATAATTTATTAATCTCCTTCTCTTCTCCTCGGAAAATTCTCTGTCTTTAAGGAGAGCTTGCTTATCAATGTCACAAACCGCTATTAATTATTTGTGCGTTATATAATATGTAGAAATTTAGAACATATATATTCCTTATAAATTATTAACAAACCATTAGGAGAAATGTCCCTGAATCTCAAATATGATTCTAGATGAGTTTAAATAAGTGATTAAAGTGGCTGCGATGTAATCGATTTTCGATAGTTTTCCGTTGAAAATTGTGGAAAACGGTTTTCAGGTAAATTAGTGTTTAGGTTTGATTTGGAGGGTCGTTCGGTGGTGGATGAGCGCCATCGAAAAATATTCGGAATATATTAGACCGGGGCGACACTAAGAGATGGCCTACGACTCGAAATTGAATTATTTCCAATCTCTAAGGCTGATCTTGACTTATAGACCGCTTTAATATAAACGCGCTTTCCCCGGGAAATGAATATTACGGGCCGCATTTTCACTCACACCACACTGACACGATGATAAATTTATTAGTATTGGATTTTTCGCCCCCACTTTGCGCAAAATAAAATTTCGGCGCGGCAGTAATAAGCCCGTCGCATAATTCCACCGCTACAATATATTTATTAAGTTAGGACCGTTACACTTTCAACGCCCCCGCACAATACCAATCTAATTTACCCCAACGTGTAATTGTGCCCAAACAATGCGCCACCAGATTACAAAAGCAAATGATTCATTCGTTAATACCGCCGGCGAAAAATACGAATTTCTCGTTCTTAAATGTAATGTATTTTATCTGATGTTGTTCATTCCGATTCGAGCTTTAGCGAAATTGAAATTTGGGTAAAAAGGTGGAGACTGGTGTGCGGATATGGAGGAAGTTGTTATGATAGATTCGAGTCGACTCCAACTTTTTCGCACCGCGTGTAATTTTCCTGCTGCTAATTTATTGCCGGCACAAGAAAAATATACTGCAATAAAATTTATGTTATACGATTGTACGTGTGACATTTATTTATTTTACACATGCAACTTCGAGTGCTAACAACACTTAATTTGTATAAATCGAAACTAGTTAACCACACGGGAGTGCTTTAAAGTAATTGCAGATAATTAAAAATTTGCCCTTAAAAACAAGTCAGCCAAAATCGAGACCTAGAATTTATAATCTCAATGTGCAGACAAGCACTGATATTATCTTGTATTTAAGCGTTTGCATTTAATTAACACCCCTCTTCTGAGGGTAAAGGTTTGACACTATAACAATATGTACCTGACGTAAGTATTCCTCAATTAGTGGACAAAGAGCTTGTAATAATAAGAGCTTTGCTCTCGAAATGTTTATATAATGTTCTTGAGACTTTAACAACGTTTAATATCATTTGTTATTACAGTCTTAAGCAATAAACTCAACTACTAAAACATAAAGGAAATATTTTTCGCAATTATTAAATTCCGCTTCCTCATACGGATTTTAATAAATCAAGATGGAAAAGCGATTTGATGTTAGATTAAAATTGCACGAACTGTAACAAACGGACGTATTCGACACGGAATTTATTCCGACTTAATAAATTTGAACATTAGCGACCAACTAGTCCGATTTATTGTCGGGGGTATCTATTTCCTGCAGAGACTTATCATCCGCTTTACAGCTGCCATTAACAGTTCGATTGGTTTTCAATTTTGGAAACAAGGCGCTCGGTGACATATCACGGATTTATTTCCGCGCGCAAAAGGCATTTTCTCGGAAAAGCGATTTTCCCGTGCCATCTACGTAGAGACGTGGAAAAGTTTCACGGATGCATTATGCATTCGAGTCAGTAATTGTGGCCCGATTTTAATAAAGGCCGCTAGTGTGAATAAATAAATAGGTTGGCGAGGGGTGGGGGGTGGGTCGAAGGGAGCACATGGCGTGTTTCCCAAATAACTTTTTTGTTAGGGAAATTACTCTGGGGATGGGTAAAAATAATGTAATCGATAAGACGGACACGCTAAAATATTCATGTTTTAGTTTTTAAAGTAATCATTAAATACATTTTGCATTAGTCATTGATTAAATTGTATACAGTACGCGCCTAAAGTATGGAATAAATTCCTAAAATATCAGAATGCTAACTTCATTAGTTCCTGAGCTATAGAAGACAAAAGGTGAAATGAATGATTAATTCTGGTGAATGCGCCGGGCAACGCATGTTTATTTTAATTAACATTTAAAAGTATAATAATAAATAATGATGATAATTATAATTACAAAATAAGTCATGTCAAAAAATTGTTTTTCAAGGCCACCTTCGATTTTTAATCAACGACTTTTATGCAAAAAACTTTTAGGAATTGCGATGGGTTTATGATTAGACAAACAGTTTGTTTTTTAATGCCGCTTGGAATGACATAAAATTATACAGGAGATCCAATTAGGAAAATTGAAAAGTTTGACACTAAATGTTGAGTACCCTTATAACTGATATGTTTATAAACATGGGGTTTAATTACTACGTGCTATTTGATGATCATGGAATGTGCGAATTTATTAAAAGGCATTGAATTAATTCGAGCTCGTTGAACTCCACCACAATATTAACCAGTGACGGTTCGCGGGTTTTTTTCTGGTACGGCCGAGGCAACAAGGGAGGCAATACAGATAGGTAGGGTCAGTTGCAGAGACGGCTGGCTGAGTGACCGCACCTATCTGTATTACCACCTCTTGTTACTCGGTCGTACCTACCACCTCTTGTTACTCGGTCGTACCAGAAAAAAAAACAGCGAACCTTCACTGGTTTTAACCCTTAACTGACGTATGCCGCCATATTCCTGACTTCAAAATATTCTCGTAAGTTTAAAAAAAAAATGTATATAAAAATATTAACGAGTGTATTATTATTTTCAAAATGTTCAGGGTGCGGTGATACAACTTTTTTAAATTTAGAAAAATTGTTGGATTTTCAAAAACCAAAATTATTTTGAAAGAATGACGTTTCTTAAACTAAATCAAATTTTTGCAGAATTTTACCCGAACGATTTATATTTATTTCAATTTGTTTCGACAATTCAAAATTTAAAAATTAAAAAAAAAGTCGCAACGTGCAAGAAAATTGTTGGATTTTTAAAAACCAAAATTATTTCGAAAGACTGATGCTTCCTACCCTTATTAAATTTTTTGTGGAATTTTACCCGCACGATTTATATTTATTTCAATTTTTTTCGGTTGACAATTCAAAAATTAGAATTAAAAAAAAATCGCGACTCGAGAGAAAATTGCTGGATATTTAAAAACAAAATATATTTCGAAAGAGTGATGCTTCCTACCCTTATAAAATTTTTGTAGAAATTTACCTGCACGATTTATATTTATTTCATTTTTTTTTTGTTGACAATTCAAAATTTAGAATTTGAAAAAAATCGCAACTCAAGAGAAAATTATTGGATTTTTAAAAACAAAAATTATTTCGAAAGAGTGATGCTTCCTACCCTTATTAACATTTTTGTAGAATTTTACCTGCACGATTTATATTTATTTCAATTTTTTTCGGTTGACAATTCAAAATTTAGAATTTAAAAAAAATCGCAACTCAAGAGAAAATTGTTGGATTTTTAAAAACCAAAATTATTTCGAAAGAGTGATGCTTCCTAGCCTTATTAAAATTTTTGTAGAATTTTACCTGCACGATTTATATTTATTTCAATTTTTTCGGTTGACAATTCAAAATTCAGAATTTTAAAAAAATCGCAACTCAAGAGAAAATTGTTGGATTTTCAAAAACCAAAATTATTTTGAAAGAATGATGTTTCCTAAACTAAATCAAATTTTTGCAGAATTTGACCCGAACGATTTATATTTATTTCAATTTGTTTCGACAATTAAAAATTAAAAATTAAAAAAAAAATCGCAACTCGCAAGAAAATTGTTGGATTTTTAAAAACAAAAATTATTTCGAAAGAGTGATGCTTCCTAGCCTTATTAAAATTTTTGTAGAATTTTACCTGCACGATTTATATTTATTTCAATTTTTTTCGGTTGACAATTCAAAATTTAGAATTTAAAAAAATCGCAACTCAAGAGAAAATTGTTGGATTTTCAAAAACCAAAATTATTTTGAAAGAATGATGTTTCTTAAACTAAATCAAATTTTTGCAGAATTTTACCCGAACGATTTATATTTATTTAAATTTGTTTCGACAATTCAAAATTAAAAATTAAAAAAAAATCGCAACTCGCAAGAAAATTGTTGGATTTTGAAAAACTAAAATTATTTCGAAAGAGTGATGCTTTATACCCTTATTAAAATTTTTGTAGAATTTTACCGGCACGATTTATATTTATTTCAATTTTTTTCGGTTGACAATTCAAAAATTAGAATTAAAAAAAAAATCGCAACTCGAGAGAAAATTTTTGGATTTTCAAAAACCAAAATTATTTTGAAAGAATGATGTTTCTTAAACTAAGTCAAATTTTTGCAGAATTTTACCCGAACGATTTATATTTATTTCAATTTGTTTCGACAATTAAAAATTAAAAATTAAAAAAAAATCGCAACTCGCAAGAAAATTGTTGGATTTTGAAAAACTAAAATTATTTCGAAAGAGTGATGCTTTATACCCTTATTAAAATTTTTGTAGAATTTTACCGGCACGATTTATATTTATTTCAATTTTTTTCGGTTGACAATTCAAAAATTAGAATTAAAAAAAAAATCGCAACTCGAGAGAAAATTTTTGGATTTTCAAAAACCAAAATTATTTTGAAAGAATGATGTTTCTTAAACTAAATCAAATTTTTGCAGAATTTTACCCGAACGATTTATATTTATTTCAATTTGTTTCGACAATTAAAAATTAAAAATTAAAAAAAAATCGCAACTCGCAAGAAAATTGTTGGATTTTGAAAAACAAAAATTATTTCGAAAGAGTAATGCTTCCTACCGTTATTAAAATTTTTGTAGAATTTTACCTGCACGATTTATATTTATTTCATTTTTTTTTTGTTGACAATTCAAAATTTAGAATTTAAAAAAAACGCAACTCAAGAGAAAATTGTTGGATTTTTAAAAAACAAAATTATTTTGTAAGAATGATGTTTCATAAACTAAATAAAATTTTTGCAGAATTTTACCCGAACGATTTATATATATTTCAATTTGTTTCGACAATTAAAAATTAAAAATTTAAAAAAAATCTTAACTCAAGAGAAAATTGTTGGATTTTTAAAAACCATAATTATTTCGAAAGAGTGATGCTTCCTAGCCTTATTAAATTTTTAGTAGAATTTTACCTGCACGATTTAGATTTATTTCATTTTTTTTTGGTAGACAATTCTAAGGTGAGCGCATGACGTACGTTTTAAATTCCTGGTGCGTCCACCATAATATTAGTTCAATTTTGTAGTTCAATGTGGCGGAATCTATTGACTGAATGTTGTACTAGACCCAAACTGAGTGATGGCAATTATAACAATGATAATATAATTTCTAAATATTGTTTCCCCATTCTTATATTATGGTCATAATTGCATATCATACACATATTTGTTAATTATTTTAATGAGTTTTTTCGCATAAAACTGAACATAAAAAAACCTGTAATTTTTTTAAAAAGAATAATATAATGACATGCGGTATATACTTCAAACAAGATGTCCGGCCTGGCATTGTTGCTGACTCAATCGGGTTGATCTAGCAAACAGAACTGCAGGATAGCAGGGCGAATACAGGAATAAGGGCACAGAGAGAGGGATGTGGCAGACAGAACGCGTTGCGACGCATTAATCACTTCCTTGCGGATTTCCTCGACTGGGAGCGTTAATTACTGGACGGGTCTTACCATACGCAGTTTGTCAGTGCGCTTCTCTAATTATTGTGTCACTCTGTCCGATTATCCGGTCCGGACATGAAAAGCCTTTCCAACGTCCTTAATCTTGGATATTAGCTTATTATTAATAAATTTTATGGCAGATGCCGCTGATAATTTATAGGCTGCACACATATGCTTTCGCCCTTTGCATATATCACGAACGAACCGCACGGAATAAATCATATCCGGAAATTATTTGTTGGTCGCACTCCACCAACTGCTGCTGCGAATTTTCTTCGAAATCATATGTAATAATACAGTTACATAAATCTCTCGGTGAAAATAAATTTAATAGCTCACATAAAATACAGTAAGGTCATTAAGTAATACAGAAAATTGTGTAAATTGCCGATTGTGCGAATAGAACGATGGCGTGACCTCTTTGTTAGGGATTTTATTATTGTAATCGCATAATGAATACAGGATCATGGGATTCAAGTCAAGCCGCCTTATATTTTATTAGTAATTCCTTAGGGCGAAAAAATGTATAAGACAAATCCGAATAAATTATGAGAAGTTATGGTAGGGATTTATTGCCGGAGGTGGGGATGTAAAATGGGAGAAGTGGCGTGAAAATCTGTTCCCGAAAGCGTCAGGTTAAGTAATACAAATACTCAGCCTCAGCCCGGAGGAAAATCTAAAGTAAAAAAATACGGTCGTTTTTCTTTTTATAGATTGTTCCGTCTGACAAATACCTTTTATTTTTTCTTGATCGGGTGGCGGGCCGACGAGAAATTTGTTAGCGAGTCACAGGGGCCCGTTTTAAATTTCAGTGCGATCTTTTTCAGGGCCCGGTCGTTCCTTAACCATCTATAACAAGATTAGGATGACCTTAGACGTATAATAAATTAGATAGAGGAGTGGAAGTTCGCAGAACTTTGTGCGGAATCGGCAACTCGCCGCTTTTATTGACTGATAAAAAGGTGCAACTCCCGCCGCCGCCGCCCGCAAGAGTTGAGCGAGTACGGCCCTGGCGTTTGTATTCAATTAAAAACTTTAATGAGCTTTTAAATTCGGGATTTGTGTGTAAGGCCGATCACAATTGAATTATGCTAATTACGCCCGCGGGCTATTGCGGCCCACGGAATATAATAATTACAGGGACGGATTAAATATAAAAGCACTCGGGCTCACTGTATACTCGAAACACTATAATTAAGTGGAGATCGCGTGCATATAATAAAACGTACCAATCTTAATACGCCATATAGAAAATACATACATCGGCTTATCGATCAACGTGCGCCGGGGCTTTTTCCAACGGCCTCCTGAAGAGCCGAAAGCCTTCTTCCACTTACGCATTCGCAGAAACGAAACTTCACGCGCTTTTACATGGAAATGTACTACCGTATAAATTTTATGACCATATAATTATGTCCGAACACTTTTTCGCTTTTACCCATATTTATGCGTTATGTTGTTACGTAACTTGTATTCCACTGACCTCGAAAACATTCATTTGCCATATCAAGATTATAATCATTTATGGCTCATTTCCAGCTAGACATGTGCACTGGCGGCTCTTGAAACTTTTTGATGGTAGAGCCACTTTTACAATAAACCCCTATCCCCCCTCCTTTTTTTGAAGAAAGAAAGAGCGATTTATCTTCCTAGATCAAAGAAACTGGCGAACAAGTGTTTCTTGCAGAATTTGAAACTGCAGGTAGTGCCATAGCTCCTTGGCTCTATATAACGAGCCGCCCCTGGATATGTGTAATCTTAGAATTCTCATAACCGAAGTTTACCATAACATTCTGTTTCATGTAACGCAGCACTGCAGTAATTTTGCGCCTGTGGCTAAATATTTAATTTACGCCGCTCCCTTGATGATATTTCATTTTTACCAAATATCATAAAAGAAACACAAATACCGAATTCAACATCCCTAACTTGTTCCATTTCCTCCTGATACTTTAATAAATTTTCGAGAATTCATCGCTTGCATCGAATGCTTTTTTCGTAATCAGAAACAGCAAACCCTTCATGTCGCCGCTAACTATAATAACCCTCTTCAACGCCGTCTTGTCTACTGTACCGTTGTCTGGGAAATACACTTGCCTTCTAGAGTGTGAATTCCTAAAATATTTGCATTTTTTTGAATATTGCGAATGATCTTTGCTGCGGTGTCCTAACCGCAAATAAATGTAAAGGTGGTTTCGAAAAATCTGACGACAAGAAAGTTTTTTTGGCTTCGACTACGAGGTCCTCTACCATCGAATTTTAATGACGAGATTCAAAATCACAGGTCGATAGTGATTCAAGGGTAACGCCTGAAGAAATATTGGGAAAGCTTAACTCTCCTTGATTTTTAAAACTTTTTAAACTCATTGATAAAACAAACAGAATGGGAATTTGGTGAACTGATAATAGGAAGTAGAGAAAAATAATTTGCATTTCTTTACTGACAAGGTATATAAATTAACAATTCTTACACCGCAATGTACAAATTAAAAATTGTGATATGGCCATCTTGTTACTTTCTCCGATTTGATGGTATAATGGAAAAATCAACTTTTTTAATAACCATCCTGGAGCATTAAAATGCAAATTTCTTTTCATCAGAAGAACGACAGAAATCGATTGCCGTTTTAAAATTCCAGCTAGTTAAAATAATAACACAGTTGGCGAATCGGTTTGAAAATTTTGGAAAAAAATGGTGATGTGGGCATCATGTCACTTTCGCCGACTTGATGGTATCATTTATATTTACGCTTCCATGGTTTATTTTCAATTTAAATAATATTTTAAGTGTGCATCGAACGTTTCGTAGACTCGGATAAAACTGACGTTTAAAACGTCAAAATTATGAAAGATGGAAAAATGTACTTCAAATTAAAAAAAACTCAGTTTACTCAAAAACTAAAGAGATTTTGAAAAAAACTTATTCTTCATAAATTGTTTATTTTGGAATTCTCTGCAATTATTATTAACAAAAATTTGCTGTAACTATAAGCGTTTCATAATTGTATACCAAAAATGAAAAAAATTAATAAATTTTTTTCTCGAATAACAATGATTTTATGAAAAATGTTTTCAAACAAAATAATCGAATTTCTTTATAGTCTTTAATATTTGCTAAAATTTTTTGTGATATTTTTCATATTTAAGAAAATATTGGCAAAAAACAAAAAACAGTTAAGGTAAACAACCACTTCCGGTGTACTAAATTTTACCAAAAACTTTTCAGTTCTTCAGATTATCAAATAAGATGTATGTTCAAAGTTTCATATCAATTGCTCTATTAGTTTTTGAGATACAGCGCGCACAGGCAGACACACAACAGCCAGACACACACGCAGACACACACACACACAGACACAATTTTTTTTTTTTGCAGAAATTGTTGAAATGGCCTCTAAGGACCCCTAAACGGTTATTTCCGTAAAAAATACTTTTACAATACTTTCTCGTACTTCGTAACGGAGAAAGTAAAAACAGGTATGCATTTGATGGGAAAACAATAAAATTACTGTTTGCACAATATGTTATTGTACTACAAGGATTTATTTATTGGGTATCACAACCAACACAATATTATTAAAGAATATTATAAATACTTTCATATACTAATAAAATGAAAAGTATTAGTAAAAAATTTGAGGAATTTCATATAAGCGTTGTAATTATTTCCGAGACGATGTAAGAATTTCTGCACGGAGGGGCGATTTTTTCTCCCTCCAGAAAATGGAATCCGGGATTTAAGAATCCGTGCAAAAATTAAGTGAATATAAATTTGGGAAATCCCCGCGTAATAGAAAAGAGAATGAGTAATATTAAAATGAAAAGAAAATAAATTATAGCTCCTTTTATCATTTAATATAATTCCTAGCGCTACTTATTTTCCGATGACAGTGCAAATTCTGGTCTTAGGGCTCGGAGGCCGCCGGCCCACCCTTCGGATCGGTTCTCCGCGGCCGGGGGTGAAATAAGATTTTAAGGGGATATTTTGCAGTAAAATTAAAGCTGATCACTATCAAAATTTAAGTCGGAGCCGCACTGAAATATTATTATATTTCCTCGCTTAATTCGCCGTAAAGTTTTTTGAGGGCGGCGTTAAAGCGGGCGCATTTATCAGCGGGAAAAAAATGTATAAAGGGAAGTAATGAGGGCGGGCGGGGATCCATTGTTTCTTCGATTTTTGCCAGCGGCTCTAACTCATCGCGATATCAAGATGCATTTTGTGGATGAGGGGGTGGGGAGGCGAAATACCTAATACTGTATGTAACGAGGTTTGTCAATGTTGTCCTGAATTCGGATTTTTAATTAAAATTTCATCCCATATCGCGTTTTTATTGTAGAAATTGTTTCATTAATTAAGGTTTTATTATTTGTAATATAGTATTTTTTGTAGTTACTACAACTGTTTACTCCATGCTCAGTGGTGCACAAACCGTTGGTCGCGACCCCCGAATGATCTCCGGGGATGCGCCATCTTGCTGAAACCATATTGTATTATACGGAAGGTCAAGAAAAAAATTACTACAAGCGCTGGAACAAGGTAATTTGAAAAAATTCTAAATATCGGGTTCTCACCTTCAATTGTTATTTACTCGAAAATTTTCTTATGTAAGATGGCAACATTTTTATACTTCCAGTTCGGCAATGAAAAGATCTCTCAAAATCAAGAATAAAAATAGGGGGTTGCCATTTAAAAACAAAATGGATGACGTCATTACTCGAAAACAAATGACGACTGAAAATCGACTTTCATGTAAAAATGTGTATTTTTATAAGAGAAAATCGACCTGTTCGAGGATTTTTTCCAAAAATATTTTATTTCCATTTTACTGACTATATTCCATACTTTGGGCGCGCACTGCATGTAAAAATGACAATAATGTTTGAGGTCTACCAGAATTTAGTTACACCCAGCATATAAAACATGTAGGTTGCAAAATATTAAATGAAGGTCTACATTTAAAAACTTGCCAAAAAATAAAAAAATTGCGCTTGAAAAAAAAACAAAATTGAAACTGATGTTGTAAAGAGATTTGCTGAAAATCCAAGGAGATTTATGTTCTATTTTTTTTTAAATATATTTTCTTTGGTTTTGATGTATTTGGTAAATTTATTTATTTATTTTATTTGATCTTTCGAGCTTCATAGAGATTAGTTACCTTACATGTTACATGCCCTAGCTAGAGATAAAGCGATGACGATTGAGATTTAAAAAATTGGATGAATCGAAATTTACATCAGGCAATTAGACTGATTTTAGAGAAATTATCACTTACGGAATTCTCTTAAAAAATTCCAAATCTACTACGAAATAATGTAGTACTAAACAATTGACATCGCCCAACTGTAAACAAAGTGGCTACGCTAGAAACTTAAATTAAGGAAAGCAAAATTTTGCGTCTTGCGGTTAGAATTAAAAAAATCAAATACAATTGTTTTCGAAATTTCTAAACTAAGATTTTTTAAATGTATTGACATCCACCAGCTAAAATTTAAGTGACGACGAAATTTCAAGTGGTGCGATCGAAATTGGCATCTCGCTATTAGAAAGATTCTTGAAAAATTATCACTAGTGGAAATGTCTTACCAATCGAATATTTTGGCCAAAAAGTCAAAAATTTTGAACAAAACAGCCGAAGATCTAAAATATTAGACAAAAAATCAAAAATCCTGGTTTAAAAATAAAAATGCAGACCAAAAAATTGAAAATACAAGCAAAAGAAAAATGATTTGCTATTTTCGGCCTCAATAACTCCTTTTAGCTTAAAATAAGTTCCAACGAGTAATTTGAAAATAATAGCAAATATAATATTTTTAACAAATCGCACAATAAAATCAATAATTCAAGTTAAGAAAATCTAAAATATGGGACAAAAATAAAAAATTAAGACCAAAAATCTGAAATTCGTACTCAAAAATCAAAGTGGTAGACCAAAAAATTCAAAATTTTAACAAACGAATCGAAATAAAGAAAATGTAGGCCAAAAGACCAAAAATTGAAACCAAAATAATCGAAAATACAAAATATAGGCCTAAAATTCTACAATAGGGCCTAAAACGGTGACAATTTAGACGAAACATCGAAAACGAGCGTAAAGTTAAAAACATTTCTACAAACCAATCGAATATTTTGGTCAAAATAAAGAAAAATACAAATAAATAGAACAATAGAAAATATCGAAAATACAGAAATCTAAAATATCGGCCAAAGAATCAAGAATAAAAAACGCATACAAAAAATAGTGATGTGGCCATCATGTCACTTTCTCCGACCAGATGATATCATTTATATTTACGCTTTTATCGTTTATTTTCAATTTAAATCATATTTTAAAAGTACATCGAGCGGATGAAACTGACGTTTAAAACGTCAAAATTATGAAAGATGGAAAAATTATAATGCAAATTTAAAAACTCAGTTTACTCAAAAACTAAAGAGATTTTGAAAAAAACTTATTCTTTATAAGTTGTCCATTTTAGCATTCTCTACAATTATTATTAACATAAATTTGCTGTAACTATTATTGTTTTATAATTATAAACCAAAAATGAGAAAAAAATTATAAATTTTTTTCTCGAATAAAAATGATTTTATGAAAAATGTTTTCAACAAAAGATATTAATTTCTTTATTGTCTTCAATGTTGGTTTACATTTTTTTGTGATATTTTTCATATTTAAGAAAATATTGGCAAAAAACAAAAAACAGTTAAGGTAAACATCCACTTTCTTTCATACCAATTGCTTTATTAGTTTTTGAGATACAGCGCGCACAGACAGACACACACACACACACACACACACACACACACACACACACACACAACACACAGACACACACAGCCACAGACACACACACACAGACACAATATTTTTTTTCCAGAAATTGTTGAAATGGCATCTAGGGACCCCAAAGCGGAAATTTCTGTAAAAAAATGTTTTGAAAAAAAATCACGATCACAATACTTTCTCGTACTTCGTAACGGAGAAAGTAAAAATCGAAAACTTGAGTAGAAGCAAAGTAATTTGCAACTTTTAGCCGCCAAAAATAAGTTTCTGACCAGAAATTCGAAAATAATAGCAAAAAATAAAAAAAATCACGAAATAAAATCAGTAATCCAAGTTAAAAAATCTAAAATATACGATAAAAAATTGAGACCAAAAATCTAAAATTCTGGCCTGAAAATAAAAATAGTGGACAAAGAAAAGAAACATTTTAACAGACCAATAAAAAAAAATGGTGATGTGGCCATCATGTTACTTTCTCCGACTTGATGGTATCATTTGTATTTACACTTTCGTGGTTTATTTTCAATTTAAATCGTATTTTAAAAGTACATAGAGTGGATGAAACTGACGTTTAAAACGTCAAAATTATAAAAGATGGAAAAATTATACTTCAAATTCAAAAACTCGGTTTACTCAAAAACTAAAGAGATTTTGAAAACAACTTATTCTTTATAAGTTGTTCATTGTTCTCTACAATTATTAATAACATAAATTTGATGTAACTATTATCGTTTTATAATTATAAACTAAAAATGAAAACAAAATAATAAATTTTTTTCTCGAATAAAAATGATTTTATGAAAATTGTTTTCAAGCAAAAGATGTTAATTTCTTTATTGTCTTAAATGTTGGTTTAAATGTTTTTGTGATATTTTTCATATTTAAGAAAATATTGGCAAAAAACAAAAAATAGTTAAGGTAAACATCCACTTCCGGTGTACAAAATTTTACCAAAAGCTTTTCAGTTCTTCAGATTATCAAATAAGACGTATTTTCAAAGTTTCGTACCAATTGCTCTATTAGTTTTTGAGATACAGCGCGCACAGACAGACACACACACACACACAATACACACACAGACACAATTTTTTTTTTTCCAGAAATTGTTGAAATGGCATCTAGGGACCCCAAAACGGATATTTCCGTAAAAAAAAAATTTTTGAAAAAAAAATCACGATCACAATACTTTCTCGTACTTCGTAACGGAGAAAGTAAAGATCGAAAACTTGGGTAGAAGCAAAGTAATTTGCAACTTTTAGCCGCCAAAAATAAGTTTCTGGCCAGAAATTCGAAAATAATGGCAAAAATGGTGATGTGGCCATCATGTTACTTTCTCCGACTAGATGGTATCATTTATATTTACGCTTCTATGGTTTATTTTCAATTTAAATCATATTTTAAATGTACATCGAGCGTTGCGTAAACTCTAATGAAACTGACGTTTAAAACGTCAAAATTATGAAAGATGGAAAAATTGTACTTCAAATTCATAAACTCGGTTTACTCAAAAACTAACGAGATTTCGAAGAAAACTTATTCTTTAGAAGTTGTTGATGTTGGCATTCTCTACAATTATTATTCGCATAAATTTGCTGTAACTATTATCGTTTCATAATTATAAACCAAAAATTTAAAAAAAATTAATAAATTTTTTTCTCGAATAGCAATGATTTTATGAAAAATATTTTCAAGCAAAAGATGTTCATTTCTTTGTTGTCTTTAATGTTTGTAAAAATGTTTTTGTAATATTTTTTATATTTAAGAAAATATTGGCAAAAAACAAAAAACAGTTAAGGTAAACACCCACTTCCAGTGTATTAAATTTTACCAAAAGCTTTTCAGTTCTTCGGATTATCAAATAAGACGTATGTTAAAAGTTTCATATCAATTGCTCTATTCGTTTTCGAGATACAGCGCACACAGGCAGACACACACACACACACACACACACACACACACACACACACACACAGACACACACACAGACACAATTTTTTTTTTTCCAGAAATTGTTGAAATGGCATCTAGGGACCCCAAAACGGATATTTCCGCAAAAAAAAATTTTGAAAAAAAAATCACGATCACAATACTTTCTCGTACTTCGTAACGGAGAAAGTAAAAAATAAAAAAAATCACGAAATAAAATCAGTAATCCAAGTTAAAAAATCTAAAATATAGGATAAAAAATTGAGACCAAAAATCTAAAATTCTGGCCTAAAAATAAAAATAGTGGACAGAGGAAAGAAACATTTTAACAGACAAATAAAAAAAATAAAGAAAAATTTAGAGCAAATTTTTTAAAAAAATCCACAAAGTCGAAACTTTAGATAAAACATCGAAAACTCGGCCCTAAAGCTAATAAATGCAGACTAAACAAAAAATCAAAAATTTTAATATAAAATCGAAAAGTAAGGTCAAAATAAAGAGCCTCCTTTTTTGAGTTGAAAATGTGATTTATGTGTGCTTTCGATTTATCGTGCATTTACATTTTGTGTAAATCTGTAACACCATTCTTTGTCCATGTAACCTCACCATCAAACAAAAAGAATTTTAAGAATTGATTAAAAATTCTTGCTAAGCTCAAAACTACAGGTAGTGCCATGGCTCCTTGGTTCTATATGACGAGAGGTAACGTATTTTTGTCATGCTATATTCCAGCTGTCTCATGTCAGTAAAATTAAAAATGGAGAAGAAGGAGTGTGGATAATTTTTTTGAACCCTTTGTATTCCCGGAATGTAACGGTCCTGGATAAGACAGATAATGAATATTATGTGCACAAAATTAAATACAGCAGCGTGCAATATGCAAATGCTATAAATACTAAATGTGCATTTTATGCAAATTGTAAAACTCGCTGTCGAATCTAATAAAAGCAATATACGAAAATGCAAATGCGACGTTTAAAGGGACGTTGATGATTAAAATAAGATTTCCAAAGACTAGAGGGCTGGTTCAGGGATGCAAGGTGAAGTGATACGCAGCCGAGTGTGTTTACTTTCAGTTTACATAAAGTGCAATGGTGGGGGGGAGGGGGGTTAGTTAGGTTATGCACAGGTTTCAAAGAGGGGGGGCACGTTCTGGCGGTGTGTATTATCCGAGGGCGATCAAACAACACATTTCACTGAGCCGAGCTTTATACGGCTTAATATATGCAAATTGCGTTTTTGACAGCCGGACTTCGTGACGGAGCTGACCTATACTATATTATATTATAAAATCGCGTGCCGGCCGTGTATTTATTCATACCCGAGATACATACGACACTTTCCAAATTTAATACGTCTGGGGCGGCTACCTGAGGAAACTTCGCCGAAAATTAAAGGAAACTTTTGAATATATTTAACTCCGTGATTAATGATCCTTTTCGGATTTTAAATAATGACTTTATTATTCGGCCTCTTATCGGATCGTTTTTTTTTTAAATATTATAACGCGGCCGGAGGATGCTCGGACCTTTGTCTTCAATTCACTATTTTTGCATTTTCACATCCCCTTACATTTATTATGTGCGGCTCCGGTCGGACTGAATGCGGTGCCGCGTTTCATTCAAACATGAACCAACTTTATAAAATTCATTTGCTCTTAGCGAGCATTCATTCAGCTCAGATGGCTTTTATATGTACTGAAATTCTGTTTAAAACATTGTGTCAATACTCTATACGTCGTCGGCGTATTATTCACATAACTTCTGGCTTTTTGCAAGATGGAGAATTATAATGAAAGCGAGTACTTTTCTGCAAAGGAAAAGCAAATCAATTATTCTCGCGGTGCGTTTTGCTTACCCTGCATTCAAGAATGTTTCAAATGTGAATAGTTTTTTTTTTAAATAAAATTGACCTAATCAAAGCTATTGGATTTATGAGGCTGTTACTTGGTAGAATTCCATAATATATGTGGTAAGTAAAACACGTGTGTTGATAATTGATCAGTAATCATCTGCCTGATGAAGCCACTGTGTGGCGAAACATATGTCGCAGTGTTTCGACATTAAAAATTTGTGAAAATTCTCAACACACGTGTTTTACTTACGACTAATCAAAGCTGTTAATTTTTAACTCGTGTTTGTAACCCGTTGAGTCCCAGGGCTCATTGGAGAAACATGGTTAAAAAACTCCAAACAGCGCAACAGCGCTTGACTGTATCGATTGCGGCGTGATAGCGCTCGTCTTATGTGACAGAAAAATGTTAATCAGCGCGATGGCGCTTGTCGTAACTTAGGTAAGGTTAGGTGACTGCAACCTCAGTTGTCCATACCGTTCGAACTGTACTAGGATTTTTCGACAAATAATCTCAACACCGCGATCGCGCTGCCAAGGACTCAAAGGGTTAAATTGCTTATAAGAATGATCTATAACAAGAGGCCCATTCTATCCTTTCTGACCAAATCCCGCAAGACCTTTAATCCGGCACTGTATTTATTATTATTATTTACGTGTGATCAGAATTTTAGTTGATTTTTTTTTGTACAATTTGATGTTATGTAAATAAGGAATAAACAATAAATACAACACATACACACAATAATAACATTCATTACCCTTACATCCGTCATTTGTAATTTAACAAGTTCCCCCCCAGCAAAACACAAAATTGTCGCATGCAATATTTAACAGAGCAACCCATCGACTGATTGAAAAGATGCATGAAAAATTGCCATCAAGCATTAAAGGCCGCATACTCTGTTTAACACCCAAAAAATAAACGAAACCATCATCAATCACAATGTATAAGTAATGCCTTCCTTACTGAATTATTCGGTTTGTTTAGCCCGCACGAACGGCGGAACGTCAAGAGATTTTTTTCCACTAAAACGTAATTACTGTGTACTGAATCAATAAACAATGACATTTAATGCATCCATTAACGTTTATCGATTCAAATAATTAACAATAAATATAATAGGTCCTATTTTTATCATAAACGGGGAAATAATTGAACAATTGTCACTCATTATATATAATTAAATACTGTTTTATTAACAGTGTTTTCATATACGATGATGTATTACCAATTATTTTTAACATTTATTTGTCGTAATCCGTTTGCCTAAAAATAAGCTTCGTTGCATCTGGACATACAGCACTTATTTTCTGTACTTGTTTTTACTATTTGTAACAGTGGTACGCAAACTTTTTACTTTCTCCGTTACGAAGTACGAGAAAGTATTGTGATTTTTTTTACGGAAATATCCGTTTTGGGGTCCCTAGATGCCATTTCAACAATTTCTGAAAAAATGGTGATGTGGCCATCATGTTACTTTCTCCGACTTGATGGTATCATTTATATTTACACTTCCATGGTTTATTTTCAATTTAAATCATATTTTAAGTGTGCATCAAACGTTTCGTAGACTCGGATAAAACTGACGTTTAAAACGTCAAAATTATGAAAGATGGAAAAATGTACTTCAAATTAAAAAACTCAGTTTACTCAAAAACTAAAGAGATTTCGAAAAAAACTTATTGTTCATAAATTGTTCATTTTGGCATTCTCTACAATTATTATTAACATAAGTTTGCTGTAACTATTAGCATTTCATAATTGTATACCAAAAATGAAAAAAAAGAAAATAATTTTTTTTCTCGAATAACAATGATTTTATGAAAAATATTTTCAAACAAAATAATTGAATTTCTTTATTGTCTTCAATATTTGTTAAAATGTTTTTGTGATATTTTTCATATTTAAGAAAATATTGGCAAAAAACAAAAAACAGTTAAGGTAAACACCCACTTCCGGTGTACGAAATTTTACCAAAAGCTTTTCAGATCTTCGGATTATCAAATAAAACTTATGTTCAAAGTTTCATTTCAATTGGTCTATTAGTTTTTGAGATACAGCGCGCACAGACACACACACACACACACACACACACAGACACAAAAAATTTTTTTCCAGAAATTGTTGAAATGGCATCTAGGGACCCCAAAACGGATATTTCCGTAAAAAAAAATTTTGAAAAAAAAATCACGATCACAATACTTTCTCGTACTTCGTAACGGAGAAAGTAAAAAAATGGTGATGTGGCCATCATGTTACTTTCTCCGACTTGATGGTATCATTTATGTTTACATTTTCATGGTTTATTGAAATCATATTTAAAATGTACGAGCGTTGCGTAAACTCGGATGAAACTGACGTTTAAAACGTCAAAATTATGAAACATGGAAAAATTATACTTCAAATTCAAAAACTCCGTTTACTCAAAAACTAACAAGATTTCGAAAAAAAAATATTCTTTAGAAGTTGTTCATTTTGGTATTCTCTACAATTATTATTCACACAAATTTGCTTTAATTATTATCGTTTCATAATTATAAACAAAAAATTGAAAAAAAAATAATAATTTTTTTTCTCGAATAGCAATGATTTTATGAAAAATGTTTTCAAGCAAAAGGTGTTCATTTCTTTGTTGTCTTCAATGTTTGTTTAATCATTTTTGTGATATTTGTCATATTTAAGAAAATATTGCCAAAAAACAAAAAACAGTTAAGGTAAACACCCACTTCCGGTGTACGAAATTTTACCAAAAGCTTTTTAGTTCTTCAGATTATCAAATAAGACGTATGTTGAAAGTTTCATATCAATTGCTGTATTAGTTTTTGAGATACAGCGCACACAGAGGGACACACACACACACACACAGACAGACAGACAGACACACACACACACACACACACAGACACAAATTTTTTTTTTCCAGAAATTGTTGAAATGGCATCTAGGGACCCCAAAACGGATATTTCCGTAAAAAAAATTTTTGAAAAAAAAATCACGATCACAATACTTTCTCGTACTTCGTAACGGAGAAAGTAAAAAAGATTGTGTCTGTGTGTGTGTGTGTCTGTGCGCGCTGTATCTCAAAAACAAATAGACCAATTGATATGAAACTTTAAACATAAGTTTTATTTGATAATCCGAAGAACTGAAAAAGTTTTGGTAAAATTTCGTACACCGGAAGTGGGTGTTTACCTTAACTGTTTTTTTGTTTTTTCCAATATTTTCCTAAATATGAAAAATATCACAAAAATATTTAAGCAAATATTGAAGACAACAAAGAAATGAACATCTTTGGTTGGAAAATATTTTTCATAAAATCATTGTTATTCGAGAAAAAGAATTATTATGTTTTATTTTATTTTTGATATACAATTATAAAACGCTAATATGTTAATAATAATTGTAGAGAATACCAAAATGAACAATTTATGAAGAATAAGTTTTTTTGCGAAATCTCTTTAGTTTTTGAGTAAACTGAGTTTTTTTCAATTTGAAGTACATTTTTCCATCTTTCATAATTTTGACGTTTTGAACGTCAGTTTTATCCGAGTCTACGAAACGTTCGATGCACACTTAAAATATGATTTAAATTGAAAATAAACCATGGAAGCGTAAATATAAATGATACCATCAAGTCAGAGAAAGTAACATGATAGCCACATCACCATTTTTTCATTTCCGACTCCCCATTTTGTGCAAGATTTTATCACGACCCCTGGGTAGACATTTCTTAAAAGTTAATGCAGTTAAATTATTAGCGCTTGTGTTTCTGAATAAAAAAAAATATTAAACAGATGTGCATTTCTTTGTTATCGTCAATATTTGTTTTTCATATTAAAAACCCACTTTAGTGAAAGCAATTTTACCAAAATCTTTTTAGTTCTTATAATAATTTTTGAAATATGAAATAACGGGTGTCCGAAAAGGTTTTTACTATTTAAAAAAATTATAACTCATTCAGTTTTAAATTGTATTAACATTTTTTATTTTTAAGATTTACTACAAAATGTGGAAATTTATTTATGCCGTCGAGATGGTGTCCCCCCACGAGCACCGTCTCCTCCAAACGCTCTCTGAAATTGGCGAACACGCCGACACAGACTTCTCGTGGAATTGCTCGAATTTCATCGCGAATTCTTTGCTTCAGCTGATTCAGATTTGCCGGAATGTCGGTGTAAACCTTTGATTTAAGGAACCCTCACAAAAAAAAAAAAATCCATGACAGTTAAATCGAGACTTCTGGGAGGATAATTGATATCGCCATTTTTTGATATGACCTTTCCTGGAAACATCCTTCCAACGACCTGCATGATAAGATTCGCAGTATGAGCAGTCGCCCCATCCTGCTAAAACCAAGCGTCTTGGTTGAAGCCTTCAAAATTTTGCAATTCTGGTTCAAGAAAATTTTCTAGCATTGCCTTATAACGATTATAGCTAACGGTGACACTGCGTTGATTACCATCTTCAATAAAAAGGGACCAATGATTCCATGTGCAGACATTGCTGCCCACAGTCACTTTGGAACTATGTAGGGGTTGCTGATGTTTTTCCCGTCGTGTAAATTAAAATGTGCACGATAAAGGCGACGAACTTGGACGTAAGAATTGTTGTTTTGATAAAATGCTTTTACACAAAAAGCGCGCTGCGGCCACGTGTATCGCTCCATTGTTAAAAAAATTGCGAGAGACACTCTCACAATTACAACTGGTCAGATCCTCCCACTCCTAACAGTTCTCGTGAAATATGACCTTAAAATAGTAAAAACCTTTTCGGACACCCGTTATATTACAAAAATTTTAAACAAATATTGAAGGCAGCAAAAAGTATTTCTTTCGAAGAAAAAAAATTATTGAAATTTGTGGTCTATAATTATGAAATGATATCTATTACTGAAAGTTCTTTTAATACAGCTGGTTGAACAAGGCTGAGATATTGATGTACACAAAGCTTGCTTTATAGCTGGAAAAAATGTGGTTGCTTCTTTGAGCACCTCAACAATTTCCAAGGTTTTCAGTAACTGGCGATCATTTCAGGTTCAAGTCGGTTCAATTTATAAAATTCAGCAACAATGTTCATTAATCAATCAATTTATTTCCGGATGTTCCGCATCTTTTGAAAAATTATAACTTTGAAGAGGTTTCCAGCAATTCTTCAAGATTTTCCTTTTTTCATCTTCTGTTTTAATTCCTCAATTGACAAATCAATCATGAGAGAAGGATGTAGAAACAGTAGAATAAAGGCTGCTAAATTGCCTTCCGGAAAATCCGCTTTCCAAACAATGTGAAAATGAGTCAAAATAAGGAATGAGTACTGTCCGCATCCAATATTCTTCATCTGAGGTAGGAGGGGAATTTGAAGGTATTTCTAGCGTATTGCTATTCTTGGTGATTGAAGCTGTATTAACAATTCTTCAGCTATCGTTTTTACAGAATTATAAATTTCAATCATTGCAGTATTTGGCGATTTCCGGTGTGTTTTCACAACAGCAACTATTTTTTGACGTGGTTTGTGCACTGAAGAAGGTTTTTCGACTGTGTTTTGAATGTTATTTTACTGGAGTACTTACTTATAATGCAAGTGGAGGTGACGGACACAAGTTGTCTGGCAGCACAGTGTAGTTGGAATGCATTATTTTTGTGGCAGAGTTACCTTCCCCTGCTAACCTTTCAAGGGCTTGCACTGTTGTCGCATCCATAGCTTCTAGCTTTGCAAATCCCATGCATTCTTCGCGTACAGCCATGTTTTCTTCATTAAAAAAAACATAATTTCGATAGATAATTGTTTTTTACAAATATATGGACTGACTCGTCAGCTAGCATAGAAAAGGCAAACGCCCTTTTGTCGTCTGTGATAATGAGGTTGCATACCACGAAAAGTTATAAGTTTATTTTGAATTCTTGATGACTTATAGGTGGCATTCTTTACACCCTCCAGGAGTCTCTTCAAATCAGTATCCCCAGAATAAATTTTTACGTGAACGAGATCTTCCAAAATTCCTGTGTGCTGTTCTTTGCTGCGTAAAGGTAAATCATGAACGCCACAAAATAATATAGTGGAAGCCATTGATGTTATAATCTTTCTGTTTTCTGTCAATAACATGATGAGCAGTTACCAGTTGAACAATGATGGGTATATCTTCCAAAACTGATTTTACTGCTTTTACAGTTGCCAGGTGCCACCTAATATCGGCATGATTCTTGCAGTATTCATGAAGATTTTTATATTTGATAAAAGTTCTTACAGCAAAGGAACCCTGAATTCACTGAAAAGTTGTAGGGGAAAATAGTACATAATATAGACACAGTGCTCCCATACCAACCAAGGAGAGGATTTTTGGAACCAAGAGTATACAAAATTTATTCCCGGGTGTTCCGCATCTTTTGAAAAATCATGTTTAGTGCAAGTTTTGAGCAAGAATAAGAAGGGGGGACCGTTGAATGATTTATCATGTTTTCCTCAAAAATTTTAAATCGCCAATTTTAATCAAATCCGACTAATTGGCACACAAGGACCACATAATTGAAAACCGCGTTCAAATTGGATTCTTGGTTCGGCCGCTACAGCCATTCAAAATTTGAAAAAATCGAAATTTTCCATACAGTTCATGGTGACATGCTAACTTTTTTGCTTCGGACTTCAAATTAACATTTGTCTTTGCGAAAGTACATTTTCCAAAGCGTCTTGAAGGGATCTTTCCAGTGATCTATAGAAACCCCGAATCGAACCAGTGGTTTTTCTAGGAAATCAATTTTTATGCAATTTTTGAGCAAAAGTAAGAAGGGGAGACCCTTGGATGGAATTTCATGTTTTCGTCAAAAATTTTAAATCGCCAATTTTAATCAAATCCGCCTAATTGGCACACAAGCATCATATAATTGAAAACCGCGTTCAAATTGGATCCTTCGTTCGGCCGCTACAGCCGTTCAAAATTTGAAAAAATCGAATTTTTTCTAAATTTTCCATAGAGTTCAAGGTGACATGCTAACTTTTTTGCATTTTTTTCTGGATGAAATTTTTTAACGCCAATCGTTCTTCTAATGAAAAAAAAGGTACTACATAAAGGTCTACGATGATTATTAAGAAAGGTGATTTTTTCGCTTTTTTCCATTTTCGAGTTTTCGTTGCCGACGCGTCACGGGCTTCAAATTGACATTTGTTCTTGCAAAAATACATTTTCTGAAGCGTCTTAAAGGTATCTTTCCAGTGACGTATAGAAACCCTGAATCGAACCAGTGGTTTCTTCAAGAAATCATTCCAAAGCCAATTTTCTATCGATTTTCATGTTTTCGTCGAAAATTAAAAAATCGCCAATATTAATTGAAGCCGACTAACTTGCACCCGAGGAGCACACAAAGTTTGGCTTGGGGTAAAGTTGATAAAGTTGATACGAAGGGTGGTGGGAGGGCCTTATCCCACCCTCCAATAAATTGATCACAAAACAGCGATTAACTGCAAATTGTCTAATTTTCAGAAACATTAATTTCTTTGATTTTCTGAAATTTTACGTGAGAAATCATAGTTTTCGGTTCTACTAGTTGGATTGTAGGATAGGGATCACCCACCACCCTCGGCCTTAATTATACTTCAATCATAAAAATTGTTTATAGTCGTTGTTATTAAATAATATTCCCTAATAAATTAACAATGAAACTTTGAATAACCTAAACAAGGTTTAGTTTGAATTCATGATGATATGAAGGATGGTGGGTGGTGGGTGGATTCTGTCCCACCCTACAATCAGTTGAACACAATTTTCTAAAGCAGCAAATTCAACATTTATTTATTTGATTTTCCGGATTTCTACTCTTTTACTTTTATGTTCTACCGGTTGTATTGTTGAATAGGGCCCACCCACCACCGCCGGGTTCAATTATACTTCAACCACAAATATTTTTTTTAGCTGCTGTTATTAATCTATATTTTCTAAACGAACAATGAAATTTCGAACAACCCAAATGAAAATTAAAAAAGTTCAGCTTGAGTTAAAGTTGATACGAAGGGTGGCGAGTGGGTCCTATCGCGGTGGTGGGTGGGCCCTATCCCTTCCCTCCAAAACAGAATTTTGCTGCAAATTGTCCAATTTTCTAAAACATTAAAAAGTCGAACTTCTATTTCTTTGATTTTCTGGATTTTTATATGGAAAGCAATTATTTCATGTTCTACCAATTGGAGTGTAGAATAAGGCCCACCCACCACTTTCGGACTCAATTATACTTCAAATACAAACATTGTTTTTAGCAGCTGTTATCAATCCATATTTTCTCAAAATGAACATTGAAACTTTGAATAAGCTAAAACAAAGTTTATTTTGAGTTAAAGTTGATGCGAATGGTGGTAGATGGGCCCTATCTCCACCCTCCAAACAGTTGATCACAAAACACAATTGTCCAATTTTCTAAAGCAATAAAATCAACTTTATTTCTTTGATTTTCTGAATTTTTATGTGGAAAACAATTGTTTTGTGTTCTACCTATTGGATTGTAGGATTTCAGCAATTCCTCAAGATTTCCCTTTTTCATCTGTCGTCATGAAAGAAGCTATTCCAACCCATTTTCAATGTCAATTTCATCAATTGGCTCCAGCTTGGAACTTAAAGGACCTGGTAAAAACAGTATCATCATTTTCCTTTAAGTCATTGCTATCATTTCCAGCCCCAGGAGGACTTGAACTCGTACGTTTTCTTTTCTCAGCAATTGTAAGAAAAAAAATGGTGATGTGGCCATCATATTACTTTCTCCGACTTTATATTTACGTTTTCATGGGTTTTTTTCAATTGAAATCATATTTTAAATGTACATCGAGCGTTGCGTAAACTCGGGTGAAACTGACGTTTAAAACGTCAAAATCATGAAAGATGGAAAAATTATACTTCAAATTCAAAAACTAGATTTACTCGAAAACTAACGACATTTCTAAAAAAACTTATTCTTTAGAAGTTGTTTATTTTGGCATTCTCTGCAATTCTTATTCATATAAAATTGCTGTAACTATTATCGTTTCATAATTATAAACCAAAAATTTAAAAAAAATTAATAAATTTTTTTCTCGAATAGCAATGATTTTATGAAAAATATTTTCAAGCAAAAGCTATTCATTTATTTGTTGTCTTCTATGTTTGTTTAAATGTTTTTGTGGTATTTTTTATATTTAAGAAAATATTGGCAAAAAACAAAAAACAGTTAAGGTAAACACCCACTTCCGGTGTACGAAATTTTACCAAAAGCTTTTCAGTTCTTCGGATTATCAAATAAGACGTATGTTCAAAGTTTCATATCAATTGCTCTATTGGTTTTTGAGATACAGCGCACACAGACAGACACACACACACACACACAGACACACACACACAGACACAAAAATTTTTTTTCCAGAAATTGTTGAAATGGCATCTAGGGACCCCAAAACGGATATTTCCGCAAAAAAATTTTTTGAAAAAAAAATCACGATCACAATACTTTCTCGTACTTCGTAACGGAGAAAGTAAAAAGGGTTGAGATTTTACGTAAATGTCGCATCTCGAGATTCTGCAAATAAGCTTCGCAAACGTGAGCATTGATTATTGCATTTTTTCAACAATTTCGGTTACTTCAGCTTTATGTGAACGATGTTTTGGCAAATAAAAGCTCGTAAAAAATAATTTATGATATTTCATGAGCCAAGAACAGTTATCAAATTTGGCAATAATTTTTATAAAAATATCTATTGTAGAAAAAAATATGAAGAGTTAATTAACAATTTTGCGCAGTTAAAGGCTAGGAATATCAAATTTGGGAGATACCTGTTTTCATCCTGCTTTACTACCAAAGTGAGAAAACGTGCATGAATAACACTTAGCTAACGATCTAGTTTATAATAGACGTAACCATCGCTTCACAGACAATTTGTAAATTGATATTTTGGTGGATGCGCCGGTAACTTTATTTATAATGTCGCGAATATGGCGGCATTCGTTCGATAAGGTTAAATATGATTTAATACGATATAAACATATGTTATCATTCCATTCAATGTTCAAAAATAAATAGAAAACGAAACCTCAATCGACCTAGTTTAAAAAATTTTGTTTGATGCTCATCATGAATGGATTTATTTTAATATATTATATAAATAAATTTCGATGTAAAATGTCTAATATTATTCCATGCACACACACGCATGTGTGATACAAAATTCTGAATTAAATACTGAATAACGTTTTTGTGTATTCATAATCCGTCCATTTAATAAAACACGCGAATTAATAAAAAAAAACATATTATTTGTTCGCGCGAACAATTGAAAACAACACGGTAGTCCGAGGCCAGAATATAGCTAATAATATAGGAGAAAAGAAAAACTCTGCCGGCGACAACAGCCTCAAAAATAATATTGTTTACGCGATCCGTCGGACCTACTTTTTCTCCCTTTTCCTCCGGAGAACTGCGAAATATTTAAACGGATACGACTTGTTATTAAAGGGCAGATGGATAAATATTTATCCGCTGCAAAGTTGTATAGCAAACACAATGCGAACTATTGCTTTATAAGGAGTTCCATCAACGTTTATTTAGAAGTTACATTTGTTTCGTAAGATTAGCTTCCCCCTGTCTCATATATTAACTTAGTTTTTCTTATTTCCTGCTTTGCTGTCGCTATACGGTGAACTGAAGTAAATTGCTTTTCTCGTTTTAATCTTTTATTGTGTCAAATCAAGTGGTAGACATTTTTATAAAATTGAAAATTCAGTTAGTACAACCTTAGCATGATATTTTGAAATAGGAATTGAATCTAAACATTATGTGTTTAGTATTAGAAGTTTAAATTTCCGATAAAAGACACGTGTTCACTCGTGAGTCTCTAGAGGAACTGGAACAGTACAACGTCCTCAGTCAATCCTGACTACGCTCAATGTTATATTGGATGATCTCTAGCCTCGGGCAGAATTTTAAACGAACACAATAGTTTGATTAGGTTTTTAAAAATAACCCAATACTCGGGGCTTTAATTCAATCCACGAAGCATTAAAGTTAGCGCTAATAATTTATAAAAGGATACAAAATTCAATATTTTATGTAGGGTTCTTTTTAAGTTTCGCACCATTTCTTTTGTTATGATTAATATTCGCTTGAGCTAGTGAAAACTAAAAACTACAAACGGTGGCAATTTCGAGAGGAGACAGTTAACAAATCGGAATCAATATTTAAAACACTCAGTAGGATGAATTGTTTAGAAGAAACTGAAGTGAATGAAATAAGATTTACAGTTGGCGCTAATAATTTAACAAGGCACTTTAACTTTGAAATCAAGTTGAATGAAACGCGCAATAAAAAGGACGATAAAAGGGGAACATAACCGGGCCGGGTCGCATTTCGGGACAATCAAAAATAAATTCGTGCCGGCACAATAAAAATTATATTGTCATCTTGCAGCCGGATTTCGCCCCAGTTTCATATTTTGATGAGATAATAATAGATCTGGGACAACCGGAACATCCAGGATGGAACGCTCGGAATACGTAATGTCCAGAAATGCAGAAGAGTAGCTGGTGCACGAGGAACAGCATTGGGTAATGCAATTTTTCTGGCTCGGTCCCATTGTATGAAATCCGAGTTAATTGAAACGGGATTTTTCCTTAGCCTTATGAATAATTTAGACATTTGATGTCCGGCTCTGTTCTGTCTGCAGTGAAGTGGTTGTATTGTATATGACCGCGAATAATTTTCTTTATTGTTGGACACGATGGGGCCATTGATTTTGACGTCGATCCATCAAAACATTGGTAATCCAATAAATAATCACACTTTTTGCGGTGATATTCCGAAATGGAAATTTAATTTATCGGGAGATATCGTTAGGGTGGATATTGGAAGAATGGTAAATATTGTAAATTTTATTACCCTCAGTAGTGTTTAACGGTATTTATCGCTTTTATGTGCGGTGTGGCGAGGACATTTATTCGTTGGCTGTGGTAGAAGGGTTGAGCACTGCCTAATTTTTAATTTTTTATTTGCAATTTCGTGCTGAACAATTTTAGACACTAAAACAGAATTAATTTGTGCTCAGTTGCGTACGCGTAAATTAATTGAGAAGAAGAACTATACAATATAAACGAAGAAGGATATTCCCGCAAGATTTCTATTTTATTTGTTATGTAGGAAGCTTTTACTTCATTATACATGTTTTTCATATAATCAACAAAACACTTTTTAACTTTGTAAAATTTTGATATTGGAAAAGCGTTTTTGCCGAAACTGCAGACAAAATATTGAAAATGATGAGGAATTAATTGTAACCGTAAGCATCTTTTTAAAAGCTATTTAGCAACAACCTTCCAATCATTTTCGTTTGTCGGAATATGTAATGAAAGTTCAATTATTTTATTTTACATTTTTTTTGGCCTAGGATGCACGTCCATGTGGCCAGCTCTAGCAACTTTATATTTATATTGATCAACTGATTTACATATGTTTTATTTTTTTAAATATTATTAAAGGCCTACCATCAAAACAGCAACCTATAATGAAAAATTGGCTCACAAAAAAATGCACCCAGGTTAGATTATTGGATAAGGCCTGTTAGCACCTTAAAAATCCAAGAGCTTATTCCAACATCCTAGCAAAGGCATGGAGCATGGAGCAATAAAATAAGTGCAGATCAGCAATTGCATGCCAAAAAAATAATTGACAATATTCTTTTCGAAGGACGATTGGGCAATCTCCACAGAAACTTCTCTAAAGTGCCCATATTCATTTCAACTTTCACCATATTCAGCACCTCACTCTCCATATTCAGCTCCTCAATCTACACACCTCGCATCCATCCACACGTAGTCCACAACAATAAGCACATTCTTCGCACCTTTCAATATACCATACTTTGGTATATTATATCACCTTTGCAATTTTCCACTGATTCAGTCATATAACTCACCAATCCAAAGCCCGATACAAGTCTTTACAAAATATGCCACGGCAGAAGACCTTCTAGTGCCCAACAGTTTCAAGTTTTACTGAATACCCAAAAATATTAAGGCACAAAAATCAAAAATTAATGCTATATGCATATATAAATTTTGTACGTTAAAATAACGAAGAATAAAGATCATGCGGTAGTCTCAAAAAAAAAAAATTTAAATTGAAATTTCTGCACTAAACCAAATTTAACAAATATTTTTATTTTCGTTGTAACTTTAATTTACATTTTTTTGTAATAATTTCTCTAATACATTTTGGAAAAAATAGCAGTTACTACCCTTTCAAAACGTGGATTAAAGCCCGACAGGTCTCGAGAATTATTTTCCTAAGCTTTTGGTCTGCGATGGCAGTTTGAAATTTGAGCTCTTCAAAGAAGCAGTGGCAAACTGTCTCCATTCTGCTGATACTGATCCTGCTAAAAAAAAAATCAGTACAGGCATAAGGGAACCATGCCTGTACTGCTTTTTTTCTTCAATAAAAGGTGTGATCATTTCTACCAGCTCTTCAAACGCATCCACATATTTTCGAAAATAGTTTTCTGACTCGTCCGCTGAACTTATTTTGAGCTCTGATGCTAACCGCTCGTGGCTAAAGTCACTCCTCTTCTTCAACGTTTCCTTCATCCACACCCTCCGCTTTCTTTTTCGTTTCAGTTTTTTCTTTTCAGTCAAACTATCTCGCGCAAATTTCTTCAAATTCCTAAAACACTCCTTCACTAGTATTCAAAATTATTTCACAAGAACTGCACTACTACAAAATGGAAAATTTCTAAAATTACTCAAAATCGATTCTTCCTTATAACTGAATTAAAATCCCAAAAGAACCCTTTATTACCTTTCAAAATAATTGCGAAAGAACTGCACTTTTGTCATTTTAAGACCGCGAATTGCGCCGTGCGGTTAACAAAATATAAAAACAATTGCTTAGAATTTTTTTCTTAACGCTTGTTGACGTTAAGTCAAATTTAGACATTAATTAAGTCTTTTAACTTGAATTAAACTAAAAAAATTCCAAAATTACTCAAAATCGATGCTACTTTATAACTATGATATAATCTGAAAACAACCCTTTACTAGTTTTCAAAATAATCGCACGAGAACAGCCCTTTTATCATTTTAAGACCGCAAATTGCGCCGTGAAATTAAAAAAATATAAAAACAAATTTCCACAAACTGCAAAATATCCAAAATTACTCAAAATCGATTCTTCTCTACAACAGAATTAAAATCCAAAACGAACCATTTATTAGCTTTTAAATAATTGCAAAATAACTGCACTTTTATCATTTTAAGGCTGCGAATTGCGCTGTGCGCTTAAAAAAATATAAAAAACAATTGCCACAAATTGTAAAATTTCTAAAATTACTCAAAATCGATACTATTTTATACCTGAGTTAAAATCAGAAAACACCCATTCAGTAATTTTCAAAATAATCGCATGAGAACTGCACTTTTGTCATTTTAAGACCACGAATTGCGCCATGCGGATAAAAAAAATAAAAAAAAAATTGCCACAAACTGGAAAATTTACAAAATTACTCAAAATCGATTCTATTTTATACCTGAATTAAAATCTGAAACCATTCCTTCACTGGTTTTCAAAATAATCGCACGTGAACGGCACTTTTATCATTTAAAGCTCGTGAATTGCGCCGTGCGATCAAAAAAATATAAAAACAATTGCCACAAACTGAAAAATTCACAAAATTACTCAAAATCGATTCTACTTTATAACCGAATTAAAATCTGTAAAAATTCCTCCACTAGTTTTCAAAATAATCGCACGTGAACTGCACTTTTATCATTTAAGCTCGCGAATTGCGCCGTGCGATCAAAAAAATATGAAAACAATTGCCACAAACTGAAAAAATTCCAAAATTACTCAAAATCGATTTTACTTTAAACCTAAGTTAAAATCCAAAAACATCACTTTACTAGTTTTCAAAATAATTGCACGAGAACTGCACTTTTGATATTTTAAGATCGCGAATTGCGTCTTGCTGATAAAAACATTTAAAAAAATTGCCGCAAACCAAATAATTTTCAAAATTACTGAAATTCGATTTTGCTTACACCGTAGTTAAAATCCGGAAACACCTCTCCACTAGTTTTCAAAATAATCGCACAAGAACTGCACTTTAATTTCATTTTAAGACCACGAATTGCGCCGTGCGATTAAAGGAATATAAAAACAATTGCCACGGATTGGATTTTTTTAAATTGCTCAAAATAGGCTCTACTTTATATCTGACTTAAAATCCGACAACATCCCTTCACTACTTTTCAAAATAATCGCACGAGAACTGCACTTTTATCATTTTAAAACCGCGAATTGCGCCGTACAGTTAAAATAATATAAAAACAATTGCCACAAACTGGAAAATTTACAAAATTACTCAAAATCGATTCTATTTTATAACTGAATTAAAATCTGAAAACATTCCTTTACTAGTTTTCAAAATAATCGCACGTGAACTGCACTTGTATTATTAAAGCTCGCGAATTGCGCCGTGCGATTAAAAAAATATAAAAACAATTGCCACAAAGTGAAAAATTTCCAAAATTACTCAAAATCGATTCTACTTTATACCTAAGTTAAAATCCAGAAACATCACTTTACTAGTTTTCAAAATAATTGCACGAGAACTGCACTTTTGATATTTTAAGATCGCGATATGCGTCTTGCTGATAATTTTTTTTTTTAATTGCCGCAAACCAAATAATTTTCAAAATTACTGAAATTCGATTTTACTTTGCACCGTAGTTAAAATCCAGTAACACCTCTCTATTAGTTTTCAAAATAATCGCACAAGAACTGCACGTTTATCATTTTAAGACCACGAATTGCGCCGTGCGGTTAAAGAAATATAAAAACAATTGCCACGGATTGGATTTTTTTTCTAAATTGCTCAAAATAGGTTCTACTTTATATCTGACTTAAAATCCGACAACATCCCTCCACTACTTTTCAAAATAATTGCGAAAGAACTGCACTTTTATCATTTTAATACCGCGAATTGCGCCGTGTGGTTAAAATAATATAAAAACAATTGCCACAAACTGGAAAATTTACAAAATTACTCAAAATCGATTCTATTTTATAACTGAATTAAAATCTGAAAACATTCCTTTACTAGTTTTCAAAATAATCGCACGTGAACTGCACTTGTATTATTAAAGCTCGCGAATTGCGCCGTGCGATCAAAAAAATATAAAAACAATTGCCACAAACTGGAAAATTCACAAAATTACACAAAATCGATTCTATTTTATAACTGAATTAAAATCTAAAAACATTCCTTCACTAGTTTTCAAAATAATCGCACGTGAACTGCACTTTTATCATTTTAGGATTGCGAATTGCGCCGTGCGATCAAAAAAATATAAAAACAATTGCCACAAACTGAAAAATTTCCAAAATTACTCAAAATCGATTCTACTTTATGCCTGAGTTAAAATCCAAAAACATCATTTAACTAGTTTTCAAAATAATTGCTCGAGAACTGCACTTTTGATATTTTAAGATCGCGAATTGCGTCTTGCTGATAAAAAAATTTAAAAAAATTGCCGCAAACCAAATAATTTTCAAAATTACTCAAATTCGATTTTACTTTACACCGTAGCTAAAATCCAGAAACACCTCTCTACTAGTTTTCAAAATAATCGCACAAGAACTGCACTTTTGTCATTTTAAGACCACGAATTGCGCCGTGCGATTACAGAAATATAAAAACAATTTCCACGGATTGGATTTTTTTTAAATTGCTCAAAATAGGTTTTTCTTTATATCTGACTTAAAATCCGACAACATCCCTTCACTACTTTTCAAAATAATCGCACGAGAACTGCACTTTTATCATTTTAAGACCGCGAATTGCGCCGTGAAATTAAAAAAATATAAAAACAATTGCCACAAACTGGAAAATTTCCAACATTACTCAAACTCTATGCAACTTTATACCTTAGTTAAAATCTTAAAACATTCCTTTACAAGTTTTCAAAATAATCTGACGAGAAGTGCGCTTTTGTCATTTTAGGATCGCGAATTGCGCCGTGCGGTTAAAAAAATATAAAAACAATTGGAAAATTTCCAAGATTACGCAAAATCGAATATTCTTTATAAATGAGTTTTAATCTTAAAACACCCCTTCACTAGTTTTCAAAATAATCGCACGAGAACTGCACTTTTATCAATTTAAGACCGCGAATTGTGCCGTGCGGTTAAAAAATATAAAAACAATTGCCACAAACTGGAACATTTCCAAAATTATTTATTATGGATTCTACTTTATTCCTGACTTAAAATCAGAACCCACCCCTTTACTGGTTTTCAAAATAATCGGATGAGAATTGCACTTTTATCATTTTAAGACCGCGAATTTCCAGCGATACCAGAACATGATCCATAACTTTTAAGTACTTTGGAAGCATTAAATTTAGGTAACATCTGGTTTAAACAGGTTGGGCCTACTTTTCGCAATAAATTTAGAAACCATCTGGATTAAACAGGATGGGGAAACGTTTTGCGTCAAACTTAGGAAACATCTGGTTTCAACAGGATGGTGCTACATATCGCATTAAATTTAGAACACATCGGGTTTCAACAGGATGGGGCTGTTTCGCATTGAACCTAGAAAAACCTAGGGTTTAAACATCATGGGGCTTCGTGTCGTACCCCCAGAACACCTATGGCTATACACCACAGTTTTTAGACCGTTTAATCTAGAGATTCGGTGACATACATTTTTGACTTTTTCTATAGTGTTATTAAAAGAACAAGTTCTGTGCTAACGGGCCCACCACACTCGAGTTAAAGCAAAGTACGAGTATGTCAGACTATTTTTCCTATAAGTTTATATGATATCAATGTATATATGTTTATTTTGTATTTCTCCCTGTTTATGACGTTTTGCATGTACAAATGTATCTCATGTATATTTGTAAAGTGTAAATAAATTTATTATTATTACTATTATTATAATTATAAGAAAAGCCATTGCAGAAATTTGCCCAGAAACGTTTCATAACGTAATGGAAAATGTCATTGAATGCGCACACATCTGTAGAGCGACCAGAGCTGGTCATTTGAGGTATTAAGTTAAAAAAATTGTAATATCTTTTATTCGTGTCAAAAAATATTTAAGTAGCAGTTACATCTTTTATGAAGGAAGCGTGCAATTGTTAAATATTAATTTAACCATTCTTGAACTTTATAATGGGCTTAAATGGAAAATGTTTGCCTAAGCCGAATTACAATAATTAATTTCGTAATAATACTAATAATCCGTGCTCATTTGAATAATTCAAATCCACATAGGGTTAATTTCTGACAGCTTATCGCGAAATTCGCTTTAAATTAAATGGAAAACGTCCGAACGTTAATGTATTAGTATTAGTGTCCGAAACACAACTTTCCGCCAGCGAACCCTTTCGCTCGCCTTCCATGAAAATCGTTCCTTTGTATGCCATAATTAATTATTTTCCCTAGTTTTGAACAATTAACTGGAAACTTGGCAAAATAGACACAAAGAGTTTATATTTGCCTTTATGGCTCCGACATCGGCCATTTACCATTAAACGTTTCGTTACAACTTGCAAAAGGTGCCACTGTAATTAAGCTGATTAATTTACGATTTCCCCGGATTAAGTCGAGAGGTTTAAATCTGGTTTTAATTACTTTAAATTGATATACTGTTCATATTCAGACTGGAGTATTATTATTTAATACACTCAAGTAGTCGACTACGTAAAATAGTAAAAGTGCTGACTAGTTTTACCAAGCTAAATGTATGTGAAATAGAGATTTTAAGTGAAATTGTGAAATAATTAATTAAGCAAGGTAATTGGTGACGGACGGCGGCGCAGCACAGCGGAGCCCGTAACACCACTCCTTAGCCGTCTACTGGAGTTGCATTTAATACAATAAAATCAGTACTATCGTGTGAGCCACAAAATTTTGTTTTAGAGTTGGCTGTGAGATAAATGAGGTATGTCGCATTTTATTACATTATGAGACTGGATGAGTTCAATTGAATTAGATTTAAAAAAAAAATTAAACAAAATTTTGTGGATCATACCTTATAATATAAATTTTATAACAGCTTACCTGAAAGCATAAAATTGCTTCCGTTGAAGCAATTTAAAATTCAAATAAAAACATATCTACTAAATAAAGCCTTTTATACTATTAGTGACTGTTTAACCAATAACTTTGCTGACATGATAAATTGATTGATTTTCCTGTAATTAATTTTTAACTTGTAATTAATTTTAACTCGTAATTCATTTTAACTTGTAATGTAAATGCTCGTTAATGTGTATGTATGTTCTATGTATATTTAATCTGACTCGAATTCGCTTGTGTATTTTATCATTATATTTAAATTTCAATTTGTTGTATTTGACTACACATTATATTTGCATATATATTTGCATAACTATGCTACTTGTTTGACTTGTGTAAACATATTCTGTCTGGCACTAATAAAGTATTTATTTATTTATTTATTTATAATAATGAATTAAGCAAAGTAACTGGTGACGGACGACGGCGCAGCGCAGCGGAGCCCATAACACCACTACCGCCTACTGGAGTTGCATCTAAAACCAACGTAATATAATCGGTGATATAATAATGAAATAAGCAAAGTAACTGGTGACGGACAATGGCTCCGCTACGCTGCGCATTTATAAGTTGTATTTTCACGAGATAGATTAAACCGTTTCACAGTGGTTTAGAATTCGAAAAAGCTGGCCAAAAGTCTAAACCTTGTTAAATTTTGACATAAATGGGTACTAATCATAGATTATGATGTCAAAATTGAAAAATTAATGGCGGATCCAATATGGCGGACATAAATGATAAAATCATTATTGTCCGCACTGGAGAAATCCAATATTTTAGAATAACAATGATCTCAGCTCTCTGGTAATTATTTTGTAATTTAGGGTGTGTAGAAGACCTTTTTTTATACCATGACATGGTATAAATTTCGTGTAAATTTTGAAAATTTTAAGTCGGCAGCAATTGTTTTAATATTTTTTAGCAGCACTGAAGTAATGCGCAATCTAAGTATTACAACTAACTCAGTTCTCGGGTGATTATTTTGAAATTTAGTAAAGATGTATTTGAGATTATTTTTAAACCATAAAGAAGAATTAATTTTTAGTAAATTTTGAAAATTTCAAGTTTGTATCATTTGTTTTAGCATTTATTTGTCTACACTAGAGAAATTGGCAACTTCCGTATTATATAAATTTACTCGGTTATCACCACATGATTATTTCCAAAGTTAGTGAAGGGACTTTTTTTTCTTAAATCATAAAGCAGAATCAATTTTGAGCAAATTTCAAGTTGGTCACAATTGTTTTTACATTTATTTGGCCACACTGAAGAAATTCGCAACTTTAACAACAATTTAATGATTATTTTCAAAATTAGTCAAAAATTTCCGTTCTTATTTACACCTATTACCAGAGAAGAGAATAAACGTGTCATAAAAATTACGATTATTTCTATTCTCTCGTATAAATTGTAATTTGAATTTTCTATAAAATAAAACTTGATGATAATAAAAAATAATAATGTACCAAATAATCACCATGGCCGTAAAATGATTTTTGGCCCTCGGCTTTGAGTCGGTGAGCACTTTTCACCCTCGGGCCAAAACCATAATTATAACTTATACTATACAGGGTGTGTACAAATTGACGGGAAACTATTGTGATCGAAAAAAAATCTTTTTGCGGAAATATCCATTCCATTTTAACGAGTCCGATAATTTTTGTAAAAAACTGATTTTTTACTTTATCCGTACAAACTACGGGAAAGTGTTCTGATTGTAAAAAAAAATCCAATTTTTTTTTGCTAAAATATCCATTTCGTCGATTTCGAAAATTTTTGTTAAAAAAATGTGTGTCTGTCTGTCTGTCATATTGATTTTTACTTTCTCCGTACAAACTGAGAGAAAGTGTGATTGTAAAAAATTTCCAAATATTTTTTTTGCGGAAATATCAGTTTCTTCGATTCTGACAATTTTTGTAAAAAATATGTGTGTCTGCCTTTGTGTCTCTCTGTCTGTCATATTTAGTTTCTACTTCCTCCGTACAAACTACGGGAAAATATTGTGATCTTAAAAAATTTCAATTTTTTTTGCGGAGCAGCCGTTTCGTTGATTCCGACAATTTTTATGAAAAAGAAAATGTCTGTTTGTCCGTCTTTGTGTCTTTCTGTCACATTTATTTTTTATTTTCTTCTTAAAAACTAAGGGAAAATATTGGGATCGTAACAAACTTCCAAATATTTTTGCCTGTCAGCCATATTAATTTGCTACTTTCTCCGTGCAAACTACGAGAAAGTATGGTGATCGAAAAGAATTTCCAAACATTGTTTTTTGCGGAAATATACACTTCATCGATTCCGACAATTTTTGTTAAAAGAAAAGTCCGTGTGAGTATCTGCCTTTGTATCTATCTGTCTGTCATTTTTATATTTTACTTTCTCCGTACAAACTTCTTTCAAATTCCTCATTTGTTCTTTTTTCACTAATTTGACTTCTAAAATGATCAGGGAAGATAATATTCCAATATAAAAAAACTAACATTGAAAATCCTATGTTCCGTTTTGTTCATCTACACCCTGTATACATATACACCTCATAAATACAAGATATTCAATAAAATATAAAATCGAATTTTTCAACGATATTGCACATCAGCAATAAAAATAATCCCACACGGAGGAATGCAAGTGAATGCAGCTAATTGTTGTTTATCACGTTAAAGGACACTATAATACATATTTTTATTGTTATAGGAACACAGGCACACACAGGCAAAAAAATATTTCCTTAATTGTTTAAAATGTATCTATCTATTTTTAACGCAAATTCCTATAATTGCTAACAAACATTTTGTATGCATATTAAATGTAATAACCATTAATTTACCTTCAGGAAGATCCATAATAACAAGGAAAAAAATCCCAGCACATAAAGATTAGTATTTATAGTGAAAAACCGACGCCAAACTTTCATCTCGTCCAAACGTCTCCCACGTGTCTAACAAAGTAACAAGTTTGAACGCGGATTACGAGTCATTTTGTATTAGATACAATCATATTCTTCCATTGTGGCATCCAGTGGAGCCCTATTGACACGACTATATTGTACTAAACTCAAAATATTGACTTTCATTTTTTGACTTTTGGCCAGCTTTTTCGAATTCTGAACCACTGTGCGTTTGTACGTTTTAACAAATGCAATATGTAGAGAAGTTGTCGATGCATGAAGTTGTTGCATTGATTTAATATCAGCATCACCTGAAGCGCACCTGCAGAGGGAGGAATCGCGTCGAGAGCAATTTTCGGCCGCAATAATGTGCGCATTTCCCGAATTGCCTTCCGTATTCGGCAGCGATTCTTTTGATTCACGTAATCCAAATACAGGGCGTGATAGAACATAAAAACAACACTCCGCCGGAAATACCACCCTTCAACTTGCTAACGTATTTTATCGCATTATCCGTTCGTTCTTGCAGCCCTCTAATGTCGGAATGCGGTGTCTAGTGTAGGAAATTGCACAACACGTCATCGATTCATCCGATCCGTCTTTTTCGAATATCTGCACGGGTAACGATTTCGCCGTACTGCACACAGCGGTCTATTTATCAATTTGATGCGTTATGACAGCGAGCCGGTGCTTATTTGCTAGTCTGAGAGGCAGGTACTTAATTGGAAAATTATTTCGCAGCGGAATCAATTACTGGCGTCGTCATTAATTTGGCGCACTGACAATGATGACAATGAGTGTCATCGGGGGTATATTCGGCGTATTCGGTGTGTGGGTGTAGTGGATACGATAAATTCTGAATTATGTCGTAAATGCGTGGATTCGAGTATACATCATCATGCCTATGTTTAGATCAATCAACCGACGCCTCACCTATAATCCATTAATTACTTAAATTATAATCGATCGCGACGATATTCATCTTATGCTGCATTATAAACTTTTGAATAATTACAAATTATACAAAAAAAGAAAATACAACGACGAGGGTGGCAAAATGTTGAAAACCGAAACCTTTACAATGGTTTTGTTTGAACTATCCTTTCTAGTATTTCAACTGCTTTGTGATGATCTTCGGTGTACCTTTTAATACGAATTATAAAATACACAATTCATTAAACACATTTGACACTCCTACATCTTCACAACTGTTACATTGTAGTACAATGTTGCGAGACGTGGATTTTTTTGGAACAGTGCTTAAGTGTCTCGGGAATATAACATAGGAACGCTCACCACAGTGCCCAGTGTTACAGTGGCTGCCGAAAACATCACCTCTTCACTCGATCTTGGAACCCTCCGGCGGATACCGTTATCCGCCGGTTGACTCTAGTGTTCAGTGCCTCACCTTGTCGTGGTACTGGAGCTCAGGTAGGAAGCGCAATGTCCAAAACTGATTAATCGACCCACTGAGTGCTAATCGACTAGCTGCGGTTGTTAATCGGTGCACTCTTGCCCCAACCCTCTATCCACTCAGTGGTACAGAAAGTCCGACATGCGCTCGAGGTCACGGGGGCCACCTCACACGTGCTAGTCATTAATATTTAGTTTGTTCACAGAGTCGTACCATCTCCCTTTTGCTACCCCGCTGAGCAGCCGGTAATACAACTTAATACGCTAGTCTCACTGATATCATAATTTTAATTCTTCATTTCACTGAATGAGTAATACTTTAATATCCATTGAGTAATAATATATTTTTCGATAAGTCATTGTCTAATTTTCAATAAGTGCGTAATTATAGCTGTTACTCGTGGGGAAGACAGAATGACTACTAGCTACCATTACATACTCATGGTTGCACGTTTCCAGCAGCAGAGATCTGTGAGTGACCTTACACAATCACCCTTATTCAATCTGAATCTGACCTTCTACGATCGGCAAGACCAAATTCAGCAAGGACAAATTAAAACATTGAATCCCCTGCGGGCGGGGGTTAAAATACACCCGCTGCCCACTCAGCAGGTCGTAGAAGGCGACCAATGAGTACCGGCTTTCGTGGGTACCAGCCGAGTGTCAACTTAATGGCCACAAGTGTCCTTGTTTTGTTTGTTCTTTCGATAAGTGGGGGCAGGCAGTGGTGTATTGGTAAAATAAGAAGTAAGGGAACGCATGGTGAGAGCAAAGAAGTAAGGGAACGCATGGTGAGAACAAAAAAATAGTCCGCGACTTTCTACAAGCAGCTTGCTGAAAGTTTTTCGGAGATCATCTAGCAAACTATTGTTTTCGTTGTAAGCTTTTTTATTTTGTTTTATTCTTACTATACATAATATTAACAAACACAAACGCGTTCCATTTCTGAAAAAAGGTGCCGGAACATCGTTTCTCCACGTTCCCCCTCCAATACACCACTGGGAGCAGGCCCTGGGTTCTGTATGGCTTTGTTCTGTCTTATGGCGATTAGAGAAGACTTGTGTGTTTGCCGTGCGTTGCGATCCGTGTCGAGGGAAAAAAGGATCCTGGTGGTTGAGGAATGTCCCGATCTGCAGAAGTGATCACCAATACACCACTTTGGCCTTGTGTTCCTATAAACGGGAGGTTCTTACCTAGTCCACTAAGGATCAATCGGCAAGTTACCATGTCCTTTGGGCATACTGATGGGGCTAGTCGTGTGGGGTCTGGGGGTACAATATTTTCATATTTTCATACTTTTTGTAAGATAAATGAGGCGCAATAATGTATGTATGTACGTATGTCGTCCAAAGCGAGAACACTCCGTTTTGGGTAATGACGCACACGCAAAGATCCGTTGATCAAACTATACCTTGTAAATTGGCCCAGCGTGTAGACGTATTCATTAGGCCAGAGGTCGCCAAAGTGGTCTATAAAGACCCCCAGGAGTCTATTCAACAAAAGTAGGAGTCGATCTAAGCCTGGGGGTCTAATGGGGGTCTATCCGAATCGGAGGGTCGAAGAAAAAACAAGTGCAAAAAAATTGAAGAAAAATGTAAGGAGATATAAACCTCAATTTTCATGTTTTCCGCTAGTGAACATGAAACCTTTTTTAGTGGAAAGGTTTTATTTAAAGGAAAAGTATGACTATACCGGGTGTGGCACTTAAGACGCCTCGGACCATAGCTCCTTTACGATAAAAGCTATCGAAAAAAATCTAAGAACAAAGTGGTGCATAGTTACCGTCGCTATGTTTCGAAAATATTTCTAATCATCAGTGGCGTGCCGTACTCCAGTGGCGTACCAAACTTATGTTTTTTTAAATGGAATGCCCTATTTTTTATTGCAGATTTGGAAAGTGCTCGACGAGTACTTATTTTTTTATCTAACATGTATACCCTTCACTTTAGCGGTTTCGCTGTTATAACCCCTTCTTTCAAAATTGCGCCCCATTTTTGAGATTTTTTTGTAGAGAAACTAATTGACGCCGGCGCCTAAATTTTGAATTGAGGTACAGGTTAAGACCTCGTATACCTTCACATATTTTTTTTTCGGGTAATTTATGGAAAAAAAATAATTTTTGATTGATCTTCACAAGTTGTCATTTTTTCCGAAAATTTCAAATGGCACCCCCCTAAAAAAATTACGGCGTTGTACAGCCAAAACTCTAAATTTTTCATTGGTGTAAAAAAAATTACACATTGCATAACAAAATTTCGGAGAAAAAAGGAATTTCATCGCAAATGTCGGGAAACGTTTTCCGTTCCCAAGTGTGCCATGAGAAAACAAATACACAAATACGGTCAACATAATAGTATGTACCTATTTATTCAACATGATATGAAAAATGCAGATAAAGAAAATTTAACAACTTAAACTAAATGTTAGAAATGACGACCTTCCTGCCGGAGGCATAACCGCAACTTCGACTCACAAGCTCTAGACACTGCCCTAAGGACTTCTCCCTCATATCCTCGACAGTAGTTGGTACCGTCCTGTAAACCTCGTCTTTGATATGGCCCCAAAGGAAGAAGTCAAGGGGAGTGAGGTCTGGTGATCTTGGCGGCCACCTCACAGGACCCCCACGACCAATCCAGGAGTCCGGAAACGTTTTATCGAGAAATTCCCGAACGACACAGCTATTATGTGCAGGAGCTCCATCGTGCTGGAAAACTATCTGTCGAAGAGCGGCTAGAGGGACATTTTCCAAGAGATCATCCAAGTCGTCGCGAAGGAACCTCAAATAACTGTTGCCGTTCAGGTGCCCCTCGATGAAATAAGGACCCAAAAGGTGTTCTCCAAGTATGCCTCCCCAAACATTCAGCGACCATCTTTGCTGGTGGTTTATCATTTGCATGGCTTGTGGGTTTTCATCGGCGTAATAATGATAGTTGTGGCGATTGACATGCCCATTTCTATGGAACGTTGCTTCATCAGAAAATAATACGCGCATAAGAAATGATTCCTCCTGCTCAATTTTGTTGATAGCCCACATGCAGAAATCTTGCCTCGCATGAAAATCTTGAGGTTGCAATTCTTGGTGCAGTTGAATCTTAAATGGACGGAATTTGTACTTTTTAAGAACACGATGTACGGATCGCGTTGAAATATCGTGATTCCTACTAA
Source organism: Ocypus olens (assembly GCA_910593695.2). Taxonomy (NCBI): domain Eukaryota; kingdom Metazoa; phylum Arthropoda; class Insecta; order Coleoptera; family Staphylinidae; genus Ocypus; species Ocypus olens. The sequence continues at coordinate 8,998,119 of OU343050.1, forward strand.
TATCACGGATACTGGTATGAGGATCTTCAATAACTGCCTCCAGAACCTGCAGTTCATTATTTTCGGTAATAACTGCCTTCTTTCTAACTCTCCTTGGCCGTTTCACACTTCCCGTAGTAGTAAATCTCTCCAACACTTTTTGAAACGCACGTTCATTTGGATGTGCCCTGTGCGGATATCTCGCAGCGTACACTCGTGATGCCAAGAAACAATTCTTGTTACATTCTCCAAGAATAAATATCATGTCAACCATTTTCTCTTGAGTTCGGAACATTTTTAGAACGTTTATCAAAAATGACTTATGGCTGCTACTGACGTCTAATAATTTACTTTGACAATTACCAATCTTTTGTTTTTTCATAGCACACTTGGGAACGGAAAACGTTTCCCGACATTTGCGATGAAATTCCTTTTTTCTCCGAAATTTTGTTATGCAATGTGTAATTTTTTTTACACCAATGAAAAATTTAGAGTTTTGGCTGTACAACGCCGTAATTTTTTTAGGGGGGTGCCATTTGAAATTTTCGGAAAAAATGACAACATGCGAAGATCAATCAAAAATTTTTTTTTTTCCATAAATTACCCGAAAAAAAAATTATGTAAAGGTATACGAGGTCTTAACCTGTACCTCAATTCAAAATTTAGGCCCCGGCGTCAATTAGTTGCTCTACAAAAAAATCTCAAAAATGGGGCGCAATTTTGAAAGAAGGGGTTATAACAGCAAAACCGCTAAAGTGAAGGGTATAACATGTTAGATAAAAAAATAAGTACTCGTCGAGCACTTTCCAAATCTGCAATAAAAAATAGGGTATTCCATTTAAAAAAACATAAGTTTGGTACGCCACTGGAGTACGGCACGCCACTGATGATTAGAAATATTTTTGAAACATAGCGACGGTAACTATGCACCACTTTGTTCTAAGATTTTTTTCGATAGCTTTTATCGTAAAGTAGCTATGGTCCGAGGCATCTTAAGTGCCACACCCGGTATATTTGGATCCCGCGTTTAAAAAAAAATTAAACTATTTTAGGAAATCGTCATTTATATCTTTATGTATAATTTTTTTTAATGAATATCATTATTACAGGAAATACAAGCCATAAATATTAATCATTCTTTTTACAGCCACAAAGTAGTCAATACACATATTTTTTTTCAGGTTTTAAAATTTAGAACATTTACGAAATTACGCTATCAAGATTTGTTCAGAAGTAATAGCCAAAAGACAAAAATATGGCTGATTTTCGTTCACAAAAAAATATTTTTGTGGGGGTCGATGTAGATTTCGAAAAATTGTATAGGGGTCGATGATCAAAAAAGTTTGGCGACTCCTGCATCTTGGTGGAAAATCTCTGAGGGTAACTAGCACTTTTTTTAGCGTTCCGTTAAGATAAACAACATTGATTTCAGTACTGCTAACAGTGCTATTGATTCCTTAAATCAGCTGCTACTCGATGCAGCTAACATTAGCGTTCCAAAAACTTCTACCTCTTTCTCTCGCATTACCGTTCCCTGGTGGAATGATACCTGTCGCCAGGCTATCTGCGAAAGAGAGACAGCACTGCATCGCACAAAATTTAGCTGATTTTAAGCGAAAACGGTCAGTAGCACGAAAAGTAATCACTGAAAGTAAACGAAAGTTTTTGATCTTATCTTCTATCAAGGAGGTATTTGAGAAAATTCGTAGTGTCGGGAAAAAATTGTTTCGGCACAATTAGAGTTAACTTTAGTAGGGAGAAGATATCGGGTGTGATCACGGCTTGGGCTAGTAAATGAAACGGTTTTTGTCCAGTTCCAATATTTCGCCATTTATTTTAATGGCTTCTTCAGGGATAACTAAAATGAATACAATTTTTGTAAGAATGTGCTACAAAAATTGTATTCATTTAAGTGATCCCAGATGAAGCCATGAAAATGAATGGCGAAATATTGGAACTAGATAAAAACCGTTTCATTTACTAGCCCAGGCCGTGACCACACCCGATATCTTCTCCCTACATTTACATTTGACGGCGTTACTTCCCTAAGTTAACTTTAGTGTCATAAATTCTCCTCACCTTAATCGAGTCATTCGCTTCCGTCTCGAGTTCTTCGACTTATACTGAACAGTTTCAAACAATAAAGGTAAAAGCTGAAAAACAGCAAATACTTTTTATTACCAATACTTTTGAAGATTACGATAAACCTTTTACTCTCTGGTAACTAGAAGCTGCACTCGGGGAATGTCGGGATTCATTTGCGGGACCCGGCAATATTCATTACCAATTCTTAAAGCATCCAAGTCACACCCAGTTAACTGCTATTTTAGGAATTTTTAACCATATCTGGTTAACTGGAACGTTTCCCGATGCGTGACAAAATGTGACCTTAATACCTATCCTAACTAAACTACCGCTATAAAATAGCACGATTTCAAAGTCCAATAAAGCACTGTTTGGCGCATTTCAAATTATTTTTTTAACATCAGTTAGTATATAAGAGTCTACTCACGCGATATAAACTGTAAAATTTGGAGTAAAAAAGTTTATATTTTTTTTTCTCAGGACCACCCAAACCACCGCTATAAAATAGCACGATTTCAAAGTCCAGCAAAACACTGTTTGGCGCATTTTAAATTTAATTCTTTAACAAAAATTTTTAGATAAGTCTACTTGAGCGATTAAAACCATAAAATTTTGTCTGAAAGTGTTTATAACTTTTTTATGATTTTTTTTTTCTCGGGACCACCCGAACTAATATTATAAAATGACACGATTTCAAAGGCCAATAAAATACTGTTTGACGAATTTCAAATTTATTTTTTTAACACCAATTTATAGATAAAGAGTCAAGCCATAAAATTTTGGATAAAAATGTTTATAGCTTTTTTATGATTTTTTTCTCGGGTCCACCCGAACCATATTAATCAAACAGCAAGATTTCAAAGTCTAATAAAACACTGTTTAATGCATTGCAAATTTAATTTTTTTAAACCAATTTGTAGATTAGAGTCTACTTAAGCTTAACTTTACAATTTTTATTAAAAATATTTATAACTTTTTTAAGTTTTCTTTTGCTCGGGTCCACCCGAACCATATTTATCAACCAGCCAGATTCCAAAATTTAATAAAGCACTGTTTGACGCCTTTCTAAATTAATTTTTCTAGCACTAATTTATAGAAAAGAGTCTACTTAATCGATTTAAATGTTGGGTAAAATGATTATGATTTTTTTTTTGGGTCAACCCGAACTACATTTATAAAATAGCAAGACTTCAAAGTTCAATAAAGTACTGTTTAATGCATTTCAAATTGAATTGTTTAACACTAATTTCAAATCTCTGCAAAATTGTCGGATTTAGAGTACCGAAAAAAATTTGAGAAAATAATTCTGAAAAAATGAAACAAAGAAAATTCTGAAAATATCCGGAAAAGAAGTTCTGAACAAGAGGTTCTTAAGAAAGAGTCTCGAAAAAAAAATGGAGGCACAATCCTCGAAATAAAGTCTTGAAAGGAGAGTCCTGTTAAAAACTGTGAAAAAAAGTCCTGAAAATAGATAATGTCCCGAAAAAGAGTCGTAAAAAGTGTTGAAAGGAAGTCCTAAAATAAATACTGAAGGAAGTTCAGAAAAAGAGTCCTGATGAAATATCATAAAAAATTGCCCTGAAAATTACATCTTTAAAAAATTAAGAATTAAAATTTCTGAAAAAAAGCATTGTTAAAAGTTCTTAAAAAGATCTGAAGAAATTGCCCTTAAAAAGAAATCCCAAAAAGAGTCTTGAAAAAAATCCTGAAAAAGTCCCGCAAAAAGGCCTAAAATATTTCCTGAAATAAAAATTTTTAAAAATAGTTTTTAGAAAATGCTAAAAATATCTGAAAAAGTCCTGATAAACAGTTTTTACATTTTTAAATTTTTAATCTTAATTGATCAATATTTTAAATTGTATTCTTTATGTATATCTTTTTATTGTAATAATGTATCTTTTATTCGGTAGATTTTGAGTTTTACTTGTAGATATTATTTTTTTTTTTTTTGTTTTTGTTTTGTTTTTGGCGTTATGCCTGGCTTTGGTGCTATGATATGACCATTAGCCATCATCTACATTGTATTTGTTTTTTTTAAGTTAATTAAATGAATAAATGAACAAATGAATAATGAAAGACATATACAAACAACCACGGATCAGAACGAATAGTTCTCGACAGAAAAGTCTTTCGTCCCGGCTGGGAATCGAACCCACACGGCCGCGGTGCAGCTGGCTCAAGCGCTCGCCTGTACCCACTACACCAACGGGCCGCCCAGATATTATTTTAAATAGACTATTATTTTTTTTTAATTTTTATTATACACATGTAAACATTTTATAATTTGAGCATAATTATTAAATATTTAAGTATCAACTAACACCATCATTCATAATAACCTGACTAACCCATGGATGGTGTTATAATTCTTCTTGGAAGTTAAATAAATTTGAATTTGAAAACGGTCTAAAAAAGGTTATGAAAAAAAAAATCCTATAAAATGTCAAGAAGAAAATTCTGAAAAATTTATTCTGAGGAAAATCCCGTAAATAAGTCCTTAACAAAGGGTACTTGAGAAATTCCCGAAAACGTCTCGAGAAGAAATTCCCCAGAAAAGAATCCTGTTAATAAAATTTTAAAAAGAAATCCTGAAAATGAAGGCCCTGAAAGTCCAAAAAATTAATCTTGAAAAAAATTTCTTAAAAAGTCCTGAAAAAGGAGGTCTTTTAAAAATGTCCTTAAAAAGACCTAGAAAAAGTTCTGAAAGCATTCTCCTCAAGCCCCAAAAAGGCTAAAAAAACAAAAAAACTATATTCGAAAATACGAAATTTTACCAAAAGCTTTTCAGTTCTTCGGATTCTCAAATAACAATAATGTTGAAAGTTTTATGGTCATTTCTGTATTACTTTTTGAGATACAGCGCGAACATTTACAGACAGACTGTTATGTAGAGAAGAAATGGTGATGTGGCCATCATGTTACTTTCTCCGACTTAATGGTATCATAGCCATTTATATTTACGTTTTCATGGTTATTTTCAATAATTGATCTAGTACATCATACTCGCCAAACCATTCATCTATCGATTACTATCTTGATCAATTCTTAAAGAAAAAATGCGTCCGAAACCAAAACAAAGCAAAAAAATACATTCAACGATTTCGTCGCCTCCAGGACTACAGAGTTTTATCTAATTACTGTAAAATAACTCGAATCACGTTGCAAAAATGTTTCTAATTAAATGGTTACAATTTTGACTCATAACGTTTTGTTTAGCCAAAAATATGCACTTGAAGATAAAGTTTAAAATCCGCAATAACTTTCTTTACAACCCAACATACACTTAAAGATATTTAAGTGTATGTTGGGTAATTATGCATAATTTCAGAATTAATCAAAATTACCGTAACATATATACTAAACGCGTAAGCCCAAAATCACGTTTTTTTTTCAAATATTTCCAAAACGCTTATAGATGGCGATTTGAAATTTTCATGAAAAATCACAAATAATTCAAGAACTATACCATTAAAATTTCAACCCTCTAGAACCACTCCTTTAAAAAAGGGTTGCCAACCCCTTAAAAAAAGGGTTGCCAACCCCTTAAAAAAAGAAAAAACGATAAATTTTATTTTTTTCCCAAAAGCCGGAAATGTCCTTTAGGGGACCGTGAAAACCGCAATTTTCCAACTCACCCCTAGACTCAGGGGTAAATTTTTAAAAATCGATTTTTCGCGATGCAGAGCTTCGCGCCAAACCTATTTCCTCCCAGAATTTTCGAGTTGGAGGATTCAAATATTGCTCAAAAAATCCCCAATGCATCGGAACACAACGTTTACTGTCGCACGTTCCCGTAAAAAATTCCGTTGCAACCCCTCAAGCGTTTTTCTAAAAAATCATATTTCGGCTAAAAGACCTCTGGTCGATAGCCAATTAACAATTATTTGTAAACAAATTTCTGATTATGTAAAGTCTGATAATAAAGATATTGTAGTAGTTGACCGTTGGAATTTATACGTGTTAAATTTAATTACAGTACTGTTTTTTTTTTTATTACAGATGCTCCAATTCTCGGCCTTACGTCGAGTCATTCCATCGTGCTAGCATTTCTCCCTGTATTCGTTTGACACTTCTTCAACTTTTTTCCGGTTGAGTTCCGTAATTTCTGTCCGCTCTGTTGCTTTTTCAGTATTTAATCCCACATGAATTATCTTTTTCCCGTTTGTTTTTGTCTTAATTTAATATCCCCTCTGTAGGAACTCAAGAAAATATCGGGACTCGCCTCTGAATAATAAATAATATACAATCTCATTATTTATATTTAATATAATTTAAGCAAGCGGTATTACTTTAAAGTAATGCATTGGTTTACAAATCAAATTGCTCGTAATTAATTCGCGAGCTTAATTGCCACAAAATTGTCCTAAATTGTGTCAAAAATATTAACAGAGAAAACCAACGAGTAGAAATATGAAGAGATCGATAGTTATTTTTTCTACGACCGATAAATAAAGTAGGCTTTTGCGTATTCATTTGACAACGCAAAGTGGACGTTTCCCGAAAAGCTGTGTTGTAGGTACTCACCCGCACGTTTGAATTAATTATACAGGGTGTAGTGGAATAAAACGGAACATAGGATTTTCAATGTTAATTTCTTTATACTGGAATATTATCTTCCCTGATAATTTTACAGTAAACATGTAAATAAATGTTTTATAGAGTAAAAATTCCTGCATGCAGTCATGTTATGTTTTTGTTTATTTTCATGGCAACCATTATTTTCGTGAAAATGATAATTTTTATTTTATAATTTTTTAGGGTTTTTATGAATGCTAAAAATTAAATAATAGCAGAAATTTTTACTCTAAAAAATATTTACATGTTTCCTCTAAAATGATCAGAGAAGATGATATTGCAGTATAAAGGAATTAACATTGAAAATCCTATGTTCTGTTTTGTTCTACTATACCCTGTATGTATTTTTTGTGTGCGTACCAATTTTTTTGTTTCCTGCACCAATCCTGGAATTTTTCATACTGCAATATTGTGTGTAATTCCGAGCACAAAGCCTGTTTGCCTATTTCGATCGGCAAACACGTACTTAGCGCACTTGATGCACAAGTAGCCATTATAGTTGCCAATAATATGTCTGGCCATTAATATAATATACTGAAAAATAAGTGTTTGGCATTGATCTTATGATTGCAATCATTTAATTTACGCAACTGAAACAAAAACAAGTCCTTGCAGCCAGCTAAAGATGATTAGGGTAGAACTTGCACACATAAAATAATTTTAAACCCTGGAAGAAGGTTTTATAAACAGCGAATACTTCTCCCAATATCACAAATATTATTTACAATACGTTTTATTGATTTCTCGTTGGACACTTGATAAAACATTTTGAGTAATAAGTGTTGCTTATCATAATTGTCGTCAAAAACCCAACGATATTCTTAAAAATTACTTTATCATCAATAACGGCATAGATAATTGTAATAACAAACTTAAAAATATGTGAATATCTATAATAATAATTAGTTAATGGAACTTATATGTTTAGATTGATAATAATTGCACCCAATAAACTTCCGAGTAATTTATATAGGGATGCATCTACTCCTCTTATTCGAGCCGAATTACATTCCCAAGTAGTTACGATGATGCTGGCAGTGCATCCAAAACACTACACTGCAAACCGGCAAGAGAAATTAATTTGCTAACATTTTAACAACGTTAACAACGTTATCCGACTCACAGTTCGCTGCCACAGCAGGTGGTATAATTAATGATTCGAAATCATTCCCTGCATGCTAATTAGCCGACGGAATGTACGCATGTCGGCTAATTAGCATTCCGCGGGACGCGTTCGCAACAAGTTACACAAAACTCGTATTCTTCCACGCATAAAATATTAATTTCGGGGCGGCCCGCCTGAATTTTAATTGCCCTACAACATAAGGCTTTCGCTAAATTGTTTCATTGAAAATTACAGAAAGAAATTTCAATTTATATAACAATTACAACGATATAATTCGTGAAAATGAAATTTTTCTCACTATTTCTCTTGAAATAGTTATAATAGTATCTCCACAAACTTAAACTATCGCTTGTTCTCCTAAAATCATAATATACCGTGCTTGCAATAATTCACCGAATTCGATGGGGAACTCAGGAGACGCAGTCGGAGTGACTCGGAATATAAGATTTTCCGAGGCTATCGTTGCTCGTCGTCTACCGTTCTGAAAATCTCAATACTCGATACTCCTACTTCGTTCGGGCCCCCACTTTCATTCCGAGTCACACCGACTGCGTCTCCTGCGTTCCCTATGTTCGGTGAATTATTGAAAGCACGGTGTGTGTATTGAAATACTCGTATATTATGTAATCCCGCTCGTGAATATAAGACCAAGAATTCGTCAAAATTTTCTTGCCAACTATATTCTTTTGAGCGCGATATAAAATGGATTTCACGGATAAAACGAATTAGTTATTAAATAACTGTGTAGTATGAATGAAGCTTCCAGTCGTGAAGTGCATTAAGCAATGAACAGAGAGAAATACGACAGTTATGGAGCGATAAAAAATTGACACGAACGGTAAAAAAGGGGCAGCAACGGCTCCCAATACGTGACTGAAATTCTTTAAATATCTTGGCAGGGGTGTACATACTTTATTTTAATATTCGAGGGGCGCGCATTTTAGTCAATACTTCTATATTACTTAATCCCTAATTTAACATTTTTCGATATTATTTAATCCCTAATTTCGAAAAAAAAATATAATGTAATACAACATTTTTCGATAATTATTATTACGAGGTTGTTAAGGGTTCGTGACTCCTTCCCTACTATTTCAACGCGATAATAGCGGACGCTTGGTGTATAATTTTTATTTCGATAGAATGATCAGAGTGATAATATCTCGCATTCCGTAAGTTTATGAAAAAATGGGGACTTTGAAATTTTTTAATATCTAGGTCTGCAATTCAACACGCACCTACAAAAATTGTATGGAATTAGAATTACACATTTTCATATTTTTTAAGTGTAATCAACATGGGCGTCCGCATAAATTTCTCCAGAGGGGGGCAAAACTTTCATACAGAAATTTCGAATAAATAACAATTTCGAATTGTAAAAAATTCTGCATTTTGCCACCGCAAACGACACATAAAGAAATTTGCAGTTGTCAAAAATTGTGGATTTTTACTATCAAAAACGGCATTTTTTGCTATTAAAAGAAAAAAAATAATAATTTCGAATTATCAACCATTCTGCATTTCTGCCACGATAAACGACACGATTCAACGGTAAATAAATAAATTAGCAGCTGCCAAAAATTGTGGATTTTTACAAAAACAACATTTTTTGATATTAAAAAAAATGCCATTTTTGTATTGTTAAAAATTTTGCATTTTTGCCAACACAAGCGGCAGGATTCAAAGGTAAATAAAGAAAATTGCAGCTGCCAGAAATTGTGTTTTTTTTACTATCAAAGACGGCATTTTTAGATATTAAAAAAAAATTTCAACTGCTAAAAATGACAATTTCGAACTGTCAAAAAACGCATTACTATCACAAATGGCACGTTAGGAGTAAAAAGGAAATTGCTGAAAATAACTTTTCAGTACTGTCAAAAATTGCTCATTACTGAAATCGGCACGTTTCAACAATAAAAAGAAAATGTCCAAATGCCAAAAATGTTAGACTGTCAAAATTTGAGCATTTCTACTATCACTATCGGCATTTTTCAATATTACAGTTGTCAAAAATTGTGGATTTTTACAATCAAAAACGGCATTTTTTGTTATTAAAAGAAACAAAATGATAATTTCGAATTATTAAAAATTCTGAATTTCTGCCACGATAAACGACACGATTCAACGGTAAATAAATAAATTAGCAGCTGCCAAAAATTGTGGATTTTTACAATCGAAAACAACATTTTTTGATATTAAAAAAATGCCATTTTTGTATTGTTAAAAATTTTGCATTTTTGCCATCACAAGCGGCAGGATTCAACGGTAAATAAAGAAAATTGCAGCTGCCAGAAATTGTGTTTTTTTTACTATCAAAGACGCCATTTTTAGATATTAAAAAAAAATTTCAACTGCTAAAAATGACAATTTCGAACTGTCAAAAAAACGCATTACTATCACAAATGGCACGTTAGGAGTAAAAAGGAAATTGCTGAAAATAACTTTTCAGTACTGTCAAAAATTGCTCATTACTGAAATCGGCACGTTTCAACAATAAAAAGAAAATGTCCAAATGCCAAAAATGTTAGACTGTCAAAATTTGAGCATTTCTACTATCACTATCGGCATTTTTCAATATTACAAAAAGAAATTTCCAACGGCCAAGATTTGCAGTTGTCAAAAATTGTGGATTTTTACAATCAAAAACGGCATTTTTTGTTATTAAAAGAAAGAAAATGATAATTTCGAATTATCAAACATTCTGCATTTCTGCCACGATAAACGACACGATTCAACAGTAAATAAATAAATTAGCAGCTGTAAAAAATTGTGGATTTTATAATCAAAAACGGAATTTTTTGCTAGTAAAAAAGAAAATTGCCATTTTTGTATTGTTAAAAATTCTGCATTTTTGCCACCACAAACGGTACGATTCAACGGTAAATAAAGAAAATTGCAGTTGCCAGAAATTGTGTATTTTTTACTATCAAAGACGGCATTTTTTGATATTAAAAAAAAATTCAACTGCTAAAAATGATAATTTCGAACTGTCAAAAATCACAAATGGCACGTTAGCAGTAAACGGGAAATTTTCAATTGCTGAAAATAACTATTCAGTACTGTCAAAAATTGCTCATTACTGAAACCAGCACGTTTCAATAATAAAAAAAATGTCCAAATGCCAAAAATGTTAGACTGTCAAAATTTGAGCATTTCCACTATCACTATTTTTCAATATTAAAAAAAGAAATTTCCAACGGCCAAAAGTAACAGTTATAAATTGTCAAAAATTGTGCAATTCTATTGTCAGAAACGGCATTTATCAATAGTAAAGAGATACATTTTTAAACGTCAAAAATGACAATTTCGAATTGTCAAAAATTCTGGATTTCTGCCACCACAAACGGCACATAAAGACATTTGCAGCGGTCAAAAATTGTGTATTTTTACTATCAAAAACGGCATTTTTAATATAAAAAAAAGAAAATTTCAACTTCTAAAAATGACAATTTAGAACTGTCAAAAATCACTTTACTATCACAAATGGCACGTTAGCAGTAAAAAGGAAATTTTCAATTGCTGAAAATAACTATTCAGTAATGTAAAAAATTGTTCATTACTGAAACCGGCACTTTTCAACAATAAAAAGAAAATGTCCAAATGCCAAAAATGTTAGACTGTCAAAATTTGAGCATTTCCACTATCACTATCAGCATTTTTCAATATTAAAAAAGGGAAAATTTCAACGGCCAAATAAACCAATTACACATTTTCAAAAATTGTGCAATTCTACTGTCAGAAACGGAAAATCAATAGAAAAAAGATAAATTTTTAAACGTCAAAAATGACAATTTCGATTTGTCAAAAATTCTGCATTTCTTCCACCGCAAACGGCACATAAAGAAATTTGCAATTGTCAAAAATTGTGGAATTTTACTATCAAAAACGGCAGTTTTTCATATTAAAAAAAAGAAAATTTCAACTGCTGAAAATGAAAATTTCGAACTGTCAAAAATAGCAGTACTATCAGAAATGGCACTTGGCAGTAAAAAGGAAATTTTCAATTGCTGAAATTACTATTCAACACTGTCAAAAATTGCTCATTACTGAAAACGGCACGTTTCAACAATAAAAAGAAAATTTCAAAATGTCAAAATTTGTGCATTTCCACTATCACTATCAGCATTTTTCAATATTAAAAAACGGGAAAATTCCAACGGCCAAATCTAACCATTACACATTGTCAAAAATTGCGCAATTTTACTGTCAGAAACAGAAAAAGATACATTTTTAAACATCAAAAATGACGAATTGTCAAAAATTCTGCATTTCTGCAAACGGTAAATAAGGAATTTAGCAGCTGGCAAAAATTGTGCAATTTTAACGGAATTTTAACGGCATTTTTTGATATTTAAAAAAAAAGAAAATTTCAACTGCTAAAAATGACAATTTCGAACTGTCAAAAATCGCACATATCTACCACCACAAATGGCACGTTGGCAGTAAAAAGGAAATTTCAATTGCTAAAAATAAACATTCAGGACGGTCAAAAATTGCTAAAAAGAAAAATTCCAAATGCCAAAGATTTTTAACTGTCAAAATTTGAGCATTTCTACCATCACTATCGGCATTTTTAAATATTAAAAAAGGGAAATTTCCAATGGTCAAAAGTAACAATTACAAATTGTCAAAAATTTTGCATTTCTGCCACCACAAACGGTACGATTCAACAGTAAATAAAGAAATTAGTAGCATCAAAAAATTGTGGTTTTTTACAATTAGAAATGGCATTTTTTGATATTAAAAGAAAGAAGAAAATTTCAACTGCTAAAAATGACAACTGTCAAAATGACACTTTAGCAGTAAAACTGCCAAAAATAACAATTTACTACTGTCAAAAATTGTTAATTTCTACTAAAATGTACAGTAATAATACAGCGAGATCGAATAAAAAATTAGTCAAAGCAGGTCCTGAACAAAAAGCCGCCGAATGTATTTTCTTAGTTCCTAAATTTGAAAATATCAATATAGCTAGTTTGACACTTGCCAATAAGTTTAGGAATTTTGGCTCATGGCCAACTTTGACTAACTTTTATTCGATCGCACTGTATTATACGTGTCGGGTGGAACCGTGCCTGCTCATCGCTATACGTCAACTTATTTTGGATTCATCGAACATAACATGAAACGCACTTTTTGTTATAATTTTTAATTTTGATGTGATTGTTAAAGTAAACATATACCGATTATATACAAGTTTAGTATATGAAATATTACTTTAATAAAATAAATTCATTTTCCAGGAGGGGGGCCCCACCTGCGGACGCCCATGGTAATCAATCTATCAGGTAGAGCCATCGCAAAATGTCGTGACACCTGGGGGTAAAGTTTGCGCAGAGTCTGCGATAACAAATCTACGTATTCCTGGCCATGTGTGACTGTACGGGTCGAGCCTATGTCAAAAAAATCTACACGTACCGCATCACCAATTTGAAGATGAATAATTTACTTCACGACTGATTCTGTGTTCATATTTACATTATGTTCACTCAACGGCGTTCGCTGAATAATTATGAGTTTCCAGCGTCCCCTCTCTTGAAATTTAAGTTTTTCACAGTGCGACGTCTCACGACATTTTGGGAAGGCTCTAGCTTAGGTAAACAGATAAAGTGTGTTTAAAAGTATCTTATTTTTAAGCTGCACGACCTACTCCTCATTCATAGTTAATCAACATTATTGATTAGTTACAAACCTTTAATAATGAATCGATTATTAGTAAAAAAGTAACATTGTTTGTCTAATTTATTGCATCACGATTCTGTGTCTATGGTATATTTAGATTATGTTCACACGGCGCTCGCTAAATAATTATGAGTTGAATTGAATTATGAATTGAAGAGTTTTTTGCTGAAAAAATTGTATTATAATTTACATGATGTTATTACGTAATAAGGAATACTTTTTTGTTTTGTTATGTATACATTTTTGACACATCTAATACTGTAAATGTATATTGTCTTTGAAATAAAGATATTATTATTATTATATTAATATTCTAGCGTTCCTTCTCTTGAAATTTAGGATGTTCACTGCGCAATGTGTCACGACATTTTGGGAAGGCTCTAGCTTGGGTAAGTAGATACAGTGTATTTAAAAGCAACTTATTTTTAAGAAAGGATGCACGACTTATTCATTATTAATGTTACAAACTACTAATAATGAATTGATTATTAGCACCAAAGTAACATTGTTTGTTCGATTTATTACATCACGAACGCAACGTGTGATTTATAGTTATTCGTAAACCGAGTCCTATTTATGAGTATATCGATTGGGAAAACTGTATTTTTGTTTGTGCCGACTTTATTGGAATTTCTTATTATAGAAAGAAGTTCCGGATTTTTCTCTGCATAAATTCTAGGCGAGGGATAAAGGCCCCCTTTCATTGCGAAACAATCTCATCGACAATGGAGCTTAACTTTGTTGTCACTCGGAAAAAGCGGCAAGAAGCAACAAAACAAACTTTATTATTATGACGGAATTCATCGACAGACTTTTCGCCGGGAGCTGGATACTTTTATTCCTCTTCCTCATTATCCCCGCTTAATATATTATTTGTGTAAACAGAATAAACTCGGTGTCTTTTGAAAAGTTGCAACTACGAATAACTAATAAAACAGGAGTTTTACAGAAATAATAACGGCTCAACAGATTGAAAATATTATGTTGTGTAGATCCTACTACAAAGTTGTTTCGTTTGCAAATATTTAATGGCCTTATTTGTAGACTAATTGATTAATGTAGATTTAATATGCTGCAACAGTACGATTTGATAATCGAAATACAATTTACTATAAGACGTGATTATTATATAAATAAAAATTAATTAAAATCTTAATTAATGCCACTGCTTTTTATTCAAGTTTCGAATGTTTCATTTGAAATAATATACTCGGCGGACACTCGAAAAATCGAGATTTTTCAAACCGTCGTAAGTTGGTTTAATTTGGTCAAAAATCGATTAATCTTTCAGTTTGGGAAAGATTTAAGTTTTATCTTTAAGAATGTGTACTTGATTTTGACCCCAAGTTCAACCCACCCCCCGTAACAACGCGATGAAAAAAAAATGTTTTTTATGTAAAAAATTATCCAACTTTGACAAGCTGTACCGTGCGCAAAAATAATTGGCGGGAAATTTCACCACAATGGCAGAAAAATCTAATCAATTTCCTTCAAATGCCTTAAAAATCCTAGTAGTTTCGATAATTTGGAGTAAAGTTATGAATTTTTGAACAAAAAATGACGTTTTTCACTTTTTTGGCCATAACTTGAGTAATTTTGCACCAAAATCGATGAACTTTTGAGCTCTGAATAGTTTAAAATTTACTCTTCAACGTCATGTGAATTGTTTTGTTGCTAAAACGATTCCACCCCCTGCCACCCCCTAAAGGAAAAAAAAATGTTTTTGAAATTTAAATGTGCAAATTTGGTTTCTTGTACCGTGTGCAAAAAAAATCGTGGACTCAATCGGTCACCATGGCAATAAAGTTCAATCATTTTCCTCCAATTTCCTCCAAAATTCAAGTCGCTGCGATGATTTGGCGCGAAGTTATGCAGTTTTGAAAAAAAATCGCATTAACTAGGTGAATTTTGCACGAAACTCGACGGAATTTTGCGATCTAAGAAGTTTTCGACCTTCGTGACACCCCTACAAAAAGTGTTTTGGATTGACAAAAAATGTTAATTTTTTTTTCAAAAATTCATAACTTTGCTCCAAATCATCGAAACTACTCGAATTTTTAAGGCATTTAAAGGGAATTGATTAAATTTTTCTGCCATTGCGGTGAAATTTCCCGCCAATTTTTTTTTGCGCACAGTGCAGCTTGTCAAAGTTGGACAATTTTTTACATAAAAAACATATTTTTTCCATCGCGTTGTTACGGGAGGTGGGTTAGACTTGTGGTCAAAATCAACTGCACATTCTTAAAGATAAAACTTGAATCTTTTCCAAACTGAAAGATTCATCGATTTTCGACTAAATTTAACCAAGTTGCGACGGTTTATCGAGTTTTTTCGCGATTTTTCGAGTGGAGCTTTTTTTAATCTCTCACCCACCCTCTCTTTCATATCGTGTGAGCCACAAAATTTTGTTTCAGAGTTGGCTGTGAAATAAATGAGGTATGTCGTATATTATTACGTCATGAGACTAGATTACTTCAATTGAATTAGATTTAAAAAAAAAATATTAATCTCAGACATGACTGTTATGTTTCTCTCTCTCTCTCTCTCTCAGGCATGGCCAACTCTGAAACAAAATTATGTGGCTCACACCATATTTTTATTCATTATCAACTAAATGAGATTTGTTATTTAACCATTGATTTTGATTTAAGGTAATTCTAATTAAATTTAAGCCTAATTTATAAATAAAATATTCGTCGTGATTAAATCCGGATCGAAATGTGTCCCTTTTATACTGAAACCTTTACGATTCCACCCTTTAGCGACTGTCCAAAACACATTAATTAAACTTCGCCAGGCCTGCGGACTTGTCAATGCGGACGAAAAATGTGAGAATTGCCAATTATAATTACATCTGTGATTGGTCATGATTTAGTTGAATACAGAGCATGAGAATCGATTATTTAATCGGATACGGAAAAAATTGGAACGACCATGTTGACTCTAATTGACAATATTATCCGTGGTAGATTAATTAGACCAACGAAATAAATGTAAATATTTTTAAATACAATACATTGAGGATAATTTTTAATGGAATTTTGTACGTTTTATATTTTTTTCTGCGATGTTTTTGGCCAAGTGCTCAAAAAATTAAAACAAAAATCAATATCTCTATGGGTTAATGCTTTTATTTTAAAATAATCCTTCGAGCAAATAATCTTTCGAAAGATGCGTTTTTTAAGAGGTAAAACCAGAATAGAAAAACATTTGCCACATACCTAAAACCTTCCAACTTTTAAAATTTACTCGACAAACATTCTGTTTTTTCTGCAATAATCTCCAAATACTTCTCGAATTTTAAACCGTACAGATTTAAGATTCAGGGACTATCTGAACTTTTTTAAATGATTTCACGAGGACAGCAAAACATTGCTACTGTCATGAAATGATAAAAAAATTGGTGCAACTCTGAAAATTTCTAAAATGTATTTAAAATACATTCTACGTACAAATTTGGGCTAAGAGACGAAGAAACGCCGACATAACAACGGGCTACGACAGAGATGCTGCTCGCGCTGCACTTCTTACTAAGGAAGCAAATATTCCGCTGCTGTTTTGCTCAAATTTTCTTCCGCAGCCTCTTCGGAAGCTTATTATTGTTATAGAAAATTCGCAAATGAAGCAAAAGCGCACAGGCGACAATTTTACAAAAGACGCGTAAGTGCATCATTGGCTTATAAAGTGACAATAATAGAAGCAATTAAATTTGAATAAATTTGTAATGTTAATATTTAGTTTTTTTTCTATATAATAAGTAGTTCAATTTGACACTAAGAAATCGTGTCGGCATGAAAGGAGATTTTCTAGCGAATATTCATGCATGTCTTACTGCTTGACAACCATTCCTGCGGCATAGTGGTGTACTGCGAGGTCGAGAGTTTGGCCACTCTATTCTTGGCTCCCATTAAAAGGGCGGCTTATTATTTCAGCCATCCATCATTTCCTTAGCTATTCGCGGCCTTGTTCTCGCTCACACAAAGTAAACATTGCCCTTTATGAGCCGACACATTTTCATTTAAACAGACATACCGCCACCGTAAAATTAACAATGGAAGAAAAATCCGCAAAGCAACAAGCCGAAAAAACTCAAAGGAATTAATTACGGACCACTCCAAAATATTAAAATGTAGCATCTACGATTTGTTCAATGACGAAATAAGAACTTACCTTAAAACAAAAACATATTAATGTAGAATCTACGATTTGTTCAATGTCGAAGTAAGAACTTTCCTTATATGAATCAATTATGGATCACTTTAAAATCGTGTTCAATGTCGAAATAAGAACTTTTCTTATTAAAAAAACCATATGGTATCAGTTTTGTAGTCATCTTAAAAATCAATACCAACCATTTATCCAAAACTCCAAAAATTCCTTCCGTGACAACGCCACCTAATTCAGGCACGCATTGATGCGATCTTCACTGTTAATTTATTACGTCCCTGGGTCTACAATTGCCGCAATTTTTCGTGGCCCCCTTTAATTAATTCATACCATCCCCAAAATAACCAAACGAATTTATCCACGCAATAATAATGAATCGCTGTTTTTTTTTTCTAATTCCCGCAACCGCCACTTAATCAATTCCATTAATCCGCCCATTACAACCGGATGAATAAATAAAGAACAATCATGCCGGATCGAAAGTGAACTTTTACTGGATTAACCTAGTCAATATTGCATTGCGTGGATTAATTTCCAATTTCCCGCCTATTTATTAAAATGATCGGATCAATTCGATATAATTATTCCAGAGGGTCGACCCGATGCCCTTTGGATCGGGAAGCAGTAAAGGAGTGTATACGATCCGGAGAACTTCAAGTTGGTTTTATTCGATCGTAAAAGCTGTTTTAGATAAACGTAAAAAAGTAAATTATACAGTAAACAGGACGTTAAAGCTGCGAGCGGTTAAGCTTGTTGATTTTTCCGTAATTACTTTCTTTTTATTTTGGTTTTAATGCGCCATCCTCTCAATGAAGACATTTAAAAGTGATCTTGCTGTGATGAGGTTTAATTTCAGAAACTATTTTTTTTAATTAATGGAAAGAACAACACACAAAGCGATTATTTATTAAGGCAACCGTAAATAAATTTCGTCGATTTCTTTAATATTTGCGACATTTTTCATTCATGTTGTTTAACTGGGTGTAAATTTTAAGCTCGCCTAAAATAATGTTGTAATTTGCAATATAATAATATACAAACTACTGCCATCAACTTAATACCTTACAGAATTACTTACAATTTATTAAAGATCAAGATTTTGGAAAAAAAAATGCATGCACATCATTATTATATTTTGTTATAATGACATGTGATCAGAGAAATTGCAAAAAATTGTACAAATTTCCGTGGCACAAAAAAATGTATAAAAACAACTGCCATCAACATAAAATTTGCCAAATTTACTCAAAATTTATCAGAAATTATGATTTCGTAAAATGTACATGCACACCCTGGCCAGGTTTTGTGATAACTACATGTAATCAGAGAGTAGAATTTTGAAAAATTGGTATGGTTTTGATGGCGCGAAAAAAATTTAAAAAAACTGCCATCAACATAAAACTTGCCAAAATGACTAAAAACTTATCAGAAATTATGATTTCGTAAAATACACATGCACACTGCCACCAGATTTTGTTAAAATAACATGTAGTCAGAGCGTAGAATTTAGAAAGATTGTTATAATTTTGATAGCCTGAAAAAAATATAAAAACAGCTGCCATCAACATAAAACCTGCCAAAATTACTCAAAATTTATCAGAAATTATTTTTTCGTATAATATACATGCACACCATCACCATATTTTGTGATAATTACATGTAATCAGAGCGTAGAATTTCGAAAAATTGTTATAATTTCGGTGGCTTGAAAAAAATATAAAAACAACTGTCATCAACATAAAACTTTCCTAAATTACTCAAAATTGATCAGAAATAATGATTTCGTAAAATATACATGCACACCATGGCCAGATTTTGTGATAATTACATGTAATCAGAGAGTAACATTTCGAACAATTGTTATAATTTTGGTGGCTTGAAAAAAATATAAAAACAACTGCCATGAACATAAAACTTGCCAAAATTACTTAAAATAATCAGAAATTATGATTTCGTAAAATATACATGCACACCATGGCCAGATTTTATGACAATTACATGTAATCAGAGCGTAGAATTTCGAAAAATTGTTATAATTTTGGTAGCTTGAAAAAAAATATAAAAACAATTGCCATCAACATAAAACTTACCAAAATTACTCAAAATTTATCAGAAATAATGATTTTGTAAAATATACATGCACACCATGGCCAGATTTTGTGAAAATTACATGTAATCAGAGCGTAAAATTTCCAAAAATTGGTATAATTTTGGTGGCTTGAAAAAAAATATTAAAACAACTGCCATCAACATAAAACTAACCAAAATTACTCAAAATTTATCAGAAATAATGATTTTCTAAAATTTGCATGCACACCATGACCAGATTTTCTGATAATTACATGTAATCAGAGCGTAGAATTTCGAAAAATTGTTATAATTTTGGTGGCTTGAAAAAAATATAAAAACAACTGCCATCAACACAAAACTTACTTACCAAAATTACTCAAAATGTATCAGAAATAATGATTTTGTAAAATATACATGCACACCATGGCCAGATTTTGTGAAAATTACATGTAATCAGAGCGTAAAATTTCCAAAAATTGGTATAATTTTGGTGGCTTGAAAAAAATATTAAAACAACTGCCATCAACATAAAACTAACCAAAATTACTCAAAATTTATCAGAAATAATGATTTCGTAAAATATACATGCACCAGATTTTTTGATAATTACATATAATTAGAGCGTAGAATTTTCAAAAATTGGTATAATTTTGGTGGCTAGAAAAAAAATATTAAAACAACTGCCATCAACATAAAACTTGCCAAAATTATTTAAAATTTATCAGAAATTATGATTTTGTAAAATATGCATGCACACCATGACTAGATTTCCTGATAATTACATGTAATCAGAGCGCAGAATTTCGAAAAATTGGTATAATTTTGGTGGCTTAAAAAAAATATGAAAACAACTGCCACTAACATAAAACTTGCCAAATTCACTCAAAATTTATCAGAAATAATGATTTCGTAAAATATACATGCGCGCCATGGCCAGATTTTGTAAAAATTACATGAAATCTGAGCCTAGAATTTCAAAAAATTATATAATTTTGGTGACTTAAAAAAAATATAAAAACAACTGCCATTAATATAAAACTTGCCAAAATTACTCAAAATTTATCGGAAATTATGATTCCGTAAAATATACATGTACACCTTCACAAGATTTGGTGATAATTGTATGTAGTCACAGCGGAGAATTTCGAAAAATAGTTATAATTTTGATGGTTCGAAAAAAAATATAAAAACAACTGTCATCAACATAAAACTTGGCAAAATTACTCAAAATCTATCAGAAATTATGATTTTCTAAAATATGCATGCACACCATGACTAGATTTTGTGATAATTACATGTAATCAGAACGTAGAATTTCAAAAAATTGTTATAATTTTGGTGGCTTGAAAAAAATATAAAAACAACTGCCATTAACATAAGACTTAACAAAATTACTCAAAATTTATGAGAAATTATGATTTTGTAAAATATACATGTACTCCATCACAATATTTGGTGATTATTTTATGTAATCAGAACGTAGAATTTCGAAAAATTGTTACAATTTTGGTGGCTCGAAAAAAATATAAAAACAACTGCCATCAACATAAAACTTGCCAAAATTACTCAAAATTTATTAGAAATTATGATTTCGTAAAATATATATGTACTTCATCACAAGATTTGGTGATTATGATGCGTAATTAGAACGTAAAATTTCGAAAAATTGTTATAATTTTGGTGGCTTGAAAAAAATATAAAAACAACTGCCATCAACATAAAACTTGCCAAAATTACTCAAAATTTATCGGAAATTATGATTCCGTAAAATATACATGTACACCTTCACAAGATTTGGTGATAATTGTATGTAGTCACAGCGGAGAATTTCGAAAAATAGTTATAATTTTGATGGTTCGAAAAAAAATATAAAAACAACTGTCATCAACATAAAACTTGCCAAAATTACTCAAAATTTATCAGAAGTTATGATTTCGTAAAATATAAATGCACACCCAGGCCAGATTTGGTAATAATTACATATAATCAGAGAGTAAAATTTCGAATAATTGTTATAATTTTGATGACGTTAAAAAATAAAATAAAACAACTGCCGTCAACTTAAAACTTGTTAAAATTACTCAAAATGTGTTATAATTGATAACTTAGTGAACAATACATGCATAACATTACCACATTTTGTCATAGTTATATGAGCTCAGAGTGTGAATTTGCGAAACATTTCGATAATTTTTGTGGCTTAAAAAAATTCCACAAACAACTGCCGCCATCAACTGAAAACCTACCAGAATTATTTACAATTTATTACAGTTTAGGATTTTGTAAGAAATGCTTGCATACCATTATAGGATTTTGATATGATTAGATGTGATCAGAGCGTGAATATGCAAAAAAATGTTATAATTTTTATGGGTTGAAAACAATTGCCTTCTACTTGAAACTTTTTAAAAGTACTCAAAATTCATTGAAAATTATAATTTAATGAAAAATGCACCATCATCACCTTTTGTGAACAGAACGTGGAATTTAAAAAAATTGTTCAAATTTTGATGGCCTAAAGAAAATATAAAAACAACTGCCATCTACTTAAAACTTGTTAAAATTACTCAAAAATCATTAAAAATTATAATTTTATGAAAAATGCAGACATTCAAATTTTATGCAACGATAAAAAACGATATTTTGATAAATCATACCGTTGGGGAAATTCTGATTTTTTTCGGCCCTGAACAGTTTTGTACGTATTTATTTAAATCCATATTGTTTAAAATAAACAAAATACCTAAACTAATCAATAGTGCATTCTTTTGTATTATGTATTTTTGATTCCTATACTTCTAATAGTTTATTTATTCAAAGGCTGAAGAAATCTGGTGATTTAAAGGTGAAGATTTTGCAATGACAATTTAGAAAAGTAACTTCATTATTAAAAGAGATTCGTCGAAATTTAACGGACAGTTCTAATAGTTTATTTATTTAAAGCTTGAAGAAATCTGGTGAATTAAAGGTGAAGATTTGGCAAGGACAATTTAGAAAAGTAACTTCATTATCAAAAGAAATTCGTCGAAGATTAATGGACAGTTCTAGTAGTTTATTTATTCAAAGGCTGAAGAAATCTGATGATTTAAAGGTGAAGATTTCACAACGATAATTTAGAAAAGTAACTTCATTATCAAAAGAAATTCGTCGAAGATTTACGGACAGTTCTAGTAGTTTATTTATTCAAAGCTTGAAGAAATCTGGTGAATTAAAGGTGAAGATTTGGCAAGGACAATTTAGAAAAGTAGTTTCATTAAGAGATTCGTCGGATTAACGGACCGAGAGCAGACAACGTAGTAAAGTAAGATCAGAAGAAAGAGAGGATGTTAATTGACGTCTCCAACTAAGCTAATAAATGGCAACATATAGAGTGATACATAAATTATTGCAAATATTCTGATGACAAATTTGAGATGGTAGTGTTTGCGCATATGGTAGACTTTTATTTTTTTTAAGAACAATAACTACGAACCCAACATAAATTACTGTGGTAACAATTATTAAATTTCTGCTGTAAGACAACAATTTTCTGAGCCAACGTTCACTGAAAACTGCAGAATGGTTTCTGGCTACTGGTCGTCATCAGTACTTTTATACATCAATATATTTTTAGCAGATATTCGAGAGAAACATAATACATTTATTTATAAATTTTTACATGCAATTGACCAGAGGTCTTTCAGCCTGCAGACATTATTATCATAAAGATTATATTTGATTGATTACAAGTGCGTTGATATGTTTCTTTCTGAGCAATCGACCCTGTCTGGGTCTCTCCACCCTCTCAGCAATTATTAATTCATTTTAATAATCCCGTAATGTTCTCTTACTCCCACATTTACTTTATTAGAATATCCCTTCAAACGTATAATTAAATTAGAGTTTGCGTTTCACGTTTTAATACCTCTATGACATGTATTCATGTGCTTCGTGTTATCAAATTATTATTACATTTGAATATGATTCGAATCGAGCCGGTAAAAAGTAAGTGTTTCTTTCAGTTCGCAATAAAGTTGTTGAATTTATAAGGCACGTAAAGCACATAAAATATTTTGAATACCGTATACAAGTTGCTATCGAATGCCCTCCCTTATTTGCTTATTTACTTTGAAATGTACATTTTTATATCTCTACGAATAAAAATTTCCCATTTGCTCGAATAAAATTAGTTCAA
The DNA here is from genome assembly GCA_910593695.2 of Ocypus olens. NCBI lineage: Eukaryota > Metazoa > Arthropoda > Insecta > Coleoptera > Staphylinidae > Ocypus > Ocypus olens. The sequence continues at coordinate 9,021,977 of OU343050.1, forward strand.
TCGATGCAATAATATAATAATAATGTTTACTGATAAACATAATTACATTACTACATGTATTTAATGCATCTGCAAAAAGTCAGGTTGTCTGAAATTTATTTATATTTAATTTTATATTGTTCCAAATTCTCAATTTATTTCACTAGTACTTTGATACATGAACCACTGGTGATAAAATAACGTTAGTCTTGATGGTACACAAAATCCTTTTACAAAATGACTAATGGAAAATTTTCTCGTGCTTATCAAATTATAACTTTGCATTACTGCACAAAAGCATTAAATGAAACACTGACTAACTGAATAAATTGTGGTACAAAACATAGTAAGTGTTTTATTCAGTGTTTCTATAATGGATTACCACGTAGCAACGGTTGCAACCATCATCAGCATTAAATAAATATAAGAATGATTACTGAGTAATTGAAACTAGTCACGAAAAAAAAGTCGTATAAAAAAAGTTATGTGTTTTCTTTATATCGAAATTTAAAATGTACCACGTGAACACCTCCAAGATTCAATAACAATAAATAAAGTTTAACGTAGCAGAATCGTACATTCAATAATGAACACATTTTTGGAATACATAAATACAAAAATACAACGTTAGTTACGTTTTAGAGTTATTCCCATTGACCGAACTTCTTGTATTCATAAAATTGTTGTAATTTAGTGGGTCCCTTTGTGTTGAAATATTGAATAAGATCCCCCAGTAAATATGAGAGGAGGGCAGCAGCGAGTAGAATGGCGGAGAGATTGCCGCCACAAAAATGTCAATATATTAATGGTGCACAACACGACCCTAAAATTTATAAGGGCAATAAAAAGATTCCGCCACAATGGCTGGATGATTGTAACGACACAATTGACAGTAGAGACGTGAAATAGAATAATCTTGACCCTGCGACAACGTGCAATTTCCTTGCTGCTGCGTTCGCTTCGAAAGTAAAAATCGAGTTTGGAAAATCTGTACTGGGATGGAATTTTAACGAAACTTTTCGAAATAAAAAACGAAACAAAGAATTGTTATTATATCAAAATCGTAATCATTTTTCCGTGTTTACGGTGTAATAATATTAACGAAACATGAATTATTTATAAAATTAACGCACATAGTTATGCATGACTGTAAAACATTTCGGCATGGGCGCGCCGCATATTTCACTTTTATTACAACATACAAATCTTGGTAATTAGCAATTTAATTTCAGCCATTTTATCAAATTACTTGCCACTAAAAAAGGAATATATTCGCCTGAATTAGGATAATTAAAAGAATAAACAAGAGCTGGTAATTAATATTTGTTGTCGAGTCAATTTTTCTTCCGGGCTGTTCGAGAAAATTATATATTTACCTTAATTAACACTTATTTACATTACATTTATTGTAGTGATAATGTAATGGCAAATAAAATATTAAGATTTAATGTAAAAACCGTTTAATATCAATTACTGAAAACGGTTCTTACGGTATTATTTATTCATCGTTTCAACTTAATCAATAGATGGTGCTATTAGTGGTATATATGGTTATATTAGATCCAGGGAACTAGAAGTAAATAAAAAATTAGTATTCTATATCCAAATTGCTAATGCTTTTTGTTTGATTAATTATATTATTTTTTTATATATAACGGGAAGGATGGTTAATGGGAATTCGAGTTAACAAAGTGCGGACGATAGTGGGAATTCAAGGGCATTCCACCACAACCGATTTTTGCAGTTAATAGTTCATATATTGATGAAAAGACAAGATTGGGCATCGATGGACCCGGACGACCATTTTTCATTCAGAAAAAATGACCGCCCAGATCGAATTCAAAACCACGACCCCGAGGCCTAGAAGGAGGAACGCTACCCACTAGGTCACCGCCGCCCCTTTTATTATATTTTATTTATTTATTTTAAAGTAGAAAATATATATTTGGTATCACCAGCTGACATCAGATTCCAACCAAAATGAAGAGATCGACGTCACAGTTGATGAAACAGATAAAAGAACAGTTTTCGCAGAAGTTAAAATTAAAAAAAAAACAATCAAAACGATTACATAAAACTCTGTTGTTTCTAACAAAACTTGTTATTTTTTAAAAGTTCGCCGATTTTCAAGGAAGTTGTACATTTTTTTAAATTTTCAATTCGAACGAATATTTCGATCGTCGCAGAAAAATTAAAAATAAAAATAGTTTTCGCAAATATAAAATTATAAAACAATCACAACAATTACACAGAACTCTGATGTTTCTAAATATACTTAATTTTTGAAAATTCGCCGATTTTCAAGGAAGTTATGAATTTTTTTAATTTTTAATTCGAACGAACATTTCGATCATAAAAGAAAAATTAAAAAAAAATTCGCAAGGATAAAATTATAAAATAATCAAAACGATTATACAAAACCCTGCTTTTTTTAAATAAATTTGATTTTTGGAAATTTTCCAATTTTCAAGCAAGCAAGTTACGAATTTTTATTTTTTAAATTCGAACCAACATTTCGATCGCAACTGAATTTTTGAAATTTTTAATGAAAAAATAGTTTTCGCAAGGATAAAATTATAAAACAATCAAAACGATTACACTTAACAGTGCTGTTTCTAACCAATTTTTTTTGCCGATTTTCAAGGAATTTGTGCATTTTTTAAATTTTCAATTCGAACGAACATTTCGATCGTCGCAGAAAAATTAAAAAAAAATAGTTTTCGCAAAGATAAAATTAGAAAACAATCACAACAATTGCACAGAACTCTGATGTTTCTAAATATACTTAATTTTTAAAAATTCGCCAATTTGCAAGGAAGTTATGATTTTTTTAATCCGAACGAACATTTCAATCATAGAAGAAAAATTAAAAAAAGAAAATTCGCAAGGATAAAATTATAAAACAATCAAAACGATTATACAAAACCCTGCTTTTTCCAAATAAATTTGATTTTTGGAAATTTGCCAATTTTCAAGCAAGCAAGTTACGAATTTTTATTTTTTTTTAATTCGAACCAACATTTCGATCGTCGGAGAAAAATTTAAAAAAAATAGTTTTCGCAAGGATAAAATTATAAAACAATCAGAACTACTAGACAGAACTTTACTATTTCTAGATCAGTTACATTTTTAAAAAATCGCCAACTTTCAAGCAAGTTATGAAATTTTGAAAAAAAAACATTTCGATCGTAGGATTTTTTTTAAACTAGTTTTCGCAAGGATAGAACTATAAAACAATCAAAATAACTACACAAAACTCTGCTTTCTCTAAATAAACTTGGTTTTTGAAAAACTGCCTATTTTCAAACAAGTTATAAATTTTTGAAACTTTTTTTTTAAGAATTTAGAAAAAATAGTTTCCTCGGGGATAAAATTATGAATCAAGCAAAACGAATTCACAGAACCCTGTTGTTTCTAAATAAACTTAAAAATTAAGTTATGAAATTTTGAAATTTTTAATTTGAACGAACAATCGATAAAAGTTAAAAAAAAAATAGTTCAAGAGGAATAAAATTATGAAACAATTGAAACAACTGCACAGAACACTGCTTTTGCTAAATAAACTTGATTTTTGAAAATTTGCCGATTTTCAAGAAAGTTATGAATTTTTGAAATTTTAAATATGATTAATTCATATGATCAGAATTAAAAAAAAGTTCTCGGGTGATAAAATTATAAAACAATTAAAACAATTATACAGAACCCTGCAGCTTCTAAATAAACTAGATTTTTGAAAATTTGCAGTTTCAATCAAGTTATGAATTTTTAAAATTTTTAATTCGAACCAACATTTCGATCGTAAGAGAAAAATAAAAAAACAACAGTTTTTGCAAGGATAAAATTATGAAACAATCAAAGCAATTACACAGAACCCTGCTGTTTCTAAATATATTTAATTTTTAAAAATTCGCCGATTTTCAAGCAAGTTGTAAATTTTTGAAATTTTTGTTCCGATCGTCGAAGAAAAATTAAAAAGAAAATAGTTATCGCAAGGATAAAATTATAAAACAATCAGAACTGCTAAACAGAACATTGCTTTTTCTAGATCAATTATGTTTTTAAAAATCCGCCAATTTTCAAGGAAGTTATGAATTTTTGAAATTTTTATTTTGAACAAATATATTGATCGAAGGAAAAATAACTACATAAAACTCTGCTATTTCTAAATAAATTTTGTTTTTGAAAATTTGACGATTTTCAAACAAGTTATGAATTTTTGAAATTTTTAATTCGAACGAACATTTCGATCGTAGAAGAAATTTAAAAAAAAATGTTTCCGCAAGGCTACAATTATGAATCAATCAAAACGATTACACACAACAATGTTGTTTCTAAATAAACTTCGTTTTTGAGAGTTCACCGATTTTGAAACAAGTTATGAATTTTTGAAATTTTCAATTCGAACGAACATTTCGATTGCAGGAGAAAAATTTAAAAAAATATATATATTACGCAAGGACAAAATAATAAAACAATCTAAACCCATTTATTTCTGAATAAACTTGATTTTTAAAAATTCGTCGATTTTCAAGTAAGTTATCAATTTTTGAAATTTTAAATTCGAACATTTCGATCGTAGAAGAAAAATTAAAAAAAAAATAGTTTTCGCAAGGACAAAATAATAAAACAATCAGAACTACTAGACAGAACTTTGCTATTTCTAGATCAATTACGTTTTGAAAAATTTGGCAATTTTCAAATTTGTGAATTTTTGAAATTTTGATTTTGAACCATTATTCGATCGTAGGATTTTTTTTTAAACCAGTTTTCGCAAGGATGAAACTATGAAACAATCAAAATAACTACACAAAGCCCTGCTGTTTCTAAAAAAACTTAATATTTGAAAATCCGCCGATTTTCAAACAAGTTATGAATTTTTGAAAATTTCAATTCGAACGTACATTTCGATCGCAGAAGAGAAATTAAAACAAAAATAGTTTCCGCAAAGATAAAACTATGAATTAATTAAAACAATTACACAGAACCCTTTTGTTTCTAAATAAACTTGATTTTTGAAAATTCGCCGATTTTCAAGCAAGTTATGAATTTTTGAAATTTTTATTTTGGACAAACATTTCGATCGTAGGAATTTTTTTTTAAACCAGTTTTCGCAAGGATAAACTATTAAACAATTAAAATAACTGCACAAAGCCCTGCTGTTTCTAAAGAAACTTGGTATTTTTGAAATTTTCAATTCGAACGAACATTTCGATCTCAGGAGAAAAATTTAGAAAAATAGTTTCCCTAAAGATAAAACTATGAATCAATCAAAATGATTACACAGAACCCTTTTATTTCTAAATAAATTTGGTTTTTAAAAATTCGCCGACTTTCAAACAAGTTATGAATTTTTGAAATTTTCAATTCGAACGAACATTTCGATCGCAGGATAAAAATTAAAAAAAAAATAGTTTCCGCAAAGATAAAACTATGAATCAATCAAAATAATTACACAGAACCCATTTGTTTCTAAATAAACTTGGTTTTTGAAAATTCGCCGATTTTCAAGCAAGTTATGAATTTTTGAAATTTTTATTTTGAACAAACATTTCGATCGTAGGAATTTTTTTTAAACCAGTTTTCGCAAGGATAAAATTATGAAAAACTCAAAATAACTACACAAAGCTCTGCTATTTCTAAACAAACTTGGTATTTGAAAATCCGCCGATTTTCAAACAAGTTATGAATTTTTGAAATTTTCAATTCGAACAAACATTTAGATCGCAGTAGAAAAAATTAAAAAAAAATAGTTTCCGCAAAGATAAAACTATTAATCAATCAAAACGATTACACATGACCCATTTGTTTCTAAATAAACTTGGTTTTTGAAAATTCGCCGATTTTCAGGCAAGTTATGAATTTTTGAAATTTTTTATTCGTTAAACGAATTAAGGAGAAAATTTAAAAAAAAGTTTTTGCTGGGTTAAAATTATAAAGCAATCCAAACTACTAGACAGTACCCGTTGTTTCTAAATAAACTTGGTTTTTGAAAATTTTACTTTTTTATGCAAAATATAAGATTGGGGCAAAAGTCGAAGATAATTTATTTTTTTAAGTGATAAATACTTAATCAAGAACTAGACGTATAAATTAAATACATACTGTATCCTAGTAAAGTAAACGATTTAACATTTTTTTAATCAACTCAATAATTACTTTGTTAAATTATCTGCTCAGTACTTTTATTTTTGCTGGCATTTATTTGATTTTAATTAATTTTCATAATCTGCTTGTGTTAATGACATGACTGTAAATATAAACAATAAATAACCAATAGTTCCAGCTTTCACCGTAGGCGTACGTTTAAAGTCGTTGAATGAATGTTTTATTATTTTTGTTTTTTAATAAGTGTCCCGAGGATAGAATAAATTTGCGAATACTTGGATAGGTCTAAAAGGAAAATTTATTGAACGCGAAACGTCCGCTCTTATATTTCTAAACATAAAATATGTAAATAATTTAAACTTTCCGGGTTATACGTAACATCCCCCGAAGACTCGCCCGCCCGCAATGATATCCAGTTTGACGTAACCCCAGTACTATTTTTCACGATGACAGGTAGACAGGGGCTCGTTGATAAGAGCCTTGTTCAAACAAGGATGTAGTGCCCGGGTTGGGGTAGGGTCGTCACCACCGATCCTACTGATAATATCCATAGAAATAATGTTAGTAGAGACACCACCGGTGAGAGTATGGATTGAATTTTCAAAATTTCCTCCAATTACACGCGACGGACTGGCGGTGTATTATTTTTAGGAACGATGGCCCCGCAGGGGGTGCCCTTCGGCAACGACCAATTCCCCTCGGTAGGAAGGATTATAAATAAAAGCAGCGACGTTTCCCCATAAACGTTATTTATTAATGGGGAAAATGAAAATATTTCATGGAAAGTCAGGACTAATGGCTCGGTCCTCTACTGTTTTATTTAGTGTAATGGGAAGGGAGATATCTAGTGAGAAATTTACAAGCCATCACGGGCTATTTAGAACTAACCCTCCGACTTTACCCCCTTATCTCTATTACACCGTTTTCTTTGTTTGCAAATTAACTATTATAATTGCCAGTTGTCGTGGCTCCCCTTCTTTGTGAATGTTTCATGATGGTGGAGTTTATTTTTAATTAAATTTCTTATAATATTTATCGCAAACTAGTTTGTAAATAGCGAATTCTTGTAAAGTCTTTCTATTTAATTGATTTTTTTCTTGTACAACATTTTTAAATTATTTCGAAATAAAAAGGTTCAGAAAGAATTTAAAATATTTTTCGCTTAATTATTACATCTCTTAATAAACTGTTCATTAATCACAACATTTAACACATAATAATATCTTACTTTCTTAAAAGTAGGCATTACAAAAAGCCTTTCTACAGTAAAGTTAAAGCATGTTTTTTTTAAGACAGACTCGATAACACATTTTACCAATTTGATGGAAGCGAAATTATTACAATTCGCGTGTTACAGCGTAGCACCAATTTTCTCTTCGCCTTTAATTTTCTCAATAAAGAAAAAGTATTAATCATTAGCTTTTTCGTGAGGAATTGACAGGTGAACTATTTGTTTAGTTTTTAGGAGTAAATATTCGTTTAGATGAGAAAACTTGGATGAGCTAAGTATAAGTACATATTGTAGTTTTTAAGAACTACAGGTAGATATCACTTTTAGTTTTAACTCATTAAATACATTTAATGCTGCAAAAAGTTCTGAAAGAAAAGCCCTGTAAAAATTGTTTTGAAATTTTTTTTGACCTCGAAGAAAAAGCCCTAAAAAATCCCAAAGATAAGTTCCAAAAAGCCCTGAAAAATAGTCGTGAACAACGTTCGTAAAAAATGTTATGAAAGGAAAACCATGAAAAAAAATTTTTGAAAAAGCCTTGAAAAAAGTACTAAAATCAAAAACCGAAAAAAAAACCTGAAAATTGATCGTTGACTCTTGTTTTATAATGACGCCAATTGAATTTCTGATTACGCGGCTTAAGATTATTTTAAGTGTATAACGGAACGTTTTTGTTAAATAAATAAATCCCTTTAGCAATATTACATTACATATAACTATATAAAACCTTTTATAATCCACAATTTAAATATTCCCAAAATTGTAATATATGAGATAACAAAACTCACTCCGCAATTAAAATGAATAGTAATTATTAATCAAAAGTTCGTCGCGTCGTACAATTAATTAAATATTGACCCAGTAATTAAATGAATAATTAATGACTACAAATCGATACCGTTTTGAATTCCGATTCATTTGACTCTTGATTTATTCATTGCGGGAATAATATAACTTAACAACAGCCTTTAATCAATTTAATAGCGGCAAAATTAAGATACATTCACAATCAAATTTTAATAATAATTTTATCGATACTGCGAAACTTTACTGAGGACTATTCTTATTTATTCTGATTCTGTCTTTAAAATAATTACAACGAATGATCATTTAGAGATTAATCTTACGTATGAGACAAGTATTTAATTGCTTTATTTCCTTCCTAGAAATATAAAAAGTGATTATTAAATTTAAAACAAATTAAGCATTTCATAGCATAACTTCGATTAATCTGTTAAGTTTATTCCATTGGATATATGCCCAGGGGCGGCTCGTTATATAGAGCCAAGGAGCCATGGCACTACCTGTAGTTTCAAGTTCAGCAAGAATTTTTAATGAATTCTTAAAACACCTTTTCGCCAGTTTAAATGTTCAACAACGCCTGCATGACAGAAAAAAAAATGGAGAAAAATCGCAATGTATTTGTTTCCCAATGCAACGCCGCGGCGCGCCGTTACCGGTGCCAGCTACTATCTGGCACGCCATTTCGTCAGGATATAGGCTACTGCGGGCAGACACGTGGTTTTAGGGGTGCAAGAGGTCGCTCTCTGAACGTGCATTTGGTGCCAAATCAATTCTGGATCATTTCGTACGCGCGACGACTACGTTAGTCATATTTAGCGCATTACACAATGAATTAAATTGGTTCATTACGGTCTTTTTTTGCTCATGCACTATTAAGAAAATTCTAGACTACTGCCTAATTTGATCATCGAAATAAAGACCATGGTGTCAGCTTCCAACTCGAGTGCATCGATTTCGAAATTGCTAAAGACCTAACGAGAAAGTTTAATCGGAAGGTATACTTAACAAAACGGATATTTCCGTAAAAAAAAATTTGAAAAAAATCACGATCACAATACTTTCTCGTACTTCGTAACGGAGAAAGTAAAATAAAAAAATAACGGGCTATGCGGATTAAAAAAACATTTTTTTTTTCGTGTGTATTGTTTTATGGTGAGATTACGAGGACGAAGAATCATAAAATGTATTCGCACGATAAATCGAAAGTACACATAAAACATATTTTTAGCTTGTTTGAATTTGGCTGTTTGAAATTATCAATCTTTACTTTACAACTCAAAATAACCTTGGACCATGAAGATCAATCTTCTTTCTTTCTTCAAAAAAATGCGAGGTGGGGAGTATATCATATTCTATTTCATCAACATGTTCCACGAGCCGCTAGTGAAAGTGAATTGTTTTATATGACTTCTCTTTAAAAATAGTTTCACCATTTTGATCAATCAAAAAGAAAATTTAAAAAAAATGTTTTGCTATTTAAAAAATATATTTTGAGCAATAGACTGATTTTTGAGACTAATTTAAACAATTTAGAATATATATAATACTAGAATATTCTGCATTTTTTATTAGTAGTAGTAGTAGTAATACAATTGATTGAAACTCAATTGTATTACTAGAGCTTACAAATGGCCATTGACCGAAGTCTTTCAGCCTTATTTTTTATTATTAAGCCTGTATTTTCCATATTTTTGCACCAAAATTGACCTAAATTTTCTATTTCATTATTAAAATTTTAGATTTTTTAATATTTCGGGTCGTATTATTAATTTTGAGAATTTTGACCTCCTTTTTTCGATTGTTTTGTCTAAATGTTTTATCTTCACAAATATCCTTTATTTTGACTTAAATTTTTGATTTAATTGTTTAAATTTTCGATTATTTTGTCCGAATTTTTAATTTTTAGATGTTTTGCCTGTATTTTAGATTTTTTTTGATCTTTTGGCCTGAATATTCTTTATTTTGACCTAAATTTTCGACTTAATTGTTAAAATTTTCGACTTTTTAGTCCGCATTTTTTATTTTTCGGATCGAATTTTTATTCAAGTTCCAAATTTTTGATTTCTTAAATATGTTAACATGAATAATTGATGCGAGAAGTTTTTCGAGTTTTTTTTTTGCTGAAGTTTTCCATTTTTTCGTCCGCATTTATTATTATTATCATTTTGTTTTGTTTGTTTCTTTGTTAAATTTTTTGTCCTCTTGGACCACCATTTTTATTTTTAAGCACGAATTTTAGATTTTTGGTCTAAATTTTTTATTTTTAGATTTTTTACCTTAAATTATTTATTTATTTATTTAACGGATTAACCTTTTACATAATATACAAATTTAAAATTTTGTACAAACACAAATAATATTACTTACATTAACAAAATTTGAATTTTTTAACAATAAACCAAAACAACAAATGGCGCAATTGTATAATAATAAAAGACACGGTAGTATTGAAACGTTATACACAAGCCGAGAAAAAGAAAATAATAAATTATCTATCAATAATTGATTGATTTTATTGTACAATTTTTTGTATTTTTTGGCATTATTTTCAAATTTCGGACTTATTTTTTGGGGCTGAAAGTGGTAAATTATTTTGCTTCTACCAAAATTTTCGATTTTTGTTGTCTGTAATTTTTATCTTTACGACAGAGTTTTAGATGTTTTGTCTAAATTTTCACCTCTTTATGCCATATCGTAGATTTGTTACTTTTTTGGTCTATATTTTGTATTTTCGATTTTTTCGGTCTTCTGGCCGAAATTTCTGTTTATTTTGACTTAAATTTTGTTGAGACTTTCGATATGTTAAAAATTTTAATTTTTTGGTCCACCATTTAGATTTTTAGGTACGAATTTCATATTTTCGGTCTTAATTTTTTATTTTTAGTCACATATTTTCTTAATTAGAATTAATGATTTTATTGTGCGGTTTTGTAATTTCTTTTTGCTATTATTTTCGAATTTCTCGTTGAAACTTATGTTAAGCTAAAAAGTGTTATTTTAAGACCAGGATTTTTGATTATTGACCGATATTTTACATCTTCGGCTGTTTTGTTCCATTTTTGTTTTATTTCTTGGCCAAAATATTCGATTCGTTTGTTGAAATTTTGGATTTCTTGGTTTGCATTTTTTTATTTTTGGCCTGAGTTTTCGACCTTTTGGCCTAAATTTAGACAAAACGTCGAAAACGCGGGCCTGAAGATACAAAATGCAGACTAAAATATCCAAAATTTCAACAAACAAATCGAATATTTAGGCAAAAAAATTCAAAATTTGGATTTGAGTTTTCGACATTTTGGCCTAAATTTAGACAAAACATCGAAAACTCGGGCCTGAAGATGCAAAATGCAGACTAAAATATCCAAAGTTTCAACGAACAAATCGAATATTTTGGCCAAAAAATCCAAAATTTTGAACAAAATAGCTGAAGATATCGGCCAAAAAAATCAAAAATCCTGGTCAGAAAATAAAAATGCATAGCAAAAAACTTGAAAATACTGGCAAAAGAAAAATAATTTTCAACGAACAAAACTTGAAAATTCTCGTATATAAATGAATAATTCTTTATTTTGGCCGATATTTTTGATTAGTTTGTTACAATTTTCAATATTTTCGCATTTTCAGGCTCGACGTTTTGGTCAATTTTTTTGATTTTTTTGTCCTACATTTTAGATTTTTTAACCTGAATTTTTGATTTTTGCGAGGAATTTTTTTATTTTTTGGCGGAATTTTTGTATTAGATTTAGTTTTTTTTAACAACTTGATTGAAAAATGTGCAAATTGAAAATATGACATGATGCATTAAAATATGATTATTTCGAAATATCGAGAAGGTGAGAAGGTCGTATTAAAAATTTGTACAGAATTATAATGTAAAATCAACTATAAGTCGAATTTTAAAGTTAGAAGTTTGTAGCAGTTGTTTTTCTATTTTTTCTTTGTTACCAACCAAAAATGGACTACGTGAAAATGTGACGCGGAGTGTTCAAAAGCGACTATTTCAAAATTTCAAGAAAAAATATTTGTAGTTTTGTATTGAATTACAAAGTAGAATAAGCTCTGTGTATTTTTTAGGTTTTAAGGTTACGGCAGTAACGGTTACTCAAAAAAAATGTGCAACCTCTAAATGTAACACGGTGTGTTCAAATGCGATTATTTTAAAATATCGACAGATGGTGGTTATATGTTAGATTTGTACAGAATAATTGAGTAGTATCAGCTATGAGAACCTTTTAAAAGTGGATTATTTTTGGTAGCGGTTTCAATTTTTTTTAACAACTTAAAAAATGTGCAAATTTAAAATATGATATGGTGCATTCAAATATGATTATTTTGAAATATCGATAAGGTATTATTGAAAAATTGTATAGAATTATAAAGTCAAATCAACTATAAGTCAATTTTGAAAGTTTGAAGTTTGGGGCATTTTTATGACCAATTAAGTAGACAACGTCAACATGTGACACGGTGTGTTCAAATGTGATTATTTTCAAATTTCATAAAAATTAATTACAATTTTGTTTTAAATTATATAGTAGAAGCAATTTTAAGTATATTTTAAAAATTTTAAGTTTGTGATGTTTTTTTTTTAATTTTTAAAAGGGAAGGATGGTTGACATGAATTCGGGTTGAGGAAGCGCGGATGATTTGGGAATTGACGTAGCCAACTAGGGCATTCTGCCACTACCGATAATTTGTATAATAATCATTTATAATGATGAAAGGGACATACACTAAACATCCATGGACCCGCACGGCCATTTGTCGTTCCGAAAAATTGACCACGCGGATGAGATTCGAACCCACGACCACGAGGCCCGTAAGCAGGAGATCTACTTACTGGGCCACCGCGGCCCCTTTTTTTGTGATAGTTGTTTTTAATTTTTTTTATAATTAACTTTAAAAATGTTACGCGGTGTATTCTGATTGTTTTAAAATTTCGATAATGGATGATAAAATGGAAACATTTTTTTTGTAGTATACTGCTGATGATGACTACGTAAGGGAGTCGAAACTAGTCCAGTAAATAAAATAAATAAAAATAGATATCAGGAAGTACAACAGTCTATTTCTCATATTAAATAAATATATTGTATTGAGACTTAATTTTGCAGAGATTTAATATTCAGATATTCAGGCTATTTCGTCTTAATAAAATTTTAATATATTATCGTTTATTAAAATAATTACGTCCAATTAAAAATAAAATAAGAAGGCAGTCGTTATCATAAGCATCGTATTAAATATTTCGAGTGGGGAGACACGATTTTACGAGGGAATCCGTGCTCCCTTTTTTATGTGAGAATCTTACATCCGCCTAAGTAACTCTTCCATTTTCCAGTTTAGATCCCGAGACTTTATATCCCATCTTGCGCGGAATGAATAACTAAAACAAAAGAATAAATTAACGGGCGGCAAGGCACACTAAAAAGTATAATGCAGGTCCCATAAAGTGGGCGAAATTGTGCATATGGTGTGGAATATTTCACGGTTTTATTTCCCCCGGGGTTGTAAAAATTCTTACGCCCTCTTTCGGATGCACACTTACCCTTCTGCAAATCAAAGCTTGCTTAACTAGTCTAATATAATATTCGAGTAATTAGTCTGGCGACCCAGTTTTCGTGGGAATAATGGCAAAGAATACGGCTACGAGGGATTTAATAATATTTCTGGTTCGCGGAGTAAATCTGACGAGAAACCCTACTCAAGGAGGCTTTCATGTGGCTAATTCCATTCTAAGTTGTTGAGATATTAATGCTAGGTATTAATCAAGACCATTGCACACGTATATTATTTAATAAGACCATAACTTAAAATAGCATAAAAGTTTTCGTTGAATCAGAAAGTCGCTGTATTCACGTCGAGACTTACAATGTAACAATCGAATTTATGGCCACAAAACGGCCACGAACCGTTCGCGCTTATTCTTGTAACTATTCCAACAGCTACAATAAGTGGTAAGTTTGTTGCCGCAATAAAAGTAACGTCATGCAATAATATTTTACGCCGACATTATAATAAAGCAGTTAATAATTTAATATTATCTAGATTAGACTGCAGCCATTATTATCGGTCCCCCACTCGTTTCGTTTTATGGCGAGCACATGGCAGAAAAGTTAATAATTAATTGGACTTCTGTCCATAATTAAACGGGAATATTCAGATTTTCCCGATATTAAAACTGCCATAAAATATTCAAATGTGCATTAATTCGAATTGTGACACTGTTCACAAAGCTCATTCTCGTTATATGTAATGTATTTAAATGAAATTATTTATTTTACACTGGCTACGTGTATTTACTTAAGTTTAATTAATCAATATGTCAAATGTGTAACTAAATTTATAATCATGAATATATTTAACGTTGTCCCAGTTTTGCTATAAATGGCTTACAGAGAAACATAAATATATATGTTGGTTTATTTTTTAAATTGTTATTAAAACTATATCGTTCGGTATTTTGCAGTATCGATTATTGAAGAGTTTATTAATAAAAAAAAAAAAACAATTTTAGTTCAATTGTAGCGGCCCATGTTAATCGTTGATTGATTGATTTTGGATATATTTTGCGGATAGCTTGATGTTTTTTTTTCTTAATTGTTTTGAATCGATTGGAGCAACAAATCTCCACGAAAAAATATCAACGGCGCAGCTGCGTCATGACCAATAACTGTCTCCAAAATAGCTTAATATAACGTATAACGCAAAATATTGCATGTTGCGCCATCCTGCTGACACCAGACTCCGTCCAAATCGAGCAATTGCGGCCACATCAGAATCAGTTATCACGTCCTCCATTCATCGTAACGCCATTGACTGAGTTATTTTCAAAGAAGTCAGGACCACTTCAAAACCCACACCAAATAGTCTCTTTTGGCTTCTCTACGACTAAATGCGAGAAACCTAAATCGATAGAATAAATATTTTGAACATAGGCGTATTCGAATTTTTTCTATTATACTTTTATTTTATTTTTACCCGTTTAGTATACACACCCTCGAAGTCACGAATCAATTTCACACAACACACACAGAACACACAGCACACACACTTATCCGCTAGAGAAGACAGTATCACTTTTTAGGCGGTCCCGAGGTCCTCGGGCTAAAATTATGGTTTGTTTTCTTTTGATCCACAATGGGGTCGGGATCCTAAATAAATAAGGACGCATCTCGAAACTCCCCGATACACAAGTATGAAAGTTTTCGCCGTGTGCAGATATAATAAATTCCGCGGCGTTGCACCCGCGATTTTATGAACCGCAAACCGAGACGAAGATAGCGCGCCAAAAAATTTATCGCCTTTTTGCTAAACTCTCCGCACTTCCGGTTTATTTGTGCGAGTGATAAGGGTCATAATTAGTTACGGCCGGCTGTATTCCTTTTGATTGTTTTTTTTCTCGTCCTCAGTTTTAATTATACAAATCAAGTGAGTGTGAAAACGCGCAGGATGTACACTAGAGTTTTTTTGGTTTAAAATGGAGATTAAATGTGAATTCCGGATATTTGTACTTGCTAAGAGTTGGAATTTTTTATATACAAACAAGACTGTTTACCTAACGTCGGGTAAAACCTATTCAATATATATCCGTAACGCCTATAGATGATGAAAACATAGATTAGACCGCGGAAAAGTCTGGGGAAAACTTTTGAGTTTCTATCAAAGATCAAAAATTCCTGATGGATTATATCAATTTTCTCTGAAACTATCAATGATACAAAACAATGTTTCAAATAAAAATTGAACGGCTTTGAGGGGAACATACAGAGTGACCTTGACTTGACCTTGTGACATCTATGTAAGGTCGGGTGAAATTCGAAGTGCGCGCTTTACCTCAAAAACTAATCCAGCTATTAACATGAAACTTTGAGCATAAGTCTCATTTGATAATCCCAAGAAAATGAAAGATTTTGGTAAAATTTCGTACACCGCAAGTGGGTGTTTACCTTAACCGTTTTTTGTTTCTTCTCGATACATTTCTAAATATGAAACATATTACAAAAATATTTTATCAAATATTAAAGATAACAAAGGAATGAACATCTTTTGTTTGAAAATATTTTTGATAAAAAAAATTTTTTCGAAATTTTATTTATTTTTCTGTAAAATGTAAAAATAAAATGAAACATATTACAAAAATATTTTAACAAATATTAAAGAAAACAAAGAAATGAACATCTTTTGTTTAAAAATATTTTTAATAAAAACATTTTTTTTTGAAATTTTATTTTATTTTTCTGAAAAATGTAATTTTATGAAAAATATTTTCAGACAAAAGATGTTCATTTCTTTGTTGTCTTTAATATTTGTTAAAATATTTTTGTAATATTTTTTATATTTAAAAAATTATCGTGAAGAAACAAAAAACGGTTAAGGTAAACATCCACTTCCGGTGTACCAAATTTTACCAAAAGCTTTTCTTTTCTTGGAATTATCAAATAAGACTTATGTTCAAAGTTTCATGATAATTCCTGTATTAGTTTTTGAGATAAAGTGCGCACTTCGAATTTCACCCGACCTTACGTACATGTCACAAGGTCAAGCCAAGGTCACTACGTCACCACTGTATATTCCCCTCCAAACCGTTCAACTTTTATCTGAAATATTTTTTTCTGTGATTGATAGTTTCAGAGAAAATCGATATAATCCATCAGGTATCTTTGATCTTTGATAGAACCTCAAAAGTTTTCCCCAGATTTTTCCTCGGTCTTATCTATGTTTTCATCATCCATAGGCGTTACGGATACATATTAAATAGGTTTTACCCGTTGCGGCGTTAGGTAAAAAAAAAACGGGGGTTTTAACATTCGCTTTTAATGAGAAAACAGAAATAAAATTATTAAATTCACAATAATGAATTTACCGATTAAAAGTTTTGTCTTCATTTTTAACCGCTTATTCCACTATTTTACATGCACACTTTTATCTATGAGTTAAATTATACAGGGTTGGGCAAATATGTCAGAACACCTGATTTCTGGCTAAACGTCTGTTATTTTTTCTTATTACTTTTAAAAGAAATGTTTATAGTTTCATTTATTCTTTTCAGTGACGTACTTTAATTTTTTATTGGCGTATCTCGTTTTTTTTTCTGGCTAAACGTCTGTTTTTTTTTCATTACTTTTAAAAGAAATGTTTATAGTTTTATTTATTCTATTCAGTGACGTACTTTGATTTTTTATTGGCGAATTTTGGTTCCTGTAAGTCCCACAAAAAAAAAAAACTATAGACAAATAGTATTCACAATGGTCTCTTACAAGGGGAGGATCAGATATGTGACTTACCGATTTGATCCATCTTTGGCACACGTGTAGGTCATGACGAGGAGTGTAATAGGTGCAAGTAGTAGGGCGCACTATTCAGCCGTTTTCGAGAAAAAAAAGTTTTTTTTTTTGTATATGCACTGTGTTTATGTACAATTTACGTTAACCAAACAATACCGATCCCGTGGCGTATTGGTAAGATCTCCGGTTCGTAATTGCAAGGTCCATGGAGCCCCGTTCAGGATCGAGTTCTTTAATATTTTTTGTTCACGAAAATGTTATAATGTGCACATTATTTAGTTCCATGGACAGCATTAATGGGGTACATTTAACACTTAATTTATTAAACACGCATTTGCGTGTTTAATACGCTTATTAAACACGCACACGCACTTGCGTGTTTAATATAGTTATTAAACACTCGAATTCGCGCTTTAATTTGCAGAACGCGATTTATGATAATATTTTGTTTACCCTGTTTAATACTGATTTATTTATTTTTTTTCAATTGTAATTGTAATTACAACTTTAGTTTCGATTTTAATTTTGATTTTGTTTTTGGTTTTTTTTAATTTTGATTTTGATTTTCATTTTCGTGAATAAAGTATAGTGTACAACTCGCATATAATGGCTATTAATCACTCAAACGATTTGCTCCACTCGCCTACGACTCGTTCCTCAAACATCGTTCTCGTCATTAATAACCATCATTATATGCTCGTTGTACAATATACTATTTTATAAATCTATGAGTATTTAAAAATGTTAATTTTAGAATAAATTATATTCAATTAATTTTTGGGAAAAGGATTTTTAAACAAATTAAAGAGGAGATTGAAAAATCAATATTTCTATTTCCAGTTTTTTTTTTTCTGAATGAATAATCCAGGCGTTTCATTGCCCGAAAAGCACAAGAGCGTATAGAAAATAATATCGAAAAAGAATTTATAAAAAATGGCCTGGGAATACAATTATTGGTTTTTCAATCTCCTAATTAATTTGTTTAAGAATCTTTTGAGTTCTAAAAATGAAATTAATGTAACTGATTGAGGTTGGCGGCACTTACTTCGTGACACATTTTGAATTAAATAAAACACACTTTTACTTAGTTATATGATATTAACTAAGTAAAAGTGTATTTTATGAAATTAATATAATTGATTCTAAAATTAACATATTTAAATATATTTATAAAATCTATGCGAAACCAACTTTAACCAATGGGATTCGATCCTTCAACCTTCTGATTACGAGCCGGAGGTCTTACCGATGCGCCAAGAGATCGGTGTCTTTCCGTTAACGTAACAAAAATATAAACATACGAATAATTAAAAAAATAAAAAGACATTTTTTCACGAAAACGGCTGAATAGTGCGCCCTATTACTTGCACATGTGACCTCCCAGTCACGACTTACACGTACACCAAATATGGATCAAATCGGTGAGTCACACATCTGATCCTCCTCTTGTTAGACTTGAAAAGAAACAAAAAAAAATTTTGAAGAAAAATTTAATTTAACCGATTTTTAGGTTTCCAGTCGATTTATGTACTATTTACGAAAAAGTAATTTTGCGGATATTGATTCCTGAAAGTCCCATAAAATTTTTTATAGACAAATAGTGTTTAGAATGGTCTCTTAGATTACAAAAAAAAAACAAAACAAAATTTGAAGACAAATTTAATTCAATCGAATTTTAGTCGATTTCAGCACTATTTTGGAAAAAGTTATTTTGCGTATCTCGGTTCCTGGAAGTCCCACATTTTTTTTATAGACTAATAGTGTTTAGAATGGTCTCTTGGACTAGAAAAAAACAAAACAAGAATTTGAAGAAAAAATAAATTTATTCGTTTTTTAAGCGTTTCTAGTCGATTTAAGCACTATTTACGAAAACGTAATTTTGCGTGTCTCGGTTCCTGTGTTTTATAGACAATTTTTTTTTCGAGATATGACGTCATCGGATTTTTTTTTAAATGGATTACCATGTATATTTTACATTTACAAATAGACACCTTTTCAACAATTACAATTATATAGAGTTCGGTGGGTGTGCGACTTGCGACACATTTGCCCAACCCTGTATATTGGAAACAGGTAATGTAATATTATTATTATTATTATTATTTAAGGAAGGATGATGGAAATTTTGGGTTCGGGAATTATGGGTTCGGGACATTGGCTTAGACAGCGTAGGTCATTCAGCCACAACCGATTATGTATAATATATTATTCATATTAAATGAAAATAGACATCCAGAAACACCCATGCCCTCACCGGGATTCGAACCCAGGACCCGTCGCATTAGTTCTGGCGCGCTAACGCACGTGGCTAGCGGGCCGGCAGTAATATTATTCGTTTTAAAATTTAGATTCTCTTGAATACAAAAATTAAAGATCAAAAAGAGAAGTCTTGTAATAAAATAAAATGAATGAATACGTTTTAGGTTTTGTGGGATGTAATGTGGTAATTGATGAGGAAAGTTATTATTACCATGAAATGAACAATATTAATCTAAAAGTCGCAATTACTCTTTGGTGGTTTCCTTGATTACCCATGATTAACAAACTATAGCGGAGACATCATCCAAGTTCTGGAGGGTCGTCCCTGAGGAATGTCACCGTTGTTGCACATCCTGATTCTAAGCTAGCCTATTAAAATGATTAATGATATTATTAATAGTTGTTACTATGCCATGCATATGGTAATTTAAATAATTGTTTACGTTAAAGTATTAATTTTATTATATCCATAGTATGGGAAAATTATCTCTGCGATCATATTTTGTATAATTTTAAATTCAAACCACTCAACTCTTGTCTTCTGTAAATTCTAAAGAAAAATTAAAGCAAAGGAAGATATTTTGAATAAAGCAGACATTTCCAATCTCTGATATGCATAACGGTGCCTGTACGCGAAAAGTAAATAAAATATGAACGATAATACAACTTAAAATGGCCGCATGAGCGGAATAGAAGGTAAATAAGATTTTGCAAGTGGATAATTATTTATTTAACCTTCACCATCATATTTTAAATTTTATTAAACATCCGACAAAATTCATTTTAATTTAAGAATCAGTGCGAATATCTAAACATACATTTTGAAATAATACCACGAAACCAATTTTTAAATTGCAAACTTCATTAACTGAAAATTAAAAATAAAAACAATTCACCAAACTGCGAAAATCTCCAAATGCTCCTCCTTGTTCAGGTGCTCAAAAAATTAAAACAGAAATCTTCAAAAACCCATATCTCTATTGAAAATTGTAGAATTTACAGAAACCAAATTGATTGTGAATAAGCGGTACCTCGACCATTGATGATGATTTTCTATGGATTTTTTTCTGCGTTTTTTATATTTTTTTTGTGATGTTTTTGTTTAGGTGCTCAGAAAATTAAAACAAAATTTTTCAAAAATCCATATCTCTATTGAAAATAATTGAATTTACAAAAACCAAACCAATTTTGAATAAGCGATACTTAGGTTATTAAGGATGATTTTTTATGCATTTCTTCCTGTGTTTTTTATATTTTTTTCTGCGATGTTTTTGTTCAGGTGCTCAAAGAATTAAAATAACAATTTTCAAAACTCCATATCTCTGTTGAAAATTATTGAATTTACAAAAACCAATATGATTTTGAATAAGCAATACTTCAGCCATTGAGGATGATTTTTTATGGAATTTTTCCTGCGTTCTTTATATTTTTTTCTGCGATGTATTTGTTCAAGTGCTCAGAAAATTAAAACAAAAATTCTCAAAACTCCACATCTATTTTGAAAAAATGTTTTATGGATTTTATCCTGTGTTTTTTATATTTGTTCAGCGATGTTTTTATTCAGGTGCTCAAAAAATTAAAATGACAATTTTCAAAAATCCATATCTCTGTTGAAAATTATTGACTTTACAAAAACCAAATTGATTTTGAAAAAGCGATACTTCGGCCATTAAGGATGATTTTTTTTGAATTTTTGTCTGCGTTTTTTATATTTTTTTAGCAATGTTTTTGCTCAGGTGCTCAAAAAATTAAAATAACAATTTTCAAAAATCCATGTCTTTGTTAAAAGTTATTGAATTTACAAAAATCAAATTGATTTTGAATAAGCGATACTTCAGCCATTGAGGATGATTTTTTATGGAATTTTTCCTGCTTTCTTTATATTTTTTCTACGATGTTTTTGTTCAAGTGCTCAGAAAATTAGAACAACAATTTTCAAAAATCCACATCTCTATTGAAAAAAATGTTTTATGGATTATTTCTTGCGTTTTTTATATTTTTTCAGCGATATTTTTGTTCAGGTGCTCAAAAACTTAAAATGACAATTTTCAAAAATCCATATCTCTGTTGAAAATTATTGACTTTACAAAAACCAAATTGATTTTAAAAAAGCGATACTTCGGTCATTGAGGATGATTTTTTATGGATTTTTTTCTGCGTTTTTTATATTTTTTTCAGCAATGTTTTTGCTCAGGTGCTCAAAAAATTAAAATAACAATTTTCAAAAATCCATATCTTTGTTAAAAATTATTAAATTTACAAAAACCAAATTGATTTTGAATAAGCGATACTTCAGCCATTGAGGATGATTTTTTATGGAATTTTTCCTACGTTTTTTTTTTATATTTTTTTCTGCAGTGTTTTTGTTCAAGTGCTCAGAAAATTAGAACAAAAATTTTCAAAAATCCACATCTCAATTGAAAAAATGTTTTATAGATTTTTTCTTGCGTTTTTTATATTTTTTCAGCGATGTTTTTGTTCAGGTGCACAAAAACTTAAAATAACAATTTTCAAAAATCCATATCTCTGTTGAAAATTATTGAATTTACAAAAACCAAATTGATTTCGAAAAAGCGATACTTTGGTCATTGAGGATGATTTTTTATGGATTTTTTTCAGCGATGTTTTTGTTCTGGTGCTCAAAAAATTAAAATAACAATTTTCATAAATCCATATCTCTGTTAAAAATTATTGAATTTACAAAAACCAAATTGATTTTGAATAAGCGATACTTCAGCCATTGAGGATGATTTTTTATGGAATTTTTCCTGCGTTTTTAATATTTTTTTCAGCGATGTTTTTGTTCAGGTGTTTAAAAAATTTAAATAATTTTCAAAAATCTATATCTCTGTTAAAAATTATTGAATTTACAAAAACCAAATTGATTTTAAATAAGCGATACTTTGGCCATTGAGGATACTTTTTTATGGAATTTTTCCTGCGTTTTTTATATTTTTTTCAGCGATGTTTTTGTTCAGGTGCTAAAAAAATGTAAATAACAATTTTCAAAAATCTATATCTCTGTTGAAAATTATTGAACTTACAAAAACCAAAATGATTTCGAATAAGGGATACTTCGGCCATTGAGGATGATTTTTTATGGATTTTTCTGGGTTTTTATATTTTTTCTGCGATGTTTTTGTGATCATAGTCACAGTTTAAAATCACTGATATTAAAAAGAAGCAATCACAGGTAGCAATGTGATTCAAAAGTAGCAGTTTTGCCCATCTCTAAAATATATCGTCGCAACACCTTTGCATTGGAAGTTGTTAATTGTATATTTGTCACATTTGACAAGTAATGTCATGCTTAAAAATTGAATTTAAAAGTGAAATCCTCAAACTTCAAAAAATGTGTCAAAATCATTCAAATAAGAACGAAGAACAATTAATTATTTATTAATCGATTTTAAAATAGTAATAAGCAAATTTAGATTAGAAATTAAGAATGTTTTGACACTAATAATACGCACATATTTAATTGAGATAGACATACTTAAGAAAATGTTTGGTCGTAGGAAAAGCAGAGTATTCAACGCGTTTTGAAAGCTACAAAAACAAACAATCCACTATTTTTCTTTACTATCATTAAACTATTAACTAAAGTTAGGGGTTACAGCGGCGGCTCGTGGATTTCCGTAGGGAGGGCAAAGACAAGTAGCTCGTGCCGCACTACTTACTCCTATAGAGGATGCAAATATTTCGTGGCTGTTTCGGTCAAATTTTCTTCAACATCCACGAGCCGCCACTGAAGGGTTACAAATAAAAGCAGCAAATGAAATAGCCGCGGTCCAATAATTTTGATTAAAGTAGTATTTGCTGTTGGGGTGTGTGTGTGTTTGTGTGCGTCTTATCATCTCAAGTACATTCCCGTGTTTCATACATCATAAATACGCGAATCGATCGGAAATTGCTGGTAGAGTTGAAGTGTGGAAATAGATCCAATCTAATTAAGTTAGGTGGATCTGACGGTATATGACGGTGGCGAAAAAATGGGTGGATGCGCGTGAATTTGTGTGGATGCGTGAATGCGTCGGCTTGGTCATAACTCTTTGGAATGTTAGGAGGACATGCAGTCATAAACATGAAACCAGTATGATCGTGATGTGTTTGGAAGGCGGTTTATTATTTCGGTCATCAATATTATTTCTTTGTTTCACTTTATATAATGAAATCTAAATGTGATATGAGAATGAGTTTTTGCTACTATTCAATAGTAATAGTTACATATTCTACTTATATTTAAATAGAAGAAATACGTGCGAGGTAAAAATGATATTTATTTAATTGACAAATGCCCTACATGTATTTTGAATACACACAAACTTCACTTAAATTTTAATCTTCAGTTAAATTTAACTGACCTTTATAATACCGTCCCTAAAATACCTGAATTACAACAATTACAAGTTTTGATAACCCATTTAATAGCATCCTAGTTAGAGTTACATCTGTCATAGATTTGATCATCATTCCAGATTAAAATAATTCTTGCAGGAATACTTCAGCTATTAGTTTAGGTCAACTTGGAGTCTTCGTTTCGCCGCCACAGCTGTCCAAAATCTTTCAAACTCATATGCTAACTTTTTGCCATTGGAGTTAGCTGAAATTTTAAAACGCCAATCGATTTGTCTCGTTTTTCTGATGAAAAAGAATGTACACCTTAGTGGTCATTGGTCATGTCCTTTGTGAACATACAAGTTCTGGCATTTATGGTACTTTCGAAATCATTAAAATGAACCAAGAACAACTGTGGTCGAAAAATTAATACATTTTCGAAAAATAAAGGTAGATGTTCTGTGAATATTCTAAAATATTTGAGGAACTCTTATCATATAAGACCTTATTTTCTTTTCGATTTTGGTTTTGTTTAAGTGTTCAACAACTTAAAACATTCATTTTTAAAAATTCATAACTAACACAAATATTGACCAAGTTTCAAAAATCAAGATTAATTTTAAAGGTAAATGTATTATCATTGCATCAGAGTTTTTTCATGAAATTCAATCTAGCAATTTGATTTTTTTTTTCTAGTTTTTCCTTGTTTAAAAATTTGTTTTTAAAAATTAAAAAAAATGACACATTTTCAAAAATTAAAGCTAGTTTTAAAGGAAGATACATTTGTTATTTATCCATGTACAGTTTTCTTTCTGAACGCATCTTTTGCATATTTCTACACCCTGTAAGTTTAAGTTTTTTTTTATATCTGTTATGACTCATATTTTTATTTATTTATTGAAACCACTTATTTATATTATGTATATTGACCTGTATAAACCCATTGTTATTGGCACATTAAACAAATTAAATTAAATAGATGTTTTGTGAATATATGAAAAAAAAATCTATTTTTTGTCTTCAACAACTTTAAATATTAATTTTCAAAGATTCATAACACGCATTTTCAAAACACAAAGTTAATTTTAAAGGTAAATATATTATGATTGCATTAAAGGTCTTAAGAAATTCAATCATATCAGTAATTTTTTTTCAATTTTTTCTTTGTTCAAATGTTCGAAAAATTAAAAAAAAACATGTTTAAACATTTATAACTCAAGCATTTTCAAAAATTGAAGATAATTCAGATGTTTTGTGAATATACAATTTTTTTTATTTTTGATAAATTCTATCATATCATGTAATATATCAAGTGTTGAAAATGACCATTTTAAACTGCCAAAAATGATAATTTTTATCTGCCAAAAAGGCAAATTTTCAAGTGTCGGCAACGAATATTTTTAACTGCCAAAAATGACAATTTTTGACTGCCAAAAATGACAATTTTAATTGCCAAAAAGGGCAATTTTCAACTGCCAAAAAGCCAATTTTCAAGTGTCGGAAACGACGATTTTTAACTGCCAAAAATGACAATTTTTAACTGCCAAAAATGACAATTTTTAACTGCCAAAAAGGCGAATTTTTAAGTGTCGGCAAAGACCATTTTTAACTGCCAAATATGACAATTTTTAACTGTCAAAAAATGACAATTTTCAACTGCCAAAAATGACAATTTTTAATTACCAAAATGACAATTTTAATTGCTAAAAAGGCCAGTTTTCAACTGCCAAAAAGGCCAATTTTCAACTGCTAAAAGTCCAATTTTCAAGTGTCCGAAACGACGATTTTTAACTGCCAAAAATGACAATTTTTAACAGCCAAAAATGACAATTTTTAACTGCGAAGAAGGCGAATTTTCAAGTCTCGGCAACGACCATTTTTAACTGCCAAAAGTGACAATTTTTAACTGCCAAAAAATGACAATTTTCAACTGCCAATAATGACAATTTTCAACTACCAAAAAGGCAAATTTTCAAGTGCCAAAAGGCCAATTTTCAAGTGCCAAAACGCCAATTTTCAAGTGTCGGAAACGACGATTTTAAACTGCAAAAAAGGCGAATTTTTAAGTGTAGGTAACGACCATTTTTAACTGCCAAAAGTGTCAATTTCTAAGTGCCAAAAAAATTACAATTTTCAACTGCCAAAAAGGCCAATTTTCAAGTGCGAAAAGGCCAATTTTTTAGTGTCGGCAACGACCATTTTTAACTGCCAAAAGTGACAATTTCTAACTGCCAAAAAAATGACAATTTTCAACTGCCAAAAAGGCCAATTTTAAAGTGCCAAAAGGCCAATTTTCAAGTGTCGAAAACGACGATTTTTACCTGTCAAAAGTGACAATTTTTAACTCCCAAAAAATGACAATTTTCAACTGCCAAAAATGACAATTTTCAACTGCCAAAAATGACAATTTTCAACTGCCAAAAAGACCAATTTTCAACTGCCAAAAAAGCCAATTTTCAAGTGTGGGAAGCTATCATTTTAAGCTGCCAAAAATTACAATTTTCAACTGCCAAAAATGACAATTTTCAACTGCAAAAAGGCAAATTTTCAAGTGTCGACAACGACCATTTTTAACTGCTAAAAGTGACAATTTTTAACTGCCAAAAATGACAATTATCAACTGCCAAAAATGGCAATTGTCAACTGCCAAAAAGGCCAATTTTCAAGTGCGAAAAGTGACAATTTTTAACTGCCAAAAAATGACAATTTTCAACTGCCAAAAATGACAATTTTTAACTGCCAAAAAATGACAATTTTCAACTGCCAAAAATGACAATTTTTAACTGCCAAAAAGGCCAATTTTCAACTGCCAAAAAAGCCAATTTTCATGTGTCTGAAACGATCATTTTAAACTGCCAAAAATGTAAATTTTCAAATGCCGAAAATGGCAATTTTCAACTGCAAAAAAGCCAATTTTCTAGTGTCGGCTGCAACCATTTTTCACTGGCAAAAATGACAATTTTTAACTGCCAAAAATGACAATTTTTAACTACCAAAAATGATAATTTTTAACTGCCAAAAATGTCAATTTCAACTGCCAAAAACGCCAATTTAAAACCTAAAAATGAACACATTTTCAAAAATTGAATTTTTTTTTAAAGGTACATAAATGTGTTATGATAGCATCGGAATATTTAAATAATTCAATCATATCGAAATTATTTAATTTTTCAATATTTCGAACAATTTTCAAAAATTAATGACTCACGCAGAAATTGGCAGAGTTAGTTAGTTTTAAAGGTAAATGTTTTGTAAAGATATCAAATTTTTTCAGGAATTAATATTATATCAGTATTTATTTTTTAGCTAAAATATTAATTTTCAAAAATTCGACAGTGAAAAGATCTCCCAAAATCAAGAACAAAATAGGGGGTTGTCCTTTAAAAACAAAATGGCTGACGTCATTACTCGAAAACAAATGATGACTGACAATCGACTTTCATGCAAAAATGTGTATTTTTATGAAAGAAAATCGACCTGTTCGAGGATTTTTTCCAAAAAACATTTATTTCGGATTTACTGAATATTTTCCATACTTTACGCGCGCTCTGTATAAATCCCAACATCCCTAGATTTTGAAATAATCCGTAGCCAACAAAAGGTGAGATTTTAAACATTTTGAACATTTCTAATGGCTTGAATTAAATTAAAAAAAACAATTTTGCAAAAATCTATAAATCCCCACATTACTAGATCTCGAAATAATCCCTAGTCAACAAAAGTTGAGATTTTAAACATTTTGAACATTTCTGATGGTTTGAAATAAATATAGTAACAATTGCCAACGTCTTAAAACTTTTCAAATTTACTAAAAACACAAGTATGATTAAAATTTTGCAAAATCTGTAAATTCTCACATCTCTAGATTTTACAAAAATCCCTAGCCAACAAACATTTAACATTTTAAATATTTTGAACATTTCCAATAGCTTGAAATAAATATAGAAACAATTGTTAACATCTTAAAACTTCTAGAATTTACTAAAAACACAATTGTAATTAAAATTTTGCAAAAATATATATAAACAACGCAATAGAATAGGTTATTCCTCTTACTGTTTAAGTTATCCTGTAATTGGTTCATTTTTACACTGTTGGATGAAATAATAAATAAATAAATAATTTAAAAGAATTCAACTTCATCCTTGCTATGATTTTTTCATTATGCGCACAGTTTTATGCAAAGGGACGAAGATAATTTCAATTTTATTTATTTACAGCGTGTTTTTATAATAAATTTAAAAATTCTCGAACTGGTCGATTTTTGTTATTTATTTCGCCAGTAATTTTTTATTTATAACGTTATTGACATTTTTCTAACGGAATTCGATTTTTTATATCAGGAAAAGTACGTTTCAAAAGTGGAGTTTTTAATAGTAATTTTTGTATTAATGTAGGTCATCTATCCATTATTACAATCAGTTTTAAGTAGTTAACACAAGTATCGGAAATAAATTGATTTGAAATATACTATTTATTCTAATAAGGATAACTATATTTTTTCTAGATGGTAAATTTATTAAAAAACTGCTATTAAAAACTATTTTTTTAAAGGAAAGAATACGTATTTTCGCAAAAAAAAATTGCTGCAAAGAGAATTAAGAGATCTACAAAAGTTGTAAAATGAACAAAATCGATTTCTATTTATAAAAAAAAATTAACAATGACGCCATAAGTCAGAAATTTCTGACGTTATAGTTTTTCTAAGCGAAGAATAAATAAATAAAAATGGTCTGAATAAAGATGTATGTATTAATCCAGTAAACGACAAATATTATCTTATAGATCGCATTACATTTATATTAAGCGGTTATCTCAGCACTAGATATGTTTATTCAATTCAACCGAATGAAAAAAGAAAAACAAATACAACAATGTGATTTGCGTGAATGTGCGATGTAAAAATGTTGGCAAAAGAGAGAATTAAATGCAGGTATTTATAAAATGTAAGCAAAGCAAATTATGCACAGTCAGTGGAGCTGTATACATAAAAACGTTTTCAGAGTTTCGTTCCTCTGTTGAATTTATTCAAGTAGCTAAAGAAACATTTGTGCTCGTCGGAGCGTTCTTGTAGAATGCTACCGATATCGAAAACTCATCGACGCTTCAAAAACACATGTAGCCATCTGGAGGAGGAGAATTGCGGGTTATGATACAAAATTCCGCCTACCCACCCCTAACAACTGCCCCTTTGAATATTAAGAAGAGCACTGGACGCTAATTACGAGAAAAATCATTCCGGCCTGGACAATTCGACGTTGGTATTCTAATTTAATCCGAGGGGGTGGATATGGGGATATCATGATGATGCTCCCCATCCCCCCCCCCCATGAAAAGCCGTTAGTCCCGTGTGCCGTATTGCGAGCACGTCCGCGAATAAATTTCTTATCAATAGATAAGCACGGAAACTTGAGACTCCGAACCTTGTTCTCTATAATATTACCACTGTCTTTGTGATATTAAGGCAAGAAACTGTCTCGAAACAAGTTTGCCTGCCAGTGAGGGAAAAACGACGACGAGATTAGAATAATTGCATTTATTGGCTGAAGAAGATGCGGCGGAGTGTTATCATGTTTGGGGGGATGTTTTCCATACACTGATTATTATCTCTTTGTATCTACGTCGTGTATATTTTGCAGCTGGATAGTGTCTATGTGCGCATGTGAAAATAATGTTATTTTAAAATAATAATAAGGAATATGATTTATTAAAAATAAACCTGGCTATTGCTACGAGATTTTTTTAACAAATAATTAACACGTTAGATATAACAAATCCATCAAAATAATACAAGCATGAAGTATTTATTGCCCTATTATTATTATTCAAATTGAGAATGTAGTTTATTTTTATCTGGAAATGCAACTACAACTATGCGCAGTGTATATTTATTTAGTTAATATTATCAGAATAAGTAATTTTTTACATGACATCTCCATTTAAACTTTCCAGAAAATATTTGTAATAGTTATACTGTTACAAATATATATTTGAAGTTTTTCAATTGAAACCACAATAAAGAAACTGTGGCATTCTTAATTAAATTATTAATTCAATCTTGTTATAAAAATTCATAAAAATATACGACCCTTTAATATGAAATAATTATCTTTCATGTAGTATAAATTAGGACTGTTTATACACATAAATAAACACCCTTTGATAAATGATCACAAGGCGCCACCCCATCCGAGAGAGGGACGCGTAAAATGGGCGAAAACAAAGTAATCAACGGTGTAAGAGCCGGAGCAAAAAGTTAGTAGGAAAATTGATAAATATCCTGTCTCGACGCAACAGTCCTTATACATATACATACACGTATACAAACATACATCCACCCTTCAAGTGTTTGTTCTTTTGTACAAAACGTAGACAAAAAGAATTGCTCTAAAAGGTAAACGTTACTGCACGACGTCATGCAAGCCGAATATTAGCGTGCGACCCCGGTCTATGGCAGTCGGGTAATGGACGAAGATATAAATAAATAAAAGCATTCTTTTGATTCTTGAAAGGAGAACATTTCTATTACAACCAGGAAAAGTTATTTTATTTAAGAAATGCTGTTTACAATAAAACCTTAACAAAAAAATGGAAATTAGTTTATGGGATCAAGAGTGGTTAGAATTTCTGCTTCTGGGTCCCAATAAGGTGGGTTCGAGTAATTTTTTCAGTCAATGTAACTTGCGAGTCCGTTGGTGTTATACACTATTTAACTCTTTGCTGCACGAGATTTCACGCATTTTAAAGGGCCTTAGTGCACTTCTCTCAGTTGGCACCAGAAGTATAAAAACGATGTTCATAATTTGCGTCGATGTTCAGCTCCATTCATACAGATTTGAAAGCAGGGGCGGCTTGTTATATAGAGTCACGGAGCCAATAATTCTTAAAAAAACTTTTTAAATGTTAAACAACACCTGTAACACCGCGTGGAAGTACCACATTAATTTCAACAGATGATTAAAATTTTGAGAGACTATTTCTGAATAATGTGTTTTTACAAATTTCCAAAGAAAGCAATCGCAAGTTTACCACAACAAAAATGGTTGCACTAAAAAGAAAATTTTGATGACCAAAAAGGCGCATTTTTCAAAATACAAGTAGGGATTGCACATTTATTTTAATAGATGGTTTAAACTTTGACTGACTAATTCTGAATAATGCGTCTTCAGAAATTTTCAAAGAAAATCATCGCAAGTTTACCACAACGAAAATGGTTTTACTAAAAGGCAAATTTTCATCACCAAAAAGGCCAATTTTTCAGAAATTCACTTGAGAATTCCACATTTCTTTCGACAGATGGTTGAAATTTTGACAGACCAATTTTGAATAATGTGTATACAAATTTCCAAAGAAAATAATTTTCTTCTAAATTTTCGATTTTTTTGTTAAAATTTTCGGATTTTTGGTCCACAATTTTGATTTTTAGGATCGAATTTTAGGTCAAAGTTTCTAATTTGTTATCCTATATTTTGAATTTTTTTTAACATAATGATTGCCTTTTATACACAACTTTTTTATTTTTTGCCGATATTTTCAAGTACAGTTTCTGATTTCTAGCCCTTGAACTATTATTTTTTATGGACGATTTTTTTTTCTTTTTGATCACTTTTGACTACCGTTTTCGAGTTTCTGGTCGGCAACTAATTTTGAGCTAAAGAGTTATTTTAGGAGCTGAAAATTGCAAATGACTTTTATTTTCCTTAATTTTTCAATTTTTTTGGTTTGCATTTTTTATTTTCAGACCAGCATCTTTGATTTTTTTGCATATAGATATTTGACCTGTATTTTTCATTTCTCCGTTCCAAATTTTAGAGTTTTTGCCTGAAATATTCTTTATTTTGGTTAAACTTTTTGATTTTTTGTTGTTGAAATTTTTTGATTTTTTGTCTGCATTTTTTTAACCGTGAATTTTTGATATTTGTCTAAATTTTCGATTTTTTGTGCTTCTATTTTAGTTTTTCACCTTAATTAAGAGCTAAGTGATTATTTTTTTACGATTTTTCAAAACATCGAGTGCAATTTCCGTTCCTTTCAGTGCAGTTTTGAGTCAATTCCTGTTGTTTTCAATAGCAATATTGCAAATATTTTTACAAGTAATAAAAAGTACACTCTTTCTGTATAGTTTAAGTAATTTTGGAGCTAATTCTACAAGTGGTTAATTTTTTACAATTTTTCAAAACATTGAGTACAAATGTGGAAGAGCAGTAAGAGGTTACTACCTCACTGAACTTCGCCTACTCTGCCATGATATTTCTTGTGTTTTTTTTTCTCGCAATAAAGACAATTTATTGTTATTATTAATATTATAAATGTCGTTCCTACCTAGCAGGAGCATGTCGTTGTTTTCAGGAAATTGGAAGTAGACTATTTTTGAATGATTGAAGTTTATTTGAAGCGAAACCTTCAAGTAATAATTTTTTTAAATTTTTCAAATCGCCGGGTAAAAATTTCCATCGCAAATATTGAATTTGTTCCTATGTTTTCTGGGGCTAATCACCCCGAGTGCTGAAAATGGCAATTTTCGTACTTGAATTTTCAATCTTGTTGTTTTCATTTTTTATCGTTAAGTCCGGATTTTGATATTTTGGTCTAAATTTTTAATCTTTTAGCCTTTTTTTCCGATTTGTTTGTTGAAGTTTTCGATTTTTTGGTCCGCAATTTTGATTTTCAGGATCGAAGTTTTGGTCGAAGCTTTGAATTTTTTATCCTATATTTTAGATTTTTTTAACCTAAATGATTTTTTAAATTTTTTTGCCGATATTTTCAAGTTTCTTTGATGGTTTTTGATTTCTTGCCTTTGATTTTAGATTTTTTAACTTGAAATATTATTTTTTATGGACGATTTTTGTTTACTTTTTAGTTACTTTTTGACTAAAATCGATTAAATTTAATTTTTTTTCAAAGCATTTTTTTTGTTTTTTTTTCAAGACTGAGTCCATTCTGAACACTATTTGTCCATAAAATGTTGTTGTGGGAGGTTTCTGATTTCTAGCCCTTGAATTATTATTTTTTATGGGCGATTTTTTTCCTTTTTGATCACTTGTTAACTACCGTTTTCAAGTTTCTGGTCGGCAACCTATTTTGAGCTAAATCGTTATTTTGGGAGCTGAAAATGGCAAATTATTTTCGTTTTTCTTGGTTTGATTTTTTTATTTTTAGACCAGCAGTTTTGATTTTTTGGCCTATATTTTAGATCTATAGCCTGTATTTTTCATTTCCTCGTTCCAATTTTTTTTTTTAATTTTGTTGTTGATATTTTCTGCATTTTTTAACCGCGAATTTTAGGTCTTTTGGGCGTATATTTTAGTTTTTTACTTTTTAAGAGCGTATTTTTTATTGGTCTATACTTTAGATTTTTAACGTGTGATTGATTTTTACGTGCAAATTTTTTATTTTTTTGCCGGTATTTAATTTGTATAATTTGTCATTTTCATCTTTCATAATTTTGACGTTTCAAACGCCACTATCATACGATCTAATAAATAAAAAAGTGGCTCTACCATCAACATCTTCCACGAGCCGCCACTGTTTGTAAGTAGTGTATTTTGTGAACCAATGTGTCACAACTTCAAATTCAAGCTTTGGTGGTTCAAATTGTAATCCCATACGCAGCAAAGAATTAACAATTCAAATAACCTCGATCTCTACGCCAATATCCACACAAATATCATTCTTTAAAAATGATCTCTTTATATTGTCACACCTATGAATTAAATTATTATTACCATTCCTTAAAAAAAAGTATATTTTTTTATAAATGATACATCTATTAATTAAATTATTATTGCTGTTAACAGTAATACTACCATCAATAGCATTCAATCATACATTTTAATGGAATCCAATGTGGACTCATTTTTCTGCATGTTTGTAGAAAACGAATCCGAACTGAATAACGAATAATTAACGACAGTGGATTCAGAACGGGGCCGAGGGAGAATTTACTGCATCAGATTATGAAATATGAGGGTATTATCTGATAAACCGGTGTGGTGCTGTCTAACGACTTTATTCTTAATGTTTTCATTCCGGCTTTATGATTATTAAGTGCGGCCGACCGTGACTTTAGTTTGATTAAAACCAGAAATGATTTTTGATTCTGGGCAGGCATTGATTTAATTGAAAAATTCCCGCGCCCGCCCAGGGTATATACCTGTATATATCTATAGAGTCCTACCCCGATGAATAATCAATCCGCATTCGGGGTTCCCCCCGCTGCATTTGCATAATTCCACTTTTTGATATGCTAAAGTTGCACGGATTATTTTTCGAGAGGGCCCCGCCTCACCTTTTTTCCGTACGAAATTTACATTAAGCAAATCCACTTAGAAAAATACACCCTCGCATTATAAATATTTATGCGGCTATTAATTCTCCGTATGTCTTCCAGTGATTTTTTTTTTCTTTAAGGTCGTGAATTAGGAACTTTTGTTTGTAAATGTCTATTTATATGCGCAGCTGTAAGCCGATTACATATTGGAAGATGGTCATAAATTATTACCCTTATAATATATAATTTGAAACGTAAATTTGCGATTTAAGTGAATATATTTATTATTAGCTAGGAAAGTAGTTGTTGCAATAGATAATTATTACAAAATGTTACCTTTGAATTCAGTTTTATGAGAACGAATTGTTACATTTTATAACCTTACATAATGTAAGGTGACCAGACGTCCCGATTTTGACCGGACACACCCGATTTTTACCAAGTTGTCCCACGTTCCGATGCGTTTGAGAAAAGTCCCGAGTTTTGGAAAAATTAAGTTTTTATCAATTATGTGTCATAAACTTATAACTCTTTTTTAAGGTATGCGTGAGCATCAGAAAAAAGAATTATGACTATTTTAAGTCCACTCTTTACAGTAAAAAATACAGACACAAAAAAGAGTCATTTCGCCCATCTCTACTCCATACGAATTAAACTGTTCCCTTTTAATCATTTTTCTTGACTATGCAACCGTCCACAAACTGCAAAAATTCAATCAATTACGATTTTACAAATAATTTTCTTATCTAATCCAAACAATTACATGATACTAATTTGGCAGTGCGGATCATTCAGTATGAAACAGAAGTACGTTGAACTTTTCAAGAAAAAAAAATGTAGCCTTTTGTAAGTCGATGTCCGTTCCACTTTTACACGAGGTGAGATTTGCTTAGAAATATATCACAATTATAATTAAGCGGGGGCGACGTCAAGAATGATTTATCGGCAAATATAATAAAGTAGAATGCCGTGGCTGCACATATTAATGTTAAATATGTTTAGCAAATAAAATTTTAAGTAGCCAAGCGTTCCGAATGGGATTCTCGCGTGTAATTTCGCGGAGGCGTAACGTTAACTCATAGATTTTTTCGTAGTAATTAATATACGATAAAAAAGGTAGAAAGTAAAAAAAAAAAACTTGGCTTCGGATTAATTAATAACAAATTGACCCAAATTTAAATTAGAATTTAGTTGCGCGTTCTACTTTGCAGTGTGGATTAAACGCTGGTTATATAAAGTTAACAGACTGGTGATCAATGATAATAATAATGATAATATTAATAATAATAACAATAATAATTATTATTATTTTCCAGAGATGTGAGGCTCGCGAGGGACTACAACGCTCTAGATTTTGTAAATAAGATTGGAATTATATAAGTTAATCTTCAGGTTTTGTACAATAAGTATAAATAAAATTTGGAGAAAAAAAAGGGTGGGCCATCGCAAGGAATCTTTTTAAAATCTTAATAAAACACAAACGGCTAGATGGAATTTCATGATCTTGCATTTATTTTGTAGCGAAGAGTATTCGGTTATACATGGAATATGACATCAGTCAAATGGCTGCCACGGCTGGCCTTACAATAGTCCATTCTCTCGACCCAATTTTCAGAACTTTTTTCAACGTCTGCGGCTCTATCTCAGCAATGGCATTTTGGATATTGACTTTAAGATCGTCAATCGTTGCTGGATCGTTGGCATAACAACATGCTTTAACGGCACCCCAGAGATAAAAGTCCATGGGCGTCAAATCGCAGCTCCTTGCTGGCAAATTCACATCTCCACGACGGCTGATTACACGATTTTCGAAGTTTGACCGCAATCGATAGTTTCGTTACTAGTGTGGCATGTTGCTCCATCTTGTTGGAACCAGATGTTGCCCACATCCAAACCAGCAATTTGCGCCCAAAAAAAGTTTGCTATCATGGTCCTATAGCGGTTTCCGTTGACCGTTTTGCCAGATTCGAAGAAAAATGAGCCGATGATGGCGCCAGCCCATAATCCGCACCACACAGTCACTCGTTCGGGATACATTGGCTGCTCAACGATCACGTGTGCGTTTTCCGATGCCCAAATACTGCAGTTTTGCTTGTTTGCATAGCCCCCGAGGTGAAAATGCGCTTCATCGGAAAAGATCATTTTTCGCCAAAATTCACCATCGGCTTCCAACTACTCTCAGGCCCAATTATCGAAGTTGTATCGAAGTGGATGGTCAACTCTCTTCAACTGCTGTGTTATTTGGACCTTATAGGCGAGTAAACCGATGTCTTTATGCAAAATGCGACTAATGTTCAAGTGCTGAGAGCGATGACGAGTCGATGTTCTCGGGTTGTCTTGCACACTACGAGCTACAGCAGCAATATTCTCGGGTGTACGAACCGGAGGAGCGTGTGGAGCTTCAGTACGGTCCATCAGCATACCAGTTTCACGAATTTTGTGCAAAAAATTCTTCAGACCACTTGCATTTGGTGCATATGCGCGACCGAATTTTGCACGCAATTTTCGCACTGATTCCACAATACACGAATTACATTCAAAGTAAACTTTTAACATTTCCCAATGTTCATCAAGCGTATAGCGTGCCATTTCGTTAACCGGGTTTAATTTTAATTATAATTTAAAATTTCCTTAATGATTCACTCTCCTTAACCCGTAATTCCTTCATTAAAAAATAACAACAAACTGCAGACCAGGTGATATTAAAATCGAAACTTGATAAATGTCCGAAATGTAAATTTCCTTCCTTGTGCGCTTATTTTTTTGTGTACGGACGGTGATAAATTATGTTAGTTCGGGGACGAAACATTTTCGTTGGACACAAAAGAATTTATCTCGTATGAAAAGGATGTTGTCAAATCTAATTCCTGAGTTAATGACATTGAATGATAACGTGTCACCGCCGTGTGTATCAAACACCCACACAAACCCACAATTCACCCTCTTATCATTTAATTTTATTCACGGCGACTCATTAGATTTTTAAAAACACATCCCATCCCCTTTTATCATTATCGTCGCAACCCATCAATCTTGAACCTTCGCGGTGGACACAAAAAAAAACAACCAAAGCGTGGACACTAATTAATTCTTCGTTCGGCTGACGACGATTAAATATTCAAACGGTTTAATAAACCCGCACCTGGTGGAGCATTTATCTGTTATCAGCATCTATATTATCCGATGGTTTTCAGGGGTCATCGATAAAGGGGTCCTTAACGACTTGGAGGCCACGGCGCGTGTGTCCTAGATGATTGATGTTGACCCCAGTCATGACCAAAAGCGTTGCTCTCTCTATTTACACATGAAATATACATTTTGTGGATTTTCCGACTGAATTTAAAATCACTTAGAAAAATGGACCGCGCCGAAATGAATAAAACGCTGGTGGAATGCCTGAAAGCCTTGTGTTATTGACCTGTCACGACGGGTGTTTTAATTTCGGGCCTTTACAGATAAATACTGAATCCTAAATAGAAAGTCTTATAATAACCGACGAGAAGTTAGCCATAACTTTCCAGCCATGGATTTTGGTGCCTCCACCATCACCCGAATTATGATCACTCTCGATAAATTACTGTTTTGGACCTTTAATTGTAAAAACATAATCAATGATTTCCAATAAATAATTTGTGTGTTTGCAATTTTTGTAAACATTGCTGACGTATTAAATGTTAATTTTCAAACACATATAATAAATAGTTGGGCCCCCGATGAAAATAAATTTTCCGGCCACAACATGCTACGAAGTATGTTATTCAATTTAGAATTGTCAAAAGATCGAGAAAATTGAATGCCAACCCTTGGCGAATTTTTAAAATAACTCCTGTCTCCACTCTGACGGGCGATTTTCAAAGACATATAACAAATTGTTGGGCCCCCGATGGAAATGAATTTTTCGGCCACAAATATGCTACGAAGTATGTTATTCAATTTGGAATTGTCAAAAGACCGCGAACATTGAATACCAACCCTTAGCGAATTTTTAAAATATCCGCTGTCTCCATTCTGACGGACGATTTTCAAAGACATATAACAAATTGTTGGGCCCACGATGGAAATGAATTTACCGGCCACAACATGCTACGAAGTATTTTATTCAATTTGGAATTGTCAAAAGACCGAGAAAATTAAATACCAACCCTTGGCGAATTTTTAAAATATCCGCTGTCTCCACTCTGACGGACGATTTTCAATGACATATAACGAAGTGTTGGATCCCCGATGGAAATGAATTTCTCGGCCAAAAACATGCTACGAAGTATGTTATTCAATTTAGAATTGTCAAAAGACCGCGAACATTGAATACCAACCCTTAGCGAATTTTTAAAATATCCGCTGTCTCCACTCTGACGGACGATTTTCAATGACATATAACGAAGTGTTGGATCCCCGATGGAAATGAATTTCTCGGCCAAAAATATGCTACGAAGTATGTTATTCAATTTGGAATTGTCAAAAGACCGCGAACATTGAATACCAACCCTTAGCGAATTTTTAAAATATCCGCTGTCTCCACTCTGACGGACGATTTTCAATGACATATAACGAAGTGTTGGATCCCAGATGGAAATGAATTTCTCGGCCAAAAACATGCTACGAAGTATGTTATTCAGTTTGGAATTGTCAAAAGACCGAGAAAATTAAATACCAACCCTTGGCGAATTTTTAAAATATCCGCTGTCTCCACTCTGACGGACGATTTTCAAAGACATATAACGAAGTGTTGGATCCCCGATGGAAATTAATTTCTCGGCCAAAAAAATGCTACGAAGTATGTTATTGAATTTGGAATTGTCAAAAGACCGAGAAAATTAAATACCAACCCTTTGCGAATTTTTAAAATAACCGCTGTCTCCACTCTGACGGACGATTTTCAAAGACATATAACAAAGTGTTGGGCCCCCGATGGAAATGAATTTCCTGGCCACAAATATGCTACGAAGTATGTTATTCAATTTGGAATTGTCAAAAGACCGAGAAAATTGAATACCAACCCTTGGCGAATTTTTAAAATAACCGCTGTCTCCACTCTGACGGACGATTTTTAAAGACATATAACAAATTGTTGGGCCCCCGATGGAAATGAATTTCTCGTCCACAAACATGCTAAGAAGTATGTTATTCAATTTTGAATTATGAAAAGACCGAGAAATTTGAATACCAATCCTTGGCGAATTTTTAAAATAACCGCCGTCTCCACTCTGACGGACGATTTTCAAAGACATATAACAAAGTGTTGGGCCCCCGATGGAAATGAATTTCCTGGCCACAAATATGCTACGAAGTATGTTATTCAATTTGGAATTGTCAAAAGATCGAGAAAATTGAATGCCAACCCTTGGCGAATTTTTAAAATAACTGCTGTCTCCACTCTGACGGACGATTTTCAAAGACATATAACAAAGTGTTGGGCCCCCGATGGAAATGAATTTCTCGCCCACAAACATGCTACGAAGTATGTTATTCAATTTGGAATTGTCAAAAAACCGAGAAAATGGAATACCAACCCTTGGCGAATTTTTAAAATAACTGCTGTCTCCACTCTGACGGACGATTTTCAAAGACATATAACAAAGTGTTGGGCCCCCGATGGAAATGAATTTCTCGCCCACAAACATGCTAAGAAGTATGTTATTCAATTTGGAATTGTCAAAAGACCGAGAAAATTGAATACCAACCCTTGGCGAATTTTTAAAATAACCGCTGTCTCCACTCTGACGGACGATTTTTAAAGACATATAACAAATTGTTGGGCTCTCGATGGAAATGAATTTCTCGGTCAAAAACATGCTACGAAGTATGTTATTCAATTTAGAATTGTCAAAAGACCGAGAAAATTGAATACCAACCCTTGGCGAATTTTTAAAATAACTGCTGTCTCCACTCTGACGGACGATTTTCAAAGACATATAACAAGGTGTTAGGCCCCCGATGAAAATGAATTTCCCGGCCACAACATGCTACGAAGTATGTTATTCAATTTGGAATTGTCAAAAGACCGAGAAAATTGAATACCAACCCTTGGCGAATTTTTAAAATAACTGCTGTCTCCACTCTGACGGACGATTTTCAAAGACATATAACAAAGTGTTAGGCCCCCGATGAAAATGAATTTCCCGGCCACAACATGCTACGAAGTATGTTATTCAATTTGGAATTGTCAAAAGATCGAGAAAATTGAATGCCAACCCTTGGCGAATTTTTAAAATAACTGCTGTCTCCACTCTGACGGACGATTTTCAAAGACATATAACAAAGTGTTAGGCCCCCGATGAAAATGAATTTCCTGGCCACAACATGCTACGAAGTATGTTATTCAATTTGGAATTGTCAAAAGACCGAGAAAATTGAATACCAACCCTTGGCGAATTTTTAAAATAACCGCTGTCCCACTCTGACGGACGATTTTCAAAGACATATAACAAATTGTTGGGCCCCACGATGGAAATGAATTTCTCGGCCAAAAACATGCTACGAAGTATGTTATTCAATTTGGAATTGTCAAAAGACCGAGAAAATTGAATACCAACCCTTGGCGAATTTTTAAAATAACTGCTGTCTCCACTCTGACGGACGATTTTCAAAGACATATAACAAAGTGTTAGGCCCCCGATGAAAATGAATTTCCCGGCCACAACATGCTACGAAGTATGTTATTCAATTTGGAATTGTCAAAAGACCGAGAAAATTGAATACCAACCCTTGGCGAATTTTTAAAATAACCGCTGTCTCCACTCTGACGGACGATTTTCAAAGACATATAACAAATTGTTGGGCCCCACGATGGAAATGAATTTCTTGGCCACAAACATGCTACGAAGTATGTTACTCAATTTGGAATTGTCAAAAAAACCGAGAAAATGGAATACCAACCCTTGGCGAATTTTGAAAATAACCGCTGTCTCCACTCTGACGGACGATTTTCAAAGACATATAACAAAGTGTTGGGCCCCCGATGGAAATGAATTTCCTGGCCACAAATATGCTACGAAGTATGTTATTCAATTTGGAATTGTCAAAAGACCGAGAAAATTGAATACCAACCCTTGGCGAATTTTTAAAATACCCGCTGTCTCCACTCTGACGGACGATTTTTAAAGACATATAACAAATTGTTGGGCCCCCGATGGAAATGAATTTCTCGCCCACAAACATGCTACGAAGTATGTTATTCAATTTGGAATTGTCAAAAGACCGAGAAAATTGAATACCAACCCTTGGCGAATTTTTAAAATAACCGCTGTCTCCACTCTGACGGACGATTTTCAAAGACATATAACAAATTGTTGGGCCCCCGATGGAAATGAATTTCTCATCACAAACATGCTACAAAGTATATTATTCATTTTAGAATTGTCAAAAGACCGAGAAAATTGAATACCAACCCTTGGCGAATTTTTAAAATAACTGCTGTCTCCACTCTGACGGACGATTTTCAAAGACATATAACAAATTGTTGGGCCCCCGATGGAAATGAATTTCTCGGCCAAAAACATGCTACGAAGTATGTTATTCAATTTGGAATTGTCACAAGACCGAGAAAATTGAATACCAACCCTTGACGAATTTTTAAAATAACCGCTGTCTCCACTCTGACGGACGATTTTCAAAGACATATAACAAATTGTTGGGCCCCCGATGGAAATGAATTTCTCGTCACAAACATGCTACAAAGTATATTATTCATTTTAGAATTGTCAAAAGAACGAGAAAATTGAATACCAACCCTTGGCGAATTTTTAAAATAACTGCTGTCTCCACTCTGACGGACGATTTTCAAAGACATATAACAAATTGTTGGGCCCCCGATGGAAATGAATTTCTCGGCCAAAAACATGCTACGAAGTATGTTATTCAATTTGGAATTGTCAAAAGACCGAGAAAATTGAATACCAACCCTTGGCGAATTTTTAAAATAACCGCTGTCTCCACTCTGACGGACGATTTTAAAAAGACATATAACAAATTGTTGGGCCCCACGATGGAAATGAATTTCTCGGCCAAAAACATGCTACGAAGTATGTTATTCAATTTGGAATTATGAAAAGACCGAGAAATTTGAATACCAATCCTTGGCGAATTTTTAAAATAACTGCTGTCTCCACTCTGACGGACGATTTTCAAAGACATATAACAAAGTGTTGGGCCCCCGATGGAAATGAATTTCCTGGCCACAAATATGCTACGAAGTATGTTATTCAATTTGGAATTGTCAAAAGACCGAGAAAATTGAATACCAACCCTTGGCGAATTTTTAAAATACCCGCTGTCTCCACTCTGACGGACGATTTTTAAAGACATATAACAAATTGTTGGGCCCCCGATGGAAATGAATTTCTCGCCCACAAACATGCTACGAAGTATGTTATTCAATTTGGAATTGTCAAAAGACCGAGAAAATTGAATACCAACCCTTGGCGAATTTTTAAAATACCCGCTGTCTCCACTCTGACGGACGATTTTTAAAGACATATAACAAATTGTTGGGCCCCCGATGGAAATGAATTTCTCGCCCACAAACATGCTACGAAGTATGTTATTCAATTTGGAATTGTCAAAAAACCGAGAAAATGGAATACCAACCCTTGGCGAATTTTTAAAATAACCGCTGTCTCCACTCTGACGGACGATTTTCAAAGACATATAACAAATTGTTGGGCTCCCGATGGAAATGAATTTCTCACCCACAAACATGCTACGAAGTATGTTATTCAATTTGGAATTGTCAAAAAACCGAGAAAATGGAATACCAACCCTTGGCGAATTTTTAAAATAACCGCTGTCTCCACTCTGACGGACGATTTTCAAAGACATATAACAAATTGTTGGGCTCCCGATGGAAATGAATTTCTCACCCACAAACATGCTACGAAGTATGTTATTCAATTTGGAATTGTCAAAAAACCGAGAAAATGGAATACCAACCCTTGGCGAATTTTGAAAATAACCGCTGTCTCCACTCTGACGGACGATTTTCAAAGACATATAACAAAGTGTTGGGCCCCCGATGGAAATGAATTTCCTGGCCACAAATATGCTACGAAGTATGTTATTCAATTTGGAATTGTCAAAAGACCGAGAAAATTGAATACCAACCCTTGGCGAAT
Organism: Ocypus olens; assembly: GCA_910593695.2. Classification (NCBI taxonomy): domain Eukaryota; kingdom Metazoa; phylum Arthropoda; class Insecta; order Coleoptera; family Staphylinidae; genus Ocypus; species Ocypus olens. The sequence continues at coordinate 9,065,354 of OU343050.1, forward strand.
TTTTAAAATACCCGCTGTCTCCACTCTGACGGACGATTTTTAAAGACATATAACAAATTGTTGGGCCCCCGATGGAAATGAATTTCTCGCCCACAAACATGCTACGAAGTATGTTATTCAATTTGGAATTGTCAAAAGACCGAGAAAATTGAATACCAACCCTTGGCGAATTTTTAAAATAACCGCTGTCTCCACTCTGACGGACGATTTTCAAAGACATATAACAAATTGTTGGGCCCCCGATGGAAATGAATTTCTCATCACAAACATGCTACAAAGTATATTATTCATTTTAGAATTGTCAAAAGACCGAGAAAATTGAATACCAACCCTTGGCGAATTTTTAAAATAACTGCTGTCTCCACTCTGACGGACGATTTTCAAAGACATATAACAAATTGTTGGGCCCCCGATGGAAATGAATTTCTCGGCCAAAAACATGCTACGAAGTATGTTATTCAATTTGGAATTGTCACAAGACCGAGAAAATTGAATACCAACCCTTGACGAATTTTTAAAATAACCGCTGTCTCCACTCTGACGGACGATTTTCAAAGACATATAACAAATTGTTGGGCCCCCGATGGAAATGAATTTCTCGTCACAAACATGCTACAAAGTATATTATTCATTTTAGAATTGTCAAAAGAACGAGAAAATTGAATACCAACCCTTGGCGAATTTTTAAAATAACTGCTGTCTCCACTCTGACGGACGATTTTCAAAGACATATAACAAATTGTTGGGCCCCCGATGGAAATGAATTTCTCGGCCAAAAACATGCTACGAAGTATGTTATTCAATTTGGAATTGTCAAAAGACCGAGAAAATTGAATACCAACCCTTGGCGAATTTTTAAAATAACCGCTGTCTCCACTCTGACGGACGATTTTAAAAAGACATATAACAAATTGTTGGGCCCCACGATGGAAATGAATTTCTCGGCCAAAAACATGCTACGAAGTATGTTATTCAATTTGGAATTATGAAAAGACCGAGAAATTTGAATACCAATCCTTGGCGAATTTTTAAAATAACTGCTGTCTCCACTCTGACGGACGATTTTCAAAGACATATAACAAAGTGTTGGGCCCCCGATGGAAATGAATTTCCTGGCCACAAATATGCTACGAAGTATGTTATTCAATTTGGAATTGTCAAAAGACCGAGAAAATTGAATACCAACCCTTGGCGAATTTTTAAAATACCCGCTGTCTCCACTCTGACGGACGATTTTTAAAGACATATAACAAATTGTTGGGCCCCCGATGGAAATGAATTTCTCGCCCACAAACATGCTACGAAGTATGTTATTCAATTTGGAATTGTCAAAAAACCGAGAAAATGGAATACCAACCCTTGGCGAATTTTTAAAATAACCGCTGTCTCCACTCTGACGGACGATTTTCAAAGACATATAACAAATTGTTGGGCTCCCGATGGAAATGAATTTCTCACCCACAAACATGCTACGAAGTATGTTATTCAATTTGGAATTGTCAAAAAACCGAGAAAATGGAATACCAACCCTTGGCGAATTTTTAAAATAACCGCTGTCTCCACTCTGACGGACGATTTTCAAAGACATATAACAAATTGTTGGGCCCCCGATGGAAATGAATTTCTCGCCCACAAACATGCTACGAAGTATGTTATTCAATTTGGAATTGTCAAAAAACCGAGAAAATTGAATAACCGCTGTCTCCACTCTGACGATTTTCAAAGACATAACAAACTGTTGGGCCTCCGATGGAAATGAATTTCTCGGCCACAAACATGCTACGAAGTATGTTATTCAATTTGTTATTGTCAAAAGACCGAGAAAATTGAATACGAACCCTTGGCGAATTTTTTAAATAAAAAAGTTATAAATTATTTATTGGGTATCATTGATTATGTTTTTGCAATTAAATCTACTGTGGTCAGGTACAAAAAGGTAATTTATCGAGAGTGAACATAATTCAGGTGATGGTGGCAAAATCCGTGGCTGGAAAGTTATGGCTAACTTCTCGTCAGTCTTATAATATATGTATTCGATGATTTCCTGAATTATGGAGTATTAATGTAATTAAATAAATAATGGACGAAGATTATCCGTATATAGCTGAATCAAAAGTGTGAACATGCCTCCGACAGGGATCGAACCTGCAACCTCCAGATTTTGGAGGTTGGTTATTTATTTTTTAAATTCATTATTAATGTATTTTTCTTACTGACATTATTGTGCATATATTACTACTGCAAAAGGTACGTTATATCCTAGGGCCATAAAACTTCAAAAGGCCCGTTAATTCCTTCCCAACTGTAAACTCTCCTTTAGAAACAAGTTGCGAGATTTTTCGATATACTTTTAGTGTGATAAGCGTTTACACGTTTTGTGCTAATATTAAAAGTGAATGGATTGTTCCGGGGCGAGGGCTCGCCGTACCCCGAATATCATCATATAATAATGTTTATTCCCTTCCAGCTTTAACTATTTACCAGTTGCAAAGAATACGACCCAGGGAGGTCATAAAGTAGTAAAATAAAGCACTCCTTGCTGAATATTTTATCAAGAAGATATATGCAGCCCGAACGTTAAGATCCGCGCTTTTTCTTCCTCCAACACTCTTCTATGTGTCATGTGCATACCAAAGCGCTCGCCTTCGGGAGGTGAGAAATTCTCCTAGATTCGTTTTCCTTTTCATACGGAAGACATACGTCACTTTTTTAAGGTCCCTCCTCCTTAAGAAAATAGCTGTCCCTTAATAATTTAAAATCAACGCCACCGCGAACGCTCGAGCTGTTTCCATGCTAAATGCGCCCCTATTAATTAAACACAGCTGTCTCCATTTCCATGTTGAGTTTTCCGGTTTTTTTGCCACTCATCGCTGACAGCTCATTGATTTGCCCACTCATGTTTTATGCAACGTTGTGTCCTCGATCGTGATATGGCACCTGTTAGTCCCGTTCGAATCATTCAATTATTTTAAATACTGGATATAACAAATCACGGTATCCTATTGTGATTTATTGATTTTTGTTTAATTGCATTAATGTGATTATAAAGGAAAACCTTCTTTTCTAATTACAACCGCAATTACTACGAAAGATGACTACGAAAAAATGTTATAATCTGTCATTTGATGCGAGAAATAAATTAAATTCAATAAATGTTTTTACGAATATAGCGCCATCTGTCGCTCATCGAAAATTTTTTTTCGGATAAAAACCTAATATTTTTTAGCATAGAATCCGAATCTGCAATAAAATATAGGAGTTCCTATTTAAGATTTCAAAGTTAACCCCCCCTCTCCACCCCAGGAGGGATGGGGCAGGGTTCACATTTCACACTAAATGATAGAGTTTAAAAAATATTTTTGGACGTATTTTCACACTTCACACATTTCACACTAAATGATAGAGTTTAAAAAACATTTTTGGACGTATTTTTTTTAAATCTTAATCCGATTTGTATTTCACGAGATATTTGGGGTGTACGGGTGGTCTGAAACACCCTATATATTCAGCCAGTAATTATGGGTCACACCTCTAACTATATTTATTATTATACTTCTGAATAGTTAATAAAATAACTCTGTCTTGCCCGGCGCATTCACCAGAATTACTATATTGAGTCGTCTTCTACAGCTCTGTTACTGATTAAGATGGGATTTTAACATTTTACAGATTTTACTTGCATTCTAGGATGTATTTCAGTAGAATATTTAATTTTTAATGTAACTTTTAACACATCCGCAACAAATTTTTTGCATCTTATGTATGATTTGCATAATGTGGCAGACGTGAAATAAATGAAATGAAATGTAATGATTCTACAGGGTGTTCCAAAAAATGATGATATATCTTTTTAGATTACATTGCTTATTTGGATTCCTTTTATCGTTACCTACATGTCCATAAAATTTTATTGAAATCGGTTCAGTGAAATCAGCAAACAAATCTTTTACAAATACAAAAAATAAATTACCATAATACGTTTCGTCATAGCTTTGCACAGACAGCTAAATAAACATTTGAGGTTTTTGTGCACACAGATAATTGCTTGGGGCCGTAATGAGAGTTGGCGAAGGGACGTTTTGGAGCGCCCTTTAAAAACGCGACTACGGACGCTTTACGGTTTGTAAAACAATTTAACCCCCTTGTATGGGGATGAATGTGCTCCACGGACTGGACGCTAATTGTTGAAAGAAAACTTTAAGGTAAACAGCGGACAGAGATTTATAACCGTGTTATTTAGTTCGCTGAACTTTTTGTATGTTGCTAGGAATACTAGTATATTACACTTTAAAATAGAAGAATTGGAGAAAAATAAATCCATACCAATAATATCTGCTACGTTGATTTATTTATATTAATTATTTTTTAACAACATTAATACTTCCATCGTAACGCTTCCAAAACCCGGAAAAAATGATTATTCGTTATTATTATTATAATTAAAATATTCTTTTGTTTATAATGTTTTTCATGTCACTCTACCGTTCTCAGTATTGTATATTATGTTTATATGTATCTAATAGAGATGGGCAATATTTCACGTATCTTAACTCTTACTTAAAATCACTGCTACTTAAAATAACTGCTACTTAATATCACTAGTAAGTAATGAGTCTGACGACTTAATAAACCCAAAATATCTCAAAATTCATTTTAATTTAAGATTCAGTGCAAATATCTAAACGAACATTTTAAAATAATACCTTGAACTGAAAAAAATAAATAAAAACATTTTTTTTATTAACTGCGAAAATCGCCAAAATCGCTCAGGTGCTCAAAAAATTAATAGAAAAATCTTCGAAAATCCACATCTCTATTGAAAATTGTTAAATTTTTAAGCCCCAAACTGATTTTGAATAAGCAATACTTCGGCCGCTATGGATAATTTTTTATGGAATTTTGTCTGCGCGTTTTATAGTTTTTCTGCGATGCTTTCATTCAAGTGCTCAAAAATTTAAACTGAAATTTTCAAAAATCCATATCTCTATTGAAAATTGTTGAATTTTCAAGCCCCAAATTGATTTTGAATAAGTGATACTTCGATCATTGAGGGTATTTTTTATGGAATTTTGTCTGCGCGTCTTATATTTTTTCTGTGATGTTTTCATTCAAGTGCTCAAAAAAATAAAACTAAAATTTTCAAAAATTTACATCTCCATTAAAAATTGTTAAATTTTACGAAAATCAAATTAATTTTGAATAGGCACTACTTCAACCACTAAGGATATTGTTTTAAAGATTTTTTTCTCTGCGTTTTATATTTTTTTCTGCGACGTTTTCATTCAAGTGCTCAAAAAATTAAAACGAAAATCTTCAAAAATCCATATCTCTATTGAAAATTTTTCAATTTACAAAAACCAAATTGATTTTGAATTAGCTAGACTTCGGTCATTGAGGATAACTTTTTATGGAATTTTGTCTGCACGTTTAATATTTTCTCTGCGATGTTTTCATTCAAATGCTCAAAAAAATAAAACTAAAATTTTCAAAAATCCATATCTCCACTAAAAACTGTGGTATTTACAAAAACCAAATTGATTTTGAATAAGTGATACTTCGACCATCGAGGGTATTTTTTATGGAATTTTTTCTGCGGGTTTTATATTTTTTGCGATGTTTTCATTCAAGTGCTCAAAAAATAAAACTTAAATTTTCAAAATATTTATCTCTATTAAAAATTGTTAAATTTACGAAAACCAAATTAATTTTAAATAAGAACTACTTCAACCATTGAGCATATTGTTTTAAAGATTTTTTTCTACGCGTTTTATATTTTTTTCTGCGACGTTTTCATTCAAGTGCTCAAAAAATTAAAACGAAAATATTTAAAAATCCATATCTCCATTAAAAACTGAGGTATTTACAAAATCCAAATTGATTTTGAATAAGCGATCCTTCGACCATTGAGGGTAGTTTTTATGGAATTTTGTCTGAGCGTTTTATATTTTTTCTGCGATGTTTTCATTCAAGTGCTCAAAAAAATACAACTAAAATTTAAAAAAATACATATCTCCATTAAAAACTATGGTATTTACAAAAACCACATTGATTTTGAATAAGTGATACTTCGACCATTGAGGGTATTTTTTATGGAATTTTGTCTGCGCGTTTTATATTTTTTCTGCGATGTTTTCATTCAAGTGCTCAAAAAATTAGAACTAAATTTTTTTCAAAAATCCATATCTCCATTAAAAACTAAGGTATTTACAAAAACCAAATTGATTTTGAATAATTGATACTTCGACCATTGAGGGTATTTTTTATGGAATTTTGTCTGGGCGTTTCATATTTACATCAGCGATGTTTTCATTCAAGTGCTCAAAAAATAAAACTAAAATTTTCAAAAATATATATCTCCCTTAAAAATTGTTAAATTTACGGAAACCAAATTAATTTTGAATAAGCACTACTTCAACCATTGAGGATATTGTTTTAAAGATTTTTTTCTACAAGTTTTAAATTTTTTTCTGCGACGTTTTCATTCGAGTGCTCAAAAAATTAAATCGAAAATCTTCAAAAATCCATATCTCCATTAAAAACTGTTGTATTTACAAAAACCAAATTGATTTTGAATAAACTATCTATCCACCATTGAGGGTATTTTTTATGGAATTTTTTCTGCGGGTTTTATATTTTTTCTGCGATGTTTTCTTTCAAGTGCTCAAAAAAATAAACTAAAATTTTCAAAAATCTATATCTCCATTTAAAACTGTGGTATTTTCAAAAACCAAATTGATTTTGAATAAGTGATACTTCGACCATTAAGGGTATTTTTTATGGAATTTTGTCTGCGCGATTTATATTTTTTCTGCGATGTTTTCATTCAAGTACTCAAAAAAATAAAAGTAAAATTTTAAAAAATTTATATCTCTATGTAAAATTGTTGAATTAACAAAAACCAAATTGATTTTGAATAAGCGATACTTCAACCATTAAGAATATTTTTAAAAAAATTTCTTCTTCGCGTTTTATATTTTTTCTGCGATGTTTTCATTCAAGCGCTCAAAAAATAAAACTAGAATTTTCAAAAATCCATATCTCCATTTTAAACTATGGTATTTACAAAAACCAAATTGATTTTGAATAAGTGATACTTCGACTATTGAGGGTATTTTTTATGGATTTTTTTCTGCGGGTTTTATATTTTTTTGCGATGTTTTCATTGAAGTGCTCAAAAAAATAGAACCAAAATTTTCAAAAATCCATATCTCCATTAAAAACTGTGGTATTTACAAAAACCAAATTGATTTTGAATAAGTGATACTTCGACCATTAAGGGTATTTTTCAAGGAATTTTTTCTGCACGTTTTATATTTTTTCTGCGATGTTTTCAAAAATCCATATCTCTATTAAAAATTGTTGAATTTACAAAAACCAAATTGATTTTGAACTAGTTATACTTTGGTCATTGAGGAAGACTTTTTATGGAATTTAGTCTGCACGTTTTATATTTTCTCTGCGATGTTATCATTCAAATGCTCAAGAAAATAAAACTAAAATTTTCAAAAATTCATATCTCGATTAAAAATTGTTGAATTTACAAAAGCCAAATTGATTTCGAATAAGCGGTATTTCGGCCATTGAGGATAACGTTGTATATTTTTAACTTTCTTCGTTACGAACTACGAGAAAGTATTGTGATCGTGAAAAAATTTTCAAACATTTTTTTACGGAAATATCTCTTTTGGGGTCCCTAGATGCCATTTCAGTAATTTTTGGAAAAAAATGTGTCTGCGTGTGTGTAGGTGTGCCTGTATCTCAAAAACTAACAGAGCAATTGATATGAAACTTTGAACATACGTATTATTTGAAGAACTGAAAAGCTTTTATTAAAATTTCGTATACCGGAAGTGAGTGTTTACCTTAATTGTTTTTTTTATTTTTTGTCAATATTTTCTTAAATATAAAAAATATCACAAAAACATTTAAACAAATATTGAAGACAATAAAGAAATGAGATTATTTCGTTTGAAAACATTTTTATAAAATCATTGTTATTCGAGAAAGAAATTTATTTATTTTTAAAATTTTTGGTTTATAATTATGAAATGATAATAGTTACAGCAAATTTATATTAATAATAATTGTAGAGAATGCTAAAATTAGAAACTTAGATTTGAAAAAACTTATTCTTTATAACTTGTTCATTTTAGCATTATCTACCATTATTATTAACATAAATTTGCTGTAGCTGTTATTTTCACATAATTATTAACCAAAACTTAACGATTCCTACAAAAAGTTTGTATTTTTTCCGTAGAATACGGCCCCCCAATAAAAAATAGGGAGTTTTATTTGAAAAATCAAAGTTGACCTTCGCTTGACCTTGAAAATTACTGCCAAGGTCATTTTCAAGGTCACCAGCATATGTCCCCCTCCGAACTCCACAATTATTATCTGAAACATTTTTTGTCATGTTGCTCAGGTTTCGAGATATTAGGGGTGGCAATTTAAAATGGGACACCTAGTAATTGTATTTTTATCTCAAAAAAAAACCTTTTGATAAGGTTTAGTGACTGATTTTTTAAAATAAAATATCTTCCTTTAAATCTTTGCATATTTAAAATTTTATTTAATTAAAATTCTACTGTTTGTATTTTATAAGATTTTTCAAATAGAACAATATCATTACATTTAGTTTCAAATAATACTAAAAAAAACACGTTATCTCCAATCTCTTTATCTCGGCAATTTATTCCCCGATTAACATGTAATTTTGAATTAACTCGAAGCCGCCACGCCACTGAAAAACCGCCCCCGATCCCTCCGATAGCTGACACCCGACTTTAATTGTCTCCATCATTCACACTTTCAGGTGATAAATTAACTATCTCGTAATCTTAGATGAAAGATTAAGGCGAGGGTAACTCGCCCATGTTGTATCGATTTTTTACCGCCCTTCACACCCAATTAAAACACAAAGACTCAATTACCCGACGGTTTTCTTTGGAAGCGCCAAAACTGTCTTGTTTATACGTCCTACGACAATCCGATCGATACATTTCTCCCTTTTATTGGCCAATTTAATTACGACCCCGTGGGAATTCCTGGACGGTTCTGTAAGGCACGTTTAGTTTTCTTACTCTGCCTCGTGTAATTCAGAATTTCTTTGATGTAATAAATGAAACGAAACACAAACTCTAAAATTACATGTGGAAATATAGCAAATTGTCAACTAATTATTGCAAAAACATATTATGTAACGTGAGGGCAGTTATGTAAATCAAAACAAATATTCATAACTCGAATTTCGACGTGTTATCGTTTTGATCAATTGAATGGGTCACCTGAAAATGTAAGCGATAAAATAAGGATTTTAGGAAAATCAAAATTTTTAAATTTATTTTAGTCAATATCCGGCGTGGCACTAGCCAGGGAAGTAGTTGTTTTAATAAGTTATTTGTTTATAGTCTTAGTAAGACTTAATTTTGCTTGCAGAGTTACGAACAGGTTGAATATTTATATATTCAGGCTATATTTCGTTTTACTGAATTTATTTTAGTCATTTAAAAATTACTATATATTACCACAAAAAAATTACAAAACAATGTTTTATATAACAAACTGCCCGTGGCCTCAAGTCCTAATTTGGTAATAATTTTCTAGATGATCCATTCGATTGTTCATTATTTTATTAATGCATATTTCATGTTGATACAAGCTGTATGCATCGCATATAAATGTCCTGGAATGTGTGAGTTAAAGGGCGGTTAGGAGGGGTGTGTAATTGTGAGTGAATTGTGATTTATAAGAGGCTGGTGTAAAGCAATGTCTGTGCCAAGAGATGCTAAGGGATGCCCGACTTGCTGCTGACTGTGCATTACGTGTGCTGGCTGCTACATTTCACCTCATTACAACCCCCATGCACCCTCGTCCTCCCTCTTGCACCCTTATACCGCTAGACATTAAACGCTACTACATAACAATCTTGACACACCAATGCCACTCAAATGATTATTCATATTCAATTACACAGATATTAATTCCTGATGATCAATCGACTATTATTTTTACTTTCTCCGTTACGAACTACGAGAAAGTATTGTTATCGTGATTTTTTTTTTCAAAAAATTTTTTTACGGAAATATCCGTTTTGGGGTTCCTACATGCCATTTCAACAATGTTTGGATTTTTTTTTTGTGTCTGTGTGTGTGTAGGTTTCCGTATATTTGTGGCGACTTGTGTGTGAATCAGCCTGAAGTGTGGCAAATTCTCAAATTGTGGCAACTTACACACGATGCCAAAATTTTAAACTGAAATCCTAATTTTGAATAATTCTACCGATTTTTTCCCGACTATATATTTTTTCCCGACTACACTCTCGTGAAAAAAAAAAAAATTTATATGAAATGCTGGGATAACATCGCACAAAAATTCAGTACTTCACAAGACGTTATGCATTTTTGAATTTTTTTTTCAAAGTCGAACTCTCGGGAGCAAAAAATTAAAGAATAATATGAAACGCGGGAAAAGAGTTCTACAAAAAATTCAAATCACTTCACAAGACGTCGATCTTTCAAAATTATTGTGGTTTTTTAATGTGCAGCAATTTTCAGTCCAGTTGAGAATTTTCGAAAATGTATTTTTTTCAATGGCGAATTCTCTAGCGCCAAAAAAATTTAAAAAAATAATATAAAACGCGGGAAAAAGATTCTTAAAAAATTTAAATCACTTCGAAACACGTCAATCATTCAATATCATTTTGGCTTTTGAATGCGCAGCATTTATCAGTCGAGTTATGAATTTTTGAAAATGAATGTTTTCAATGACGCAAAAAAAAATTAAAATTAAAATGAAACGCAGGGATAAAATCCTACAGAAATTCAGTTTACTTCACAAGACGTCGATCTTTTAAAATCATTTAGTCTTTTGAATCTGCAGCAGTTTTCAGTCGAGTTATGAATTTTTTTAAATGTATTTTTTCAATGACGCACACTTGAGAGCAAAACATTAAAAATGAATATGAAACGCAGGGATAAAATTTTACAAAAATTCAGTTCACTTGACAAGACGTCGATTTCTCGAAATCATTTTGGTTTTTGAATATGTAACATTTTTGAGTCGAGTTACGAAATTTAAAATTTTGTTTTTTTTCAAAATGCTCTCGGGAGCAATAATTCAAAAATAATATAAAACGCGGGAAAAAAGTTCTACAAAAATTCAAATCACTTCACAAGACGTCTAACTTTTATTAAAACCATTGTGGTTTTTTAATGTGCTGCAATTTTTAGTCTAGTTATGAAGTTTAGAATTATTTTTTTTTAAGTCTAACTCTTAGGAGCAAAAAAAATAAAGAATAATATGAAACGCGGGAATAGAGTTCTACAAAAAATTCAAATCACTTCACAAGACGTCGATCTTTCAAAATTATTGTGGTTTTTGAATGTGCAGCAATTTTTAGTCGAGTTGTGAATTTTTGAAAATGTATTTTCTTCAATGTCGAACTCTCGAGCGCAAAAAATTAAAAATTAATATGAACCGCAGGGATAAAATCCTACAAAAATTCAGTTTACTTCACAAGACATCGGTCTTTCAAATTAATTTTGGCTTTTAAATCTGCAGCAATTTGCAGTCGAGTTACAAATTTTTGAAAATGTATTTCAATGACGCACACTCGAACGAAAAAAAAAAAAAATTAATATGAAACGCAGGGATGAAATCCTACAAAAATTCAGTTCACTTCCCAAGACGTCGGTCTTTTAAAATAATTTTGATTTTTTTGTTTTTTAATGTGCAGCAATTTTCAGTTGAGTTATAAATTTTTGAAAATGTGGTTTTTTCAATGACGCACACTCGAGTGCAAAAAAATAAAAATTAATATGAAACAAAGGGATCAAATCCCCCTCCCCCAAAAAAAAATTGATTGCTTCACAAGACGTCAATCTTCCAAAATAATTTTGGTTTTTGAACGTCCAGCAATTTTCAGTTGAGTTATGAATTTTTGAAAATGTATTTTTTCAATGACGCACACTTGAGAGCAAAACATTAAAAATGAATATGAAACGCAGGGATAAAATTCTACAAAAATTCAGTTCACTTGACAAGACGTCGATTTCTCGAAATCATTTTGGTTTTTGAATATGTAACATTTTTGAGTCGAGTTACGAAATTTTAAAAATTTAGTTTTTTTTCAATATGCTCTCGGGAGCAAATCATTCAAAAATAATATAAAACGCGGGAAAAAAGTTCTACAAAAATTCAAATCACTTCACAAGACGTCTATCTTTTAAAATCATTGTGGTTTTTGAATGTGCTTCAATTTTCAGTCTAGTTAAGCATTTTCGAAAATGTATTTTTTTCAATGGCGAATTCTCTAGCGCCAAAAAAATTAAAAAAATATATAAAACGCGGGAAAAAGATTCTTAAAAAATTTAAATCACTTCACAAGACGTCTATCTTTTAAAAGCATTGTGGTTTTTGAATGTGCTGCAATTTTCAGTCCAGTTATGAATTTTTGAATTTTTTTTTTGAAAGTCGAACTCTCGGGAGCAAAAAATTAAAGAATAATATGAAACGCGGGAAAAGAGTTCTACAAAAAATTCAAATCACTTCACAAGACGTCGATCTTTCAAAATTATTGTGGTTTTTGAATGTGCAGCAATTTTTAGTCGAGTTATGAATTTTTGAAAATGTATTTTCTTCAATGTCGAACTCTCGAATGAAAAAAATTAAAAATTAATATGAAACGCAGGGATGAAATCCTACAAAAATTCAGTTTACTTCACGAGACATCGGTATTTCAAATCAATTTTGGCTTTTAAATCTGCAGCAATTTTCAGTCGAGTTAGAAATTTTTGAAAATGTATTTCAATGACGCACACTCGAATGAAAAATATTAAAAATTAATATGAAACGCAGGGATGAAATCCTACAAAAATTCAGTTTACTTCACAAGACATCGGTCTTTCAAATTAATGTTGGCTTTTAAATCTGCAGCAATTTTCAGTCGAGTTACAAATTTTTGAAAATGTATTTCGATGACGCACACTCGAATGAAAAAAAATAAAAATTAATATGAAACGCAAGGATGAAATCCTACAAAAATTCAGTTCACTTCCCAAGACGTCGATCTTTCAAAATAATTTTGATTTTTTGGTTTTTTAATGTGCAGCAATTTTCAGTTGAGTTATAAATTTTTGAAAATGTGTTTTTTTCAATGACGCGCACTCGAGTGCAAAAAAATCAAAATTAATAATAAACAAAGGGATCAAATCTTCGTCAAATCGTCAATCTTCCAAAATAATTTTGGTTTTTGAACGTGCAGCAATTGTCAGTTGAGTTATGAATTTTTGAAAATGTTTTTTTTAATGACGAACACTCGAAGGCAAAAAAAAATACAAATTAATATCTCCATCGATTGTTAATATTTTGAAAGTGCCAGAAAAATAATAATAAATTTACATAGTGTAAATCAGATTTTTGCGCAGAACATGCGGCGATTGTGGGTGTTTTAACAACTCTATCTGCAGAATAAATAGACTATATTTCTACAATGAAATATTTATAATTTTAATAACGCTGCTTCGTAAAGTTAGTATTGTGCACCGTTAATGGGAATTTTTGATAATAACTGTTCTTCGTAGTTTTTATTTTGAAAAAAAAAGTAAAAATGAAAGTGTATAATTTTATATCTACAATTTAGAAATTACATTTTCAATGTTTGTAAATAATTTCAAAATAAACCATTTACAAAGAATAAAATTCTTTCTAAAGCTTTCTAAAAATTTCGTACACCGGAAGTGGGTGTTTACCTTAACTGTTTTTTGTTTTTTGCCAATATTTTCTTAAATATAAAAAAAATCACAAAAACATTTAAACAAACATTGAAGACAACAAAGAAATAAAAATCTTATGCTTGAAAATATTTTTCATAATATCATTGCTACTCGAGAAAAAAAATTATTTATTTTTTTTTTAATTTTTGGGATGGGAATGGGATTCTAGACTAGAGAAAATACAAAAATAAATTTTTGATATAATTATGAAACGTTAATAGTTACAGCAAATTTATGTGATTAATAATTGTAGAGAATACTAAAATGAACAACTTCTAGAGAATAAGTTTTTTTTTTAATCTTGTTAGTTTTTGAGTAAACCGAGTTTTTTAATTTGAAGCATAATTTTTCCATCTTTCATAATTTTGACGTTTTAAACGTCAGTTTCACCCGAGTTTACGCAACGCTCGATGTACATTTAAAATATGATTGTAATTGAAAATAAACCATGAAAACGTAAATATAAATCAGCGCTGTCCAACTGGCGGCCCGCGAAGCTTTTTTTTACGGCCCGCGAGTTAAAGTAAACTGTACATCAACTTTTGACTGACCCATTCATTGCATCTTTGATTTTGGACAATCATTTCTATGTTCGGAAGTACATATATCTGCGAGCGTGCATTCTCTGACATGAAATATCAAAAATCTAAATTTAGAAACAGCTTGAAAGACTCCAGTCTTGAAAATATAATTAGAGTTGCCACATCAAATATTTATATGGACATTATTTACCTATCCTTTTTGGCCCGCGAAATATTTACTAAAGAAAAAATGGCCCGCTGGCTAAGAGAAGTTGGACAGCGCTGATATAAATGATACTATCAAGTCGGAGAAAGTAACATGATAGCCACATCACCATTTTTTACAATTAATTTTGTGACGAACTATTAAAGGCAAGTATGTAATAATGAATTTTGTCAAGCTAACAAATATGTTACTATTTGTTTCTATATTATTACAGGATATAAGTCGGTGTTGTTATAGATGTGCAGTAAATCATCTGCAAAAAAGAGTACAATGGAGAGAGGGATGAGAAATGACCACTAGGTCGTCGGTCGTAAATAAAACTAGCGAAAAATAAAATCAGGTGCTACTTTTTTTTGTGGAATTAAGTGCGAGCTCGTAATTCAATACAGGAGCGAGCATTTTTGGTGAAACCGCCGGGTTTATTGAATAAACCGGGCCCCCGGAATACAAGGGGATCCAATCTAATAACACATTATTTTAATTATGCCATCTGCTCGACAACTTTGTCGACGGATTTATTCCCGTTTTGAATAACGTCGTCCCTCATTAATAGAGACAGCCTTCATTAAACGCAAATTGTCGCCGGGCGCTTCCGCAACGCGAAAAATTATAATCTGCATACAATCCAGTGACGACCCCATTATAATTTTATTAGGCGCGCTTTTTAACCCTCCCCCTTCCGCATAATCAAAACGTATAACAATCGCCCATGTATTAATAAAAAAATAACGCAGCTTACAGCAAAAGAAAAATATTTTTTCATTATGCTAAATGAATTAATTAGCGATTTAATGCAGGCGAACAAAAAGCGACAGATTAAAACGCAACCCTTTTTAAACATTAATAAATCACACCGCGCGCCCGCCCTCATGTATAATTCGCAACATCTACAAACTTAAAACAAAAAAATAAATGTAATGACTAATGTACTGGGCGATTAACAAAAACCGACCGCACATACATTAATGTTTGAAAACTTCAGCCCAAACAGACGAAACGAATGTATCTAGCGAGAGCCGTAAATTAATATAAAACTTTTTCAATTATCTAAAATAGGGAAAGGGAAAACATTTTAAATAAAAAGGATCGAATTCGAAACCGTACACCTCGCTTTAAATGTGTGCAAATTGAATTGTTTTTAGCGGCGCGTTTGGTTCGCTGATTGGAATCGTGATTTTTGCACAATGGTACGTTGTTGCGTTGCGCCAGTTTTTTTTTTTTTCGTGAAGTTTATTATTAATCGACTGCGAACGTGATACTATTTATCGTGCATATTATTGTTGCAACTGTTTGGGGAAACTATTTAAAAGTTTTATGTTTACAATGAGCACATGAAATGTTTGTTTAAATTTATGGATATTCATATGTGTAACATGGCTGCAGTACAATTGATTTTAAAACGAATTTAAAATAAAACTTTAGGCGGGTATTGGAACGTCGGAACAAGTAAAAATGGTGAGATGTAGCCATCATGTTACTTTCTCCAACTTGATGGTATTATAGCCATTTATATTTACGCTTTCATGATTTATTTTCAATTGAAATCATATTTTAGATGTACATCGAGCGTGTTGTAGACACGCATGAAACTGACGTTTAAAACGTCAAAATTATAAAATATGGAAAATTATACTTTAAATTCAAAAACTCAGTTTACTCAAAAACTAAAGAGATTTCGAAAAAAACTTATTCTTTATAAGTTATTCATTTTGGCATTCTCTACAATTATTATTAGAAAATATGGAACTAACATAACTAAACGTAACATAAAAATATTCAGGGCCTTCAATTAAAAATAAGAAAAATTAAGTGCTTCAAACAGATGTTAGCGATATTACAGAAGAAGATTTGAATACAACTTTCCGGGAGAAAATTCAACAACAATGGGAGGCTGACTGGAGGCAACTAAATAAAAGGCACAGCAGTCACTACTTTAAAATTCACCCAGTATTACCAAAACACCTCAATCATATTTTCGATGACCACGTCAGCAGATATTACTCAACTTCAATAACACGCTTAAAAATAAATCACGGTTCATTTCCGGCACATTTAAATAAAATTAAGATTAAGGACGATCCCCGGTGTGAATGTGGCATGCACGGGGATATGAATCATATATTATTTGAGTGTGATATAACTAATATTGACAGGGACTTGTTTATGGCAAATTTAAAGAATTTTGGTATACAAATGCCACTAAATATTACACATCTGCTGGCTCATAATGATTCAAGAGTTAACCTGGAAATAGTAAACTTTTTAAAAAAGAACAAATTAAACATTTAGATAATATAATAGAATTATAACAATTATATAATTCTGATATATGATATATTAACACAAACGGTGGTGGCAGATGACCTCGCAGTCGACGCCAAAAAAAAAAAAAAAAAAAAAAAAAAAAAAAAAAAAAGTGCTTCAAAGTTTGTAAAATGTGACACTAAATATTTCACATCAACCAAACGTGATTGACGGGAATACCAGATCCTATTTCATTAATTATTTTTGATTATTTTTTTAAACCAACAATGAAGCAAAACTGATTTTTCTAGTTTTATTTTTTTATGCGGATATCACTGCACTGATTTAAATAAAATTTTAGAAACGTGTAGGTAACGATAACAGGCATTCAAATCAGCAATAAAATATACATCATGTAATCTAGAAAGATATATCATCATGGCCTCACACTCTTTTGGGACACCGTGTAGAATCAATAATATTTTCCTAAAATACGTCCTAGGATTTAAGTCAATTCTGGAAAATATCAAAATTCTAATTTAATTAGTAAGTGAGCTATAGAAGACGGGAGATGAAATGCTAGATCTAGCGTGGTAATTCTGGTGGCTGTGCCGGGTAACATATGATTATTTTAATAACTATTTAGATTAAGTAACAATAATAATTATAATTACAAAATATGTGATGTCAAGAAATTGTTTTTCAAAACCAACTTCGATTTTTATTGATTAAAATGGCTATTGGAATAATTGATAAAACGAGTTTTCTGCGAATAACTTTGAATGTGTTAGGAATTGCGATACGATTGAAATGAGGAAACATGTTTGTTTTTAATCCCACATAAAGTGTCATAAAAATATACAGGGGCTCCAATTGAAAATAAGAGAAATAAAGTGCTTTTTGACTCTAAATTTCAGACAACCTGTATAATTCATATTTTTCATAATTTTCTGTTGGGAAATAAAATAAAATTAAATTAAATAATTAAATTAAATTAAATTAAATTAAATTAAATTAAATTAAATTAAATTAAATTAAATTAAATTAAATTAAATTAAATTAAATTAAATTAAATTAAATTAAATTAAATTAAATTAAATTAAATTAAATTAAATTAAATTAAATTAAATTAAATTAAATTAAATTAAATTAAATTAAATTAATTTAAATAATAAAATAAAATAATAAAATAAAATAAAATAATAAAATAAAATAATTAAATTAAATTAAATTAAATATTAATCAAATTTGGTTAACGGGACTGTCAGAGCTAATTTAATAAGTACGATATATAATTTTATTAATTATTTTTGAATATTTTTTTAACCAATGCACAGCGACCCATTTTCCGAAAAACTCGGACAAAAATTGAAAAAGGTTTGAATGAAAACAAAAGGGTTTTCAAGGTCGCTGATTACTGATTTGATTTAAAAACATGAAAATTCAAAATGGCCGACTGAATAAAAAATTCATTGAATTGAAACCAAAATTTATATATAGGGGTTTCCAAGGTCAATTATTAACTTAGCATTATTTCTTCCAAAATCCAAAATGGCTGATCTAAAATGTCGGACTTTAAAATGCAAAAAAAATCATTCATTTCAAAAAATACGTTCTTGAAGGGTAAAAGAAAGTGTGCAAAAAGAATTTAGAACTGTATACGAATTTTCAAATTTAAAAAGAATCAAATTCTATTTAATTTTTTTTTTCTTTAACATGTTCGACATTAGGAAAATTCCATAGCTTAATGTAACTAAACAAGGAAATACATTTCTCCGATTTTAATTTTTGAATTTGCCTCCTTCATCTTCAGAATTAATTCTTGATATGGTGATGGAGCCTTTGGATCTTTTGGATTTTTTTCTGTTATTATATCGTTATTTTGTTTCTGACAGTTGTAGAAAAGATTAGTTACAAAAAAATAACCAGAACACACAAATGGTTATGTAAGAAAAATATGTATTGCCTTGTTGTTCAAAATGTCATTATAGGACTCCAATGCAAATAAGAAATTGTTGAAATGGCATAAAACGGATATTTCCGTAAAAAAAAATTAAAATTTTTTTCACGATCACAAGAGTTTCTCGTACTACGTAAGGGAGAAAGTAAAAAAGAATATTATTTGATTACAGAAATTCGCTACAATACACTCAAAAACTAATAAGTATAATAACAGTTGAATATAGGTATAGGACATGATACATGAAATATGTCTAGAATTTTCTGAACAATCCAAAAATTGAATAATATATAGGGTGTTGTATTTAAAATAAGAAAGTTGGTATTGGCCTCTGCTACATGACGCACCCTGTATAAAAAGTTTTTGTTGAAAAATATTCTAACTAAATTCTAACTAAAAATACTAATCGACGTATCCGATCGTTTTCTCGAACACGCCCCCATTTATTTATTATCGAATTTATTCTATAAAATAAAAGTAATTATAATTGTGCCAAACGACCCTGAGGTTTAACAATTTTTTTTTAGGAACTGAAATAACTTAGACATCTGCGATTTTCTGCAAAATGTTTATTATTTATTAACCTTTGGTCTATAAAATATATTTTTTTGAGTTGTGGTTTTTCCAAAAGGGCGTCCAAAAAGATGGCTCCAGGAAACGTTGTTTTAAAAAAAATCTCTTCTGTGGGAACCCTGGAGGTCGCAATTCCTCACCTAGAAGCATGAAACCAAAACGACCTTAAAGCTTACATCCCAAAGAACAGAATAAACCAAAATCACGAAAAAATCGTTATAGAAAAACAAAATGGCGGCCACTTGAAAACAAAGTATCGTTTTTCGCATGATTTTTCGACTTTGGCCCGCAGTATAAAATCGTTACTGATCGAAATTTTACATTTTGATAGGTCTATTCCATGGAGAATTTTGTTTCCTTTGAAGTATTCCAAACGCGAAGTTGATTGGTTGAATGGTTATAGAGTTACAAGTTCCGCAGATTTGAAAGATCTTGTTTCGAGAAAAACGCGTTTAAAGTTTTTGCTCGTATAATTTAAGTTACTCGATTTGTCCAAAAAGAAGAGAATTTATGGGTTTTTGGGGTCGCTGCACACGAATTTGACGTCAGATTTGAATAATTCAAAATGGCAGATCCTTTATGGCGGACAAAAAAGTGAAATATTTATCAATTGTATTGAAACTTTGAATACAAGGAGTTTTGGGGTGACTGAATACAAATTTGGGATCGGATTTGAAAAATTCAAAATGGCGGATCCAATATGGCGGATCCAATATGGCGGATCCAATATGGCGGCCAACAAGTGATGTTAATCTTTTTAAGAAACTTTGAATATGGGGGTTTTGGGGGCCGCTGAATACGAAGTTGAGGTCAGATTTGAATAATTGTAAAATGGCGGATTCAAAATGGCGGCCAAAAAGTGATCTCACTAAGTTTTTAAAAAGTTTTGACTACAAGGGGTTTCGGGAAGACAAATCATGAATTTGTAGGTTAGAGCATCCCGGCAACTTGAAAACTCAGCAGTAAACACTACAGCTATCTATAGGAAGAATATGGACTACTAGAATTACCATCTGTGGGTACAGTAACTCGTTACCGAGCGCGCGGCGAACTTGCTGTCTGAGTGCCCCTCGGCGCTCGGGACACCGGTCCGTTCAAAGTCGTCTAGCGACGAAACTAATTCACAGATCCCAAAATCGTTTTAGCCACATATTCTAGACACTTACAGCATTCGATTCATGCAATAAAAAAGAAACAAATTTTTGAAAAAACATAGAAACTCTTAAAAAATTGAAATTTAATGGTTTCAAATTGATTAAATGTGGTAAGTAATTTTGAACACTATGTATTTTAGAATTCCAAAAATAATACACCCAACCTTTGGATATTGGCTTTTTATAGCCATTTTTTACATTTCTTAGATTTTATTTTTCGCAGATAAAGTGAATTATGAAAACGTGTTAAATATAACATGTGGTGTGGTTCTGGTAAATTGTCATCATGATATCCAACAGTTCATCTGTAGCTGGATAAAGTCTTTGGTTTATTGAGGAAGAGTTGCAGCAACTATCAAGGGTCATGTTAGAGAGGCATGGATTTGCTGTGCTGAATGCTGGACATAGCAGCTACTATAAATATTTTAGTGTTAAAGAAATATTCTAAACCTTCTATACCTCGGTAATAAATTAAGACTTTTGTTTATATGAACTTTATTGTTTATACTGTGCTAGAGGGAACACATCCTAAAATAATACCGTGCAATTCTGTTTAGATGCCCGTTACGTGGTCATCTATAGAAAATTTAAGCCCTATTGCTTTAGTAATTTGCGCACCTGGAGCAACGGACAAACAAACATAATTTCAATTGTATTTATATAGATGGATCGATAGATTACAAATCGCATTTGGCCTTATTACAATGTATACGCACCGTCATAGTCGCGGTATAGTAATAAATCATTTGAAACCCCAAGCAGAACTTCATTTCTAACTGCACAGTATTGTGTGTTTCTGATTAAAAGTACACACACACACAAGTAGATTATCAGTAAGTGTTTTATTTCCAGCAATCTATCGCAACGTTTACTTCATGTAACCATTCTGAATAATTGATAGTGATTCGTTGTAGTTTCCGTTCTATTAGATTAAATTGAAAGTAATTGTATGATTTTTACGTGGAAGGATCGGTCACGTGCAGAGTGTAGAGGGAAGGGCGCGTGTCTCAGCCTCATAAACTCGCACTCTGTAAATTACTGCAGTAATAACCGTCGGTCGGGGAGGATTGATTCGGTCTGGAGAACGCCGCCGTTGCCACAAAACACCTCTCAGATTGCAGATATGCTTACAAAAGAATAATACAATCCAGCGGAATCATTGCTCGGGCATAAATCACCCTGACAAATAACACCAAGGCGAGATTTCCCGTGGACCAAAGCGCTCGTTCTGGGTTAAGGACGACGTTATTAATTGTTTTTACTTTTTTAAGGGATCCATTAAAAGGTGTTTTCTAGGATACTTAACCCTCCGTGTTTTTGCGGGCCGCCGCAAACCGACGGAGACCGTCCCACATTTATTTCGCATTAACCGCACATTCAGGATAATGCCCGTCCGCTTAAATATTTCAAATGACACCCCGACTGTAAAAAGGAGGAAATGTGTCTGCAGCTTAGGCGCCCGGGATAAATAAACAAATAGCGTTTAAGGCCTGACGGAGAAGAGACGTTCCGTTGGTTGGCAGCTCGAAAGGGCCACTCTGCAATCATAATTCAGGTAATAATATCGCGTAATCTCCGGTACTCCTTAGTTAGGGGACGCCTCGAAGGGAGGGCGCCAGACGTTACAAATTGAAACTCGAGAGGCAGAGGCAGAGGCAAACTCGTCCGCAGCGAATTTGATATTTTACTTTTCCGCCTTCGTTTTGCGCCATCAAATTGCTTTATGGGGTGCATATTTAAATGGAATGTAAATGGGACAACCATCGCATCCGGTGGATTTTTCACAGATTTAATAAGAGATTATTGCGCCCGCGCTCAGATCAAAGTTATCACTGACTATATTAATTTTCGGCCTTTATTAAAATAATGGTTAGAGTACTAACAGGTGATTCAAATTTACCGTGCAAAAACAGTTGGTAATATCATTGTATATACATATCTATACCTCATTTAATAACCAGGCGGACTAAACGCGAAAGTCACGTTTACACTATAAAAAGTAACCAGAAAAATAACCAGACATGTTTTGGCGGTAAAAATAAAATGATTTCAATTTCTTTTATCCATAACATTCATTCAACATTTATACCAACACATAAATTAATTCTAGGCATACTTTCTTGATCATATACTCAATGATGTAGTATATAATATTAAAATAATAATTAAAGTAAGTATGAGACCCTGTTAAGAATTTAGGGGCTTACTGAAAAACTCAAGTTGTACATATATTTATTTACATATAACGTGGATTGAAGTAGTAGGTGTATTTTAAAAATACATATAATTCCGTAAAAGGTTTGAAATATAAATACGAGTACTAGATTGTCGTGAAATAACATTTTATTAAATTAAATAAATTTGCTATTCAAAAACGTATAACTTCCTTAAAATCAATCTCATTCATTAATTTATATAATGTTTAACGGGACGTCATTGGCGGTCATATCTATCCTTTAATTCAATCAAAATTTAATCCAATGTATCGATTTCATTTTTAAAGAAAAATCTATGTACAATTTTCCACACTCAGAATTTGTAGATATCTTCGGTCGCTGGACGTCCTTCAAGAAGTTTAGGACTTGTTACTGCCCCAATCTCCTTTCACCCCCGAATTGTGTGAAACTCCACAATCCTAAATATAATGTATGTTTATGATTTGATTCCATATTGCAAAAACTTGCGCCACACTTACCTAATGAATCACAATTTTGTATACGACGGCAGTAGGTGTTAAAGCCTCTTGTATTAAAGCTTTATATAAGATAATTTTGGATTTTTGGAGCGTTAATGCTCTAAAATCCAACCATTTCCGTTTCTTGGGGGCAGAAAATGCCACTAAACTTGTGCTGGGTATTTATCCGTAGTTAAAAATAAAATGACTATTTCCTCGAAAATCGCGGGATGAGAGGAATTGATTCTTACACTATCAACAGTAGAAATAACTGGCTAAAAACATAAAAACTGAGGCGAAACGCGTGAAAACGGTGAGACACAAGGATCGGTTAGAGATCAGCTGATCATAAGAACGGCCATTGCCGTTTTAAGCAATTTGGGCCTGTGTAAAAACGGCGCCCGATTGGCCAATCACAACAACGCATTTTGCCGGCTATAATTTGATTTAGTCCGCCTGGTTATTAAATGAGGTATAGTAGTGCAACGCTTATGGGAGAAAAAGAGGCAAGTTTTGGAAGCCTGTAAGCCCTACTTTGGAAGCCTCCGAATGAGGCGCTACCGCTGCGATATAAAATAGATATTAAATTGATTTTGCTATGCCCTCATAGATGGCTATGAAAATAATATGTCTACTGAGTTGCCTGAATTTAGTATGAAATTATTTGTTTTTGTGGAGAATGGCCAATAACACGCGTCCTAATTTATATTTTCGGTCGTACAGCGTTGAGAGATTCACTCTTGATACATGCTCTGGGTTTGCTCCATTTTTTTATACCTACTCGGTGTTTTACGATACTTTTTTTATAATGTTCGGTGTTCCACTATACCCGCTGATCTTGATTATATTTTCGGATGCATGAATTCTTTCTAAATGAAATTAAATAGACCATTTTTCCTGTAAATGTTAAATCGGCCATTCCAATAACAAATGCACACTTTTTGGGGGTATTTTAGCGAATTTCACATATCGCTCATTCCATGTCAGACGGTTTTCGGTAAAAATAATAACTGATGATTCCGATTTTTTTTTCAAATTTTGCAGACGTATTCTACACATGAAATAATGGAAGTCATGTTTAGCGAAAAAAAAAATGAGATTTTTTTTTGAAGAAGATATGCACGGTTGTAAATTGCAAGAAATTACGAAAAACGTCGGTCGTGCGAACATTCAAACAACTGTATCGTCAAACCCATTAGTCGTAAAAAAAATACAAGAGGTCAACTTTGAAGATCTTGAGTCATTCTATGAAGTAAATTTAAAATTTGCATTTAATATTAATAAATTATTATTCATTTGTATATAAATTTCATTGACATTTTTCATCATCAACTCACCAACTTAAAATTTCGAAAAAAATACCATCGTATTCCCACACAGTGAAAATTTAAAAATGGAACTCAAACGGGCTCTATATTTAAACAAATATTCAAAAGAGTATGACTGCGCGGTGCGACGGCAAAACATGTGGGGTACATTTACTGGTAAAAAAAATCTTAAATTTTTTTCGCGAAACATTTCATATGTAGAATGCGTGTGCAAAATTTAAAAAATCGGAGTCATCGATTAAAATTCAGTGTCCGGTTTGGCGTGGAATGAGCGATATATTAGAAAGGCTATCAAGAAATGGCTTTTGGTCTTTACTAGAGTCTCAAAAAATTACTGTGTCAAAAGTTATAACATAATAAACTTTTAGTACACTTTTATTTTGAACTCAAAAATATCGTAAACCGTTACGGATGCGAAGAAAGTTATTCTATACTTTTTTATGGTTAAATGTTTAAAGTTAGAAAAAAATCCAAAACAAAAAAAAAATTATTTAGATAGTTAGTTTTTAATAAATAAAATATATCTCAAAGAATAATCAATTACTCATATTTTCATTTTCTTAAAAATAAAATATGTTATGCCCTGATTCTTGCTGAAAATTTTTCTTTTTTCAAAAGTATGGGCACTTTAAAGCTTTTTGAGATATGATTGTTTTATAAAATATTTCAAAACAGAATAATTCATTTGTTTTACTATAAATTTTAAATAGTAGCAAAAAAAATAAAGAACGATGCCGGGCCGGGCCGGGCCGACAAAACATTTTATTTCTTCGGGCCGGGCCAGGCGTTTGAATATTTACTGCCGGGGTGGGTATTTAAAAGATGGATTTAAAAGATCGTTTATTTCTACCCACAGGACTAAATTGAAAATTAAACTAAATTGAATTTGAAAACTTAAAACTATACGTGAACCATAAAATATGTAAAAATTAAGTAAATAGCCATCTGCATATCGCTTATTATAGAATTTAGAACAAATTTATTTTTTTCAAAAACTCGAAAGATTTCGAAATATTCTTATTCTAAATTGTTCATTTTGGTATTATCTATATCTAACTAAATTTGATGTAACGTTAATGATTAAATAATTATTGACAAAAAACTTAAGACCTGCTGTGGCTTATCCTGAAAATTCCGAAGTTAGTTTATAATTTTTTTTCATAAATCAAAAGTTTACAAAACTATTTATAAAGAAAGATTTCAACTTTTTTTTGTTACTTTCTATATTTCTCAAAATGATTTTCATGTTAAATTCTTAATGTTCAAATATTGGCTCCCCAAATAATTTTGGAACAAAAATCCGTTGAACGTTCCAAAATTTGCGGACCATTCTGTTAACAGTAGTGTGGTTTACTGCACGGACACTATTAGCAGAATAGTTCGATATTACCATTAGGATCTTTTCATTCAACAAATCCATAATATTCATTCAGAATTACTTAAAATACGCCTAAATTTGTGATTAAAACAATAACGTGACCGCTAACGTTCAACGGTTTATTGTTTCAGAAATTCCAGGGCACCACCTATTTTTGCTAAAATAGTAGTTTTAATTTCCTCTATTTCTACAAATAATATAACCATATATGACCATATAGTTAAATTTCTAATTGAAGCTAAATTAAAAATATAATTAATGAATTAATAAGATAGGTTCCTTTCCTTTATTAAATAGCCTAGAGCTGGCCACATGGACATGCATGCAGTAATTTAAAGTAGCAGTGATTTAAATTAGCAGTGATTTTATGTAACAGTGATTTTAAGGCCAAAAAAAAAAAAAACCTCCATTTCCCCTTTCTATGGAAAGTAAAAAAATAAGCAAGGAGACGGTTATGTAGAGTATTTTTTTCTCTACCAGAAACACATTTTCTCTAAAATCATTTAGGGAGCCAATATTTGAACATTAAGAATTTAACATGGAAATCCCCATGGTGCGTAAACCAATTCTACACCCTGTATATACAAAAATATCAGAAAAAAAGTAAACACGGTCAAGATAAATGCCCACTTCCGGTGAACGAAAATTTACCAAAATATATTCAGTTCAGCACCCAAACAATTTTTCTAGGGATATCAAAGAGGAAATGTTTTACTGTTTTTTTTTACTATTTTCACTATCACAATACTTTTGCGTACTTTATACGGAGAAAGTAAATATTGTTTTTTCTTTCTTCTAATTAATTCTATCTACATACATTTTAATATTTTAGTTTATCTGAATGAAGAATATTTTCAATATTACAGCCGCTATCGTCTTTATATTAAAATATATTATGCGTTGCGGTGTTTATTTATGTTTCTCGATTTTTGTTTACATAAGCGTGCACAGAAGAGTTTCGGCTCAGCGTTGGCCTCGTATTTCCTATATCGATCGATAATTCAAAAATTCATTCTAAAACGAGTAATAATTTTCAAGCATGCAACACATATCACACGCTACTCAAGTTTTTCAATGTGTGAATGCTTACGCGCTCTCTTGGTCTATTTCGAAACCCAATTTTTAGCATCAAAAATTTACATTGCGTTGGCATACTAGGTATAGATGGTAATACAATGGTAATATCAATATTTTGTGCGTCACCTCTAAACAGTATTCCTAACAGGGGCGGCTCGTTATTTAGAGCCAAGGAGCCATGGCACTACCTGTAGTTTTAAGCTCAGCGAGAAATTTAAAGTAATTTTTAAAACACTTCTTGCTAGTTACTTTAGTCTAGAAAGATAAATCGTTCTTTTTTTCTTAAAAAAAGAAGGAGGGAGGGGGTTGTATAAGTGGCTCTACCATCAACATGTTCCACGAGCCGCCACTGATTTCTAATAATAAAAGAGCTTTTCTTGATTTAATTTTAAGTACCATAACCAAAATCAATTTATCTTTTTTTATCACCTTGCTTTAATTATTGTTATAACGATTATTACAAAAATATTTCAAATCAAACTCTCATTCCAATTAAATGTACAATTTCCGATGCATATCAAGTTGATACGTTCGGAACTGAACGCAATTTTATATATATAATATATTACTCGCTTCAGCGTTAACCTTGTCGAAAAATCGAGATTTGATGCGTTTTTCATTCGAAACCTTTCAGTCAGTCGGCCACTCGAAACGGACGAGTGACTTATTTGGATTTCTGGGTCGCGTACGCAATTTCCCATTTCCCTCAGGTTTTTTTTTCTGTGCGTGACTTTAAATATAACACTCGAAACGTTTCCATATATATTTTTTGACAACGTTTCAATTTAATCCGTCTAATTTGATAATGCGCGAATTGTTGCACGCACGCCCACGACGCAGAAATAAATTTTAATTAAAGTAGCCCTCGTGGGGTTGTTATTTATATAAACCGCTTCGTTTGTAAGGTGATTCATATATACTCATTATTTCTTGTTAGTTGAAAAAATCATTGGGTTAACCGAAAGAAATTATTCTTACGGTACGAAATAAATATTGGATTGTTTGATATATTAAATTACATTCTCAAATATCATCATTTTTTTACAATAATATAATATCTTTATTTGCAGACAGTACAATGTAGTAAACAAATATAATACTTATGAAATTTTACAATATTATTTCTGCTAAGATCATGTTTACTTTCTCCGTTACGAAGTACGAGAAAGTATTGTGATCGTGATTTTTTTTTCAATTTTTTTTTTACGGAAATATCCGTTTTGGGGTCGCTAGATGCCATTTCAACAATTTCTGGAAAAAAAAATTTGTGTCTGTGTGTGTGTGTGTATGTGCGTGTGTGTCTGTCTGTCTGTGCGCGCTGTATCTCAAAAACTAATAGAGCAATTGATATAAAACTTTGAACATACGTTTTATTTTATAATCCGAAGAACTGAAAAGCTTTTGGTAAAATTTCGTACACCAGAAGTGGGTATTTACCTTGACTGTTTTTTGTTTTTTGCCAATATTTTCTTAAATATGAAAAATATCACAAAAACATTTAAACAAACAACAAAGAAATGAACATCTTTTGCTTGAAAATATTTTTCATAAAATCATTGCTATTCGAGAAAAAAATGTATTAATTTTTTTTCAATTATTGGTTTATAATTATGAAACGTTAATACTTACAGCAAATTTATGTGAATAATAATTGTAGAAAATGCCAAAATGAACAACTTCTAAGGAATAAGTTTTTTTCGAAATCTCGTTAGTTTTTGAGTAAACTCAGTTTTTTAATTTGAAGTGTAATTTTTCCATCTTTCATAATTTTACCGTTTTAAACGTCAGTTTCATCCGAGTTTACGCAACGCTACATTTAAAACATTTAAAATATGATTTCAATTGAAAATAAACCATGAAAACGTAAATATAAATGGCTATGATACCATCAAATCGGAGAAAGTAACATGATGGCCACATCACCATTTTTAACGTTAAAGTCATTTAAATCCAACAGCGCATTCGCAGTTGTGCACTTTCATAAATTAAAAAAAAAAATTTAATCGTCCAATTTTGACGTTTTGCGTTGATTTCACGAAAAAAAATCGCCACTCGTTATAAAATTACACTAAATTCTTCTTTTTTTAACGTTAAAGTCATTAAAATCCAACTACGCATTCGACAGTTGTGCAGTTTCAAAATTAAAACGTGCAATTTTGACGTTTTGCGTTGATTTCACAAAAAAAATCGCCACTCGTTATAAAATTACACTAAATTCTTTTTTTTTTAACGTTAAAGTCATTTAAATCCAATAACGCATTCGACAGTTGTGCAATTTCAAAAATTTAAAAAAAAATTTAAAAAGTGCAATTTTGATATTTTGTGTTGATTTCACGACAAAAATCGTCACTCGTTATAAAATTATACTAAATTCTTATTTTTACCGTTAAAGTCATTTAATTCCAACAACGCATTCGACAGTTGTGTAGTTTCAAAAACTAAAAAAAAAATATTAAAACGTGCAATTTTTACATTTTGTGTTGATTTCACGAAAAAAATCGCCACTCGTTATAAAATTACACTAAATTCTTCTTTTTAACGTTAAAGTCATTTAAATCCAACTACGCATTCGACAGTTGTGCAGTTTCAAAAATAAAATAAAAAAATTAAAACGTGCAATTTTGCGTTGATTTCACAAAAAAAATCGCCACTCGTTATAAAATTACACTAAATTCTTCTTTTTTTAACGTTAAAGTCATTTAAATCCAATAACGCATTCGACAGTTGTGCAATTTAAAAAATTTTAAAAAAATTTAAAAAGTGCAATTTTGATATTTTGTGTTGATTTCACGACAAAAATCGTCACTCGTTATAAAATTACGCTAAATTCTTCTTTTTACCGTTAAAGTCATTAAATTCCAACTACGCATTCGACAGTTGTGCAATTTAAAAAAAAAAAAAAAAAAATTAAAAAGTACAATTTTTACATTTTGTGTTGATTTCACGAAAAAAATCGTTACTCGTTATAAAATTATACATAATTCTTCTTTTTTTAACATTAAAGTCATTGAAATAGAACAACGCATTCGACCGTTGTTCAATTTCAAAAATAAAAAAATTTAAAACGTGCAATTTTGACTTTTTGCGTCGATTTCACGAAAAAAATCGTCGCTCGTTATAAAATTACAGTAAATTCTTCTTTTTTAACGTTAAATTCATTTAAATCCAACAACGCATGCGACAGTTGTGCAATTTCAAAAATCAAAAAATAAATTAAAACCTGCAATTTTGACATTTTGTGTTGATTTCACGAAAAAAATCGTCACTCGTTATAAAATTACACTAAATTCTTCATTTTTAACGTTACAATATCGACATCTAACAAGGCGGTAGTTGTGGAATTTAAAAAAATCAAAATCGCGATTTGAAATAAATCTCCGAACTTTAAAAAAATGCAATTTTTGGAAATTTTGTTTCTTTCGCGTAAAAATTTAGTTATTCGTTTTAAAATTAAACTAAATTCGCCGTATGATTGATATTTTCGAAACATAGAAATCGGAATAGGCGTTTAGCAGTTTTACAATTTTTAAATTTTCGGATTTTAAAAACGTTCAACTTTGACGTGTTGCATTGACTTCACGAAAATGTTTCTTAACTTGTTTTTAAATTTAACTAAATTCGGCACATTTCGACGTTAGAGTCACCGAGATCGGGCGACGCGTTCGGCAGTTTTGTAATTTCAAAAATAAAAATCGTGACTTTAAAATCTTCAAACTTTGGAAAAGTACGATTTGCGTTTCGTATTAGTTTCACGAGAAAACTGATTTTAAAATTGCACTAAATTTTTATAAATATTTTCATCAAAATTCAGAAGTTGAGCAATTACAAAAATGAAAATCGCAATTTTAAATCTTCGAACCCTGAAAACATCCAATTTTGACGTTGTTTCATGATTTCTTAACCAGTTTTTATTTGCACTAGTTTTGCCACATTTTGACGTTAGAATCATCAAAATTGGACAGTTGTGTGACGACCCCATTGTATAAAAATTCCAAATTCCGTATTTTACTGACAACTTTTTTTGTAAATTGGGTTTTTATATCAAAACAAAATTCTTTGATTAGGTTATACCTTTGACAGTTAATAAGCAATCTATTTTCAAATTTTTGTCAAATCTCCAAATTTACACCCACTACTCTATCTTCGCACAAATTATGGCAAAGTATTGTGAACGTATTTTTTACTTTCTCCGTTACGAAGTACGGGAAAGTATTGTGATCGTGATTTTTTTTCAAATTTTTTTTTTACGGAAATATCCGTTTTGGGGTCCTGCTATTTCAACAATTTCTGGAAAAAAAAAATTGTGTCTGTGTGTTTCTGTGTTTGGCTGTGTGCGCTGTATCTCAAAAACTAATAAAGCAATTGATATGAAACTTTGAACATATGTTTTATTTGAAAATCCGAAGAACTGAAAAGCTTTTGGCAAAATTTCGTACACCGGAAGTGGGTGTTTACGTTAACTGTTTTTTGTTTTTTGCCAATATTTTCTTGAATATGAAAAATATCACAAAAACATTTACACAAACATTAAAGAAAACAAAGAAATGAACATCTTCTACTTAAAATCATTGCTATTCGACAAAAAAGTTTATTTTTTTTTTTAATTTTTGGTTCATAATTACGAAACAATAATAGTTACAGCAAATTTATGTGAATAATAATTGTAGAGAATGCCAAAATTAACAACTTCTAAAGAATAAGTTTTTTTCGAAATCTCGTTAGTTTTTGAGTAAACCGAGTTTTTGAATTTGAAGTATAATTTTTCCATCTTTCATAATTTTGACGTTTTAAACGTCAGTTTGATCCGAGTTTACGCAACGCTCGATGTACATTTAAAATATGATTTCAATTGAAAATAAACCATGAAAACGTAAATATAAATGACGATGATACCATCAAGTCGGTGAAAGTAATATGATGGCCACATCACCATTTTTTTATTTATATGAATAAAATTAAAATTCTGTTTGTTCGTTTTATGTTTGACCGTTTCTCCATGTGTGCGCACCCCGGGAAAGTCGCTAAAATGTTTTAATAGTTAGAGTTGTAACAAGTACTCGAGGCGTATTGCTTAAATTCAATTGGCTCCGGCGATTTGTTGTCGCGTTCTCCGAATACTTTCTCACTTTACATACGTCTCGAGTGTTTGGTAATAGTGTACAGTATTACCAAACACTCGAGACGTATGGAGAGTGAGAAAGTATTCGGAGAACGCGACAACAAATCGGCGGAGCCATTTGAATTTAAGCAATACGCCTCGAGTACTTGGTACAACTCTAACTATTAAAACATTTCAGTGACTTTCCTGGGGTGCGTACACTTGGAGAAACGGTCATGAACGTTTCCACTGACCGATTTTAATCGTGATATGTACTTAGTAACAGTTTTATAGGAATGTCAACGATCCACTAAATAAACATTTGTTGTAAAATACGTAAGAAAGTAGAGGCGTACAGCCCGAAACGAAAACTATTTCACAAGAAATAATTCAACCAACAGGTCCCATTTAGAATATTTAACCTTTATCACTGTCTGTATAGTGGGATGACCGTGGCCCTTGTAATGTTGAATATTACATGTCTAAGGGGCGCGCGCGTGTCTCTCCTCGTATTAGGGTGTGTGTGTTTGTGTGACCAACGTGAAATAAGCAGATTATTTGCGTTTTATGGGAGCCATTTCAGCGTGCTTAATCCCATTTCACCTCTGAAATATATCACCGCCAAAGATATTAATATGCGAGGGCCGTAATTAAATATATATGTGTTTGTGTGTGTGCGTACGCTAAAAGCACGCTCACAATTAAATTTTACAGGGATTTTGTTTGTATCATTGTTAACCCTGTACTAATCCAACTTTTACTTGTGAATAATTTAATTCTAACATTTACGGTCGCGTAATTTCAAATGAATGGATTTAACCGTTTGTTTATAATGTATCGCTCGTAATTAATTTATCCTTTAATTATGACATATTAAATGGTTTATGTACAAGGAAGTAACGCTGCGAAGAATGGAATTGAAGATAGTTTAATAGAGGGTTAGAACAGTGGTGTATTGGAGGCGGAACGTGGAGGACGCCACTCCGGCACTTTTTTTTTCAGAAGCGGAACGCGTTTGAGTTTGTTAATATTTCGTATAGTAAGAATAAAAAAAAATAGAAAAGCTTACAAGGAAAACAATAGTTTGCTTAAAATAAGATGATCTTCGAAAAACTTTCAGCAAGTTGCTTGTGGAAAGTCGCGGACTATTTTTACGCGCTCACCAAGCGTTCCCTTACTTCTTTGCTCACACCATGCGTTTCCTTACTTCTTATTTTACCAATACACCACTGGGTTAGAATAGGGATGGTACCAGATTGGACCAGATCCAGGTGCAGATGGCTATCTGTTCCAGAAACCTGTGACTGCTCCAGAAGAAGCGCGATGGGGTGGAAGGCACCATTACAGATGCATATTTGTTACATATTTTTAAATTTTATTTAAAATGTGACCCGAAAAAAAATATTTTCAGACCAAAAAAGTGCAAATTCAAATTTAATACATGGATTGGTAGTAGAGATTTTTTTTTTAAATGTTCTTTTATTAACCTTAAGGCTTAGTTTAATCTCTTCAGGGACAGAAACACATTTGTGTACGTTTTAAAAAATGATGAACACACTTCTAACAAATAGGATTTAGTTTAATACTGCCATCTCATGTCAAGCGGTAAAATTTGCTACAGTAGTCCATTTTCATGTATATACCTTCTGTCCGGTTCCACTGACATTTTTTTTTCTTTCTTTTAGCTCAAGCTTAAGCCATTCAGACACGACATGGTTTTTATCTTTAACGAGAGCTACCTTCGTAATTTTTTGGAGATATTATTAAATAAGAACAATAACTACATTTTGGTTTTTAAATGATTAATAAATTTTTAAATTGCGCAGTAGCTGACGTTTTTTTTTAAGTTTTGAAACTCCAAATTAATTTGTCTCTGAAGAATTATCTAAAATATAAACTAGTGAAGCTTTTTAGCAAATATTGAATTAATTTTTTTTATCTAACAACAAACAATATTAAAATTGAAAATTAAAAACAGCGTTACTATATCAATCTAGAATGTCCTGAAAACTATATTTATTTTCTTTCTTACTTTATGTTTCCTTACTTACAAAATACAATTTATAAGATTACACCACCGTGGCCCTATCTGGTATACTGCAGAGCTTCTCAAAGTTTGGATCGCATAACCATATGGGGGTTGCGACAAAAAAAAAAACGAAAAGCTGCATTTTTTTGGGCAACCACCGCCCGAAAATCTATTTATTATAGACATATTGAAGGTAATAACTTTTCAACGATTAAGTCAAATAACGCACTGCCGCACTATTGAAAAAATATTTAAGGTATTTATTAATTTTAACAGAAGAAATTCTAATCCTGAATTGTGTCATTCCTTAATTTGTAAAAAAGAAACTATTAAAAGAATTGCTGCACCCTCCAAACTTTAAAACGGTTCAAAAATCACATATTTCCACACCCCGCAAATTTTAAAAGTTTAAGTTATTTATTTATTAAAAAAATATCAAAACATTTGCTGGTCCCTCTAAACTTTAAAATGGTTAAAAAATAACACATCGCCACACCCTAACAAAAAGGATTTAAGTTATATTTTTATTTTATAGAGCAAAGGAAATTCTAATCCTAAAGGACCCCGCAGTATTTCAATGTAAAATGGGTTTCATCGAATTTGTCCCATTTTTTGCAGGAAGCTTTTGGCATTCTGAGCAAAAGTCCTTATGGACGGAACAAAATCCTATGTAAGGATTTTGAGTTATTCGCCGAAGAAGGTCTGATTTCACCGATAATTGAAAATCGTAAAAAGAGGGTGAAGAATGCATACAACGATGTTAATATCGGCTAATGGACGGCTTTGGACGGCTTTGGACCAGCAGTCATTGCTGGGGACGCTGGGCAAGTGTGCCCATCATTAGGCAACTCGTAGGGCGGCCATGAACATTTTCAGAAAAAAAAAACGAACCTTCAATTGAGATTCATTCCTTGTAGAGAATGATTTATTGTTGCTCAAACTCGGAACAGCCCTTGCCAAACGATGGGCATGGTGGTCCATCGATGGTTCATGATGGGCAATTTAAAAAATATACCAAAACTTCAATTGAAACTCGTATTTTGGACCGGAAGATCAATTTCACCGGCGAAAAGGCCCTGAAAAGGTGTGACCATCGATGGGCCATCTGTTCTCTCAATGGTTCATCATGGGCACTCTAAAAAAAGTTACAAAACCAATTGAATGTGAAGTTAAAAGTGTTTTAATCCAAGTTTTTTTTTTGTT
The DNA here is from genome assembly GCA_910593695.2 of Ocypus olens. Classification (NCBI taxonomy): domain Eukaryota; kingdom Metazoa; phylum Arthropoda; class Insecta; order Coleoptera; family Staphylinidae; genus Ocypus; species Ocypus olens. The sequence goes on from OU343050.1 coordinate 9,100,594, forward strand.
TCACTTAAACAAGTGTGTGGCGTAAGTTGTCTGTCAACAAACTTCCAGCGACAAAGTTGCTCAATATTGTATGGAGATTATTTTGGAAAAGTTTCAGATTAAAAAAAAATTAAAACTTTGAAAGTTAGGAGCATTTATTTACTGACGCGCCCGGCGCAATAAATCAGTCTCTACAAAGAATGAATCTCAATTGAAGGTTCGTTTTGTTTTTCAGCAATGACTACAAGAACTTTTTGGTCGAAAACAATCCAAACATGAAGATATTAACATCGTTGTATGCGTTTTTCCCTCCGTTTTTACGATTTTCGAGTATCGGTGAAATAAGACCTTCTTTGGCGGATAACTCAAAATCCTTACATAGGATTTTGTTCCGCCCATAAGCTCCCTGCAAAAAATGGGACAATTCGATGAAACCCATTTTACATTGAAATACTGCGGGGTCCTTTGTGCCTTTCTTTGATCTATAAAACATTTTTTGCATCCTCTAAACTTTAAAGATACATACAATATACTTTGGAGTTTTCGTTTAGCCGCTACGGCCGATCAAAGTCTAAAAAAATCGACTTTTTTCAAAATTTTCCAACATGTTCATGGTGAGTTGCTTATTTTTTGCATTTTTTTCCTAGATGAAATTTTTTGACGCCGATCGATTTAGCTCGTTCTTCTGTTGAAAAAAGGTATTACATAAGGGTGTACGATGATTATTAAAAGAGTTGATTTTTTCGATTTTTTCCATTTTTGAGTTTCCTTTGCTGACACGTCACGGGCTTCAAATTGACAATTGTTCTTACAAAAATACATTTTCCGAGGCGTCTTGAAGGGATCTTTCCAGTGATGTGTAGAAACCCCGAATCGAACCAGCGATTTCTTCAGGAAATTATATCAAAGCCTATTTTTGAGCAAAAGTAAGAAGGGGGGACCCTTGGGTAGTTTTTCAGGTTTTCATCATAAATTTAAAATCGCCAATTTTAATTGAATCCGATTAATTTACACACGAGGAGACAGATTTGAAAACCGCGTTTAAATTGGAATTTTCGTTTAGCCGCTACGGCCGATCAAGTCTGAAAAAATCTTTTTTTTTAATTTTCCAACATTTAAACTGTAAAAATTTACTCGAACCCGAATGTACTTACTGTTACAGGCAACATCTAATAAAACAGCCCCTTTACTAAATTTCTAGATAATCGCACTGTAGTAGCGCTAATTCCAATCCTGAAGTTGTGCCTTTCATTGATCAGTAAGGAAAAATATAAAAGCAATTGTTGCAGCCTTCAAACCTTAAATCCCTACCCAAAATTGATTGTACTACGTTTTACAGGCAAAATCCAAAAGAACCCTTTCACCATATTCCCAGATAATCACGCGAGAACAGCTCTTATTAAAATCCTGAAGTTGTACCTTCTCTTGATCAGTAGAAAAATAATCACCCTCGAAACTTTAAAAAACCTATCCAAAAAACTATATGCCACTGGCAAAATCTAAAAAATCGTTTCACTGGATTTCCAGTGAAATTACACGAGAACAGAGTTGGCTATAGTCCTAAAGTTACGCATTTTTTTAATCGAAAAAAATACAAACTCAATTAAAGGTAGAAACGCCTACTATTGGAATATAAGTATTGCACACATCGTTAAAGGTAGAAACGCCAAAGTGGCGGAATCTATTGCCTGAATGCTGTACTGAACCAAATCCGTACAGCATTCAGGCAATAGATTCCGCCACTTTGGCGTTTCTACCTTTAACGGTGTTTGGAATCCTTCTATTCCAATAGTAATCTCCGTTTCCCCATCAGCAACTAACTACACTGATGAGACCTGAAAGGTCGAAACCGGTCTGTAGGTGTTCTTATGGGGAGTAATATTAAACAAACACAATTGTTGCACTCTCGAAACTTCAAAGATTTACTCTAAATCAAATATTCTTTACTTTAAAGGCAAAATCGAAAAACGCCCATTTGCTAGATTCCCAAATAATCACACGAAAACGGAGCTAATCCTGACATTGCGCTTTTCCTTGATCGTCAAAAAATACAAAAAAAATTTCCGTACCCACAGAACTTTCAATATTGGCGCAAAAACGATTGTAATTCATGTTACTGACAGAATCTGAAAGCAAAGTTTCAGTAGATTCTCAGAAAATTACACGGGAATAAGAGTTAGTTCTAATCCAAAAGTTGAGCATTTTCTTGGTCAGCAACAAAAATACAAAAACAGTTTCCGCACCCTCGGAACTTTTAAAATTTACACGAAATCGATTTTAATTCATGTTGCAGGCAAAATCTGAAAGCAACTCTTCAGTAGATTCCCAAAAAATCTCGCGGGAAAAAGTGTTAGTTCTAATCCAAAAGTTGCGCCTTTTCTTGGTCGATAAAAAAAATTAAAAAAAACAATTACCGCACAGTCGGAACTTTCAAAATTTACACAAAATCGATTGTAATTTATGTTACAAGCAAAATATGAGAGCAACCTTTCAGTATATTCCCAGAAAATCACGCGTATAAAAGAGTCAGTTCTCATTCAAAAGTTGCGCCTGTTCTTTGTCTGTAAAAAAAAATACAAAACAATTGCGGCTCCCTCGGAACTTTCAAACTTTTACAAAAAATCGATTGTAATTTATGTTACAGGCAAAAACTAAAAGCAACCCTAGAGAAGATTTTCTGAAAATTACGCGGGAACAGAGTTAGTTCCGATCCAAAAGTTGCGCCTTTTCTTGATCGGTAAAAAAAATACAAAAACAATTGCCGCAAAACGGAAAACTTTCAAAACTTACAAAAAATTGATTGCAAGTCATGTTACTGAAAAAATATTAAAGCAAACTCAGTAGATTCCCAGAAAATCACACGGGAATCAGAGTTAGTTCTAATCCAAATGTTGCGCATTTTCTTGGCCGGTAAAAAAATAAAACAACAATTGCCGCACCCACGGAACTTTAATAACTTACACAAAATAGATTGTAATTCATGCTACAGGAAAAATCTGAAAGCAATCCTTCAGTAGATTTTCAAAAAATAACCCGAGAACAGAGTAAATTCTAATCCTAAAGTTGCGTTGTTCCTTGGTCAGTAAAAAAAAATACAAAAACAATTGCCGCACCCTTGGAACTTTTAAAATTTACACAAAATTAATGTAATTCATGTTACAGGCAAAATCTAAAAACACCCCTTCATTAGATGCCCAGAAAATCACACGAGAACAGAGTTAGTTCTAATCCAAAAGTTGCGTCTTTTCTTGGTCGTTAAAAAAAAACAGAAACAATTTCCGCACCCTCAGAACTTTTAAAATTTACACAAAATCGATTATAATTAAGGTTATAAGCAAAATCTGAAAGCAACCCTTCAGTAGATTCCCAGAAAATCATGCGGGAATCGAGTAAGTTCTAATCCTGAAGTTGCGCCTATATAATATATCTTGATAATATCAATACCAATAGCGATCTGTCTGCTGATAAACTCGCCATCTATGTTTTGTACACACTTGTTTTTATAAATCCATGTGTAAACTGTTCATTTATCAATATTATCTTGACCTGTGTAAAACTATGTTATTAGCTCCAATAAAATTATTATTATTATTATATTATTATTACACTTCCCAGAGTGTTGTAACACCCTGTATAATTAAAATTCGAAAAAACTCTTTTTCTAAGAATTGGCCATGAGATGAATTGGCTTTCGAAAATATTCTTTTGAAATGTGTTTTTGAAAAGTTTAATTTCGAAGAATGTACTTTCGAAAAACTGCAATTCGAATAATCTACTGTCTAAATTGCGCTTTAGAAGAATTTACTTTCGAAAATTATTTCAAAGAATTTCCTTTCGCAAGAGGAATTTGCTTTCGAGAAACTCAATTACGAAAAGTTTACTTTTTAAGATGTGTTTTCGAAACACTACAGTTCAAAAAATTTACTTTACAAAAATTGTTTCAGACAAAAAAGTCACCTAACCCAACCCAACCTAACCTAACCTAGTTTTAGTTAGGTTAGGTTAGATCAGGTTATTTCAAAAAACGATTAAATATCATATCACTTGGGATGTTTCACCTATTAAATTATTTATTTCGACTAGTTTCGGCTGCAAGCCATTTTCAAGGAATGTGCCGAAACTAGTCGGAATAAATAATTTAATAAGTGAAACATATCAAGTAATTTTTTTAAATTTAATCGTTTTTTAAATATTAAATCATGTTTCATCATATGATCAATGAGAATCAAGTTAAAAATAAATTAGGTTGGTTTGGTTTGGTTCTGTTAGATAGAGCTTTTCGGGAGCTTCGGTTTTTGTCTGAAACATTTCTCTATAAAATCAATATTTTTGAAGATCAATGAAAAAACAGGTAAAACTTCTTTTGTTAATAACTTTTTAACAAACAATGAGCGCTGATTTTGCCTAGGGAAAAAGTTGTTTGTCTTGCAAAAACGCGTCGAATGAGCCTATTTAGAAGGTCCGTAGAAGGTGCTCCCCATAGGTAAATAATTACCAAAAAAATGGAATGTAAATCCCTGTGGCCTGCGTTACAATTCAACATCCTGTATGAATAAGAATAGTAGAAAATGCCAAAATGAACAACTTTTTCGAGATCTCTTTAGTTAAAAAAAACGATATGAAATTACTTTAAAACCATGAAATCGAAGAAAGTAACGTGGACATTTTTTCTATTAAAACCATTTCGCAGTTCTTTTTGAGAAAATATCAGCCGGATTGGTTATTTAGGTTAGCCCAGGACCCCCAAACCTCACGGCCCGCCCCTGCATGCTTGTAATGTATATCTGTGCCCAGCATATAATATGCGTAATACATCCAGTTCGTGCAACAAAAGGGTTAATTTTTCGATTTTTTAAAACAATTTACAACAATAACATGTATAAGGAAAAATTAACGAGTCGTACATTTTTAAAATTAATTAATCACATAAATTCATTCAAGATATAGCGGCGACATCCTAACAATAATACCATTTATTTCCAATGTACGAAAAGTAACAATTAATCATACAATAATACAGTCAATTGGTACGGCACAAACATGGAAACACGTCAAGAACAATTTGAAATAATAAGAGAATTTTTAAGAAACACTAACCTTAAAACTTCCAAACAGTGAATTCTGTGTCCATAGTATCAGCACGGTTCCACATTCACAAACATCACTTGCACTGTTAATCACTCGATATATTTAAAATAATGATCACCCGTAATTATTACTCCAGCATTATAATTTAACAGAAATATAAACAAATGCGGCAGGCCGCCGCAGCCTCGATGCACGCGCCCTGTTGCGAATTTGTCATTGTTGCCGTTGAGAGAGACAAGGCGAAGAAAACAAAAACGTATCGCTGGCCCTCCGCCACTCGCCGTAATCATCATCATTTTGTAACGCGGTGGCCTCTCGCTATTTTCAATGAATTTCGAGTATTTTTTGGATATAATCGTGAGTGAATTAGGTGAACGTGTAGTGTAAATGCGGGAGAAGCGTACTGTGTAAAAATTGCCGCTGGTTATACATTGCGAAGTGAAGAAATCGCAAATAATAGTTGTGGCGTCGGATGTTCGTCGACCGGGAGCAAAAACAGGAAATACTAGGAAACGAAATGCGCCGGCCATATGCAAAAGGTTAGTACTTTTGATACAATACAATACAATGTGTAATAATAATTGCTTAGTAATTGTGTTTATAATCATAAGAAGAAGTGATGTGTACAAACACACAAACACATACGCACACACAGACAACAAGGATAATAAATTAATCGCAAAATTAATTGTACACATTATTCCAAGTTACAATAAATACAATAAGGATCGATGCAAAAGTGTGAACAAATTAAACGTTTTATAACAACAATAAATGTACAGGGTGTTCCAAGCTATTTCATGCAATTATACTCAGTAATGATTTGTGCAAAAATATACAGAAACAAAATACACAGGCAAGGTTTTCAACAATTAATTTATACAGAGTGTCACAATATACACAGTAATTATTACAAAATTTAAAGACTGCGAAATACACATACACGTACAAATACATACGGCACCTATAAAAATACTGAGTGAACCCATTTTTTTCTATTTACAATATGGTGAATATAATTGACATAATATTATTTAAAATAATTTACAATAACGTGAATGGCTCGAACACTGGTGTTGTATAAATTTATAATTTATTTTATTTGTGTGTTGTATTGTAGCAGCCCTTAATTATATAACGTTCGTTACGGATGTGTTCTCAATTAAAATTGAGCTTCAATAATTGCAATCGTGGTTTCTACAGGGTGTTACAAATTCGATGCATTAGTATTGCCATCTGGGTAACTGTAAGAGATAGAGAGTTGGTTAACAAGAGGCGCATTTTAATAATTTATAAAGAAATTTAAAATATTCCTGTTGATGTTGTTTAGCCGATTAAGGTAGTCGTAATTGTGAAGGTCAAAATAAAATATTCCGACTACGAAAAAAAAAACCGAAAAAAATCAATTTTCGTTTTTATTTTTTACGCATTAAAAAAAAATGTTTCCTACAAAAACTTTGTATTTTTACTTTCTCCATTACGAAGTACGAGAAAATATTGTGATCGTCATTTTTCAAAATTTTTTTTTACGGAAATGTCCGTAAAATTGTGTCTCTGTGTGTGTATGTGTCTGACTGTGTGCGCTGTATCGCAAAAACTAATATAACAATTGATATGAAACTATGAATATACGTCTTATTTCATAATGCGAAGAACTGAAAAGCTTTTGGTAATCAATTTCTCTCGTCTTTCTAATGAAAAAAAAGTAAAAGTCTACGATGATTATTAAGAAAGTTGCATTTTTTAACAAATTTCCAAGGGGTTTACTCATGTCTTTTTTTCGTTTTTCGTTTTTTCTCTAATCCGACTAATTGACGTATGAGGAGCTCAGATTTGCAAACCGCGTTCAATTTGGAGTTTTCGTTTGGCCGCTACGGCCGATCAAAGTCTAAAAAATCAATTATTTTCTTAAATTTTCCAAAATCCTCATGGTGACTGACTAATTTTTTTTCTATTGAAGTTAGCTGAATTTTTTTAACGGCAATCAATTTCTCTCGTCTTTCTGATGAAAATAAAGTTAAATTCAATAGTCTACGATGATTTTTAAGAAAGTTGCATTTTTTGACAAAATTTCCAAGGGGGTTAGTCATGTCTTTTTTCACGATTTCATCAAAAATTCATAATCTCTAATCCGACTAATTGACGTACGAGGAACTCAGATTTGCAAACCGCGTTCAATTTGGAGTTTTCGTTTGGCCGCTACGGCCGATCAAAGTCTGAAAAATCAATTATTTTCTTAAATTTTCCAAAATCCTCATGGTGACTGACTAATTTTTTTGCTATTGAAGTTAGCTAAAATTTTTTAACGGCAATCAATTTCTCTCGTCTTTCTGATGAAAATAAAGTTAAATTCAATAGTCTACGATGATTTTTAAGAAAGTTGCATTTTTTGACAAAATTTCCAAGGGGGTTAGTCATGTCTTTTTTCACGATTTCATCAAAAATTCATAATCTCTAATCCGACTAATTGACGTACGAAGAACTCAGATTTGCAAACCGCGTTCAATTTGGAGTTTTCGTTTGGCCGCTATGGCCGATCAAAATCTGAAAAATCAATTATTTTCTTAAATTTTCCAAAATCCTCATGGTGACTGACTAATTTTTTTGCTATTGAAGTTAGCTAAAATTTTTTAACGGCAATCAATTTCTCTCGTCTTTCTGATGAAATTAAAGTTAAATTCAATAGTCTACGATGATTTTTAAGAAAGTTGCATGTTTTGACAAAATTTCCAAGGGGGTTAGTCATGTCTTTTTTCACGATTTCATCAAAAATTCAAAATCTCTAATCCGACTAATTCACGTACGAGGAACTCAGATTTGCAAACCGCGTTCAATTTGGAGTTTTCGTTTGGCCGCTACGGCCGATCAAAGTCTGAAAAATCAATTTTTTTCGTAAATTTTCTAAAATGTTCACTGTGACTGACTATTTTTTTTGCTATTGAATTTAGCTGAATTTTTTTAACGGCAATCAATTTCTCTCGTCTTTATGATGAAAATAAAGTTAAATTCAATAGTCTACGATGATTTTTAAGAAAGTTGCATTTTTTGACAAAATTTCCAAGGGGGTTAGTCATGTCTTTTTTCATGATTTCATCAAAAATTCAAATTCCCTAATCCGACTAATTGACGTACGAGGAACTCAGATTTGCAAACCGCGTTCAATTTGGAGTTTTCGTTTGGCCGCTACGGCCGATCAAAGTCTGAAAAATCAATTATTTTCTTAAATTTTCCAAAATCCTCATGGTGACTGACTAATTTTTTTGCTATTGAAGTTAGCTGAAATTTTTTAACGACAATCAATTTCTCTCGTCTTTCTGAAAAAAATAAAGTTAAATTCAATAGTCTACGATGATTTTTAGGAAAGTTGTATTTTTTGACAAAATTTCCAAGGGGGTTAGTCATGTCTTTTTTCACGATTTCATCAAAAATTCAAAGTCTCTAATCCGACTAATTGACGTACGAGGAACTCAGATTTGCTAACCGCGTTCAATTTGGAGTTTTCGTTTGGCCGCTACGGCCGATCAAAGTCTGAAAAATCAATTATTTTCTTAAATTTTCCAAAATCCTCATGGTGACTCACTATTTTTTTTGCTATTGAAGTTAGCTGAAATTTTTTAACGGCAATCAATTTCTCTCGTCTTTCTGATGAAAATAAAGTTAAATTCAATAGTCTACGATGATTTTTAAGAAAGTTGCATTTTTTGACAAAATTTCCAAGGGGGTTAGTCATGTCTTTTTTCACGATTTCATCAAAAATTCATAATCTCTAATCCGACTAATTGACGTACGAGGAACTCAGATTTGCAAACCGCGTTCAATTTGGAGTTTTCGTTTGGCCGCTACGGCCGATCAAAGTCTGAAAAATCAATTATTTTCTTAAATTTTCCAAAATCCTCATGGTGACTGACTATTTTTTTTGCTATTGAAGTTAGCTGAAATTTTTTAACGGCAATCAATTTCTCTCGTCTTTCTGATGAAAATAAAGTTAAATTCAATAGTCTACGATGATTTTTAAGAAAGTTGCATTTTTTGACAAAATTTCCAAGGGGGTTAGTCATGTCTTTTTTCACGATTTCATCAAAAAATCAAAATCTCTAATCCGACTAATTGACGTACGAGGAACTCAGATTTGCAAACCGCGTTTAATTTGGAGTTTTCGTTTGGCCGCTACGGCCGATCAAAGTCTGAAAAATCAATTATTTTCTTAAATTTTCCAAAATCCTCATGGTGACTGACTAATTTTTTTGCTATTGAAGTTAGCTGAAATTTTTTAACGGCAATCAATTTCTCTCGTCTTTCTGATGAAAATAAAGTTAAATTCAATAGTCTACGATGATTTTTAAGAAAGTTGCATTTTTTGACAAAATTTCCAAGGGGGTTAGTCATGTCTTTTTTCACGATTTCATCAAAAATTCATAATCTCTAATCCGACTAATTGACGTACGAGGAACTCAGATTTGCAAACCGCGTTCAATTTGGAGTTTTCGTTTGGCCGCTATGGCCGATCAAAATCTGAAAAATCAATTATTTTCTTAAATTTTCCAAAATCCTCATGGTGACTGACTAATTTTTTTGCTATTGAAGTTAGCTAAAATTTTTTAACGGCAATCAATTTCTCTCGTCTTTCTGATGAAATTAAAGTTAAATTCAATAGTCTACGATGATTTTTAAGAAAGTTGCATGTTTTGACAAAATTTCCAAGGGGGTTAGTCATGTCTTTTTTCACGATTTCATCAAAAATTCAAAATCTCTAATCCGACTAATTCACGTACGAGGAACTCAGATTTGCAAACCGCGTTCAATTTGGAGTTTTCGTTTGGCCGCTACGGCCGATCAAAGTCTGAAAAATCAATTTTTTTCGTAAATTTTCTAAAATGTTCACTGTGACTGACTATTTTTTTTGCTATTGAATTTAGCTGAATTTTTTTAACGGCAATCAATTTCTCTCGTCTTTATGATGAAAATAAAGTTAAATTCAATAGTCTACGATGATTTTTAAGAAAGTTGCATTTTTTGACAAAATTTCCAAGGGGGTTAGTCATGTCTTTTTTCATGATTTCATCAAAAATTCAAATTCCCTAATCCGACTAATTGACGTACGAGGAACTCAGATTTGCAAACCGCGTTCAATTTGGAGTTTTCGTTTGGCCGCTACGGCCGATCAAAGTCTGAAAAATCAATTATTTTCTTAAATTTTCCAAAATCCTCATGGTGACTGACTAATTTTTTTGCTATTGAAGTTAGCTGAAATTTTTTAACGACAATCAATTTCTCTCGTCTTTCTGATGAAAATAAAGTTAAATTCAATAGTCTACGATGATTTTTAGGAAAGTTGCATTTTTTGACAAAATTTCCAAGGGGGTTAGTCATGTCTTTTTTCACGATTTCATCAAAAATTCAAAGTCTCTAATCCGACTAATTGACGTACGAGGAACTCAGATTTGCTAACCGCGTTCAATTTGGAGTTTTCGTTTGGCCGCTACGGCCGATCAAAGTCTGAAAAATCAATTATTTTCTTAAATTTTCCAAAATCCTCATGGTGACTCACTATTTTTTTTGCTATTGAAGTTAGCTGAAATTTTTTAACGGCAATCAATTTCTCTCGTCTTTCTGATGAAAATAAAGTTAAATTCAATAGTCTACGATGATTTTTAAGAAAGTTGCATTTTTTGACAAAATTTCCAAGGGGGTTAGTCATGTCTTTTTTCACGATTTTATCAAAAAATCAAAATCTCTAATCCGACTAATTGACGTACGAGGAACTCAGATTTGCAAACCGCGTTTAATTTGGAGTTTTCGTTTGGCCGCTACGGCCGATCAAAGTCTGAAAAATCAATTATTTTCTTAAATTTTCCAAAATCCTCATGGTGACTGACTAATTTTTTTGCTATTGAAGTTAGCTGAAATTTTTTAACGGCAATCAATTTCTCTCGTCTTTCTGATGAAAATAAAGTTAAATTCAATAGTCTACGATGATTTTTAAGAAAGTTGCATTTTTTGACAAAATTTCCAAGGGGGTTAGTCATGTCTTTTTTCACGATTTCATCAAAAATTCATAATCTCTAATCCGACTAATTGACGTACGAGGAACTCAGATTTGCAAACCGCGTTCAATTTGGAGTTTTCGTTTGGCCGCTATGGCCGATCAAAATCTGAAAAATCAATTATTTTCTTAAATTTTCCAAAATCCTCATGGTGACTGACTAATTTTTTTGCTATTGAAGTTAGCTAAAATTTTTTAACGGCAATCAATTTCTCTCGTCTTTCTGATGAAATTAAAGTTAAATTCAATAGTCTACGATGATTTTTAAGAAAGTTGCATGTTTTGACAAAATTTCCAAGGGGGTTAGTCATGTCTTTTTTCACGATTTCATCAAAAATTCAAAATCTCTAATCCGACTAATTCACGTACGAGGAACTCAGATTTGCAAACCGCGTTCAATTTGGAGTTTTCGTTTGGCCGCTACGGCCGATCAAAGTCTGAAAAATCAATTTTTTTCGTAAATTTTCTAAAATGTTCACTGTGACTGACTATTTTTTTTGCTATTGAATTTAGCTGAATTTTTTTAACGGCAATCAATTTCTCTCGTCTTTATGATGAAAATAAAGTTAAATTCAATAGTCTACGATGATTTTTAAGAAAGTTGCATTTTTTGACAAAATTTCCAAGGGGGTTAGTCATGTCTTTTTTCATGATTTCATCAAAAATTCAAATTCCCTAATCCGACTAATTGACGTACGAGGAACTCAGATTTGCAAACCGCGTTCAATTTGGAGTTTTCGTTTGGCCGCTACGGCCGATCAAAGTCTGAAAAATCAATTATTTTCTTAAATTTTCCAAAATCCTCATGGTGACTGACTAATTTTTTTGCTATTGAAGTTAGCTGAAATTTTTTAACGACAATCAATTTCTCTCGTCTTTCTGAAAAAAATAAAGTTAAATTCAATAGTCTACGATGATTTTTAGGAAAGTTGCATTTTTTGACAAAATTTCCAAGGGGGTTAGTCATGTCTTTTTTCACGATTTCATCAAAAATTCAAAGTCTCTAATCCGACTAATTGACGTACGAGGAACTCAGATTTGCTAACCGCGTTCAATTTGGAGTTTTCGTTTGGCCGCTACGGCCGATCAAAGTCTGAAAAATCAATTATTTTCTTAAATTTTCCAAAATCCTCATGGTGACTCACTATTTTTTTTGCTATTGAAGTTAGCTGAAATTTTTTAACGGCAATCAATTTCTCTCGTCTTTCTGATGAAAATAAAGTTAAATTCAATAGTCTACGATGATTTTTAAGAAAGTTGCATTTTTTGACAAAATTTCCAAGGGGGTTAGTCATGTCTTTTTTCACGATTTCATCAAAAATGCAAAATCTCTAATCCGACTAATTGACGTACGAGGAACTCAGATTTGCAAACCGCGTTCAATTTGGAGTTTTCGTTTGGCCGCTACGGCCGATCAAAGTCTGAAAAATCAATTATTTTCTTAAATTTTCCAAAATCCTCATTGTGACTGACTATTTTTTTTGCTATTGAAGTTAGCTGAAATTTTTTAACGGCAATCAATTTCTCTCGTCTTTCTGATGAAAATAAAGTTAAATTCAATAGTCTACGATGCTTTTTAAGAAAGTTGCATTTTTTGACAAAATTTCCAAGGGGGTTAGTCATGTCTTTTTTCATGATTTCATCAAAAATTTAAATTCCCTAATCCGACTAACTGACGTACGAGGAACTCAGATTTGCAAACCGCGTTCAATTTGGAGTTTTCGTTTGGCCGCTACGGCCGATCAAAGTCTGAAAAATCAATTATTTTCTTAAATTTTCCAAAATCCTCATGGTGACTGACTAATTTTTTTGCTATTGAAGTTAGCTGAAATTTTTTAACGGCAATCAATTTCTCTCGTCTTTCTGATGAAAATAAAGTTAAATTCAATAGTCTACGAAGATTTTTAAGAAAGTTGCATTTTTTGACAAAATTTCCAAGGGGGTTAGTCATGTCTTTTTTCACGATTTCATCAAAAATTCAAAATCTCTAATCCGACTAATTGACGTACGAGGAACTCAGATTTGCAAACCGCGTTCAATTTGGAGTTTTCGTTTGGCCGCTACGGCCGATCAAAGTCTGAAAAATCAATTATTTTCTTAAATTTTCCAAAATCCTCATGGGGACTGACTAATTTTTTTGCTATTGAAGTTAGCTGAAATTTTTTAACGGCAATCAATTTCTCTCGTCTTTCTGATGAAAATAAAGTTAAATTCAATAGTCTACGATGATTTTTAAGAAAGTTGCATTTTTTGACAAAATTTCCAAGGGGGTTAGTCATGTCTTTTTTCACGATTTCATCAAAAATTCAAAATCTCTAATCCGACTAATTGACGTACGAGGAACTCAGATTTGCAAACCGCGTTAAATTTGGAGTTTTCGTTTGGCCGCTACGGCCGATCAAAGTCTGAAAAATCAATTATTTTCTTAAACTTTCCAAAATCCTCATGGTGACTGACTAATTTTTTTGCTATTGAAGTTAGCTGAAATTTTTTAACGGCAATCAATTTCTCTCGTCTTTCTGATGAAAATAAAGTTAAATTCAATAGTCTACGAAGATTTTTAAGAAAGTTGCATTGTTTGACAAAATTTCCAAGGGGGTTAGTCATGTCTTTTTTCACGATTTCATCAAAAATGCAAAATCTCTAATCCGACTAATTGACGTACGAGGAACTCAGATTTGCAAACCGCGTTCAATTTGGAGTTTTCGTTTGGCCGCTACGGCCGATCAAAGACTGAAAAATCAATTATTTTCTTAAATTTTCCAAAATCCTCATTGTGACTTACTATTTTTTTTGCTATTGAAGTTAGCTGAAATTTTTTAACGGCAATCAATTTCTCTCGTCTTTCTGATGAAAATAAAGTTAAATTCAATAGTCTACGATGATTTTTAAGAAAGTTGCATTTTTTGACAAAATTTCCAAGGGGGTTAGTCATGTCTTTTTTCATGATTTCATCAAAAATTTAAATTCCCTAATCCGACTAACTGACGTACGAGGAACTCAGATTTGCAAACCGCGTTCAATTTGGAGTTTTCGTTTGGCCGCTACGGCCGATCAAAGTCTGAAAAATCAATTATTTTCTTAAATTTTCCAAAATCCTCATGGTGACTGACTAATTTTTTTGCTATTGAAGTTAGCTGAAATTTTTTAACGGCAATCAATTTCTCTCGTCTTTCTGATGAAAATAAAGTTAAATTCAATAGTCTACGATGCTTTTTAAGAAAGTTGCATTTTTTGACAAAATTTCCAAGGGGGTTAGTCATGTCTTTTTTCATGATTTCATCAAAAATTTAAATTCCCTAATCCGACTAACTGACGTACGAGGAACTCAGATTTGCAAACCGCGTTCAATTTGGAGTTTTCGTTTGGCCGCTACGGCCGATCAAAGTCTGAAAAATCAATTATTTTCTTAAATTTTCCAAAATCCTCATGGTGACTGACTAATTTTTTTGCTATTGAAGTTAGCTGAAATTTTTTAACGGCAATCAATTTCTCTCGTCTTTCTGATGAAAATAAAGTTAAATTCAATAGTCTACGAAGATTTTTAAGAAAGTTGCATTTTTTGACAAAATTTCCAAGGGGGTTAGTCATGTCTTTTTTCACGATTTCATCAAAAATTCAAAATCTCTAATCCGACTAATTGACGTACGAGGAACTCAGATTTGCAAACCGCGTTCAATTTGGAGTTTTCGTTTGGCCGCTACGGCCGATCAAAGTCTGAAAAATCAATTATTTTCTTAAATTTTCCAAAATCCTCATGGGGACTGACTAATTTTTTTGCTATTGAAGTTAGCTGAAATTTTTTAACGGCAATCAATTTCTCTCGTCTTTCTGATGAAAATAAAGTTAAATTCAATAGTCTACGATGATTTTTAAGAAAGTTGCATTTTTTGACAAAATTTCCAAGGGGGTTAGTCATGTCTTTTTTCACGATTTCATCAAAAATTCAAAATCTCTAATCCGACTAATTGACGTACGAGGAACTCAGATTTGCAAACCGCGTTAAATTTGGAGTTTTCGTTTGGCCGCTACGGCCGATCAAAGTCTGAAAAATCAATTATTTTCTTAAACTTTCCAAAATCCTCATGGTGACTGACTAATTTTTTTGCTATTGAAGTTAGCTAAAATTTTTTAACGGCAATCAATTTCTCTCGTCTTTCTGATGAAAATAAAGTTAAATTCAATAGTCTACGAAGATTTTTAAGAAAGTTGCATTGTTTGACAAAATTTCCAAGGGGGTTAGTCATGTCTTTTTTCACGATTTCATCAAAAATGCAAAATCTCTAATCCGACTAATTGACGTACGAGGAACTCAGATTTGCAAACCGCGTTCAATTTGGAGTTTTCGTTTGGCCGCTACGGCCGATCAAAGACTGAAAAATCAATTATTTTCTTAAATTTTCCAAAATCCTCATTGTGACTTACTATTTTTTTTGCTATTGAAGTTAGCTGAAATTTTTTAACGGCAATCAATTTCTCTCGTCTTTCTGATGAAAATAAAGTTAAATTCAATAGTCTACGATGCTTTTTAAGAAAGTTGCATTTTTTGACAAAATTTCCAAGGGGGTTAGTCATGTCTTTTTTCATGATTTCATCAAAAATTTAAATTCCCTAATCCGACTAACTGACGTACGAGGAACTCAGATTTGCAAACCGCGTTCAATTTGGAGTTTTCGTTTGGCCGCTACGGCCGATCAAAGTCTGAAAAATCAATTATTTTCTTAAATTTTCCAAAATCCTCATGGTGACTGACTAATTTTTTTGCTATTGAAGTTAGCTGAAATTTTTTAACGGCAATCAATTTCTCTCGTCTTTCTGATGAAAATAAAGTTAAATTCAATAGTCTACGAAGATTTTTAAGAAAGTTGCATTTTTTGACAAAATTTCCAAGGGGGTTAGTCATGTCTTTTTTCACGATTTCATCAAAAATTCAAAATCTCTAATCCGACTAATTGACGTACGAGGAACTCAGATTTGCAAACCGCGTTCAATTTGGAGTTTTCGTTTGGCCGCTACGGCCGATCAAAGTCTGAAAAATCAATTATTTTCTTAAATTTTCCAAAATCCTCATGGGGACTGACTAATTTTTTTGCTATTGAAGTTAGCTGAAATTTTTTAACGGCAATCAATTTCTCTCGTCTTTCTGATGAAAATAAAGTTAAATTCAATAGTCTACGAAGATTTTTAAGAAAGTTGCATTGTTTGACAAAATTTCCAAGGGGGTTAGTCATGTCTTTTTTCACGATTTCATCAAAAATGCAAAATCTCTAATCCGACTAATTGACGTACGAGGAACTTAGATTTGCAAACCGCGTACAATTTGGAGTTTTCGTTTGGCCGCTACGGCCGATCAAAGACTGAAAAATCAATTATTTTCTTAAATTTTCCAAAATCCTCATTGTGACTGACTATTTTTTTTGCTATTGAAGTTAGCTGAAATTTTTTAACGGCAATCAATTTCTCTCGTCTTTCTGATGAAAATAAAGTTAAATTCAATAGTCTACGAAGATTTTTAAGAAAGTTGCATTTTTTGACAAAATTTCCAAGGGGGTTAGTCATGTCTTTTTTCACGATTTCATCAAAAATTCAAAATCTCTAATCCGACTAATTGACGTACGAGGAACTCAGATTTGCAAACCGCGTTAAATTTGGAGTTTTCGTTTGGCCGCTACGGCCGATCAAAGTCTGAAAAATCAATTATTTTCTTAAACTTTCCAAAATCCTCATGGTGACTGACTAATTTTTTTGCTATTGAAGTTAGCTGAAATTTTTTAACGGCAATCAATTTCTCTCGTCTTTCTGATGAAAATAAAGTTAAATTCAATAGTCTACGAAGATTTTTAAGAAAGTTGCATTGTTTGACAAAATTTCCAAGGGGGTTAGTCATGTCTTTTTTCACGATTTCATCAAAAATGCAAAATCTCTAATCCGACTAATTGACGTACGAGGAACTCAGATTTGCAAACCGCGTTCAATTTGGAGTTTTCGTTTGGCCGCTACGGCCGATCAAAGTCTGAAAAATCAATTATTTTCTTAAATTTTCCAAAATCCTCATGGTGACTGACTAATTTTTTTGCTATTGAAGTTAGCTGAAATTTTTTAACGGCAATCAATTTCTCTCGTCTTTCTGATGAAAATAAAGTTAAATTCAATAGTCTACGAAGATTTTTAAGAAAGTTGCATTTTTTGACAAAATTTCCAAGGGGGTTAGTCATGTCTTTTTTCACGATTTCATCAAAAATTCAAAATCTCTAATCCGACTAATTGACGTACGAGGAACTCAGATTTGCAAACCGCGTTAAATTTGGAGTTTTCGTTTGGCCGCTACGGCCGGTCAAAGTCTGAAAAATCAATTTTTTTCGTAAATTTTCTAAAATGTACACTGTGACTGACTATTTTTTTTGCTATTGAAGTTAGCTGAAGTTTTTTAACGGCAATCAATTTCTCTCGTCTTTCTGATGAAAATAAAGTTAAATTTAATAGTCTACGATGATTTTTAAGAAAGTTGCATTTTTTGACAAAATTTCCAAGGGGGTTAGTCATGTCTTTTTTCACGATTTCATCAAAAATTCAAAATCTCTAATCCGACTAATTGACGTACGAGGAACTCAGATTTGCAAACCGCATTCAATTTGGAGTTTTCGTTTTGGCCGCTACGGCCAATCAAAGTCTGAAAAATCAATTTTTTTCGTAAATTTTCTAAAATGTTCACTGTGACTGACTATTTTTTTTGCTATTGTAGTTAGCTGAAATTTTTTAACGGCAATCAATTTCTCTCGTCTTTCTGATGAAAATAAAGTTAAATTCAATAGTCTACGATGATTTTTAAGAAAGTTGCATTTTTTGACAAAATTTCCAAGGGGGTTAGTCATGTTTTTTTTCACGATTTCATCAGAAAATAAAAATGTCTAATCCGACTAATTGATGTACGAGGAGCTCAGATTTGCAAACCGCGTTCAATTTGGAGTTTTCGTTTGGCCGCTACGGCCGATCAAAGTCTGAAAAATCAATTATTTTCGTAAATTTTCCAAAATCCTCATGGTGACTGACTAATTTTTTTGCTATTGAAGTTAGCTGAAATTTTTTAACGGCAATCGATTTCTCTCGTCTTTCTGATGAAAATAAAGTTAAATTCAATAGTCTACGATGATTTTTAAGAAAGTTGCATTTTTTGACAAAATTTCCAAGGGGGTTAGTTATGTTTTTTTTCACGATTTCATCAAAAAATTAAAATGTCTAATCCGACTAATTGACGCACGAGGAGCTCAGATTTGCAAACCGCGTTCAATTTGGAGTTTTCGTTTGGCCGCTACGGCCGATCAAAGTCTGAAAAATTAATTATTTTCGTAAATTTTCCAAAATCCTCATGGTGACTGACTAATTTTTTTGCTATTGAAGTTAGCTGAAATTTTTTAACGGCAATCGATTTCTCTCGTCTTTCTGATGAAAATAAAGTTAAATTCAATGTTCTACGATGATTTTTAAGAAAGTTGCATTTTTTGACAAAATTTCCAAGGGGGTTAGTCATGTTTTTTTTCACGATTTCATCAAAAAATAGAAATGTCTAATCCGACTAATTGACGTACGAGGAGCTCAGATTTGCAAACCGCGTTCAATAGGGAGTTTTCGTTTGGCCGCTACGGCCGATCAAAGTCTGAAAAATCAATTATTTTCGTAAATTTTCCAAAATCCTCATGGTGACTGACTATTTTTTTTGCTATTGAAGTTAGCTGAAATTTTTTAACGGCAATCGATTTCTCTCGTCTTTCTGATGAATATAAAGTTAAATTCAATGTTCTACGATGATTTTTAAGAAAGTTGAATTTTTTGACAAAATTTCCAAGGGGGTTAGTCATGTTTTTTTTCACGATTTCATCAAAAAATAAAAATGTCTAATCCGACTAATTGACGTACGAGGAGCTCAGATTTGCAAACCGCGTTCAATTTGGAGTTTTCGTTTGGCCGCTACGGCCGATCAAAGTCTGAAAAATCTATTATTTTCGTAAATTTTCCAAAATCCTCATGGTGACTGAATAATTTTTTTGCTATTGAAGTTAGCTGAAATTTTTTAACGGCAATCAATTTCTCTCGTCTTTCTGATGAAAATAAAGTTAAATTCAATAGTCTACGATGATTTTTAAGAAAGTTGCATTTTTTAACAAAATTTCCAAGGGTCATGTTTTTTTTCACGATTTCATCAAAAAATAAAAATGTCTAATCCGACTAATTGACGCACGAGAAGTTTAGATTTGCAAACCGCGTTCAATTTGGAGTTTTCGTTTGGCCGCTACGGCCGATCAAAGTCTGAAAAATCAATTATTTTCGTAAATTTTTCAAAATCCTCATGGTGACTGAATAATTTTTTTGCTATTGAAGTTAGCTGAATTTTTTTAACGGCAATCGATTTCTCTCGTCTTTCTGATGAAAATAAAGTTAAATTCAATGTTCTACGATGATTTTTAAGAAAGTTGCATTTTTTTAAAAATTTCCTAGGGGTTTACTCATGTCTTTTTTTCGAGTTTTCATCAAAAAATAAAAATGTCTAATCCGACTAATTGACGTACGAGGAGCTCAGATTTGCAAACCGCGTTCAATTTGGAGTTTTCGTTTGGCCGCTACGGCCGATCAAAGTCTGAAAAATCAATTATTTTCGTAAATTTTCCAAAATCCTCATGGTGACTGACTATTTTTTTTGCTATTGAAGTTAGCTGAAATTTTTTAACGGCAATCGATTTCTCTCGTCTTTCTGATGAAAATAAAGTTAAATTCAATAGTCTACGATGATTTTTAAGAAAGTTGCATTTTTTGACAAAATTTCCAAGGGTGTTAGTCATGTTTTTTTTCACGATTTCATCAAAAAATAAAAATGTCTAATCCGACTAATTGACGTACGAGGAGCTTAGATTTGCAAACCGCGTTCAATTTGGAGTTTTCGTTTGGCCGCTACGGCCGATCAAAGTCTGAAAAATCAATTATTTTCGTAAATTTTCCAAAATCCTCATGGTGACTGACTAAATTTTTTGCTATTGAAGTTAGCTGAAATTTTTTAACGGCAATCGATTTCTCTCGTCTTTCTGATGAAAATAAAGTTAAATTCAATAGTCTACGATGATTTTTAAGAAAGTTGCATTTTTTGACAAAATTTCCAAGGGGGTTAGTCATGTTTTTTTCACGATTTCATCAAAAAATAAAAATGTCTAATCCGACTAATTGACGTACGAGGAGCTCAGATTTGCAAACCGCGTTCAATTTGGAGTTTTCGTTTGGCCGCTACGGCCGATCAAAGTCTGAAAAATTAATTATTTTCGTAAATTTTCCAAAATCCTCATGGTGACTGACTAATTGTTTTACTATTGAAGTTAGCTGAAATTTTTTAACGGCAATCGATTTCTCTCGTCTTTCTGATGAAAATAAAGTTAAATTCAATGTTCTACGATGATTTTTAAGAAAGTTGCATTTTTTAACAAAATTTCCAAGGGGTTTGGTCATGTTTTTTTTCACGATTTTATCAAAAATTCAAAATTTTTAATCCGACTAATTGACGCACGAGGAGCTCAGATTTGCAAACCGCGTTCAATTTGGAGTTTTCGTTTGGCCGCTACGGCCGATCAAAGTCTGAAAAATCAATTATTTTCGTAAATTTTCCAAAATCCTCATGGTGACTGACTAATTTTTCTGCTATTGAAGTTAGCTGAAATTTTTTAACGGCAATCGATTTCTCTCGTCGTTCTGATGAAAATAAAGTTAAATTCAATGTTCTACGATGATTTTTAAGAAAGTAGCATTTTTTAACAAAATTTCCAAGGGGTTTGGTCATGTTTTTTTTCACGATTTTATCAAAAATTCAAAATCTCTAATCCGACTAATTGACGCACGAGGAGCTCAGATTTGCAAACCGCGTTTAATTTGGAGTTTTCGTTTGGCCGCTACGGCCGATCAAAGTCTGAAAAATCAATTATTTTCGTAAATTTTCCAAAATCCTCATGGTGACTGACTAAATTTTTTGCTATTGAAGTTAGCTGAAATTTTTTAACGGCAATCGATTTCTCTCGTCTTTCTGATGAAAATAAAGTTAAATTCAATAGTCTACGATGATTTTTAAGAAAGTTGCATTTTTTGACAAAATTTCCAAGGGGGTTAGTCATGTTTTTTTTCACGATTTCATCAAAAAATAAAAATGTCTAATCCGACTAATTGACGTACGAGGAGCTCAGATTTGCAAACCGCGTTCAATTTGGAGTTTTCGTTTGGCCGCTACGGCCGATCAAAGTCTGAAAAATTAATTATTTTCGTAAATTTTCCAAAATCCTCATGGTGACTGATTATTTTTTTTGCGATTGAAGTTAGCTGAAATTTTTTAACGGCAATCGATTTCTCTCGTCTTTCTGATGAAAATAAAGTTAAATTCAATGTTCTACGATGATTTTTAAGAAAGTTGCATTTTTTAACAAAATTTCCAAGGGGTTTGGTCATGTTTTTTTTCACGATTTTATCAAAAATTCAAAATCTCCAATCCGACTAATTGACGCACGAAGAGCTCAGATTTGCAAACCGCGTTCAATTTGGAGTTTTCGTTTGGCCGCTACGGCCGATCAAAGTCTGAAAAATCAATTATTTTCGTAAATTTTCCAAAATCCTCATGGTGACTGACTAATTTTTTTGCTATTGAAGTTAGCTGAACTTTTTTAACGGCAATCGATTTCTCTCGTCTTTCTGATGAAAATAAAGTTAAATTCAATGTTCTACGATGATTTTTAAGAAAGTTGCATTGCTTGAAAGCTTGAAAAGAATAACAGTGGACATACATACAACACGCGTAACTGTACAGACATCAGAACTCCACAACACGTTAGCACACTGTACGAAAAATCAGCTATCCATTCATGTATAACGGTGTTCAATAAACTGCCGAATACGATTAAAAACTGTGAAACTTTAAACAAATTTAAAAAAGTGTTACGAATTTTATTACTTGACAAATGTTATTACACGTTTTCTGAATTTATTGTCGACAAAACAATATAGATCTCATTCTGTTCATATGCTAATGTAAATCTGTGTTGTGCTTTTAATCTAGATTTTAATAAGTGACGTTCATATCCACTACTAATGTATACTGTTTTAATATGTATAACTAATGTATAAGGTGGCAAACTGAATAAAGCGAATTGAATTGAAAAATTGAATTGAATTGAATTGAATTGAATTTGACAAAATTTCCAAGGGGGTTAGTCATGTTTTTTTTCACGATTTCATCAAAAAATAGAAATGTCTAATCCGACTAATTGACGTACGAGGAGCTCAGATTTGCAAACCGCGTTCAATAGGGAGTTTTCGTTTGGCCGCTACGGCCGATCAAAGTCTGAAAAATCAATTATTTTCGTAAATTTTCCAAAATCCTCATGGTGACTGACTATTTTTTTTGCTATTGAAGTTAGCTGAAATTTTTTAACGGCAATCGATTTCTCTCGTCTTTCTGATGAATATAAAGTTAAATTCAATGTTCTACGATGATTTTTAAGAAAGTTGAATTTTTTGACAAAATTTCCAAGGGGGTTAGTCATGTTTTTTTTCACGATTTCATCAAAAAATAAAAATGTCTAATCCGACTAATTGACGTACGAGGAGCTCAGATTTGCAAACCGCGTTCAATTTGGAGTTTTCCTTTGGCCGCTACGGCCGATCAAAGTCTGAAAAATCAATTATTTTCGTAAATTTTCCAAAATCCTCATGGTGACTGACTAATTTTTTTGCTATTGAAGTTAGCTGAAATTTTTTAACGGCAATCAATTTCTCTCGTCTTTCTGATGAAAATAAAGTTAAATTCAATAGTCTACGATGATTTTTAAGAAAGTTGCATTTTTTAACAAAATTTCCAAGGGTCATGTTTTTTTTCACGATTTCATCAAAAAATAAAAATGTCTAATCCGACTAATTGACGCACGAGAAGCTCAGATTTGCAAACCGCGTTCAATTTGGAGTTTTCGTTTGGCCGCTACGGCCGATCAAAGTCTGAAAAATCAATTATTTTCGTAAATTTTCCAAAATCCTCATGGTGACTGACTATTTTTTTTGCTATTGAAGTTAGCTGAAATTTTTTAACGGCACTCGATTTCTCTCGTCTTTCTGATGAAAATAAAGTTAAATTCAATAGTCTACGATGATTTTTAAGAAAGTTGCATTTTTTGACAAAATTTCCAAGGGGGTTAGTCATGTTTTTTTTCACGATTTCATCAAAAAATAAAAATGTCTAATCCGACTAATTGACGTACGAGGAGCTCAGATTTGCAAACCGCGTTCAATTTGGAGTTTTCGTTTGGCCGCTACGGCCGATCAAAGTCTGAAAAATTAATTATTTTCGTAAATTTTCCAAAATCCTCATGGTGACTGATTATTTTTTTTGCGATTGAAGTTAGCTGAAATTTTTTAACGGCAATCGATTTCTCTCGTCTTTCTGATGAAAATAAAGTTAAATTCAATGTTCTACGATGATTTTTAAGAAAGTTGCATTTTTTAACAAAATTTCCAAGGGGTTTGGTCATGTTTTTTTTCACGATTTTATCAAAAATTCAAAATCTCCAATCCGACTAATTGACGCACGAAGAGCTCAGATTTGCAAACCGCGTTCAATTTGGAGTTTTCGTTTGGCCGCTACGGCCGATCAAAGTCTGAAAAATCAATTATTTTCGTAAATTTTCCAAAATCCTCATGGTGACTGACTAATTTTTTTGCTATTGAAGTTAGCTGAAATTTTTTAACGGCAATCGATTTCTCTCGTCTTTCTGATGAAAATAAAGTTAAATTCAATGTTCTACGATGATTTTTAAGAAAGTTGCATTTTTTGACAAAATTTCCAAGGGGGTTAGTCATGTTTTTTTTCACGATTTCATCAAAAAATAGAAATGTCTAATCCGACTAATTGACGTACGAGGAGCTCAGATTTGCAAACCGCGTTCAATAGGGAGTTTTCGTTTGGCCGCTACGGCCGATCAAAGTCTGAAAAATCAATTATTTTCGTAAATTTTCCAAAATCCTCATGGTGACTGACTATTTTTTTTGCTATTGAAGTTAGCTGAAATTTTTTAACGGCAATCGATTTCTCTCGTCTTTCTGATGAATATAAAGTTAAATTCAATGTTCTACGATGATTTTTAAGAAAGTTGAATTTTTTGACAAAATTTCCAAGGGGGTTAGTCATGTTTTTTTTCACGATTTCATCAAAAAATAAAAATGTCTAATCCGACTAATTGACGTACGAGGAGCTCAGATTTGCAAACCGCGTTCAATTTGGAGTTTTCCTTTGGCCGCTACGGCCGATCAAAGTCTGAAAAATCAATTATTTTCGTAAATTTTCCAAAATCCTCATGGTGACTGACTAATTTTTTTGCTATTGAAGTTAGCTGAAATTTTTTAACGGCAATCAATTTCTCTCGTCTTTCTGATGAAAATAAAGTTAAATTCAATAGTCTACGATGATTTTTAAGAAAGTTGCATTTTTTAACAAAATTTCCAAGGGTCATGTTTTTTTTCACGATTTCATCAAAAAATAAAAATGTCTAATCCGACTAATTGACGCACGAGAAGCTCAGATTTGCAAACCGCGTTCAATTTGGAGTTTTCGTTTGGCCGCTACGGCCGATCAAAGTCTGAAAAATCAATTATTTTCGTAAATTTTCCAAAATCCTCATGGTGACTGACTATTTTTTTTGCTATTGAAGTTAGCTGAAATTTTTTAACGGCAATCGATTTCTCTCGTCTTTCTGATGAAAATAAAGTTAAATTCAATAGTCTACGATGATTTTTAAGAAAGTTGCATTTTTTGACAAAATTTCCAAGGGGGTTAGTCATGTTTTTTTTCACGATTTCATCAAAAAATAAAAATGTCTAATCCGACTAATTGACGTACGAGGAGCTCAGATTTGCAAACCGCGTTCAATTGGAGTTTTCGTTTGGCCGCTACGGCCGATCAAAGTCTGAAAAATTAATTATTTTCGTAAATTTTCCAAAATCCTCATGGTGACTGACTAATTGTTTTACTATTGAAGTTAGCTGAAATTTTTTAACGGCAATCGATTTCTCTCGTCTTTCTGATGAAAATAAAGTTAAATTCAATGTTCTACGATGATTTTTAAGAAAGTTGCATTTTTTAACAAAATTTCCAAGGGGTTTGGTCATGTTTTTTTTCACGATTTTATCAAAAATTCAAAATCTCCAATCCGACTAATTGACGCACGAAGAGCTCAGATTTGCAAACCGCGTTCAATTTGGAGTTTTCGTTTGGCCGCTACGGCCGATCAAAGTCTGAAAAATCAATTATTTTCGTAAATTTTCCAAAATCCTCATGGTGACTGACTAATTTTTTTGCTATTGAAGTTAGCTGAACTTTTTTAACGGCAATCGATTTCTCTCGTCTTTCTGATGAAAATAAAGTTAAATTCAATGTTCTACGATGATTTTTAAGAAAGTTGCATTTTTTGACAAAATTTCCAAGGGGGTTAGTCATGTTTTTTTTCACGATTTCATCAAAAAATAGAAATGTCTAATCCGACTAATTGACGTACGAGGAGCTCAGATTTGCAAACCGCGTTCAATAGGGAGTTTTCGTTTGGCCGCTACGGCCGATCAAAGTCTGAAAAATCAATTATTTTCGTAAATTTTCCAAAATCCTCATGGTGACTGACTATTTTTTTTGCTATTGAAGTTAGCTGAAATTTTTTAACGGCAATCGATTTCTCTCGTCTTTCTGATGAATATAAAGTTAAATTCAATGTTCTACGATGATTTTTAAGAAAGTTGAATTTTTTGACAAAATTTCCAAGGGGGTTAGTCATGTTTTTTTTCACGATTTCATCAAAAAATAAAAATGTCTAATCCGACTAATTGACGTACGAGGAGCTCAGATTTGCAAACCGCGTTCAATTTGGAGTTTTCCTTTGGCCGCTACGGCCGATCAAAGTCTGAAAAATCAATTATTTTCGTAAATTTTCCAAAATCCTCATGGTGACTGACTAATTTTTTTGCTATTGAAGTTAGCTGAAATTTTTTAACGGCAATCAATTTCTCTCGTCTTTCTGATGAAAATAAAGTTAAATTCAATAGTCTACGATGATTTTTAAGAAAGTTGCATTTTTTAACAAAATTTCCAAGGGTCATGTTTTTTTTCACGATTTCATCAAAAAATAAAAATGTCTAATCCGACTAATTGACGCACGAGGAGCTCAGATTTGCAAACCGCGTTCAATTTGGAGTTTTCGTTTGGCCGCTACGGCCGATCAAAGTCTGAAAAATCAATTATTTTCGTAAATTTTCCAAAATCCTCATGGTGACTGACTATTTTTTTTGCTATTGAAGTTAGCTGAAATTTTTTAACGGCAATCGATTTCTCTCGTCTTTCTGATGAAAATAAAGTTAAATTCAATAGTCTACGATGATTTTTAAGAAAGTTGCATTTTTTGACAAAATTTCCAAGGGGGTTAGTCATGTTTTTTTTCACGATTTCATCAAAAAATAAAAATGTCTAATCCGACTAATTGACGTACGAGGAGCTCAGATTTGCAAACCGCGTTCAATTTGGAGTTTTCGTTTGGCCGCTACGGCCGATCAAAGTCTGAAAAATTAATTATTTTCGTAAATTTTCCAAAATCCTCATGGTGACTGACTAATTGTTTTACTATTGAAGTTAGCTGAAATTTTTTAACGGCAATCGATTTCTCTCGTCTTTCTGATGAAAATAAAGTTAAATTCAATGTTCTACGATGATTTTTAAGAAAGTTGCATTTTTTAACAAAATTTCCAAGGGGTTTGGTCATGTTTTTTTTCACGATTTTATCAAAAATTCAAAATTTTTAATCCGACTAATTGACGCACGAGGAGCTCAGATTTGCAAACCGCGTTCAATTTGGAGTTTTTCGTTTGGCCGCTACGGCCGATCAAAGTCTGAAAAATCAATTATTTTCGTAAATTTTCCAAAATCCTCATGGTGACTGACTAATTTTTCTGCTATTGAAGTTAGCTGAAATTTTTTAACGGCAATCGATTTCTCTCGTCTTTCTGATGAAAATAAAGTTAAATTCAATGTTCTACGATGATTTTTAAGAAAGTTGCATTTTTTAACAAAATTTCCAAGGGGTTTGGTCATGTTTTTTTTTCACGATTTTATCAAAAATTCAAAATCTCTAATCCGACTAATTGACACACGAGGAGCTCAGATTTGCAAACCGCGTTTAATTTGGAGTTTTCGTTTGGCCGCTACGGCCGATCAAAGTCTGAAAAATCAATTATTTTCGTAAATTTTCCAAAATCCTCATGGTGACTGACTAAATTTTTTGCTATTGAAGTTAGCTGAAATTTTTTAACGGCAATCGATTTCTCTCGTCTTTCTGATGAAAATAAAGTTAAATTCAATAGTCTACGATGATTTTTAAGAAAGTTGCATTTTTTGACAAAATTTCCAAGGGGGTTAGTCATGTTTTTTTTCACGATTTCATCAAAAAATAAAAATGTCTAATCCGACTAATTGACGTACGAGGAGCTCAGATTTGCAAACCGCGTTCAATTTGGAGTTTTCGTTTGGCCGCTACGGCCGATCAAAGTCTGAAAAATCAATTATTTTCGTAAATTTTCCAAAATCCTCATGGTGACTGACTATTTTTTTTGCTATTGAAGTTAGCTAAAATTTTTTAACGGCAATCGATTTCTCTCGTCTTTCTGATGAAAATAAAGTTAAATTCAATAGTCTACGATGATTTTTAAGAAAGTTGCATTTTTTGACAAAATTTCCAAGGGTGTTAGTCATGTTTTTTTTCACGATTTCATCAAAAAATAAAAATGTCTAATCCGACTAATTGACGTACGAGGAGCTTAGATTTGCAAACCGCGTTCAATTTGGAGTTTTCGTTTGGCCGCTACGGCCGATCAAAGTCTGAAAAATCAATTATTTTCGTAAATTTTCCAAAATCCTCATGGTGACTGACTAAATTTTTTGCTATTGAAGTTAGCTGAAATTTTTTAACGGCAATCGATTTCTCTCGTCTTTCTGATGAAAATAAAGTTAAATTCAATAGTCTACGATGATTTTTAAGAAAGTTGCATTTTTTGACAAAATTTCCAAGGGGGTTAGTCATGTTTTTTTTCACGATTTCATCAAAAAATAAAAATGTCTAATCCGACTAATTGACGTACGAGGAGCTCAGATTTGCAAACCGCGTTCAATTTGGAGTTTTCGTTTGGCCGCTACGGCCGATCAAAGTCTGAAAAATCAATTATTTTCGTAAATTTTCCAAAATCCTCATGGTGACTGACTAATTTTTCTGCTATTGAAGTTAGCTGAAATTTTTTAACGGCAATCGATTTCTCTCGTCTTTCTGATGAAAATAAAGTTAAATTCAATGTTCTACGATGATTTTTAAGAAAGTTGCATTTTTTAACAAAATTTCCAAGGGGTTTGGTCATGTTTTTTTTCACGATTTTATCAAAAATTCAAAATCTCTAATCCGACTAATTGACGCACGAGGAGCTCAGATTTGCAAACCGCGTTTAATTTGGAGTTTTCGTTTGGCCGCTACGGCCGATCAAAGTCTGAAAAATCAATTATTTTCGTAAATTTTCCAAAATCCTCATGGTGACTGACTAATTTTTTTGCTATTGAAGTTAGCTGAAATTTTTTAACGGCAATCGATTTCTCTCGTCTTTCTGATGAAAATAAAGTTAAATTCAATGTTCTACGATGATTTTTAAGAAAGTTGCATTTTTTGACAAAATTTCCAAGGGGGTTAGTCATGTTTTTTTTCACGATTTCATAAAAAAATAAAAATGTCTAATCCGACTAATTGACGTACGAGGAGCTCAGATTTGCAAACCGCGTTCAATTTGGAGTTTTCGTTTGGCCGCTACGGCCGATCAAAGTCTGAAAAATCAATTATTTTGGTAAATTTTCCAAAATCCTCATGGTGACTGACTATTTTTTTTGCTATTGAAGTTAGCTGAAATTTTTTAACGGCACTCGATTTCTCTCGTCTTTCTGATGAAAATAAAGTTAAATTCAATGTTTTTTTCAATGATTTTTAAGAAAGTTGCATTTTTTGACAAAATTTCCAAGGGGGTTAGTCATGTTTTTTTTCACGATTTCATCAAAAAATAAAAATGTCTAATCCGACTAATTGACGTACGAGGAGCTCAGATTTGCAAACCGCGTTCAATTTGGAGTTTTCGTTTGGCCGCTACGGCCGATCAAAGTCTGAAAAATTAATTATTTTCGTAAATTTTCCAAAATCCTCATGGTGACTGACTATTTTTTTTGCTATTGAAGTTAGCTGAAATTTTTTAACGGCAATCGATTTCTCTCGTCTTTCTGATGAAAATAAAGTTAAATTCAATGTTCTACGATGATTTTTAAGAAAGTTGCATTTTTTGACAAAATTTCCAAGGGGGTTAGTCATGTTTTTTTTCACGATTTCATCAAAAAATAAAAATGTCTAATCCGACTAATTGACGTACGAGGAGCTCAGATTTGCAAACCGCGTTCAATTTGGAGTTTTCGTTTGGCCGCTACGGCCGATCAAAGTCTGAAAAATCAATTATTTTCGTAAATTTTCCAAAATCCTCATGGTGACTGACTAATTTTTTTGCTATTGAAGTTAGCTGAAATTTTTTAACGGCAATCAATTTCTCTCGTCTTTCTGATGAAAATAAAGTTAAATTCAATAGTCCACGATGATTTTTAAGAAAGTTGCATTTTTTAACAAAATTTCCAAGGGGTTTGGTCATGTTTTTTTTCACGATTTCATCAAAAAATAAAAATGTCTAATCCGACTAATTGACGTACGAGGAGCTCAGATTTGCAAACCGCGTTCAATTTGGAGTTTTCGTTTGGCCGCTACGGCCGATCAAAGTCTGAAAAATCAATTATTTTCGTAAATTTTCCAAAATCCTCATAGTGACTGACTAATTTTTTTGCTATTGAAGTTAGCTGAAATTTTTTAACGGCAATCGATTTCTCTCGTCTTTCTGATGAAAATAAAGTTAAATTCAATGTTCTACGATGATTTTTAAGAAAGTTGCATTTTTTGACAAAATTTCCAAGGGGGTTAGTCATGTTTTTTTTCACGATTTCATCAAAAAATAAAAATGTCTAATCCGACTAATTGACGTACGAGGAGCTCAGATTTGCAAACCGCGTTCAATTTGGAGTTTTCGTTTGGCCGCTACGGCCGATCAAAGTCTGAAAAATCAATTATTTTCGTAAATTTTCCAAAATCCTCATGGTGACTGACTAATTTTTTTGCTATTGAAGTTAGCTAAAATTTTTTAACGGCAATCAATTTCTCTCGTCTTTCTGATGAAAATAAAGTTAAATTCAATAGTCCACGATGATTTTTAAGAAAGTTGCATTTTTTAACAAAATTTCCAAGGGGTTTGGTCATGTTTTTTTTCACGATTTCATCAAAAAATAAAAATGTCTAATCCGACTAATTGACGCACGAGAAGCTCAGATTTGCAAACCGCGTTCAATTTGGAGTTTTTGTTTGGCCGCTACGGCCGATCAAAGTCTGAAAAATCAATTATTTTCGTAAATTTTTCAAAATCCTCATGGTGACTGACTAATTTTTTTGCTATTGAAGTTAGCTTAAATTTTTTAACGGCAATCGATTTCTCTCATCTTTCTGATGAATATAAAGTTAAATTCAATGTTCTACGATGATTTTTAAGAAAGTTGCATTTTTTGACAAAATTTCCAAGGGGGTTAGTCATGTTTTTTTTCACGATTTCATCAAAAAATAAAAATGTCTAATCCGACTAATTGACGTACGAGGAGCTCAGATTTGCAAACCGCGTTCAATTTGGAGTTTTCGTTTGGCCGCTACGGCCGATCAAAGTCTGAAAAATCAATTATTTTCGTAAATTTTCCAAAATCCTCATGGTGACTGACTAATTTTTTTGCTATTGAAGTTAGCTGAAATTTTTTAACGGCAATCGATTTCTCTCGTCTTTCTGATGAAAATAAAGTTAAATTCAATAGTCTACGATGATTTTTAAGAAAGTTGCATTTTTTGACAAAATTTGCAAGGGGGTTAGTCATGTTTTTTTTCACGATTTCATCAAAAAATAAAAATGTCTAATCCGACTAATTGACGTACGAGAAGCTCAGATTTGCAAACCGCGTTCAATTTGGAGTTTTTGTTTGGCCGCTACGGCCGATCAAAGTCTGAAAAATCAATTATTTTCGTAAATTTTCCAAAATCCTCATGGTGACTGACTAATTTTTTTGCTATTGAAGTTAGCTGAAATTTTTTAACGGCAATCGATTTCTCTCGTCTTTCTGATGAAAATAAAGTTAAATTCAATAGTCTACGATGATTTTTAAGAAAGTTGCATTTTTTGACAAAATTTCCAAGGGGGTTAGTCATGTTTTTCTCACGATTTCATCAAAAAATAAAAATTTCTAATCCGACTAATTGACGTACGAGGAGCTCAGATTTGCAAACCGCGTTCAATTTGGAGTTTTCGTTTGGCCGCTACGGCCGATCAAAGTCTGAAAAATCAATTATTTTCGTAAATTTTCCAAAATCCTCATGGTGACTGACTATTTTTTTTGCTATTGAAGTTAGCTGAAATTTTTTAACGGCAATCGATTTCTCTCGTCTTTCTGATGAAAATAAAGTTAAATTCAATAGTCTACGATGATTTTTAAGAAAGTTGCATTTTTTGACAAAATTTCCAAGGGTGTTAGTCATGTTTTTTTTCACGATTTCATCAAAAAATAAAAATGTCTAATCCGACTAATTGACGTACGAGGAGCTTAGATTTGCAAACCGCGTTCAATTTGGAGTTTTCGTTTGGCCGCTACGGCCGATCAAAGTCTGAAAAATCAATTATTTTCGTAAATTTTCCAAAATCCTCATGGTGACTGACTAATTTTTTTGCTATTGAAGTTAGCTGAAATTTTTTAACGGCAATCAATTTCTCTCGTCTTTCTGATGAAAATAAAGTTAAATTCAATAGTCTACGATGATTTTTAAGAAAGTTGCATTTTTTGACAAAATTTCCAAGGGGGTTAGTCATGTTTTTTTTTCACGATTTCATCAAAAAATAAAAATGTCTAATCCGACTAATTGACGTACGAGGAGCTCAGATTTGCAAACCGCGTTCAATTTGGAGTTTTCGTTTGGCCGCTACGGCCGATCAAAATCTGAAAAATTAATTATTTTCGTAAATTTTCCAAAATCCTCATGGTGACTGACTAATTGTTTTACTATTGAAGTTAGCTGAAATTTTTTAACGGCAATCGATTTCTCTCGCCTTTCTGATGAAAATAAAGTTAAATTCAATGTTCTACGATGATTTTTAAGAAAGTTGCATTTTTTAACAAAATTTCCAAGGGGTTTGGTCATGTTTTTTTTCACGATTTTATCAAAAATTCAAAATTTTTAATCCGACTAATTGACGCACGAGGAGCTCAGATTTGCAAACCGCGTTCAATTTGGAGTTTTCGTTTGGCCGCTACGGCCGATCAAAGTCTGAAAAATCAATTATTTTCGTAAATTTTCCAAAATCCTCATGGTGACTGACTAATTTTTCTGCTATTGAAGTTAGCTGAAATTTTTTAACGGCAATCGATTTCTCTCGTCTTTCTGATGAAAATAAAGTTAAATTCAATGTTCTACGATGATTTTTAAGAAAGTTGCATTTTTTAACAAAATTTCCAAGGGGTTTGGTCATGTTTTTTTTCACGATTTTATCAAAACATAAAAATGTCTTATCCGACTAATTGACGTACGAGGAGCTCAGATTTGCAAACCGCGTTCAAATTGGAGTTTTCGTTTGGCCGCTACGGCCGATCAAAGTCTGAAAAATCAATTATTTTCGTAAATTTTCCAAAATCCTCATGGTGACTGACTAATTTTTTTGCTATTGAAGTTAGCTGAAATTTTTTAACGGCAATCGATTTCTCTCGTCTTTCTGATGAAAATAAAGTTAAATTCAATAGTCTACGATGATTTTTAAGAAAGTTGCATTTTTTGACAAAATTTCCAAGGGTGTTAGTCATGTTTTTTTTCACGATTTCATCAAAAAATAAAAATGTCTAATCCGACTAATTGACGTACGAGGAGCTCAGATTTGCAAACCGCGTTCAATTTGGAGTTTTCGTTTGGCCGCTACGGCCGATCAAAGTCTGAAAAATCAATTATTTTCGTAAATTTTCCAAAATCCTCATGGTGACTGACTAAATTTTTTGCTATTGAAGTTAGCTGAAATTTTTTAAAGGCAATCGATTTCTCTCGTCTTTCTGATGAAAATAAAGTTAAATTCAATGTTCTACGATGATTTTTAAGAAAGTTGCATTTTTTAACAAAATTTCCAAGGGGTTTGGTCATGTTTTTTTTCACGATTTTATCAAAAATTCAAAATTTTTAATCCGACTAATTGACGCACGAGGAGCTCAGATTTGCAAACCGCGTTCAATTTGGAGTTTTCGTTTGGCCGCTACGGCCGATCAAAGTCTGAAAAATCAATTATTTTCGTAAATTTTCCAAAATCCTCATGGTGACTGACTATTTTTTTTGCTATTGAAGTTAGCTGAAATTTTTTAACGGCAATCGATTTCTCTCGTCTTTCTGATGAAAATAAAGTTAAATTCAATAGTCTACGATGATTTTTAAGAAAGTTGCATTTTTTGACAAAATTTCCAAGGGTGTTAGTCATGTTTTTTTTCACGATTTCATCAAAAAATAAAAATGTCTAATCCGACTAATTGACGTACGAGGAGCTTAGATTTGCAAACCGCGTTCAATTTGGAGTTTTCGTTTGGCCGCTACGGCCGATCAAAGTCTGAAAAATCAATTATTTTCGTAAATTTTCCAAAATCCTCATGGTGACTGACTAATTTTTTTGCTATTGAAGTTAGCTGAAATTTTTTAACGGCAATCAATTTCTCTCGTCTTTCTGATGAAAATAAAGTTAAATTCAATAGTCTACGATGATTTTTAAGAAAGTTGCATTTTTTGACAAAATTTCCAAGGGGGTTAGTCATGTTTTTTTTTCACGATTTCATCAAAAAATAAAAATGTCTAATCCGACTAATTGATGTACGAGGAGCTCAGATTTGCAAACCGCGTTCAATTTGGAGTTTTCGTTTGGCCGCTACGGCCGATCAAAATCTGAAAAATTAATTATTTTCGTAAATTTTCCAAAATCCTCATGGTGACTGACTAATTGTTTTACTATTGAAGTTAGCTGAAATTTTTTAACGGCAATCGATTTCTCTCGCCTTTCTGATGAAAATAAAGTTAAATTCAATGTTCTACGATGATTTTTAAGAAAGTTGCATTTTTTAACAAAATTTCCAAGGGGTTTGGTCATGTTTTTTTTCACGATTTTATCAAAAATTCAAAATTTTTAATCCGACTAATTGACGCACGAGGAGCTCAGATTTGCAAACCGCGTTCAATTTGGAGTTTTCGTTTGGCCGCTACGGCCGATCAAAGTCTGAAAAATCAATTATTTTCGTAAATTTTCCAAAATCCTCATGGTGACTGACTAATTTTTCTGCTATTGAAGTTAGCTGAAATTTTTTAACGGCAATCGATTTCTCTCGTCTTTCTGATGAAAATAAAGTTAAATTCAATGTTCTACGATGATTTTTAAGAAAGTTGCATTTTTTAACAAAATTTCCAAGGGGTTTGGTCATGTTTTTTTTCACGATTTTATCAAAACATAAAAATGTCTAATCCGACTAATTGACGTACGAGGAGCTCAGATTTGCAAACCGCGTTCAAATTGGAGTTTTCGTTTGGCCGCTACGGCCGATCAAAGTCTGAAAAATCAATTATTTTCGTAAATTTTCCAAAATCCTCATGGTGACTGACTAATTTTTTTGCTATTGAAGTTAGCTGAAATTTTTTAACGGCAATCGATTTCTCTCGTCTTTCTGATGAAAATAAAGTTAAATTCAATAGTCTACGATGATTTTTAAGAAAGTTGCATTTTTTGACAAAATTTCCAAGGGTGTTAGTCATGTTTTTTTTCACGATTTCATCAAAAAATAAAAATGTCTAATCCGACTAATTGACGTACGAGGAGCTCAGATTTGCAAACCGCGTTCAATTTGGAGTTTTCGTTTGGCCGCTACGGCCGATCAAAGTCTGAAAAATCAATTATTTTCGTAAATTTTCCAAAATCCTCATGGTGACTGACTAATTTTTTTGCTATTGAAGTTAGCTGAAATTTTTTAAAGGCAATCGATTTCTCTCGTCTTTCTGATGAAAATAAAGTTAAATTCAATGTTCTACGATGATTTTTAAGAAAGTTGCATTTTTTAACAAAATTTCCAAGGGGTTTGGTCATGTTTTTTTTCACGATTTTATCAAAAATTCAAAATTTTTAATCCGACTAATTGACGCACGAGGAGCTCAGATTTGCAAACCGCGTTCAATTTGGAGTTTTCGTTTGGCCGCTACGGCCGATCAAAGTCTGAAAAATCAATTATTTTCGTAAATTTTCCAAAATCCTCATGGTGACTGACTAATTTTTCTGCTATTGAAGTTAGCTGAAATTTTTTAACGGCAATCGATTTCTCTCGTCTTTCTGATGAAAATAAAGTTAAATTCAATGTTCTACGATGATTTTTAAGAAAGTTGCATTTTTTAACAAAATTTCCAAGGGGTTTGGTCATGTTTTTTTTCACGATTTTATCAAAAATTCAAAATCTCTAATCCGACTAATTGACGCACGAGGAGCTCAGATTTGCAAACCGCGTTTAATTTGGAGTTTTCGTTTGGCCGCTACGGCCGATCAAAGTCTGAAAAATCAATTATTTTCGTAAATTTTCCAAAATCCTCATGGTGACTGACTAATTTTTTTGCTATTGAAGTTAGCTGAAATTTTTTAACGGCAATCGATTTCTCTCGTCTTTCTGATGAAAATAAAGTTAAATTCAATGTTCTACGATGATTTTTAAGAAAGTTGCATTTTTTGACAAAATTTCCAAGGGGGTTAGTCATGTTTTTTTTTCACGATTTCATCAAAAAATAAAAATGTCTAATCCGACTAATTGACGTACGAGGAGCTCAGATTTGCAAACCGCGTTCAATTTGGAGTTTTCGTTTGGCCGCTACGGCCGATCAAAGTCTGAAAAATCAATTATTTTCGTAAATTTTCCAAAATCCTCATGGTGACTGACTATTTTTTTTGCTATTGAAGTTAGCTGAAATTTTTTAACGGCAATCGATTTCTCTCGCCTTTCTGATGAAAATAAAGTTAAATTCAATGTTCTACGATGATTTTTAAGAAAGTTGCATTTTTTGACAAAATTTCCAAGGGGGTTAGTCATGTTTTTTTTCACGATTTCATCAAAAAATAAAAATGTCTAATCCGACTAATTGACGTACGAGGAGCTCAGATTTGCAAACCGCGTTCAATTTGGAGTTTTCGTTTGGCCGCTACGGCCGATCAAAGTCTGAAAAATCAATTATTTTCGTAAATTTTCCAAAATCCTCATGGTGACTGACTAATTTTTTTGCTATTGAAGTTAGCTGAAATTTTTTAACGGCAATCAATTTCTCTCGTCTTTCTGATGAAAATAAAGTTAAATTCAATAGTCCACGATGATTTTTAAGAAAGTTGCATTTTTTAACAAAATTTCCAAGGGGTTTGGTCATGTTTTTTTTCACGATTTCATCAAAAAATAAAAATGTCTAATCCGACTAATTGACGCACGAGAAGCTCAGATTTGCAAACCGCGTTCAATTTGGAGTTTTTGTTTGGCCGCTACGGCCGATCAAAGTCTGAAAAATCAATTATTTTCGTAAATTTTTCAAAATCCTCATGGTGACTGACTAATTTTTTTGCTATTGAAGTTAGCTGAAATTTTTTAACGGCAATCGATTTCTCTCATCTTTCTGATGAAAATAAAGTTAAATTCAATGTTCTACGATGATTTTTAAGAAAGTTGCATTTTTTGACAAAATTTCCAAGGGGGTTAGTCATGTTTTTTTTCACGATTTCATCAAAAAATAAAAATGTCTAATCCGACTAATTGACGTACGAGGAGCTCAGATTTGCAAACCGCGTTCAATTTGGAGTTTTCGTTTGGCCGCTACGGCCGATCAAAGTCTGAAAAATCAATTATTTTCGTAAATTTTCCAAAATCCTCATGGTGACTGACTAATTTTTTTGCTATTGAAGTTAGCTGAAATTTTTTAACGGCAATCGATTTCTCTCGTCTTTCTGATGAAAATAAAGTTAAATTCAATAGTCTACGATGATTTTTAAGAAAGTTGCATTTTTTGACAAAATTTCCAAGGGGGTTAGTCATGTTTTTTTTTCACGATTTCATCAAAAAATAAAAATGTCTAATCCGACTAATTGACGTACGAGGAGCTCAGATTTGCAAACCGCGTTCAATTTGGAGTTTTCGTTTGGCCGCTACGGCCGATCAAAGTCTGAAAAATCAATTATTTTCGTAAATTTTCCAAAATCCTCATGGTGACTGACTAATTTTTTTGCTATTGAAGTTAGCTGAAATTTTTTAACGGCAATCGATTTCTCTCGTCTTTCTGATGAAAATAAAGTTAAATTCAAGAGTCTACGATGATTTTTAAGAAAGATGCATTTTTTGACAAAAATTCCAAGGGGGTTAGTCATGTTTTTTTTCACGATTTCATCAAAAAAATAAAAATGTCTAATCCGACTAATTGACGTACGAGGAGCTCAGATTTGCAAACCGCGTTCAATTTGGAGTTTTCGTTTGGCCGCTACGGCCGATCAAAGTCTGAAAAATCAATTATTTTCGTAAATTTTCCAAAATCCTCATGGTGACTGACTAATTTTTTTACTATTGAAGTTAGCTGAAATTTTTTAACGGCAATCGATTTCTCTCGTCTTTCTGATGAAAATAAAGTTAAATTCAATAGTCTACGATGATTTTTAAGAAAGTTGCATTTTTTGACAAAATTTCCAAGGGGGTGTTAGTCATGTTTTTTTTCACGATTTCATCAAAAAATAAAAATGTCTAGTCCGACTAATTGACGTACGAGGAGCTCAGATTTGCAAACCGCGTTCAATTTGGAGTTTTCGTTTGGCCGCTACGGCCGATCAAAGTCTGAAAAATCAATTATTTTCGTAAATTTTCCAAAATCCTCATAGTGACTGACTAATTTTTTTGCTATTGAAGTTAGCTGAAATTTTTTAACGGCAATCGATTTCTCTCGTCTTTCTGATGAAAATAAAGTTAAATTCAATGTTCTACGATGATTTTTAAGAAAGTTGCATTTTTTGACAAAATTTCCAAGGGGGTTAGTCATGTTTTTTTTCACGATTTCATCAAAAAATAAAAATGTCTAATCCGACTAATTGACGTACGAGGAGCTCAGATTTGCAAACCGCGTTCAATTTGGAGTTTTCGTTGGCCGCTACGGCCGATCAAAGTCTGAAAAATCAATTATTTTCGTAAATTTTCCAAAATCCTCATGGTGACTGACTAATTTTTTTACTATTGAAGTTAGCTGAAATTTTTTAACGGCAATCGATTTCTCTCGTCTTTCTGATGAAAATAAAGTTAAATTCAATAGTCTACGATGATTTTTAAGAAAGTTGCATTTTTTGACAAAATTTCCAAGGGGGTGTTAGTCATGTTTTTTTTCACGATTTCATCAAAAAATAAAAATGTCTAGTCCGACTAATTGACGTACGAGGAGCTCAGATTTGCAAACCGCGTTCAATTTGGAGTTTTCGTTTGGCCGCTACGGCCGATCAAAGTCTGAAAAATCAATTATTTTCGTAAATTTTCCAAAATCCTCATGGTGACTGACTCATTTTTTTGCTATTGAAGTTAGCTGAAATTTTTTAACGGCAATCAATTTCTCTCGTCTTTCTGATGAAAATAAAGTTAAATTCAATAGTCCACGATGATTTTTAAGAAAGTTGCATTTTTTAACAAAATTTCCAAGGGGTTTGGTCATGTTTTTTTTCACGATTTCATCAAAAAATAAAAATGTCTAATCCGACTAATTGACGCACGAGAAGCTCAGATTTGCAAACCGCGTTCAATTTGGAGTTTTTGTTTGGCCGCTACGGCCGATCAAAGTCTGAAAAATCAATTATTTTCGTAAATTTTTCAAAATCCTCATGGTGACTGACTAATTTTTTTGCTATTGAAGTTAGCTGAAATTTTTTAACGGCAATCGATTTCTCTCATCTTTCTGATGAATATAAAGTTAAATTCAATGTTCTACGATGATTTTTAAGAAAGTTGCATTTTTTGACAAAATTTCCAAGGGGGTTAGTCATGTTTTTTTTCACGATTTCATCAAAAAATAAAAATGTCTAATCCGACTAATTGACGTACGAGGAGCTCAGATTTGCAAATCGCGTTCAATTTGGAGTTTTCGTTTGGCCGCTACGGCCGATCAAAGTCTGAAAAATCAATTATTTTCGTAAATTTTCCAAAATCCTCATGGTGACTGACTAATTTTTTTGCTATTGAAGTTAGCTGAAATTTTTTAACGGCAATCGATTTCTCTCGTCTTTCTGATGAAAAAAAAGTTAAATTCAATAGTCTACGATGATTTTTAAGAAAGTTGCATTTTTTAACAAAATTTCCAAGGGTGTTAGTCAAGTTTTTTTTCACGATTTCATCAAAAAATAAAAATGTCTAATCCGACTAATTGACGTACGAGGAGCTCAGATTTGCAAACCGCGTTCAATTTGGAGTTTTCGTTTGGCCGCTACGGCCGATCAAAGTCTGAAAAATCAATTACTTTCGTAAATTTTCCAAAATCCTCATGGTGACTGACTAATTTTTTTGCTATTGAAGTTAGCTGAAATTTTTTAACGGCAATCGATTTCTCTCGTCTTTCTGATGAAAATAAAGTTAAATTCAATAGTCTACGATGATTTTTAAGAAAGTTGCATTTTTTGACAAAATTTCCAAGGGGGTTAGTCATGTTTTTTTTCACGATTTCATCAAAAAATAAAAATGTCGAATCCGACTAATTGACGTACGAGGAGCTCAGATTTGCAAACCGCGTTCAATTTGGAGTTTTCGTTTGGCCGCTACGGCCGATCAAAG
Organism: Ocypus olens; assembly: GCA_910593695.2. NCBI lineage: Eukaryota > Metazoa > Arthropoda > Insecta > Coleoptera > Staphylinidae > Ocypus > Ocypus olens. The sequence continues at coordinate 9,140,769 of OU343050.1, forward strand.
TCTGAAAAATCAATTATTTTCGTAAATTTTCCAAAATCCTCATGGTGACTGACTAATTTTTTTGCTATTGAAGTTAGCTGAAATTTTTTAACGGCAATCGATTTCTCTCGTCTTTCTGATGAAAATAAAGTTAAATTCAATGTTCCACGATGATTTTTAAGAAAGTTGCATTTTTTAACAAAATTTCCAAGGGGTTTGGTCATGTTTTTTTTCACGATTTTATCAAAAATTCAAAATTTTTAATCCGACTAATTGACGCACGAGGAGCTCAGATTTGCAAACCGCGTTCAATTTGGAGTTTTCGTTTGGCCGCTACGGCCGATCAAAGTCTGAAAAATCAATTATTTTCGTAAATTTTCCAAAATCCTCATGGTGACTGACTAATTTTTTTGCTATTGAAGTTAGCTGAAATTTTTTAACGGCAATCGATTTCTCTCGTCTTTCTGATGAAAATAAAGTTAAATTCAATGTTCTACGATGATTTTTAAGAAAGTTGCATTTTTTGACAAAATTTCCAAGGGGGTTCATGTTTTTTTTCACGATTTCATCAAAATATAAAAATGTCTAATCCGACTAATTGACGTACGAGGAGCTCAGATTTGCAAACCGCGTTCAATTTGGAGTTTTCGTTTGGCCGCTACGGCCGATCAAAGTCTGAAAAATCAATTATTTTCGTAAATTTTCCAAAATCCTCATGGTGACTGACTAATTTTTTTGCTATTGAAGTTAGCTGAAATTTTTTACCGGCAATCGATTTCTCTCGTCTTTCTGATGAAAATAAAGTTAAATTCAATGTTCTACGATGATTTTTAAGAAAGTTGCATTTTTTGACAAAATTTCCAAGGGGTTAGTCATGTTTTTTTTCACGATTTCATCAAAAAATAAAAATGTCTAATCCGACTAATTGACGTACGAGGAGCTCAGATTTGCAAACCGCGTTCAATTTGGAGTTTTCGTTTGGCCGCTACGGCCGATCAAAGTCTGAAAAATCAATTATTTTCGTAAATTTTCCAAAATCCTCATGGTGACTGACTAATTTTTTTGCTATTGAAGTTAGCTGAAATTTTTTACCGGCAATCGATTTCTCTCGTCTTTCTGATGAAAATAAAGTTAAATTCAATGTTCTACGATGATTTTTAAGAAAGTTGCATTTTTTGACAAAATTTCCAAGGGGGTTAGTCATGTTTTTTTTCACGATTTCATCAAAAAATAAAAATGTCTAATCCGACTAATTGACGTACGAGGAGCTCAGATTTGCAAACCGCGTTCAATTTGGAGTTTTCGTTTGGCCGCTACGGCCGATCAAAGTCTGAAAAATCAATTATTTTCGTAAATTTTCCAAAATCCTCATGGTGACTGACTAATTTTTTTGCTATTGAAGTTAGCTGAAATTTTTTAACGGCAATCGATTTCTCTCGTCTTTCTGATGAAAATAAAGTTAAATTCAATAGTCTACGATGATTTTTAAGAAAGTTGCATTTTTTGACAAAATTTCCAAGGGGGTTAGTCATGTTTTTTTTCACGATTTTATCAAAAATTCAAAATCTCTAATCCGACTAATTGACGCACGAGGAGCTCATATTTGCAAACCGCGTTCAATTTGGAGTTTTCGTTTGGCCGCTACGGCCGATCAAAGTCTGAAAAATCAATTATTTTCGTAAATTTTCCAAAATCCTCATGGTGACTGACTAATTTTTTTTTCTATTGAAGTTAGCTGAAATTTTTTAACGGCAATCGATTTCTCTCGTCTTTCTGATGAAAATAAAGTTAAATTCAATGTTCTACGATGATTTTTAAGAAAGTTGCATTTTTTGACAAAATTTCCAAGGGGGTTAGTCATGTTTTTTTTCACGATTTCATCAAAAGATAAAAATGTCTAATCCGACTAATTGACGTACGAGGAGCTCAGATTTGCAAACTGCGTTCAATTTGGAGTTTTCGTTTGGCCGCTACGGCCGATCAAAGTCTGAAAAATCAATTATTTTCGTAAATTTTCCAAAATCCTCATGGTGACTGACTAATTTTTTTGCTATTGAAGTTAGCTGAAATTTTTTAACGGCAATCGATTTCTCTCGTCTTTCTGATGAAAATAAAGTTAAATTCAATGTTCTACGATGATTTTTAAGAAAGTTGCATTTTTTGACAAAATTTCCAAGGGGGTTAGTCACGTTTTTTTTCACGATTTTATCAAAAATTCAAAATCTCTAATCCGACTAATTGACGCACGAGGAGCTCATATTTGCAAACCGCGTTCAATTAGGAGTTTTCGTTTGGCCGCTACGGCCGATCAAAGTCTGAAAAATCAATTATTTTCGTAAATTTTCCAAAATCCTCATGGTGACTGACTAATTTTTTTGCTATTGAAGTTAGCTGAAATTTTTTAACGGCAATCGATTTCTCTCGTCTTTCTGATGAAAATAAAGTTAAATTCAATGTTCTACGATGATTTTTAAGAAAGTTGCATTTTTTGACAAAATTTCCAAGGGGGTTAGTCATGTTTTTTTTCACGATTTCATCAAAAAATAAAAATGTCTAATCCGACTAATTGACGTACTAGGAGCTCAGATTTGCAAACCGCGTTCAATTTGGAGTTTTTGTTTGGCCGCTACGGCCGATCAATGTCTGAAAAATCAATTATTTTCGTAAATTTTCCAAAATCCTCATGGTGACTGACTAATTTTTTTGCTATTGAAGTTAGCTGAAATTTTTTAACGGCAATCGATTTCTCTCGTCTTTCTGATGAAAATAAAGTTAAATTCAATAGTCTACGATGATTTTTAAGAAAGTTGCATTTTTTGACAAAATTTCCAAGGGGGTTAGTCATGTTTTTTTTCACGATTTCATCAAAAAATAAAAATGTCTAATCCGACTAATTGACGTACGAGGAGCTCAGATTTGCAAACTGCGTTCAATTTGGAGTTTTCGTTTGGCCGCTACGGCCGATCAAAGTCTGAAAAATCAATTATTTTCGTAAATTTTCCAAAATCCTCATGGTGACTGACTAATTTTTTTGCTATTGAAGTTAGCTGAAATTTTTTAACGGCAATCGATTTCTCTCGTCTTTCTGATGAAAATAAAGTTAAATTCAATGTTCTACGATGATTTTTAAGAAAGTTGCATTTTTTGACAAAATTTCCAAGGGGGTTAGTCATGTTTTTTTTTCACGATTTCATCAAAAAATAAAAATGTCTAATCCGACTAATTGACGCACGAGGAGCTCAGATTTGCAAACCGCGTTCAATTTGGAGTTTTCGTTTGGCCGCTACGGCCGATCAAAGTCTGAAAAATCAATTATTTTCCTAAATTTTCCAAAATCCTCATGGTGACTGACTAATTTTTTTGCTATTGAAGTTAGCTGAAATTTTTTAACGGCAATCGATTTCTCTCGTCTTTCTGATGAAAATAAAGTTAAATTCAATAGTCTACGATGATTTTTAAGAAAGTTGCATTTTTTGACAAAATTTCCAAAGGGGTTAGTCATGTTTTTTTTCACGATTTTATCAAAAATTCAAAATCTCTAATCCGACTAATTGACGCACGAGGAGCTCATATTTGCAAACCGCGTTCAATTAGGAGTTTTCGTTTGGCCGCTACGGCCGATCAAAGTCTGAAAAATCAATTATTTTCGTAAATTTTCCAAAATCCTCATGGTGACTGACTAATTTTTTTGCTATTGAAGTTAGCTGAAATTTTTTAACGGCAATCGATTTCTCTCGTCTTTCTGATGAAAATAAAGTTAAATTCAATGTTCTACGATGATTTTTAAGAAAGTTGCATTTTTTGACAAAATTTCCAAGGGGGTTAGTCATGTTTTTTTTTCACGATTTCATCAAAAAATAAAAATGTCTAATCCGACTAATTGACGCACGAGGAGCTCAGATTTGCAAACCGCGTTCAATTTGGAGTTTTCGTTTGGCCGCTACGGCCGATCAAAGTCTGAAAAATCAATTATTTTCCTAAATTTTCCAAAATCCTCATGGTGACTGACTAATTTTTTTGCTATTGAAGTTAGCTGAAATTTTTTAACGGCAATCGATTTCTCTCGTCTTTCTGATGAAAATAAAGTTAAATTCAATAGTCTACGATGATTTTTAAGAAAGTTGCATTTTTTGACAAAATTTCCAAGGGGGTTAGTCATGTTTTTTTTCACGATTTTATCAAAAATTCAAAATCTCTAATCCGACTAATTGACGCACGAGGAGCTCAGATTTGCAAACCGCGTTCAATTTGGAGTTTTCGTTTGGCCGCTACGGCCGATCAAAGTCTGAAAAATCAATTATTTTCGTAAATTTTCCAAAATCCTCATGGTGACTGACTAATTTTTTTGCTATTGAAGTTAGCTGAAATTTTTTAACGGCAATCGATTTCTCTCGTCTTTCTGATGAAAATAAAGTTAAATTCAATGTTCTACGATGATTTTTAAGAAAGTTGCATTTTTTGACAAAATTTCCAAGGGGGTTAGTCATGTTTTTTTTCACGATTTCATCAAAAAATAAAAATGTCTAATCCGACTAATTGACGTACGAGGAGCTCAGATTTGCAAACCGCGTTCAATTTGGAGTTTTTGTTTGGCCGCTACGGCCGATCAATGTCTGAAAAATCAATTATTTTCGTAAATTTTCCAAAATCCTCATGGTGACTGACTAATTTTTTTGCTATTGAAGTTAGCTGAAATTTTTTAACGGCAATCGATTTCTCTCGTCTTTCTGATGAAAATAAAGTTAAATTCAATAGTCTACGATGATTTTTAAGAAAGTTGCATTTTTTGACAAAATTTCCAAGGGGGTTAGTCATGTTTTTTTTCACGATTTCATCAAAAGATAAAAATGTCTAATCCGACTAATTGACGTACGAGGAGCTCAGATTTGCAAACTGCGTTCAATTTGGAGTTTTCGTTTGGCCGCTACGGCCGATCAAAGTCTGAAAAATCAATTATTTTCGTAAATTTTCCAAAATCCTCATGGTGACTGACTAATTTTTTTGCTATTGAAGTTAGCTGAAATTTTTTAACGGCACTCGATTTCTCTCGTCTTTCTGATGAAAATAAAGTTAAATTCAATAGTCTACGATGATTTTTAAGAAAGTTGCATTTTTTGACAAAATTTCCAAGGGGGTTAGTCATGTTTTTTTTCACGATTTCATCAAAAAATAAAAATGTCTAATCCGAATAATTGACGTACGAGGAGCTCAGATTTGCAAACCGCGTTCAATTTGGAGTTTTCGTTTGGCCGCTACGGCCGATCAAAGTCTGAAAAATCAATTATTTTCGTAAATTTTCCAAAATCCTCATGGTGACTGACTAATTTTTTTGCTATTGAAGTTAGCTGAAATTTTTTAACGGCAATCGATTTCTCTCGTCTTTCTGATGAAAATAAAGTTAAATTCAATGTTCTACGATGATTTTTAAGAAAGTTGCATTTTTTGACAAAATTTCCAAGGGGGTTAGTCATGTTTTTTTTCACGATTTCATCAAAAAATAAAAATGTCTAATCCGACTAATTGACGTACGAGGAGCTCAGATTTGCAAACCGCGTTCAATTTGGAGTTTTCGTTTGGCCGCTACGGCCGATCAAAGTCTGAAAAATCAATTATTTTCGTAAATTTTCCAAAATCCTCATGGTGACTGACTAATTTTTTTGCTATTGAAGTTAGCTGAAATTTTTTAACGGCAATCGATTTCTCTCGTCTTTCTGATGAAAATAAAGTTAAATTCAATGTTCTACGATGATTTTTAAGAAAGTTGTATTTTTTAACAAAATTTCCAAGGGGTTTGGTCATGTTTTTTTTCACGATTTTATCAAAAATTCAAAATTTTTAATCCGACTAATTGACGCACGAGGAGCTCAGATTTGCAAACCGCGTTCAATTTGGAGTTTTCGTTTGGCCGCTACGGCCGATCAAAGTCTGAAAAATCAATTATTTTCGTAAATTTTCCAAAATCCTCATGGTGACTGACTAATTTTTTTGCTATTGAAGTTAGCTGAATTTTTTTACCGGCAATCGATTTCTCTCGTCTTTCTGATGAAAATAAAGTTAAATTCAATGTTCTACGATGATTTTTAAGAAAGTTGCATTTTTTGACAAAATTTCCAAGGGGGTTAGTCATGTTTTTTTTCACGATTTCATCAAAAAATAAAAATGTCTAATCCGACTAATTGACGTACGAGGAGCTCAGATTTGCAAACCGCGTTCAATTTGGAGTTTTTGTTTGGCCGCTACGGCCGATCAAAGTCTGAAAAATCAATTATTTTCGTAAATTTTCCAAAATCCTCATGGTGACTGACTAATTTTTTTGCTATTGAAGTTAGCTGAAATTTTTTAACGGCAATCGATTTCTCTCGTCTTTCTGATGAAAATAAAGTTAAATTCAATGTTCTACGATGATTTTTAAGAAAGTTGCATTTTTTGACAAAATTTCCAAGGGGGTTAGTCATGTTTTTTTTTCACGATTTCATCAAAAAATAAAAATGTCTAATCCGACTAATTGACGCACGAGGAGCTCAGATTTGCAAACCGCGTTCAATTTGGAGTTTTCGTTTGGCCGCTACGGCCGATCAAAGTCTGAAAAATCAATTATTTTCCTAAATTTTCCAAAATCCTCATGGTGACTGACTAATTTTTTTGCTATTGAAGTTAGCTGAAATTTTTTAACGGCAATCGATTTCTCTCGTCTTTCTGATGAAAATAAAGTTAAATTCAATAGTCTACGATGATTTTTAAGAAAGTTGCATTTTTTGACAAAATTTCCAAAGGGGTTAGTCATGTTTTTTTTCACGATTTTATCAAAAATTCAAAATCTCTAATCCGACTAATTGACGCACGAGGAGCTCATATTTGCAAACCGCGTTCAATTAGGAGTTTTCGTTTGGCCGCTACGGCCGATCAAAGTCTGAAAAATCAATTATTTTCGTAAATTTTCCAAAATCCTCATGGTGACTGACTAATTTTTTTGCTATTGAAGTTAGCTGAAATTTTTTAATGGCAATCGATTTCTCTCGTCTTTCTGATGAAAATAAAGTTAAATTCAATGTTCTACGATGATTTTTAAGAAAGTTGCATTTTTTGACAAAATTTCCAAGGGGGTTAGTCATGTTTTTTTTTCACGATTTCATCAAAAAATAAAAATGTCTAATCCGACTAATTGACGCACGAGGAGCTCAGATTTGCAAACCGCGTTCAATTTGGAGTTTTCGTTTGGCCGCTACGGCCGATCAAAGTCTGAAAAATCAATTATTTTCCTAAATTTTCCAAAATCCTCATGGTGACTGACTAATTTTTTTGCTATTGAAGTTAGCTGAAATTTTTTAACGGCAATCGATTTCTCTCGTCTTTCTGATGAAAATAAAGTTAAATTCAATAGTCTACGATGATTTTTAAGAAAGTTGCATTTTTTGACAAAATTTCCAAGGGGGTTAGTCATGTTTTTTTTCACGATTTTATCAAAAATTCAAAATCTCTAATCCGACTAATTGACGCACGAGGAGCTCAGATTTGCAAACCGCGTTCAATTAGGAGTTTTCGTTTGGCCGCTACGGCCGATCAAAGTCTGAAAAATCAATTATTTTCGTAAATTTTCCAAAATCCTCATGGTGACTGACTAATTTTTTTGCTATTGAAGTTAGCTGAAATTTTTTAACGGCAATCGATTTCTCTCATCTTTCTGATGAAAATAAAGTTAAATTCAATGTTCTACGATGATTTTTAAGAAAGTTGCATTTTTTGACAAAATTTCCAAGGGGGTTAGTCATGTTTTTTTTCACGATTTCATCAAAAAATAAAAATGTCTAATCCGACTAATTGACGTACGAGGAGCTCAGATTTGCAAACCGCGTTCAATTTGGAGTTTTTGTTTGGCCGCTACGGCCGATCAATGTCTGAAAAATCAATTATTTTCGTAAATTTTCCAAAATCCTCATGGTGACTGACTAATTTTTTTGCTATTGAAGTTAGCTGAAATTTTTTAACGGCAATCGATTTCTCTCGTCTTTCTGATGAAAATAAAGTTAAATTCAATAGTCTACGATGATTTTTAAGAAAGTTGCATTTTTTGACAAAATTTCCAAGGGGGTTAGTCATGTTTTTTTTCACGATTTCATCAAAAGATAAAAATGTCTAATCCGACTAATTGACGTACGAGGAGCTCAGATTTGCAAACTGCGTTCAATTTGGAGTTTTCGTTTGGCCGCTACGGCCGATCAAAGTCTGAAAAATCAATTATTTTCGTAAATTTTCCAAAATCCTCATGGTGACTGACTAATTTTTTTGCTATTGAAGTTAGCTGAAATTTTTTAACGGCACTCGATTTCTCTCGTCTTTCTGATGAAAATAAAGTTAAATTCAATAGTCTACGATGATTTTTAAGAAAGTTGCATTTTTTGACAAAATTTCCAAGGGGGTTAGTCATGTTTTTTTTCACGATTTCATCAAAAAATAAAAATGTCTAATCCGAATAATTGACGTACGAGGAGCTCAGATTTGCAAACCGCGTTCAATTTGGAGTTTTCGTTTGGCCGCTACGGCCGATCAAAGTCTGAAAAATCAATTATTTTCGTAAATTTTCCAAAATCCTCATGGTGACTGACTAATTTTTTTGCTATTGAAGTTAGCTGAAATTTTTTAACGGCAATCGATTTCTCTCGTCTTTCTGATGAAAATAAAGTTAAATTCAATGTTCTACGATGATTTTTAAGAAAGTTGCATTTTTTGACAAAATTTCCAAGGGGGTTAGTCATGTTTTTTTTCACGATTTCATCAAAAAATAAAAATGTCTAATCCGACTAATTGACGTACGAGGAGCTCAGATTTGCAAACCGCGTTCAATTTGGAGTTTTCGTTTGGCCGCTACGGCCGATCAAAGTCTGAAAAATCAATTATTTTCGTAAATTTTCCAAAATCCTCATGGTGACTGACTAATTTTTTTGCTATTGAAGTTAGCTGAAATTTTTTAACGGCAATCGATTTCTCTCGTCTTTCTGATGAAAATAAAGTTAAATTCAATGTTCTACGATGATTTTTAAGAAAGTTGTATTTTTTAACAAAATTTCCAAGGGGTTTGGTCATGTTTTTTTTCACGATTTTATCAAAAATTCAAAATTTTTAATCCGACTAATTGACGCACGAGGAGCTCAGATTTGCAAACCGCGTTCAATTTGGAGTTTTCGTTTGGCCGCTACGGCCGATCAAAGTCTGAAAAATCAATTATTTTCGTAAATTTTCCAAAATCCTCATGGTGACTGACTAATTTTTTTGCTATTGAAGTTAGCTGAATTTTTTTACCGGCAATCGATTTCTCTCGTCTTTCTGATGAAAATAAAGTTAAATTCAATGTTCTACGATGATTTTTAAGAAAGTTGCATTTTTTGACAAAATTTCCAAGGGGGTTAGTCAGGTTTTTTTTCACGATTTCATCAAAAAATAAAAATGTCTAATCCGACTAATTGACGTACGAGGAGCTCAGATTTGCAAACCGCGTTCAATTTGGAGTTTTCGTTTGGCCGCTACGGCCGATCAAAGTCTGAAAAATCAATTATTTTCGTAAATTTTCCAAAATCCTCATGGTGACTGACTAATTTTTTTGCTATTGAAGTTAGCTGAAATTTTTTAACGGCAATCGATTTCTCTCGTCTTTCTGATGAAAATAAAGTTAAATTCAATGTTCTACGATGATTTTTAAGAAAGTTGCATTTTTTGACAAAATTTCCAAGGGGGTTAGTCATGTTTTTTTTTCACGATTTCATCAAAAAATAAAAATGTCTAATCCGACTAATTGACGCACGAGGAGCTCAGATTTGCAAACCGCGTTCAATTTGGAGTTTTCGTTTGGCCGCTACGGCCGATCAAAGTCTGAAAAATCAATTATTTTCCTAAATTTTCCAAAATCCTCATGGTGACTGACTAATTTTTTTGCTATTGAAGTTAGCTGAAATTTTTTAACGGCAATCGATTTCTCTCGTCTTTCTGATGAAAATAAAGTTAAATTCAATAGTCTACGATGATTTTTAAGAAAGTTGCATTTTTTGACAAAATTTCCAAGGGGTTTGGTCATGTTTTTTTTCACAATTTTATCAAAAATTTAAAATCTCTAGTCCGACTAATTGACGCACGAGGAGCTCAGATTTTGCAAACCGCGTTCAATTTGGAGTTTTCGTTTGGCCGCTACGGCCGATCAAAGTCTGAAAAATCAATTATTTTCGTAAATTTTCCAAAATCCTCATGGTGACTGACTAATTTTTTTGCTATTGAAGTTAGCTGAAATTTTTTAACGGCAATCGATTTCTCTCGTCTTTCTGATGAAAATAAAGTTAAATTCAATAGTCTACGATGATTTTTAAGAAAGTTGCATTTTTTAACAAAATTTCCAAGGGGTTTGGTCATGTTTTTTTTCACGATTTTATCAAAAATTCAAAATCTCTAATCCGACTAATTGACGCACGAGGAGCTCAGATTTGCAAACCGCGTTCAATTTGGAGTTTTCGTTTGGCCGCTACGGCCGATCAAAGTCTGAAAAATCAATTATTTTCGTAAATTTTCCAAAATGCTCATGGTGACTGACTAATTTTTTTTGCTATTGAAGTTAGCTGAAATTTTTTAACGGCAATCAATTTCTCTCGTCTTTCTGATGAAAATAAAGTTAAATTCAATAGTCTACCATGATTTTTAAGAAAGTTGCATTTTTTAATAAAATTTCCGAGGGGTTTGGTCATGTTTTTTTTCACGATTTCATCAAAAAATAAAAATGTCTAATCCGACTAATTGACGCACGAGAAGCTCAGATTTGCAAACCGCGTTCAATTTGGAGTTTTCGTTTGGCCGCTACGGCCGATCAAATTCTGAAAAATCAATTATTTTCTTAAATTTTCCATAATCCTCATGGTGACTGACTAATTTTTTTGCTATTGAAGTTAGCTGAAATTTTTTAACGGCAATCTATTTCTCTCGTCTTTCTGATGAAAATAAAGTTAAATTCAATAGTCTACGATGATTTTTAAGAAAGTTGCATTTTTTGACAAAATTTCCAAGGGTGTTAGTCATGTCTTTTTTCACGATTTCATCAAAAATTCAAAATCTCTAATCCGACTAATTCACGTACGAGGAATTTAGATTTGCAAACCGCGTTCAATTTGGAGTTTTCGTTTGGCCGCTACGGCCGATCAAAGTCTGAAAAATCAATTATTTTCGTAAATTTTCCAAAATCCTCATGGTGACTGACTAATTTTTTTGCTATTGAAGTTAGCTGAAATTTTTTAACGGCAATCAATTTCTCTCGTCTTTCTGATGAAAATAAAGTTAAATTCAATAGTCTACGATGATTTTTAAGAAAGTTGCATTTTTTGACAAAATTTCCAAGGGTGTTAGTCATGTCTTTTTTCACGATTTCATCAAAAATTCAAAATCTCTAATCCGACTAATTCACGTACGAGGAATTTAGATTTGCAAACCTAACTCCTGTTCTTTTTTTCGTGTTTTCATCAAAAATTACAAATCTCTAATCCGACTAATTGACGTACGAGGAGCTCAGATTTCCAAACCGCGTTCAATTTGGAGTTTTCGTTTGGCCGCTACGGCCGATCAAAGTCTGAAAAATGAATTATTTTCGTAAATTTTCAAAAATGTTCACTGTGACTGACTAATTTTTTTGCCATTGAAGTTAGCTGAAATTTCTTAACGGCAATCAATTTCTATCGTCTTTCTGATGAAAAAAAGTTAAATTCAATAGTCTACGATGATTATTAAGAAAGTTGCATTTTTTAACAAATTTCCAAGGGGTTTTACTCATGTCTTTTTTTCATGTTTACGTCAACAACTAAAAATCTCTAATCCGACTAATTGACGTACGAGGAGCTCAGATTTGCAAAGCGCGATCAATTTGGAGTTTTCGTTTAGCCGCAACGGCCCTTACAAAACGTTCGATGCACACTTAAAATATGATTTAAATAGAAAATAAACCATGAAAGCGTAAATATAAATGATACCATCAAGTCGGAGAAAGTGACATGATGGTCACATCACTATTTTTTTCAGAAATTGTTGAAATGGCATCTAGGGACCCCAAAACGGATATTTCCGCAAAAAAAAATTTGAATAAAAATCACGATCACAATACTTTCTCGTACTTCGTAACGGAGAAAGTAAAAATTTATTGGTTTTTAACGTGACGATAACCTAAAATATTTAAATTCTTCGGTTTTATATAGAATCAAGAAATTAATGGAAAACTAGTTAATAAAATCCTGTACGTTCTCACAGGATGGGAACTAAAAGAATTTTTGCAGAAATACTTCCACAAATAATTAAAACATCGGGGAAAAGGCTGGAATTAGGTCTAAAAATATTTAATCGGATGTCTGAGCTATATATTTTTTAAATATCACTTAAAGAAAAATACACTTAATTATTCCTAGAAACTAATTCACTGATTTATTTTTTAACAAATTAATTTATAAAAATACAATTAAAATGATCTTTAAAGTTTAAAATTTCACGAATTTCAAGTATTTAATTTTTTTCTACCAGTATATTACTATAAAAATATTTGTCTTTTGCAGTTTTCCAAAAATAATACATTTTGCTATAAAAATTTAAAATTTACTAGAATAAAAAATGTCCGTATTTTGTTAAATGGAGGATGTTTTTATATGGAGCGCATCAAAAAAAATTTAAAATAAATATTACATGTTGCTCCATATACTTTTTTTTATGAATTATTTATTCAATTTGTGACAATCGCAAAATATTATTTTAGTTAAATGGCATAGGGCTCTATTAAAAATATGTGCGACTCTTCCAATAGCATTTATAATATAAATATGATTTTCTTACAAAATCCAGTACTGGTGGTAATTGTTAGGCAATTTGCATGACCGATCCTTGATCGCAAGATGTGTCTATTTGTGTGCATATGTGTGTAGGTGTGTTTGCTAGTATGCAACTTCAAAGGGTCACTCCCATTACCGTGAATCGCCATTAATTGTACACCAATGGCGAATGGTAGCTGTCAGCCATCCAACTTCAGGTCCGAATGTGACAACATATTTACAGATATAGTTCATAGAGTATTGCCGCTCTTCCAGCGATGACCTCAGCTCCACTTGAGTTAGCACCTTTAGTGCCTATTACTATCCGACATAAATACTACTAAATTGTTACATACAGGGTCTTTTTTTTAACTCAGAACATATGATTGTTAATGTCTACGTTCTATGTCATAATAATCATCTCAAAGCATTGCAATGTAGGCAACCATACTTACACTCAGTTTTATTTAATTGTCAAAATTGTGTTATTAATAAAAATGTATTACACCACCGAAGAAAGAATACAGATGATTAATTGGTACAAGAGTGGGAACAGCATTCGACGTGTTAGAGATTTGTTTTCGGTTGAGTATCCGAGCAGACAAGTTCCATCCATCTCAACAATTTGTAATATTGTCCATCATTTTGACAATACTGGCTGCGTGAGTAATTTTCACATTAAAAGGGCTAAAGGAAATCACATTTTAACGGAAGAGATGAAACTCAACATTTTATGTTACGTAGAGCAGAACCCCATATCATCGTTAAGAGTTATCGCAGCACAGTTTCAAATAAGTTCAGCTTCCGTTTACAAGACATTAAAAGAATTTAAATACAATGCTTACATGTTTTCAAATCATCAGCAACTATCAAATGAGGACAAAGGCAACAGAATTCTGTGAAACCGTATTCAATTTAATTAATAATGATCAAGAAATTTTACACAGAATAATATTTACTGATGAGGCATCATTTTCCTTAAATGGTGAAGTTAATCCACAAAATTATAGGTTAGTATTCTTCATTCCTTATCGATACCCATTCCTTCACCTTTTAGATTTTGGGCGTGCAATAATCCTCGCTTACAAAATTTGACGCACACACAATACAATGCGAGAGTTAATGTGTAGGCTGGACTAATTAATGATACCCTTATTGGTCCTTTTTTTATTAATGGAAATCTAAACAGTAATGCTTACTTAGATCTTCTGCGAACTCGTATAATGCCAGAAATTCATACACTAAACATTGATGCTCCTTGATATCAGATGGATGGAGCGCCTCCACATTCTACAGCTGCCATCAATAATTATTTAAGTGAATTACTTCGTGATCGCTGGATAGGTAGATTTGGTCCAATACCTTGGCCACCCCGGTCGCCTGATTTGTCTCCAAACGACTTTTTTTGTGGGGGATCTAAAAAGCAATGTTTATAATAACATTATTATAAACAATACTTCAAAGTTAAAGATCGTATAATTACTGTTTGCGATGAATTAAGAAGAAATCCGCAACACATTAGAAATGCTATTCAAGGATTTTATAATCGACTTGGCTACTGCTTAGAACGTGAAGGCGGTTATTTTGAATATTTATTATAATTACTTACGATTTATCATTGTTTGTTTCATTACCCTCACTTTATTTGTAATAATTTTAAGCTTTCACTGTACTGTGACAGGTCGACGGGGCCTTTGTGTACTTGGTTGCCTACATAGTCAATACATTCTAATGCGTTGAGTTGATTATTATGACATAGAACATAGACATTAACAATCATATGTTCTGAGTAAAAAAAAAAGACCCAAATAGAATAAATCATTATTTTAGAAATATATCTTACTGCCATCGACTTAAATATAATGCTGTACTTTCGGTTTTAATTATAAATGCGAGAATAATAAGATTCTGGATATATTTCGAGTTTGATTAATTGTTACGATTTAAATTCTCAGAAAGTTAATTCGATTAAAATAATTAAGCGTAGCATTTACATAACTCACCGGCCGAAATCTGACGTTTTTAATGCGGGAAAGGAAACTTCGATATATCCTAATAATCCTGGAACAGGTATAAATGGATCCATCCTCTCTGTACATCAGTTTCAATATTAACTGATTATAATCCACGACGCATTAGTCAATGATGACGTCCGTCATGCCGCAACGGATATCAGTCTGAATACATTAATAATCCGTCGGCGTCGTCGGCGTGGCACTAGTACACACACTACGAATAAATAAATGTGTTACCAGAATCACTTTCTTTTAGAAGACAGAAGTATTTTTCTATAATCGATTAATTGATTATGTGGTAGCTCAGAAATATAATTTCGACCGACCGTACACGTAATATAATTCAATATTCATACCCCGCAAAAAAGTTTCAATGTGGAGAGAAAAAAAAAAACAAGATAATACCCGAACCCAGGACACAATTCATTATTGATGGCCGTGTCCACAAAAACCGAGGAGAGGAAACGTGACGTAAATTATTGAGATCTAATTTCCAGCGGTGCGGATGCAGAAATGGCGAATGCGCCGGGACGAAATGTATGCAAATTTGAATAATGCCGCGTATTTGTTTATTTATTCGATTAATTTGCATTTTTACATTAAGCGCATATAGAATTAAAACGTGATATTGTTGTCATTTGTTCGTGTAAATGTTATTGTGTTTGCCTGCACACCGGCATTAAAATTATTAAATCAACATATGACGCCGCCGATGTGAAGTTGGTTTGTCAATGTTAAACAATGGAATTTTATTAAATTAACGAATTAGAATAATAATGCATATTGGTTATAATGGGATTATTTAAAATTATTAATAAATGTACAATGATAAATTTTAGTTGAAAATGTCTTTAGTGCTAATATAATGATATACAGGGTTTTTCAAAGCTTCTTTTTCAAAACTTTGAAAAAGGTTTTATACAAAAGTTGTGTATAATAGTGAGCTGCACGCCCTAAAAATATTTAAATTTATACAGGGTGTCTCATAACAAAGTTACAGACCAAACTTATGTTTTTTTTAATGGAACACCCTGTATTTTTTATCATTTTTGAATTATATGGAGCAAATAAAGGTGAGTTACTTCAATACTCCCTATACCTTTTGTTTGCCGTTTTCGAAATATTTGAAGATTTGTTGGAATGCATGGTCTGGGTGAAATTTTATTTTTACTCCAGTGATTGACGTTGAACGATTAAAATCATTTCTATTAATTGGTTGAAGGTTCGAACTATAGAGCCAACCATGATTTCATACAAAAAAATAATAAATGATAAAAAAACTGCGGTAGAAAAACCGAACTTATAAAGTTCAAAACCTTCGTTATTTCAAATGGCATACCCTGTATTTAGTAACGTATTCTTGAGTAGAATACAATTATCTTTCAGATTGTATAAGGGTTCCCCGTTCCAAATCTCAATAGTTTTCTTGTATCCGGCGATTATCATATCAGGAATAATTATTATTTTTTCGAAAATGCGCTACTTGAAATTTGCATCACACTGTATTAAGGGGTGATTATTTTAAAATCTAAGCAAGGCTTGTTTGTTTTTTTTTTAATTTCATGAAAAAGAATCAATTTTGAGTAAATTTTAAAAGTGTCAATTGTTTTTCAATTTTTTACGGAGGATTTCGTAAACGCGCAACTTAAAAATTGAATCGCAGCTTGTTTTGGTATGATTATTCTGAAATTTAAGCAAGGGTTGTTTCCAGATTTGTTTAAATTCGCCAAGAATCGATTTTGAGTACATTTTGAAAGTTTGACATATGTGGCAAAAGTTTTTGTATTTTTTTCGGAAAACTTCGGAAATGCCCAACTTAAAAATTACAACACAATATGTTTGGGTGTAAATATTTCAAAATCTTAGCAAGGGTTTTTTGTGGGTTTTTCTGCATTCTTGAAAAATTTGAAATAATTTGATAAGTTTAACATTTATAGCAATTGTTTTTTATTTTTTTTTCGAAGAATTTTGAAAATGTGCAACTCGAAAATTGAATCACCGTGTGTTTAGATGTGATTATTTTAAAATATCAGTAAGAGTTGCTTGAAGATTGCTTCAAGTTCATGAAGAAGAATCAATTTTGAGTAAATTTTGAAAGTATGATACTTACGGCGATTGTTTTTCTATATTTTTTCCAAAGATTTCGGAAATGCGTAACTTTAAAATTATAACACAAGTGTATTTGGGTGTAAATATTTTGAAATCCAAGCAAGGGTTTTTAATGGGTTTTTTTTTCTAAATACATAGAGCAGAATTGATTTTAAGTAAATTTTGAAAGTTTGACATTTGTGGCAATTGTTTTTCTATTTTTTTTTGAGGATTTTGAAATTGCGCAACTTGAAAATGATATAAATAAATAATAACAGGTTTCACTTAAACAAAGTTAACTTTAAGGTAAAGTTGATACAATGGGCGGTGGGTGGGCTCTATCCCCACCTCCAACTACTTAAATATCAAACAGGGTTTTTATAAAACCGTTTTCAAAAAATAAGGGGGAGGGGGGTATATTGTATAAGTGTCTCTACAATCAACATGTTCCACGAGCCGTCACTGCTCATGGTGACTTGCCAAGTGTTTTGTAATTTTTTCTAGATGAAATTCTGGACTTTATTTTCAAGACTTTTAACAGGTTTTTTTTTCAGACTTTTCTATTCTAATGCCTTTTTTCAGTATTTTTTGGGGAGTTTTTGAGAACTTTATCCAGGATTTTTTTTGAGAATATTGTTTTTCAAGACAAATTTTATCAGGATTCATATTTCAAGGTCTTTCTTTCAGGACATTTTTATCGGGACATGGTTTTCAGAACTTTTTTTCAAGACTGTTTCACTAATTTTTTTAAGACTTTCTTTTTCAGCTCCTTTTTACAAGACTTCTTTCTTTATGGCTTTTCTTTCGGGACTTTTTTGGATTCTTTTGCAGGAATTTTTTCAGGACTGTTTTCGAGACTTTTGTCCAGAACTGTTTTAAGGCCTTTTTACAGTACATTTTTTTTTCGGGCCGTTTTTCCAGATCTTTTTTAAGATTCTTTTTGGAACTTTTTTAAATGTTTTTTTTCAGGACATTTTCAGGACTGTTTTCGCGACGTTTTTCGGAACTTCTTTACGGTCTTTTCAGGTCTTTTCAGGATTTCTCAGAAGATTTTTTTTGGGCATTTCAGAACTGTTTTCAGGACATTTTGAGTAGTTTCTGGAATTTTTTTTTTCAAAACTGCTTTTTTTAGGACTCTCTTTAGGTCTCTTTTTTTCAAGATTTTATTTTCAAGGCTTTTTTTAAGACTTTTCTCAGTACTTTATATTCAGGACTGTATTTTCAGGACTTTTTCAGGTTCTTTATAGGGATTTTTTTTCGGGACCCTTTTCTTAGGACTCTTTTTTTTGGACTTTATTCTTCAGGATTTTTTTCAAGGTCTTTCTTTCAGGTCATTTTTATAGAGACATTGTTTTCAGAACTTATTTTCAAGAGTTTTTTCAATAATTTTTTAAGACTTTCTTTTTTGTCACCATTTTACAGGATTTTATTTTCTGGATTCTTTTGCAGGAATTTTTTCAGGACTGTTTTTGAGATGTCCAGAACTGTTTCAAGGACTTTTTACAGTACATTTTTTTCGTTTCCAGAACTTCATCCACGATTTTTTTAAGACTCTTTTTAGAACTTTTTCAAATCTTTTATAGGGATTTTTTTCAGGACTTTTTCAGGCGACGTTTTTCGGGACTTTTTTTAGGTCTTCTTCAGGACTTCTCAGTAGATTTTTTTCAAGAGATTTTTTTAGGTCTTTTTTTGAGGACATTTTTGGAATTTAATTTTATATTTTTTGTTTTAAAAACTGAAAAATGCATCAGGACCATAGATACACGATTAATTGCCAACTTAAACAATAGAATTGAGAAAAAGTGTTAATAACAAATTTAGCGCCACCTGCTATTTGATCGTGGACTTTCTTTACGTCTATTTTTTCAAGATTTTATTTTCAAGGCTATTTTCAAGACTTTTCTCAGTACTTTAATTTAATTTAATTTAATTCTCAACAGGCAGTGCCTTATTACAGAGAAATACATTACAATAATCAGCTTAAAGATAAAACATTAGGTATTCCGCAATTAATGTATACAAATTAAATATAATCAGTCTTATCACTAACAAGTTTTATAACAAACAAGACTTTAGATCATTGACGAATGATCTTAAATTTGCACAAAATATATCCGCACAATATTGAGCGTCATGATAATTACGGATCATCGTACATAGCGGCGAGAATTCATTATGATTTGTGCGTGGTGTTTTATAGTTTTATATTCAGAACTTTTTCAAGATTTTTTTTTCAGGATATTTGCAAGGCTTTTTTTAGTACTCTTTTTCAGGCCTTTTTTTAGATCTTTTTTCGAGATTTTTTTTCAAGACTTTTCTTGAAATTTTTTTCGGGAATATTTTTATCAGGACTTTTTTCCGGCTTTCCTTCAAGACATTTTTCAAGTCTTTTTTTAGGACATTTTTTTGTCAGCGCTCTATTTTTAAGCCTCTTCAGGACTATATATTTGGACTTTTTATAAAGACTTTTTATCAGGACTTTTTCAGGACTCTTTTGTTTAGGTTTTTACTTTCTCCATTATGAAAGTATTGTGATCGTGAAAATTTTTTCAAATTTTTTTTTACGGAAATATCCGTTTTGGAGTCTCTTAATGCCATTTCAACAATTTCGGGAAAAAAAATGTGTGTGTGTGTGTGTATAAATATTGATAAGTATAAATATTGAAAACAACTAAGAAATTTTGTTTGAAAATATTTTTCATAAAATCATTTTTATTGGATAAAAAATGTATTATTGTTTTTCTCATTTTTGGTTTGCAATTATGAAACGATCATAGTTACAGCAAATTTGCATTAAAAATAATTGTAAATAATGCCAAAATGAACAACTTATAAAGAATAAGATTTTTTTGAAATCTCTTTGGTTTTTGAGTAAACTGATTATATTGTATAAGTGGCTCTACCATCAACATGTTCCACGAGCCGCCACTGTGGGTAAGTATCAAAAATATGCAAAATATGCAAAAATATGCATTTTGCATAAAAACCTCTCTCTACTAATTACTAATAAGAAATAGTCGTTTACTCCATATGCACTGCTGCGGACTTAGAGTCCGAAACCGATCTAAAGTTTATCGTCTGATGGGGAAATGATAATTATTATTAAGAAATAATTTTAAAAATCATGAATATATTTTAATAAGAAAAATGAATCTATTAATAATTTAAAATCATGTTTGTTATAAATTTATTTGTTCATTTCGTATTACCTGTTACTTAGGTATTACAAGTTAATTGATAGTATTATATAGGACCCTCGTTACTTTGTATTTTTCCTTTGTAATTAGGCTTCTGTCTGTTAAGAAAATAAATATTAATATTTTTATTTAAAATCCTTTTTAAATCAATAATTTTAATCACGTATTGCCAAAGAATCCAAACTTGTATCAATCGTGTTTACAAACCACCCACATGAGAAAAAAACATACGCGGCGTTAATGAAAGTGCAGCGGTAACTGAAAGTATATGCAATTCTGTTAATAGTCGACCGCAAACGTAACACTATCGCCCTCTTTCTCCTAACGTTGCGCAAATTTGTAAATAACATCCCTCTAATGGATAGAACGGCTAATGTACAGGACTCGCAGGTTAATTATTTATTTCATCTCGTCGCATTTTTTTTTGTCTCCCGAGGATATTTTATCCTGTTAGTGCCGTGCCCTTATCACGTATTTCTTACAGCCGACCGAACTATTTGTCTATTCCTAACCATTAATCACCATTTTTTTGCAAGGTGCTCTAGTTCTTATTGTATGTCCTAAAGTGCTTACAGAACGCTGCTCTCCTGAGAACTCGCATGAAAACCGTCGGACGGGCGCGTAAAAACTGGCCCTATCAAAGTCGCGCTAAAATAATCGCAAGGATAATGGATTGGATTATTTGAGATGGCACGAAGTCATTAGGATTTCACGTTTTATTAGTTGATATAGGAATATGCAGTCCTATTTAATGAATAGTATCCAGACGACGCACATTGGGGCGAATTATAGAAATAGTTTGAAATCTTAAATAGGAACCCCTATTTTTTATTGCAGATTTGCAATGTTAAAAAATATAAGGCTTTTATCCGAAAAAAAAATTTTGATGAGCGACAGATGACGAAAAAACATTTATGGAATTATATTTATTTCTCGCATCAAATGACAGATTATGACATTTTTTTCATAGTCATCTTTTAAATAAGGCGTTGATTGAAGTCATCCGTAATTTTATGTCATAAATAAAAAATAAAAATCTTTGTAAAAAAAAATCAGTAGAAACGCATAAAAATTAATTCGATTATCAAATTCCATGCTCTTCTTTTCTATTGTGGTGATTTATGAATGTGTGTAACAATAAACTGGATTTTTTTTAAATTAAAAACAAAATATTAAAATAATTTTTTTTTTCTTTTCCGATTGATTTTTTTTTAATACAAACCTAATATATTTTTGAGTAGAATCCAAACCTGCAATAAAAAATAGGGGTACCTATTTAAGATTTCAAAGTTACCCTCCATCCCGCCCCATTTTTTTGTGGAACTGTTTAGTGAAAAAAATATGAAACGACAAAATTAAATTGTACAAACAACTGATTAGATTTTCTTGTTTAGAAATAAACTTGATTTTCAAAAATACAATTTTCAATGTTTAAGAGTTTTGATTTGTGTAAGTTGAGGTGAAGAAATATCGAAAAAAAATGAAACGCCTAAATTAAATTATGCAAAAATCAATAACTAAGAAGGCCATTTTTTTAATAAATTTGGATTTTGAAAATAATGATGATTTTTAAGTGAGTTATGAGTTTTATTTTTTTAATTCTGTGAAAAAAAATACATAAAAAATTCAAATATTGAATAAACCAAAAAAAAGCCATGCCATATTTTAAAAAAATCCATTTTTGGCCTTGAAGATACATCTTTTTTTAATTGAATTTATTTATTTATTTATTCGCAACAGAAATAATTTATGTTTAAAACAGTTTGATTTGAGTTAAAAACTACGGAAAATAAACATTACACGCCGAAATAAAATTATACAAATATTTTAAACAACCGAGAAGGCTTTATTATTTTAAAATCATTTTGGTTTTTGAAAATATTTCAATTTTTCGGCAACTGGGCTTGCCATTTGATTTTTGATTTGATAATAGCAAGCTAAAGAAAATCTAAAGAAAAAATTATGAAATTAAATGAAGCAAAAATTAACAAACTGAGAAGGCCATCTTCTTTAAAAAACGCTTTTTAGGCACTGAAAATACATCTTTTTTTTTAAGTGGATTTATTTATTTATATTTTTATTCGCAATAGAAATTATGAACGTTTAAAGCATTTTTTGGGAGCTTAGAATTAAAAACATCGAAAAATAAACTTTAGACGCCGAAATAAAGTTATGCAAACATTTTAAAGAAACTGGGAGACCTTATTATGTCAAAATCTGAAAAAAAAAATTGAAAATATTCCATTTTTTACGCGAGTTAAAAATGTTCAAAAAAATTTGATTTTTTTGTAGAAGCGTTTAGTGAAAAAAATATGAAACGACGAGGCCTTATTATATCAAAATCTGAAAAAACTAATTTGAATAACAATTTTCACGCGAGTTAAAAATTGAGATTTTTTTGTGGAAGCGTTTAGTGAAAAAGAATATGAAACGACGAAATTAAATTGTACAAAAATTAAAAACCAACTGATTAGATTTTCTTGTTTAAAAATCAACTTGATTTTCAAAGTATACTTCAATTTTCAATGTTTCAAAGTTTTGACTTGTTTTGTGTAAGTTGAGGTGAAAAAATATCGAAAAAAAAATGAAACGCCTAAATTAAATTATGCTAAAATTAACAACTAAGAAGGCCATTTTTTAAAAAAATTTGGATTTTGAAGATCCGATAATTTTTGAGTAAGTTATGAGGGTTTTCATTTTTTTTTAATTTGCATGAAAAGAAAGTCTAAAAAATACATTAAATTGAATGAAGCAAAAATTAACAAACTAAGAATGCCATATTTTTTAAAAATCCATTTTTGGCCTTAAGGATACATCTTTTTATAATTGAATTTATTTATTTATTTATTCCCAACAGAAATCAAAACAGTTTGATTTGAGTTGGGAGCGTAGAGTTAAAAACTACGAAAAATAAAAAATACACGCCGAAATAAAATTATGCAAATATTTTAAACAACCGAGAAAGCTGTATTATTTCAAAATCATTTTGATTTTTGAAAATATTTCAATTTTTAGGCGAGTTAAAAATGTTTAAAGAAAATGATTTTTGTTGTCGAAGCGTTTAGTGAAAAAAATCAACAAAAATGTAAAACAGCGAAATTAAATTGTACAAAAATTAAAAACAACTGATAAAGTTTTATGCTTCAGTAATAAGCTTCATTTTTCAAAATACTTCAATTTTCAATGTTTCAAAATTTTGATTTGAGTTGTTGAAGTTGATGTGAAAAAATGTAAAGAAAAAAATATGAAACGCCTTAATTAAATTATGCAAAAATTTGCAACTAACCAAGTCAAATTCTTTAAAAATTATTTTGGGTTTTGAAAATACATCATTTTTTAAGTGAGTTATGGATGTTTAAAACCTTTTGATTTGAGTTTTGAGAGCGTATAGTAAAAAACGTTGAAAAATAAGCATTAAAGGCAGAAATAAAGTAATTAACATTTTATACAACCGAGAAGTCTTTATTATTTTGAAATCATTTTGATTTTTGAAGATTTTTAAGTCAGTTAAAAATATTTAAAAAAATGATTTTTTGGGCTAGTGAAAAAAATCGAAAAAATTATGAAACAACCAAATTCAAAACTGTCTGATGAGATTTTATTCTTTAGAGATCAACTATATTTTTGATAATAAATGAGTTATGAATGTTTAAAATTTTAATTTGTGTAGAGTGAAAAACGTCGAAAAATAAACATTAAATGTAGAAATGAATTTACGTAAACATTTTAAACAACCGAGTAGGTTTTAATATTTCGTAATCGTTTAGGTTTTTGATAAAATTCCAATTTTTTAGGTGAGTTAAAAATATTTAATAAAATATATTTTTTTGTTTACTGAAAAAAATTGAAAAAAATATTAAACAACGAAATGAAATTGTACAAAAATTAAAGGCAACTGAATTTTTTGACAATACTCCAATTTTTAATGTTTAATTTGTTTTAATTTTTCAGGAAGCTGAGGTGAAAAATGGGGTGAGTTAAAAATGTTTAATAAATAAATTTAATTTTCAAGTTTGTCCTGTGGGTAGAAATAAATGATGTTAAACCAATGTTATTTCACTAGTAGTACTAGTAATAACATGCAAATTTATTTTGTATCATTCAATATCCGGCGTGGCACTAGCCAGGGAAGTAGTTGTTTCAATAAGTTATTTGTTTATAGTCTTAGTAAGACTTAATTTTGCTTTGCAGAGTTACGAATAGGTTGAATATTCATATATTCAGGCTACATTTCGTTGTTTTGAATTTATTAAAAATGTTTAATAATTTTTTTTGTTTACTGAAAAAAAATTTAAAAAAAAATTAAACAACGAAATGAAATTGTACAAAAATTAAAGACTTTCTTTGACAATACTCCAATTTTCAATGTTTAATTTATTTTAATTTTTGAGGAAGCTGAGGTAAAAAATGGCGATGTGCCCATCAAGTTATATTCTTCGATTTGATGGAATTGTTATTTATATTTATACTTTCATTTAAATCATTCAAAATGTACACCGAGTGTGTTGCAGGATCGGATGATACTGACGTTTAAAACGTCAAAATGATGAAAAAATCAAAATCAAAATGACCGAAAATTATACTTTCATTTCTAATAGTCAGTTTACTAAAAGAACTAAAGAGATTTCGAACAAACTTATTCTTAATGAGTTGTGATTTTGGCATTCTCAACAATTGTATTCATATAAATTTGATGTTTATCATTTTATAATCATAAACCAAAAATGAAAAACAAAAATCTTTTCTCGAATAAAAATACTCGAATGAAAAATATTTTACACAAAAGATGTACATGTCTTAATTGTCTTCAATATTTATTTGAATGTTTTCGTAATATTTTCCATATAAAAAAAAATATTGGAAAAAAATCAAAAATCGGTTAAGGTAAACACCCACTTTCAGCGTGCAGAATTTTACCAAAAGCTTTTCAGTTCTTTCCGGCTTATGATCAAAGTTTTATGTTAATTACTGTATTAGTTTTTGAGATACAGCGCGCACACACACGCACAGACACAATTTTTTTTCAGAAATTGTTCAAATGGCATCAAGGAACCCCAAAACGGATATTTCCGTTAAAAAAAAATTTCACGATTTCTCATAAAAAAGTCTTTTCTGAATATTTCCTATAATTCCTTAAACTAAATTCTTTATAGAAAATAATAGAAGATAATTTTATTTATAAAATATTATTTAACGCTTCTGCAATAATTAATGGTGGTTAATTCCAATTAATTTTATTTATATTAGTTTAATGGACAATTTATAGATAATATAGAAATAAAATATCTCCTGAAAGAGAACTTACTTTAAACGGATTACACCAGTTAGCAAGTCAAGATAAAGTGCACTTTATTATGCAAACTTTTCGAATCAATATGTACATGTCAGGATTTAAATAGTTTTAAGTTATATACACTGAGAGAGCGTGGCAGGTGGGGTATTTTCCGGGTCTATCGGCCTGAAAATTTATTTAAAATTTCCCCGTCACCTGCACACTGGTTATTGAAAAGTGGCGCTTCAATGGAAATGACAAATGAGACGACGTAAAATATTCTGTAAACAAAATTTTTCGGACGGGTAAAAAATGACCGGGCATATCTCGTGACGTTGATTAAAAACGCTTTTTTGTAACAGAAATTTTCTTACTTGAGAAAAATATGTACAAAAGTAAACATGCAGAATAAGGGATATAGTTTACTTTAACTCGTCTATTTCAAATAGAACACCCTGTATATTTTTACATAATTTAATTTCTTCTGAGTTTATAAAGGTATCATAAGTGACTTTTTGGTTGTTAGTTGTTTGTTTAAGTTTAAGTTAAACCGGAAATGGAACTTTTATTAAAACTCCACAAGTTGACATACTTTATTCCCAAAAAAACACAATACTAAATTTCATAAACACATATGTGAAAATACAAATGATATTTGGGGTCCACGAGAATTTAGTTAGACCCGGTATATATATTTATTTTAGTGTCTTCCATTTTGGATAAATTTCTTCACAGGAAAAAATTTTATGCATTAATTTTTATCCTGTGACAAAATTTATCATAAATAGAAGACACTAAAATAAATATATAAAATTTACTCGAATTATATTTCTAATAAACTTGGCTCCGTCGGTCACCGATGACCCCTATAGCTGTCAACATATTCATTCAGTATACATTATTGCTGTTGGAATAAATTATGTATAAAATGGTACACCTTTAAATGTGAACTTTTGTCAGCTTGATTCGGAATAACGCGAGAGAAAAATGTGTTATTAGCCAATGCAAAAAAAAACTTTTATCAGCGCATTCAAAACTCGACCTTAAAGTCTACTTACTTAGCGACTAAGACGCGTGCGCTTGTTTATCCCGAAGACAGCCTTCGATACGTTGAGACAGTACGCCATGCACCGTCGTCGCGTATTGGTGTGTGTCCCTGCGTCCAAGTCTTCAAGTAAGAAAAACCGCGAATCTGGATTACTTTCCAGCCTTAAACCATTCGCAAATTGTTCGAAAACTTGGCAATTGCTCAACGGGGCCCTCCAATTGGTGAAAACCTGTTTAAAATAAGTGCAGTAACGCGTGAATACGTCCGGATTACCTTCCGGCGTCAAACGTAAACCGAAATAGTTGTATTGTAAATAAAGTGCGGCGCAGTGTTAAAATTCGCGTTTGTTCCTGTCGTGGAGGAATTTTATTCAAGGTAATTGAATTCGGTGTTGCGTTGTACT
This sequence comes from Ocypus olens, assembly GCA_910593695.2. Classification (NCBI taxonomy): domain Eukaryota; kingdom Metazoa; phylum Arthropoda; class Insecta; order Coleoptera; family Staphylinidae; genus Ocypus; species Ocypus olens. The sequence continues at coordinate 9,167,586 of OU343050.1, forward strand.
TTGTTAGATTGAAGAGATTCAAAATCTGATCAGAATAATTCTGTGAAGTTGGTGAAGTTATGCATTTTTGTAGATCATGAACAATTTTGATAAAACTGCGGTGTTGCAACTTCTAATTGAAGAATTAATTTTTTAAAATTCATAACTAACACAAATATTGACTAAGTTTTAAAAATCAAGATTCATTTTAAAGGTAAATGTATTATGATTGCATCAGAGTTTCTTTATGGAATTCAATCATAGCGAGATTTTTCTTTTTATAGTTTTTTCTTGTTTAAAAATTCGTGTTTAAAAATTGAAAAAAGTGACACATTTTCAAAAATTAAAGATAGTTTTAAAGGAAGATATATTTGTTATTTATCCATCTTACAGTTTTCTTTCTGAACGCATCTTTTGCAAGTTTCTACACCCTGTAAGTTAAAGTTTTTTTTTTATATCTGACTTTTTTTTTATTTATTGAAACCACTTATTTATATTATGTTTATTGACCTGTATAAACCCATTGTTATTGGCACATTAAATAAATTATATTAAATAGATATTTTTTGTCTTCAACAACTTTAAATATTAATTTTCAAAAATTAATCTCACGCGAAAATTGACACATTTTTAAAAGTCTAAGTTGATTCTAAAGGCAGATGTTTTGTAAATATACTTACTAAAATTTCTTAGAAATTCTATAAAAAAATTTTTTGTTCGCAAACTTAAAACGTTCATTTTCAAAAATTCATAACTTACGGAAAAAGTGACGCATTTTCAAAAATTACAGTAAGTTTTAAAGGGAGTTGTTTTGTCAGTGTAGTAAAAAAATGATTTTATATTCAAGTCTTCGACAACTTTATATATTTATTTTCAAAAATTCATAACACGCATTTTCAAGTTAATTTTAAAGGTACATATATTATGATTGGATTAAACGTTTTGTGAATATATTTTTTTTAAATTTATGATAAATTCTAGCATATCATGTAATAAATCAAGTGTCGGAAATGACAATTTTCAACTGCCAAAAAAGCCAATTTTCAAGTGTTGGAAACGACTATTTCTAACTGCCAAAAATGACAATTTTTAACTGCCAAGAAAGACAATGTTTAACTGCCAAAAATTAACATTTTTAACTGCCAAAAATGCCAATTTTCGACTGCCAAAAATGACAATTTCTAACTGCCAAAAATGACAATTTCAACTGCCAAAAAGGCCAATTATCAACTTCCAAAAAGGACAACTTTCAAGTGTCGGAAACGACCACTTTAAGCTGCCAAAAATGACAATTTTCAACTGCCAAAAGGGCTAATTTTCAAGTGTCGGAAACGACCATTTTAACTGCCAAAAATGACAATTTTTAACTGCCATAAAGACGAATTTTCAAGTGTCGGCAACGACCATTTTTAACTGCATAAAATGACAATTTTCGTTTGCCAAAAATGACAATTTTTAACTGCCAAAAATGACAATTTTCAACAGCCAAAAATTCCAATTTTCAACTGCCAAAAAAGCCAATTTTCAAGTGTCGGAAACGACCATTTTAACTGCCAAAAATGACAATTTTTAACTGCCATAAAGACGAATTTTCAAGTGTCGGCAACGACCATTTTTAACTGCATAAGATGACAATTTTCGTTTGCCAAAAATGACAATTTCTAACTGGCAAAAAATGACAATTAATTTCAACTGCCAATAAGGTCAATTTTCAACTTCCAAAAAGGACAATTTTCACGTGTCGGAAACGACCACTTTAAGCTGCCAAAAATGACAATTTTCAACTGCCAATAGGGCCAATTTTCAAATGCCAAAAGACGAATTTTCAAGAGTCGGAAACGACCATTTTTAACTGCCTAAAATGACAATTTCAACTGCCAAAAAGGCCAATTTTCAACTTCCAAAAAGGACAATTTTCAAGTGTCGGAAACGACCACTTTAAGCTGCCAAAAATGACAATTTTCAACTGCTAAAAGGGCAAATTTTTAACTGCCAAAAGGCGAATTTTAAGTGTCGGAAATGACCAGTTTTAACTGCCAAAAATGACAATTTCAGCTGCCAAAAAGGCCAATTTTCAACTTCCAAGTAGGACAATTTTCAAGTGTCGGGAACGACCACTTTAAGCTGCCAAAAATGACAATTTTCAACTGCCAAAAGGGCTAATTTTCAACTGCCAAAAAGACGAATTTTCAAGCATCAGCAACGACTATTTTTAACTGTCAAAAGTGATCATTTTTAACTGCCAAAAAATGACAATTTTCAACTGCAAAAAATGCCAATTTTCAGGTGTCGGAAACGACCGTTTTAAGATGCCAAAAATGACAATTTTCAGATGCCAAAAATGAAAATTTTCAACTGCAAAAAATTTTCAAGTGTCGGCAACGACCATTTTTAACTGGCAAAAATGACAATTTGTAACTACCAAAAATGACAATTTCAACTGCCAAAAACGACAATTTAAAACCCAAAAATGAAACACATTTTCAAAAATTAAAGTTTGTTTTAAGGTACATAAATGTGTTATGATAGCATCGGACTTTTTAAAGAATATCAAATCGATATTATTTTATTTTTGTATTTTTTCTTTGTTAAAATATTTCGACAAATTTTCAAAAATTCATAACTCACGCAGAAATTGGCAGAGTTAGTTAGTTTTAAAGGTAAATGTTTTGTAAAGATATCAAAATTTTTGAGGAATTAGTATTATATCAGTATTTATTTTTTGGCCAAAATATTCATTTTCAAAAATTAATAACTCGCGCAAAAATCGACTTAATTTCAAAAATCAAGGTTCATTTTAAAGGTAAATGTTTTATGAATGCATCAGAGTTTTTAACGAATTCAATCATATCGATATGATTTTTTTTTTCTAGTTTTTCCTTGTAAATATATTTGATCACTTAAAAATTCATTTTTAAAAATTTCTCAAAAATCAAAATTTATGTTAAATCTTGTGGATATATTAAAAATTTCGAGCATTTGAGTATTTATTTTCTCTAAATTTGTTCAATTGTGCGACAACTTACAAAAAATAATTTTCAAAAAATCATAACTCGGGGAGAAATTGGCGAATTTGCAAAAAAAATAGTTAGTTGTAAAAAAACTATTTTAAAATGTTTGTGGAGTTCAATTATATTACTATTTATTTGTTTTGGATTTTTCTTTGTTCGTCTTCAACAACTAAAAATATTAATTTTCAAAAATTCATAACTAACACAAAAATTGACTCAGTTTCAAAAAACAAGGTTAATTTTAAAGGTAAATTGCATCAAGGTTTTTTATGGAATTCAATCATAGGGATATGATTTTTTTTTTCTAGTTTCTCCTTGTTTAAATATTCGAACACTTTAAAATTCGTTTTTAAAAATTTATGACTCGAGCAGAAATTGACACATTTGCAAAAATCCAAGTGTATATTAAGGCAATTCTATCATATAAGTATTTATTTTTATTTGTTCAACTGTTCGACAACTTTAAATATTATTTTTCAAAAATTCATAAGAATTTGGCAAATAGAAAAAAAAAGAATGTACACTTCAATAGTCCGGGATAATTATTAAAAATACATTTTGACGTTTCAAACATCAGTCTTATCCGATCCTACTAATCGCTTGATGTATACTTTAAATATGATATTAAATAAACCATGAAACTAACTCTAATACATAAAATGCTTGGTATCTGATTAACACTTGCAACTTTTTAAAAATGGTAACAGCTTGGTGTAGATGGAATTAGTCAGATTAACGATCGATTTGAGTATAGAATGCCCAACCCACATGTTGCTAGGAGACTTTAGCTGCGAGTTCTGTTGCACAAACCTTGATGAACGCGAAAATTCTTTTCAGCAGTTTTCAAATATCGTGTGTATTACCTCGATTTGGACTTTCTAGGAATTATTGAATGCATACGATGGTAAGAGTACCTTCGTTTAATTTACTCTTCGGACATCATTCGAAAACAATTAATGCAAGTTCGTCCAGATTAAAGAAAAAAGTTTCTATTTACTCAACTCCATAAGAACCAAAGCCGACTTTACGATTTCTTAAACGTTTAATTTGTATTTAATCAACATATCGGGAAAAAAATATTAGAAGTATTTGGTCCCACCAGTCTCACCTAGTATGGGGCACGCGTCGGTCTTCAGACTAGTAAAGCGCACCTACCGCTATTAAGAACGGTAGGTGCGCTTTACTATCACATAAAACGTTTTAATAATTCAAATATAATTATTCATTTCCGTCTACCCAATTTTATTACAAACTTTACGGTTCGTAAATGGGGATCACGAGAATTATAAATATTTAATCACATTAGGACCGCAATCCGTTTATCATCAATATTAATCAGAAGTCGGGCGCAATGTATCGAATAATAAATGTGTCATATTTCACGTGTTAGATATAAAGTAACTCATGGAAGGTCCATGTTTTGGTCTACCGTCGTCGTCGTCGGCGCGCACGCAATAAGATATACGTGACAGGTGACTAGTCGCGTGTTACCACCCCTACTTATGGGGGTGGAGGAGCGGAAGAACAGACGGGGTGTCACCAGAGACACCACCTGAGACACAGGCCCACCCCTGCAGACAAACAGTCATAACATTATTGTGGACGTTAAAAGTGGATATAAATAATTCCGAAGTTGCACAGAACTGTTTCCCCGCAATAAGACAACGAGCGAGGAACACATTCTGGATGATCGATGTTATAGCCGGCATTTGTTTTGCCCACTTATTTCGTATATTAACATTTTAAATTGCTACATTATTGTTCGCTTTGATTATATTGTATTCCTTTTTAGTAGGAATATTCAATTGTATTATTTTTACAAATAGGAAAATATTCGAATATGGTAATGGCAAGGGCAGAAAGACCTCAGGTCGATAGCCCGGACAGACTAACACCCTTATTTACTCCAATGTTATTTATATTTATTGTTCATTTCAAAAGGTGCCACCCTGAATAACTTTCGATCTAAAGCAGTCACGGTTTCAGGAAAAAATACATCAATTTTGTTTTTGAGAAGGAACGACAAAAACACTGTTTTTAGAATGTTATCTTCCACCCTCTCAAAATCGTGTTTACGTGTTCTGTCTATGAAATAAGTGAACTGATTTAAATTATTTTTTATTTGTTCAATTTTTGAACTTTTGACACTTTGCGTTGATATAAAAAATAACCATATTTTAAATTGCACTAAATTTTTAAAATTTTGATTTTAGAATCATCAAGATTCGCGTTTGACAGTTTCAAATATCAAAATTACTATTTTAGAAGCTTGAAAATTTAGAAAAATGCTATTTCTGCATTTTATATTAATTATACGAAAAAAAAAGTAATCCGTTTTAATCCAAACGTATTACAATTTTCACAATATAACGCTATGTTCACATAAAATTATCCCAAAATATATGAACTTTTTATTGAATATTTTTACAGAATCCTAATTTAGCATGTATTAAGGGTAAAGTTTCATATCGACAGCAGTTGTTTTTGTATTTTATTTTGATTCCTCAAAATAAATCAAATTTTCACAATTTTATGCTTTGTTCACTTGAAATGATCCCAAAATATGTGAACTTTCTATTATTTTTTTACTTAATCTTAATTTGGCATGTATTAAGAGTAAATCTGTAAAGTTTCAAATCGACAGCAGTTGTTTTCGAATTTTATTTTTCAAAATAATTCCAATTTTCATAATTGTATTCTTTGTTCACATGAAATTATTTCAAAATTTATGCACTTGCTATTTAATTTTTTTACAGAATCCCAATTTGGCATGTATTACGAGTAAATCTGTAAAGTTTCAAATCGACAGCAGTTGTTTTTGTATTTTATTTTGATTCCTCAAAATAATTCAAATTTGCGCAATTTTATGCTTTGTTGAAATTATCCCAAGGTCGTATTGAAATGTTTTATGAAATAATAATTTGGAATGCATTTTTAGTAAATTTGGATAATCCTAAATTAATGGCACTTTTTTGTTTTTATTTTGCCCATCGAAATTATTTTAAAAAATCAAAGTTTTACACTCTGTTGAAATAAAATTAACCCAAAATATAGGATTAATGTATTTGGAATTTTTACAGAATAATTTTGAACAAAAATAACTCAAAAATAGCAAATTTGGACAAAAATCACCCCAAAAATAGCAATTTTGAGCAAAAAATGACCCAAAAATTGCAATTTTGGGCAAAATTGCCCCCCAAAAAAAAAATTTGACAAAAAATATTAAATTTACCATGTATTTTAGGTAAATTTATGAGGTTTCAAATCGATAGTAGTTATTTTACCTTTTTTTTTTTCGAGCCTCGAAACTTATTCCAATTTTCACATTTTAACGCTCTGTTCACATGAAATATTCCCAAAATTTTTTACAGTCTCCCAATTTGAAATGTATTAGCAGTAAATGTGTAAAGTTTCTAATCGATAGCAGTTGTTTTTGGATTTTATTTTGATCCATCAATATAATTCCAATTTTCACAATTTTTTACTTTATTCACATAAAATTATCCCAAAATTTGTAAATGTTCTATTCATTTTTTAAAGCATTACAATTTAGCTTGTATTAAAAGTTCATCTGTAATGTTTCAAATTGACTGTAATTATTTGTATATTTTTTCCAATTTTCATAATTTTATCCTCTGTTTACATGAAATTATCCCAAAATTTATGAACTTTCTTTTTAATTTTTTTACAGAATCTCAATTTGGCATGTATTAAAAATAAATCTGTAAAGTTTTAAATCGAAGGCACTTGTTTTTGTATTTGATTTTAGTCCATCAAAATAGTTCCAATTTTCGCAATTTTATGCGCTGTTCACATAAAATTATCCAAAAATTTATGAAATTTTTTTAAGAATACAAATTTGGCTTCTATTGAAAGTTAATCTGTAATGTTTTAAATCGACTGTAATTATTTGTGTATTTTTTTTTGAACTATCAAAATAATTCCCATTTTCATAATTTTTTCACATGAAATTATCCCAAAATTGATGAACTTACTATTAATTTTTTTTAGAGAATCTCAATTTGGTATGTGTTAAAAATAAATCTGTTAAGTTTCAAATCGACGGCAGTTGTTTTTGTATTTTATTTTGGCCCATCAAAATAATTCAAATTTTCACAATTTTATGCTTTGTTCACATGAAATGATCCCAAAATATGTGAACTTTCTTTACGTAATCCCAATTTGGCATGTATTAGGAGTAAATCTGCAAAGTTTCAAATCAATAGCAGTTGTTTTCGAATTTTATTTTGACCCATCAAAATAATTCCAATTTTCATAATTGTATTCTTTGTTCACGTGAAATTATTCCAAAATATATGCACATACTACTTTACTACTTATATTTTTTAAAGAATCCCAATTTAGCATGTATTAAGATCAAATCTGTAAAGTTTTAAATCGACGGCAGTTGTTTTTGTATTTTATTTTGGCCCATCAAAATAATTCAAATTTTCGCAATTTTATGCTTTGTTCACATGAAATTATCCCAAAATTTATGAACTTTCTATTTAATTTCTGTGCATAATCCAAATTTGGTATATATTAAGAGTAAATTTGTAAAGAATTAAATAGTTTTTGTACTTTATTTTGACTCATCAAAATAATTCCAATTTTCATAATTTTATGCTTTGTTTACATGAAGTTATGCAAAAATTTATGAACTTACTATTCAAATTTTATACAGAATCCCAATTTGGCATATGTTAAGAATAAATCTGTAAAGCTTTAAGTTGACGGCAGTTGTTTTTGTATTTTATTTTGACCTATCAAAATAATTCAAATTTTCACAATTTTATGCTTTGTACACATGAAAAGATCCCAAAATGTATGAACTTTCTATTTAATTTCTTTACAAAATCCCAATTTGGCATGTATTAAGAGTAAATCTGTAAAGTTTCAAATCGACAGCAGTTGTTTTTGTATTTTATTTTGACTCATCAAAATAATTCCAATTTTCATAATTGTATTTTCTGTTCACATGAAATTATTCCAAAATTTATGAACTTTCTATTTAATTTCTTTACAAAATCCCAATTTGGCATGTATTAAGAGTAACTCTGTAAAGTTTCAAATCGACAGCAGTTGTTTTTGTATTTTATTTTGACTCATCAAAATAATTCCAATTTTCATAATTGTATTTTCTGTTCACATGAAATTATTCCAAAATTTATGAACTTTCTATTTAATTTCTTTACAAAATCCCAATTTGGCATGTATTAAGAGTAAATCTGTAAAGTTTCAAATCGACAGCAGTTGTTTTTGTATTCTATTTTGACTCATCAAAATAATTCCAATTTTCATAATTGTATTTTCTGTTCACCTGAAATTATTCCAAAATTTATGCGCTTACTATTTAAATTGTTTACAGAATCCCAATTTGGCATGTATTAAGAATACATCTGTAAAGTTTTAAATCGACGGCAGTTGTTTTCGAATTTTATTTTGACGCATCAAAATAATTCAAATTTTCACAATTTTTGCTGTGTCGGTGTAAAATTATCCCAAAATTTAGGCAGAAGTTTAGAGAGAATTATAGTTAGCGATATAGTTTCAGTAAATTTGGATAGTTTAAAGTCAATTGCAGTTATTTTTTGTTTTATTTTTTGTGTCACCAAAATTATTAAAAAAAAACTTTTCAATTTAACGCCCTGTTAACAATCAATTAAACTGAAATGTACCCAAAATTTCTATACAATTATAACTTGGCTTGCATTTCGACTAAATTGGTAAGGTTTTAAATCGGTAGCAATTGTTTTTAAAACATTTTCGAGCTGCCATACTTATTAAAAGATTTCTCAATTTAACTCCCAATTGACATTAAATTAACATAATATGTGGTATTTTTACAGAATTATAATTTAGCATGTATTTTGACTAAATCAGTAAAGTTTTAAATCAGTGGAAATTGTTTTTTGAATTTTTTTCGAGCTAGAATCACAATTTAGTTTAAATTATGAGTAAAATTGCGAAGTTTCTCGTCGTTGATGCTTTTATTTTTTTTTTCAGCTCACCAAAATTATTTTAATAAATACAACTTTACGCTCTGTTTTGGAAACATGTATTTGAAGTTTTAACAGTATTTTTCCTTAGATTTTTTGAATCACAATTTAGTAAATATTATGACTAAATAGTAAAGTTTCAAATCGTTGGCATTTTAGAAATTTTTTTTCAGCTCACCAAAATGATTTAAATAATTATTACAACTTTACGCTCTGTTGACGTAAAATTATCCAAAAATTTAGGAATAATTTCACAGAATCCCAATTTGGCATGCATTTAAAGTAAATCTGTAAAGTTTCAAATCTACTATGTAATGAAATTATTCCAAAATTTTTGAACTTTTTATTTAATTTCTTTACATAGTTCCAATTTGGCATGTATTAAGAGTATATTTGTAAAGATTCAAATAGTTTTGGTACTTTATTTTGACTCATCAAAATAATTCCAATTTTCATAATGTTATTATTTGTTCACATGAAATTATCCCAAAATTTATGAACTTACTACATATTTCAGATTTTTACAGAATCTCAATTTGGCATGTATTAAGAATAAATCTGTAAAGTTTCAAATCGACGCCAGTTGTTTTTGTATTTTATTTTGACTTATAAAAATAATTCCCATTTTCACGCTTTTATGCTCTGTTCACGTAAAAATGTCCCAAAATTTAGGAAGAAGTTTCCACAAAATTTTAATTTGAGATGAAGTTTAAGTAAATTTGGATAGTTCAAAGTCTATGGCAATTATTTTTTTTTTAATTTTTCGCCCAACCAAAATTATTAAAAGACTGCTCAATTTAACATTAAATTAACCGACAATGTAAGATTGATGTACGTGAAATTTGTATAGAATTATAATTTGGCATAGATTTTGACTAAATTTGAAAGGTTTTAAACCAGCGGAAATGGTTTTTTTTTTTATTTTTTTCGAGCCACCAAAATTATTACAATTTTCACAATTTTGCTCTTTATTCACATGAAATGATTCTAAAATTTATAAACTTTGTACATGAAGTTTTTTTCAGAATCATAATTTAGTTTAAATTATGAGTAAATCTGCGAAGTTTCTCATCGTTGGTGTTTGCTTTTATTTTTTTTTCAGCTCACCAAAATTATCTTAATAACTACAACTTTACGTAAAATTATCTAAAAATTTAGGAAGTCTATATTTGAAGCTTTACAGTATCGTAACTTGGCATAGGTTTTGAGTAAATTTTGAAAATTTCAAGTCGATGGCAATTGTTTATATATATTTTTTTTCGCACCAAAATGATTACAATTTACGTCTCTTGACGTAAAATTATCAAAAAAATAAGAAGAATGTATTTGAGATTTTTATAGTATCGTACTTTATCATTGGTTTTGAGTAAATCTTGAAAGATTCAAGTCGATGGCAATTGTTTCTATCTATTTTTTCACACCAAAATTACTACAACTAACACAACTTTATGTTTTGTTGACGTAAAATTATCCAAACATGTAGGAAGAATGTATTTGAAGTTTTTACAGTAAATAATTTAGCCTGAGTTTTGAACAAATCTTGAACGGCATTAGGCGATGGCAATTTGTTCTATATTTTTTCGCACCAAAATGATTAGAATTTTCACAACTTTATGTTCTGTTGACGTAAAATCCAAAAATCCGAAAATTTAGGACGAATGTATTTGAAGTATTTACAGTAAATAATTTAGCCTGAGTTTTGAGTAAATCTTGAAAGGTGTTAATCGATGGCAATTGTTTCTATATTTTTTCGCAACAAAATGATTAGAATTTTCACACCTTTATGTTCTGTAGACGTAAAATGACCAAAAAATTTTGGAAGAATGTATTTGGAGCTTTTACAGTATCGTAAATTGGCTCGAGTTTTGTGTAAATAAAGTTTCAAGTCAATGGCAATTGTTTTTATCTATTTTTTTTCTCACCAAAATGATGTGAATTTACACAGCTTCAATAATAATAATAATAATAATTATAGTAATCCTTATTACTGAGCGTAACCTTTTTTACAATGGATACATAATTTTTTATACATGAATAATGACTTAATATAAATACAGATACAATAAATACATTAAGTTCTGTTGTCGTAAAGTTATCGTAAAATTTAGGAAAGTACACAGCCATCGTGCGGCCCGCTTAGATCTTCGCAAATGAAAATGACAATTGTTTTATACTATGGTTACATCAGAATACATTTGAAATTTTCGCAGAAGCAGTGGATGGGTCCTATACCACCCTCAAGCGGTGGGTGGGCCCTATATCACCCTCCATCAGTTAATCATTAAACAGCGTTTGGCAAATTGTCCAATTTTTAAGAGCTTCTTCGATTTTCTGCCTCTTTACCAGAGAAACCATCACTTTCAATTCAACTAATTAAACTTAAATTGCAAACATGTTAGATTATTTAGATATAATAAATCTGTAAAATGGTGAATCCGTTAAATAAAATAAAACCATGTTGTAATTATGTTTATATGCGTATTAATTGTTATTTAAAGAATACTTTGCCATTGAATGATTTTTTTTTGTCAATGCATCATCTAACAATATATTGGAAATATCTGAAAAAATCTGAAAAATAAATATTCCTTTATATTGAATTTCACGGCAAGTGCTGTAGCTGGAATTTCAACATTCAATTTCGAATTCTCATCATTAGCTTTTGACAAAACTCTTTCAACTGCTGAATTAGTTCCAGATCAGTACAATAAGAATAAAGTTATTTTGGTAATGACTGAATAATTAATATTGCTCTCATTATTCTTTTCAATTTTTTTTATTCAGACATATCATTTGTAAAAAGCTATAGAGTACCATTACTGTCTTTTATCTTATTCAGCATTTATTATTTATACTGAGCAGTGAATGCAAATTTCGTAAACGAATCCCTAAAATAATTCCACTTTATAAACTTTTCAATTAAACTCAATCTGTTGACTAAGGCTTCCGTTAGCAGTCGTAATTGATACATATAAAATAATCAATGAAATGAATACTTTATACCAGATTGATTTCGCCGGGGGATGGGGAGGGGCGTAAATAAATTAAACGAAATTAAACATTTAACGTCCTCGCCCATTTTAATTTAAGAAGATTACGTGGTTTTTAATACGTATACGTGTGCGCCAAATAAAAAATCCATTTAGAAAATATAATTCGCCCGTGAGCGGATTTGCGAGGGTGCGCTTATAAGAGGAGTCATTTTTAACTTTCGATTTTCGGAGTTGAGCACAAACAGGAAGCTAACTGAATTGGGCTCTATAGAATTTAGAAAATAATCTCTCGGCCTCCTGTTGCCTGATAATACACTTTTCTATATTCATACTTGACGCGAGGGTGTTTTGTACATATTGTCGGACGAGGGTGCACAATCCTCGCCGGAAGATTAATCGAATTATTAAATGAGTCTCGAGAATGGATTTTTTAGTTGCTACGATTACTTTTTATCGGCTTATCGTTTATCGTAGAAGCATACTTCATTTACTAACAATATTTCTACTAAATAACTAACGTTTGTTTTAACCCTTAGCGAACGAATGCCGCCATATTCACGACAATAAAAAAAAAATTAAATCATCGAATGTTACTGTATTCGCGACAACAAAAAAATATGACCAAATTATAGAATGGCATTGTATTCGCGACAATAAAAATATTTTCGTAAAATCGAATTTTAGAGCGAGTGCGTGGCCTAAAATTTAATTTCCCGGCGCATCCACCATATGGTGAATGTATATTTGTTTGCAAAGCGGTGACAGCTACTCTATAAACTAGCTCGTTTGCTAAGAGTTAAATAACATCCTGTTAGAGGAGTACCATCAAAATTATATACAGATATATTAGATCCTGTAATTATCGTTTCGTTGTCTGGGTGTAATATTTAATTCGAATTAATGGGAAAAAGTTTCGGCGAGGGTGTTACACAAAGTTAGGTCCAGTTATCGGAGCATCAATCTGACCTAATATAATTAGAATCCGTGGGAAGGATGGTGAGGACTGAAGGAACATTCTTTTACCGGACGGCAAAAAACAAATAATTCGATTGGAACGTGGGCCCGTTTGTATTGAGCGAGGGTTTAAGGGGGAGGACCGAACAGGCCGCAGCATGTTCCCTATGTTCCCAACAGGAGACCATTGAAAGGAAATGTTGGGAATGGAGGTTGTGGGAATTGGCCGAATATACCGAGTATAAGGGGAATAGGTGAATATAACTTGTTATGTTATATTGCCACAACAGGCCACACGTTCGTGTGTGTGTGCTTTTACTAAGTTCAACCAACGTATATAAATATACACATTTAATAAATTGCAATTTCTTCAAGCTACTAAGATGTTTTATTCAGTGTGTTACAAAGTGATTCAATTACAAAAAGAATAAAATTATTTTAGATGGATTATATTACTTAATAGCTGCAGTCAGTTTTTCCAAATAAATTGAACTCATTTGCAAATTCTTGTAAGATTATACCATTTTATATGTTATTTTGAGAAAATTTTAAAAGGGTGGAATTTGTTGAATTTTTTGGCTTGAAAACTCGACGAAGATTATATCAAAATCTACCCAATTTTCATGGAATTGTAAAGGGTAATCCAATTTGACAAGATTTTAAAAGTTTGGAGTTTGTTGCAACAGTTTTTTTGGGAGGTTTGCAAAATGTCCGACCTTAGAATTGAAAGAGGAAGTGTTCAAGGAAGAATAAATAAGAATACCAAGTTTTCGTCAAACATTAAAAATCACCAATTTTAACTGAATCCAACTAATTTGTACGCGAGGAGTACAGATTTAAAAACCGCGTTCAATTTGGAGTTTTCGTTTAGCCGCTACGGCCGTTCAAAGTCTGAAAAATTGACTTTTTTTGAAAATTTTCATTGTGACAAGCTATTTTTTTTTGCTTTCGAAGATAGCTGAAATTTTACGGCAATCAATTTCTCTCGTTATTCTGATGAAAAAAAAAGTATACCTTAATGGTCCACGAGGTTTATTAAAAAAGTTGCATTTCTTGAGCAAAAGTTCCGAGGGCTGTACTTTCAAGTATTTTCAAGTTTTCGCCAAAAATTAAAAATCACCAATTTTAATTGAATCCGACTAATATGCACACCAGGAGCACAGATTTGAAAACCGCGTTTAATTTGGAGTTTTCGTTCAGCCGCTACGGCCGTTCAAAGTCTGGAAAATCGACTTGTTTTTAAATTTTCTTACATGTTCATGGTGACAACCTATTTTTTTTGCTATTAAAGATAGATGAAATTTGGTAACGCGAATCAATTTCTCTCATTTTTCTGATGAAATTAATAAAAAAGTTGATTTTTTCGATTTTTGCCATTTCCGACTTTTCTTTGCTGATGCATCACGGGCTTCAAATTGATATCAATTCTTGCGAAAGTACATTTTCCGAGGTGTCTTGAAGGGATCTTTCCAATGATGTGTAGAAACCCCGAATCGTTTCTTCAGGAAATTATTTCAAAGCCAATTTTTGAGAAAAAGTAAGAAGGGGAGACCATTGGGAAGTTTTTCAGGTTTTCGTCAAAAACTTTTAATCGCCAATTTTAATTGAACCTGACCAATTTTATCCATAGATGGCGTTGTTGCAAGTGCATATGAAGCTTGAACTAGCCGTAGCAATCGGTAGAAATGTCATGTAGCCGTATCCTGTCATTAATGTAACAAGACAATAACACATTGTTTTGAGTGAATAACAAATTGAATAGCTTGAATATGGAAAATAAGAATTGCCCAAAAATGGATTTTGTTACGTTTGTGGACAAATAGTGCCTCCAGATTTTTTTTATCAGCGTAATGACTGGAGAAAAAGAACTCTCGAAAGCGAACATTTAAAATTGGTTAATGAACCTTTAATAAAGAATATCGATGATATATTGCTGCCGCCACTTCATATATATTTGGGAATTGCTAAGAAATTCATCGGAATTGCCGTCAAAGATAATGAGGAAGTTTTTGACTATTTAGAAAACAGCTTTCCAAAACTCAGCAAGGGCAAACTTAATTGCCTATGCTATTTAAAATATTATTTCCACAAATACCGGGTGTAACTGAATTCTGGTAGACCCCGAATATCGGATATTTATACATAGATCTTTTTGAAATTCAGTTTTTAGAGAATACAAGTGGAATTTTAATAAACAGTCTACTTCCGGTTTAACCGAAAACGACCTTTTCAAATGGAACACCCTGTATATTTTTACTCAATTTAATTCGTCTCTAAATTCTGAGATTACAGATGTATCATAAGTAAAAATGTTTTGTTTAAATTTAATTTAAATTTGTTATTTTGTGTAAATTTAATTTAAAGTAGTGAGTTGAGTGGGATTTTCTCATTTAAGACTGATTTTTCTGTATTTTTTTCGATACGTTTACAATTTTGTTCTTAATTTTTTTTATTCGACGTTTTCGACGTCGTGAAAATCAATAATTTTAAAAATCTGTAACTCGCTTGAAAATTATTGGATTTTTAAAAATCGAAGTTATCTGAGTAGAGTGAAGTTTTAATAATTAGAATAAATTTTTGTGAAATTTCTCCGATACGTTTACTATTTTTTTCTTAATTTTTCTTTCTTCGATGCACTAATGTTTGACGTTGTGAAAATCAAAAATTTCACAAATCTGTTACTCGCTTGAAAATTATTGGATTTTAAAAAATCGAAGTTATCTGAGTAGAGTGAAGTTTTAATGATTAGGATAATTTTTTGTGAAATTTCTCCGATACGTTTACTATTTTTTTCTTAATTTTTCTATCTTCGATGCATAAATGTTTGACGTCGTGAATATCAAAAATTTCAAAAATCTGTAACTCGCTTGAAAATTATTGGATTTTCAAAAATCGAAGTTATCTGAGTAGAGTGAAGTTTTAGTAACTAGGATCAATTTTTGTGAAATTTCTCCGATACGTTTACTATTTTTTTCTTATTTTTTCTATCTACGATGCACAAATGTTTGACGTCGTGAAAATCAAAAATTTAAAAAATCTGTAACTCGCTTGAAAATCATTGGATTTTCAAAAAATTATGTTATTTTAGTAGAGTGAAGTTTTAATAAATAGGAAAAATGTTTGTGAAAATTCTCCGATACGTTTACAATTTTTTTCTTAATTTTTCTTTATTCGACGTTTTCGACGTCGTGAAAATCAAAAAATTTAAAAATCTGTAACTCGCTTGAAAATTATTGGATTTTCAAAAATCGAAGTTATCTGAGTAGAGTGAAGTTTTAATAATTAGGATAAATTTTTGTGAAATTTCTCCGATACGTTTACTATTTTTTTCTTAATTTTTCTTTCTACGGTGTACAAATTTTTGACGTGAAAATCAAAAATTTTAAAAATCTGTAACTCGCTTGAAAATTATTGGATTTTCAAAAATCGAAGTTATCTGAGTAGAGTGAAGTTTTAGTAATTTGGATAAATTTTTGTGAAATTTCTCCGATACGTTTACTATTTTTCTATCTTCGCTGCACAAATCAAAATCATTGGATTTTCAAAAATCTAAGTTATCTGAGTAGAGTGAAGTTTTAATAAATAGGATAAATTTTTGTAAAAATTCTTCGATACGTTTACTATTTTTTTCTAAATTTTTCTTTCTTCGATGCACAAATTTTTGACGTTGTGAAAATCAAAAATTTCACAAATCTGTTACTCGCTTGAAAATTATTGGATTTTCAAAAATCGAAGTTATCTGACTAGAATGAAGTTTTTAATAATTAGGATAAATTTTTGTGAAATTTCTCCGATACGTTTACTATTTTTTTCTTAATTTTTCTTTTTTCGATGCACTAATGTTTGGTGTGAAAATCAAAAGTTTCAAAAATTATCTGAGTAGAATGTTGTTTTTAATAATCAGGATAAATTTTTGTGAATTTTCTCCGATACGCTTACTATTTTTTTCTTAATTTTTCTTTCTTCGATGCACTAATGTTTGACGTCGTGAAAATCAAAAATTTCAAAAATCTCTAACTCGCTTGAAAATGATTAGATTTAAAAGAATCAAAATTATCTGAGTAGAGTGAGGATTTAATAATTAGGGTAAATTTTTGTGAAATTTCTCCGATACGTTTACTATTTTTTTCTTAATTTTTCTTTCTTCGATGTACAAATGTTTGACGTCGTGAAAATCAAAAATTTCAAAAATTTGTAAATCGCTTGAAAATTATTGGATTAATTTTTTTTTTAATTTTCATGGTGACAAGCTAATTTTCTTGCTATTGCAAATAGCTGATTTTTTTTAACGGCAATTAATTTCTCTCGTTATTCTGATGAATATATACTTCAATGGTCTGCGATAATTATTAAAAAAGTTGCATTTTTCGATTATTGCCATTTCCGAGTTTTCTTTGCTGACGCGTGGCGAGCTTTAAATTGACATTTGTTCTTGCAAAAGTACATTTTCCGAGGCGCCTTGAAGGGATCTTTCCAATGATGTATAGAAACCCCGAACCGAACCAGCGCTTTCTTCAGGAAATTATTTCAAAGCCAATATTTGAGAAAAAGTAACCCTTAAGTAGTTTTTCAGGTTTTTAATAGTCAGTTGCAATGGTACAACAGGGTGAAAATTCTGACATTCAGGTCCTCAAATATTAATAGGCCAAAAAAGGTAATTCATGTTCCACGCAAGTTCACCCCACCTCACTCCAACGATCATTATCAAAGACAATACACGGATCGCCTGTAAATTAATAATATATATAGATAAATACCAGGAATATTGAGGTATGGTCGCACCCGTAATGCACTAAATTATAATTGACACATACATTACCATGACATTATATTGCTGTGCCTAAATAAATTATTGATCGATTTAACAATATTGCTAGAATTCATGACTTTGTGTGTGTTGCCAAATTTCTAATTTACATTTAGTAAGCCTGTTAGGTTGTAATAATGTTATAAAATACAAAAAAAGAAATTGTTGTGTCAGCGGCGGCTCGTCGATTTTTATAGAGGAGACTAAAGCTACGCGCACACTTTATTATTAGAACTTTTATTCGAATGATCATTTGAATAAATAATCGATTTTCATATCAATGATCATTCAAATGATCTGAAAATCAATTTATTCGAATAAATAATCGATTTTCAGATCATTTGAATGATCATTCGAATGATCACTCGAATTATCATTCGAATGATCATTCGAATGAATAATCGATTTTTTATTTAATTCGAATAGTAATCATTCGATTATTGAAATCATTCGATTATGCCCATCACTAAATTCAATCATCTCAGTATAATTTTTTTTTCTATTTTTTCTTTTTTCAAATATTCGACAAACTTAAAAAAAAATCATTTTCGAAAATTTATAACCAGCACAAAAATAGACACATTTTCAAAAATCGAAGGTAATTGTAAAGGCAGATGTTTTGTCAATATACTAGAATTTTTGATAAAGCCTATCATACCAGATTTTTTTCGTTCGACAACTTAAAATGATAATTTTCAAAAATTCATAACTCACGTAAAATTGACTCATTATCAAAAATCAAAGTTTTGAAGATAGTCAGTCGTTCTGTTGTTTTATTGAAATATTTGTAGAACTCAATTTTGCTTTACATTTTTGTTTCGTTTATGTGTTCAACAAGTTAAAACATTCAAAATTCATAACTTCCGGAAAAAGTGACACATTCTCAAAAATTAAAGTTAGTTTTAAAGGGAGATGTTTTGTGAAATTATTAAGAAAATAGATTTTTTCGTCCTTAACAACTTAAAATATTAATTTTGAAAAATTAATAACTCGAGCAGAAATCGATTCATTTTAAAAAATGAATGTTATTTTTTAAGGTAAATAAATACATTATGATTGCATTAGAGTTTTTAAAGAATTCAATCATATCGATAATTTGTTTCTATTTTTTCTTTGATCAAATATTCGAATAATTTTTAAAAAATTATAACTCACGTAAAAATTGACACATTTTCAAAAAGTTAAAGGTAGATATCTTGTAAATATACTAAAAATTTTGAGCAATTCGATCATGTAAGGATTTATTTTCTTTAGATTTTGTTTGTTCGCTTGTTCGAAAACTCGAAACTTAATTTTCAAAAATTAATAACTCAGAGAAATTGGCAGACTTTCAAAAATTTAAATTAGTTTTAAAGGTAGTGAAGATTTTAAAAATGTTTAACAACTTAAAATATTAATTTTCAAAACGTAAAAATTGACCCAGTTTCAAAAGACAAGGTTAATTTTAAAGGCAAATGTATTATGATTGCATCAGAGTTTTTAAGGAATCTAATCGCATCGATATGTTTTTTTTTCTAGTTTTTCCTTGTTCAAATATTCGACCACTTAAAAAATTCATTTTAAAAAATTGTTAAAAAAAATCATTTTCGAAAATTTATAACCATCACAAAAATAGACACATTTCCAAAAATCGAAGGTAATTGTAAAGGCAGATGTTTTGTCAATATACTAGAATTTTTGATAAAGCCTATCATACCAGATTTTTTTCGTTCGACAACTTAAAATGATAATTTTCAAAAATTCATAACTCACGTAAAATTGACTCATTATCAAAAATCAAAGTTTTGAAGATAGTCAGTCGTTCTGTTGTTTTATTAAAATATTTGTAGAACTCAATTTTGCTTTACATTTTTGTTTCGTTTATGTGTTCAACAAGTTAAAACATTCAAAATTCATAACTTCAGGAAAAAGTGACACATTCTCAAAAATTAAAGTTAGTTTTAAAGGGAGATGTTTTGTGAAATTATTAAGAAAATAGATTTTTTCGTCCTTAACAACTTAAAATATTAATTTTGAAAAATTAATAACTCGAGCAGAAATCGATTCATTTTAAAAAATGAATGTTATTTTTTAAGGTAAATAAATACATTATGATTGCATTAGAGTTTTTAAAGAATTCAATCATATCGATAATTTGTTTCTATTTTTTCTTTGATCAAATATTCGAATAATTTTTAAAAATTTATAACTCACGTAAAAATTGACACATTTTCAAAAAGTTAAAGGTAGATATCTTGTAAATATACTAAAAATTTTGAGCAATTCGATCATGTAAGGATTTATTTTCTTTAGATTTTGTTTGTTCGCTTGTTCGAAAACTCGAAACTTAATTTTCAAAAATTCATAACTCTGAGAAATTGGCAGACTTTCAAAAATTTAAATTAGTTTTAAAGGTAGTGAAGATTTTAAAAATGTTTAACAACTTAAAATATTAATTTTCAAAACGTAAAAATTGACCCAGTTTCAAAAGACAAGGTTAATTTTAAAGGCAAATGTATTATGATTGCATCAGAGTTTTTAAGGAATCTAATCGCATCGATATGTTTTTTTTTCTAGTTTTTCCTTGTTCAAATATTCGACCACTTAAAAAATTCATTTTAAAAAATTGTTAAAAAAAATCATTTTCGAAAATTTATAACCATCACAAAAATAGACACATTTCCAAAAATCGAAGGTAATTGTAAAGGCAGATGTTTTGTCAATATACTAGAATTTTTGATAAAGCCTATCATACCAGATTTTTTTCGTTCGACAACTTAAAATGATAATTTTCAAAAATTCATAACTCACGTAAAATTGACTCATTATCAAAAATCAAAGTTTTGAAGATAGTCAGTCGTTCTGTTGTTTTATTAAAATATTTGTAGAACTCAATTTTGCTTTACATTTTTGTTTCGTTTATGTGTTCAACAAGTTAAAACATTCAAAATTCATAACTTCAGGAAAAAGTGACACATTCTCAAAAATTAAAGTTAGTTTTAAAGGGAGATGTTTTGTGAAATTATTAAGAAAATAGATTTTTTCGTCCTTAACAACTTAAAATATTAATTTTGAAAAATTAATAACTCGAGCAGAAATCGATTCATTTTAAAAAATGAATGTTATTTTTTAAGGTAAATAAATACATTATGATTGCATTAGAGTTTTTAAAGAATTCAATCATATCGATAATTTGTTTCTATTTTTTCTTTGATCAAATATTCGAATAATTTTTAAAAATTTATAACTCACGTAAAAATTGACACATTTTCAAAAAGTTAAAGGTAGATATCTTGTAAATATACTAAAAATTTTGAGCAATTCGATCATGTAAGGATTTATTTTCTTTAGATTTTGTTTGTTCGCTTGTTCGAAAACTCGAAACTTAATTTTCAAAAATTAATAACTCAGAGAAATTGGCAGACTTTCAAAAATTTAAATTAGTTTTAAAGGTAGTGAAGATTTTAAAAATGTTTAACAACTTAAAATATTAATTTTCAAAACGTAAAAATTGACCCAGTTTCAAAAGACAATGTTAATTTTAAAGGCAAATGTATTATGATTGCATCAGAGTTTTTAAGGAATCTAATCGCATCGATATGTTTTTTTTTCTAGTTTTTCCTTGTTCAAATATTCGACCACTTAAAAAATTCATTTTAAAAAATTGTTAAAAAAAATCATTTTCGAAAATTTATAACCATCACAAAAATAGACACATTTCCAAAAATCGAAGGTAATTGTAAAGGCAGATGTTTTGTCAATATACTAGAATTTTTGATAAAGCCTATCATACCAGATTTTTTTCGTTCGACAACTTAAAATGATAATTTTCAAAAATTCATAACTCACGTAAAATTGACTCATTATCAAAAATCAAAGTTTTGAAGATAGTCAGTCGTTCTGTTGTTTTATTAAAATATTTGTAGAACTCAATTTTGCTTTACATTTTTGTTTCGTTTATGTGTTCAACAAGTTAAAACATTCAAAATTCATAACTTCAGGAAAAAGTGACACATTCTCAAAAATTAAAGTTAGTTTTAAAGGGAGATGTTTTGTGAAATTATTAAGAAAATAGATTTTTTCGTCCTTAACAACTTAAAATATTAATTTTGAAAAATTAATAACTCGAGCAGAAATCGATTCATTTTAAAAAATGAATGTTATTTTTTAAGGTAAATAAATACATTATGATTGCATTAGAGTTTTTAAAGAATTCAATCATATCGATAATTTGTTTCTATTTTTTCTTTGATCAAATATTCGAATAATTTTTAAAAATTTATAACTCACGTAAAAATTGACACATTTTCAAAAAGTTAAAGGTAGATATCTTGTAAATATACTAAAAATTTTGAGCAATTCGATCATGTAAGGATTTATTTTCTTTAGATTTTGTTTGTTCGCTTGTTCGAAAACTCGAAACTTAATTTTCAAAAATTCATAACTCTGAGAAATTGGCAGACTTTCAAAAATTTAAATTAGTTTTAAAGGTAGTGAAGATTTTAAAAATGTTTAACAACTTAAAATATTAATTTTCAAAACGTAAAAATTGACCCAGTTTCAAAAGACAAGGTTAATTTTAAAGGCAAATGTATTATGATTGCATCAGAGTTTTTAAGGAATCTAATCGCATCGATATGTTTTTTTTTCTAGTTTTTCCTTGTTCAAATATTCGACCACTTAAAAAATTCATTTTAAAAAATTGTTAAAAAAAATCATTTTCGAAAATTTATAACCATCACAAAAATAGACACATTTCCAAAAATCGAAGGTAATTGTAAAGGCAGATGTTTTGTCAATATACTAGAATTTTTGATAAAGCCTATCATACCAGATTTTTTTCGTTCGACAACTTAAAATGATAATTTTCAAAAATTCATAACTCACGTAAAATTGACTCATTATCAAAAATCAAAGTTTTGAAGATAGTCAGTCGTTCTGTTGTTTTATTAAAATATTTGTAGAACTCAATTTTGCTTTACATTTTTGTTTCGTTTATGTGTTCAACAAGTTAAAACATTCAAAATTCATAACTTCAGGAAAAAGTGACACATTCTCAAAAATTAAAGTTAGTTTTAAAGGGAGATGTTTTGTGAAATTATTAAGAAAATAGATTTTTTCGTCCTTAACAACTTAAAATATTAATTTTGAAAAATTAATAACTCGAGCAGAAATCGATTCATTTTAAAAAATGAATGTTATTTTTTAAGGTAAATAAATACATTATGATTGCATTAGAGTTTTTAAAGAATTCAATCATATCGATAATTTGTTTCTATTTTTTCTTTGATCAAATATTCGAATAATTTTTAAAAATTTATAACTCACGTAAAAATTGACACATTTTCAAAAAGTTAAAGGTAGATATCTTGTAAATATACTAAAAATTTTGAGCAATTCGATCATGTAAGGATTTATTTTCTTTAGATTTTGTTTGTTCGCTTGTTCGAAAACTCGAAACTTAATTTTCAAAAATTAATAACTCAGAGAAATTGGCAGACTTTCAAAAATTTAAATTAGTTTTAAAGGTAGTGAAGATTTTAAAAATGTTTAACAACTTAAAATATTAATTTTCAAAACGTAAAAATTGACCCAGTTTCAAAAGACAATGTTAATTTTAAAGGCAAATGTATTATGATTGCATCAGAGTTTTTAAGGAATCTAATCGCATCGATATGTTTTTTTTTCTAGTTTTTCCTTGTTCAAATATTCGACCACTTAAAAAATTCATTTTAAAAAATTGTTAAAAAAAATCATTTTCGAAAATTTATAACCATCACAAAAATAGACACATTTCCAAAAATCGAAGGTAATTGTAAAGGCAGATGTTTTGTCAATATACTAGAATTTTTGATAAAGCCTATCATACCAGATTTTTTTCGTTCGACAACTTAAAATGATAATTTTCAAAAATTCATAACTCACGTAAAATTGACTCATTATCAAAAATCAAAGTTTTGAAGATAGTCAGTCGTTCTGTTGTTTTATTAAAATATTTGTAGAACTCAATTTTGCTTTACATTTTTGTTTCGTTTATGTGTTCAACAAGTTAAAACATTCAAAATTCATAACTTCAGGAAAAAGTGACACATTCTCAAAAATTAAAGTTAGTTTTAAAGGGAGATGTTTTGTGAAATTATTAAGAAAATAGATTTTTTCGTCCTTAACAACTTAAAATATTAATTTTGAAAAATTAATAACTCGAGCAGAAATCGATTCATTTTAAAAAATGAATGTTATTTTTTAAGGTAAATAAATACATTATGATTGCATTAGAGTTTTTAAAGAATTCAATCATATCGATAATTTGTTTCTATTTTTTCTTTGATCAAATATTCGAATAATTTTTAAAAATTTATAACTCACGTAAAAATTGACACATTTTCAAAAAGTTAAAGGTAGATATCTTGTAAATATACTAAAAATTTTGAGCAATTCGATCATGTAAGGATTTATTTTCTTTAGATTTTGTTTGTTCGCTTGTTCGAAAACTCGAAACTTAATTTTCAAAAATTCATAACTCTGAGAAATTGGCAGACTTTCAAAAATTTAAATTAGTTTTAAAGGTAGTGAAGATTTTAAAAATGTTTAACAACTTAAAATATTAATTTTCAAAACGTAAAAATTGACCCAGTTTCAAAAGACAAGGTTAATTTTAAAGGCAAATGTATTATGATTGCATCAGAGTTTTTAAGGAATCTAATCGCATCGATATGTTTTTTTTTCTAGTTTTTCCTTGTTCAAATATTCGACCACTTAAAAAATTCATTTTAAAAAATTGTTAAAAAAAATCATTTTCGAAAATTTATAACCATCACAAAAATAGACACATTTCCAAAAATCGAAGGTAATTGTAAAGGCAGATGTTTTGTCAATATACTAGAATTTTTGATAAAGCCTATCATACCAGATTTTTTTCGTTCGACAACTTAAAATGATAATTTTCAAAAATTCATAACTCACGTAAAATTGACTCATTATCAAAAATCAAAGTTTTGAAGATAGTCAGTCGTTCTGTTGTTTTATTAAAATATTTGTAGAACTCAATTTTGCTTTACATTTTTGTTTCGTTTATGTGTTCAACAAGTTAAAACATTCAAAATTCATAACTTCAGGAAAAAGTGACACATTTTCAAAAATTAAAGTTAGTTTTAAAGGGAGATGTTTTGTGAAATTATTAAAAAAATAGATTTTTTCGTCCTTAACAACTTAAAATATTAATTTTCAAAAATTAATAACTCGAGCAGAAATCGATTCATTTTAAAAAATGAAAGTTATTTTTTAAGGTAAATAAATGCATTATGATTGCATTAGAGTTTTTAAAGAATTCAATCATATCGATAATTTGTTTCTATTTTTTCTTTGATCAAATATTCTAATAATTTTTAAAAATTTATAACTCACGTAAAAATTGACACATTTTCAAAAAGTTAAAGGTAGATATCTTGTAAATATACTAAAAAATTTGAGCAATTCGATCATGTAAGGATTTATTTTCTTTAGATTTTGTTTGTTCGCTTGTTCGAAAACTCGAAACTTAATTTTCAAAAATTCATAACTCAGAGAAATTGGCAGACTTTTAAAAATTTAAATTAGTTTTAAAGGTAGTGAAGATTTTAAAAATGTTTAACAACTTAAAATATTAATTTTCAAAACGTAAAAATTGACCCAGTTTCAAAAGTCAAGGTTAATTTTAAAGGCAAATGTATTATGATTGCATCAGAGTTTTTAAGGAATCTAATCGCATCGATATGTTTTTTTTTTCTAGTTTTTCCTTGTTCAAATATTCGACCACTTAAAAAATTCATTTTAAAAAATTGTTAAAAAAAAATCATTTTCGAAAATTTATATCCATCACAAAAATAGACACATTTCCAAAAATCGAAGGTAATTGTAAAGGCAGATGTTTTGTCAATATACTAGAATTTTTGATAAAGCCTATCATACCAGATTTTTTTCGTTCAACTTAAAATGATAATTTTCAAAAATTCATAACACACGTAAAATTGACTCATTATCAAAAATCAAAGTTTTGAAGATAGTCAGTCGTTCTGTTGTTTTATTAAAATATTTGTAGAACTCAATTTTGCTTTACATTTTTGTTTCGTTTATGTGTTCAACAAGTTAAAACATTCAAAATTCATAACTTCAGGAAAAAGTGACACATTCTCAAGAATTAAAGACAGTTTTAAAAGGAGATGTTTTGTGAAATTATTAAAAAAATAGATTTTTTCGTCCTTAACAACTTAAAATATTAATTTTGAAAAATTAATAACTCGAGCAGAAATCGATTCATTTAAAAAAATGAAAGTTATTTTTTAAGGTAAATAAATGCATTATGATTGCATTATGATTGCATTAGAGTTTTTAAAGAATTCAATCATATCGATAATTTGTTTCTATTTTTTCTTTGGTCAAATATTCGAATAATTTTTAAAAATTTATAACTCACGTAAAAATTGACACATTTTTAAAAATCAAAGTTTAAGTTAAAGGTAGATGTTTTGTGAATATACTAAAAATTTGAGCAATTCGATCATGTAAGAATTTATTTTCTTTAGATTTTGAACTTAATTTTCAAAAATTCATAACTCAGAGAAATTGGCAGACTTTCAAAAATTTAAGTTAGTTTTAAAGGTAGTGAAGATTTTAAAAATGTTGTGAAATTCTATTATATCACTATTTATTTTTTTAGATTTATTTTGTTCGTCTTTAACAACTTAAAATATTAATTTTCAAAACATAAAAATTGACCCAGTTTCAAAAGTCAAGGCTAATTTTAAAGGCAAATGTATTATGATTGCATCAGAGTTTTTAAGGAATTTAATCGCATCGATATGTTTTTTAAAAATTCATAACTCACGCAGAAATTTACACATTTTCAAAAATCGAAGTTTATATTAAAGGTAGATATCTTGTGAATATATTAAAAATTGTGAGCAATTCCATCATATAAGTATTATTTAGATTTTATATTTTTCCTTGAATCTTGGAGGCGTTCACTTCGTGGTACATTTTCAATTTCGATATAAAGAAAACACTTAACTTTTTTATACCAGTTTTATTTTACTTTACGTGACTAGTTTCAATTACACGGTAATCATTATCAAACTGAGTTTGATAATGATTAATTGAAACTAGTCACGTAAAGTAAAATAAAAGTGGTATAAAAAAGTTAAGTGTTTTCTTTATATCGAAATTTTATATTTTTTATGGAATTCTATTATATTTTTTGATTTTTTTTTTCTTCTACTAAAAATATGAATTTTCAAAGATTCATTCAAATTTTTAAGGAATTCAATCATATTTGTATTTATTTTTCTTCGGATTATTTCATTGTTCTACCTAATATTCAACCTTAATTCGTACGCAAAACCTTAAATGCAACTGTTAAAATAAGATTTATTTCATACTTTATATTTTCATATTTTCTGGCGGAATTCTAGCTGAATTCTAGCGGAAATATTATGTGATCAGATAGCAACGCTGGTTAAGGCAGCTTCACAACGACCCAGGAATGGTAACGAGAACGGGAACGAAATTGTACCAATTTGTCGTTCCCGTTATCTTGTAAAGAAAATATACTTAATGTTTTAAGTACGCCTCGGAAAATTGAAATCGAAAGTATAATAACAACGTGAAGGAAAATAGGGCGGTTTTAAAAAGGTGTGTAGATAATATTAAATCTATACCTCACCAAACCAAAATTTGACGAGCCGCCACTGCTACGGTTACATGATTGTATTCTCAATTTATACCATTATTGCTTTTGAAAACTTTCGTGTGTTACTCGATTAGTTTGAATAAGTTCCTCAGAATCGGAAACATTAAAAACTTTTCTGAAACGTCCCCTCCGATACACCCGTCAATTAAAATTTCCAGATATCATCCATAAACTAACGACTTGCCATTGTTTCTTATTTCTCCCATTTTTTATTTCCCTTATCTTTCGAAGGAAACAAATTATCGATTCGGCCTCAGGAGGAGCTAAATGACAATTAATGGTGGGCGTTTTATTAAATAAATAGTTTTTTCTTTGTAATAAATGGTGGGTGTTATTATTAAATAGTCTCGCAACATGCCGAATTGGCATGTGTAATTTATCATTTCGCCTGTATTAAATGCGGTTATGTTAGTTATAACTCAATGGTTGTAGCTGTAGTGCAAAACGATGAATACACAAGGAGAAGGAGAAGGAGAAGAGGATGTAATATATTTCGTCGGAGGGATAGATATATACATAGGAAGCGGGGATTAAGGAAAAGATTACGGGAGACTGTAGTTTGGATTAAGCTCCTCAGTATCAAGAGACACATGTAACTAATTACTTAATTGTGCAATTATGCTAATGCCGAGGTCTTGAGCTGGACGATCACGCGAGTATGGGTTAAATTAATGGCAATCTTCATATTTGAGATAAGGATAACTGAATATCTCTAATTTTTTTAATTTTACATAAAACTCTTAATCTACTAATGCATGTGTTTCCTTAAAGATAATGTTATCAATCATTACATGCACTATATTATCCGGAAATTCTTAGTTTCCCAATTTTACGATTGAGCTATTTTCTTTCTTTCCACCCGCATTCTCCTCGATCATCTCGGTGGGCGTTTAATTTTAAGAGTTTAAGCTCTGTAATAGTAAAGGTCTCCCACGCTCTATCCGGGGCGCGTTTTAAGGATCAAAGGATATCGCATGGAAGAGAGCGATTTTCCATGGCACACATTTTGATATTAAACTACTGATATTAATTAAAAAATCTGAAAAAGTCAACCCTCGTTGGCGCTTTAAATGCATCGGACGTCGCTGAAATAAAATTAATAAATAACAGAGCTTTCCAGCTCACCCTGTAAGCGTTAGTCAGCGAGCGTCATTAAATGTTTCAATTATCCCGTCAAAAAATAATTAACTCGATGCCTGTGAAAAAGTACAGAATCAAAAAAAGTTAATGGCGTAAAGAAGTAAAATTTTGAGCGGAAAATTAAAATGTGATCAAGAAATCTTTTGCGTGAATGGCGCATATGTTATTGTTCGAGATAAAGTTTCGAGTTGTCAGGAATTTAATAATAGTTTTCGGTGGTTGTGGAACTATTGTAATATTTGTGCAGGCAATCCCGAATTACACAGATATAATCCACAACAAACATGGTTTTGATGTGGAGTTATTTAATAAATATACAACAATAAACAATAAACTTTTCATAATCGTACAAATATGAAAGTATCTAAGGCAGCGTTTCCCAAAGTGTGGGTCGCGACCCGGCACCCGGCCGCAGAAGAATTTTGCCGGGTCGCAAAAAAATATTGCAAAAACACAAAAAAAATTGACATATTATTGGTTTTATAACAGTTAGTCACTAGGAACGGTGGCAAAGTGTGTATTTTTAGCTTTTGTATAGACTTTTTACCAAATTATGTGATCATAAACAACTCCTTTTGTATTGTAATTCACGATGGCTTTCAAAGAGAAACATTTTAAAACATCTGAGATATAGATTCCACTCTACAGTTCTATAAAAAAATTGGAAAACATTCCTATCCTAGATTTTAAATTAATCACACTTGAACCACTCCCGGTTCAATTGTGATGAACTTTTTACAAACCGCAAATAAACAATTGAAACAAACCCAAAACTTTCGACATTCCTCTAAAATAGATTGCAAATATCTACTTAATTTTGGAAACATTCAAAATAATCACGTTTCAACATTCTGAGCTCGAACATTTTCGAAAACGCCAAAAAATGAAAAAAAAATTACCTCTCAAAAAATAGATTGTGTTAAAATCTATGAACGCTCTTAGCCGCAATTTTGAAATATTCACCCTTAAACACTGAATTCAATTTTGAGGTTGGACATTTTCAAGTTGCCTTGAAAATAGAAACCAATTGCAAACTTTCAAATTTACTCAAAACGGATTAATTTTCATTTCTATAATAAAATCGGCAAACATCCCAAATTTTTAAATAATCACACGTGCATTAAAAAAGCATTTTTTTACTTAAATTTGCTGAAAACATAGGAATTTTCGGTTTCAACTTTTTCCGAAATTTCAACTCAAACGTTTTTGAAAAAGCAAAATCATGCATTCACCTAGATTTTTTTAATTTCCTAGAAAACAACTTAGTGGATTATCTTCAAATCGTACAAGCACATTCTATAGATTCGTAGTAATAAAACAAGTAAATAATAAAAAAAATAATGTTAGCTGGGTTTTCCGAAATTTCAACTCAAATATTTTTGAAAGCGCAAAATTATGCATCCACCTAGATGTTCTTAATTTCCTAGAAAATCCTTTAATGGATTATGTTCAAATTATAAAAACACACTCTGTAGACTTCTAGTAATAAAGCAAGTAAATAATCTCAAAATAGTTTAAGGTAATTTTTCCAAAATTTTAACTCAAACATTTTTGAAAGTGAAAAATATGCATTTGGCTACATTTTCTTAATTTCCAAAAAAGTGGATTATCTTTAAACTTTAAAAGCACACTCTGTATACTTCTAGTAATAAAACAATCAAAAAATAATTTGGGCCAGTTTTTCAAAAAAATTTGAAAATGCAAAATCATGCATTCGCCTAGATTTTCTTAGTTTTTTAGAAAATACTTTAGTAGAAAACCTTATATTTTACAACCACATTCTATAGATTCGTGGTAATAAAACAAGTAAATAATAAAAAAATAATTTGAGCTAGTTTTTCCGAAATTTCAACTTAAACATTTTTGAAAGTGTAAAATTATGCATTTACCTAGATTTTCTTTATTTCCAAGAAAGTCCCTTAGTGAATTATCTTGTACTTGAAAGGTACACTCTGTAGACTTCCAGTAATAAAACAAGTAAATAATCAAAAAAATCATTTGGGCTAGTTTTACCGAAATTTTAACTCAAACAATTTTGAAAGTGGAAAATACGCATTCGGCTAGATTAGTGTTTGTCAACGTGGACGATCGACCAGTGGCGGCTCGTGGATGTTCGGCGGCGGGGCAACGGTAGAAAATTTGATCGAAACAGCGAACAAAATATTTGTTTCCTAAGTAACTAGTGCGGCACGAGCGACATCTTTGTCTCTGCCGTGTCTGCGGAAGTCCACGAGCCGCCGTTGCGATCGACGTATTTATTTATTTTTATTTATTTATTTATTTAATTTAATCCTTTTTGACTAAATAAGGTACAGTCTAGGAATCGTTAATATACATATAAATTAAAATTATAAAACATTAAAATTATAAAATATAAAAATATATACTTTGTCAAAAGTGCGTAAAATAAAAATTATTAAAAAAAGCATAGACGAAAGCCCAAAAAAAAACAAATTTCACATTACCTGGTTATAGTCATATCGTCGGAATATTCCATGACTGTGTAGTAAGATTTCTCTTTTAAAAGTTTTTTTAGCTTTGATTTAAATATCTTAATTGTTGGAGCGTTGGAGATTGCAACTGGTAACATATTATATAATTTTATTCCCATACACGTATAAATTGGGCGTTTATCTGACAATCCGTCTTTGAGGGCCGATGGTCATTTTGTGGGGGCGAATGCATTTTGAATACCCGTCTGCAGAGATGGCTCATATCGCTTAAAAATTTGATCGAGATTATGTCTTTTGAAATTAGAACCAAATGTTATAAAACTTTTCTAAAATCAAAAAACTTGCATATTTGCCAAGTTGCGTTGAATTTGATGTAAGTTTTTAGTATTGAAATGTGGATTAAAGATTCTTTTTCTGTCGGAATTGAAACGGAAGAAATATTTATTCTTAGTGAACAAGAAGTTAATAATTTAATTGAAATTTCATGCGGCACCGATCTTAAAAAAAACTGGTTGAAACTGTTTTTTTTTGGTTGCGGTGTCAAAAGGAGTATCCAAGCGTGAACGAAAAAGCGATACAATTTTTAATGCCTTTTGTCACCACTTATACGTGTGAAGCGGCATTCACAGCCTTGGTGTACTTAAAAAAAGTATCGAAATCGATTGGATGTCGAACCTAATTTGGGAATAAAATTAACATCATTACCTCCTGATTTGAAATTGTTATTCGATGACAAACAACATCATCCTTCGCACTAAGGACAAAATATGTAAAACAAAGTTTACTTCGGGGCGCTCCGTGGCGGAGCGGTTTGGCACCCGCTTTCGGTGCGAGGCGTCGTGGGTTCGAGTCCCATGCTCGGGCGATAGCTTTTATTAATGAGAAGTTATCGTTCGGATCCATGGTTGTTTAGTATTTGTCCCATTCGTTATAAAAATTAATTTTCAAATTCAGAATCAGCTAATCACTTACGCCAATTCCCTTAATAATTCACTCTCCTTAACCCGCTATTGAGTTAAACATCCTTCCTTTTATAAAAAAAAAATGTTTACTTCATTTACTAAAGTTTTAAATGAATATAATTGTTAATTTTTTAATTACTTATAAATTTTCTTATACATATAATTATTTTGCAATTTTTGTGTATGAAATAAACAAACAAATAACTTTTTTTTAATAAAAAATAAAATTTGTTTTGTAAATAAATGTAAGGGGGGTACGAAAAATGTTAAAACCTTGTACCGGGCCGCGGTCAAAAAAGTTTGGGAAACGCTGATCTAAGGGTTATGCTTTGAAACGATGAAAAGACGTTCTTATTATTATTATTGTATTACATATTTATTGAAACTTTATACGAATGAATCTTTCCCGTTTATTTATAGACCTTAACACGATCAATTGAAAAAAATCCAAATTGAATTTGCCTCGGGTCACGTCAAGTGGATCTTGCGAAAGTTTTTAAAGAGATTACTTCGATTTCATACCGACACCCCCGTATAATGCGTCACGAGAACGAAGGGCACTTTCGGGGTAGTAGTGAAAACACATCAATTAAGTCATTAGAATGATTAGGCGCACGCGAAACTCGCCGCTGAAACGCATAACTCAAATAATTTTCCGACTAATTAGGCCTAATTCGATTTAAAATTTACACAGCTTAATAAACTTCAAGCTCGGGGGCGTAGTTGATGCGCTAATTAAAAATGGGGAATCATGGCTAATAAGGGAGGGGGCAGGGGGTCCTAATGCCCGCTTCGCACGCGAATCATGTCCCGGGCGAGTGGGGGCCATCAATTAAGGTGTATATCATTTTCGGGCTACTGTTTCACCCTAATACAAATAAATTGTGAATAATTCATAGGTCACACTTAATTAATCAGATAATGTAATTGTGGGTTTATTTGGGTTTGGTTCGTTGAAATCATTTTAAAAGTAGATGCAGACACTTTTCGTTTCTTGGCTCACATTAGCAAAAAATAATGATTTTAATTAACCAATAGAGCCGCGGTGGCCCAGTGAGTAGAGCTCCTTCTTGCGGGCCTCGTGGTCGTGGGTTCGAATCCCATCCGCGCGGTCACTTTTTCTGAACGAAAAATTGCCATGTTTAGTGTATGTCCCTTTCATTATTATAAATGATTACTATACAAATTATCGGTAGTGGCAGAATGCCCTAGTTGGCTACGTCAATTCCCAAATTATCCGCGCTTCCTCAACCAGAATTCCTGTCAACCTTAAAAAAAAAATTAATTGAGACCGTTACTTCGTGGTTTTAATATGAGAAACAGTGAATTAATATTAGTTTATCTTTAGAGAGAGAGATAATGTTTTCAGCAGTATACAGTATAAACCTGTAGAACTAGTCAGGTATTTTGTTTAAAATATGTTTCTGTTAGAATCTTAAATATAACACATAACACTGTTAACATTGTTATTATATAATTACGCTTAAAAATTGATCGTACCTATAAATTTACATTTTAATACAACAATGTAGCTTGTGATAATGATCCAGTAAATCGTTACACTGCACGGATAATTAGGCATCCGTGTTAGTTTATAAATAGAAGCATCCGTTTGTTACATGCTGGTGGGGGTGTTATGTATCAGTTTTGGCAAATAAAGTATTACGCTGGCATTAAGTCGGTAATCCATAACCACTCCTCAATTGGACTAATTAAAATCAGTTGTCGGATAGTTTGCCAAGCCGCAGTTTTCCGTTTTCCGGTAGAACACAGGGTAGAACGGAGAGGCACGATCCGCTAATAATTGATCAAATTCAGGCTGTATTTATCACGTGCACACAACGGGAAAACTGCAAACTTGCTGTGAAACGTTACTGAAAAGTTGTCATTGGTTTCCTTACATGGACAGATGATTGGCGTGATGTTGGGGTGGAAAGAAATGTTCTTTTTGTATTTAATTTGTTTGAATTTCTTATATATAGTACAATCGCCCAGAGGTGACAGTGACTCATCGCTCCATGTTGCGTAAATTAAGTTTCTAGTAAACGTATGTCTATAAAATAATTCGATTCAGTCCAGGCGGGAAATTTAAAAATTCTCGAGCGTGCAAATATTTTCGCGTCAAAACTTTGCGAGTGTATGTTTCGGCAATCGGTAAAGACAACTGGAAATTTGTCATTAAATTTAACCTTGCTATAAATGAAATGGATACAATCAATTCTGCTCTTTACTAAATCGAAATCGGAGACGGTCAAAACCAGTGAATTTTGAGTTTAGAATAGATGGAATGAGAAAAGACATACGTTGCACTTGGCCCTTGAATTTACATATCGACATACGTTTCGTATTTTATTTCGTTTTTCTTAAGCCTGCGAACGAATATAGATATGTATCCAGACGCGATGATTAGATCGAAAAAGCATGAGTCACTGTCACTTCTGCGCGATTGTACTATAACTACTGAATAACAATGTGCAAAATTAAGGTGATCTCAGATTGTTCTGGTTATTCTCAATTCATACTTAGCGTATGATGGCATATTACCTTTTAACCATGGCCTGCAGCCCTACCGGAACGCGGCATCAATTTAAATTGGTAAAATAATAACGATAAATAAACTAGTTATTTCCCTCTATAGCAAAACAACGCACGATTACAAACAACAACAAAAATATAAAAAATACATTTTGAGGTAGAGAAAATATTACATGTAATTCAGTCACACCCGGTTCTTCCATTACAGCTTAGAATATCATATTATAATTACGATAAAACAAAAAAATTATAATGAACATTTTTTTGGTCATCAAATTTTTTTTTCAGAAAATTTCAATAAATGTTGGTCTTTCAAAACCAGTTGGAATTTTTAGAATATCTCTATTTCTAAGGGAGATATCAGTTTTAGATTTTTTTTTGTTTTTAATTTAAATATGAATACAAAATAAAAACATTAACCGCAGAAATAAAATTGTTCAACATGACTATTCAAAATGAGTCGACCCTTTCTATTCGACTCTTCGAAATTGTGTACGAGGTGAGGACCTTTTTTCACCCTTCACTACGTTAAGGGCGAACTGGAAACTTTTCGAAGTGAGAATGAACAATATTTGACGCGTTTGCGTGTTTCGAATGCAAATTTTGTGTTTCAAAATTTTATTACGTATAGCTATTAGATAAAGTCAAAACACTTTGGATGTAGCAAATATAACTACCCTATTTTTTTCACCCTAAATGTAACGAATTTTATTTTCATATACTTTTTTCGGACACCCTTGACATAACAAATACACATTGTACAGCTCGCTTTAAAATGGAAATATATTCAAAATCCAAATTGATTTTTAAAAACCGACGTTTTGTCAAGTGGGTAACTATAAAATTTTATCGCCGGATTTCGTATGTAAAAAAATGCCCAATTTATGTAAGCAAACTTGAAAACGAAAATTTTCGAAAATTTACAGCACGCTTGAAAGTAGGAATATTTTCAAAATCCAAATCAATTTTTTAAGACCGACGTTTTGTGAAGTGGGCGTGAATTTGTAAAATTTTATCGCCGCGTTTCGCATTTCAAAAAAAAAGTCCAATTTATATTCGCAAACTTTAAAACGAACATTTTCGAAAATTAACAGCACGCTTGAAAATAGGAATATTTTCAAAATCCTAGTTGATTTTTTAAGACCGACGTTTTGTGAAGTGGGCGCATAATTGTAAAATTTACCGCCGCGCTTCGTATTTAAAAAAAAATGTCCAATTTATGTTCACACACTTTAAAACGAAAATTTTCGAAAATTAACAGCACGCTTGAAAATAGAAAAATTTTCAAAATCCAAATTGATTTTTTAAAACCGATGTTTTGTGAAGTGGACGCGTAATTGTGAAATTTTAACTCTTGAAAATGGGAATACTTTTGAAATCCAAATTAATTTTTTAAGATCGACGTTTTCTGAAGTGGGCGAGTAATTGTAAAATTTTATCGCCGCGTTACGTATTTAAAAAATGCCCAATTTATGTTCGCAAACTTTAAAACGAAAATTTTCGAAAATTTACAGCACGTTTGAAAATGGGAATATTTTCGAAATCCAAATCGATTTTTTAAAACCGACGTTTTGTGAAACGGGCACGTAATTGTAAAAATTCATCGCCATGTTTCATATTTAAAAAAAAAATGTCCAATTTATGTTCGCAATCTTTAAACCGAAAATTTTCGAAAATTTACAGCGCCCTTGAAAATGGGACGTTTCGTGAAGTGGGCGCATAACTGTAAAAGTTTATAGCCGCGTTTCGTATTTAGAAAAACATGTCCAATTTAAGTTCGCAAAATTTAAAACTAATTTTTTCGAAAATATTCAGTACGTTTGAAAATAGGAATATTTTCAAAATCCAAATTGATTTTCCAAGACCGACGTTTCGTGAAGTGGGCGTGTAATTGTAAAGTTTTATCGTCGCGTTTTGTATTTAGAAAAAAATGTCCAATTTAAGTTCGAAAAAGTTAAAACTAATTTTTTCGTAAATATTCAGCACGCTTGAAAATAAAAATACTTTCAAAATACAAATTGATTTTTTAAGACCGACGTTTTGTGAAGTGGCCGCGTAATTGTAATATTTTATCGCCGCGTTTCGTATTTAAAAAAAAATGTCTAATTTATGTTCCCAAAATTATTCAAAAATATACAGTACGCTTGAAAATAGGAATATTTTCAAAATTCAAATTGATTTTCTAAGACCGACGTTTCGTGAAGTCGGCGTGTAATTGTAAAATTTTATCATCGCGTTTCGTATTAAAAAAAAGGTCCAATTTAAGTTCGAAAAATATAAAACTATTTTTTTAGAAAATATACAGCACGCTTGAAAATAGGAATATTTTGAAAATCCAAATCGATTTTTAAAAATCGATGTTTCGTGAAGTGAGCGCGTAATTTAAAAATTTTATCACCGCGTTTCGTATTTAGAAAAAAATGTCCAATTAAAGTTCGAAAAATTTAGAACTATTTTTTTCGAAAAAATACAGCACGCTTGAAAATGGGAATATTTTCAAAATCCAAATTGATTTTCTAATACTAATTGTAAAATTGTATCGCCGCGTTTCGTATTTAAAAAAAATGTCCAATTTATGCCCGCAAACTTTAAAACGAAAATTTTCCAAAATTTAAAGCACGTTTGAAAATGGAAATATTTTCAAAATCCAAATCGATTTTTTAAAACCGACATTTTGTGAAGTGGGCGCGTAATTGTAAAATTTTATCGCCGCGCTTCGTATTAAAAAAATGTACAATTTATGTTCGCAAACTTTAAAACGAAAATTTTCGAAAATTAACAATACAGCACGCTTGAAAATGGGAATATTTTCAAAATCCAAATTGATTTTCTAATACTAATTGTAAAATTGTATCGCCGCGTTTCGTATTTAAAAAAATGTCCAATTTATGCCCGCAAACTTTAAAACGAAAATTTTCGAAAATTTAAAGCACGTTTGAAAATGGAAATATTTTCAAAATCCAAATCGATTTTTTAAAACCGACATTTTGTGAAGTGGGCGCGTAATTGTAAAATTTTATCGCCGCGCTTCGTATTAAAAAAATGTACAATTTATGTTCGCAAACTTTAAAACGAAAATTTTCGAAAATTAACAGCACGCTTGAAAATAGGAATATTTTCAAAATCCAAATTATTTTTTTAAGACCGACGTTTCGTTAAGTGGACCCGTAATTGTAAAATTTTATCGCCGCGTTTCGTATTTAAAAAAAATGTCGAATTTATGTTAGCAAACTTTAAAACGAAAATTTTCGATAATTTACAGCACGTTTGAAAATAGGAATATTTTCAAAATCCAAATTGATAAGACCGACGTTTCGTGAAGTGGGCGCATAATTGTAAAATTTTATCGCCGCGTTTCGTATTTAGAAAAAAATGTCCAATTGAAGTTTGAAAAATTTAAAACTATTTTTTTTAGAAAATATTCAGTACGCTTGAAAATGGAAATATTTTCAAAATCCTGATTGATTTTTTAAGACCGACGTTTTGTGAAGTGGGCGCGTAATTGTAAAATTTTACCGCCGCGTTTCGTATTTAAAAAAAAATGTCCAATTTATGTTCGCAAAGTTTAAAAGTAATTTTTTCGAAATTTTACAAAATATTTTCAAAATCCAAATTAGTTTTTAGACCCACATTTTGTATGTGAAACTATTGAATAATTTTATTTCTGCGCTTAATGTTTTTTTTTCTATTCATGTTTAAATTCAAAACCACAATTTTAGAAAACTGATGGCTCCCTTGAAAAAGATATTTTAAAAATCAAAACTGATTTTGAAAAATCAACATTTTCTGAAATTTTCTAAAAGTCGCTTGAACAGTGGCGTTTCGTGAAATTGTTGAGGAAAAAACTATATTATTGTACAGCATTATAAAAAAAATCGCATTTAAGTTCGTAAACTACAAAACAAAATTTTCTAATATTTACAGCTCGATTGAAATGGAGAAGTGGGTGGTATAATTATACAACGTTATCTCCGCTTTCATATATTGTTTTTAATAATAATAATTTGATTAATTCTACAATTTTAAGAAGTGATCTCGATATATTTAACACTCATCCATCAGTAATCAAATCATTAGTACTTAAGGCAAATATTTAGTAGCTAATGCGTCAATATACCGTATCACCTGCATATATTTATTGTGTTATTAATTGTGTTTTCTGTTTGATTTTGTTTTTCTTTGCTTTTTTCTCAATAACTTTATTTTTTGTTTCTTTTAAATTCTAATTAATTAGTAAGTTTATGATTATTTATATTTCTCTGTCATTGGATGTATATCTGTTGAGGAATAAACCATTATTATTATTATAAGTCAAGGAATATTGAGGATAATTAAAATATAAAAAAATACGTTCGTAAACTTCAAATAATTTTTTCTTTAATTTGCAGCTCGTTAAAAATGGGGCTATTTTCAAAAAGCAATAGGAAATATTTAAATAAATGCAATGTCTGTTGGGTTTCATTTTTTAGTTGTGTGCACATACAACATTTTTTTCTTTCAGAAATCGATATTTTAAAAAGCTTACATGAAAGTTGGATATTATTTAAAAAAAACTAATTTCAAAACGAAAAAGCTGCTTGAAGTAAATGAAACATTTGTGGAATTGTTTCTCAGTAATTTATATGTATATTTTTGTAAGCATAGATATGAAATAGATTTCTATTCTATCAAATAAAAAGTCAGTTTAGGTTCTGAAGTTTAACTCTGTTAATAAATTTATTTTAAAATTCCCTTGAAGATGCTTTAACATGGCGAAACTAGTCGAGAATTTGAAAAATTCAGAAACTAAACTTAGTTATTATTTAGTAGAATGAATACCTATTTTATGTTACTGTCCTCAATAATATGAACTAGGGCTGGAATTTTTCTTCGAAGACTTCCAATGTTCGAAGCTTCGAAGATTCATAAACGATCTTCGAAGATTGAAGTTTGAACTGCTGGCGCCTTGGTTGGTACTTATTGAATGAATACCTATTTTATGTTACTATCCTCTATAATATGAACTAGGGCTGGAATTTTTCCTCGAAGACTTCCAATGTTCGAAGCTTAGAAGATTCATAAACAATCTTCGAAGATTGAAGTTTGAACTAATAATAATAATAACAATAATATGTTTATTCACGGTATAACACCTTTTACATGAAATTAACAACAATTCAAATAGATTACTTAAACAAACAAGAAATAAAAAATACAACATAAATTTGAACAACATGTGCGTATTATGATAGTGGTTTTATAAATGAACAAACAATTTGTGTTTAAAACCTGCGGTTGCACTGTTGAATAGGTCAAACCAGTGATATTTATAATATTCGTTGGCCAGGTCCATCAAGCGGGCTAGGGAATTATGTTGGCCCGATTCGGTTCTATAAGTATTGACGTGAAATATGATGTTGGATCGTGTGCTTCGCTGAGGGACATGGAGGGTGAGTTGGTCCACTAGATTCGGGGAATCCATTGTTCCATTTATAACTGCTGGCGCCTTGGTTGGTACTTATTTTTTTCCTAATTTTTACCACCTGGAGTGGCGGCTGACTTCTTCGTCTTCATGGGCTTCAGGCCCTGTCAGATACACGATTACAGTTTTCAATTTATTTAAAATAGAATCTGTTGAATTGATGATTTTTTAGTAATTCCTTCCCCAATTGCGATAATTAAACATTCCAACGCTAATTATGTAATGGAATTTATTTTTTATTGTTATACATATTTTGTACTTCTTGTATAGCTTCCTTCTAATCTCATTACACTGGGTACGTGTGTCCCTGCAAAGTTCGTCGTTCTGGTAACAATTAAAGTTATTTAAAATTCAAGTCGATTAAGGAATCCATCACGAGGACTAAGAAGATCCTCATCGTTTATCGCCTGACCCACTTTACGCAAACAAACACGAATACCCACACACACACACATACACAAAAAACGTTTTTCTTTTCTCTAGCAGAAGCACGTCGGAAATATTTCCCCAATAAGATCGTCGAGATGTTTTCCCGAAGAGGAATATTTCCCCCGCTGTTTTTCCAATAAACAAAACATTTTTTAGGCAATTGTGTGCGAGGCGGTTGTTCACAGAAGAACAAATAACGGGGAATTAATTAACTTCAAAAACGGAAAAAACTCGCCATTGTGGCCCGAGAGCACGCACCGATGTTGAAATGCGAAGCGGCTTTAATCCGACGCATTTAATGGATCTCTAATGTCGTTGTAGTGTTGCCATTGCTTACGAAGTATTTAGAAATGTCGGGGGTGTTTCAAAGGGTGTATATGTGCGCGCGTATATATATGTAGGTTGATCATTAACAGGCATCAATCGCCGATGAGCTTCGGGCGGCCGCAATCACATCCACCCAGCCCGGATTGTACACAGCCGTCCCAATCCAAACAAACCCTTCTTTGTGTGCCATTCTCGTGGCTACAACACTCTGTTCGTCTTCCCACTATCAAATATATTCAATTACTAGCTGCATCTGCTGTCAAAATCAGACAACAGTACACACAGCACTATTTTTTTGCTATTATTACTAATAATAATATTAATTCTAATTATTCTTCCACCTGCGGGGTAATCGTTGCTGCCATTCGATCAGTCACAGACAACCAAATTAGTTAAGTCAAAAATATGATCGAAAAACGCTTATCTTTATCAATTGCGAAGAGTCCCGAGCGGCGCGATAGCGCTCGTCCTATTTTGTGTTAAATCGGCGCGATAGAGCTTGTCATAACTTATGTTAGGTCAGGTTAGTTGTCCAAACCGTTCGAAATGTACTGGG
Source organism: Ocypus olens (assembly GCA_910593695.2). Lineage (NCBI taxonomy): Eukaryota > Metazoa > Arthropoda > Insecta > Coleoptera > Staphylinidae > Ocypus > Ocypus olens. The sequence continues at coordinate 9,208,895 of OU343050.1, forward strand.
ATTTTTCGACACAAAATCTCAACAGCGTGATCGCGCAGCCAAAAAGCTGCGTGTTATTAAATTATCTATTCATTTAACAATTAAGAAATTTGGCGGCGCGTTAGTGTAGTGTGTACAGGCGAGCGCTTGTACCGGTTGCACCGCATGCCAAGTGGGTTCAAATTCCAGCCCGGGTGAAAGATTTTTCGGCGATCAAAAGTATTCGCTCGGCTCCATGGTTGTTGTATACGTCTGACATTATTCATTTATTCATTTGTTCATTAATTCACCTCAAATTGATACATAAAATAATCCTGTCGTGACTGAGTAAAAAAAAAACAGAAAACAGAAATAATAAAAAAACCTAATTCTTCATACCTGGAACTATTAACCCACATTTGCCAGTTGCCCGTATTTTGTATAAATATATAAATTTCAACCCTCTTTGATCCTAGTTAATGAAGTATTATTATTTAAAACAAGACGTGGAGTATCGGGGATTATCCCATGAGAAATTTGTCGCGCCTCCGACCGAATGATATCCAAACACACCCCTTAAATAAACACCGCCCAACTTGATTAATATTTATACTCACAATTAATCTCTCGCGCTAAACAACACTTTACATCGCCGAAGTAATTTTCCAATTAATCCTTATTACGCTCACGGGCCGACAACGAAGAAAAAATCAGAGCTCGGCCCTTATTTCTTCTCCTTTATGTCTCAATAGAAAAGGGAATACATTTGATAGGGAAATTTATTTAAATGTAATCTATTTAGGCGGGTGATTTATGGCGCTTGTTTTCATGGATATTTATTCTGCGCGGATTTTGTAAACTGCTAAAGACCTCTTGTGCGGACACACCCCCATATTTTTATAGTTTTCGTGTATTCCGGGGTGGATGCTGAATTTCGTTCGTTTCGGATTCCGGTGTGTTTAATGTATTTAAATTTATTTGGCGCAAGTCACAAGTTCCGACCTCTGTTGTAAATTATTGCGAATAGTTCAACAAACGGGCAGCGCGTTGGTAAAATAGGATAAGTTTTAATTGTTCAATTCTGTTGGAATTTTGAAGTATAATCAAAATTTTAAGTGCATGACAGATGGGAAATTTTTCAAACTACGTATATTTTCTGTTCTAAATAATTGGGGCAATGATTGTATGATTGCTATATATTTGTTGACGAAAATGTTATAATGTGCGCATTATTTCATTCTATGGGCAGCATTAATGGGGTACATTTAAGACTCAATTTCATTAAATACGCATTTGCGTGTTTAATAAGGTTATTAAACACTTTAATTCACGCTTTGATTCGCAGAACTCGAACTATAATAATATTTTATTTACCCAATGGTCTGAGATGATTGTTAAAAATTATTTTTTCATGTTTTCGTCAAAAATTAAAAATCTCTAATTTTACTTGAATCCGACTTATTGACATACGAGGAGCACAGATTTACAAACCGCGTTCAATTTGGAGTTTTCGTTTAACCGCTACGGCCGATCAAAGTCTGAAAAATAATTATTTTTTTTGTAATTTTCTAAAATGCTTATGGTGACACGCTAATTTTTTTGCTATTGAAGATAGCTCTATTGAAGATAGCTGAAATTTTTTAACGGCAATCAATTTCTATCGTTCTTCTGATGAAAAAGAAGATTATCAACACTTAAAATGTATTCAGCTTCAATCTGAAATATGCCTGTTTTGAATTGCGTATTTATTTCGGCCGGCTTTATCGAATTTTCCGGTTCGAAGCGGGCGATAATTGGTGTAAGTGGAGAGGCCGCGGTTAAACAAGGAGTGACAGATTAAGCGATAGGCCCAAAGGATAGGACGGCCGGGTAAACAATAAATCCAGGACGAAATATACCTGAACCTCGCTAAATCGCCCCCCGTAATATTTCCAAAGGATCCCGGGAAATCAACAATGGCAGCAAGAGAGGAGGCAAAAGAAGCGGCAAAACAATGACCCAAATTAAGGCAAACACGGACTCCGGGAAGGAATTAAAAGTCCATTAGAGCGGGTATTATCTGTAAAAAAGAGGTAAATTGGTGAAAAAAGAAGTGCTGTGACATTTCATTTTCCTAATTGTGTTCGCAAAGTTATCGACGGATTCGAGAGGGTTTTTCTCGTGAAAGCAAGTTACATGGATGCAGTATGTTTTATATTAAAGTACTAATGTACGACGGAAGTCCAGTCCGATATTAAAGGTACTAGGCAAAATTTGATTTTGTTTATTTTTCGATATTTTCCCTTGAGACATTTATCCGAGCGTGACAGTAGTTTGAACATCAAAATAGTGTTGCCTGTCAAGTCGATTAAATTAGTCCAGAAAGGTGTCATGTAATTCCTGTTGATTTGCAAAACATTTCACAAGCACCTGTACCTTTAATTTCGGACCCTCATATAATCTTAATAAACGGATTTAAATTTAGCGCCATTTTTAATTATTAACCTTGAAATTTTATATCTCACATGTATGCATAATAAAATATACGCAATAAAAGTATCATGAAATTTGGTGATGGGGTGTTGTATCTAGCTTTTCACGAAATCATAATCTCGAATGAATTTTGACTAATTTTGGAAAGTTACAAATTGATGGCAATTGTTTTTATATTTATTTTAAGATACCAACATTTTAATAATTTTTCACGATTTTTCGCACTAATTACATCAAATTATGACAAAATCTGGTGATGGTGTGCACGCAGGTTTTCACGTAATAATAATCTCGAGTGATTTCTGAGTAATTTTGAATTTTTTAAGGCGACGACAATTGTTTTTATATATTTTTTGAAAACATTAAAATTACTGCAAACTTTCAAATTTCTGCGTGCTGCTCAAATAAAAGTATCACAAAATTTGGTGTTAGAATGTATCCAGTTTTTTGTGAAATCGTAATCTCGAATTAATTTTGAGCAATTTTGGAAAGTTTCAAACCGATGGCAATTGTTTTTATATTTTTTTGAAACCTTTAAAATTATTACAATTTATCATAAATACGCGCGCTGTTCAAATAAATGTATTACAGAATTTGGTGATAGAATGTATCTAACTTTTTACGAAATAGCAATCTCGATTGAATTTTGAGTAATTTTGGAAAGTTATAAATCGATGGCAACTGTTTTTTTTATATTTATTTCAACGTGAATCGCGAAGAGAGACTTTTTCAAATTACGCTTTTCCAGTTGATTAAAAAAAAATTGAAAAACAATTGCTACTAATTTGAAACTTTACAAATACACTCAACAACCATCCTTTTTTAAATTCTAGAAAATTCGGAAAACAACGCATCCCTAGATTTTCAAATAATTACACGTGAATCACGAAGAGAGACTTTTTGAAATTGCACTTTTCCAGTTGATTAAAAAAAATAGAAAACCTATTGCTACTAATTTGAAACTTTACAAATACACTCAACAACCATCCTTTTTTAAATTCTAGAAAATTCGGAAAACATCCCATCCCTAGATTTTCAAATAATTACACGTGAATCACGAAGAGATACTTTTTGAAATTGCACTTTTCCAGTTGATTAAAAAAAAATAGAAAAACAATTGCTACTGACTTATAACTTTACAAATACACTCAACAACCATCTTTCTTCAAAATTCTAGGATATTCGGAGAACACCCCATGCCTAGATTTTCAAATAATTACACGTGAATCACGAAGAGAGACTTTTTGAAATTGCACTTTTCCACTTGATTAAAAAAAATAGAAAAACTATTGCTACTAATTTGAAACTTTACAAATACACTCAACAACCATCCTTTTTTAAATTCTAGAAAATTCGGAAAACATCCCATCCCTAGATTTTCAAATAATTACACGTGAATCACGAAGAGAGACTTTTTGAAATTGCACTTTTCCAGTTAATTAAAAAAATAGAAAAACAATTGCTACTAACTTAAAACTTTAAACTTTACAAATACACTCAACAACCATCCTTCACCAAAATTCAAGGAAATTCGGAAAACACACTATCCCTAGATTTCAAATAATTACACGTGAATCACGAATAGAGTCTTTTTGAAATTGCACTTTTCCAGTTGATTAAAAAAAAATAGAAAAACAATTGCTACTGACTTATAACTTTACAAATACACTCAACAACCATCTTTCTTCAAAATTCTAGGATATTCGGAGAACACCCCATCCCTAGATTTTCAAATAATTACACGTGAATCACGAAGAGAGACTTTTTGAAATTGCACTTTTCCAGTTGATTAAAAAAAATAGAAAAACAATTGCCACTAATTTAAAACTTTACAAATACACTCAACAATCATCTTTCTTCAAAATTCTAGGAAATTCGGAAAACACCCCATCCCTAGATTTTCAAATAATTACACGTGAATCACGAAGAGAGTCTTTTTGAAATTGCACTCTTTCAAGTTGTTTAAAAAAATAGAAAAACAATTGCTACTAATTTAAAACCTTACAAATACACTCAACAACCATCCTTCATCAAAATTCAAGGAAATTCGGAAAACACACTATCCCTAGATTTCAAATAATTACACGTGAATCACGAATAGAGTCTTTTTGAAATTGCACTTTTCCAGTTGATTAAAAAAAAATAGAAAAACAATTGCTACTGACTTATAACTTTACAAATACACTCAACAACCATCTTTCTTCAAAATTCTAGGATATTCGGAGAACACCCCATCCCTAGATTTTCAAATAATTACACGTGAATCACGAAGAGAGACTTTTTGAAATTGCACTTTTCCAGTTGATTAAAAAAAATAGAAAAACAATTGCCACTAATTTAAAACTTTACAAATACACTCAACAATCATCTTTCTTCAAAATTCTAGGAAATTCGGAAAACACCCCATCCCTAGATTTTCAAATAATTACACGTGAATCACGAAGAGAGACTTTTTGAAATTGCACTTTTCTAGTTGATTAAAAAAAATAGAAAAACAATTGCCACTAATTTAAAACTTTACAAATACACTCAACAATCATCTTTCTTCAAAATTCTAGGAAATTCGGAAAACACCCCATCCCTAGATTTTCAAATAATTACACGTGAATCACGATGAGAGTCTTTTTGAAATTGCACTTTTCCACTTGATTAAAAAAAAATAGAAAAACAATTGCTACTAACTTAAAACTTTACAAATACACTCAACAATCATCCTTCTTCAAAATTCTAGAAAATTCGGAAAATATTCTACCCCTAGATTTTCAAATAATTACACGTGAATCACGAAGAGAGACTTTTTGAAATTACACTTTTCCAGTTGATACAAAAATAGAAAAACAATTGCTACTGATTTAAAACTTTACAAATACACTCAACAACCATCTTTCTTCAAAATTATAGGAAATTTGGGAAACACCCCATTCCTAGATTTTCAAATAATCACACGTGAATCACGAAGAGAGTCTTTTTGAAATTGCACTTTTCCAGTTGATTAAAAAAAATAGAAAAATAATTGCTAGTAATATAGAACTTTACAGAGACACTCAACAACCATCCTTTTTCAAAATTCTAGAAAAGTCGGAAAACCCTTATCCCAAGTTTTTCAAATAATTACAGGTGAATCATGAAGAGACTTTTCGAAACTGCACTTGTCCAGTTGATTAAAAATAGAAAAACAACAGGCTTTTCAAGAAATCATAATTTTGAATGAATTTTGAGTAATTTTAAAAAGTTACAAATCGATGGCAATTGTTTTTATAATTATTTCAAGACACCGAAATTATAACAATTTTTCACGATTTTTCGCACAGATTTTTTTTTTAAATTCCGGCAAAATCTGATGATAGTGTGTATGCTATTTTTCACGTAGTAATAATCTCGCATGATTTTTGAGTAATTTTTGAGAATTTTAAGACGGCGAGAGGTGTTTTTATATATTTTTTTTGAGACTATTGAAATTATTACAATTTTTCAAATTTACGCGCGCTGTTTAAGTACACATATCACACAATTTGGTGATGGAGTGGATCGGGCTTTTTATGAAATCATAATCTCGAATGAATTTTGAGTTATTTTGGAAAGTCTCAAATCAATGGCAATTGTTGTTTTAATTATTTCAAAACAACAAATAAATAACAATTTTCTACGTCCGTTATAAAATGTACAGTTTTCTCATTAATCTGCGTTCATAAAATATGTGGTTCCTGAACCCTTCAAGTAGCGTGAAAAAAAGTGCCATAACGGTTCATTTTTTCACTCTTTTGCGTGAAAAAAAGTGCCGTAGCGGTTCATTTTTTAACGCAACTAAAAAATTGTTTGCGCAAAGTGTGTCATGAACGCTTCGCAACACGCCGCGAGTTCCGCCGATAAATAACATACATTCGTTTCCGATAAAGACAACTTGATGATTATTATTATTTTCTTTATTTAAAACAAGTATTATTACTTATAAAAAATGATTAAGGTTTTATCAAATTTATAAATTTATTTAAAGTTGCGGACGTAGAAAATTTTTTGTATGAAACTCGAGAGTAAAGCAACTTTTTTCACTTGTAGGAATTGCCGCACTCGCCTTCGGCTCATGCGGCAATTTTTCCTACTTGTGAAAAAAAGTATTATTTTACTCACTTGTTGCATAAATAACTATTTTTCACGATTTTTCGCACTGATTACATGAAATTGTGGCAAAATCTGGTGATGGTGTATTCACAGTTTTTTGACGAAATAATAATCTCGAATGATTTTTTAGTAATTTTGGAAACTTTCAAGTCGACAACAATTGTATTTTGTATTTTTTGAGACCATTAAATACAATTTTTAGGTGCTTTTAGTTTTATTCATCTGAAAAATATATCATTTATTTTTTGTATATTTTATAGAAAAACTGACGTAATTTTTACAAAAGTTTTCACTAATTTTTATCTCACCCTTTCTAATTTCTCGCCTCCATGATTCGTGCGCCTGAAGCAGTTCCCTCCAACTACTTCACGGTAGCTACGCCACATTTTGTTACAATGTACTTATTGAATTTAAGGATACGCTCAATTGACTTGTTGACTTCTTCCATTAAAAACTGTACATAGTAAATATACCTCCGTGTTAAAAACATTTTAATTGCATTAAATATTAATTATTTGAAACTTACATTTCCATATTCTTGATGAAACTCGTAATTAATTAAATTTAAATTCCAATCAAAAGATTATGAATTGGCCAATAAATAAAATCCATATTAAAGGTAAAAACGCCAAAGTGGCGGAATCTATTGCCTGAATGCTGTACTGAACCAAATCCGGGTGGCTGTAACACCGACAAGATATGGACATTGCCACTTTGGCGTTTCTACCTTTAACGGTGTTTGGAATAGTTATATTCCAATAGTAATCTCCGTTGCCCCATCAGCAACTAACTACACTGATGAGACCTGAAAGGTCGAAACCGGTCTGTTGGTGTACTGATGGGGGAACAATATTAAATGTTTAAAATCCATATTCGTTCTTGTTTTTATATATTAAAACAAGGTGAACGCATTAAGTATCATCGGTAAATGAACCAAACTTTTCACCCCAGGTACCATTTTCAATTTGCCGGGGAGATCATTAAACAAGAAAAGTTGGATAAGAAAATGCAAAGATAAGCACCCCCCTGGAGGTTGAATGTATTCGCAGAAAAGATTCATTCCGGGGCGAGCGAAGAGGGTGAGGACGATCTCACGCGAGACCGTAATCAAAGGACTTCATAAATACTACTAATATTCGCGCGCCCGTTTTTTGACATTCCCTAAATTGAAAAATCCCATCCCCCCGCGCCCGTTTTTTTTTCTTTTAATTCACCGCATTATGGGTAATGGATATCGCGGGGATTTCCCGCCTAATGGCGAACTGTTACGCTCGATTAACGAAATGTAACGCCGCCAGACGCATATTCTCCCCCTTTTATATTCAGTTTCTTCCTTTCCACCCTTCTTTTGTTGGTTTATTCCTACACTTAATTACTCGCTTCTTTCACCACTTTACTACTACCACGCTTTCGCGACCACCCTAATCGTATTCAACAAATTTCCACAATACCAGAAAGTGCCTTTTTCGTAAATACACGAGGAAATTTATAACATACGAATCATCTAAAAGCATAATTCTCAAAAAGTCAGATTAGAGTATAATGAATATATTAAGAGTACTTAACGGGCAAATATACCGGATGTAACTGAATTCTGTTAGACCCCAAATATGCATTTTTACTTTCTCCGTTACGAAGTACCAGAAATCATTTCTTTAAGTAAATAATGATTTTTGCTTATTAATTCCAATGTTTCGAAGAAACCATGTTGTCTTTTACCAGAAATAAAATAGTAGTAGTACTTTTTTAAACGCCATTTCTTCGAAAACAGCTGAATATCGACATGAGGTATGCTACATGAAAAATACTCAGAATTTTACGTAGAATCCATAAATGCAACAAAAAGTGGGGGTTCACATCTCGATTTCGGGACACCCTGTACATTTGAATTTTATCTCAAAAAATGCGCGTTAAAAAATAATAATACATGTGTCCGAGCATTTTTTCTGAAAAAATATGCCCTGAATTTTAATCGAATTTATTCCTTACTTTATGTACACAGTGTATATCACTATAACTAATTAATAAAAGTCTTGTAATTTCAAAACCAGTAACGTTTCTTATTATCTTAAATTAAGTAATTTATGTGTAGTGTAATAGGAGAAATAACCAGACCAGTAAATACACTTGAATAATTAATTTAAGATCGATTTCAGTAAGCCGCAGTTACAGTTTCCCAATTGCATTATTCAAACGCTAATAACCGCATTATTTTCGGATCCTGAATAAATCGGAGATAAAGCCAAGCCGCAAATGGGAACATCATTTTTTATTTCCAGAACAAACCGTGAGATGCCTTTCCGCGTGATGAACGCTCCAGATAGGCCTAAATGACGCCGCTGGTAATACTTATCCGGAATATTAATGTAATAAAAACACGCTCCCGTTTCTGGCCGCTGAAGACGGTTTCAGTATTTTGCAGAAGCGATGTAAATGTATGGGAGTAATCTGCGAATCTTTTGTCGCGCTTATATTTTTGATACAAAGAAATATTCCCGCGGCATATCTAGGCATTCAGGGGGAAATTGCCAATTTCATTTTACAAACAAATTCGTTTACCGGGCCTTGTTGATATTGTACACACACCGCATCGTCACACCATACACCATCAGGATTATTGAGAAAGATAACATCGAAATTGAACGCAAATTGCTACAGCATTAACTTACCAATGCACACCGTTCGAACTTCACTTCCTCGAAATATATTACTTACTCGTGCTTTCGTCTGGATGGGATGCAAGTGCAGCCAATAAAAATAACCATTTGGGATAATTTTATTTATCACTCTGGCAGACTCTGTAGATTTATTCGAATTGCGCCATTAATTGTCGGGCGGGATCATCGCAGTGATCAGGTGATGAATATTTAAGGGCTGTATACATATTATAATATTCGGGGCCGAAATTGAAATTCACTTTTGCGTGGGCGTGCAACATAATGAATCATCCTGTACAAAGCTGGCTGTTTGTTTGGTCATATGCACGGTGATATATTAGGTGTGTTAATGTCGGTTTACACTCGTTTCGTAATATATATTCGTGTTAAGCATTGTAAATATATATATATATATATATATATATATATATATATATATATATATATATATATATATATAGATGCTGGAGGGAAGTAACGGTCGTACTTGTTGGGAATAGTAACAAATTTTTTCGAAGAAAAGTCCTCGTATCAGGGAATCCGACCAAAAAGGGTGTTAATAAGTCATCTATTTATCATATACCGAGCTTTCGCAAATCTTTATTTGCTTCATCAGGGTGACGCTACAATTAATAAAAGTATAATTAGCGTGAAAGAAAAAAGTGAAAGGTTATGTGAGCACATGTGCTGAAGGCTGAAGAGTTGATTACTTACATGTAAGATTAAAAATAAACTACCGCACTTAAGGGACTAAGCGTGGCCATGGACGATGAACAAGTTACACATTAAAAACTTTCCACAAAACGTGGATGTTAACAGATTAAAACGATTTAAAAATTCACATGGTGGACGATAAACACGAGTAAACGTCGTCGGCCATCTTATTGAACAATGACTGCATGGTAGATGGGATAGGTTAAATTGCAGTTGTGTTGCCAACGTATATCTGAAAAAGTGGTGGGGAGATCGGTAGTACCAATCGTATTTACTGTCCGCTGATGGCGGGTGGCGGGTAAATTCAAAAATTCAGTGGGTGACCTATATTGGTATTAAGAAAACAGGGAAGCTGCCAATTTAACCTATTTACAATAGTCGATTATGATATTAGTAATGACGTGAATCATTACAATATCATAATTAAATGTAGTGGTTAATGATTAATAGATGAATTAAAGTGTAAGTGTTAAAAATGTTGTGTATTAATAAAGTGATCGCGATTGCGCTTGTTACGAGGTTCAAAATGAACAGGGGGTGTAATAACCCGACAATAATAAATTATAATATTGGCAATGGCGTAACCATCGCAATATTAAAATAAAAAAGGGGTGTTTAAAGGTAAAAATGTAGATAATTATAAGTGTGAAAAACAGGGGGGTGAGACTACCCGACAATAATAACTTATAATATTGGCAATGGCGTAACCATCGCAATATTATAATAATAGGGGTGTTTAGGTTGAAACGTAGATAATTATAATATAAAAGTTAAGTAATGAATTAAGTGTTAAAGCAATTCCAATAAAAGGAGGGGTGTGTCAAATGTATAAAAATGTATAAAAAACAGACGAATAATCTGATACGAAACCATCAAATTGAAAAAGCAAAAAGACAAGTAGCTTAAATAGATGAATTATGCGAGTGATCGACTGACGAGTTGACATTAATTTGTTTATGAGACAGACTAATAAGGTAAGAGTAAATGTTGCTTAAACGATCTGTATCCGATTTAAAATTCATTGATTTATCACGGTTTTTTTGAATGTGATACATTTCAAGAAACAGTCTTCCCTTATACGTCTTACTGGTATCTAAGATTTTAACGTTAGTGAAGTCAGGGTTATGATCAGAAGAGTTACAGTGAATGGAAAGTGCACAAGAAAACACGCCTCACCCAACATAAGAGCGATTACAGACTGGGCAAGAAATCTTGTGCACTTTCCATTCACTGTAACTCTTCTGATCATAACCCTGACTTCACTAACGTTAAAATCTTAGATACCAGTAAGACGTATAAGGGAAGACTGTTTCTTGAAATGTATCACATTCAAAAAAACCGTGATAAATCAATGAATTTTAAATCGGATACAGATCGTTTAAGCAACATTTACTCTTACCTTATTAGTCTGTCTCATAAACAAATTAATGTCAACTCGTCAGTCGATCACTCGCATAATTCATCTATTTAAGCTACTTGTCTTTTTGCTTTTTCAATTTGATGGTTTCGTATCAGATTATTCGTCTGTTTTTTATACATTTTTATACATTTGACACACCCCTCCTTTTATTGGAATTGCTTTAACACTTAATTCATTACTTAACTTTTATATTATAATTATCTACGTTTCAACCTAAACACCCCTATTATTATAATATTGCGATGGTTACGCCATTGCCAATATTATAAGTTATTATTGTCGGGTAGTCTCACCCCCCTGTTTTTCACACTTATAATTATCTACATTTTTACCTTTAAACACCCCTTTTTTATTTTAATATTGCGATGGTTACGCCATTGCCAATATTATAATTTATTATTGTCGGGTTATTACACCCCCTGTTCATTTTGAACCTCGTAACAAGCGCAATCGCGATCACTTTATTAATACACAACATTTTTAACACTTACACTTTAATTCATCTATTAATCATTAACCACTACATTTAATTATGATATTGTAATGATTCACGTCATTACTAATATCATAATCGACTATTGTAAATAGGTTAAATTGGCAGCTTCCCTGTTTTCTTAATACCAATATAGGTCACCCACTGAATTTTTGAATTTACCCGCCACCCGCCATCAGCGGACAGTAAATACGATTGGTACTACCGATCTCCCCACCACTTTTTCAGATATACGTTGGCAACACAACTGCAATTTAACCTATCCCATCTACCATGCAGTCATTGTTCAATAAGATGGCCGACGACGTTTACTCGTGTTTATCGTCCACCATGTGAATTTTTAAATCGTTTTAATCTGTTAACATCCACGTTTTGTGGAAAGTTTTTAATGTGTAACTTGTTCATCGTCCATGGCCACGCTTAGTCCCTTAAGTGCGGTAGTTTATTTTTAATCTTACATGTAAGTAATCAACTCTTCAGCCTTCAGCACATGTGCTCACATAACCTTTCACTTTTTTCTTTCACGCTAATTATACTTTTATTAATTGTAGCGTCACCCTGATGAAGCAAATAAAGATTTGCGAAAGCTCGGTATATGATAAATAGATGACTTATTAACACCCTTTTTGGTCGGATTCCCTGATACGAGGACTTTTCTTCGAAAAAATTTGTTACTATATATATATATATATATATATATATCTAATATATAAAATTTTCGTGTCACAGTATTTGTAACAAAACTCCTTCGAAACGGCTTGACCGATTCTTATGAAATTTTGTATGAAAATTAAGCAGATCTGAGAATAGGACGTAAACTATTTTTATTACCCCTAAATGATAAGGGTGGTCCACCGCAAATTTTTTATTTTTATTTTTTGGACAAAATTTTTTATTTTTATTTTTTTATGATTCGGCATTAAAAAATACATACAACCCTAAATTTTCACCCTTCTACCACCAACCCCTAGTTTTTAATAGCGATTTTAGTACTTTAATAATTTTCTACTCTCGGCGATCGACCGCTCGATCAGTTATTCCTTTTCCCTTGTTTGCGCCGACGGTTATTAATGGGTTTTAATGGGCTTACCCTGTAGATTCGTATCGATAAATGTAAATAAATAAGTAGCTGAAATTATAAAAAAAAAATATAAACAAAATATTAACAGCAAATGCTGCACTGAGCTCAATTGCAACACTTGCATCCAATGAACAATTAATTCAGCTTTAAATACATAAATTGGTGATAACGATTGATTTATAATACGCGCGCCATCTCTTGGTAGTTGGAATGTCGCTCGCGGTGGTGTTACGAATTAAAATATTCTGCGGAAGATTCTGTTCCGGTTGAGAATTTTTTTAATAATTTTGCCATTTAGTTCAAATTCGTTGATTATTAAAAAAAATTATGAATTTTTGAAGCAATAGTTGCATGTTAGAGCGATCATGAATTTCAAAAATTAAAAAAAAAATATTTTAACTGGCGATACATGTTTTTATTACTGACAATACACTTCTTACATTCTTTAGCTTTAATAATTTTGTCATTTAGTTCAAATCCGTTGATTATTAAAAAAGTTATGAATTTTTGAAGCAATAATTGCACGTTAAAGCGATTATGAATTTTAAAAATTCTAAAAAAAATATTTCAACTGCCGATACATGTTTTTATTAGTAACAATACACTTCTTACATTCTTTAACTTTAATGATTTTGTTATTTAGTGTTCAAATCCGTTGATTATTAAAAAAGTTATGAATTTTTGAAGCAATAATTGCACGTTAAAGCGATTATGAATTTTAAAAATTCTAAAAAAAATATTTCAACTGCCGATACATGTTTTTATTAGTAACAATACACTTCTTACATTCTTTAGCTTTAATAATTTTGTTATTTAGTTCAAATCCGTTGATTATTAAAAAAGTTATGAATTTTTGAAGCATAATTGCACGTTAAAGCGATTATGAATTTTAAAAATTCTAAAAAAAAATATTTCAACTGCCGATACATGTTTTTATTAGTAACAATACACTTCTTACATTCTTCAACTTTAATAATTTTGTTATTTAGTTCAAATCCATTGATTATTAAAAAAGTTATAAATTTTTGAAGCAATAATTGCACGTTAAAGCAATCATGAATTTAAAAAATTCTAAATAAAATATTTCAACTGGCGATACATGTTTTTATTAGTAACAATACACTTCTTACATTCTTTAGCTTTAATAATTTTGTTATTTAGTTCAAATCCGTTGATTATTAAAAAAATTATGAATTTTTGAAGCAATAATTGCACGTTAAAGCGATCGTGAATTTCAAAAATTAGAGCCTAAACCGTTTTCGACCATTATCGTCACCACTTTATTTGCTTAATTTCAATGGGCCACACACGGACGACGGCGCAGCGCAGTGAAGCTGTCGTTCGTCACCAGTAATAAGCCACGTATTGACGATGACGCAGCGCAGCGGAGCCGTCGTTCGTCACCAGTTACCTTTCTTAATTTTTAAAGGTTACGCACGGACGACGGCGCAGCGCAGCGGAGCCGTCGCTCGTCACCAGTTTATTTGCTTAATTTTAATGAGCGTCACCACTAATAAGCTACATATTGACAACGGCGCTTTACAGCGGAGCCGTCGTTCGTCACCAGTTACCTTGCTTGATTTTAAAGGACTACGCACGGACGACGGTGCAGCGCAGTAGTTACTTTGCTCAATTCATGATTATGGTATCGATTTTAATACGTTGGCAGAAAATAAAACGAAGAATGTTGTGTATCATGGAGCATTACAATAACAAACACTATGTTTTTGAATATTTTATTTTATGAATTATACCAATTCGAATTCAATATTCATAGTTAAGACAGGACAATGTCTGTCGGATCAGCTAGTATATATATATAATGTTCATTTATTTCTACTAAAATTAATGATCTACCAAATTATTCAAATAACAAATCAATTTTTACTTTGTTGACAATAAAAACATTTACAATCAAATAATTTACTGATCGATCCTGATTGTAATGAACATATTTTACCTACTCCCACTTTGTAATTTATAATCGTCAATCGTTCTTCTGTAAATCTCAAAAGTGACAGTAATGTCAGATTACAGAATATTGGTTATAACACTAACTCGCACAATAAACTAAATTGAAACGCAATTACGCGAGCGTGAAATTTAGCATAATTTACAAATCTAGTTATAACAATATTTATTTAATCATAAGAAAAATATGTGAATAATAGACAACCATTTTCTCTATGGTTAATTTAAATATTGTGGGCAATCAATAAAAAGAATTTCCCAAGGGGCCGCATCTCATTTTCTCGCCGGCATTAAAATTAGTAGCACTTGCGATGAATGGCGAAAGTTCTCTCCCCCTCATTTGGAATGAGCACATGTTCCGGTGGCTGCAAAAAACGCCATTAATTTTATATGCCGGATATATGCGTTGACATTGTTTGTATCAGTGTGGAAGTCTATTCAGGGGGATTTGTTATTCTCACGTTTGCCAGAGTGTGAATCGTTCTGAAAGGGGGTCGGCTAAATGGGTAATCATGGCGCCACTTCACCTGAATGCGATGATTTAAAGATAGGTTTTATAAACAGCCGCGGGGCCGGGCACGAAAAGTGTTTTTTGAAAAATGCACCGACCCTCCGTACACCCCCGCTGTAATGCCCCTTACTTGTTGTTGTTGAATGCACTGAATGTAGATCCCGAGATTAGGGATTTTTTTGGGCGGGCGGAGCAGATCGGACCGAAAAATGCAAATGCGAACGGGAATATGGATGGCCTGCTGAAACACAATGCTATCTGTACAAGTTTTGTGCTACATGAGAGGTATATTAGAATATTACATTTGAATTTTGTCAAATGCTTTATATATTTTGATTTAATAAGATTAATTGTTTTATTGAGGTAATTAGATTATAAAACGGATTTCTATTGAATGTTAAAAAAATGGTGATGTGGCCATCATGTTACTTGCTCCGACTTGATGGTATCATTTATATTTACGCTTTTTTGGTTTATTTTCAATTTAAATCATATTTTAAATGTACGTCGAACGTTTGTAGATTCAGATGAAACTGACGTTTAAAACGTCAAAATTATGAAAGATTACACTTCAAAGTCAAAAACTCAGTTTACTCAAAAATATTGGCAAAAAAGAAAACAGTTAAGGTAAACACCTACTTCCGGTGTACAAAATTTTACCAAAAGCTTCTCAGTTCTTCGGATTATCAAATAAGACGGATGTTCAAAGTTTCATATCAATTGCTCTATTCGTTTTTGAGATACAGCGCGCACAGACAGACACACACGCACAGCCACACCCACATACACAGACACAATTTTTTTTTCCAGAAATTGTTGAAATGGCATCTAGGGACCCCAAAACGGATATTTCCGTAAAAAAGTAATTTGGAAAAAAATCACGATCACAATACTTTCTCGTACTTCGTAACGGAGAAAGTAAAAATAACTAATGAGGAATTCCACATAAGTATAATATAAAATTTTATCCAAAATCGTCTGTAATTGCATTAAATATTGAAATAATGTTTATAAAATTTTGACAAGAAATTTTGACGTACGTGGTGTTAATTTGAAATATTTCAAAAATTCTATGAAGGATCCATGCATTCCGTGAGAGAAACTTATTCTCTCACTAGGGGGTAATGATCAACATTACATGGCTCAAATGACCACTGTAATTCGATTATTTTGGATAAACATAATTAATATCCACCACGGTTTTTTGACAGTTTGTAATTGTTAAACATACTTGCAGGAAGGTATTGCAAAAATAAAATATTTTTTTTGCATTGCCCTTTTTGAGTTACGATTCTTTTAAATGCCACCCATAGAATAATAATGAGCTGTTCCATAAAAAAATAATATTTGTTTTAAATTTTACGGCTTTCTGACAGTTTACATTCGCTGTATACATCTGTAGGAAGGGAATAAAATTCGTATTTTGGTGGACGCGCCGGGAAACGTATGACTTGTTATTTACTGCTATTAAAAATTGTTCTTGTATTTATTGCATATGTACGACTTCTGTTAGCATATTAATAAATGAATTAAATTGAAACCAATAGTTTAATAAAAGGTGTAGCTTGATAATTGTTTTAGCGTTTAAAAAATTGCTTTTCGTGCTTTCTATTCATTTTGCAGTTATTATTATTCTGATTGCAGACCCAAATAATAACCTATCGGATTTGTAATACATAATGTGTGTATTAAGCAGATTTAACAAATACATCTCCATTAATAATCCTTTCATTAAAAGCGCACACGAGGTAAATCCCCAAAGCAGCGTACGCGTGTTTGGAACAAAAGATTCTTCCACAAAACTAACATCAAACAGGAAGCCTGTACAAACAGTTCATAGGGATTATTATATATAGGTCATATGTGTTTGTACGCGAGTGCTATACTCCTAAATAAAATAGCTTCCAGTAGATTAATTATTCGGGGATAAAGTTTTATTATTTGATATATGGTCGGATTGTTTTTGACTTGTATGTCTGCTATTCATTGCAGAAACTAGGTGTTAATAATGAAGCTGTGTTTTTCGCTGCAATATAAGACGTGTATTTCATTAAAGGTGTGTTGGATGGAGGGCTATAATGAGTGTCGTATATCTTGTAGCGTTAACGAATATTTCAGTTATTGTATTTAAATATTATTTATGGTAGTCTGGCAGGGAAACCGCTTTTAATTAGAAGACCGTGTTTCGCATCGCCACTAGAGGTCGCACTAGACCGCACAACCGGGGAACTATACCTCACCAACTAACTTACAAACTAATATCAACTTGCTAACAGTTTTCAGTGATGCTTGTAGCGTTATCTGTTGCGCAGCCATGTGCACTTCTGTCTGTGTGGATTTAGATGCACATTTTCTAATCATTCACTGAAAACTGTTTTCCAATTATGTGTCTCGCGTACATTTCCCTTCCATTACAGTTACACACACGAAGAAACTGTATTTGCTAGAAATGTGGGATGTTAATGATATACTTTTTTTATGCCTGTGCTACTAATACAGGAATTTACACGAACTTTAATCATACGCCTTTTTTTGAAGTCCGAAGAAATAAAAGCTTTGTGTAAAATTTATTATACCAGAAGTGCTGCAAATGTTCTTATATTTATTATTTAATAGGCAAAAATTAATATGTTTGATCATATTATAAATACATTAAGTTGCTAAATAATTTATTCGTGTAGATTTGTTTCGAATACTTTGCACATTTTTTACAATTTACAATATACAAGAAATCTTAAATTGTAATGTATAATTGAACAATTTAAGTTTACACTGGCGTGAAATGCGGATGCAAGTGGGTTATATTGGTTTAGTTAATCGTAATTATCTATTAATAAGCGATAATGCGAGGGGTGTGATGCGTTAAGGGACCAATATCATGAAGGGTGGTGCTGGTGGTTGCAATTTCGCGCATTAGCTTATCCATTCATCGATCTCATGATCCTACATCCGTATGATTTTGTTTGAAATAAATATCTGTTTCTATACGATTGAGTGCTGGAGGGAAAATAATAAGTTCATTCATTGGCTACTTAAATAAAATGCATATTAACACTTACCTAACGAATGCCGATAAATTCACGACAACAAAAAATATTCCTTTATTAACGAATTGCTATAAACATATTTTTGTGAAAGAGAATTTTCCTACAGCAAGCGCGACGTATTTTTTGTTCCCGGCGCATCCACCAAATCTCAAATCCATGGTGTTTGTATTGCGTTTAAACTTGCTCGTTAGTTAAGGGTTAAGATAATGAAATACACAGTGGACAAAAAAACTGTAAATAGTAGAAAAAAACAAATTTCGTTGGTCATTTTAGTCTACAATTATGAAATGAAAATAATTGTATAATAATTGTAGAGAACTTATAAAGAATAAGGTTTTTTTTATAAATTTAATTAGTTTTTGTGTAAACTGGCGGTAAACATTATTAGCAATTTTAAGTATAATTTGTCATTTTCATCTTTCATAATTTTGGCGTTTCTAACGAAATACGATCATGCAAAACGCAAGATGAATATTTTAAATATCATTTAAATTGAAAATTCTCCATGAAATTAATTAATATACCATTAAATCGGAGAAAGTTACATGATGGCCATGTCAACATTTTTTTTTCAGAATACAATAAATACGTTTAACAATTTGTTTCGAATAGTTTGTATTTCTTTACATCCAGTTGTGAACTCGGAATAGTTTTAGCACCGCACTCACCTCAGTTTACTCTACTTTTGCACTATTCACACTAATTGGGCTTCACTTAGTTAAACCATCGCAACAGTCTTTCCTTAAGTTTCCCTGCAGAAAATAATTTCTTTAGCATCTAGATATATCTTGCGGCAATATTCCTTGTAGTATAATTTGCAGCTTGAATGATAATATATAGCATTATGCTAAATTTGAATCCAGTTAGTTGTGTAACAGTATTTGAACAAGTTTATGTAAATGTTTTTTATTCCATAACATTCGTTTTATAATATCTAAGTCAAAAGCGAAACTTTACTTAATGAAAGATGAATCTCAAAGCTCGTATATAGATGATTATTTTCTCAATTTACATATTTTGTTTTGGTTGACAAAGAAAAATACTTCTAATCAAATGTGTTTAACCCAAAAGCATTAGACACGTTTCGCACTTTAAGTCCTTGTAAATATGTGTTAATTATCACAGTTTCAAGTTTTGAAATTTAATTGAAATTGTGAACATTAAATATTGTTCCCCCATCAGAACACCTACTGACCGATTTCGACCTTTCAGATCTTATCAGTGTAGTTAGTTGCTGATGGGGAAACGGAGATTACTATTTAAATATAAGTATTCCAAACACCGTTAAAGGTACAGTACAGTACAGCATTCAGGCAATAGATTCCGCCACTTTGGCGTTTCTACCTTCAATTTAAATTATTTTCAGGTTGGTCCTTGTACAAAGAAATTAGGATCTTAAACCAATAGTACGGTGTACTATTTTACGGTGTCAAAAAGAAATTAATCGCAGTCGCCTATGAATTGTAATGTGCATATCTCTGATATGTTTTAAAATCCAAATTCTTAAGTCTGAAGAAACTCCTAATGCTTCTTAGATGGACCACCCGGTCTTTAAAAATACGAATCAATCAAACATTTTTTGTGGCTAATTTGCGAAACGAAATTAAGAAATTATAAAAATATCGACTTTTTAATGGGAATACTCCCTTGGAAGTACATACAGATATTCTATAAGTGTACTTACTTTATTCTACTTATCCATTGATAGAATTCTCTCTTCTTCTTCTTCTTCAACCTGTTTCCGCCTGGACATAGGCATTTCCTAATTGTGGAGTTTTAATACCAAATCTTCTTATATAATATCATGTTGAATGAATAATAACATTCAGTACATTTACGTTTATAAACTCTCAACAGACAATTAAAAAGTTGAACGAGAATATTCCTGATATAATGCAATTCGCGAATCTCAACTTTGTAAGCGCTTTAATAAATTTAGGAACATTTAACCAAATTGATTAAATTCAGTGCTTACAAAGTTGACACTCGCGAATCACGTTATTTAAATTGAAAAAAAAATCCCTATTTACTTGTTAACTGTATTTTAGTAGTTCATGAACGTATACGGAGATGATTTACGATTATTAAAATTAAAAGCAAACGCAAAAATATGTTTCAAAAACCAAAACATTAAGAAATTTTGCATGATACATAATTTTATTAATTTCATTTTACTTTCAGAATTATGAATAAGTCGAAGATTTATATATTCAGATTATTTTTCGTCTTTAAATTAATTTATAATTCTGCAACGAAAGAGGGTTTTAATAACCCTAATATCGTACATTAACTGGGTCATACAGTAGAATCGATTTTGAATAAATTTGTAACATTTCAAATTTTATTTTCTTTTTTTATTTTTTTCTTAATCGCTCTCAAAAATAAACCAGCATGAAATGGCGCTGAGTTCTGTTTCCGTGCGATTTTTCTAAATGACCCCGCAGTTTTTGATAGGGAAATGGCTCTCAGTCAATCTCCTTAAACCAACTGAAAAATATTCACCAAGTCATCCATGGTCGCAACAGCCAAAGATTTTAAGATTTCGCGCAAAAAGCAGTTCTGTGTCTGGAATAATCGAAAAAATCAATATATGCATAGACATGATGAATGTTAACCGATGAATGTATATTTATTATCTCGAAATTTCGGGGTTAGAGGTCTAC
Organism: Ocypus olens; assembly: GCA_910593695.2. Taxonomy (NCBI): domain Eukaryota; kingdom Metazoa; phylum Arthropoda; class Insecta; order Coleoptera; family Staphylinidae; genus Ocypus; species Ocypus olens. The sequence continues at coordinate 9,230,001 of OU343050.1, forward strand.
AAATTTTTACGGAATATTAATTCTGAATAAATTTGTGAAATTTCAAGTCGATGGCAATTTTTTTTAATATTCTTTTCAAGTCGCCGGAACTATCGTTCTTTTCAAGCACTAAATTAAGAGTTTTGGTAGATTTAAATGGCAACACCGTAAATTTTGCAGCGTTGCCAAAAAGCTGCAGATTTTCAGAGAAACTTATGTGCGTTGCAAATAGTTTTCACCATCGAACCAACCAGTTTTCTAAATGTAAACTTAAATTATCTGCCCTAAAAACTTGTCAAGCTATCGGACATCCATAGACGCGTTTCGCGATTTATCTCTCATGAGTTCCGCATTGATTTATGTTGGTAAAATAAGGCGCTACACTAAAACTTCATGTACACATATATGAATTTGATTATTGTTTTTTTTTCCATTACACCATGTAAAGTCACATTTTCTTATGTTACAAATATATAGGCTACGAGAAAGTAACAAGTTTTCTATGATAAATTTAAATTGAAAATATCTGAAATTTTGTCAAGTCGTTAGCTATCCATAGACGCGTTTCGAGATTTATCTCTCATCAGTTCAGCTGTGCTTAATATTATGTATTGTTTTTTTTAACAGTCAAGATTTATATATTTATATTTTCGATTATTGCAGTATCAGGCACAGAACTGATTTTTGCGCGAGATCTTAAGATCTTCGGCTGATGCGACCATGGATACTTTTGATCGGCATGACTTGAATATTTTTCAGTTGGTTTCAAGGAGATTGACTGAAAGCCATTTCCCTATCAAAAACTGCGTAGTCCTTTAGTGAAGGGATGTTTTTGGATTTTTATAGGATCATAAAGAAGAATCTTATTTGAATTAATTTGTAAAATTTAAAATGTGTGGCAATTCTTTTTACAGTTTTCAATTGCTCGGCAAAATGCACGACTCTAAAATTACACCTGTTTCCGAGCGAGTATTTCTATATTTTGTAAAGATGTGTTTTTGGATTTTTACAGGATTATAAAACAAAATCAATTTTGAAAGTATTTATAAAGTTTAGGGTGTGTGGCAACTGTTTTTTTTATATTTTTTTATTGCTCGAGAAAATGTTGCACAACTACAAAATGACACTAAATGCTGTTTCTGTGCGTTTATTTCTGAATTAATTAATGGGATATTTCTGATTTGTACTGCATCATAATTAAGAATTAATTTAGAACAAATTTGTAAAGTTTAGAGTATGGGGCAGTTGTTTTTTATATTTTTTTTATCGCTCTGAAAAATATACACTCGGCGTCAAAAAAATCACGAAAAAACTCGATTTTTCAAACCGTCGTAACTTGGTTCAATTTGGTCGAAAATCGATGAATCTCTCAGTTTGGGAAATATTTAAGTTTTATCTTTAAGAATGTGTAGTTGATTTTGACCCCAAGTCCAACCCCCCTCGCCCGTAACAACGCGATGGCAAAAAAATGTTTTTTATCTAAAAAAAATGTCCAACTTTGACAACCTGTACCGTACCCAAAAACAAATCAGCGGGAAATTTCACCACAATGGAAGAAAAATTTATACAATTTCCTTCAAATGCCTTAAAAATTCGAGTCGTTTCGATAATTTGGAGCAAAGTTATGAACTTTTGAAAAAAAATGACATTTTTCACTTTTTCGGCTACAACTTGAGTAATTTTGCACCAAAATCGATGAACTTTTGCAGTCTGAACAGTTTCAAATTTTCTCTTCAACGTCATATGTATTGTTTTGTTGCTAAAACGATTCCACCCCCTGCCACCCCCTAAAGGAAAAAAAAAATGTTTTTGAAGTTTAAATATGCAAATTTGGTTTCTTGTACCGTGTGCAAAAAAAAATCGTGGACTCAATCGGTCAGCTCAATCATTTTCCTCCAATTTTCTCCAAAATTCAAGTCGATGCGATGATTTGGCGCGAAGTTGTGCAGTTTTGAAAAAAAAATTACATTTTGCGCCTTTTTGGCCATAACTAGACGAATTTCGCACGAAACTCGATGGAATTTTGCAATCTAAGAAGTTTTCGACTTTCGTGACCCCCTAAAAACCCCTACAAAAAGTGTTTTGGATTAACAAATTTTTACAACTTGTTTTCATTTTCAATGTCATTTTTTTTTCAAAAATTCTTAACTTTGCGCCAAATCATCGCATCGACTTGAATTTTGAACGAAATTGGAGAAAAATGATTGAACTTTATTGCCATGCTGACCGATTGAGTCCACAATTTTTTTTTTTGCACACGGTACAAGAAACCAAATTTGCACATTTAAACTTCAAAAACATTTTTTTTCCTTTAGGGGGTGGCAGGGGGTGGAATCGTTTTAGCAACAAAACAATTCACATGACGTTGAAGAGAAAATTTGAAACTGTTCAGATTGCAAAAGTTCATCGATTTTGGTGCAAAATTACTCAAGTTGTAGCCAAAAAAGTGAAAACTGTAATTTTTTTTTAAAGTTCATAACTTTGCTCCAAATCATCGAAACGACTCGAATTTTTAAGGCATTTAAAGGAACTTAATTAAAAATTTCTGCCACTGTGGTGAAATTTCCCGGCGATTTTTTTTTGCGCACGGTACAGCTTGTCAAAGTTGGACAATTTTTTACATAAAAAAACATTTTTTTTCCATCGCGTTGTTACGGGGGGTAGTTTGGACTCGGGGTCAAAATCAATTACACATTCGTAAAGATAAAACTTGAATCTTTCCCAAACTGAAAGATTCATCGATTTTCGACCAAATTGAACCAAGTTACGACGGTTTGAAAAATCGAGTTTTTTCGCGATTTTTCGAGTGGCGCTTTTTTGGCGCCGAGTGTACAACCAAAAATAAAACCGAGTTCTGTGTATGATTATTTCTAAATGTAGTAAAAAAATGTTTTCAGATTTTAAGTTATAAAGCAGAATCAATTTTGAATACATTTGTGAAGTTTCTAGTGTGTGATAATAATTGTTTTTATATTTTTTTAATCGCTCTGAAAAATATACAACCAAAAATGATACTGAGTTCTGTTTCCGTGCGATTATTTCTAAATGTAGTAAAGGGATGTTTTTAGGTTTTAAGCGAGGTATAAAGCAAAATAAATTTTTAATAAATTCGTAAAGTTTGTAGTATGTGGCAATTGTTTTTATATTTTTTTATGGCGAAAAACACACAATCATGAAATAACACTTAATAACACAAGTTCAGTTTTGCTGCGATTATTTCTAAATTTAGTGTTTTCGGATTTTTACTAGATGATAAAGAACAATCAATTTTGAATAAATTTGTAAAATTTCAAATGTGTAAATTATTTTTACATTTTTTTAATGGCTCTGCAACAACAGGATCATAAAGAAGAATAATATCTGAATTAATTTGTAAAATTTAAAATGTGTGGCAATTGTTTTTACAGTTTTTAATTGCTCGGAAAAATGAACAACTCTAAAATTACACCAAGCTCTGTTTCCGAGCGATCATTTCTAAATTTTGTAAACTTGTGTTTTCGGTTTGTCACTGGATTATAAAGTAAAATCAACGTATTTATAAACTTTCGGGTGTATGGGAACTGTTTTTATTTTATTTTTTTATATATTGCACGAAAAAATGACATCAAATCATGTTTCTGCGCGTTTATTTCTAAATTTATTAAAGGGGTGTTTTCTGTTTGTACTACATCATAAACAAGAATAAATTTCGAACGGAGTTGCGAACTTTCGAGTGTTTCGAGTGGCAGTTGCTTTTATATTTTTCTATCGCTTGAAAAAATGTACGACTACAAAATGACACCAAATTTTGTTTCCGTGCGATTCTTGCTTGATTTATTGATGGTATCTTTTTAGATTTTCATTGGATGATAAAGTTGATTCATTTTTGGGTAAACTCGTTTAGATTTATATTCTTATTTTAATATTATTTATTTGATTACATTTTTTATTTAGTTTACACTTGAACTGTACAATATGAAATATCTAGTAACTGTATATATTTACAGCCTGTTCGTTATACTGTGATAAATTTACGGTCAGATGGGCGGGCACTCCTACCCAGTAGGGGTTAGAATATTTGACCAATCGGCTCAGAGGCGTTTGTTTTTGCCTAAATTACTCATTGTGAACGATTACAATTGTGTACTAGGTAAATCCTCTTCGGGCGACACTGCTTTTATTACCCAATAATTGCCCCTTTGCTGTTAAAATAGTGGAGCCTATTTTGCCATGGCGCATCGCTGAGTTTACGATAAATTTATCACGGTATAACAAACAGACTGTACTATAATATTAAACAATTTATAAAAATCAACGTTAGTGGCCGAACAGCTAAAATGCTTAAGCCAATTCCCTCAAAAAAAAAACCATTTTTTTTTCCTAATTTCAATTGGTTGTGTATTAAAAAAAGGTAAAACATTAAACTAACTAATGCAGCAAATAATTCTTTTAGCATTAAAAATGTTCGATCAACGACGTCCCATAAGTTAAGCGGCCCTTTTGGGTCTGCCTCGTTTCTTTTTTCGCGTGTCGGGCGGACACGTGCGTGCGTTGAAAATAATCAAATTAAATGGGAATTATCGAACGCAAAGTCCGAATCAAAGTGTTCAATTTATTTTTAGACCTCGGAAACCTGTCCGGGACGAAAAAAAAAGAGAAACACAAAATGCCAGAGCTAGTTATCGGATAGGGCAAAAAGAAGTGGCATGTCCAATTATCGGCAGATCAGAGAGATTTTCGGGGGCGGCATTAAATAAAGGCCGAAACGAACCGTGCTCTCCTTTACTCCTCCGCCGCCTCACCCCGTCCTTCCGAAATAAGCCCACCCTCAGACGGGATTTACATTCAACAATCCTAACGCATTTTGTTATCCAATATAATAATAAATAATAAAAAAAAGCCCTGGAACAAGGACATTTTGCAAAAACTCTAAATATCAAGTTCTCACCTTCAATTGTCATTTACTCCAAAAATTTCTTATGTAACATGGCTAAAAAATATGTTTGCAAAGTACGAGAAAGTGCCGTTTTCGAATTCGAAATTTCAACGGAAATATCGCCAGAAAGGATAATCAATATTTTTGAAAAGCACCGTATCTCAAAAACTAATACATATTTTGAGTATGAGCTTTATTTGACATTCCAAAGTATTGACTATCCTTCTATCGAATTTTCTTTCATCATCCAATTCTTTTCGAAAGGATTCTGAATTAACAATTCTAGAGAAATAACACCGCAAGTGGGTGTTTACCTTTTTTTTGTATTTTTCCGATATTTTTCAACTACGAAAAATATCAGAAAATAATTTAGACAAATATTGGAAGCAACAAAGAGATCGACATTCTTTGTTAATAAAAGTTTTTCGTAAATTTTGGATTTTCGGAAGAAAATTATTGTTTTTTGTCTATAATTATATATTATAGGTATAACCGGAAGTTGTGTAGTCTTAAAATTATTTTCATTGAAAAGAAATTTATGTAGAATTCAAATTTGCAATAAAAAATATAACTTTCTACTTAAAAATAAGGAAGTTGGTGTTGGACAGTATATATTGCGGATATTTTTTTGGTGAAATTTTCAAATTAATTTTTATAATTTTTTTCCGAAATTTTCAGCTTTGCAGCTCTTCCGGTTTTGCCGTAGTATACCGGGTGTAACTGAAGTTTCAGAGTTTTGATGCGCAAGACAGAATGAGTTCAATAGCACTTAAATAATCAATACAAAGAAAGGAGCAAATTTTTGATATGGGTCAACGCTTGGGCCAAAATAATTATAATTTAATCAAGGCCCAATCGTTATGGAAACAGTAAAATTATCACGATCCATATCATTATTGTTATTATTATTACACAAGTTGAAAGTTGAACGTAGACTTCACTGCGCATGCGCTGAATACAATGCGCTGCAACGACACTCCGGAATAAAAATTAAAAACGGACTTTGGTTTCATAATAATAGAAGTGGCTCTTAATGGCCGTGTGACAACATTTGTCATTAACATTTTCTATGTTTTAAGCGTTTAGACTACCCATTAGGTCCTTGCCAAGGTTTGAATCATTTAATTATAATTAGTTGCTGTTATGAGTTATATTGAAATATTTTCGTTACTTTATTTGTTAATATTTAATCACTCGAATATGTTTAGTAATATTGCTATTTTAATTGAACTATCTTGATTACATGATCCCAACTTGCTACCCTGGAGATAATTGCCTCTTGAAATTTTCGAGAGGCGAAACTGGTAAATTCGATCGACCTAATTTATAGGTAGAAATTTATTAAACTAATTTCCATAATAGACACCGTGTAGACAATTCCCACGCATATGTAAATTAAGATCCTAATCCTTCGAAACAATCATCCAATCAAGGGTGGATGGTGACGTGCGTGACAACAAATTTGATAATTAATGCGTAACTCCAAATTATAAAATTAAATATATTTTAAATAACAATTAATTAAGTAAACAATAAAACACTTTATATAACAAGTGTATTACGAAGTAATAGCTTGTTGCATAACAAGTCTAATTAATTATTATTAGTACATACCGTGAGCATAATATAAAGCTATACATCAGGAGCATCTTGTTATGGTGGTTATGAAATTAATGCATTGAGAGAGAGACGGACAATACATTTATCGAGAGACTTACAAATTACCTCAAGAACCCCCGAATTTAGTTAAACTTGCGATAGTTATCTTTCTAAAGAATCTTAACCCTTTCAGCCCTGGATTTTTAAATTTGAAAAAAAAATGTTTTATCAATTATTATTGATATGGGGAGCTTCTTAAGACCATAAATACCAAATTTGAACTCATTTGCTTAGTATAGGAGGCTTTGTTGCAGTGCCATCTAGTGATAAATAGCAAAAATATGGATTGTCATAGCAAGTAGAGACATGTAAACGTTGCGGTGGCAATTGCCACCACCAGGGCCGAATGGGTTGATATTACATTAAATAATTTAAAACTTCCACATGGGAATTGTTCGGTCTCGATATTCGACGCTATAAAAACCACAACTTCTCGTGATGAAATAAAATACCGGCAAAAAATCAAAAATTTACACATAAAAATCAATCACACACGTTAAAAATCTAAAGTATAGACCAATGAAAATACCCTCTTAATTAAAGTAAAAAAAGTAAAATATACGCCCAAAAGATCGAAAATTTAGATAAATTTCGAAAATTCGCGGTTAAAAAATGCAGAAAATTTCAACAAAAAAATCAAAACAAAAATGGAACCAGAAATGAAAAATATAGGCCAAAGATCTAAAATATAGGCCAAAAAGATAAACAATAAAAAATTCAAACCAAAAAATTAAAAAAACCTAGGAAAACAAAAATAATTCGCCATTTTCAGCCCCCAAAACAACTCTTTAGCTCAAAATAAGTTGCCGACCAGAAACTTGAAAACCTCAGTCCTTGAAAGTCCCACAACAACATTTTATGGACAAATAGTTTTCAGAATGGTCTCAGTCTTGAAAAAAAAAAACAAAAATAATGTTTTGAAAAAAAATAAAATTTAATCGATATTAGTCAAAAAGTAACCAAAAAGTAAAAAAACCGCCCATAAAAAATAATAATGTAAATTCTAAAATCAAAGGCAAGAAATCAAAAACCATAAAAAAAACTTGAAAATATCGGCAAAATAATAAAAAAAATGGCGTATAAAAATCAATCATTTATTTCATTTCATTTATTTCACGTCTGCCACAGTATACAAATCATACATAAGATGCAAAAAATTTGTTGCGGATGTGTTTGTCAATTAAAAGTTACATTAAAAATTAAAATTAAATATTAGGTTAAAAAAATCTAAAATATAGGATAAAAAATTCAAAGCTTCGACTAGAACTTCGATCCTGAAAATCAAAATTGTGGACAAAAAATTCGAAAATTTTAACAAACATATTGAAAGAAACAAAAAATAAGGCTAAAAGAATAAAAATTTAGACCAAAATATTAAAATCCGGGCTTAACGATAAAAAATAAAAACAACTATATTGAAAATTAAAGTACGAAAATTACCATTTTCAGCACTCGGGGTGATTAGCCCCTGAAAACATAGGAAAAAACTCAAATATTGCTCTGTAGCGAAGGAAATTTGCTCCCAACGATTTGAAATTTTTTAAAAATTTATTACTTGAACGTTTCGCTTCAAATAAACTTCAATCATTCAAAAACTAGTCGACTTTTAATTTCCTGAAAACAACGACATGCTCCTGCAGAAAACAAGGGAATAAACTCAAAATTTGCTCTGTAGGAACGAAATTTGCACTCAATGTTTTAAAAAATTGTAAAAAATTAATCACTTGTAGAATTAGCTCCAAAATTACTTAAACTACGCAGAAAGAGTGTACTTTTCATTACTTGTAAAAATATTTGCAATATTGCTATTGAAAACGACAGGAATTGACTCAAAACTGCACTGGAAGGAACGGAAATTGCACTCAATGTTTTGAAAAATCGTAAAAAAAAGAATCACTTTGCTCGTAATTAACACGTTCGCTGCCACCGACGAGCTAGTGCGTCCAATTTTATACTTGCGTATGTGCAATCTCAATTGTAGTGGCAGCGAACGTGTTAAGGCAAAAAACTAAAATAGAAGCACAAAAAATCGAAAATTAAGACAAATATCAAAAATTCGCGGTTAAAAAGTTTAACCAAAATAAAGAATATTTCGGGCAAAAACTCTAAATTTGGAACGAAGAAATGAAAAATACAGGTCAAATATCTATAATATAGGCCAAAAAAAATTAAAAATGTTGGTCTTAAAATAAAAAATGCAAACCAAAAAAATTTAAAAATTTAGGAAAACAAAATTAATTTTCAACTTTCGGCTCCTAAAATAACTCTTTAGCTCAAAATTAGTTGCCGACCAGAAACTTGAAATCGGTAGACAAAAAGTAATAAAAAAACGGAAAAAATTCGCCCATAAAAAATAATAATTCAAGTTAGAAAATCTAAAATGAAGGGCTAGAAATCAGAAACTGTACTTGAAAATATCGGCTAAAAATAGAAAAGTTGCTTTAGCAAAAATCGCCCATAAAAAAAATAATTCAATGTAAAAAATCTAAAATCAAAGGCAAAAAATCAACAACCATCAAAAAAACTTGAACATTTCGGCAAAATAATAAAAAAATCGCGTATAACAATTTAGGTTAAAAAAATCTAAAACATAGGATAAAAAATTAGAAACTTTAACCTAAAATTCGATCCTAAAAATCAAAATTGTGGACCAAAAATCCGAAAATTTAGAAGAAAATTATTTTCTTTCGAAATTTGTAGACACATCATTCAAAATTAGTCTGTTAAAATTTCAACCATCTGTTGCAATAAATGTGGAATTCCAATGCAAATTTCTGAAAAATGCGCCTTATTGGTCATCAAAATTTGCTTTTTAGTGCAACCATTTTTGTTGTGGTAAACTTGTGATTATTTTTTCAAGAAATTTATAAAGGAACATTATTCAAAATTGGCCTCTCAAAATTTCAACTATCTTTTGAAAGAAATGTGGAATTCTCGAGTGAATTTCTGAAAAATTTGCCTTTTTGGTGATCAAAATTTGCCTTTTAGTGAAACCATTTTTGTTGTGGTAAACTTGCAATGATTTTCTTTAAAAAAATGTAAAAACGCATTATTCAGAATTAGTCAGTCAAAGTTTAAACCATCTGTTAAAATAAATGTGCAATCCCTACTTGTATTTTGAAAAATGCGCCTTTTTGGTCATCAAAATTTGCTATTTAGTGCAACCATTTTTGTTGTGGTAAATTTGTGATTATTTTTTGAAGAAATTTATAAAGGAACATTATTCAAAATTGGCCTCTCAAAATTTCAACTATCTCTTGAAAGAAATGTGGAATTCTCAAGTGAATTTCTGAAAAAATTGCCTTTTTGGTGATCAAAATTTGCCTTTTAGTGAAACCATTTTTGTTGTGGTAAACTTGCGATTATTTTCTTTAAAAAATTGTAAAAACGCATTATTCAGAATTAGTCAGTCAAAGTTTAAACCATCTGTTAAAATAAATGTGCAATCCCTACTTGTATTTTGAAAAATGCGCCTTTTTGGTCATCAAAATTTGCTATTTAGTGCAACCATTTTTGTTGTGGTAAACTTGCGATGATTTTCTTTAAAAATTTGTAAAGACGCATTATTCATAATTAGTCAGTCAAAGTTTAAACCATCTGTTAGAATAAATGTGCAATCCCTACTTGTGTTTTGAAAAATGCGCCTTTTTGGTCATCCAAATTTTCTTTCTAGTGCAACTATTTTTGTTGTGGTAAACTTGCGATTGCTTTCTTTGGAAATTTCTAAAAAACACATTATTCAGAAATAGTTTCTCAAAATTTTAACCATCTGTTGAAATTAATGTGGAACTTCCACGCGGTGTTACAGGTGTTGTTTAACATTTAAAAATGCAAGTTTTTTTAAGAATCAGTTAAAAATTCTTGCTGAGCAAGAAGGTAGTGCCATGGCTCCGTTGCTCTATATAACTGACTGTATGGTGCGGTTTCTATGCGGTGGCGTCATTGGGCCATTTTTATTCGTTGATGAAAATGACCGTCACGTTACAGTCAATGGTGAACGCTACAGAGACATGTTGTAGCGTTATTTCTTCAATCAATTGCATGGGATGGACATCAGTGATATGTGGTTTCAGCAAGACGGTGCCACATCCCACACAGCTGGAGAAACAGTCGACTTATTAAAGTCCAAGTTCGGTGAACGTGTTATATAAGAGGTCGATTGGCCGCCGAGATCTTGTGATTTAACACCTCTAAACTTTTTTCTGTAGGGTTACGTTAAATCGAAGGTCTATGCCAACAAGCCGGCGGCAAGTTTACAATCAAATTCGGACGATAAATGTAAATTAAATCGCTTGGGAGTAATGTTAATAATGCAATTGGCACTTAAATATACATAAATTCCAATGAAACAACCAAGCGATTCCTCCGGCAATTAAGTAATGAACCCTCAAGTGAAGATATTCCGCACTCTAATTGATTCTGGCGAAGTTTCACACAATAACTACGAATAAACAGATCAATAGCTGCACTTGTACGTATTATAAGCTTGCATTAGGAGGGTAAGTAGTTCCAAAGTTAGTCCTCCGCCCACCGAATATGGAGGATAGGAGCGACCACCCTCTTTGCAATTCTGGCATAGTTAAAGGGCTCGAATGCTCGGAGCACTGTACTGCTAAATTAACTTCCAGCTGTAACTATTGCATCTGACCACTGTTTCGCTAAAATTTTACCGCTAACATAACTGCAAAATAATTTATAATTAAAGCATTAAAAATAATAAGACAATAAGGTTAGTGAATTTTTCAATTCAATTTAATGGGCATTTGATAATTATGCAATAACAGATAGATGAACTCGTCGCAAGTCGTAGCTTGGATAACAATAATTTAAGAGGCAGAAGTGTGCAATGAGAAAAAAAAATGCAGTCCAATTTTAACATGCACCTTTAATTTAGATTTAGGCAAAAAACTCTCTGTAATTCCGAAATAGTTTAAACGCCCGTATCCAGTTTGCGGTGTACAGCTAAATTAACTTCCTAGTCTAACTATCCCACCGAAATCTCCACCCACAAAAGCGGTCAGTAACGAACACAAAAAAAAGCGGACAGCACACAGCACGCCCTTTTTTATTCCTCTTCGACAAACTTATCTCCGAGCCTGTCGATCTGCCAAATCAGATTTACCCTCATCATTTATTTCCTGCACTTTATGAGATATTGTTGCAGGCGATAAACCGTCGCCATAAATCCCACATCCCTGCTGCTAGAAGAAAAAAAAAACGGTACAAACACCCTATTATTAATTATTCTTTATCCGTATTATTGTAAGCAGTCGTAAAACCCGAAATGAAAAATGATTTCCTCGATCCGATATTAAATTTCTTAATGCCCGGAATGTGGGCTCGCTCTAATCCCTGCGGACATATTCATAACATATCTCCTTTCCTTCCCGCCGAGTTGTATAAAGTGAGGAAAAGAAAATATTATTAAAAAATCTGTGTTGGCGCGGGGGGCATTAAAAGCCCCCGGTGGCCCGTTATTAGATTTTCAAAGTTATATAAACAGTTTTCTCGGCGGGAATCGCCGTTTTAATCATCATTTGGGTAGTTGTTCGCAGCACTAATCACGGCTATAGTGCACTAACTTTGTTTGCTAATTAGCTCATTTTGGCGAGGGAGGCGCAGGCACGCCTCCAAACCGCCCTTTTGCTTTTGTTCTACGTTTCTTTCCTCGCATTTGCACGCTGAAACCGTTTACTTTTTACAACACAGAATGTTTAGGCACATTGGGATTTCGTAAATGATAAGAGATGCATGATAAAATATATCCAATAATCAAAATTGTGTGATATTAAAAAAGCGTTGCTTGATTAAATAGTAAAGAGGAACATGACCAACTTTTCAGGAGGAAGAAAAAACTTTCTAATCTTTACCTCAACTTTCCAATTCGTTCGACAACGTGTCATCTTATTTGATTTAGGAATCGATTAACAGTATTATCACCATCTTCGTGAAATGCGTATAATGGCATCACCTATGTTGACATATGACAATTTATTGGTTAATCTTGACCAGCTTTTTGGACATAAGCAAAATTGTCATAGATTACTAGACACATTGAAATTAGGCATACAATATAAAGCAGAAATAAATGATAAAAGTTAAATTTTTAAAACTAGTTTTGCATAAAAAGCTTAGAAGTTGAGAAAAGTATCGTTGGAGAGGACAAAATTATATAATCCTTTGGCAATAAAAATCGTAAATCTGACGAAACCGTGCCATCAACATACCAGAACTATACCTAAAACCAGAGCCCCCTTACACTTAAGATCTTGCCACACCTCTCCGTATTCCGTATTCGGAGAGGAGTGGCCAGATTGGTCACAACTGGGCAACACTCCACACGGCGAACTACTTGACTTCACAAGAAGTTTGGGTTGGCTTGAGGAGTAGGGCTCAGGAGGTGACACAAAGGACCAACTACTTGACTTCACAAGAAGTTTGGGTTGGCTTAACGAGTAGGGCTCAGGAGGTGGCACAAAGAACCAACGAATGGTCTAAGTGCTGCGACCATTTGGTCGCCCTCCACAAACCATCATCAAGATCTGTTTTGTCTAGAGATGATTAAATTTTGTCCTGTTCAACTTTACAATATTATTATTTAAATCAGGGATCGCCAAACTTTTTTGATCATCGACCACTATATAATTTTTCGAAAACTCCATCGACCCCCACAAAAGTATTTTTTGTGAACTCTCCTTTTGTCTTTTGGCTATAACTTCTGAACAAATTTTGATAGCCTATTCACTGGTGTAAAAAATGTGTGTATTGACTACTTTGGGACTGTAAAAAGAATGATTGATATTTATGGCTTGTATTTCCTGTAATAATGATATTCGTTCGAAATTTATATCTCCTTACATTTTTTTTCAATTTTTTTAAACTTGTTTTTCCTTCGATCCCCAATCGACCCTCCGATTAGTATCGACCCCCATTAGACCCCCTGGCTTATATCGACCACTACTTTTGTTAAATAGACCCCTGGGGGTCTCTGTAGACCACTTTGGTGACCTCTGATTTAAATGTTCAGCAGTTCAGAGTTTGCTTAAAAACTTTAAAACAAAAATAAAAATTGTTATTTAAAAGGAAGTTCCGTGTGAGAGTTTCTGTAATAACTCGGGATTAGCAGTAGTAGTAATTCTTGAAAGTGCTGATACTTGGTTTTCTCGATGGGACAGGGTCCGTTATTTAATTTTGAGCGCTGGGTCACCATTGAACGTTTAGGTCGTTGTAGAAGTAATGTCCATTCATGGTCCATATCGAGCTATAAACGATTTCCACTTTCTGGTGTATATTGGTAAGATTAACTCTTGAACCAATGACCAAGGTTTGAAAATTCCTTTAGCACAGTTTTATGCTTATTAAATAAATATTGATAACAGCAAAAAATTAAATTCGCCCTCAAATATTTTCAGTTTCTTCAAGATAACTCTTCAACTAATGGGCAAGTTTTGAAAATTCCTTTAGCACAGTTTTCTGCTTGTTGAATAAATATACATAAGAGCAAAACATTAAATTCACCCTCAAATGTTTTCAGTTTCTTCAAGATAACTCTTCAACGAATGGGCAAATTTTGAAAATTCTTTAAGCACCGTGTTATACTTGTCGAATACATATGATAAAACCAAAACAGAAATTCGACTTTTCGATCTTTTTCTTGTCTTTTGGGGATAGATGAAAATCTACTACCATCCCTTGCCTAGATTTCTAAATAATCCCCCTTAAAGACACAGTCTCAATTTTCAAATTACACATTTTCGAACTTATATAAAAGATAGAAAAACAATTGTCACAAACTTTTCAAATTTTCAAAATTTACTCAAAACAGATTCTACTTCATGAATTTAAAAAAAATCTACAAATATACTTTGCCTGAATATCTAAATAATTCGCAGATTACAATTTTCAAAATTGGCCCAAAATATTTAAAAATTAACAATTGCAACAAACTTCAAAATTTTAGAATTACGCTAAATGGATTCTGCTTCATGAATTTATAAAAATCACTTCCCTGAATTTCTAAATAATGTCCCTTAAAGCCACCGTTTTTCAATTTTCAAATTGCACATTTTCGAAGTTATCTAAAGGATAGAAAAACAATTGTCACAAACTTAAAATGATCAAAATTTACTCAAAACAGATTCTACTTGATGAATTTAAAGAAATCTACAAATATACTTTGCCGGAATATCTAAATACTTCCCCTGTGTGGCAATTCTCAGATTGCAATTTTCAAAGTTGGCCCAAAATATTTAAAAATAAACAATTGCAACAAACTTCAAAATATTAGAATTACGCTGAATGGATTCTGATTCATGAATTTATAAAAATCTATAAACATCACTTCCCTGAATTTCTAAATAAGCTCCCTCCCTTGAAGCCACCGTCTTTCAATTTTCAAAATTCAAATTTTCGAAGTTATCTGAAGGATAGAAAAACAATTGTTACAAACTTAAAATTGACAAAATTTACTCAAAACAGATTCTACTTCATGAATTTAAAGAAATCTACAAACATACTTTGCCTGAATATCTAAATAATTCCCCTGTCTGGCAATTATCAGATTGCAATTTTCAAAGTTGACCCAAAATATTTAAAAATAAACAATTGCAACTAACATCAAAATTTTACAATTACGCTGAATGAGTTCTGCTTCATGAATTTATAAAAATCTATAAACTTCACTTGCCTGGATTTCTGAATAATCTCCCTTAAAGCCACCGTGTTTCAATTTTCAAATTTCACATTTTTGAAGTTATCTGAAGGATAGAAAAACAATTGTTACAAACTTAAAATTGACAAAATTTACTCAAAACAGATTCTACTTCATGAATTTAAAGAAATCTACAAACATACTTTGCCTGAATATCTAAATAATTCCCCTGTCTGGCAATTCTCAGATTGCAATTTTCAAAGTTGGCCCAAAATATTCAAAAATAAACAATTGCAATAAACTTCAAAATTTTAAAATTACGCTGAGTGGATTCTGATTCATGGATTTTTAACAATGTATAAACTTCACTTCCCTGGATTTGTAAGTAATCTCCCCTAAAGCCACCGTCTTTCAATTTTCAATTTGCAGATTTTCGAAGTTATCTGAAGGATAGAAAAACAATTGTCACAAACTTAAAATTGTCAAAATTTACAAATATTGCGAATTTAAAATTATTGATAAAGTTTACTACAACTTAATTTTGAAACGGCTTATGACGTTTTGAAGAAATAACATTTCACATGATGAACTTTAAAAATGTGAAAAAATATTAAATTTTATTAAATAAATAAATTAGTGAAATCAGTATACTCCAGAATTTAAGAATATTAAAAATCTTCAATTTAACATCGAAATGATTTTAACTTTTTAAATTTTGAATCGTAAAATTAAAAAAAAAATAAAAAAATATTAAACTTCGCTTTAAAAAATTCAATAAAATCAATACACTCGACAGACGCTTATAATTTAAGGACATTAAGAAAATTTCACTCTAATTTAATTTCCAAACGATTTGTGAAAGTAAAATTTCACACGACAAACTTTAAACATTTGAAAAAGAAATTATATTTCACTCCAGAAAAATTCAACAAAATCTATATACTCCACAAATGTTTAGAATTTAAGAAATTTCACTCTAACTTAATTTTAAAATGTCTTATGAAGTTTTCAATTTGGAAAAGTAAAATTTCACATGATAAACTTTAAAAATAAAAAAAATATATAAAATTTCACTCTAAAAAATTGAATAAATTTAATGTACTCCGTAGATGCTTACAAATTCAGGATATTAAAAAAAAATCACTCTAATTTAATTTAGAAACGATTTGTGATGTTTTCAATTTGAAAAAGTAAAATTTCACATGACAAACTTTAAAAATTTGAAAAAGAAATTATATTTCACTCCAGAAAAATTCAACAAAATCTGTATACTCCACAAATGTTTAGAATTTAAGAAATTTTACTTTAACTTAATTTTGAAATGTCTTATGAAGTTTTCAATTTGGAAAAGTAAAATTTCACATGATAAACTTTAAAAATAAAAAAAATATATAAAATTTCACTCTAAAAAATTGAATAAATTTACTGTACTCCGTAGATGCTTACAAATTCAGGATATTTAAAAAAAATCACTCTAATTTAATTTAGAAACGATTTGTGATGTTTTCAATTTGAAAAAGTAAAATTTCACATGACAAACTTTAAAAATTTGAAAAAGAAATTATATTTCACTCCAGAAAAATTCAACAAAATCTGTATACTCCACAAATGTTTATAATTTAAGAAATTTTACTTTAACTTAATTTTGAAATGTCTTATGAAGTTTTCAATTTGGAAAAGTAAAATTTTACATGATAAACTTTAAAAATAAAAAAAAATAAAAATTTCACTCTAAAAAATTGAATAAATTTAATGTACTTCGTAGATGCTTATAAATTCAGGATATTTAAGAAATTTCACTCTGATTTAATTTAGACACGATTTATGATGTTTTCAATTTGGAAAAGGAAAATTTCACATGTTGAACTTTAAAATTAAAAAAATAAATATAAATATTACTCTAATAAAATGTATTAAAATCAGATTACTTTACAAATATGACAAATTTAAAAATAACCAAAGAATTTTGCTCTAATTTGATTTTGAAACAACTAATGACATTTGGAGAAGTAAAATTTTACATCATTTGAAAAAAATATATATCTCTAAAAAAAAAAAATTCAATGACACCAGTATACTCCACATACGTTTAGGGTTTAACGATTAATAAGAAATTTTACTTTAACTTAAATTTGAAACGACTTTTGACCTTTTCAATTTGATAAAGTAACATTTTACATGATACATTTTGAAAATGTGAAAAAAACATTAAATTCAATAAAATTAATGTAATCCACAAATGTTTATCATTTAAGAATATTTTAAAATGTTACTTCAAATTAATCTTGAAACGACAACTGACATTTTCAATTTGGTAAAATTTCACATATAAATTAAAAAAATGTAAACATAATATTAGATTTCAGTCTAAAAATATCAATTAAATCATAATACTCCAAAAATATATTGAATTTAAGAAATTTCACTCTAACTTAATCTTTAAACGACTTGGGATGTTTTCAATTTGGAAAAGTAAAATTTCACATAATAAACTTTGAAAATAAGAAAGAAATATTAAATTTCACTCTGAAAAAATTCAGTAAAATCAGTTTACTCCATAAATAATTATAATTTAAGAATGGTCAGGAAATTTCACTCTAAATTAAAATTGAAAAAGTAAAAAATCTCGTGATAAACTTTAAAATTTTGAAAAAAAAGATTAAATTTCTTTCCTAGAATGTATTTATTATAATGAATCGTTATCTCAAATGAGTCTACAGCACTTTAATATAACATTATTGCATTTTTCATTAATTAAGCAATAAAACGGAAGAGAGGGGTCTTTATTATCGGCGTCCCCCAATAATCAGCGGACTTATTGCGTCCGTTGGGATTTGATTGCACTGTTATCACCTGTAATATTGATTATTAAATTTTAATTAACGCAACGGTGTGCAGTTTTATTGGGGCGTTATTAAATCCCAGTTTCATATCACTGACGATATTGCGGTTATACTCAACACAACACCGGCCATGGTTTACGACGGTCAACTTTATAACTCCCTCGATATTACTCTGTCAAAGCTCTTTGTTACACTTTTACTCCCCTCATCTGCAAATATAACAACCCTAATCAATAGCTTTATTGTTTAAACCATATAAGAAGTTTTTTTTTTTTACAAAATTACAACGTTTACTCGGGATGATCTTCAAACAATGCTCGCGCGAATCATCAGATACTTGGTTGAAGAAGATTCTTATCGAAATTTAATGATATTTGAATTAATCACTCCATCAACTAAATACCACCAGTTAAACCTCATTTTGTTATTTAAATTTATGTTGCAATTACTTGAACTTGCATACGTGGCCTTTTCTCGTAGGTGGCGTGCACCTCAAAGATCTGTC
Organism: Ocypus olens; assembly: GCA_910593695.2. NCBI lineage: Eukaryota > Metazoa > Arthropoda > Insecta > Coleoptera > Staphylinidae > Ocypus > Ocypus olens. Next base: position 9,248,552 of record OU343050.1, read on the forward strand.
CCTCTTTAGACTATCCTACCGACTGCGCCATGCTTCATATGATTAGGAGCGCGTAGGGGATAAGTGTATCATTTAACATCTAGTGAAGAATTGGTTTATTAATAACACGTTGTGGTTGTCTCGCTAATCATCCGCAACCCAACATTATAAATCACTCCTACAGCAGTATGAGACAGTGACATATTATAATTTTATATTTATATTTGTTACTGTTTCGACGTGGAAAAATAATGGACAACTTCGCTCCAGAATTGTTTTTATTTATTATTTTCAATATAATATAATTCAGCCTCGTGTTAAAGACTACGATTAATTAAAACCTGAAAGATGTGTAATGGAATATTTTGTCATTTATAATTTAGCAATAATTCTAAATTCATTGGATGGTGGTATATATAACTAACCGATTGGAAATTAAAAATGTTTAATCAGTAAAACTTTGTGTAGCTTATAAATTCCGACCTTTTCCAATTTCTATCGCAGAACTTGTAATGTTAACACACTCCATTTCTCATCCAAGGGATGAATTCATCCGGACCACTTTTAGTTTCATTGTCCCGTCAATAGATCTAGGCCTTGATCTTCTCCCTGTTATCCTTTCACGTTACCCCCTAGATTATCGTTAACTCCGCTTTATGCCCAGATCAAGGAGATTATGAGATAGGGCCCGGTGTTTGTCAGACGAAGGCCGTTTAGTGTTTAAAGTTGATAGATAATGTGTTGGATCCGCAGATACTGCCCAACCGTATTTTATTTTACTATTATTTCTACAAAAAAAATATTGCGTAACATAATAAAGGTCCGATAAAACCGTGCGGAATGTGGAGAAATTGGTGTACGGGTGAATTTGTTTAGACTGTAGTAAGGGATGAAAGGGAGACGGATGAGTTTAGTGTTAGCGGGGGGTGGTGGAAGGGTGTGCGGAGGGGATAAGTTAATGCTCGCTCGCTTTTAGGGAAGCAAAACAAATTTATTTTCCTCCTTTCATAGTTATTCCGACTTAAAAATCCGGCGGAGTTTATAAATATAAAATGCATGCGGATTTGCACTCGCTCGTATCTTCCCTTTTTTGCACGAAAGTCAGATTTGGAGGGACGCTGAAACGCGGACGTTTTGAATGCGGACACGGATTTTGCGGTGGACAAGATAAGTCGTGTTGATAATTATTTTGTACTGCAGGGATAATCCCTTTCTGAAAATACAGATTAAATCGGATCATACCAAATTAATTATAAATTATTATTATATTCAATTTTCGCATGTAATCTCGGGAGGTTACTTATCCGATCTATGCATTAGCAAAATTGAAATTCTCTTTGTTTCATGTTTGTATGTTTGAACACGTATCATAGGAAAACCACTGAACAAGTTTACATAGTCACCTTATGTACGTTGAGGTGGATGATACCACGTATGTATAAAGAAACAAAGTTTTTACTGTTTATCGTCTCCGTTAGAGGTGGGCAAAATGACTATTTTTTGGGAGCCGCTTCACAAGGTCTGACTCAGTGAAAAGAGTCGACTCGGAGAGTCAGGTTATCACCACACTGAATAAGTGACATGACAATATAATTATTAAAGTATCTGTAAATTGAAGAGCTAAAAAAATTTCCCTTTTTCTGAGGTGCTTCACAAGGTGTAAAGAGTCGACTTGGAGAGTAATGTTATAGCTCTGCTGAACAAATGGCGTGGCAATATAATTGTTAAAGTATCTGTAAAGCAAAAAGCTAAAAAAATTGCCCTTTTTCTGAGCTGCTTCACAAGGTGTAAAGAGTCGACTTGAAGAGTCATGTTATGGCTCTGCTGAACAAATGATGTGACAATATAATTGTTAAAGTATCTGTAAAGTGAAGAGCTCAAAAAAATCCCCTTTTTGCGAGGTGCTTCACAAGGTGTAAAGAGTCGACTTGGATAGTCATATTCTGGCTTTGCTGAACAAATGACGTGATATAATTGTTAAAGTATCTGTAAAGTGAAGAGCTAAAAAAATCCAATATGTCCCTTTTTTGTGAGCTGCATCACGAGATCTAAAGAGTCGATTTGGAAAGTCAGGTTATGACTCCGTTGAACAAATGTCATGACAATATAATTGTTTAAGCATCTGTAAATTATAGTAAAGAGCTGAAAAATAGTCCAATATGTCCCCTACAGAAAGTGGAGAGCTTAAAAAAAGTCCTCACATTACAATTTTTTACAAAACCCATTTACATTGCTCAAAAAGAACTTCATAATTTTATTAGTGGAGTCACTTGTCTACCAGCCTACCCACTCTTTAAGTCGGCTACTCAAGAGTTACCTATCTCTACTATGCACTAGCAGTATCTCCTCATGGCATTGATGCTTGTAGGAATGATAACCATGCTTCTTCAGAATTTTCTGTACAGAGAATTTAGACACTTTTGCACAAGCAATGCATCGTATGCTATTCAAACCCAAAACTGTTTCTTCCAATTCATCGTTGTTTCTTCTATTCCGTTTACATGTAATGTCATGAACTCCGAGTAAACTGACGCCTCTGCAAAATGTTTTGATAATGAATACGCTCTCTTCATTGGAATAACTCAGATTATTGTAAATAAAAATTACAATGCGTGAATTGATATCTGACTAGCAAAGTATACTTTAGTACACCGGGCAACAGCATTAAAAAAAAACAATTAAAATTTCTGTTCCTTCTTTTTAACTTTTTTTTTGACAACCATCGTCAAAGAAACCTATTGAAATGGTTGATACTGAAAGCGTGATATATCTTGAACCACGAATTAGAACACCTTCGAGAGGTTTTTGGGACTTTTTTCAAGACTTTCTTTTCAGGATTTTTTTTTTCGAAACTTATTTGTAGATTTTTCCTTTAGGACTTTTTTTAAGACTTCTCTTCAACTGTTTCAATTTAATTCAATTTATTCTTACCATTACCTACAGAGTTTTACACTAGTCAAATATACACATAAATAAAATTACCAATTGTTAGCGCATTATACGAGCGTCGTCAATTTAACAATTAAAAATATATTAAATGAATAAGTTTTTTTATTTCATTTTCAGAACTCTTCTGAACATTTTTTCAGAACATTTTAGTACACTGTTTCATGATTTTCCTTCAGAATTTTTTTATTCAATATTTTTTCAAGACCATTACAGGACGTTTTCTAGGATTGTTTTTGCATTTTTTAAGTCTTATTTTCAGTTTTGACGTTTGTGAGCACTTTTCTCAGGACCTTTTTTGACTTTTTTTCGGGACCCTTCATCCTGAGTTTTTCAAGACTGTTCTTCATGACTTCTTTTTTAGATCTTTTTAAGGGTGTTTTCAGGACTCTCTTTCAAAACTGTTTTTCGGACTTTTTCTGGATATCTATCTATCTATCTATTTTTTTATAATTATGTCCGAAACTCTTTTTCGGGATTTTTTGTCTGGACTTTTTCAATATTTTTTTCAGGACTTATTTTCAGGACTTATTTTCAGGACTTTTTGATAGGACTTTTGTTCGAAACTCTTTTTTGGGATTTTTAGTATGAACTTTTTTCAATATTGTTTTTCAGGAATTTTTTAGGACTTATTTTCAGCACTGCTTTGCCAATACTCATTTCTCAGTACCTTTTTTCGACTTTTTTCGGGACCCTTCACCTGGAGTTTTTCATGACTTTTAGGGGTCTTTTCAGGACTCTCTTTTAAAACTTTTTTCTGAATATATTTTTCAGAATCTGTTTTCCGGGACTTTCTTTCGAAACTTTTCTCAGGATTTTTTGTCTGGATATCTTTTAAAAGACTTTTTTTTTTCAAGATTACTTTAAAGACCTCTTAAGAGTAGAATAGAATATTTTTTTCTACTTTGTATTTTTTTATTTATTTTGATACCAGACATGTTCAATCTATGTAGAATTTTTATTGAACTCTTGTCTCACTACCCTTTTTCGACATTTTTTTCGGGGCCCTTTATCGGGAGTTTTTCATTTTTTATGACTGTTTTTCAGAACTTTTAAGGACTCTCAAAATTTTTTTCAGGATATCTTCTTCAGAATTTTTTTCCAGACTTATGTTCGAAACTTTTTTCAATACTTTTTTCAGAACTCTTTGCATGACTTTCTTTAGGACTTTATCTCTGGTCTTTTTCAGGATTTATCCACCTATTCTTTTTTACTGAATATCTTTTTCAATACTTTTTCTTAAAGATTTCTTTTAAGATCATTTGAGATTAGAATAAAACGGAATTGTTTTTGTTTTTACTTTGTATTTTCTGATTTTTCTGGATAGTAGGCACGTTCAATCTATGCTGTATAGTTAAATGAATCAATAAATATTTTATTATTATTATTATAGCATTTTATAATAGAGTACATACAAAAAAAAATACAAAATACATCATTATAAAAGCAAATTCACTTTTAAACTTTAAAGAAACAAGTTAGTTGAGACTTTATTTTCAGGACATCTCTCAATTCTTTTAGGACTTTTTTTAAGACTTCTCTTCAGGTTTTTATTTTCAGGACTCTTCACGGCAATTTTTCCGGACTTATTACTGGACTTTTTCAAGATTTTTCTACAGAATTTTTTTACTATACATTTTTTTCAAGCCTATTTCAGATCTAGCTTTCAGGACGTTTCCCAGGATTATTTTTTTCTATATTTCTCCTGGAATATTTTTCAGGATTTTTTTAGGACTTATTTCCCCTTTTTTCAGGACATCTCCCTTCATCGGGAGTTTTTCAAGACTGTTTTTAATGACTTTTTTTAGGACTTTTTAAGCGATTTTTCAGGACTCTCAAAACTATTTTCCGGACTTTTTTCAAAATATCTTCCTCGGAATTTTTTTTCCAGGAGTATTTTTCGAAACTTTTTCAGGATTTTTTGTCTGGACTTGTTCAATATTTTTTTCAGAAATTTTTTTAGGACTTTTTTAACGACTTTTTCGGGACTTATTCCTGACCTTTTTCGGGAATTATTTACCTAATTTTTTTACTGGACATCTTTTTCGAGACTTTTTGAAGACTTCTTTTTCAAAACCTTTTAAGAATAGAATAAAATAGATTTTTTTGTCTATTTTCTTATATCTTTTGATACCAGATACTCAATACTGTATAGTTAAATGAATCTACAAGGATGTTCATTATTATTATTATTATAGAATTTTTATTGGTCTATCACATTGTTTATTTTTACCATTTGTGTCAATCATAATACATATACATATACATATACAATAAAAAGTACAAAAAAACATCGTTACCAAAGCAAATTCACAAACATTTTAAAAACAAGTTATTTATTTTTAGGAATTTTTTAGACTTTTTTCAAGACTGGAACAGTTTTTCGGATTTTCTACTAGACTTTTTCAAGATTTTTCGTCAGAATTTTTTTATTGGCCATCTTTTTCAAGACTATTTCAGGCCTTTCTAGCACGACCTTATTTAGGATTCATCGTATTTTTTTTTTCATGACCTATTGTGAGGACTTATTTTCAGGACTTTCTTAGGTCTCTTTTCTCAGGATCTTTTTTCGATATTTTTCAGGACCCTTATTCAGGAGTTTTTCAAAGCTTTCATGAATTTTTAAGGGACTTTTTAAAACTTCTTTCAAAACCACTTTCTGGATATGTTCTTCAGATTTTCTTTTACAATTTTTGTCTAGATTTTTTCAATACTTTTTTAGGACTACTTGTTTCAGGACTTTTTTTTTCTATTCTTTTTTCGGGGTTTTTACTGCCAATTTTTTTTACTGGAAAATTTTCTTAAGACTTTATCTTTAGGACTTTTTTTTTAGGATTTTATTAAGAACTTTCTTTTCGGATCCTTTTTAGGGCTTCTACAGACCTATTTAAAGGACTTTTTTGTCAAGACTCATTTTTATCACCTTTTTCAGGACAATAAGTTGTATAACTTTTATGTCAATTTTGATCTCTACCATTTATATGTTGTTTCTTTGTAATGGATGTACTCATTAAGTTGAAATGTTTCACATACTTTATTTTGTTATTATATATTTTGTATTTTATGTATACAAAGGTGGTTACCGTAAATAAACTTTATAATTATTATTATTATTATTTTGCTGTCCTTTTCCTGAGACTTTTCTTTTGGGATATTACAGGATTTTTTTCTAGATTTCAAGGCTACATTTTTCAGAAATAATTATTCAGGACATTTTCTGTTTTTTTTTTTAAACGGCTATAATAATAATAATTCGTTTATAAACGGCAATGGCCTTTTAACAAGTAATTTAATTTTAATAGAATACAATACATAAAAATAAAATTAAGTGTATACATTAAAAACAATTAGACAACAAATACAACCTAAAAATAATAAATAAGCGTTAAGTAAAAAAATTGTATACAAAAAAGAAAATATGCATTTGTAAACTAAAGTCTGTTTATTAAATTCGAGTTTCTTCCGGTATGACTTTTTCAGGAAATTTTTTTCAAGATTTTTTTGTAAAGACAATTTTTTAAGAGTTTGTGTTAAACGTTTTTGAAGACATTATTTTGAAGAAATCAATTTTAAGACTTCTTTCAGGATTTTTTCTTTCCAGAAATTTTTCTTCGGTACTTTTATGTAGGACTTTCCAGGATTTTTGTTTCACGATTGTTTCCTCATAAAAAAAATTTGATGACTGTTTAAGAACAGTTTTCTACTACATTCTTGCCAGGGCTTCTTGATCGGGACTTTTTTAGGACTTCTTTTGGGCTATTTTCTCAGGACTTGACTTCTTTATTAGATATTAGATATTAGATATTAAAGATTATTGGTCCTTTTTTCATTGCCAGTTGACAATACAAGACAAGTCAATACAATTAATATATAAATAGACATAAATGATAAGAACTTTTCCTCATGGGTTTTCTTCAGGGCTTTCTTTGTAATGCCTTTTTTTCTTGATTTTTTTTTGAGGATAAAAATGAATTACTTTTTTGTCGGAACCTTAAAAAGCATAGGACTTTATTTTAGGATATTATCAGATTCTTTTTGGGATTTTTTTCAGGACTTCCTTCTGAACTTTTTTCATACATTTTTAGGACTTTCTAATGAATTGTCAAGACTTTTTACCAGTCATTTTATTTTTTCCGCACTTTTTTCTGGACTTTTTTACAAAAAAAAATTCGGGACTTTTGCTCAGGCCTTTTTTTTCTCAGGACTCTTTGCAAGACTTCTTTATCAGAACTTTTCCTCGGTGGTTTTTTGTCGGGACTTTTTTGTCAAGACTCTTTTTTCTGGATTTTTTTTAAAGTATAAAAATCTTGAAAATTGTTTTTTTTTCGAAGCTCCAAGAACTTTATCTCGGTGGTTTTTTGTCGGGTCTTTTTTGTCAAGACTCTTTTTTCTGGATTTTTTTTAAAAGTATAAAAATATTGAAATTTGTTTTTTTGAGCTCTAAAATGCACTTAAGCCCTGATGTATCAGGACTTTAATTCAGGACATTTTCAGAATTTTTTTCTGGACTCTTCCGGATTTATTTTTCTGAACTTTTTTAGTACACTTTTGGGACTTTTTTAGGACGTTTTAAAAGCTCTTTTCAAACTTTCTTTGCGGACTTTTTCGAGACCATTTTCTTCGGTATTTTTTTTACACAATTTTTTTCAGTACATTTATTAAGACATTTTTCAGCACTCTTATTGCAGGTCTTTTTTACCATCAAACGACTGTTTTACATTAAGCTAGTTTATTCACCACCAGCCCACTAATTTATCAAAGGCGGATTTTTTATAATAATTGCGATTAATTTAGATCTGTTTAATCACCAGCAATTATTTTATATTAGAGATGAGATTGCGCGTTTCCCGTCACTTGACCAGCATTGTATAGATGAGGGGATTATGGTCCAAATCCCTTCTCTCGTTTATTGTTGATAGAGAATAATGGTGAATGCATCATTAATGTTTTTAAATAATTGATGTTTTACCAGTTAGACTGGACAACATCTAAATGCACTTCTGCGGCGGTTCTTGATGCTTGAGAGGAGATGGCGGTAAAACATTTCATCGACCTAGTTCTTTGCGTTTATTTTAGTACTCTGCGTTCCAATATTTTACTCGAAGTGTTCAATAGGAAGAATTATGTAACTTAATTTATTTCGCGAGCAAATCCCTTACCGGCTCCCAGTTACTATTGTTGATTTTAAAGACTTCCCGTACACAAAGACCAAATAGAATGAAATCAGTGAAAATTAATTTATAAACAAATCTAATAATACCGCCGGAACTGTACCGGCATACGGGATACAGAAATTTGGCATCGAATCAAATTTAATTTGGATAGCTGGCAGCACAGGAGCACCAACCTTTAATAACTCCCAAACTCTAAAATACGGAAGCGCAGAATATGATAATTTGGCAGCGGCCGAAGGGCTAAATCACCACTAAAGTCGGTGGTAAATTGCAGTGGTCTTCTCGATTTATTAAAATATAATACGGCGACAGGGTGTATTAATGGCACAATTTAAATAATAAATTGATTCTGGCCGCTGCGAAAAATTACATCCGAAATTGCGAAATCCACCCTCATTTCCTAGTCTCAATTAGAAATTTGTCATGCCCATTATAATTTCATTACACTCAAATTTGGGACGTAATTTACATTCATCAATGCGGACTTACTGGAGCGATTTAAAATTCTCGAGGCTTTATGAAAATTTATCAGCCTTAATCATATAAAATAATTTATTCTTAGGATTCTCTATGAATAAATTTGCTGAGCGACGGCTGTTCATCTGTTAAGTTTTGAATATCATCATTTATTAAATACTAAGAAAACTTGTATAATCATTGTACGTATTATTATTTGATAATTGTACTCTGGTCAATTGATTGTTGAGGTCATTTGTAGAAGTGTCTCAACCATTTCTCATAAACAAATTTAAATTACAATTTAGTTTCAATATATTAATTGATAAGGCTGTTATTCGTTGAAAATTTATATCACTTTTTTTTTACTTTCAAAAACTTCTATTGTTGAAATTGTTGAAATTACACGCAACAATTATGTGTGGGGGTCGCGGTGGCCTAGTGAGTAGCTTTCCTGCTTCTGGGCCTCGTGGTCGTGGGTTCAAATCCCATCCGTGCCGTCACTTTTTCAGAACGAAGAACTGGCCGTGCCGCTCCATGGATGTGTAGTGTATGTCCCATTCATTATTAAAATGGAATCTTTAAAAACTTATATACGTTAGTGGCCGAATAGCAAATCGCTTACGCCAATTCCCTTATACTCATTCACTCTCCTTAACCCGCAATTCCATCAAACATCCTTCCTTAAAAAAAAAAAAAAAAATATGTGTGGCTTCTTCAGGAAAAGTTTGTGTTTAAATAAGGTGAATAAGTACTGATTAAAACATGGTACGTTTCTAAGAGATTCCAATGGTTATTGTGTAGTCAAATTCAACATGGAAAAATAAGTACGCACAGTTTGATTCCATACGATCAAAATGACAAATTGAATGCGATTTGAATTTTAATTGATCTAGGTAAATTCGTTTCAGCGAATCCGAAACTATTATTGTATATCATTAATATAAGTTAGATCGATGGACAGGACTATTTTGCATTATGAATGAAATTACAAAATTCAACAGCAAACAAAAGGGAATACATGTCGAATAGAAAATGAGCGTAATAACGTGATTGATGACACGGGTCCGACGGCCAGAAAATAAATAAATATCGATGTCATGTATTAATCAGAAGCAAACTTCATCAAACATAATTAATTATGGCACGGACGTAACGTTTTGACATGCACAAATTTGCTGTACGTATATGTGGAGGAACATCGGGTGCCATAATTTAGTATGCGTCCCTCGATACACCGAATGGCGCGCTAGAAAAGTTTTTGATTCCGTGGACAGTAAACAGTTTGGTCGTCGGCATTAAAAGGGCGCCATTTCGCTAGATTTACTTTAGAAAATTGACACTAAAAACCGTTTACTCTTGCCCGTTTGTGCGCAATTTCAATCAAACATCTATCCATTAAACCGATAGGTCGGAGTTTCCACAATACGCACACTTAACTTTATTTCAATTTGTAGAGAGAGAGAGAGAGAGAGAGAGAGAGAGAGAGAGAGAGAGAGAGAGAAAAGATCGTATCGCTGTAATGTATTTCGACCCATTTCCTTTTTGATTGTATCACGTTGAGAATTTAACTTTGCATCGTATGAAAGCTAGGGTTTTTTTTTCATGTATTTATTTTACTTGACTTAAAGTTTGCAGCTCATACAAAATATTTATATCAAATATATTGTGCAATATATCGGCTTGAAACTTTCCAAAATTACTCACAACACATGCGAGAATGTTACTCTGTAAAAATTGGAAATCCCTCATCCCTAAATTTTGAAGGAATTTCACGTGAACCGAATGTAAAATTATTAAAATTGCAATAATTTTGGCGTTTCGAGAAAAATACAAAAACAATTTCCATCGGCTTGAAACTTTCCAAAATTACTCACAGCACATGCGAGAATGTTATTCTGTAAAAATTGTAAATCCCTTATCCCTAAATTTTGAAGGAATTTTACGTGAACGGAATGTAAAATTATTAAAATTGCAATAATTTTGGCGCTTGCAAAAAAATACAAAAACAATTGCTATCGGCTTGAAACTTTCCAAAATTACTCACAACACATGCGAGAATATTATTCTGTAAAAAATGGAAATCCCCCATCCCTAAATTTTGAAGGAATTTTACGTGAACGAACTATAAAATTATTAAAATTGTAATAATTTTGGCGCTTCGAAAAAAAACAAAAACAATTGCCACCGGCTTGAAACTTTCAAAAATTACTCACAACACATGCAAGAATGTTATTCTGTAAAAATTGGAAATCCCTCATCCCTAAATTTTAAAAGAATTTCACGTGAACGGAATGTAATATTATTAAAATTGCAATAATTTTGGCACTTGCAAAAAAATACAAAAACAATTGCCATCGGCTTGAAACTTTCCAAAATTACTCACAACACATGCGAGAATGTTATTCTGTAAAAATTGGAAATCCTCCATCCCTAAACTTTGAAGGAATTTCACATGAACGGAATATAAAATTATTAAAATTGCAATAAATTTGGCGCTTCGAAAAAAATTTAACAATAATTGCCATCGGCTTGAAACTTTCCAAAATTACTCACAACACATGTAAGAATGTTATTCTGTAAAAATTAGAAATCCATAAATTTTGAAGGAATTTCACGTGAATGGTGTGTAAAATTGCAATAATTTTGGTGCTTGCAAAAAAATACAAAAGCAATTGCCATGGGCTTGAAACTTTCCAAAATTACTCACAACACATGCGAAAATGTTATTCTGTAAAAATTGGAAATCCTTTATTCTTAAATTTCGAAGGAATTTCACGTGAACGGAATGTAAAATTCTTAAAATTGCAATAGTTTTGGCGCTACGAAAAAAATACAAAAACAATTGCCATCGGCTTGAAACTTACCAAAATTACTCACAACACATGCGAGAATGTTATTCTGTAAAAATTAGAAATCCCTCATCCCTAAATCTTGAAGGAATTTCACGTGAACGGAATGTAAAATTATTATAATTGCAATAATTTCGGCGCTTCGAAAAAAACACAAAAACAATTGCCATCGGCTTGAAACTTTTCAAAATTACTCACAACACATGCGAGAATGTTATTCCGTAAAAATTAGAAATCCCTTATCCCTAAATTTTGAAGGAATTTTACGTGAAAACGGAATGTAAAATTATTAAAATTGCAATCATTTTGGCGCTTCGAAAAAAATACAAAAACAATTGCCATCGGCTTCAAGCTTTCCAAAATTACTCACAACACATGCGAGAATGATATTCTGTAAAAATTATAAATCCCCCATCCCTAAATTTTGAAGGAATTTCACGTGAACGGAATGTAAAATTATTAAAATTGCAATAATTTTGGCGCTTGCAAAAAAAAACAAAAACAATTGTCATCGGCTTGAAACTTTCCAAAATTACTCACAACACATGCGAGAATGTTATTCTGTAAAAATTGGAAATCCATCATCCCTAAATTTTGAAGGAATTTCACGTAAACAGAATGTAAAATTATTAAAATTGCAATAATTTTGGCGCTTCGAAATAAATACAAAAACAATTGCCATCGGCTTGAAACTTTCCAAAATTACTCACAACACATCCGAGAATGTTATTCTTTAAAAATTGAAAATCCCTCATCCCTAAATTCTAAAGGAATTTCACGTGAACGGAATGTAAAATTATTAAAATTGCAATAATTTTGGCGCTTGCAAAAAAATACAAAAACAATTGCCTTCGGCTTGAAACTTCCAAAAATTACTCACAAGACATGCGAGAATGTTATTCTGTAAAAATTGTAAATCCTTCATCCCTAAATTTTGAAGAAATTTCACGTGAACGGAATGTAAAATTATTAAAATTGCAATAATTTTGGCGCTTCGAAAAAAAAACAAAAACAATTGCCATCGGCCCGAAACTTTCCAAAATTACTCACAACACGTGCGAGAATGTTATTTTGTAAAAATTGGAAATCCCTCATCCCTAAATTTTGAAGGAATTTCACGTGAAGGAAATGTCAAATTATTAAAATTGCAATAATTTTGGCGCTTCGAAAAAAATACAAAATCAATTGCCATCGGCTTGAAACTTTCCAAAATTACTCACAACACATGCAAAAATGTTATTTTGTAAAAATTGGAAATCTCTCATCCCTAAATTTTGAAGGAATTTCACGTGAACGGAATGTAAAATTAATAAAATTGCAATAATTTTGGCGCTTCGAAAAAAAAAAACAAAAACAATTGCCATCGGCTTAAAACTTTCCAAAATTTTTCACAACACATGCGAGAATGTTATTCTGTAAAAATTGGAAATCCCTCATTCCTAAATTTTGAAGGAATTTCACGTGAACGGAATGTAAAATTATTAAAATTGCAATCATTTTGGCGCTTGCAAAAAAAAATACAAAAACAATTGCCATCGGCTTGAAACTTTACAAATTTTTTCACAACACATGCGAGAATGTTATTCTGTAAAAATGGGAAATCCCTCATCCCTAAATTTTGAAGGAATTTCACGTGAACGGAATGTAAAATTATTCAAATTGCAATAATTTTGGCGCTTCGAAAAAAAAAACAAAAACAATTGCCATCGTCTCGACACTTTCCAAAATTAGTCACAACATTTGCGAGAATATTATTCTGTAAGAATTGAAAATCCCTCATCCCTAAATTTTGAAGGAATTTCTTGTGAACTGAATGTAAAATTATTAAAATTGCAATAATTTTGGCGCTTCGAAAAAAATACAAAAACAATCGCCATCGGCTTGAAACATTCCAAAATTACTCACAACACATGCAAGAATGTTATTTTGTAAAAATTGGAAATCTCTCATCTCTAAATTTTGAAGGAATTTCATGTGAACGGAATGTAAAATTATTCAAATTGCAATAATTTTGGCGCTTCGAAAAAAATACAAAAACAATTGCCATTGGCTTGAAACTTTCCTAAATTACTTACAATACATGCGAGAATGTTATTCTGTGAAAATTGGAAATTCCTTAAAGGAATTTCACTTGAACGGAATGTAAAATTATTAAAACTGCAATAATTTTGGCGCTTTGAAAAGAAAAACAAAAACAATTGCCATCGGCTTAAAACTTTCCAAAATTACTCATAATAGATGCGAGAATGTTATTCTGTAAAAATTGTAAATCCCTCATCCCTAAATTTTGAAGGAATTTTCTGTGAACGGAATGTAAAATTAGTAAAATTGCAATAATTTTGGCGCTTCAGAAAAAATACAAAAACAATTGCCATCGGCTTGAAACTTTCCAAAATTACTCACAACACATGCGAGAATGTTATTCTGTAAAAATTGGAAATCCTCCATCCCTAAACTTTGAAGGAATTTCACATGAACGGAATATAAAATTATTAAAATTGCAATAAATTTGGCGCTTCGAAAAAAAATTTAAAAACAATTGCTATCGGCTTGAAACTTTCCAAAATTACTCACAACACATGCGAGAATGTTATTCTGTAAAAATTGAAAATCTCTCATAGCTAAATTTTGAAGGAATTTCACGTTAACGGAATGTAAAATTATTAAAATTGCAATAATTTTGGCGCTTGCAAAAAATGCAAAAACAATTGCAAACGCAAATTCTTTCATGGTAGAAATTTTAAGAATTTTATCTTCAACCACATAAGCTGTTATTAGCATCTGTAATGGGAAAGCTACAGTAAGATCTTGTTTATGTTTTGTTAGAAGCGATTCAGAAGATTTTAAAATTTGGCCAAATTTTTGTAGGTAAAGCAAATAAATTTGAAACGCGAATTCTTTCATGGTAGACATTTTAAGAATTTCCTCTTTAGCCATATAAGCTGCTATTATTATCTGTAATAGAAAATCTGTAGAAAGATCTTCTTTATGTTTTGTTTGAAGCAATTCAGAGGATTTTAGAGTTTGGGCAAATTTTTGTATGTAAAGCAAATAAATTTGAAACGCGAATTCTTTCATGGTAGATATTTTAAGAATTTCCTTTTTAACCATAGAAGCTGCTATTAGTATTTGTAATGGGATATCTGCAGTAAGATCTTTGTGTTTTGTTAGAAGCGATTCAGAGGATTTAAGAATTTGGCCAAATTTTTGTAGGTAAAATAAATACATTTGAAACGCGAATTCTTTCATAGTAGACATTTAAAGAATTTCCTCTTTAACCATAAAAGCTGCTATTACTATCTGTAATAGAAAATCTGTAGACAGGTCTTCTTTATGTTTTGATTGAAGCAATTCAGAGGACTTAAGAATTTGGCCAAATTTTTGTAGGTAAAGCAAATAAATTTGAAACGCTAATTCTTTCATAGTAGACATTTAAAGAATTTCCTCTTTAACCATAAAAGCTGCTATTACTATCTGTAATAGAAAATCTGTAGACAGGTCTTCTTTATGTTTTGATTGAAGCAATTCAGAGGACTTAAGAATTTGGCCAAATTTTTGTAGGTAAAGCAAATAAATTTGAAACGCTAATTCTTTCATAGTAGACATTTAAAGAATTTCCTCTTTAACCATAAAAGCTGCTATTACTATCTGTAATAGAAAATCTGTAGACAGGTCTTCTTTATGTTTTGATTGAAGCAATTCAGAGGACTTAAGAATTTGGCCAAATTTTTGTAGGTAAAGCAAATAAATTTGAAACGCGAATTCTTTCACTGTAAAAATTTTAGGAATTTCTTCTTTAACCATATAAGCTGCTATTACTATCTGTAAAAGAAAATCTGTAGAAAGATCTTCTTTATGTTTTGATTGAAGCGATTCAGAGGACTTTAGAATTTGGCCAAATTTTTGTAGGTAAAGCTAATAAATTTGAAACGCAAATTCTTTCATGGTAGACATTTTAAGAATTTCCTTTTTAACCATAGAA
Organism: Ocypus olens; assembly: GCA_910593695.2. Lineage (NCBI taxonomy): Eukaryota > Metazoa > Arthropoda > Insecta > Coleoptera > Staphylinidae > Ocypus > Ocypus olens. The sequence goes on from OU343050.1 coordinate 9,263,941, forward strand.
GCTGCTATTAGTATTTGTAATGGGATATCTGCAGTAAGATCTTTGTGTTTTGTTAGAAGCGATTCAGAGGATTTAAGAATTTGGCCAAATTTTTGTAGGTAAAATAAATACATTTGAAACGCAAATTCTTTCATGGTAGAAATTTTAAGAATTTCCTCTTTAACCATAGAAGCTGCTATTACTATCTGTAGTTCACGTTTTTATCGAAGAATAGCCCATAAGAAGTAACTGTATACACCAGACTGCAAAATTTTGATGTAACCAGAAACAATGATATTTCGGGAATATTCATCATTCCCGGTATTAATTGGTAATTTAAAGGTTTTTAAGAAAATTGGTAACCGCTCCTCCTAAATACGTTTACAGCCTCATCGCCGAGAAATTACTTCGAGTTACCTTCTCCCTTGGTCTGCGTTCGAGAATAAACGCGCCCTTTTATACGATAAATATTTATTGAATATTTAGGGGATATGAATGTTGATATTTGATGTTTGTTTTGATGTTCTTCGACCTAACATGTGGAAACCTGCCGCATCCGGACGCCGCGGGGACTTTATACATGTCGGACGGCAACTTTTCGACTTTCACAATGTTGATGCGGATTGACGTTTTATTGCGGATCTCATTAATTCCAAGCAGATCAAAGTAATTAAGCTCTGTTGATGAACACACAAACGTATAATTGCTTCAACGATGAAGAAAAAAAAAATACCGGAAATTGCGAATGTGATTTAAATTGAAACCCAGAGTAGTGGATACTATGTATGGTAGGAAAACTTATTCTGTAAGCATAGATTGTAATCGTGATGGTGGTTGCGACTGTTACTACGTGGTAATGCATAATATAATTACTGAATTGTTTTTTTTTTACTATTTTGCAACACTCACCCTTTTTCGATTAATGGTTTCACTTGATTATGACCGTCAAACGTCGAAACTTAAATCGTAAAATTATGTGTGTATATGTAATAGTGTACATAAATTGTGGTAAAAAACATAGTAAGTGTTTCGTTCAGTGTATATTGTATAATTGTAAATAAAGTCCTTATCATGTAACGAAATCCAATCAACTTAAATTGAAATCCAGACTAGTAGATACTGCTGTTAAAGGACCCCGCACTAATCTTGGGATTTATTTTCCGGTAAAATCGACTCATTTTTACATGTTCTAGTTCATGATCTACCGAACAAAACATGTCATAGGCGCAAGCCTTAATAATGGACAATTTTTTAGTAACAGTCAGTCAAAGACAAAAAGATCTATCTGTGGGTGTATCGTTTAGGGACACTTGCGACTGAAAAAATCTCGTAGAAAAATTATTATAACTCAAAATAAAATACAGTATAAGGCAAATCAGAGCAAAACTCAAGTGTAAGAGCGTCCTTTACCGATTCTATAAAAATAAAATGTAAATAAAATCTTAGTCATGTAAGCCAGCAACAAATTATATCACATGCATCAACTCTACCAGATAATCTAACTAGTCTCAAATTATACAAAATTTAAATTTCTATGCATGTTATTGGAATTCTGTCGTCACGTTTCAAGTCCAAACAATGACTGCTAACAATCGCGGCATTAGATGCGAGCTTTCCGAGAATTTAATTTATTGTCCTTGATATTAATTAACATCTGTACGTCCAATTAGCCGACTGATTAATTAGGCGCTTAATTGAATATCCCACATGAACAACCCTTTCGCATATAAATCTATCAGCGAAATTCGATTTTTATTTGTCAACAACGAGTCTCTTAATTGAGAATAATCAAGTAAATTACATTTCTCCGTTTTGTCATTCTGGATGTCTGTATGTACGAGGGTCGATCAATAAGTACCCGTGTTAGGAATGAAGAAGTTTTTCACATTTTTTTTTCTAACCTCCTTTTAGTACTATACACTTTTCCCAACGTTTCTGCCATTTCTTTAACCCCTCCAAAAAATACGATTTGTCAAAAAACCTGTGATATCATTTATGGAAGTTGTCCTAGGGATTCTATTATTGCCGTTTTCGTAATTTTGTTACCTCCAATGAGATGCTGCACTTTCATTTAAAAAATATGTATGTGTTCCGAAAAGAAGAAGAAAATATTGAGGATGAAGATGAATAATAAATTGTATAATTAATGCCTTAATTTTGTATATTTTCCAATAAATCCACTGTATTTACGTTTTATTTTCAAAATTTATTATTTTGGAGAGGGACGGAGGCGTAATTTTGGGGGAGTTTTATTAAATATTTGGGAAATTAAAAATTGCTACTGGCAACACTCGTTGCCCGTAAATAAAATATTGTTACTATATTAAATATTCAATCTTTTTGTTTGCATTTTTTATCGTTAGGCCTGGATTTTGATTTTTTTGACCAATATTTTAGATTTTTGACCTGCAATTTCTGTATAACTCAATAATTTTTCTCCATTTTGGTTTAAATTTTCGATTTGTTTGTAAAAATTTTCGATTTTTTGGTCGACATTTTTTTATTTTAAGGCCCGAATTTTTGATTTTCTGCCCTCTATTTCAACTTTTATGGCTGATTTTTTTTACCGGTATTTATGAGTTTTGGATTTTTTGTCCTTTATCTTTTTTTGAACATTTTCGCGTTTCTAGTTGGCAATTTATTTTGAGCCAGAGTTATTTTTGGTGTCGAAATTGATAAATTATTTTTCTTTTACTTGTATTTGTAATTTTTTAGTCTGCATTTTTATTTTTTAGACCAGGGATTTTATTTTCTTTTGATTATATTTTAGATATTTGGTCTGCATTTTGGATTTCTTTGTTTGTTGAAATTTTCTAAATTTTTTATTTTTCGATTTTTTTATTATTATTAATAATAATAATAATAATTGTTTATTGGTGTTTCTCACAAATGTGTTACACAAATCATCACAATAAGATATAAATACTAAACATATACTACATAATAATTTAAAAGAATATCTAAAAAAATAAAAGAACAATGAGAACATATTTACACGCATACATGCATCAAAACAGTAGGTTGACTATATTACACCATTGTACTGAAGAAAATCATTGATGAAATATGGAGCTTTCTTCAGAAGATACTCCTTAACGTGATTGCTTTTATGGCCGATTTTTTTTAATTACTTTCGAGTTTAGAGTTTGGGAAAATTATTTTGGGATAAAGTTTCAATTTTTATCAGTTTATCAGTTTTATCAGTTTAACTTTGAAAATGATCCTAACCGATCGAAACACGTGTCAGGCAACTGAAAATAAAATTATGGAACAAAACAAGCGTTTTACTTTACCCAATTTTTCAATTTTTTAGTCAGTTTTTTTTTATTTTTTACATCAGGATATTTGGTCGTTTGTCTATATTTCAGATGTTTGGTCTGTGTTTTTCATTAGAGTTTTTGGCCTATAAACCAAAATTTTCGAATATTCAGTTAAAATTTTAGTTTTTCTTTCCGGTCTGCATTTTTTCTTTTTGCCAAGAGTTTACGATTTTTGGTCGAAATTTTTGATTTTTTGCCTATATTCTTAGTTTCTTTTACCTTGACTATAATTTTCTACGAGCGAATTTTTGATTGGTCTATACTTTAGATTTTTAACTTGAATTGTTGATTTTTGTGTACAAACTTTTGGCCAGTATTTTCGAGTTTCTTTGGCCAAATTTTGTATTTTCTGCCCTTCATTTTAGATGTTTAAACCTGAATTATTGTTTTTTATGGGCGAATTTTTTTAATGATTATTGAGTTTAGAATTTCGGCAATTTACTTTGAGGTAAAGAAGTTTGGGGCTGAAAACGGCAAATTATTTTCCTTTTGCTTGAATTTTCAATTTTTAGCATGCATTTTTATTTTTTAGACGAGGGTTTTTGATTTTTTTGGCCTATATTTTAGATGTTTTTGGCACCCAAACCAAAATTTTCGATTTAGTTGAAATGTTTTGAATTGTTTTTTTAACTGCATTTTTAGTTTTCCCAAGAGTTTTCAATTTTCAATTTTTCCGATTTTTAACCTGAATTGTTGATTTTTGTGTGCCAACTTTTTGCCGGTATTTTCGAGTTTTGGATTTTTTGTCCTATATCTTTCTTTAAACGTTTTCGCGTTATTGGTTGGCAAATTATTTTGAGCTAGAGTTTGAGCTTAGAATTTTTGGTGCCGAAATTGCTAAATTATTTTTCTTTTACTTGAATTTGTAATTTTTTGGATTGCATAGTTTTATTTTTTAGACCAGGTATTTTATTTTTTTTGATATAAAGAAAACACTTAACTTTTTTATACCACTTTTATTTTACTATACGTGACTAGTTTCAATTACACGGTAATCATTATCAAACTGAGTACTTAAAATACGAAATACAAAGGTATATATACTAAAACTAGAATGCTTCAAAAAGAGGGGTGTACATCAGGTCAATCTGGTCGTTGAGGATGGAAAGAAGGTCTAGCAATGGGTTCACCCCTGAGCCCGCTTCTAGCAGAACTTTTTATGGATAACCTTACAAAACAAATATTAAACTCACCCCAAGGTAAAAAACACATAAAATGGTGGTATAGATACGTCGACGATATTCTTGCATGCTTCGTTGGTACTGACAGACAAGTTAACCAGTTTCTAACTTTTCTTAACTCCCTTCATCCATCCATTAAGTTCACAGTAGAAACAGAATGCAATAACAAAATTAATTTCTTAGACCTAACATTAACTAGAACTAATAATAAACTTAGATTCGACATATACCGTAAACCTACTTTCACAGATACAATTATCCCAAATTCCTCCCGCCACCCATATAAACATAAAATAGCAAGTTTCTACTCAATGATAACCCGTGCATTCAAAATTCCACTTAGCTCCGAATCCCTTAAGAAAGAAATCAATACAATAAAACAAATTGCTACTAATAATGGCTATCCAGAATCACTTATATCCAAATTAATTAATAAATTTCAATTAAAACAAATTCAAAATTACATATATGCTACCAATCCAGCCACAGAAAACAAATCATATAAAATATTAACTTTCTTTGGAACAATAAGTTCAAAAATTAAAAATATTTTTAAAAAACGAGACGTTGACATTGTGTTTAGATCCAACACCAAACTCTCTAATTTAATTTTTAATGCAAAAACACCAATAGATAGTATGTACAAGTCAGGAATTTACAGTTTAACATGTCCAGATTGTGGAGGATTGTACATAGGACAATCAGGTCGTAATTTTCAAATTAGATTAAAAGAACATCTTAGATCATACAATTTAAAACATAATAATTCAACCTTTTCAAATCATCTGTTAGAATTAAATCATAATTTCGGCAAGGATGTACTTTCAGTAATCCATCTCACCGAAAAAGGTAGAACAATGGATTTACTGGAAGCCCTTGAAATTCACAAAGCAAAAATTAATCCGGGAATTTCCATCCTCAACGACCAGATTGACCTGATGTACACCCCTCTTTTTGAAGCATTCTAGTTTTAGTATATATACCTTTGTATTTCGTATTTTAAGTACTCAGTTTGATAATGATTACCGTGTAATTGAAACTAGTCACGTATAGTAAAATAAAAGTGGTATAAAAAAGTTAAGTGTTTTCTTTATATCGAAATTGAAAATGTACCACGAAGTGAACGCCTCCAAGATTCAAGAATTATTTTTTTTGCTTATATTTTAGATATTTAGTTTGCATTTTTGATTTCTTTGTTTGTTCTAATTAAGTTTTAATGTTTTTTTTATTTTTATAATCTATGGTAAATAAATTAAAACTGCGAAACTGCCATATTGATTTTATAAATTATTAAATACTTTTTAAGATTAATATTTATGTAGGTCGTATATTACTGTATTCTGTTCATGGAGTAGCTGTATTCAATCGAAACCTCGAGATGTTTAATTTATGACGGTTAGAAATGTTATCCCCAATGTATCGATACATTGTTTAAAAGCACTCAAGAAATATATCTATGCGAGCAACACCCGAGCACCCTCACTTTACGTCCATGAACTTTTATACATTTTCTGGGAAGAGATACGTCTGTGTGTTCTCTTTCTATCTCCTGGAAATTTTTACGTTATTTTGTTTGCGCTCCTAAAACATTTTCCATCATGTAAGAGTCGCTGCATTATATTACTATTATATGTCGATACACGGAGGCGTTTTTTTTTGTGTGTATTAAATGAAAATATCGAAGGCACTATGTGACAAAAATACACATTAAATTCAATATGGAATTTCGCACACAATTGCGAAAGATACCAATAGAAATATATATGCTTTGTTCGTGCTGAATATCTCTGACTGTATTTATGTGTAAGGGTTGTCGATAATTTGTGTACTTTTATCGAATAGATACAATTGAGGATCCGTCTGTTCCGAACATTTGTCGCTCGGGTTTAGTGTGCAAGATTTAATAAGGGAACGAAAATGTTTGCATAAAACACGATGCTAAACTTATTTAAAATTTTGCAATATTGCATCAAATTGGATCAATATTTGAATACAACTATAAGTTAAAATATTAAGTTTGTCTTTGGAGTTGCATCATAATTTAAGTACGTATATTTATAAAGTTTGCGTCAAAGCGTAATGAGGTAAACACTTTTTTTATTCAAAATATATCAGCAATCATACAGCTCTTAAATTGATTAAACCAAAAAGTATTTGACAATAGCATATTTTTCTTTATCCATTCAAACAGTATACAACATTATCCCACTTGCTTATAATTATAGAAAAATACCCTTTAACGACCAACGAGTTTTTTTCGGGCGTAGTAACTTATCACTCCTCAAAAAATACGTTTCTTTATAAGAATAATATAAGAACTTAACATAAGACGAGCCAATAGAAAAAAAACAGACTTTAAACTAAACAAATTATTTGTTTTGACTATAAAATTCATGATAAAGTAGGTAACAGATGCAAACAAATAAAAGCCACTATACACTGTGTACATAAAGTAAGGAATCAATTTGATTAAAATTCAGGGCATTTTCTTTCAGAAAAATGCTCGGACAAGTGTATTATTTTTTTTAACGCGCATTTTTTGAGATAAAATTCTAATGTACAGGGTGTCCCAAAATTGAGAAACGACCCCCAAGTTAAAATTTTCAAATGTGAACCCCCATTTTTTGTTGCATTTATGGATTCTACGTAAAATTTTGAGTATTTTTCATGTAGCATACCTTATGTCGATATTCAGCTGTTTTCGAAGAAATGGCGTTTAAAAAGGTACTACTACTATTTTATTTCTGGTAAAAGATAACATAGTTTCATGGAAATATTGGAATTAATAAGGAAAAATCATTTCATTAAGTAAATAATGATTTTACCTTATTAATTCCAATGTTCCTCATTGTACTGGTAATAGAGTCGAAACCAGGAAATTGTGCGGTGCGTGGTAGGTAAGATCGCAGATCGCTGTGAGCGGTAATAAATAGTTAATTTATAGGAGAATGGCTATTATTAAACGATGGCTGTCTCTGGCGTCACGTGTCAAACGGCACGGAACAAGTACATGCGGCGAAATTAGTGCATTTGCATGAATTGTTGACAGCCAGCGTCATTGGTATTGCGTAAACATATTGTCGTGCAGAGATTCTGTCACTCCAATCATTCTCACTGGACATAGCATGCAATTAAATTTTCACGTGTACAGAAGTATCGATTGAAAAGTTTCGGTGTGAAGGTGCAAAGAAAAAAAAAACAACTGTACAATCATTGCAATTATAAAACGTGTTTTTTAAAGCCTATGAGTGTTTGAAAAGATTATTAAAAGATAAAAATAGTGACTCGTTAATAAAGTTATACAGGATATTTATTAAATAAGGTCTGGCGGTCCCTTTAACCAAGGTTGATTGACATAAATTATACCGGGTGTCCCAAATTTAGTGTCAAACTTTTCAAATTTCAAAGCACTTTATTTTTTTATTTTTGATTGGAGCCCCTGTATATTTTTACTTTCTCCGTTACGAAGTACGAGAAAGTATTGTGATCGTGATTTTTTTTCAAAAAATTTTTTACGGAAATATCCGTTTGGGGTCCCTAGATACCATTTCAACAATTTCGGGAAGAAAAATATTTGTGTCTGTGTGTGTGTGTGTGTGTGTGTGTGTGTGTGTTACTGGGTGTGTGTGTGTGCGTCTGTCTGTTTGCGCTGTATCTCAAAAACTAATAAAGCAATTGATATGAAACTTTGAACATACGTCTTATTTGATAATCCGAAGAACTGAAAAGCTTCTGGTAAAATTTCGTACACCGGAAGTTGGTGTTTACCTTAACTGTTTTCTGTTTTTTTGCCAATATTTTATTAAATATGAAAAATATCACAAAAACATTAAAGCAAACATTGAAGGTAACAAATAAATTAACATCTTTTGCTTAAAAATATTTTTCATAAAACCATTTTTTTCGAGAAAAAAATTTATTATTATTTTTTTAATTTTTTTAATTATACGACGATAATAGTTACAGCAAATGTATGTTAACAATAATTGTAGAGAATGCTAAAATGAACAACTTCTGAAGAATAAGTTTTTTTCGAAATCTCGTTAGTTTTTGAGTAAACCGAGTTATTTAATTTGATGTATAATGTTTCCATCTTTTACAATTTTGACGTTTTAAACGTCATTTTCATCAGAGTTTACACGCAACGCTCGATGTACATTTAAAATATGATTTCAATTGAAAATAAACCATGAAAACGTAAATATAAATGGCAATGATACCATCAAATCGGAGAAAGTAACATGATGGCCACATCACCATTTTTATATCAATCCACGTGAACTTAAAAAACAAACAATTCCTAACGCATTAAAAGTTATCTTCAGAAAACTAGTTTTGTCAATTATTTCAATAGCTATTTTAATGATTAAAAAACTATTAGTTGACAAAACATATTTTGTAATTACCACTATTATTATTATATCTTAATATACCTGAATAGTTATTAAAACAATAAAGTGTTGCCCGGTGCACCCACCATAAATCCAATACACATTTCCCGTCCCGTATTTTATAGTTTGGTTACTAATTAAGTTAAGATTATGATACTTTTATAATAATATAATATAATAATTTACTCGTATCCTAGGACATATTTCTGGAAAAAGAATTGATTCTACAGGGTGTCCCAAGAAAGTGTGTCGACATGATGATTTATATTATTGCGTATTTGGGTGCCTTTAATGGTTACCTACAAACCCCTCAAATTTTATTGAAATTGGTTCATTAAGATTAGCAAATAAAACATTTCCATTGCTTTGGAAAATTAATAAAAAATCAAAATAGTGCCCCGTTAATAAAATTATACAATGTACTTATTAAATGGAGTCTCGTCGGGTAAATTTTGATGTCTTTTTAATTCATAAGTTAATTAATGGTGGAATCGATTGTGAAGCATTATTGGGGAGCTTAAACTTCTATTTAAGTAGCTCTAGTCGTAGGTTGCGCGTTGAACCATTGTTTAGGATTCAGACATGTGACAAATTATTCATTTTACAATATACCTATTACTAGAGCAATGCGGCATGTAAATACACTTAGTAGGTTCACGTGGTTTAACATCTTTGATACCAACTTCACTAGATTTAAACGTGATTTGTTAAAGTATTTTAAATAGTTTGCTCATATATTCGTCCATGTGCCTTATTCTGTGCTACATCTCTATTTTATGTATTTTATGTATGTATCAGTTATTAGTCAATAGTTATAAGTTAATTTTATTTATTCGTTGTATTTTGTATGTTAAAGGGGGTTACCCGTTGAATAAAGATTATTATTATTAAATAAGATCTGGCAGTTCCCTTAATCCAGTTTGATGGATAAAGCACTTAATTTTTTTTTATTTTTTATTGGAGCCCCTGTATAATTTTATGTCATCCTATGCGGAATTAAAAAAAATAATTACAACCCTATCTCAATTCCTAATGCATTAAAAGTTATTTCCAAAAAGATTCCTTTTATTTATTATTAAAATTGCCATTTTAATGAATAAAAATCGAAGTTGGCTTTGAAAAATAAATTGTTGAGTAGGTAAACTTCTTCTGTTGGTAAACAGGTGCAAAAGTATTTCTTAGTATTTGCAAAATAATTACAATTTTTTTGTGCTAGAATTTAAATCTTATTGCAGGGAAATTATAACTTTTGTCATAATCGGTTTTTTTTAAGTATGTACACTTTTTCAGTTAGTAAACAGGTGCAAAGGTATTTGTTAGCATTTGCAAAACAATAACACAACGATTTGAGTTGTTTAGGATTTTTTTTTTTAAATTCCAGCTAATATTAAAATCTTACAACAGGGAAAAATTAAAAAAAAATATATAACTTTTGTCATATTAGGATTTATCAAAATAGGCAAACTTTTTTTGTTAGTCGACAGGTACAGAACCTTTTGTTAGCATTTGCAGAACAATTACACAAGGATTTCAAAGTTTTGTGATTTTTTTTTAAATTCCGACTAGAATTATAATCTTATTGTAGGGTCAAATTAAAAAAAGTAACTTTTGTCGTAGAAGGATTTTTTAAAGTTGGTAAACTTATTAGGCTAGTAAATAAGTGCAAAAGTGTTTGTTAGTATTTGCCAAATAATTACACAACGATTTCAATTTTTTTTTTTTTAATTCCGGCTAGAATTATAATCTTATACATTTATTACTTTTGCCGTAGTCGGAATTTTTAAAATAGGCTAACTTCTTCTGATGGTAAACAGTTAGCATTTACAAAACAATCACATAACGGTTTAAATTTTTTGTGATTTTGTTAAATTTCGGTTAAAATTTTAATCCTATTGGAGAGACATATTGAAAAAATAATAACTTTTGTCGTAGTTGGATTTTTTTTAAAGTAGGTGAACTTCTTCGTCTAGTAAACAGGTACAAACGTATTTGTTAGCTTTTGCAAAACAATTACACGATGATTTGAATTTTTTATGATTTTTTAAATTCCGGCTAAAATTTTAATGTTCAATGTTGGCGGCGTTTATTTCGTTTTTTTTATTTTGTTGTAGCAGGATTTTTAAAATAGGCAAATTTCTTCGGTTAGTAAACAGGTGCAAAATATTTTTTTGGCATTTGCCAAACAATTACAGGACGATTTCAATTTTTTGTGATTTTTTAAATTCCGGCCAAAATTTTAATATTATTGTAGGGCAATATTAAAAAATTATATCTTTTGTGGTGGTTGGATTTTTAAAGTAGGTAAACTTCTTCAGTTAGTAAACGGGTGCAAAAGTATGTCAGCATTTGCAAAACAATTACAAGACGATTTCAATTTTTTGTGATTTTTTAAATTCCGGCTATTAGTTTAATCTTATTGCAGGGACAAATTTAAAATATTAGAACTTTTGTTGTAGGCGGATTTTGTAAAGAAGGTCAACTTCTTCGGTTATTAAACAGGTTTAGAAGTATTTGTCAGCATTTGCCAAATAATTTTTGTTTTTAATAATAATCTTATTGTAGGGTCAAATTAAGAAATGTATTTCTTTTGCAGTTGTCGAATTTTTTTCAATTGGCAAACTTCTGCGGAAGTATTTTTTAACATTTGCAAAACCACTACACAAAGATTTCAATTTTTTGTGATTTTTTGTTTACTTCCGGCTAGAATTATAATCTTACTGCAGGGTCAAATAAAAAAAAAATAACTGTTTTCGTAGTAGGATTTTCTTAAGTAGGTGAACTTTGGCTAGTAAATAAGTGTAAAAGTTTTTTTTAGCATTTGCAAAATAATTACATGACGATTTCAACATTTTGTGATTTTTAAAATTATAATTTTAATCGCAGGGTCAAATAAAAAAATTATAACTTTTGTCGTAGTAGGATTGTTTAAAGGAGGTAAACTTTTTCGGTTAGTAAAAGGGTGTAAAAGTATTTGTTAGCATTTACAAAGCAATTACAAAGCAATTTTTTACGATTTTTTTTTTAATTCCAGCTAATATTTCAATCTTGCAGCAGATACAGATTAACAAAATTATATTTTTTATCGTAGTCGGATTTTTAAAGTTACAAACCGAAGAAATTTGTCTACCGACAGAAGTAATCCGACTACGACAAGAGTTACTTTTTTTTAATTTTACGATTTTTTTTAAATTTTAGCTAATATTTCAATCTTACAGCAGGGAAAAATTAACAAAATTATATTTTTTGTCATAGTCGGATTTTTAAAGTAGACAAATTTCTTCGGTTTGTAACTGAAAATAATAATAATATTAAAATAACCATGTCTTGCCCGGCGCAGTCACCATAATTACCTTATAGGGTCTTACATTTCCTCCCCGTCTTCTATAGCTCAGTTACTAACTAGGATCTTGATATTTTACAGGATTTACAAGTATCCAAGGACGCTTTTCTCGAAAATATTGTTTTTATACAGGGTGTCCCGAGAAAGTGTGACGTCATGATGATATATCTTTCTGGATTACATGTTGTCAATTTTATTGCTTATTTGGATGTGTTTTGGTAGTTACCTACATATTCCTCAAATTTTATTAAAACCGGTTCCGCAAACAACTAAAGACAAGCAGTTAGAAGCCAAAAACTAAACTATAATAATTTTCCTTCCCTCTTTACTTCCTACGATGCGTTTTACACGTAAGATCCATTCTGGATCATCCTCTAAATCACCATAAATAACACTACAAATTGTAATACAAACCACGATCACAACTAACAGACTAATAAATTTATAATTAAATCCCCGCTTAGCTCCCTTCAAACGTAATTAACGTTTTACTCGAAAGAGATAATTACCTTTATTCCCATCATAAATGTGTGGTAACATAAGGCGTCACCCCCTACTAATATTATAGACTTAGTTAAACACCCGAGGAGCTAATTAATAATATTTCGTGCCAATAGTAATTGAGCCGTTTTGTTCGTGTCGAATAACTGTTGTAAACGCGGGGCGGAGGGGCATAAAGCCCGCCCCCGTGTATTAATCAAGTGTGTTTTCATCCCGCGACATTACTACGGGCTTAATGATTTGAATTTCAAGTATAACACTTTGCATAATAATGTACATCATCAGTGCATTCGTTAATATGCAGTTGATCGTTTGTGTTGGGCGGATGTACCGTTCGGGGTTTGTTGTAAATAATTTTTTTTAATTTTTTTTATTTTTAGATCGGTGTATGCAGTTGATCGTTTATGTGGTGGGTTATCCGGTGCCAGTTGTAAATAAAAGATTTTTAAATGTTTAATGTTGACGGCGTTTACTTTGTGGTATATCTTAATTGTAGATTGGAATAAAACACTTTAACTTTTTTATACCACTATTTTTTATTTAGGTGACTAGTTTCGACCATTTACTGGTCATTTTCAAACATGAAGTGATTTTTATTTTTTATTTTTAGATAAGTAATATGTCTCTCAGATGGCGCGTTTGTTATGAAAGACTCTTTTAACTTTCTATTGCTGAAATTCCAATCCGGCAGAATTATTATTGTAACGACGATGGTCGGATTACCAAAGCACTATTTGGTCGTTATTTTTCAAGCGAAGGTAGTGAAGAATTCTGTCCCTATCTTATCATAAACACCTTGAGCTTGTCACATGGAGTTTTTCCGAGGCAAAAAAAAATAAAATTATTTATACGTCGAACCGAATAATTCTAAAATGAAGTTGGCACAGTTATTGATTTTGTTATTATAATATTAATTTAATGCGGTAGTTGAGGCAGGACTGGATATTACAAAAATCGAGCAATGTTAGCCCTCGACGAGAAACAATTAGGGTGAAGGCGACGTTATTCTGAAGTATCAAGCGACATTTTTACTTTCTCCGTTACGAAGTACGAGAAAGTATTGTGATCGTGATTTTTTTCCAAAATTTTTTTTAGGAAATATCCGTTTTGGGGTCCCTTGATGCCATTTCAACAATTTCTGGAATTTTTTTTGTGTCTGTGTCTGTCTGTGCGCGCTGTATCTCAAAAACTAACAGAGAAATTGATATGAAACTTTGAACATACGTTTTATTTAATAATCTGAAGAACACAAAAGCTTTTGGTGAAATTTCGTACACCGGAAGTGGGTGTTTACCTTAACTGTTTTTTGTTTTTTGGCAATATTTTCTTAAATATAAAAAATATCACAAAAACATTTAAACAAACATTAAAGACAACAAATAAATGAACATCTTTTGTTTGAAAAAAAAAATCATAAAATCATTGTTATTCAAAAAAAAGAATTATTTTTTTTTTTTTCATTTCTGGTTTATAATTTTGAAACGATAATAGTTACAGCAAATTTAGGTGAATAACAATTGTAGAGAATGCCAAAATGAACAACTTATAAAGAATAAGTTTTTTTCGAGATCTCTTTAGTTTTTGAGTAAACTGAGTTTTTGAATTTAAAGTATAATTTTTCCAACTTATTATAATTTTGACGTTTTAAACGTCAGTTTCATGCGAGTCCACAAAACGCTCGATGTACAGTTAAAATATGATTTAAATTGAAAATAAACCATGAAAACGTAAATATAAATGGCTATGATACCATCAAGTCGGAGAAAGTAACATGATGGCCACATCACCATTTTTTTTACTAGGAATCGCGAGAACGTCCGTCTAACGAATACCTTGTAGTTAATATAATTAATAATTAGCAATAAGATTTTCGTTATTACCCTCAATAATATTTTTCTTTTATCACAGAAGATAATGGTGTCTTTTAATTAAAGCGAAACGAGTCCCAACAAGGAGCGATAACGCTTGTGCACACCCGTACCAGTAATAAACGTATGGGAAGAAGCCGAAGCCGCCTGTGTTTACATACATTACAATTCAGCTTGTATGACCATTAAACCTAATTACCCCTGAGTACACGCGGCCCCCTTTTATACACACCCGTAATCACACCCCCGCAACTGCAAAGACACATTCAGCCATTCAACTATTCCCCTTTCGCCTGATAATCTCATTTTTCCCTCCTCCCCGCTCTGCGATAAGCACAACGTGCAACAATAACACTTTGTTTTTGAGCAGCACAATAAAAGCGAACGCCATTTGTTGCCGCGTTCCATTTTTTTTTCTTTACTTTTCGAAAATGAAGATGAATTTGCTTTCAGACTGAATACCTTTAGCACCTTCATGTGAACGATTCGGCGTTTCCGGAAATCACGATTTCCCTTTTATAAAAGTTATTTGTGACGTAATAGAGATTTATGCGTTCCCATAAAAAGGAACTTGCAAGAAAAGGAATGACACGTCACATTTAAGGAGCAATATTTTCGTATAAAGAGAAATCTGGAGGCGGCAATAAAATTCCAATCGGTGATATGCATCGTGATAGCCTTGTCCAGCGGAGGCGGATAACAACATCGATACCTAAGATCATATTTTTATTTCAACTTATAACATTGCATATCCTTGTATACGCATAAATTTCTTTCTAATGCCGTTGCTATATACATAACTAATACTTTAATGTTGAAGGAGAGTGTTGGATAGATGTACGTCCAGTATTTGATACTAGACGTACATCTATCCAACACTCTCCTTCAACATTTCCACCCAGTAACATGGATCAAACTCACAACTCTAATACTTTAATGCCTTCGACTTAATTGTATTGTATTAGATCTCATTAGGCACATGATCTAAGTACGAATTTACTAACAGCTTTATTATAGGCGCAAAGTATACAAAAAATTATGCTTGCTATGAGAATAATTTTATTCTTACCTTCAATATATAACGTTGTAAAAGTGTTTGCTTATGTATAACATTTTATGTATAAATGTGCAAATGGTTCTCGGCTTAGAAAATACGCGGGCAACTGAGAAGACATTTATAAGGGCGCAGTGTTTCCGGTAAAATTCGTTAAAAACGATGCACGGCCCTAATTCCGTATGCAGTTTTACGGGCCGAAATGGAGCCATACATTCCAACACGGAGGAATGTGTAAAACGTGGCAGTACATAAACATAATTAAATTTGCATGTGTTTATGTAAATTATTAAACTGTTTGTCGGGGTGCACGTACGGCTGTGTTCGATGTGTGATCATTGAATAATGCGCAATTAAGGATTGACTTATGGGCCCAATTAGCCCCGGACTCGAATTTACCGCCCTTATGAAACATTTAAATTATTTAATGCAAAGTAAAGTTAATAAGCCCTCGGCTTTTACCAAAGAGGATATTTATGGAATACATTATGGTAACAAAGTAACAATATTTAGATAATTTATAGTCGGCGCAGGGCATGCGCACCCTCAATTATTATGATATAGTCGCACTTAAAGTGCATGTGATATAAATTTACATGCCCACCGAGCGATTTATGGTCGCGTACTCCAAATTACCACACACAGCTTGCGCCTCGTGCGAAATTGAGTGAGACATCGTAGGGAAAATTTATCACAAATCTAGGTTATTAGAACGTGCAGTATTTATATTTTGAAAAAGAACATATCGCAGTAGTTAAAGTTAAATTTAAAAAATGGTGATGTGGCCATCATGTTACTTTCTCCGACTTGATGGAATCATTTATATTTACGCTTTCATGGTTTATTTTCAATTTAAATCATATTTTAAATGTACATCCAGCGTTTATGTAGCCTCGGATGAAACTTTGAAAATTTCAAAATTATGAAACATGGAAAAATATACTTCAAATTCAAAAACTCAGTTTACTCAAAAACTAAAGCGATTTCGAAAAAACTTATTCGTTATAAGTTGTTCATTTTGGCATTCTCTGCAATTATTATTAACATAAATTTGCTGTAACTATTATCGTTTCATAATTATAAACCAAAAATGAAAAAAAAAATTCTCGAATAACAATGATTTTATGAAAAATATTTTCAAGCAAAAGATGTTTATTTCTTTGATGTCTTCAATATTTGTATAAATATTTTTGTGATATTTTTCATATTTAAAAAAATAAGTTAAGGTAAACATCGACTTCCGGTGTACGAAATTTTACCAAAAGCGTCTCAGCTCTTCGGCGCGCGTAGTCAGACCCACACACACACAGATACAATTTTTTTTCCAGAAATGGTCGAAATGGCATTTAGGGACCCAAAAACGGATATTTCCGCAAAAAAAATTGAAAAAAATTTCACGATCACAATACTTTCTCGCACTTCGTAACGGAGAAAGTAAAACACTATTCTTTGTAAGTTATTCATTATGGAATTTTCTACAACCTTTATTTTTGAAAACATTTTCAATTTTGAATTTTTCAAGAATTTAAGAAATAAATTGATTAACAAACGATATGCAGTTCCTTATAATCGTCATTTATATAAATAATTGATTTTTGTAATATATAAATTTCTTATAAAAAACAAAAAAAAAACGGTAAAGGTAAACACCTGCTTACGGGTTTCGTAATTTTGAGTCCAAATTTTGCAGCTAATTCTAAAGTTTACAAATCAAATTTCGTATTTTGGGGACAAAACTTTAGAATTTAATGTGTAAATTTCAGGCTTTTTAAATGTTAAATTTCACCGACCAAATTTGATATTTGAGAGTTTGCAATTGGAAGTTGCACACCAAAATGTTCAGATCGAATATTCGGATTTTAGAGCCAAAATTACGATTAAAAACGAAAACCTCACCCACGGTCTAATTTCTACAATTTAATGACTAAATTGTGAATTTTAAGACCTAAAATTGACTCTTTTAAATCATGTAATTAAACATTTAAATCCTAAACTTAAAAAATTAGACCTAACATTTGAAATGTTCTCCCTCAATATCAAAATGTATGTCCAATGTTTGCATTATAGAACACACATTGCCAATTAAAGTCACGAATATTTTCATTCAAAAATCCACATTATACGTCTTAAGGTTCAAATATCAATAAATTTTGAATTTTTGATTTTAAGATTTCACAACCCAATTTAGAGACCGAATCTTAAAATTTCATGTCGGAATTTCGGGTTTTAGAGTAAAAATTTTGAGTGTTCGGGCGTAGTTTTTGGATTTTAGATTAGGGTTTTAATAATTAAATATGATGACTAAATTTCGGATTTTAGGGCCTTAAATTAGAAATTGAATAATATAAAATTCAAGTCCTACAATGCGATGTGTGGGCTGTAAAATCGGAAATTCAGGCCCAAAATTCAAAATTCCATTATTTGAATTGTCAGACATACATTGTGGATATTAAATTCATGTTTACGATCACCACTCAGATATTTTCATTGTGGGCGCCAAATTTCTGATTTATGATTCGTAGCTTTTGGGTTTTAATATACAAAACTTTGGAATATACAAAATTTTGGAATTTATTGTCCACATGTTAGTTAATAATGAAATCTCAAATTTTGCATTTCGGATTTTAGGGACCAAAAATTCCATTGATAAATGTTTGATTTGTTTAAATTTTGACCCAAATTTAAAATTTCATATCAAATTTTTAAATTTTAGTGCAACTTCGAAAATTAAAACACATATCTGCGAACTTTGAAACGTAAACATGCGATTTATACATTTTGTGTTAATATCATGCAGGGACGGATCCAGGAAGTTTCTGAGGGAGGAGAACTCGAAAAATATTAAAATTTGAACACATAATTAATATTTATTTTTTAAATTCCACCGCTGACCATTCCGCAATGGACATGTAGTCATCATGTTACTTTCTTCAATTTTTGATGGTACAACAGTTATTTAAATTTATACTTCCATGGCTTATTTTTAGTTTAAGTGATATTTTTAAAGTACTTTGAGTGTTTTGCAGAATAGGATGAAAATGATTTTTAAACGAAAGTTTTTTATTTCTTTATCTTCAATGTTTGTTTAAGTATTTGTAATATTAAAAAAAATATCGGAGAAAAACAAAAAAACGGTTGAGGTTAACGCTAACTTGCGATATATGAAAGTTTACCAAAATCTTTTCAGTTCTTCGGATTATCAAATAAGGCTTACGTTCAAAGTTCCATGTTAATTAATGCCGTAGTTTTAGAGATACAGCGCGCACAGACAGACAGGCATACATTTTAAAAGGAATGCATATTGAAAAAATGGTGATGTGGCCATCATGTTACTTTCTCCGACTTGATGGTATCGTAGCCATTTATATTTACGTTTTCATGGTTTATTGAAATCATATTTTAAATGTACATCGAGCGTTGCGTAAACTCGGATGAAACTGACGTTTAAAACGTCAAAATTATGAAAGATGGAAAAATTATACTTCAAATTCAAAAACTCGGTTTACTCAAAAACTAACGAGATTTAAAAAAAAACTTATTGTTTAGAAGTTGTTCATTTTGGCATTCTCTACAATTATTATTGAAATAAATTTTTTGTAACTATTATCGTTTCATAATTATAAACCAAAAATTAAAAAAATAATAATAAATTTTTTTCTCGAATAGCAATGATTTTATGAAAAATATTTTCAAGCAAAAGATATTCATTTCTTTGTTGTCTTCAATGTTTGTTTAAATGTTTTTGTGAAATTTTTCATATTTAAGAAAATATTGGCAAAAAACAAAAAACAGTTAAGGTAAACACCCACTTCCGGTGTACGAAATTTTACCAAAAGCTTTTCAGTTCTCCGGATTATCAAATAAGACGTATGTTCAAAGTCTCATATCAATTGGTCTATTAGTTTTTGAGATACAGCGCGCACAGACACACACACACACACACACACAGACACAAAAAATTTTTTTCCAGAAATTGTTGAAATGGCATCTAGGGACCCCAAAACGGATATTTCCGTAAACAAAATTTTTGAAAAAAAAATCACGATCACAATACTTTCTCGTACTTCGTAACGGAGAAAGTAAAATAGTGCGGCTACTTTTAATATCCTGGAGCAGGCATGTCAAACATGCGGCCCGGCAAGGTTGCTATAAAATATTTAAAACAAAAATTATAAACAAGGTAAAAATAATTATTTTTTGTTTGGTTTCAATTGTAGTTTTTTTTTTTGGTAATGCGGCCGGCGGCTTCTGTGTAATACTTGATGTGGCCCTTGGTGGTAAACGGGTTTGACATGCCTGTCCTAGAGGTATGTTGGTTGTTATAAACTGAATAAACGCATTTATGTCATACTTGTTTATTATTGAAATTATAATGGCATGGAAACAACGTATATTAAATAGCAAATAACGCTCTAGGGCGTTATTTCTATAACGCCCGCTTATAGTAATTATCAACAGATCGACTGTCAACAATTCGCCAAACGCAAATCAAGCGTGCGAACGCCGTAGATATCTAAGCGGCAATCTGTCAATCTGTCAGAAAATAATATAAGAAAATCTTCGATAAAAAACTACAAGTATAACATAAAACGTTGAAGGCACCACGCGTTATGAGCAAAACGCTCACGGTCAGCGTACAACCCTCGGGCCGGAGGCTCGTACTCATAACGCCCTAGATACCTTAATTACTATAAGACCATCTTAATTAGCTCATTTCAACCCTGAGGTCTTAATTTACATGGACAAACTACGGCCCGGGTCACATCCAGTCCTTATTATTTATTTAGCAAGCTGCGAATGATATGTAAAACTATTAAGAAATACAAGATATAAAACAACAAAACATAAAAAAAATGCAGTGGCCTGAAGAAAAAATAAGGGTATGTGCGTAGCTCCCGCAGGTAGTACCAAAGCTCTCCGCTCTACCATCACCGCTTGCGCTACCATCGCGCCGTTCGCCGCATCACCGTACAGGCACCACTACGACTGAAGGGAGAACACTTGGTACGAACACCCTTAACCACTTCGCGCCCATGTTGTTTTGATTGGGTTATAGCTTAATCCTAGATTTACTAAAAAAGTACTTTTTTGTTGCTGTTACGTTTTTCTACGAAATATTATTCCACTGTCACTTACTCATTTAAGCAAAAAAAATAAGAAAACATATTCCACGGATGGCGCATTTTTTTGTAAAATATTATGTTTTATTTTTTTCTCTTGTTGCCACATATAGCGACCTGGGCGTGAAGAGGTTAAAGGAAGGTACACCACAGAAAGACACAGAGAGCGCCACAATCTCAGAGCGTGACTCTACATCTTGTACGATCAAAAAGTCTGTCTGCTTAGACCTGCAACAGAAACAACGTACCGCACGCCGATTTTCACTGATTAAGTCCAAATGGGATAGAATACCCTTCACCATCAAGAAAATACCTTTGCCAAGTAAAAGGAAGCTGCGCCACCCCCTTCATAAGAAGAGAGCCAACCTTTCGCCGACTTTAATTGCCCCCCCCCTTGCCAAGATCCTCCGGCTCAAAACACGCTTTACTCCACGCAAAATAGTACATACACTGCAGAGCCTTCACAAAATGTCGTGACACATTACATAGTGAAAATCTTAAATTTTAAAAGAAGAGACGTCGCCGGAAATTCATAATTATTCAGCGAGCGCCGCCAAGTGAACATAAAGTAAATATAGACACAGAATCGGTTGCGATGATTCATCTTTAATTCGGTGATGCGGCACGCGTAGATTTGTTATTGCGTTCTCTCGCGTTCCTCACTCTGCGCAAATTATACCCCCAGGTATCACGGCATTTTGAGATGGCTCTACATATTTCTCTGCATAAGAGTACTCTGTAAACAATTCGTCTCTTATTCTGAGCTATACTTCGATCAATGGATCTTTGCGTGTACGTCATAGACTACTGAACCTAGTTCCGACAATATTTTAATGCGCTCACTCCCCCTACGATAAGTTAAATTCGACGTAATAATGTGCTTACGTGTGTCGTCCAAGGCGAGATAACTCTGTTTTCGGCAATGATACAAACGCAATGTCAAACTTTGTAACCCATTTTAAAATTACACTAAATTTGACACATTTTGACATAAGAATCACCAAAATCGAACAATGCGTTCAGCAGTTGTGCAATTTAAAAAATTGAAATCGCGATTTTAAAATCTTCGAATTTTTGCATTTTCTTGCACTTTATGTTAATTTATCGAAAAAACTTTTTAATCCATTTTAAAATTACACTAAATTTCACACATTTTGACATTATAATCACCAAAATCGGACAACGCGTTCGGCAGTCGTGTGATTTCTAAAATCGAAATCGCGATTTTAAAAAGGAATTTTTGCATTTTTCGCAATTTATGTTAATTAATTGAGAAAATTTTGTAATCCATTTAACACTCAATTTTACACATTTTGACATTAGAATCACCAAAATCAGATAACGCGTTCGGCAGTTGTGAAATTTCAAAAATCGAAACCGCGATTTTAAAATTTTCAAATTTTTGCATTTTCGCACTTTATGTTAATTTATCGAAAAAACTTTATAATCCATTTTAATATAACACTCAATTCTACACATGTTGACATTAGAATCACCAGAATCGGATAACGCGTTCGACAGATGTGCAATTTCAAAAATAGAAATCGCGATTTTAAAATTTTCGAATTTTTGCTTTTTCGCAATTTATGTTAATTTATCGAAACAACTTTGTAATCCATTTTAAAATAACACTAAATTTGACACATTTTGGCATTATAATCAACTAAATCGGATAACGCGTTCGGCAGTTGTGCGATTTCAAAATCAGAAATCGTGATTTAAAAATATTCGAATTTGTGCATAACTTTGTAATCCATTTTAAAATTACACTCAATTCTACATATTCTGACATTAGAATCACCAAAATTGAATAACGCGTTCGGCAGTTGTGCAATTTAAAAATCGAAATCGCGATTTTAAAATCTTCGATTTTTTACATTTTTCGCACTTAATGTTAATTTATCGAGAAAACTTTGTAATCCATTTTACAATAACACTATATTTCACACATTTTGACATTGGAATCACCAAAATCGGATAACCTGTTCGACAGTGGTGCAATTTCAAAAATCGAAATCGCGATTTGAAAATTTTCGAATATTTGCATTTTCGCACTTTATGTTAATTTATCAAGAAAGCTTTGTAGTCCGTTTTAAAATAACACTAAATTTCACACATTTTGACATTCGAATCACCAAAATCGGATAACGCGTTCGGCAGTTGTGTAATTTCTAAAATCGAAATCGCGATTTTAAAATCTTGGAATTTTTGCATTTTTCGCACTTTATGTTAATTTATCGAGAAAACTTTGTGATCTATTTTAGAATTACACTCAATTCTACACATTTTGACATTAGTAGAATCACCAAAATCGGATAACGCGTTGCAATTTCAAAAATAGAAATCGCGATTTTAAATTCGAATTTTTGCATTTTCGCACTTTATGTTGATTTATCAAGAAAACTTTGTAATCCATTTTAAAATTAACCTAAATTTGACACATTTTGACATTATAATTAACTAAATCGGATAACGTGTTCGGTAGTTCTGAATTTTCTAAAATCACGATCGCGATTTTAAAATCTTCGAACTTTAAAAAAGTGCAATTTTTGTATTTTGTGCTAATTTTTTGAGAAAATTTTGTAATTAATATTAAAATCGCGCTAAATTTTCTATATTTTGACGTTTAAATCATTTAAATCGGATAACGCGTCGGCAGTTGTGCAATTTCAAAAATCGAAATCGCGATTTTAAAATCTTGGAATTTTTGCATTTTTCGCACTTCATGTTAATTTATCGAGAAAATTTTGTAATCTATTTTAAAATTACACTCAATTCTACACATTTTGACATTAGAATCACCAAAATTGGATAACGCGTTCGGCTGTTGTGCAATTTCAAAAATCGAAATCGCGATTTTAAAATCTTCGAATTTTTACATTTTTCGCACATTGTGTTAATTTATCGAGAAAACTTTGTAATCCATTTTAAAATTACACTCAATTTGATACATTTTGACATTATAATCAACTAAATCGGATAACGCGTTCGGTAGTTGTGCAATTTCTAAAATCGTAATCGCGATTTTAAAATCTTCGAACTTTAAAAAAGGGCAATTTTTGCATGTTGTGTTCATTTGTCGAGAAAATTTTGTAATTCATTTTAAAATCGCACTAAATTTTCTATATTTTGGCGTTTAAATCATCAAAATCGAATAACGCGTTCGGCAGTTGTGGAATTTCAAAAATTTAAATCACGATTTTAAAATCTTGCAATTTTTGCATTTTTCGCACTTTATGTTAATTTATCGAGAAAATTTTGTAATCCATTTCAAAATTACACTAAATTTTACACATTTTGACATTAATTTCTGAAGGAAAAAAATTAAATTAAATTCGTGAAATTTCGACCATTTTCAAACCGCCATAACTCGACGTATTTTCAATCGATTTTAATCCATCCATGCAAACTTAAGCGTAATCCCTTCCGCCCCCCTCTAGCACCCCTGTGAAAAAGAAATGTTTTCAGGAAACCATGTCCAAGTTTGACGATGTGAACGGAATTGGAAACATTTTCGATTTTGTGGAAAATAATTTGAATTTATATGTAAATCCACTTTGTATGTTGCCAATAATATGCGATCTTTGAAGGGTATGATCTGCTCATCATAAGATCAATATTCATCAAGAGGTATTTTTAGACAAGCGTCTCTTATAACATTCAATAATGGTGTTGTTTTTGTAGCTAAAATTAATGATTTTTTTTATATCCTCAAATGTAATATTAGTTAAATTAAAACACTTGTTTGATTTCATATTCGTATATTCAGTTTCCTGACACTTGTTTTGGTCATTGACTGAAGGAATTACAAGAATAACGTAATAAGTAAACAAAGTATTTACCGTATCCTCAAATGTGTTGACAGGCATCACCTCGGCAATTTGTGCTGTTCTAGTTTTAGTAGTCTGCTAGGCTGTTTGATAAGCGACATCCACGTGGTTACTTACACCTTCTTTTGAAGTATTTATTGGTCTATTGGGTGTTATTTGCATACTATATAAAATTGTTTGATTAACAACATTATCTAGGAATTTACTTCAATTGCTTTTTTTGTTTGACAAAATTGACAAATTAGAGGTAACAGATTTAAGTGGTTTTTCATCTTCGCTCTCGTAATCGTCTCTTGTTGTAAGCCATCAAAACAATTGTTGTTAGTCAGCAGACTACAAATTGGTTTTGCGGCATCTTCATCAAGCATAAAACCTTCATTATTTGAAGGTGACTCCGTCATAAACTCCATGGATGCGTTTTCTACACGCCCATAAAAGATTTTGGAATCCATATTACAAAAAAAATTGGCGTACGTTTGTTGCTGTCATCCACGATGTGCCTGTGTGGGAACAATTACAAACGAGCTGTTTTTTAGTTATATGTATATTCAAACAATACAAAAATTGTAGGACCATATTGAAAGTATTTTCCAAACTAACATATTTTTCATAAACATTAATAAAAACAACACTAAACAAAATGAATTGAAGTATTACCTTTAAAATTGTTAGAACTACGATGTACGTATAAACAGGATATTCGATTTCAAATGGAACCGCGTCAGCCATCTGACGTATAAAAGCAAAAACACACAACATAATATTCCCAAATCGTCACAGTATGATTGCCATCGATGGATACTGCATAAGATGTACATTTTTATGTACCCAAAGAGTTACAAAATGCAATTGAGGGTTAAAGTAAACACGGCCGTATAATTCTAGAAGAACTATTGGGTTCGCAACGCCATCACTTCATATTTAATATGCACATCGAAACACTTTTAAAATATTTCTTGGATGAGAAAACAGTATAACATTTACTTTACTTAATTTAATAAACACGAAATATAGCCTGAATATATGAATATTTATATCTTCAGACTATATTTCGTGTTTATTAAATTTATTTAATTCATCTGCAACAAGTAAGGGTTTCTATTTTCATTAACCTTACGTACCAGTAAATGTAAAGACCAGCCAAAAATAAATAACCAGTACGTAACATTAACAAAGTTAGTTTTATTAAAGTTAACCGCAGTTATAAGTAAAGAGATAAATTTAAGTTTGAGGTCCCATTCATATTCAGTTTGACTTTCTTATTGAAACTGGAAGTTTGCCTAGTATTATTTATTTTGTGTGCTGTGTGTGTACACGTATATGCATACGTGTGCATGTGTGTGCTTTCGCATTTGCTCCGACAACAGTTGGTTGGGTCCCCAGCCTTGCAAACTCCAACTTCGTCTTGTTGTTCCATTTCTCCCTCTCCCTCTCTCCTTCTCTCTATACATACATGTGTGTTTAGCTGCTTGTGTTCGCCGTTAAAAACACTTAAATACCGGGCGAAAAAGAGGCAACATAATTCCCGCTCGTAAAATCCCTTAAATGCGCTTTAATGAACGGGAAAAATTATATTGCTTGTTCGAGTCAAATTACACGTTTTATGCTTGCTCCGCGCTAGCTCGCCCTTTTTTTTTTCTTTTTCGACTCCGGTGCACATCTTTAAGTAACTTGTATCTGAACTTCTAACAGCCGCCACTTGAAATCGATTACGGAGAGATAACCTTTTGTAGTAATTTATTATTTAAAAAATGTCTCCACTACGACGACGTTTGGGATTGCATTTACGCAAATATAAAGTCGGACGCACTAGCGCGTCGGTGGCAGCGAACGTGTTAATTTTAGAGATTTTTAAGCTGATTATTTGGTACCATACTCAATAGTTTTTGAGG
The DNA here is from genome assembly GCA_910593695.2 of Ocypus olens. Taxonomy (NCBI): domain Eukaryota; kingdom Metazoa; phylum Arthropoda; class Insecta; order Coleoptera; family Staphylinidae; genus Ocypus; species Ocypus olens. The sequence goes on from OU343050.1 coordinate 9,290,417, forward strand.
AGTATTTACTGAGATATCTGCAAAAAAAACTTTACAATTATTCCGAATTGAAAATATAGGTTGGCCATGATATCGTAATGGCGGATTTTTAATTTTGTTCTAAAAAGTGACAGTTGTCGCATTACGATTTACAACCGGCCGTGTATTCTACACAGGAAGAAATATTAATAATTTAATGGTTTTACTCAGGTACTATTTAAGAAGTGTACGTGAATTTCCGGAGAAGGCAGTATCCATCAAAAGTACTATTTAATGAGTATTAAAAATGATGTAAGTAGACCGATACTATAAAATAATTAAGGTAGCCAATTGTAACACATTTCAAATTTAAAAAATAGTAATTTAAACATTCAATATTGTTTCTCCATCAGATCATCTGCAAACCCGTCAGGTCTCATCAGTGTAGGTAGTTATTTGCTGATGGGGACACGGAAATTACTATTGGAATATAAGTTAGGTTAGGCCACTCGGACTGGGTTCAGTACAACATTGAGGCAACAGATTCCGCCACTTTGGCTTTCTACCGTTAAAATAGTAATTATTCATTGATTAGTATTTTTACTGGGTAATTCATTTTCTCTTTTACATTTTAAGTTGATTCGTTATCATGAACTAAACCGAAAATGTGAAAGTATAAGGGCGCGAGTTAATTCGATCCATGCGGTGGTGTCGGAATGGAAGGGGCGCGTTGAAGGAAACATGTGATAATGTCGTCTAGGCGTCTTCATGGGGCCGTTATTAGCATTCATTAGTGCCTGTTGGGAATGCGTAATGGATGTGTAATGGGAATTCACTACGCCATGATTTTATTACATAATTATAACGCATGCAAATCGCTACATGGATATGTTTATACAGGGAACCATGCGTGTAATCTACGACATATACCACCAACGGCACATACGTTACGAGTTATATGTATTGAGTTACGCATATGAGGATTTATTTACTTTGCATATACTGCTAACGACACGTGCATAATTGTCGACGCTCCAGTTCCTTCTCCATGTCTGGTAAGATTGCGTGCAAGAAATTGAATATATTATATGTAATTTTCTGTATAATTATTATAATGCAGAAACGCACCTTGCTCTGTAATATGACTGAAAGGATATTTACACATTTCTTTGAATTGTAGTTATTATATTTTCTACAATATTCTTACAAAAGTAAAGTGGTATACCAGGCGTCTTATTTCTTCGGCTTGGTTATCAAATGCATTTCGAAACCAAAAAGAGTACTGTACTTTTAAATAAATTCGATAAAGACGACAGACTCTTAATGCTTCTGCAACAAGTAAGGTTGTCTCAAATTTATTTAGTCGTTTTAAACTAGTTTTTCAAGCTTAAGTTGTTTTATGTGAAATAGTGAAATATAAAATTAAGAAAACTAACTAGTGACAAACGACGGCTCCGCTGCGCTACGCCGTCGTCCGTGCATAACGTATTAAATTTGAGCAAAGTTACCGGTGACGAACGACGGCACAGCGCAGCTAGTGCGTGGCCTACAAATAATAAAATGTTAGTATCTAAACTTGATTATTTACTTGTCAGTTCAGATACTGTATGCAATACAGAAATAATACAAGCAAACGTGGGTCACCATTTAGTGCTTATTGGTTCCATCTATTACAACACTGATGTACAAATTATGAATAATATCCAATATGCATGGTATAAGAATTTTTCAGACAATTCGTTAGAAAGGATATACTTGAGTAGTAATAATAGTATGTCGAAAGTATTCAATATAAATGATATTAATGGTATGTTCAATGAATTTATAGATACTATTCAATGGGCTATAAACTTTGTTTCCCCTACGGTTAAAAAAAGATGTAGAGAACATCATGGTCACATATGGGTAAATGCAATGATTATTTCAGTAGGCAATGAACTAAAGGATTTGTTTTGGCTGTCAAAACATTTGAACGATAACCAAGATATAAATATTTTATACAATCAAAAGAAAATAGAATATAAATCCTTGATTTATAATACTAAACAAAAATATTATAAAAACATAATAGATACTTCCACAAATAAATCAAAGACCGTGTGGAATTTAGTAAAAAGTAATCTTGGTACTAATAAACAAATTACAGCAAATTTAAAAAATGACTAGAGTATAAGCGATCCTGAGGAGGTGGCTAATATATTTGCATCACATTTTATAAACAAGGCAAGCACAAAATTAAATGCTCATTTTGTAAATAATTTTTCAAGTGAGTGCAAAGTGTCACGGTCTGTCTCAAATAGTTTTTTCTTTAAACCGGTAGATCGTTCAGACGTTTTGAGAGTCATAGCTACATTAAAAAACAAAAGCAGTTGTGGTCCCGATGGTATAACATCGCGAATCATCAAGGCTATTGCTGAAACAGTAGTAGACCATTTAGTCTACATTATAAATGAGTGCGTAGACCAAGCAATTTTTCCCGACGCGCTTAAAATTTGTACCTATTCCCAAAAAAGGTGATGCCAACGAATTGGATGACTTTAGACCAATTGCACTAACAAACGTAATTAGTAAAATATTTGAAAAAATTATTGTCGAAAGAATGATTATGTTCCTGGAGAGATATAATGTTATCACAAAATTACAACACGGCTATTGCTCAGGGCGTTCCACTGAAACAGCCGCACATGACTTTTTAGAGTTTATCAATAAACAGCTTGATGATGGTAAGTTTGTGTGTGGATTGTTCTTTGACATGTCCATTGCCTTCGATTGTTTACAACCCTCATTTATAAAAAATAAATTATATGCAATTGGTTTTAGGGGAAAGTTCCTTGACTCCATAATATCGTACTTAACCAATCGAAAAATTGTGGTCCGAGTTAACAGAAATATTTCTCCAGAATATGATGTTACTTTAGGGGTACCTCAGGGGTCAATTTTGGGACCATTGCTTTTCATTTTATTTACAAATGACTTACCGCAAAGCATTAGTGAAGGTATCAAAGTGATGTATGCTGATGATACCTCTATCGGTATGTCATCTGCATCATATGAAGCTATGTGTGCTACTATCTCCATTATATCTAAAGATATTAAAACTTGGTGCGATGCTAATAATATGATACTAAATGAAAACAAAACAGTATTCATGCATTTTCAAATACTTAAAGGTACCCTTAATGCAAGAAGCAATAATTCGGTTAATTTTTCTAATACTACTCGATTCCTTGGTTTATATCTAGATAGAAATCTTAATTGGATTGAACATGTTAAACGGGTATGTTCAATAATTAACAAAAGTTATTATGCAATTTTGAAACTAAAGAGCACTCTTGGTACAATGGAATTAATTACGATTTACTATTCTCTCGTATAATCGCACTTATCTTGTAATGTTGTACTTTGTGGAAACTATGTTCAGTCCGCTAAAATTTTTATTGCACAAAAGCGAATACTTAGATTAATATTAAATTTGGGATTTCAAACGTCCTACAAAGAATATTTTCAAAAATATAAAATACTCACATTTCCTTGTATTTATCTTTATCGGTGTTTGATTTTAGTTAAAACAAATAGGAATTATTATGAGAAAAATTCTTCTAACCATTCATATCTCACAAGAAATGCAAATATGCCAAGGGTTACTGCACATAAGTCCGCAAAATTCGAAAAATCGCCATCATACTCAAGCACTAAATATTTTGCTAAATTATCAAAGGGCATTCAAGCTTTGCCAATTAAAAATTTTAAGAAAACCATCAAATTTTTCTTGAGTAATAAAGCGTATTATTCTATTAATGAATATTTGAATGTTGATTTGAAAAACATCCTTGTTTAAATATTTTATATTCTGTCTATTGTAATTGTATAATTTGTATAATAATAATGTAATTATTGTGTTGTAATGGTAATGTAATTAGTAATTAACTATTGACGTGTACACTCATTTTATTGACAAAAGTACTAATAAATATCTATCTATCTATCTATCTTTTCATGTTTTCGTCAAAAATTGAAAATCTCTAATCCGACTAATTGACGTACGAGGAGCTCAGATTTGCAAACCGCGTTCAATTTGGAGTTTTTTTGATGAAAGAGAAGGTATACTTCAATAGTCTACGATGATTATTAAGAAAGTTGCATTTTTTAACAAAAGTTCCAAGGGGTTTACTCGTGTATTTTTTCATGTTTTCGTCAAAAATTAAAAATCTCTAATCCGACTAAGCCGCTACGGCGTACAGTGGTTCAGAAATCCAAAAAGCTGGCCAAAAGTCTAAATCTTGATAAATATTAACATAAATGGGTATGTTATGAATTTGATGTCAAAACTGAAAAATTCAAAATGGCGGATCCAATATGGCGGACATAAGTGAGAAAATTATTGTCTTCACTGGAGAAATCCAATATTTTAGAAAACCAATGATCCCAGCTCTGCGGTGATTATTTTATAATTTAGTCAGGGTGTGTAGAAGGTCTTTTTTATACCATAAATTTCAAGTAAATTTTGAAAATTTTAAGTTGGTCACAATTGTTTTTACATTTATTTGGCCACACTGAAGAAATTCGCAACTTTAACAACAATTTAATGATTATTTTTAAAATTAGTGAAAAACTTCCGTTCTTATTTACACCTATTACCATGGTTACGAACAGAATAAACGTGTCATATAAGTTACGATTATTTCTGTTCTCTCGTATAAATTGTAATTTGAATTTTTTATAAATTAAAACTTAATGATATTAAAAATAATAATGTACCAAAAAATCACCATGGATTAATTCAGTGGAACTCTCCACCCTCGGGCCAAAACCATAACTTATACTATACAGGGTGTGTGCCAATTGACGGGAAACTTTTGTGATCGTAAAAAATTTAAAAAAAAATATTTTAGCGACAATTTTCGTAAAAAAACTGTGTGTCTGCCTTTATGTCTGTCTGTCTATCATTTTTATTTTCGACTTTATTCGTACAAATCACGGGAAAGTATTGTGATCGTAAAAAATTTCCAATATTTTGTTGCGGAAATAATAATAATAATAATAAAGTTTATTTACGGTAACCACCTTTGTATACATAAAATACAAAATATATAATAACAAAATAAAGTATGTGAAACATTTCAACTTAATGAGTACATCCATTACAAAGAAACAACATATATAGCCATAACATAAATAGCCATTTCGTTGATTGCTACAATTTTTGTGACAAAAATGTGTCTGACTAACTGTCTTATTTATTTTTACTTTCTCCTTACAAAGTAATGGAAAATATTGTGATCATCAAAAATTTCCAAACATTTTTTTTTGCGGAAATATCCATTTCGTCGATTTCGAAAATTTTTGTTAAAAAATGTGTGTCAGCCTTTTTGTCTGTCTGTCAGTGTGTTATATTGATTCTTTTACTTTCTCCGTACAAATTCAAAGAAAGGGATGTGATTGTAAAAGAAATCTAAATATTTTTTTGCGGAAATATCAATTTCTTCAATTCTGACAATTTTTGTAAAAAAATATGTGTGTCTGGCTTTGTATCTGTCTGTCTGTCATATTAAGTTTCTACTTTCTCCGTACAAACTACGGGAAAATATTGTGATCGTAAAAAAAATCCATTTCTAAACAGGCGTTTCGTTGATTCCGACAATTTTTGTGAAAAAAAAGTGTCTGTGCGTATAGCTTTGTGTCTGTCTGCCTGTCATATCTATTTTTTTTATTTTCTCCTTACAAACTAAGGGAAAATATTGTGATCGTAACAAATTTACAAATATTTTTTTTTTGTGGAAATATCTATTTCGTCGATTCAGACAATTTTTGTAGAAAATTTGTGTTTGCCTTTATGTGCATCTGTCTGTCATTTTTATTTTCTACTTTATTTGTACAAACCACGGGAAAGTATTGTGATCGTAAATAATTTCCATTTTTTTTTGCGAAAATCGCCATTTCGTTGATTCCGACAATTTTTGTGAAAAAAATGTGTCTGTGTGACTGCCTTTGTGTCTGTCTGTCATATTTATTTTTACTTTCTCCTTACAAACTAAGGGATAATATTGTGATCGTAAAAAATTTCCAAATATTTTTTTACGAAATTATCCATTTCGTCGATTCCGACAATTTTTGTAAAAAAAATGTGAGTCTGCCTTTGTATATGTCTGTCTGTCATAATTATTTTTTACTTTCTCCATACTAACTACGGAAAACTATTGTGATCGTAAAAAAAAATCCAAACATTTTTTTTTGTGGCAAGATCTATTTCTGTCGATTTCGACAGTTTTTGTAAAAAAATGTGACTCTGATTGTCTGCATGTCTGTCATATTTATTTTTTACTTTCTCCGTGCAAACTACGAGAAAGTATTGTGATCGAAAAGAATTTCCAAACATTTTTTTTGCGGAAATATCCATTTTGTCGAATTTGACAATTTTTGTTAAACTGAGCAATGCAAGTGAATGCAGCTAATTGTTATTTATCACGTCAAAGGACACTATAATAAATAGTTTTATTGCTATAGGAACACAGGCATATATAGGCAAAAAAATATTTTCATGAATGTTTAAAATGCATCTACCTATTTTTAAGGCAAATTCCAATAATTGCTAACAAAAATTTTATATGCATATTAAATGTAATAACCATTAATTTACCTTCAGGAAGATCCATAATAACAAGGAAAAAATCCCAGCACATAAAGATTAGTATTTATAGTGAAAAACCGACGCCAAATTTTCACCTCGTCTGAACGTCTCCCACGCGTTTAACAAAGTAACAAGTTTTAATGCGAATTACGAGGCATTTTGAAGTAGATACAATCATAATCTTCCAGTGTGGCATCCCGTGGAGCCCTCTGGACACGACTATATTGTACTAAACTTAAAATATTAACTTTCATTTTTCGACTTTTGGCCAGCTTTTTCGATTTCTGAACCACTGTGCGGCGGATCAAAGTCTGAAAAATCAATTATTTTTTGAATTTTCTAAAATGTTCATGGTGACTGGCTAATTTTTTTGCTATTGAAGATAGCTGAAATTTTTTCCAAAAGTTCCATGGGGTTTACTCGTGTATTTTTTCATGTTTTCGTCAAAAATTAAAAATCTCGAATCCGACTAATTGACGTAATAGAAGCTCAGATTTGCAAACCGCGTTCAATTTGGAGTTTTCGTTTAGCCGCTACGGCGGATCAGTCTGAAAAATCAATTATTTTTTTAATTTTCTAAAATGTTCATGGTGACTGGCTAATTTTTTTGCTATTGAATATAGCTGAAATTTTGTAACGGCAATCAATTTCTCTCATTTTTCTGATACTTTTTATTGCAAATTTGAATTTTACATAAAATTTCATTTCAGTTCAGTACATAACAGGATAGAACTCGCCTAATATGTATTTATAGATATCGAATACCTTCACGTTTTCTCTTGAATAATTCACCTGGCCATAATTAACCGAAACAGTTAATTTCGCCCTGGAACACGTATCGATTCGGTACGCTGATCACGGCCCTTATTAACATCTTAGGAATCGGGAATAGGGAATGAGGAATCAGAAGGCAGGAATCGTCGCCGAGGACCGGAGCCAATAATATCCGAAGGAAAATTATGTGCTTCTATAATGAGACCATGTTTCCTGTTTCCTCCAGCTTACAAACAAATTTTAGTTCAAGAACTATACGTCGTTTCTTAACATCGCAAAGTCGGTTTAAATCGGCTCTATTTTCATATTCATATTTTCAGTTCCTTTCATAATTATTTATTTCAATTAACTTTAACAATGATAATTATTATTGGTATACTTTATTACACTGGAAATTAAAAGTTTTATACAGGGTAACCCAAACGAAACTGAAACAGGTGTGTTTTGGGTTATGCATATAACCTCAATTTTCGCTGAGAGATGTTAACTTTAGTTTTATTATTAAGCTGCTGCATCGGATCAGCGATTGCGTTCTACCGGATCTCAAGTCTAGGAGACCATTCTAAACACTATTTGTTTATAAAAATTATTTGTGAGACTTACAGGAACTGAGACAAGCAATTTTTACTTTCTCCGTTACGAAATACGAGAAAGTATTGTGATCGTGATTTTAATCAAAAAATTTTTTACGGAAATATCCGTTTTGGGGTCCCTAGATGCCATTTCAACAATTTCTGGAAAAAAAAAATGTGTGTCTGTGTCTGTGTGTGTGTTTATCTGTCTGTGTGCGCTGTATCTCAAAAACTAATAGAGCAATTCATATGAAACTTTGAACATCCGTCTTATTTGATAATCTGAAGAACTGAAAAGCTTTTGGTAAAATTTCGTTCACCAGAAGTGGGTGTTTACCTTAACTTTTTTTTGTTTTTTGCCAATATTTTCTTAAATATGAAAAATATCACAAAACATTTAAACAAAATTTGAAGACAACAAAAAAATGAACATCTTTTGCTTGAAAATATTTTTCATAAAATAATTGCTATTCGAGAAAAAAATTTATTAATTTTGTTTTAATTTTTGGTTTATAATTATGAAACGATAATAGTTACAGCAAATTTATGTGAATAATAATTGTAGAGAATGCCAAAATTAACAACTTCTAATGAACATGTTTTTTTCGAAATCTAGTTAGTTTTTGAGTAAACCGAGTTTTTGAATTTGAAGTACAATTTTTCCATGTTTCATAATTCTGACGTTTTAAACGTCAGTTTCATCCGAGTTTACGCAACGCTCAATGTACAATTCAAATATGATTGCAATTGAAAATAAACCATGAAAGCGTAAATATAAATGATTCCAACAAGTCGGAGAAAGTAACATGATGGCCACATCACCATTTTTTCAATATGCATTCCTGTTAAAAAAAAATGTATGCCTGTTTGTGCGCGCTGTATCTAAAAAACTACTTGAATAAACATCAAACTTTAAACATAAGCCTTATTTGATAATCCGAAGAACTGGAAAGCTTTTGGTAAAATTTTGTACACCGGAATTAGGTGTTTACCTTTACCGTTTTTTGTTTTTCTCCGATATTTTTTTAAATATGAAAAGTACTGTAAAAGCAGTCAAACAAATCTTGAAGAAAGCAAAGAAATAAACATTTTTTGCTTGAAAATATTTTTCGTAAAATGTATGGTTTTTGAAAAATAATAGCAATTAATTTTTTTTTTCTAATCTTTCATTTAAAATTATGAAACGATAATACAGCAAATGTATTTTAATAATAATTGTAGAGAATTCCAAAATAAACAACTTATATGGAATAAGTATTTTTCGAAATCTCTTTGGTTTTTGAGTAAATTGACTATTAAAATTTAAAGTATAATTTGTCATATTCATCTTTCATAATTTTGACGTTTTAAACGTCAGTCTCATGTGATTTTACTAAACGCTCTATGCACATTTAAAATGTGATTTCAATTGAAAATTATTTTAGAGTTTCGGATCCTATCTTAATTTGAGCTTGTGTTATTTTTGGGGCAAATTATTTTTAAACCAGAATTTTTGTGCTCATATTTTATATTTTTTGCCTGTTTTTTCGATTTTTTTCATTTAAATTCTTGATTTTTTTCATAAATATTCTTTACGTTGGTCCCAATTTTAAAATGATCTGTTGAAATTTTCGACTTTTTTGGTCAGTATTTTGATTTTTAAGGTCGTGCTTTTCATGTTTGGTCTAAATTTTTGATTTTTTGCCACAATTGTTGAATTTGTATTTGTATTTTGGATTTTTTTGGTCTAAATTTTTGATTTTATGTCCTAAGATTTCTTTATTTGGCCAAAATTTTCGATTTGTTTATTAAGATTTTCGATTTTTTTACTTTTTGGTCTGCATTTTTTTATTTTTAGGCCCATGTTTTCAATCTTTTGGCCACAATTGTTAAATTTTGACCTGTATTTTCGATTTTTTGGTCCAAATTTTTAATCTTCAGTCTAAGATTTTTTTATTTGGCTGAAAGTTTTCATTTGTTAAGATTTCCGATTTTTTAAACTGTATTTTTTATTTTTAGTCCCAAATTTTCGATATTTGGTCCAAATTTTAGTTTTTTTCGTCCTATATTTTAAATTTTTCAATTTTCAATTTTAGTTTTTATTCGGAAACTTACTTTGAGCTACAGGGTTATTTTGAGGGTGAAAATGGCAAACAATTTTTTCTTTGCTTGAATTTTTCTTTATCTGCATTTTTAGATCTTTGGCCTGTAATTTCTTTTTTTTCAAAGTTTTGATTTTTGGCCTAAATGTTCTTTATTTTGGCCTGCTTTTTTAATTTTTTTTTGTCCCAAATTTTCAGTATTTGGTCTAATTTTTGGTTTTCTTGGCCCATATTTTAGATTTTTTTATTTTCAATTTGAGTTTCTGTTCAGAAACTTACTCAGAGCTACAGGGTTATTTTGAAGATGAAAACGGCAAACTATTTTTCCTTTACTTGAATTTTTTTATCTGCATTTTTGGATCTCTGGCCTGTAACTTCGTTTTCTATTCCAAATTTTTGATTTTTGACCTAAATATTTTTTATTTTGGCCTAAATATTCTTTATTTTGGCGTGAAAATTAAGGTTGCGTGTTAAAAGTTTCGATTTTTTTGGTCCGCATTTTTGATATTTAGGTCCTAGTTGTTGGTTTAAGTTTTAGCCTTTTTGTATTATATTTTAAATTTTCTAATCTGAATTATTGACTTTTATGCGCGATTTTTTTGCCGGTATTTTCGAGTTTTTTGGTCGGTTTTTGATTTTTTGCCCTTTACTTTTTTACCTGAATCATTGTTTTTTATTTTATTTTTATTTTTTCATTATTTTCGAGTTTCTGATCGGAAACTTATTTTGAGCCAAAGAATTATTTTAGGGGCTAGCTAAATATTTTTTCTTTTACTTGAATTTACAATATTTTGGTCTGCATTTTTTTGGTCCATATTTTAGATCTTTACCTTTACCTGTTTTCGCCTCAATTTATTCTAAGTTTTTAATTTTTTTGCCTAAATAATCTTTATTTTGGACAACATTTTCGATGTGTTTGTTGAAATTTTCGATGTTTTAGTTTGCGTTTTCTTTATGTTTAGGCCATAGTTTTCGATATTTGGATTTTTTGGGCCTATGTTTTAGTTTTATTGTTTAATTATTGATTTCTATTAGCGAATTTTTGATTGGCGAATATTTTAGATTTTTAACCTAAAGCAGCGATTTTTTTAATGTTTTGCCAGTATTTTCAAGGTTTTGTTCTAATCATCAAATCGGAGAAAGTAACATGATAGCCACATCACAATTTTTTTTACGTGGATCGTTCTTACATCGAATGTAAATGCCGACAAACGATTAAATTTAATTTTATTTTAAAAATTTATTTTTGTTTTTTTTCAAGTCCAGGAGACCATTCTAAACACTATTTATTCATTAAAATTATTTGTGTGACTTTGGAGGAGTTGTCACCTCTTATATTCCTATAGTATGACAAAGGCGATCATTTACACCAGGTATGGGGAACCGAGGGTTGTTATTTCATAATTTCGATTTGCGGTGCGCATCGACTCTGCAGAAAACACTAGATGTGTGCTAAATCTTTAAATTTTTTTGCGCGTTATTTGAAATTTCTCTCGCGGGCTGGTGGAGGGCCGGAGGTTGCCCATATATGATTTACACTCACATAAATACACAAACCTGCACTGCTGAAAAATCACGCAATGTCCAGTTAGGCTGAGACCAACGGATGCAATTACCGCTACAATAAATTACTGACATTGTCATGAAGCGTCGTCCATTAAACGGAAGGATAAAAACAAAAGGTGAATAATCCCAGTTGGCGCAGTGCGCTCCATCCCCTCCGTCCTCATCGAATAAGATGCTCTGCAGCGTGTAATTGATCATGTCCACGAGGAGAGTGTTGTTGCGGTGACAGCCGCAATCCCATTGTCCGGAATGTCCGGAGGTGTAAATATGACGGAGGAGACAACACCTGGTGATTCACGGACTCAGGTTATGCGCAATCCCCTATGGCGTAGACGTCACCGGTCTGGTCTACAGGTCACCAAACCGCTACACATAAATCCTCCAAGTGCCCGAGGGAATGACCGATGGTCGGCGGAGATCACCCACAACTATCCTTCGTTATAACCTCACAGTTATCAACAATTAATAAAAAAAAATTACTCTATCCACACAACTTTAAAAATTCCTATTCAATAGTAATGAAAAATAAATAAACAATCAGGCAACATCTACTGTCTAATACCGACGAAAAGTTAGCCATAAAAATTCCAGCCATATATTTCCCGGCGCAACCACCATTTCGGTGCGACTTTTAATTTTTATTTATGTAGTGACTTTCTGTGGGTGTATTTATCAACTACAAACTGTCAAAAGGCCATGAAAATTAAAACGAAAAAACAAAAATTATCTAACAGCTCATTAATTCACGGGTGACGTTTAAAAAAATCGTAACTCAAAAAGGGCATTGCAAAAAAAATTATTTTATTTTCGCAATGCCTTTCTGCAAGTACAGTTAACAATTACAAATCTTCAAAAATAATTTATTTTCACGCACGGCACAATCCAATCAAGTGTCATTACGATGATACAAACAACGAGGCGAGTGGTCTGATGAACAATGCAGCCGTATTTGCCTCTCTTTTCGTTACGTGCGAGCAGCGATAGCGCCGTCTCAGTTCGGTGAAGTTGGCGCGGCTAAAACTGGATTTATACTGGTGAAATGTGGAAAGACCGATTTACAAAAGCGCAAACCAAATTTGTATATTTGGTTGCATATGTTACATTTCAATTACGAAAGTATGTTTTACACTAGTTAAACTTTAAAAAATGGTGATGTGGCCATCATGTTACTTTCTCCGATCTTGATTGCATAACAGTTATTTATATTTATACTACCATGGTTTATTTTCATTTTAGATCAGATGATACTGACGTTTAAAACGTCAAATTTATGAAAGATAAAAATAACAAATTATAAACAAATTAGAAACAATCTTACTTGTTGCAGAAAGCATTAAATAAATTCAATAAAACGAAATATAGCCTGATAACAAATTATACTTAAATTAGTTTATTAGAAAACCAAATAAAACCCTAATAAATTTTTGAAAAAAGTCCTAAAAACAAATCTAGATAAATCCTGAAAAAAACCCTGAAAAAGATTTCTGAAAACGCCCTGAAAGAGTTCTGGTTATAAAGTTCCAAAGAGAATACCCGAAAAAGTCTTGAATAAAACCGTCCTGAAAAAATCTGATAAAAAATTCCTGATAAAAAATCCAGAAAAAGAGTCTGAAAAAAGTGCTCTAACAAAGAAAGGTCAAATTTATGAAAGATAAAAATAACAAATTATAAACAAATTAGAAACAATCTTACTTGTTGCAGAAAGCATTAAATAAATTCAATAAAACGAAATATAGCCTGATAACAAATTATACTTAAATTAGTTTATTAGAAAACCAAATAAAACCCTAATAAATTTTTGAAAAAAGTCCTAAAAACAAATCTAGATAAATCCTGAAAAAAACCCTGAAAAAGATTTCTGAAAACGCCCTGAAAGAGTTCTGGTTATAAAGTTCCAAAGAGAATACCCGAAAAAGTCTTGAATAAAACCGTCCTGAAAAAATCTGATAAAAAATTCCTGATAAAAAATCCAGAAAAAGAGTCTGGAAAAAGTGCTCTAACAAAGAAAGGTCTTGAAAAACAGGTTCTTGAAAAAGACCTGAAAAAGTCCCAAAAACAGAGTCGTCACAAAAAAAAATCTGGAAAAAGGTCCTAGAAAAAGACCTGATAAAGAAGACTGTAGAAAAGTACTGAAAATAGGCTTCAAGAAAGTTCGAAAAAGGCCTTAGAAAGTATTGAAAAAACCTGAAAGATAGTCCAGACAAATAGTCCTAAAAAAGTCCTGCAAACAGTCCTTACAAAGGTCCTAAAAAAAGCCCCAAAAAAAGTCGAGAAAATAATCAACAAAAGTCATTAAAAAAGCCTTAGAAAAGAACTGATAAAAAGCAATAAAAAAGTCTTGATAAAATAATCCTAATAAAAAATCCTGAAAAACGTCTTGAAAAAATAATCCTTATAAAAACTTCCTGAAAATAAGGTCCTAGTAAAAGTTCTGATAAAACGGCCAGAAGAAAACTACTAAAAAAGCATACAAACAAGTCAGAATAAAGACCTTCAAAAGGCCTGAATAAAGCCTGTGAAGTCCAAAAAAAAGAGTTCTGCAAAGAGTGCTTAAGAAGGTCCCGAAAAATTCCAGAAAATAGTCCTTACAAAAGCCTTCTGATAAAAAGTATTAAAAAAGTCCTGGAAAAACATCGTAAAAAAGGCCTCAAGAAAGAGTTCTGAAAATAAAGTCTTGAAAAAAGTTCTGAAACAAGTCGTAGCAAAAGTTTTGAAAACATTGTCCTGCAAAAAAAAATCTTGCAAAAAGCCTAAGAAAAGACCTGAAAATGGCATAAAAAAAGTTCAAGAAAAATAATCCAGATTAAAAATCCTGAAAATGAGTCCCAAAAAAGGCACCAAACAAAAGTCTTGCAAAAAGAGTCTGGGAAAAAAATTCTGCAAAAGAAAAGTCCTGAAAAAATGTCGTTAAAAAGAGTCCTAAAAAAAGTCTTGAACAAAGTTCTTAAAAAACTCCTCCTGCAAAAAACCCAAAAAGAGTCTTGCAAAAAGACTTAGATAAGATCTGAAAAAAGGCATTAAAAAGTCGGAAAAAAAGATCCTGAAAATTAATCCTGATAAAAAAACCCTGAAAAGAAGTCTCAAAAACAAAAAGTTTTGAAAATAAAGTCTTGAAAAGAGTCCTCGAAAAAAATTCAGAAAAGAAAAGTCCTGAAAAAACATCGTTAAAGATGATTCCTGAAAATATAGTCTTGAAGAAAAAAGAAATGAAAAAAACCTGAAAATAAGGTCTGAAATTTTGATTTATACTTTCATTGTATTTTTATCAATTTAAATGTACATCGAGCGTTGTGTAAACTCGGATGATTCTGACGTTTGAAACGTCAAAATTATGAATGATGAAAACGAAAAATTATATTTCAAATTCTAATCTTTACCGACGATTTACTCAAAAAGTAATCAAATTTCCATAGGAACGTATCCTATATAAGTTATTAATTTTAGCATTACCTACCATTATTATTTATGTATTTATATATTACCATAATAATTATTCCTAATATGATAATCGCCGAATACAAGAAAACTATTGAGATTAGGAACAGGGAACCCTTATACAATCTGAAAGATAATTGGATTCTACTTAAGAATACGTTACTAAATACAGGGTGTGCCATTTGAAAAAAACGAAGTTATTCGACTTTATAAGTTGGGTTTTTCTACCGCATCTTTTTTATCACCCTGTATAATTTTTTGTTTAAATTATGGTTGGCTCTATAGTTCGAACCTTCAAGCAAATAATTGAAATGATTTTAATCGTTCAACGTCAATCACTGGGGCAAAAATAAAATTTTACCCAGACCATGCTTTTCAACGAATCTTCAAATATTTCGAAAACGGCAAACAATAGGTATAGGGAGTATTGAAGTAACTCACCTTTATTTGCTCCATATAATTCAAAAATGACAAAAAATACAGGATGTTCTATTAAAAAAAAAACATAAGTTTGGTCTGTAACTTTGTTATGAGACACCCTGTATAAATTTAAATACTTTTAGGGCATGCAGCTCACTATTATACACAACTTTTGTATAAAATATTTTTCGAAATTTCGAAAAATAAGCACGTGATTGACCGTTCCCAGAGCTCTGGAACACCCCTGTATAGGCTACAAAATTGTGATTTTGATTTTGATAAATAGCACAACTACAGAAAGGTATTAGATTTGGATGAAAGTTGAAAAACAATTTAAAAACAATTCCCAGCAGTTTTAAACTTTACAATTTTTTCGGGAACATATTATTCTTCAAAACACTGCAAAATTCAGAAGCGACCTATTTCAAGATTTTTCGCTATAGTTTCGACAATTTAAGAATTAAAAAATCGTACCTCAGTAAAAAATCGAGGAATTTTCAATATACAAAATTAATTTTCTGCGTTGAATTTAAATTTTGTACGATTTTTACCTGACGTTTTATAGTTATTATCACTGCGTGTTAACATTTTAAAAACTAAAATTTCAGAAAATTTTCAAATCACAAAATAATCAGTTGATTTTTGGCAACCAAAATTATTTAGAAAGAATAATGTTTTCTGAATTGATTTTAGTTTTTGTCGAATTTTATCTCGGCGTTCTAAATTTATTTTTATTTATTTTTCGTTGCGTGTTTTACATATCAAAACTAACATAAAAAAAAAAATACATAACTCACAAGTTAAAATATAACAAAAATTCATCACGATTTTTAATTGTTAACTGTACTTGCAGAAAGGCATTGCAAAAATAAAATAATTTTTTTTGCAATGCCCTTGTTGTTTTATGGGCCGGCTGCGATTTTCTGTTAATATTAAATAAAAAATATAAGAAAAATTCACCACGGTTTTTTGACGTTTTGCAATTGTTAACTGTGCTTGCAGAAAGGCATTGCAAAAATAAAATATTTTTTTGCAATGCCCTTGTTGTTTTATGGGCCGGCCACGATTTTCCGTTAATGGTAAATGAAAAATATAAGAAAAATTCATCACGGTTTTTTGACGATTTGTAATTGTTAACTGTACTTGCAGAAAGGCATTGCAAAAATAAAATAATTTTTTTTGCAATGCCCTTGTTGTTTTATGGGCCGGCCACGATTTTCCGTTAATGGTAAATGAAAAATATAAGAAAAATTCATCACGGTTTTTTGACGATTTGTAATTGTTAACTGTACTTGCAGAAAGGCATTGCAAAAATAAAATAATTTTTTTTGCAATGCCCTTGTTGTTTTATGGGCCGGCCACGATTTTCCGTTAATGGTAAATGAAAAATATAAGAAAAATTCACCACGGTTTTTTGACGTTTTGCAATTGTTAACTGTGCTTGCAGAAAGGCATTGCAAAAATAAAATATTTTTTTGCAATGCCCTTGTTGTTTTATGGGCCGGCCACGATTTTCCGTTAATGGTAAATGAAAAATATAAGAAAAATTCACCACGGTTTTTTGACGTTTTGCAATTGTTAACTGTGCTTGCAGAAAGGCATTGCAAAAAAATATTTTATTTTTGCAATGCCCTTGTTGTTTTATGGGCCGGCCACGATTTTCCGTTAATGGTAAATGAAAAATATAAGAAAAATTCATCACGGTTTTTTGACGATTTGTAATTGTTAACTGTACTTGCAGAAAGGCATTGCAAAAACAATTTTTTTTTTTGCAATGCTCTTGTTGTTTTATGGGCCGGCCACGATTTTCTGTTAATGTTAAATAAAAAATATAAGAAAAATTCACCACGGTTTTTTGACGTTTTGCAATTGTTAACTGTGCTTGCAGAAAGGCATTGCAAAAAAATATTTTATTTTTGCAATGCCCTTGTTGTTTTATGGGCCGGCCACGATTTTCCGTTAATGGTAAATGAAAAATATAAGAAAAATTCATCACGGTTTTTTGACGATTTGTAATTGTTAACTGTACTTGCAGAAAGGCATTGCAAAAATAAAATAATTTTTTTTGCAATGCCCTTGTTGTTTTATGGGCCGGCTGCGATTTTCTGTTAATATTAAATAAAAAATATAAGAAAAATTCACCACGGTTTTTTGACGTTTTGCAATTGTTAACTGTGCTTGCAGAAAGGCATTGCAAAAATAAAATATTTTTTTGCAATGCCCTTGTTGTTTTATGGGCCGGCCACGATTTTCCGTTAATGGTAAATGAAAAATATAAGAAAAATTCATCACGGTTTTTTGACGATTTGTAATTGTTAACTGTACTTGCAGAAAGGCATTGCAAAAACAATTTTTTTTTTTGCAATGCTCTTGTTGTTTTATGGGCCGGCCACGATTTTCTGTTAATGTTAAATAAAAAATATAAGAAAAATTCACCACTGTTTTTTGACGATTTGTAATTGTTAACTGTACTTGCAGAAAGGCATTACAAAAATAAAATAATTTCTTTTGTAATGCCCTTGTTGTTTTATGGGCCGGCCACGATTTCCTGTTAATGTTAAATAAAAAAATATAAGAAAAATTCATCACGGTTTTTTGACGATTTGTAATTGTTAACTGTACTTGCAGAAAGGCATTGCGAAAATAAAATAATTTTTTTTGCAATGCCCTTTTTGAGTTACGTTTTTTAAACGCCACCCGTGAATTAATGAGCTGTTTGTTTTTTCGTTTAAATTTTCATAGCCTTTTCACAGTTTGTAGTTGATAAATACACCCACAGAAAGGCACTACACAAATAAAAACTAAAAATCGAAATGGTGGAGGCGCCGGGAAATCGATGGCTGGAATTTTTATGGCTAACTTCTCATCGGTCTGTTTAATACGTTATACAAAACAAATGAGTATCAATTAGGAAAATTAGTGCAAAGTTTTAAGCAGTATATATCGCCTTCATCATTTCCATCCTAGCAGTTACTTCCTGGAAATAAACCCTCACTTGTTACAGAAGCATTAAAACTTCGTCTTTATTTAATTTTCTTAAGTTACTTGGTTGGTTTATAACTCCATAGTGAAATTACGTTTCATGATGTACTGATGAAACTAACGGAGGTGAAACCCGTTCGCAGTGAAGCGGTGAAACAATAATAAATAATTAAAATTTCGTACACACTTGCGCCGAAAGCCGCGCCGAATTGCACTTATTTGGCCGCCTCCATTACGGTCTATGAAATAAATTGATTTATGGGAACGGCAGGGTGTCAGCGCCAAAAATGTTTGTGCCACAATCGCTGAGCGTTCCTTTTCACAGTTTACGGCGCGGCGTAAAAATGCGTAGGTGTGTACGATGCATAAGAACTAGTCTATCAATCTTCAATACGTGATAATTGGTATTTAAATACTTGTTATGATTGCTACTTAATTTAAATACAAATTTTAAATTTAATAATAACGATGGCAATGTTTTAACTAATAACTATGAACTGTTTTAAGTGTGTTTTTCTTACAAAACATTGAATATTTTTTCTTATACCTGAAAATAAATTTTACGAGAATAAACATTTCATAAAGCTAATCCTTATAACATTCAAGCACAATAAGTCTTAAGCATCTTAATATTCAGCGCATATTGTTATATCCAAAGTGGTGCATTCTCTTTCCGGGCGTACCAAAGCGTACAAGAGTAGTTTTTAATCTCTCTCCCTCTCTGCGGCGGCGGCGGCGGCGGCGGCGGCGGCGGCGGCGGCGGCGGCTCGAGGATCATCCAATTTGTTTTGCAACTTAATATGAAATTAGAACGCGAGCGTAAAATTCTGAAAAAATTAAATATCAATTAACGTTATAAAATAAAGTGGCCGTTGTTATGCCGGACACGTAGACGCCATCCGATGTATACGCGCTGAATGTAAATTTTCCGGAAAAATCAATTAATGTAAGAATTGCAGCGGTGGTGCCGCGACGCCCAATCAAATTCAATTTAGTTTAAGTGCAGTCGTTACATTTAATTTAAATTCAATTAGCCGAGTGCGGTTATTAATAATGAGCGCATGGTGTGTAATTAGTGGGGAGTTGTCATCGTTAAATTCGAATCTATAGGGCCGATAGTGCTTTCTTCGTATTGAATTTTCTGGAGGTACAATTTTCGAAATTTAAATGAGTGTAATATGTTACTTGATTGCAGATAAATAACAGCTGAAAATACTGCAAAGAGCTAAGTCTAACTAACTAACATTCTACTGTTTTATTTCAATCTGGTCATTGTAATTTAATGGTAACATTTATTCCTTTCAAAATGCAGGATCAGGTGTCAATTTGAATTATTTCAAAAATCTCACGAAGACCTAATCATGCCGTAAGTTCGAGTAATTCGATCATCAACGGAATGGCATTATCAAATAGCCAGCAAGTCCCCGGATTTGACACCTTTAGATTTGTTTTCTGGGGATTTGTTAAATTATATATGTCGTAGGCTAATTGAAAAATTCGGCTTATTGCAAAGAGCCTCGCCATTTTGCAATACGCCCGGCTAATTGGAAATTTGTGGAGCACTTTCCGATCAGCCTGATATTTTTTAGGCTTATTGCATCATCTCTAGGCTAGTTAGAAAATGAGCAATTGTTTGTTCAAACAGCCTGATTTTATCCGGGCTTATTGCAATAAGACTTATCTCATGACGGCTTATTGAAAACTACGGCTCGTTTGAGTCATTGCTTATACTTAGGTTAGTGTGAGGTTAAGGTCCCCCCCCCCTCTTTTGACGGTTAGTGGTTTTACCCGTAGTAGCCGAAGTGACTGCAAAGCCGTCACCAATGGTCGATGGCGGAGCGAAGCGGAGCCATCGATCGTCATTACGTATTAGTTAGCAGTTGCAAATGGGAGTTGTTTATGCTTAGGTTAGGGTGAGGTTAAGGTTCCCCCCCCCCCTATTTGGACGGCTAGTGGTTTTACCCGGAGTAGCTGAAGTGACGACGAAGCCGTCAAAAATGCTTAGGAAGTAGTGGTCGATGGCGGAGCGTAGCGGAGCCTTCGATCGTCATTACCTATCAGTTACCAGTTGCAAATGGGAGTTGTTTATGCTTAGGTTAGGATGAGGTTAAGGTCCCTCCCTTCTTTGAAAGGCTAGTGGTTATACCCGTAGTAGCCGAAGTCGTGGTTGAAGGCGTTAGATCAGCGTTTCCCAAACTTTTTTGGCCGCGGCCCGGTAAGAGATTTTAACATTTTTCGCGACCCACCTTATGACAGAAAAACATTTATTTATAAAACAAATTTTATTGTTTAAAAATCAAGTTGATTTTTTTTTATTTCATACACAAAAGTTGGGAAATAATTATATAAGAAAAATACAAGTAATTAAAAAATTAACGATTACATTCATTTAAAACCTTAGTAAATGAAGTAAATATTTTGTCTTCAGGGTTAAGGATGATGTTGTTTGTCATCACATAATAATTTCTAATTTTATTCCCAAATTAGGTTAGACATCCAATCTGTTTCGATAAGTGGTGACAAAAGGCATTAAAAATTGTATTGCTTTTTTACTTACGCTTGAATACTCCTTTTGACACTGCAACCAAAACAAAAATGGTGATGTGGCCATCATGTTACTTTCTCCGACTTTATATTTACGTTTTCATGGGTTTATTTTCAATTGAAATCATATTTTAAATGTAAATCGAGCGTTGCGTAAACTCGAATGAAACTGACGTTTAAAACGTCAAAATCATAAAAGATGTAAAACTTATACTTCAAATTCAAAAACTCGGTTTACTCAAGAACTAACGAGATTTCGAAAAAAACTTATTCTTTAGAAGTTGTTCATTTTGGCATTATGTACAATTATTATTCATATAATTTTTCTGTAACTATTATCGTTTTATAATTAAAAACCAAAATTTAAAAAAATTATAATACATTTTTTTCTCGAATAAAAATGATTTTATGAAAAATATTTTCAAGCAAAAGCTGTTCATTTCTTTGTTGTCTTCAAAGTTTGTTTGAATGTTTTTGTGATATTTTTCATATTTAAGAAAATATTGGCAAAAAACAAAAAACAGTTAAGGTAAACGCCCACTTCCGGTGTACGAAATTTTACCAAAAGCTTTTCAGTTCTTCAGATTATCAAATAAGATGGATGTTCAAAGTTTCATATCAATTGCTCTATTAGTTTTTGAGATACAGCGCACACAGACAGACACACACACACACACAGACACACACACAGACACACACACACACACACACACACACACACACACACACACACACACACACACACACACACACACACACACACACACAGAGACACAAACAATTTTTTTCCAAAAATTGTTGAAATGGCATCTAGGGACCCCAAAACGGATATTTCCGTAAAAAAAATTTTTGAAAAAAAAATCACGATTACAATACTTTCTCGTACTTCGTAACGGAGAAAGTAAAAATCAGTGATCAGTTTTAAACATTTTTTTTTAAATATCGGTGTCGCATGAAATTTCAATTAAATTATCAACTTCTTGTTTACTAAGATTAAATATTTCTTCCTTTTTAATTCCGACAGAAAAATAATCTTTATCCACATTTAAATACTAAAAACTTACATGCAAATTCAAAGCAACTCGGCAAATATGCAAGTTTTTTTATTTTAGCAAAGTTTAATATCATTTGGTACTCATTTTGAAAAACATAATCTTGATCAAATTTTTAGGCGATTTGAGCCATCTCTGTAGGCTAGTTGTCAAAATGCATTCGCCAATAACCATCGACCCCAAATACGGATTGTCAGATAAACACCCAATTTAGACGTCGATCGCCCACCAGGTTGCGATATCGCCCACATTGAGAAACACTAATCTATTTTTCACTATAAAGAAAGTTTGAGTTAAAATTTCGGCAAAACTAGCCCAAATTATTATTTTTATTATTTACTTGTTTTATTACTGGAAGTCTACAGAGTGTACTTTTAAAGTTTGAAGATAATCCACTAAGGGACTTTCTTGGAAATTAAGAAAATATAGGTGAATGCATAATTTTGCACTTTCAAAAATGTTTGAGATGAAATTTTGGACAAACTAGCTCAAATAATTTTTGGATTATTTATTTGTTTTATTACTACGAATCTATGGAATGTGTTCGTAAAATTTAAAGATATTCCACTAAGGTGCTTTCTAGAAAGCTGAAAAAAATCTTGGCGAATGCATCATTTTGCATTTTCAAAAATGTTTGAGTCAAAATTTCGGAAAAATTAGCCCAAATTACTTTTTGGTTATTTACTTGTTTTATTGCCAGAAGTATACAGAGTGTGCTTTTAAAGTTTAAAAATAATCCACTTAGGGACTTTTTGGAAATTAGGAAAACTAGTCAAATGCATATTTTTCACTTTAAAAAATGTTTGAGCTGAAATTTCGGAAAAATTAACTTAAACTATTTTGGGATTATTTACTTGCTTTATTACTAGAAGTCTACAAAGTGTGCTTTTATAATTTTAAGATAATCCACTTAGTTGTTTTCTAGAAAATTAAGAAAATCCAGGCGAATGCATAATTTTGCATTTTCAAAAATTGAGTTGAAATTTCGGAAAAACTTGAAACTGAAGATTCATATGTTTTGAGTAAATTTAATTTAAAAAAATGCTTTTTTATTGCACGTGTGATTATTTCAAAACTTGGGTCTAGGATGTTTGCCGATTTTATTATAGAAATGAAAATGAATCCGTTTTGAGTGAATTTGAAGTCTGAAATTTTTTGCAATTAGTTTTTATTTTCAAGGCAACTTGGAAAATGTCGAACCTCAAAATTGAATTCAGTGTTTAAGGTTAAATATTTCAAAATTGAGATTAAGAGCGTTGATAGATTTTCTTAATTTTATTTCCCCAATAAGATGCTGCACTTTCATTTAAAAAATATGTATATGTGCCGAAAAGAAGATGAAAATGTTATTTCATCTTCATCCTCGATGAATAATAAATTTTGATAATTTTTATAATTATAATGCTTTAATTTTGTATATTTTCCAATAAATCCACTGTATTTACGTTTTGTTTTCAAAATTTATTATTTTGGAGAGGGACATCGGCGTGATTTTGGGGGAGTTTTATTAAATATTTGGGAAATTAAAAATTTCAACTGCCTACACTCGTTCCCCGCAAATAAATTATTATTATTATTATATTAAATATTCAATTTTTTTGTTTGCATTTTTTATCGTTAGGCCTGGATTTTGACCTATATTTTAGAATCTGTATAACTGAATAATTTTTCTTCATTTTGGATTAAATTTTCGATTTGTTTGTCAACATTTTGAATTTTTTGGTCGGCATTTGTTTATTTTTAGGCCCTTAATTATTCATTTCTATGCACGATTTTTTTGCCAGTATTTTGGAGTTTTGGATTTTTCGTCCTTTATCTTTTTTTAACAATTTTCGCGTTTCTGGTTGGCAATTTATTTTGAGCTAAAGTTAGTTTTGGGACAGAAATTGGCAAATTATTTTTCTTTTGCTTGATTTTTCAATTTTTTGGTCTGCATATTTTTATCTTTTAGACAAGGAATTTTATTTTTATTTTTTGCTTAAATTTTAGATGTTTGGTCTGCATTTTTAATTTATTTGTTTGCTCTAATGAATTTATAGAGTTTTTGATTTTGGTCAAACATTTTTTTGTTTAAGTAGAATAAGGAGATTGTACTGCCAGTTATGTTTATTTATGATTTTATTTTCGGACAAGTTTCGGTATTAAAATACCATCTTCAGCGAACCTAGTCCGAAAATAAAATCATAAATAAACATAACTGGCAGTAATAAGTTTTGCCCTGCATTTTAGATTTTTTTAACCCGAGTTATTGTTTTTATGGCCGAATTTTTTAAATTACTTTCGAGTTTAGGGTTTCGGCAATTTATTTTGGTATAAAGTTTCAATTTTTTAATCTACATTTTTTATTTTTTACATCAGGATATTTGGTTGTTTGCCTTATTATTATTTTAGATGTTTGGTCTGTGTTTTTCATTTCTATGTTCCAACTTTTAGAGTTTTTGGCCCATAAACCAAAATTTTCGAATATTTCGTTAATTTTTTTTTTTCAGGTCTGTATTTTTTATTTTTGCCGAGAGTTTACGATTTTTGATCTAAATTTTTGATTTTTTGCCTTTTTTTTACCTTGATTATAAATTTTAACGAGCGAATTTTCTATTGTTCTATAATTTAGATTTTTAACTTGAATTGTTGATTTTTGTGTCCGAACTTTTGGCTGGTATTTTCGAGTTTTTTTTGACAAAATTTTTGATGTTTTGTCCTTTATTTTACTTATTAATTAAATTGTGTTTGAGATCATGGCACATAATATACACCTATTAAATTATACAATAGTATAATGACATATTAAAATTATATTAATTCGAAGACATGACAATAGAAAAACTTGAATATATTATGTTGAAATTGTAAAATATAATAATAAAAACTAAAAAATAAATCAAAAATTTTAGACGTTTTAATTAACCTGAATTATTGTTCAATCCGGTCGATGGCCATTGTATTTATTATTTATTATGTATTTAGTAAGTACAATAAACGTTTATTATTATTATTATTATTATTGTTTTTATGGGCGAAATTTGTAAATTATTTTTGAGTTTAAAGTTTCGTCAATTCACTTTGAGGTAAAGTCTTTTTTTGGGGCTGAAAATGGCAAATTATTTTCCTTTTGCTTGAATTTTCAATTTTTAGCCTGCATTTTTATTTTTGAGACCAGGGTTTTTGATTTTTTTGGCCTATTGTTTAGATGTTTTTGGCACCTAAACCAAAATTTTCGATTTAGTTGAAATGTTTTGTTTTTTGACTACATTTTTATTTTTTCCAAGGGTTTTGAATTGTTTACCAATGTTTTTAGTTCTGTTACTTTAATTTTTTTTTTGGCCTCGGAAACGTAGTCCATATGGTCAGCTCAAGGCGGCTACTATTTATATATACAAATTTTGGGTTAATAAATGAACAAATGAATAAATGAATGATGTCAGACGTATACACAACAACCACGGACCCGAACGAATAATTCTCGATCCCCGAAAAATCTTTCGGCCGGGCTGGGATTCGAACTTACACGGCACGCGGTGCAACCGGCACAAGCGCTCGCCTGTACCTACTACACCAATGGGCCGCCCTAATTATTAATTTTAATGTTGTTTAATTGTTGATTTTAATGAGCGAATTTTTGGTCGATATTTTCGAGTTTTTTTTTTTTTTTTTTTTCCTATAATTTAAATTTTGCAGACTGAATTTTTGATATTTTTGGCTTGTACTTGGTTTTTGTATTAATTTTAGGTTATTTATTTATTTTGAATTTTTTCGTTTTAGTGGTTGTTTTAAGATAAAACTAATGTACTGTGATATTTAGATAGAAAATACAGACTGCGCGATTTGTGTTTAAGGAATTACTTAATTTTCAAATATTTCGATACGATTTTTGATTTTTTTTTCGAAAATTTTTAAATAAAAAAAAAAAATTTTGCGGTCAATTTAGTTTTTTGTTTTAGTAATTGTTAAATATAATACTTTGGCCTGGAATGAAACTGATCACCTGGTATAACTGGAACTGTTTGGAAATTATGAAAAAAAAAAGTTAATTGGCGATGCTTTCCGAAAAATTAAAGAATTATTTTAATTATTTGGAGGACACCACAGCACGA
Source organism: Ocypus olens (assembly GCA_910593695.2). Classification (NCBI taxonomy): domain Eukaryota; kingdom Metazoa; phylum Arthropoda; class Insecta; order Coleoptera; family Staphylinidae; genus Ocypus; species Ocypus olens. The sequence continues at coordinate 9,316,520 of OU343050.1, forward strand.
TTAAATATTTTTCCAATTTTTTAAATGGCCTTTTTGTACTACCTACATATTTTCGGAAAAACTTTTTTTGTGCACATTCGGAAATCTTATCATCGCGCCTTCTCTAATCCCAGTGTTGTCAGATTGGGAGGGTTTTCTCCAAAATAGGGATAAATTAAGGTTTTGGTGTGTATTTTGGGGAACTTCAATCGATGGGGTATTTTTTGGTGTGGGTGTTTTATGCGAGGGGTATTCTGGGTTTTTTTTTGTGAAATATTTGGGGAAAATTAAAAATTACTCCTGGCAACACTGACTAGCAGTATGCAAGACCTCAATATTATGATTCGAGAGTAGACGCTGAGGGACAATTTCTCATCTTGTTAAATGAACCTCTTGCAGTTTCATCGCCAAGCCATCTTTGCTAAATAATTTAATTCGTAGAAATTTTAATGAAATCACAATTCGTTTTGTAGTTTTATTTATCTCACATTTACCAAATTTGACAGGAGAGACATAACTGAGAAACTAATTTGTAGCTTTCTGAGAAAAGATTATGTACTAAAATCTCAAGTATTGCCGCTTCGTCGACGATGTACAAATTGTTTTATCCATTGAAAAAAACGTAGTTTGCTGTCATGCTCTTGAATAATGATGCTTCGAGGTAATTAGTATTATTTTAATAAATAATTTTGTTTACGTTCACTCATATGCACCGAAACCAGTCTTACGAATATTCCACATAGAGTTAATTAAACATGTCTGCACCTGGCTTAATTTCCCCTATGATGTTTTCATAGCAGACATACATATATGTATGTGTTTAAAGTTGGAATGTGTATACAGTGTGTTACTCTGAGGATTGGTAAGGAAGAACATCCCGTGCAGAGTGGCGGGGTGGGGGGAGCCGGACTAATTGACAACGCAAACAAGAATCCGTCGTAGCAATAGAGTGCTCTGCAAACAACCTGCGACAACATATCACTTCCACTGTTTAGACTGCCATTACTAATAATTAAACTTGAACGGGTGCCGGATTGCAGCAGCCCCCCGGAATATATATACCGTTTGTGTGGATTTGCAGTACTCGATTTGATGCCGCTTATGCTATTAGGGCTTCTTCAAACTCTACGATTATCCACATGAGTACATCCACTCGAATCTGTTGATTATAGTTGCGACATGGAAATCGAAGCTGTATTTACGTTTTGTAATCAAGTAACTAATTTAGAGTTAACATTTAAATTTACAACTATTAGTCTTTATCAGTAGAATCAGAATATATCAATTACGGTTTACCAAGAGTGTATATATACCATTCTAGTACCCGCATTGGTGGATTAAGTGTAATAGCGCTATCTCGTCTCTAGTTCCGTCACATCCGCATATTTATGTAAGATTAAGAGATTGCAATTATTATGGTTTGATTATTGAAAAAGTAAATTTTTAAGTTTTTTTTTTGTTTTCTAGATTTCTTTGCAAAAACGCCACGGGCCTTCAATTGATTTTTGTGCCTGCACGAGGAAATTTTCTGGTTTAACTTATTTACCTTAAACTGTGGCAGTTCGCGAAGAGTATGCTATTGAGAAAACAGCGGCCAAATACTTGTTTGCCTTATAAGTACAGCTGTTACAGAAATGCGATAACATCTCGCTCTTAGCCTTTTTGAGCCGAAGTGGCCGCAGCAACCAAATTTGCTACTGATGAGAAGTCATAAAGCCATAAAATGCCAGCCATATATTTCCCGGCGCTTCCACCAAAAATGGTCTGAGATTTTTAAATTTATTTATGCAGTCCCTTTCTGCAGTTGTATTTAGCTAATAGAAACTGTCAAAAAGCGGTGAAAATTGATACAATCATTTTTTATTGTCGAGCAGCTCATTAATCCGAAAGTGGCATTTAAAAAAAAATCGTAACTCGAAATTGGCATTGTAAAAAAAGATTATTATTTTTGCAATGCAATGAAAGTATTTTTAATAATTAAAAACTGTTAAAATTGATGGACCAATATAACTTATATTTGTGGAAATCTGTGGCTGGCGCATTAACCCAGATATACTTATAGTTATATATTTAGGACGGGAATTTCCTCCTAAAATTATATCTGGAATATTTTTAGCGCCATTTATATTTTTTTTTCATTTGAATACATACGTTAACATTTGACAGAAAAATTTTCAATATTTTTTTCTTGCCGAGTAGATCATTAATCCGAGGGTGGCATTTAAAAAAATCGTAACTCGAAAAGGGAATTGTCAAAAACAATTAATATTTTTGCAATGCCTTCCTGAAGGTATTTCTAATAATTAAAAACTGTCAAAATTGATGGACCGATATTACTTATATTTGTGAAAATCTGTGGCTAGCGCATTAACCCAGATATACCTATAGTTCTATATTTAGGACGGGAATTTCCTCCTAAAATTATATCTGGAATATTTTTAGCGCCATCTATAATTTTTTTATTTGAATAAGTATGTTAACATTTGACAGAAAAATTTTCAATCATTTTTTCTTGTCAAGTAGCTCATTAATCCGAGGGTGGCATTTAAAAGAAATCGTAATTCGAATAGGGCATTGTAAAAAAAGATTATTATTTTTGCAATGGTTGTCTGAAAGTATTTTTAATAATTAAAAACTATCAAAATTGATGGACCAATATAACTTATATTTGTGGAAATCTGTGGCTGGCGCATTAACCCAGATTTACCTGTAGTTCTACATTTAGGACAGGAATTTCCTTCTAAAATTATATCTGGAATATTTTTAGCGCCATCTATCATTTTTTTCATTTGAATAAGTACGTTAACATTTGACAGAAAAACGAAAAATATTTTTTGGGTTTTTAGATCTTAATCGCTTTATCTAGAGAAACAATAATTCAAATCTCAGGCAAATGTGGGTTAAACATTAATATTTTTGCAATGGCTTCCTTACATTTAACAATTCGGCAATTCCACGTCAAGTGAGCAGTACATTTCACGCGACCCTCTCCGATTTAGCTCAAATTTTGTACACTTGTTTGGGTACCCAAAATATGACTTCATGCCAAATTTCGGACCTCTAAGTTACATATTTCGCCTCGTAGAGCCAATTAAAGTTTACGGCAATTTTTTAAGTTCAACTTTATTTTTTTAAATCTTATTTATGTTAATGCATTTCAGCCAGGGAAAATTTTAGAACAGTCATAATCGATAGGAAGTTTCCCAAGGAATCGAATGCAAGGGTAAGATTTTTGATCTTGCCACACATGCGCAGATAACTAAAAAAAAACGTTTTTTTTTTCAAAAATTCATTTCTCAGAATTTGCCACCGATTACGACTCCAAATTTTGGACAAAGATAGCCAAAAGTATGAGCTTTAAGATGATTGAATAAAATTTTCCCGCACTAGTGGTAGTTTTCGCTCTAGAGCCTGTTGAACGCACAAAACCATTTTCAATCAAAATTTTCGCACATATTGATTAATAGGTCAAATCTGCTTGCTGCTTCTTTGTTTTGCCAAAACGGGTTGGTTCAGGCAATTCGAGTTTTATAGTCTTCTTTTTAATCATATATAAATCTTGAATCACGTGTGAAAAACTTTCATTTTCCTACGTCTTCACAAATAAGAAAAAGCATCGCTGTCTTAAGATCTCTTCAAAACTTTACCAACATAACAAACTCCAAATTCCACCACATATAACCTTCTTCGTCAGCCGTAACACAGCAAACTCAAAAGACCGATGTGAAGATAGCCACGGATTTCCCGGCGCCGGCACCACCGAATAAAAATTTCTTAAATTTTAATGATTTTTTTATAAATCATACGCTGAGAATGTAATTAACATAAGCCTATAGATGTACAGTCAATTCACAATTTAATTTTTTTTTTCTCGAGTCCACACTAATTCCCGTTTTAAAATGACAAGAAAGTCCAATATGGCACTGTTTGGACGCGTTTCAAATTTAATTTTTTAACAACAATGTGTTGGCTAAAATTGTAAATGCGTCAAACAGTACCATTTTGGACTTTGCATATATAAATATACAGTTTAGGTAGACCCACGAAAAAAAAATTAATAAAAAAGTTATAAAACATTTTACCAAAAATTTCATCGTTTAAATCATTTAAGTAGACTCTTATCTAGACGTTGTTGTTAAAAAATAAATTTGAAACGCGTCAAACAGTGCCATTCTGCCCTTTGAAAGTTTGCCATATTGTACAGTGCGCGCCTAAAGTATGGAATATATTCATACAAGCGCCGGAGCAAGGCCATTTTGAAAAACATTTAAATATCGGGTTCTCACCTTCAATTGTCATTTATTCGAAAAATTTTCTTATGTAAGATAAACATTTTTGTACTTCCAATTCGACAATGAAAAGATCTCTCAAAATCAAAAATCAAAAAAGGGGGTTGCCATTTAAAAACAAAATGGTTGACATCATTACTTAAAAACAAATGACGACTGAAAATCGACTTTCATGCAAAAATGTGTATTTTTATAGTTACTTTTTTTGAAATATCTCTTTAATTAATTTTCACGGCTTTTTGACAGTTTATATTTACTAAATATACCTGCAGAAAGGGACTGCATAAATAACACTTTTAAATTGTGCCGCATTTTTTTGTGGACGCGCCTGGAAATGTATGGTTAACTTTTCGTCGGTTTTTGCATATTATTATTTTTAAATCTTACTCTAATTGTGAAGCTAGTGTTAATTTAATCGTCGAGGATTTTCATTCTTTCAATTCTTATCCATGGGATCTTGAAACGTGTGCATGCTTTCTATGTTCTTTGAATCATTAACTAAGCACACATCCTCCACCTTTACACTCTTAAATACGGACTGATAAATTTTTAAGCAAACACTCCGTCTGTGCTTCGTTAAAGGCAAGGTTTTTCCGCCGTTGGTATTCTCCGCTGAAATCGATTCGCATTTACACCACAGACTGAAGAAATAATTAAACAACTCGGTGCGCAATTTTATTTTAAACCTACAAAAGACTGCAAATGTGGCAGTGTGAATTAGTGGAAAATCGATAGCCATGTTGGAAAATTTTCTAAATAAATTTATTTTAAAACTGTTAAGCGCTAAATCTTCAAACAACGGTAGTGTAAATTAATGGAAAAGTGACGTACAAGGAGCTCAGATTTGCAAACCGCGTTCAATTTGGGGTTTTAGTTTGGCCGCTACGGCCGATCAAAGTATGAAAAATCAATTATTTTCGTAAATTTTAAAAAATGTTCACTGTGACTGACTAATTTTTTTGCCTTTGAAGTTAGCTTTTTTTAACGGCAATAAATTTCTCTCGTCCTTCTGATGAAAAAAAAGTTAAATTCAATAGTCTACGATGATTATTAAGAAAGTTGCATTTTTTAACAAATTTTCAAGGGGTTTACTCATGTCTTTTTTTCCTGTTTTCATCAAAAATTTAAAATCTCTTATCCGACTAATTGACGTACGAGGATCTCAGATTTGCAAACCGCGTTCAATTTGGAGTTTTCGTTTGGCCGCTACGGCCGATCAAAGTCTGAAAAATCAATTATTTTCGTAAATTTTCAAAAATGTTCACTGTGACTGACTAATTTTTTTGCCTTTGAAGTTAGCTGAAATTTTTTAACGGCATTCAATTTCTCTCGTCTTTCCGATGAAAAAAAAGTTAAATTCAATAGTCTACGATGATTATTAAGAAAGTTGCATTTTTTAACAAATTTTCAAGGGGTTGTTTACTCATGTCTTTTCTTCGTGTTTTCATCAAAAATTTAAAATCTCTTATCCGACTAATTGACGTACGAGGAGCTCAGATTTGCAAACCGCGTTCAATTTGGAGTTTTCGTTTGGCCGCTACGGACGATCAAAGTCTGAAAAATCAATTATTTTCGTAAATTTTCAAAAATGTTCACTGTGACTGACTAATTTTTTTGCCATTAAAGTTAGCTGAAAATTTTTAACGGCAATCAATTTCTCTCGTCTTTCTGATGAAAAAAAAGTTAAATTCAACAGTCTACGATGCTTATTAAGAAAGTTGCATTTTTTAACAAATTTTCAAGGGGTTTACTCATGTCTTTTTTTCGTGTTTTCATCAAAAATTTAAAATCTCTAATCCGACTAATTGACGTACGAGGAGCTCAGATTTGCAAACCGCGTTCAATTTGGAGTTTTCGTTTGGCCGCTACGGCCGATCAAAGTCTGAAAAATCAATTATTTTCGTAAATTTTCAAAAATGTTCACTGTGACTGACTAATTTTTTTGCCTTCGAAGTTGGCTGAAATTTTTTAACAACAATCAATTTCTCTCGTCTTTCTGATGAAAAAAAAGTTAAATTCAATAGTCTACGATGATTATTAAGAAAGTTGCATTTTTTAACAAATTTTCAAGGGGTTTACTCATGTCTTTTTTTCGTGTTTTCATCAAAAATTTAAAATCTCTTATCCGACTAATTGACGTACGAGCAGCTCAGATTTGCAAACCGCATTCAATTTGGAGTTTTCGTTTGGCCGCTACGGCCGATCAAAGTCTGAAAAATCAATTATTTTCGTAAATTTTCAAAAATGTTCACTGTGACTGACTATTTTTTTTGCCTTTGAAGTTAGCTGAAATTTTTTAACGGCAATCAATTTCTCTCATCTTTCTAATGAAAAAAAAGTTAAATTCAACAGTCTACGATAATTATTTAGAAAGTTGCATTTTTTAACAAATTTTCAAGGGGTTTACTCATGTCTTTTTTTCGTGTTTTCATCAAAAATTTAAAATCTCTGAACCGACTAATTGACGTACGAGGAGCTCAGATTTGTAAACCGCGTTCAATTTGGAGTTTTCGTTTGGCCGCTACGGCCGATCAAAGTCTGAAAAATCAATTATTTTCGTAAATTTTCAAAAATGTTCACTGTGACTGACTAATTTTTTTGCCTTTGAAGTTAGCTGAAATTTTTTAACGGCATTCAATTTCTCTCATCTTTCTGATGAAAAAAAGTTAAATTCAATAGTCTACGATGATTATTAAGAAAGTTGCATTTTTTAACAAATTTTCAAGGGGTTTACTCATGTCTTTTTTTCGTGTTTTCATCAAAAATTTAAAATCTCTTATCCGACTAATTGACGTACGAGGAGCTCAGATTTGCAAACCGCGTTCAATTTGGAGTTTTCGTTTGGCCGCTACGGCCGATCAAAGTCTGAAAAATCAATTATTTTCGTAAATTTTCAAAAAAGTTCACTGTGACTGACTAATTTTTTTGCCTTTGAAGTTAGCTGAAAGTTTTTAACGGCAATCAATTTTTCTCGTCTTTGTGATGAAAAAAAAGTTAAATTCAATAGTCTACGATGATTATTAAGAAAGTTGCATTTTTTAACAAATTTTCAAGGGGTTTACTCATGTCTTTTTTTCGTGTTTTCATCAAAAATTTAAAATCTCTTATCCGACTAATTGACGTACGAGGAGCTCAGATTTGCAAACCGCGTTCAATTTGGAGTTTTCGTTTGGCCGCTACGGCCGATCAAAGTCTGAAAAATCAATTATTTTCGTAAATTTTCAAAAAAGTTCACTGTGACTGACTAATTTTTTTGCCTTTGAAGTTAGCTGAAAGTTTTTAACGGCAATCAATTTCTCTCGTCTTTGTGATGAAAAAAAAGTTAAATTCAATAGTCTACGATGATTATTAAGAAAGTTGCATTTTTTAACAAATTTTCAAGGGGTTTACTCATGTCTTTTTTTCGTGTTTTCATCAAAAATTTAAAATCTCTTATCCGACTAATTGACGTACGAGGAGCTCAGATTTGCAAACCGCGTTCAATTTGGAGTTTTCGTTTGGCCGCTACGGCCGATCAAAGTCTGAAAAATCAATTATTTTCGTAAATTTTCAAAAAAGTTCACTGTGACTGACTAATTTTTTTGCCTTTGAAGTTAGCTGAAAGTTTTTAACGGCAATCAATTTCTCTCGTCTTTGTGATGAAAAAAAAGTTAAATTCAATAGTCTACGATGATTATTAAGAAAGTTGCATTTTTTAACAAATTTTCAAGGGGTTTACTCATGTCTTTTTTTCGTGTTTTCATCAAAAATTTAAAATCTCTTATCCGACTAATTGACGTACGAGGAGCTCAGATTTGCAAACCGCGTTCAATTTGGAGTTTTCGTTTGGCCGCTACGGCCGATCAAAGTCTGAAAAATCAATTATTTTCGTAAATTTTCAAAACTGTTCACTGTGACTGACTAATTTTTTTGCCTTTGAAGTTAGCTGAAATTTTTTAACGGCATTCAATTTCTCTCATCTTTCTGATGAAAAAAAAGTTAAATTCAATAGTCTACGATGATTATTAAGAAAGTTGCATTTTTTAACAAATTTTCAAGGGGTTTACTCATGTCTTTTTTTCGTGTTTTCATCAAAAATTTAAAATGTCTTATCCGACTAATTGACGTACGAGGAGCTCAGATTTGCAAACCGCGTTCAATTTGGAGTTTTCGTTTGGCCGCTACGGCCGATCAAAGTCTGAAAAATCAATTATTTTCGTAAATTTTCCAAAATCCTCATGGTGACTGACTAATTTTTTTGCTATTGAAGTTAGCTGAAATTTTTTAACGGCAATCGATTTCTCTCATCTTTCTGATGAAAATAAAGTTAAATTCAATGTTCTACGATGATTTTTAAGAAAGTTGCATTTTTTGACAAAATTTCCAAGGGGGTTAGTCATGTTTTTTTTCACGATTTCATCAAAAAATAAAAATGTCTAATCCGACTAATTGACGTACGAGGAGCTCAGATTTGCAAACCGCGTTCAATTTGGAGTTTTTGTTTGGCCGCTACGGCCGATCAAAGTCTGAAAAATCAATTATTTTCGTAAATTTCAAAAATGTTCACTGTGACTGACTATTTTTTTTGCCTTTGAAGTTGGCTGAAATTTTTAACGGCAATCAATTTCTCTCGTCTTTCTGATGAAAAAAAAGTTAAATTCAATAGTCTACGATGATTATTAAGAAAGTTGCATTTTTTAACAAATTTCCAAGGGGAAGACTCATGTCTTTTTTTCGTGTTTTCATCAAAAATTAAAAATCTCTAATCCAAATAATTGACGTACGAGGAGCTCAGATTTGCAAACCGCGTTCAATTTGGAGTTTTCGTTTGGCCGCTACGGCCGATCAAAGTCTGGAAAATCAATTGTTTTCGTAAATTTTCAAAAATGTTCACTGTGACTGACTAATTTTTTTGCCTTTGAAGTTAGCTGAAATTTTTTAACGGCAATCAATTTCTCTCATCTTTCTGATGAAAAAAAAGTTAAATTCAATAGTCTACGATGATTATTAAGAAAGTTGCATTTTTTAACAAATTTTCAAGGGGTTTACACATGTTTTTTTTTCGTGTTTTCATCAAAAATTAAAAATCTCTGAACCGACTATTTGACGTACGAGGAGCTCAGATTTGCAAACCGCGTTCAATTTGCTGTTTTCGTTTGGCCGCTACGGCCGATCAAAGTCTGAAAAATCAATTATTTTTGTAAATTTTCAAAAATGTTCACTGTGACTGACTAATTTTTTTGCCTTTGAAGTTAGCTGAAATTTTTTAACGGCAATCAATTTCTCTCGTCTTTCTGATGAAAAAAAAGTTAAATTCAATAGTCTACGATGATTATTAAGAAAGTTGCATTTTTTAACAAATTTTCAAGGGGTTTACTCATGTCTTTTTTTCGTGTTTTCATCAAAAATTTAAAATATCTTATCCGACTAATTGACGTACGAGGAGCTCAGATTTGCAAACCGCGTTCAATTTGGAGTTTTCGTTTGGCCGCTACGGCCGATCAAAGTCTGAAAAATCAATTATTTTCGTAAATTTTCAAAAATGTTCACTGTGACTGACTAATTTTTTTGCCTTTGAAGTTAGCTGAAATTTTTTAACGGCAATCAATTTCTCTCGTCTTTCTGATGAAAAAAAAGTTAAATTCAATAGTCTACGATGATTATTAAGAAAGTTGCATTTTTTAACAAATTTTCAAGGGGTTTACTCATGTTTTTTTTTCGTGTTTTCATCAAAAATTAAAAATCTCTGAACCGACTAATTGGCGTACGAGGAGCTCAGATTTGTAAACCGCGTTCAATTTGAAGTTTTCGTTTGGCCGCTACGGCCGATCAAAGTCTGAAAAATCAATTATTTTCGTAAATTTTCAAAAAAGTTCACTGTGACTGACTAATTTTTTTGCCTTTGAAGTTAGCTGAAAGTTTTTAACGGCAATCAATTTCTCTCATCTTTCTGATGAAAAAAAAGTTAAATTCAATAGTCTACGATGATTATTAAGAAAGTTGCATTTTTTAACAAATTTTCAAGGGGTTTACACATGTTTTTTTTTTTTCGTGTTTTCATCAAAAATTAAAAATCTCTGAACCGACTATTTGACGTACGAGGAGCTCAGATTTGCAAACCGCGTTCAATTTGGAGTTTTCGTTTGGCCGCTACGGCCGATCAAAGTCTGAAAAATCAATTATTTTCGTAAATTTTCAAAAAAGTTCACTGTGACTGACTAATTTTTTTGCCTTTGAAGTTAGCTAATTTTTTTTAACGGCAATCAATTTCTCTCGTCCTTCTGATGAAAAAAAAGTTAAATTCAATAGTCTACGATGATTATTAAGAAAGTTGCATTTTTTAACAAATTTTCAAGGGGTTTACTCATGTCTTTTTTTCGTGTTTTCATCAAAATTTTAAAATCTCTAATCCGACTAATTGACGTACGAGGAGCTCAGATTTGCAAACCGCGTTCAATTTGGAGTTTTCGTTTGGCCGCTACGGCCGATCAAAGTCTGAAAAATCAATTATTTTCGTAAATTTTCAAAAATGCTCACTGTGACTGCCTAATTTTTTTGCCTTTGAAGTTAGCTGAAATTTTTTAACGGCAATCAATTTCTCTCGTCTTTCTGATGAAGAAAAAGTTAAATTCAATAGTCTACGATGATTATTAAGAAAGTTGCATTTTTTAACAAATTTTCAAGGGGTTTACTCATGTCTTTTTTTCCTGTTTTCATCAAAAATTTAAAATCTCTTATCCGACTAATTGACGTACGAGGATCTCAGATTTGCAAACCGCGTTCAATTTGGAGTTTTCGTTTGGCCGCTACGGCCGATCAAAGTCTGAAAAATCAATTATTTTCGTAAATTTTCAAAAATGTTCACTGTGACTGCCTAATTTTTTTGCCTTTGAAGTTAGCTGAAATTTTTTAACGGCAATCAATTTCTCTCGTCTTTCTGATGAAGAAAAAGTTAAATTCAATAGTCTACGATGATTATTAAGAAAGTTGCATTTTTTAACAAATTTTCAAGGGGTTTACTCATGTTTTTTTTTCGTGTTTTCATCAAAAATTAAAAATCTCTGAACCGACTAATTGGCGTACGAGGAGCTCAGATTTGTAAACCGCGTTCAATTTGAAGTTTTCGTTTGGCCGCTACGGCCGATCAAAGTCTGAAAAATCAATTATTTTCGTAAATTTTCAAAAAAGTTCACTGTGACTGACTTATTTTTTTGCCTTTGAAGTTAGCTGAAAGTTTTTAACGGCAATCAATTTCTCTCGTCTTTCTGATGAAAAAAAATGTTAAATTCAACAGTCTACGATGCTTATTAAGAAAGTTGCATTGTTTAACAAATTTTAAGGGGTTTACTCATGTATTTTTTTCGTGTTTTCATCAACAATTTAAAATCTCTTATCCGACTAATTGACGTACGAGGAGCTCAGATTTGCAAACCGCGTTCAATTTGGAGTTTTCGTTTGGCCGCTACGGTTGATCAAAGTCTGAAAAATCAATTATTTTCGTAAATTTTCAAAAATGTTCACTGTGACTGACTAATTTTTTTGCCATTAAAGTCAGCTAAAAATTTTTAACGGCAATCAATTTCTCTCGTCTTTCTGATGAAAAAAAATGTTAAATTCAACAGTCTACGATGCTTATTAAGAAAGTTGCATTGTTTAACAAATTTTAAGGGGTTTACTCATGTCTTTTTTTCGTGTTTTCATCAACAATTTAAAATCTCTTATCCGACTAATTGACGTACGAGGAGCTCAGATTTGCAAACCGTGTTCAATTTGGAGTTTTCGTTTGGCCGCTACGGCCGATCAAAGTCTGAAAAATCAATTATTTTCGTAAATTTTCAAAAATGTTCACTGTGACTGACTATTTTTTTTGCCTTTGAAGTTAGCTGAAATTTTTTAACGGCAATCAATTTCTCTCGTCTTTCTGATGAAAAAAAAGTTAAATTCAATAGTCTACGATGATTATTAAGAAAGTTGCATTTTTTAACAAATTTTCAAGGGGTTTACTTACTCATAACTTTTTTTCGTGTTTTCATCAAAAATTTAAAATCTCTTATCCGACTAATTGACGTACGAGGAGCTCAGATTTGCAAACCGCGTTCAATTTGGAGTTTTCGTTTGGCCGCTACGGCCGATCAAAGTCTGAAAAATCAATTATTTTCGTAAATTTTCAAAAATGTTCACTGTGACTGACTAATTTTTTTGCCTTTGAAGTTAGCTGAAATTTTTTAACGGCAATCAATTTCTCTCGTCTTTCTGACGAAGAAAAAGTTAAATTCAATAGTCTAAGATGTTTATTAACAAAGTTGCATTTTTTAACAAATTTCCAAGGGGTTTACTCATGTCTTTTTTTCGTGTTTTCATCAAAAATTAAAAATCTCTAATCCGACTGATTAACGTACGAGGAGCTCAGACTTGCAAACCGCGTTCGATTTGGAGTTTGAGATATCTGCTTCCTCTACAAGAGTAAATAGTGCAGCACGAGCGGCACCTTCATCTTAGCCTCCTCTATAAAGATCTACTAGCCGCTACTGATTTACAGATCAGTTGGCTACGTCAATTTCCAAATTTTCATTAAATAGAAACCTCACAACTTTAATATAGCTGATGGTGGAAGCCCTTATTTTATGATGCATTGTGGTTAGCAACTTTTATTGAAATTCACACTGCCATACTTGGAGTCTTTTGTAGGTCTAGTGCTTAATTGGTTTTTTTTGAAAAGATCCTCACAATTTGACTAGTTAGAAGAGGTTTCTCCACGTGTTTATAGAATAATTAAAATTCAGCGGTATGAAACCAACAATGAAACAGTAAAGACAATATATCATCCATGCTTTGCATGTACAATTAATTATAGTTTAAAATAATTGCACAGAAGCTGGTTTGGAGAAACCAGGAGCTATGCATATACACAAGTGTGCAATATAGATGCGGTGCAGTAATGTGTCAGGGATAATTCATCGGTTGTCATCCTTGCAGCCGCCGCCAATTGTGACAGTGCAGCCTAAAGACATTATGTAACCTGGAGCCCCCTCCTCGTTCCTCCCGGCCCAGTTTAAGCCCGCCCCGCCACCGCCGCCGCTGCCACACACATTGAGTCTATATCGTAATGAGAATCTAGTAGATCTAACCCGCTCATTGTGGTAATAATGACAAACTGCAGAATAATCATCGTGTCATACATCATCGTAGTCTCGTTTATCTTATCTAAATGTACGTTATGGACGTGACGAACAAAGTGATGGCTTTATTGCCATCGACGGGAATCGAAACGATATTGAGAGAGGGGTGATGCACGAAAATTTCTTGTCGCTAGTTTTTATTTGTTTTTACATTATTTCTGCTTATATTAATTGTCACGGGCTCTATTGTCCATATGCTAAAATCTACTGAAATAAATGTATTTATGTTAATAACAATTTTTTTTTCTTTCTGTGAACAAGATTTTGCACAAAATAGAAAACCAAACGCTTAAGGCTGTTCGTCACACTATGAATAGTTTCTCCTGCGGAGCAACAAAAACACATAAACTCATCTCTTAAAAATCTTATCGCAGAAAAAAACTATTTTCTACTAAAATATCTCGCGGAAGGGTCTAGCTCATACGTAATTGCGTCCTTATTTTTCAGGTAAAACTAATTTAGCTTAATGAATTTTAATTCAAATAAAACGAATAACTTTGTTAGTATCACTTTATTAAATTAAATAAAGTGATCCTAACAAAGTTATTCGTTTTATTTGAATTATTCAAAATGTATCACGAAGTGAAAGCCTCCACAATTAGTTATTTAATGTATTTTATTACTAAATAATCAATATATGTCTCTATAGTACAACATTTTAGATTTTCAGCGTTTATTTACATTTTATTTAATGTTTAAATTTGTTTTCTTTCCGTGAACAATATTTTACGCCAAATAAAAAACAAAACTCTTAAATAACTATGCCACTGCAATGGCGTATATAATTATGAAACAATAAAAAAACACTATGATTCTAAAAAATATGCACGCAATGTATATATTCTATATAAAATTATTTAAAAAAATGTTGAATTAATATCGTAGCATATGTATTTCACCACAATTTTTCGTGTACTATATGTATGTATATTATATTCGTGACGTGTTGATAAAAAATGAATAGCTTTCACGCTGTCTGCGTTAATATAAAAGCATTTGGATGTTTATAAATGATAGATTTCAAATTCAAATGGGATTGTAGCGAAACGCTAGAAAAAGCGCAGCGAGCTTTTAATCAAAATTGTCACGGTGCCAATATGCAAATGTTAGGATTTGTATTTATAGTGGCCGTATTTATACATCTCAACCAGTTATCGGCCACTTGATTAGCAATAATAATAATAATAATTCATTGAATGCGAGTGTCAGGGTTGAATAAATTAGAGATGCACAAGATATACAATTAAAAACAAAATTCAGAACCTAAAACTGAATTAAAAACACAAAATTTAGAATTAAAAAATTTAAAAACCAGAATTCAAAATTTTAATTTGAAAAATTTAAAACATCATCTAATACCTAAAATTCAAAATTTAAAATCTAAAACTCAAAACCTAAAATCTAAAATTTAAATTTAAGAATAATCATACTGTGCAGGATTTATATAATAATAATAAATGTCTTTATTCACTGTAATAATTATTACATGAAACGTCATTGCTAGTTACAATAAAATATAATTAACATACACTGTGTACATAAAGTAAGGAATAAATCCCATTAAATTCAGGAAATTTTCTTTCAGAAAAATGCTCGGATACGTGTATTATTATTTTTTAACGCGAATTTTTTGAGGTAAAATTCAAATGTACAGGGTGTCCCAAAATCGAGATACGACCCCTAAGTTAAAATTTTCAAACGTGAACCTCAATTTTTGGTTGCATTTTTGGATTCTACGTAAAATTCTGAGTATTTTTCATGTAGCATACCCCATGTTGATATTTAGCTGTTTTCGAAGAAATGGCATTCAAAAAAGTACAACTACTATTTTATTTCTGGTAAAACATAATATGGTTTCATCGAAACAGTGGAATTAATAAGGAAAAATCATTATTTACTTAATGAAATGATTTTTCCTTATCGTATTTTTATGCGTTTTTGAAAATAAGAACAGTATCAGGTCACAGGGAAAACAGGATTTTTATTTTCACCTTTTGGTCGTCGTAACAACAAATTTGTAAACCTTGTATGCAAGTGTCATCACGGGTTTTTCACATTAGAACACGATTTCTTCTGTGAAAAGAAATCGTTTTGACCCTGCAAACTCGCATTGGACTTGTCCGATGTTGTTACGAATGTGGACGGAATTTCTCGACAGGATTTCGACGGCTTTGTACCCATAATAGTCTAAGAGCTGCCCCATGCACTTTGAGAGCTTTTCAAAAGCTGGCAGCAAAATTTTAAAAAAAGGTGTTTCTGTTATGGATAAAAGAAAACAGGAAGAGCCCCCGTGACAATTTAGCAATCCATTGCACAAGATATAGCAGTTATTCCTGTAGACCTACTCAGAGATGCGGTGTACAGCAGAGGCGGCTCGTTATATAGAGGCAAGTCATCGGGTAATTATGCCCCTAAGAATTTTTCACTTATCAATTTTTATTGTTGAAAATTACCGATATTCCATATTCCAAACAAATAATATAACTGGTAAATTTTTCTAACGGGGTATATTGTATAAATGGCTCTACCATTACCATGTTCCACGAGACGCCACTGGTTATAACTGTTCGTTGTTAAACATGCATATTTTTAATTGCGTTCAAAATTTAGCAAATTCTAAAATGAATAAAAAATAGTAGAAATTGTTTAAAAATTCTGAAATTATTCTGCATAGCTCCCACATTATTATATTTTGAGAATACAATCAACTTCTTACACTCCAACCATTTTTTAATGGGTTATAACTGTTCGAAGTTAAACATGCATTTTTAATTGCGTTCAAAATTGAGCATTTTATAAAATAAATAAAAAATATTAAAAATTGTTTAAAAATTCTGAAATAATTCTACTTAGCTCCCACAATATTATATTTTCAGAATAAAATCAACTTCTTAACCTTTAACCATTTTTTAATGAGTTATAACTGTTCGAAGTTAAACACGCATTTTTTAATTGCGTTCAAAATTGAGCATTTTCTAAAATAAATAAAAAATAGTAGAAATTGTTTAAAAATTCTGAAATAATTCTACATAGCTCCCACATTATTACATTTTTAAAATACAATCAACTTCTTAATCTTTAACCATTTTTTAATGGGTTATAACTGTTCGAAGTTAAACACGCATTTTTTAATTGCGTTCAAAATTGAGCATTTTCTAAAATAAATAAAAAAATAGTAGAAATTGTTTAAAAATTCTGAAATAATTCTACATAGCTCCCACATTATTATATTTTGAGAATACAATTAACTTCTTAATCTCCAACCATTTTTTAATGGGTTATAACTGTTCGAAGTTAAACACGCTTTTTTTTAATTGCGTTCAAAATTGAGCATTTTCTAAAATAAATAAAAAAATAGTAGAAATTGTTTAAAAATTCTGAAATAATTCTACATAGCTCCCACATTATTATATTTTGAGAATACAATCAACTTCTTAATCTTCAACCATTTTTAATGGGTTATAACTGTTCGAAGTTAAACATGCATTTTTTAATTACGTTCAAAATTGAGCATTTTCTAAAATAAATAAAAAATAGTAGAAATTGTTTAAAAATTCTGAAATAATTCTATACAACTCCTTAATTATCATATTTTAATAATATAATCAACTTCTTAAATTACAATAATTTGTTACTGGGTTATAACTGTTTGTAGTTAAACATGCATTTTTTAATTGTGTTCAAAATTGAGCATTTTCTAAAATAAATAAAAAATATTAAAAATTGTTTAAAAATTCTGAAATAATTGTACATAGCTCCCACAATATTAAATTTTGAGAATACAGTCAACTTCTTAATCTTCAACCATTTTTTAATGGGTTATAACTGTTCGAAGTTAAACAAGCATTTTTTAATTGCGTTCAAAATTGAGCATTTTCTAAAATAAATAAAAAATAGTAGAAATTGTTTAAAAATTCTGAAATAATTTTATACAACTCCTTAATTATCATATTTTAATAATATAATCAACTTCTAAAATTACAATAATTTTTTACTGGGTTATAACTGTTTGTAGTTAAACATGCATTTTTTAATTGTGTTAAAAATTGAGCATTTTCTAAAATAAATAAAAAATAGTAGAAATTATTTAAAAATTTCTTAAACTCCAACCATTTTTTAATGGGTTATAATTGTTCGTAGTTAAACATGCATTTTTTAATTGCGTTCAAAATTGAGCATTTTCTAAAATAAATAAAAAATAGTAAAAATTGTTTAAAAATTCTGAAATAATTCTACATAGCTCCCACATTATTATATTTTGAGAATACAGTCAACTTCTTAAACTCCAACCATTTTTTAATGGGTTATTACTGTTCGTAGTTAAACATGCATTTTTTAATTGCGTTCAAAATTGAGCATTTTCTAAAATAAATAAAAAATAGTAGAAATTATTTAAAAATTCTGAAATAATTCTACATAGCTCCCACATTATTATATTTTGAGAATACAATTAACTTCTTAATCTCCAACCATTTTTTAATGGGTTATAACTGTTCGAAGTTAAACACGCTTTTTTTTAATTGCGTTCAAAATTGAGCATTTTCTAAAATAAATAAAAATAGTAGAAATTGTTTAAAAATTCTGAAATAATTCTACATAGCTCCCACATTATTATATTTTGAGAATACAATCAACTTCTTAATCTTCAACCATTTTTAATGGGTTATAACTGTTCGAAGTTAAACATGCATTTTTTAATTACGTTCAAAATTGAGCATTTTCTAAAATAAATAAAAAATAGTAGAAATTGTTTAAAAATTCTGAAATAATTCTATACAACTCCTTAATTATCATATTTTAATAATATAATCAACTTCTTAAATTACAATAATTTGTTACTGGGTTATAACTGTTTGTAGTTAAACATGCATTTTTTAATTGTGTTCAAAATTGAGCATTTTCTAAAATAAATAAAAAATATTAAAAATTGTTTAAAAATTCTGAAATAATTCTACATAGCTCCCACAATATTATATTTTGAGAATACAATCAACTTCTTAATCTTCAACCATTTTTTAATGGGTTATAACTGTTCGAAGTTAAACATGCATTTTTTAATTGCGTTCAAAATTGAGCATTTTCTAAAATAAATAAAAAATAGTAGAAATTGTTTAAAAATTCTGAAATAATTCTATACAACTCCTTAATTATCATATTTTAATAATATAATCAACTTCTAAAATTACAATATTTTTTTACTGGGTTATAACTGTTTGTAGTTAAACATGCATTTTTTAATTGCGTTCATAATTGAGCATTTTCTAAAATAAATAAAAAATAGTAGAAATTGTTTAAAAATTCTGAAATTATTCTATACAACTCCTTAATTATCATATTTTAATAATATAATCAACTTCTAAAATTACAATAATTTTTTACTGGGTTATAACTGTTTGTAGTTAAACATGCATTTTTTAATTGTGTTAAAAATTGAGCATTTTCTAAAATAAATAAAAAATAGTAGAAATTATTTAAAAATTTCTTAAACTCCAACCATTTTTTAATGGGTTATAATTGTTCGTAGTTAAACATGCATTTTTTAATTGCGTTCAAAATTGAGCATTTTCTAAAATAAATAAAAAATAGTAAAAATTGTTTAAAAATTCTGAAATAATTCTACATAGCTCCCACATTATTATATTTTGAGAATACAATTAACTTCTTAATCTCCAACCATTTTTTAATGGGTTATAACTGTTCGAAGTTAAACACGCTTTTTTTAATTGCGTTCAAAATTGAGCATTTTCTAAAATAAATAAAAAATAGTAGAAATTATTTAAAAATTTCTTAAACTCCAACCATTTTTTAATGGGTTATAATTGTTCGTAGTTAAACATGCATTTTTTAATTGCGTTCAAAATTGAGCATTTTCTAAAATAAATAAAAAATAGTAAAAATTGTTTAAAAATTCTGAAATAATTCTACATAGCTCCCACATTATTATATTTTGAGAATACAGTCAACTTCTTAAACTCCAACCATTTTTTAATGGGTTATTACTGTTCGTAGTTAAACATGCATTTTTTAATTGCGTTCAAAATTGAGCATTTTCTAAAATAAATAAAAAATAGTAGAAATTGTTTAAAAATTCTGAAATAATTCTATACAACTCCTTAATTATCATATTTTAATAATATAATCAACTTCTAAAATTACAATAATTTTTTACTGGCTTATAACTGTTTGTAGTTAAACATGCATTTTTTAATTGTGTTAAAAATTGAGCATTTTCTAAAATAAATAAAAAATAGTAGAAATTATTTAAAAATTTCTTAAACTCCAACCATTTTTTAATGGGTTATAATTGTTCGTAGTTAAACATGCATTTTTTAATTGCGTTTAAAATTGAGCATTTTCTAAAATAAATAAAAAATAGTAAAAATTGTTTAAAAATTCTGAAATAATTCTACATAGCTCCCACATTATTATATTTTGAGAATACAGTCAACTTCTTAAACTCCAACCATTTTTTAATGGGTTATTACTGTTCGTAGTTAAACATGCATTTTTTAATTGCGTTCAAAATTGAGCATTTTCCAAAATAAATAAAAAATAGTAGAAATTATTTAAAAATTCTGAAATAATTCTACATAGCTCCCACATTATTATATTTTGAGAATACAATTAACTTCTTAAACTCCAACCATTTTTTAATGGGTTATTACTGTTCGTAGTTAAACATGCATTTTTTAATTGCGTTCAAAATTGAGCATTTTCTAAAATAAATAAAAAATAGTAGAAATTATTTAAAAATTCTGAAATAATTCTACATAGCTCCCACATTATTATATTTTGAGAATACAATTAACTTCTTAATCTCCAACCATTTTTTAATGGGTTATAACTGTTCGAAGTTAAACACGCTTTTTTTTAATTGCGTTCAAAATTGAGCATTTTCTAAAATAAATAAAAAATAGTAGAAATTGTTTAAAAATTCTGAAATAATTCTACATAGCTCCCACATTATTATATTTTGAGAATACAATCAACTTCTTAATCTTCAACCATTTTTAATGGGTTATAACTGTTCGAAGTTAAACATGCATTTTTTAATTACGTTCAAAATTGAGCATTTTCTAAAATAAATAAAAAATAGTAGAAATTGTTTAAAAATTCTGAAATAATTCTATACAACTCCTTAATTATCATATTTTAATAATATAATCAACTTCTTAAATTACAATAATTTGTTACTGGGTTATAACTGTTTGTAGTTAAACATGCATTTTTTAATTGTGTTCAAAATTGAGCATTTTCTAAAATAAATAAAAAATATTAAAAATTGTTTAAAAATTCTGAAATAATTCTACATAGCTCCCACAATATTATATTTTGAGAATACAATCAACTTCTTAATCTTCAACCATTTTTTAATGGGTTATAACTGTTCGAAGTTAAACATGCATTTTTTAATTGCGTTCAAAATTGAGCATTTTCTAAAATAAATAAAAAATAGTAGAAATTGTTTAAAAATTCTGAAATAATTCTATACAACTCCTTAATTATCATATTTTAATAATATAATCAACTTCTAAAATTACAATATTTTTTTACTGGGTTATAACTGTTTGTAGTTAAACATGCATTTTTTAATTGTGTTAAAAATTGAGCATTTTCTAAAATAAATAAAAAATAGTAGAAATTATTTAAAAATTCTGAAATAACTCTACATAGCTCCCACATTATTATATTTTGAGAATACATTCAACTTCTTAAACTCCAACCATTTTTTAATGGGTTATAATTGTTCGTAGTTAAACATGCATTTTTTAATTGCGTTCAAAATTGAGCATTTTCTAAAATAAATAAAAAATAGTAGAAATTGTTTAAAAATTTTGAAATAATTCTACTCAACTCCCACATTATTATATTTTAAGAATATAATCAACTTCTTAAATTCTACCAATTTTTTAATGGGTAATAATTGTTCGTTATTAAACATGCATTTTTTAATTGCTGTCAAAATCGAGTATTTTTAAAACAAAAAAAATAGTAGAACTTGTTTAAAAATTCTGAAATAATTCTACACAACTCCAAAATCATTATATTTCATATATAATCAACCTCGTGAAGTATATAATTAGCAGTGTTTCTAATGTTCAACATCGTATCTCGACCTCCGTGTTTAAATTTCGACCAGTATTTTATCTGCCCCGGGCGATTGAAGATTATCAATACATTCGTATTTTTTTTCTCCGCTCGAAACGACATTAAATACTTATCACCAATCCACGGCTCACCTGTTGATATAATTTCAGTTCGTTAATCGCGGCCGCGGAAGGCGCCTGTTCTGGTTCGGAATTTTGATTTTTTTTAAGTTTTAGTGCCCGCTGTGTTGTGATACATCTTCAGGATTTGTGTGTGTGTTGGTGTTTGTGTTTTTCACTCCATTCCGCCCCAACAATCCGCGAGGGAAGCAAAGAATCATCATCTAGGTTACATCTTAACCGCCAAAACACCTCGAAAGGATTTTCCTTTTTCGTAAGTTTTGATTATCTTGAATTTCTTGCTTTCATCGAAAGTAAAATAAATTATTGTTTCACTGGCTTTAGACAATTTCAAGTGTCTGGCAATTGCGTTTAAAATTGAGCATTTTCTAGAATTAATAAAAAAATAGTGTAAATTGTCTAAAAACTCTGAAATAATTCTATACAACACCCAAATTATTATATTTTAAAAATATAATCAACTTCTTAAATTCTAATATTTTTTTAATTAGTTATAACTCTTAGTTATAACAAATTCTGAAATAATTCTATACAACACCCAAATTTTTATATTTTAAGAATATCATCAACTTCCTAAATTCCAATAATTTGTAAATGTGTTGTAACTGTTTGTAGTTAACCATGCATTTTTTAATTGGTTTTAAAATTGAGTATTTTCTAAAATAAATAAAAAATAATAGAAATTGTTTAAATACTGAATTTTTTTTTGGTTTCCGTTCCTTGATATTTGGTCCGATTAAACGGCTGCCCCAATTAAGCGGCTGTTACAATTAACCGGTGGCCCAATTAAGAGGAATCGACTGCAGAGAGAGGCAATAAATTTATTAAGACACTTTTACACAGGGCATTGACCAGAGATCTTTCAGCCTTCGATTGCATTTAATTAATTAATGGTTCGTATAAATAAAGTAACCTTGACTGATTTTTCAAATGTGATAATAATATAAATTAAGGATAAACCAATCATTAAACATGTTTAGCGTTACGAATTTTCATACCCAGTTTCATTTAATTAGGTAAGAAAAACCACACGATTATTTCAAATACGTTGTGAGAATTTCAAAATCCCACAATCTCAGTGAATGTGTGCCGCGTCCAAATCAATATTTCCGACTATTTTAATGTTGCAACCTGGGCATGAAACATTAATCCCCGTCGCAGGGCAGTGGCGATGTAGCCGGGGGTGCACTTAGTGATTTTTTCCAAGTGAATTATTCCACGCTTTGGGAAGTAATGTAAATTCTACCGAGGGGGGCGGCTATATATTTCATAAGCGGCTCGGTCGGGGGGGTTAAATAATTAAGGTGATAGGGGGTGTGAATCAGCCGTCTACCGATAAAGCCGATGGACAGGGGTGTGCGCCTCCAAGTAAAAATTAAATATTCACCAACCTCCAACACCCGACCTTAATGGACCAAGGTATAAAGTTGCGTCTGCTGTGGCTAACTCATACGAATTGATGCTTTACGGATAGTTACCCTCTTAAATATTAAATTCGAATTATATTGATACACCACAGTATATTACAGAATCGTTACTGGTAAATAAATTAATTCCTCAAACAGTAGACAAATTAAATGCAGCATTCGTTCTTAAAGAAGGAACATTCGCTGGACAGTTAAACACTTTTCATCTGTGGAACAAAAAGCCAGACAATCCTGGGGGAAATTTGAATTCGTGGTTGAAGGTGTTGGCAAATGTAGTCTCCGTTTCAGACCGCCAACTCGATAAATGGCCACTGCCAATACACCCCCGTCCACCTGGAAATGCAGCAGCGAAAAATGGACACACTGTGAGAATTTATTCACAGATCTATTTTTACACTTGGGGACTTATAGTTCTTGTACTTTTCAAGACAATTATACAACATATTGTTTATGCTCGTTTTACAGAATGTTCCAATACAGTTAATTGTGTTTGTTTTAAATCAATAAGAAAACAAGTGTTAGTTATCAGTCTGCATTATAGACCACAATAAATTATAGTTAACGGTATTTCTGATAATTTGAAGGATGTCTTATAAGCTGACACTTTGTCCTTTTAGTAACCCTATAGAGTACATTTAGAATCACTGAATAACACACAAGTGTTTTATTCAGTGATTCTAAAATGAATTACCACGTAGTAACGGTCGCAACCATCACCATGATTAGAGTACATTTAGTTTTTTTTTTTAAATTAAATTATCCTTCAAGCATGTGGTAACTGTTTGTACGAAACGTTTGTGGCAGATGGCGTAGAAAGCGACGACAATAAATTTAAAAAAAAAACGTATGGTATGGAGGATGTAAGAGAAGTAATTGCCATATAATTTACCATAAATGCGACTTATTTTAGAAATATTCTTTACTCTCTCTTAAGATTTTTATTACGCCACATTGTATTAAGTCTCAAGCTGAAAGACAAGCAACTTTTACTACCATATCCAATATTAGGGTTTATAATTAAAAGGGGATTAAGACGGCGCAACTGGCTGAAAAGACAAATAGTGCGGTACGATCCTTAATGTATCTTATACAATATTTAATTATAACTTTAAGAAGTTAATGTAGAAATTTAGACTTATTAGATTACCCCAGTTTAAACAAGCGATTCCTTGCGGTGGTGCTGAGGCGGAGTCCCGCCCAGCAGACACACACTTTATCCCTCGGAGACTTATATTTCCGACGGAGAAAATCTAAGTTCGCAGACTCAATTGAACTTTTAGTTATGCTCGAAAAATTTCGATGCTGATTTAAAATTTATAACGGTAGGTGTCAAGTCCGCGCCGGCCCTTTTAAAACGTCTTTGTTTGCGCGCGAGAGGAGGTGGGATGCTGCCGGGAATATTTATTTAGCCCTATAAATTATGAATGAGCAGTAAATTGTGCCCCAACTCAAATTGCAACAGGTGAAATTTTTATTTTTTTTTTACTTTTTTCATTCTCTCTCCATGCCGGGGTTGGTTGTAGGTCATTTTAATGATTTACGGAGGAGGGTGATTGTTCGGTGGTATTACGTTGGGGCGAGAATATTTCTTTTAATTAAAACCAAGTAAAGGTCGTGAAGATGGGAAATCTTCAATACACAATTTAACCCTTGCCTAACGAGAGCTGCTATATTCGCGACAACAAAAAATATTCTTCCAAGATCGAATACGACGAACACATGAAATAAATTGTAAATACCCGGCGCATCCACCATAACTTAAATCAGTTTTAGTTGTATGCATAACAGAAGGATGTTACAGTATAAATTTCTTGTAATTAAGGGAAGGAATATTTTGTAATTTTTATAAAATCGCATAGTAGCATCTAATTTAAGTAATGTTGGAAAATTTCATGCTGATTGGCGTTGTTTTTAATATTTTTTAACCTAATTAAAAAAAAAACGGAATTAACACTATGGCGTTTAAGTAGGATTATTATGTAATTGACAAAGGAGATTTTTTTAAGATTTTTATGTAGTCACGTGGTAGCATCCATTTGAAGTAACTTCGGAAAGTTTTTTTTTTGACTTAGGATTAACCATTCAGTCACACACGGCTATTATTTTGTATTTTATTTTGTATGGAAAATGGGAATAAATGAACAAATGAATAATGTAAGACATATACAACGACCACGGACGCGAGCGAATACTTTTCGATCTTCGAAAAATCTTCCGCCCAGGATGGGAATCGAACCGCCCTTTATTTTTGTACCAAACAAATATTTTTCAAATTCTTCAGATGAGTTTGAAGCAATATAACTTTGAAATTAACACAAGGATGTTCCAGTAAGATTATCTTGTAACTAAGGGAAGGATTATTTTGGATTTCTTATAAAATCTCGTGCTAGAATCTATTCAAAGTATTTATAAAAGTTTTAAGCCTGCTGTCATTAATTTTTAATTTTTTTAACGGAAATTAAAACTTGTTACTTCGAAATTAACACTATGACGTGTTTCAAATTTTTCTTGAATCACGTAGAAGCATCTATTTCAGCTGACTTCAGAAAGTTTGTTTCTGGCAGCATATATTTTTCAATATTTTTAGACTAATTTCAAGAAATATAATTTTGAAATTAACATAAAGATGTTCCAGTAGGATTATCTGGTAATTAGTCAAAAGGATATTTTAGGATTTTAGTGAAATCATAAAGTAACATCCATTATTAGTAATTTTAGAGAATTTTATGTTTATAACTATTGTTTAAAAAAAATTTAATCGAATTAACAAAATGAAACTACGGAAGTAAAACTACAGCGTTTAAGTGGGATTTTCTCATAATTGACGGAAGAGATATTTTAGGATTTTTATGTAATCACGTAGTAGCATCTATTTGAAGTAGATTTAGAAAATTCAATTTTTGTAGCAAATATTTTACAATTTTTTTAGACGAATTTCAAGAAATATTTAACTTTGAAATTGATACAAGAATGTTCCAGTGGCATTATTTTGTAAGGGACAGAATATTTTCGAATTTTTAGGAAATCGCGTAGACATCTAATTTAAGTAATGTTAGAGAGTTCCATGCCTATGGGTATTGTTTTTAATATTTTTTAACCGATTAAAAAAATTAAACTACGGAATTAACATTTTGGCGTTTAAGTGGGATTATCATAATAATTTTCGCAGGAGATATTTTAAGATTTTTATGTAATCACGTATTAGCATCTATTTGAAACAACTTCAGAAAGCTTCATTCTTGTAGATAATATTTTCAATTTTTTGGACGAGTTTTAAGAAATATAACTTTCAAAATAAAACACAAGGATGTTTCAATGGGATTATCTTGTAAGTAAGGGAAGGCATATTTTGGGATTTGTATGAAATCATATGGTAGCGTCTATTCCAAGTAATTTTAGAAAGGTTCATACTTATGGCGATAGTTTTTTTAATGTTTTAATCGAATAAAAAAAAATGATAGTACGGAATTAACACTATGACGTTTAAGAGGGATTTTCTTATAATTGATGGAGAAGATATTTTAGGAATTTTTATGTAATTACGTAGTTGAATCTATTTGAAGTAGCTTCAGAAAGTTTTATTCTTGTAGCAAATATTTTTCATTTTTTTTAGACGAATTTCAAGAAATAAACCTTTGAAATTTACACAAGGAAGTTCCAGTAATTAAGGAAAGAGATATTTTGGTATTTTTATGAAATCGCATAGTGGCATCTATTTTAAGTCATATTAGAGAGTTTCATGTTGATGGTCATTGTTTTTAAGATTTTTAAACCAAATTAAAAAAATAATCTCCGGAATGAACACTGTGGCGTTTATTTGGGATTATCTTGTAATTCACGGAGGAGATATTTTAGGATTCTATTGTAATCACGTAGTAGTATCTATTCAAAGTAACTTCAGAAAGTTTCATTCGTGTAGCAAATATTTTTCAATTTTTAGACGATTTTCAAGAAATATAATTTTGAAACATTACCACGAGGATATTCCAGTGGGATTATCTTGTAATTATGATAAAACATATTTGGAAATTTTTACGAAGTCGCGTAGTAGCTTATATTGTAAGTAATGTTAGAAAGTTTCATGCTTATGGCTATTGTTTTTAATATGTTTTAACCGAATTAAAAAAAATGAAACCACGGAATTAACACTATGGTGGATTATCTTGTAATTGACGCATTAAATATTTTGGTATTTTTATGTAATCACGTATTACAATCTCTTTAAAGTTACTTCAGAAAGTTTCATTTTTGTAGACAATATTTTTCAATTTTTTTAGACGAGTTTTAAGAAATGTAACTTTGAAATCAACACAAGGATGTTCCAATAGGATTATCTTGTAATTAAAGCAAAGCATATTTTGGGATTTTTAATAAATCGCCTGGTAGCATTTATTATAAGTAATTTTTAAAAGTTTCATGCTTATGGCCATGGTTTTTAATATCTTTTAATCGAATTAAAAAAATGAAACTTCGGAATTAACACTATGACGCTTAAGTGGGATTATCTTGTGATTGTCGGAGGAAATATTTAGGGATTTTTATGTAATCACGTAGCAGCATCTATTTGAAGTAACTTCAAAAAGTTTCATTTTTATAACAAATATTTTTCAATTTATTTAGACGAATTTCAAGAAATATAATTTTGTAATTAACAGAAATATGTTCCAGAGGGATTATCTTGTAATTAAGGGAAGGGAAGTTTCGGGATTTTAATTAAATCGCATAGCATCTATTCTAAATAAGGTTAGAAAGTTTAATGGTTATTGCCATTGTTTTTAATATTTTTTAACCGAATTGAAAAAAAATGAAACTCCGGAATGAACACTGTGACGTTCAGGTGGAATTATCTTGTAATTGACGGAGGAGGTATTTTAGGATTTTATTGTAATCACGTAGTAGTATCTATTAGAAGTAACTTCAGAAAGTTTTATTCTTGAAGCAAATATTTTTCAATTTGTTTTAGACGAATTTCAAGAAATATAATTTTGTTATTAACACGAGGATGTTCCTGTAGGATTATCTTATAATTAAGGAAAGGGATATTTTGGGATTTTTATGAAATCCCGTGGTAGAATCTATTCTAAGTCATCTAAAGTTTTAAGCTTCTTTCCATTATTTTTCAATTTTATTTAGGATTAATTTTTAATGCTTCAAGGATATCCCGTAAGACACCAATTATTCGAATAAGTGCATTTTTGGGCACCAATATGTGTCTTCTACCGCCGCAATATTTGGAATTTCAAAGTTAAGATTAGAAATCAATTGAGAAAGCAATTTCCACAAAATTTTCGCGCGCTATTTAAGATTAATATTTCAAATGTAGAATCTACCTAGCAATTTCTGGAGTAACTGTATTTTTTTTTACTTTATTTATATTATTAATATTAAATGAAATAGACGTTCACAAACACCCATGCCCTCGCTAGGGATTTGAACCCAGGACCCTCCGCATTAGTTCTGGGCCGGCCTGTATTTTCGGTCATCAAAATTTGATGATTTTTGACTAATTGAAAAGACTTATTTCATGAGAATAATCTTCTAAAATTTGAACATCTGTCGAAACAAACTTGAAATTTACGGACAATTTCTTGAGTAGGTGAATTTATGGTAATCAAATTAATTTATTTTCTAGCGCAGTTATTGTTGCAAATGCAGAGTTCTAAGGTAATTTCAAAAACACGTTATTAAAAATTAATTTCTCGATATTTGAGAGTCTGTTGAAAGAAATGTGAAATTTTCAGCCATTTCTAGAAATAGCGCATCTTTTAGGGCATCCATTTTCGTCACTGCAAAGTTTAGATAATTTTATTTTGGTAGTCGGAAATGCAGGTTATTCAAGATGGAACTGCTAAAACTCAAAACTCTAAGCATCGGTCGAACTTTGTATGAATCTCAGGAAATGGATATAAGCGATGTGTGAAAAGGCAAAGAAATGAGAGAAATTAGTAAAAAAAATTATTTAGTGTAGAGAAACAAAAAAAAAATATTTCGGGTATTTTCTAAAATACCTTATTATTTTAAAATTTGATTGTGCTATTTTGTAAAATGTTAATTACCATTGAACTTTTATCTAAAAACATTTTTTTTTCATCTCTGTCATCGTTTCGAAGACATTCCCTCATAATCAAATACGCTAAATTATCTTCCCCTTAAAATTTCAACAAAATACGTTGGATTTTTTTTAATACTCTTCAAGGGTATCCATAAAATCGGCAAGTAGCACAAATTTTGGTTTACTTGTTGGTAACATCTAACCTAAACGTAGCCTAGATCATCATGAATTTTAAGCTGTTAAAAATTCAAGTTGGCGAATAAAGAAGTGGGCCTGACGGAGGGGGCGTTTGGTGCGTAACGGTTGAGAAACACTGGTCTAGTGTTACTGAACTAAAATAAAATATTACTTTGCATTCAATTGTTTTTCTTCGTAGCCAGGGAGATTACATAAGAATCTCGCTTCGTATAAGAAGACTTAAATAAAAAAAAAGGAATTAACTTAAGCTACGAATTTAAAATACGTTTCAGTACACAGTGTGACTAATTTTGAAAGAATGCATCGAAATTACATGACAACAGCTCAAGCAACATGCATGAAGCAAATATTGAAACTATGTTTTGAACACTTGCTATCTGTTGCCTTGCCTCCATCTAACATCTCAGGAAAGATTTATAGTCGATGTCTTAATGAAAAGCGTATTTTTGTAACATATGATTGTATCTATAATTCATCAGCAACTAGTTAAGTGTTTCCATTCTGATCTGAGGTTTAGTTGCGGTGCACCACTCCAACAAATTATCTTAAACATTATCGACATATCAAAGCACAAAAGTAGACATTCGCTCCACTTATATTCAATAGATATCGAGGGCTGCATTTAGGGATGAAAGCGTACCTATCCCTTTGCCCCGTAGGCCAGAAATCCACCCTTGTGCAGTCAATTTATCCTCGAATTAGGATGTATGTAACTGCGGGGACGGCGGCGGCCGCCTCTGAAGCCCTTAACAGCGCCAGCGAACACCACACTTTTTTTTTTGTCACCAACATAAATATTTATGAGGATGAGAAACCAGTGGAGCCTATTATTTCTAGAAACTAGTTATTTAAAGAATGTAAGCAATATTATTTTCACATGAATTTACAAATAGCTTTTAGCTTGGGATAAAGTGGTTGTTTTACATCAGTACCCCCGTTTCATAAGGAATACCCTATCTGGATGCGTGCGTACGTAATCAGCCATGGGGGGTGTGGAACAAGAGCAAGCGATCGTTTGCAGAAGGGCAGATGGGGGCCTCCGTAGCGCGACAAGCGAAGGAGACGCGTGCAAACAAGGGAAGTGGTAAAATGTGCGAAGTAAATATTTGGATGACGAGTTTATAGATATTACGAGGGATATATTTGTCGCGGATGATCTGCCCTTAAATGATGTCTCGCTCTCTCTTGCTTACATATTCCAAGTTTCCGACGCCTCTAAAATATTCATTAACGCTGATATCTAGAGCGCGAATTATGTGCAAATTGTTATATTTGATTGTTTGCTTATGTTTAAATATAGTTGATACAATTGCTTTAGATCACGATATAAGCCACATTTACGTTTTTAAATTAAAAAAAAAATCATCCACATAAGTTAGAGGCAATTTGTCTTCGCTGTCAGATATCTTCCCAGCATGTATAATTTTCAGATGAAGCAACATTTTGCTTATATAGAACAGTTAGTAAATGGTATTGATTAGAATTGTCGATGCTGGGCTCATCGGATGTGTGCAATGCATACACAATATCCTCAAATTAATAATGTATGGGAAGATGCCTTTAATTTTTACAGTTGGAACTGATGCGCCACATTAAGCATACTGTTTCACAATACCAACAATCCTGACCTACCAAACAATATTGTTTGGTTGCAACATGATGGCGCCGCGCCGTAATTAGTACTCGACGCTACTACGATCCAGTTCTTCCAGGAAGACAGATAGGAAGAATGGGTGCTATGGAATGTCCTGATTTAACGCCATTAGACTTGTTTCTATAGGGGTACTTAAAAGTAAAACTAAAGTGTAATAAAATCGACCCAATAATTTACAAGATCCAGTGACGGTTCGCGGGGTTTTTTCTGGTACGGCCGAGGAACAAGAGGTGGTAACACAGGTCACGCGGTCAGCCGTCTCTGCAACTGACCCTACCTATCTGTATTACCACCTCTTGTTCCTCAGCCGTACCAGAAAAAAATCCGCGAACTGTCACTGACAAGATCTCAAGCAAAGTATTCAATATGAGATTAGAGTAATATCACCTCAAACTTATTATTATTATTTACTCTAACAAATTATTTCTGGGCATCGCTGGCCCAAAAAATCCATAGCAGGCCTGCACTATATAATAATATTATGTTTGACCATAAAAGCGATTAATTTCATAGAATAATGTTACTTATTATTTCACACTCTCAATGAATCAAACGCACACCCTTTCCGCCGCGTACAGTACATGCTGTAAACCACCGTATAATAATCCCAGTGGCGGACGGAAAGGAAGGGCCGTAATCAGTATTCTGTTCGCCTCTGTAAATAAACCCATTAACGCCTTCCATTCACTCGGGGATAACAGATTTTATACAACGTGAATTTCGTTAAACGACAACTGCTTCCGCTCTTATTAAATTCCGCAACTTATAATCGAATTAATTGTGATCCGCTACATCAAATCATTTGCAATTAAAATCGCAATCACATTCGGATTTCTGGGCGCATTTTTTCTCGCTTATTGTAATTCCGCCGAAAAGGGGAAGCGGATGCGGCAGACGGACGGAATGTCTTTATAATAACAATCCTTTTCAACATACGCCCGGCCGGTGTAAACCCAAGTTCTTGATCAATTTATGATATTCTGTATAACCGTATGGACGACATTGCTTTTTAGGGTCCTATATTTCAATTAAATTTACTGCCCCTAGAAGTTTCTTTATTATCATTTTCACTTATAGAAAAGTATTAAAAATGTCTAACTTTGCTGGTACAATATTACAACAGACACATCTGTTCGTACCGTCAGGTAAATAATTGCAGATTAACATGACAATACTAAGATTAAATTGGTCGATGAAATTAAGCCCGTGTGTAAGTTGGTTCTTGGCGTTTATACAGCTACCAATATTGGGGGATTATATGTATTACACCGGCATTAACGCATGATTAGGGTAATTAATTACACGTAATGCCGCGCCATTATATAACGATGTATAGAGACCGGTAATGGCTTCGGGCAGTTGTAACGTAACGCAATGTAACGGTGATGGCGTCCAATGTAATGTAATACTGCCTATGTGTTACGAATAAATGGGCATTGCTGCATTCTCTCCTACAAGTTTACATAATCGTGCGCATCTTGCTTCATCAGCGTAGTGTACCTACGGCGGCCACGTCATTGAATTTACCCCGGAATATCCATGTATTGGTTTCAGCTGTTACGTAATTAGTTGCGACAAGGTGGACGGATTGAATTATTGAATTAAGGGTGAATCGACGTATTCATGTAGATTACGCTATAATTTGTATTTTTTTTTTGGAATATGAAGTCTAGTTTCGGTTGCGTTTTATACAATTTTCTTCAGCAGGAAACTTAAAATCATTATACAAATATATATTTCAACCCATTATACAAGTCGACTTATAGAAAAAAGATAAATAAAGTTAATCCCATTAAAACATCATAATGTTCATTCTGAAATTACATTTTTTTTTTATAAAAACAATGGCTACAAGTCTTAAACTATCTAACATTACTTAGAGTTGATAGTACTACGTGATTTTATAAACACTCCAAAATATCCCTTCCCCAAATTTGAAGATAATCCTACTGGAACATCCTCGTGTTAATTATATTTCATAAAAAATGAGAGACAAGAATGAAACTTTCTGAAGTTAGTTGAAAAAGATGCTTCTACGAGATTTGATAGATCTCCCAAAATACACACTCTCTCTATCACAAAATAATCCCACTTCGTACGCTTCTTGAAACTTCATATTGTTCTCCTAAAGTTGATCTTGTAAACAGTTAAGAAACCAAAAATTATAAATAAAATTAAATTGTTTATGTCTTGAACTATGTGTTCATTTCAAATGGCCTCCACGACTTCTTCTGCAGGAACGAATTCGATGAACCCAATTTTCGAGCACTTTTTCCACTAAATCAAGTCGTATGTCATGAATGGGACGTTCAATATTGACTAGTAAAGCTTGAAGAGAGTCTGGTTTATTTCGAAAGACCAATGACTTCAAATAACCCACAAGAAATAGTTTAATGGTGTTAAATCACAACTTCTTGGAGGCCATTCAATATCACAATTTCTTGAAATAATCGAATCTCCAAACTTTTCTCGCAATAATTCGATTGTTGCATTTGCTGTGTGGCACGAAGCCCCGTCTTATTGGAACCAAATGTTGTCATGATCAACTTCTTCCAATTTCGGCCATAGAAAGTTGGTTAGCATCGATCTATACCGCTCTCCATTGACAGTAACGGTGTTACCAGCTTCATTTCGAAAGAAGTACGGACCGATGACTCCACCAAACCAAAAACCACACCAAACTGTCAATTTAGGTGAATGTAATGGTTTTTCTTGAATAATTTGTGGATTTTCTTCGCACCAGA
Source organism: Ocypus olens (assembly GCA_910593695.2). NCBI lineage: Eukaryota > Metazoa > Arthropoda > Insecta > Coleoptera > Staphylinidae > Ocypus > Ocypus olens. The sequence continues at coordinate 9,350,249 of OU343050.1, forward strand.
ATCGACACTTTTGTTTATTCACCGCACCACTCAGATGAAAGTGAGCCTCATCGGAGAAGATGATTCTTAAAAAAATCGCTATCGTTTTCAAGTTGTTCCAAGGCAAAATCAGCAAATTCACGACGTTTACGGTGGTCCAATGGCTTCAGTTCTTGAGTGAGAACAATTTTATACGGATGTAAACCCAAATCCTTTTTCAAAATCCGCCAGGTTGTGGTTTGAGACAGTCCCAATTGTTGAGAACGTCTTAGAATCGACAAATTGCGAAACGGCAGCAATATTTGCATTACTTCGAGCGGTTTTTTGTCTTATTGGCACTTTAACATTATGTAAAGAAAATGTACGCTCAAAATTTCGACGAATAGCGAGCACACTTGGACGATTATTACGACCATAAAATGGCAAAAGCGCACGAACAGTTGCAATTGGAGAACGATTATTTTGATAATAAAACTGAATAATTTGTAAACGTTGTTCTTGCGTATATCTCTCCATGATGACATTGTAAACACTACTAAAATACAATGAAAAATAAATGACAGATCATGGCATATTACAAATGGCCGAAACGTCACTTCAAAATCATATCATCCCTATTGGAAAATCTTTTATATTTACAATTTCTACTTATAGCAACTGCTACACTATAGTTCGAAATGTACGATATTCGGACGCAATATTTATAAACACTTTCCAGAGTTTGTAGAACACTACTTTAAACTTAACATTATATTTACAGCTTACTGTTTCAACTGTAGGAGACTAGCAATAGCAACGACAATTATTTTATTCAAATAACATTTTGGAAATGTAAACAAGCCAGACAAGGCCGTGTCGGGTAAAGATTATAATTTATGTAGGAATATGCAGATATGTTCGTAGAAATGGTGACAGAGTCGTGGGTTCAGTTCTCCAGAGAAACGCCGGCGAATATTTGTGTGTGTGTGTGTGTGTGTGTGTGTAAATATTTCCACAAGAGGGAACAAAGATATTGATATAAATGAAGGAATCTCGAGTGAGATTTACAATACTTTGCAGAAACTTCCATCTTTCGGGAAATTTAATATGTATCCTCCGCGGAACAAGTTATAACAAGGTACGATCCTAATTAGATGGTGGTTATTTTCGTGGGGTAGCTAAACATCCGATATGATCTTACATCAAATTTATCTTAATCACTGGATAATACTGAGGTTAAAAATTAATATTTTAATTAAATGGATACAATTATTAAAGATATTATTAATATACAAAAAATATACAGGGTGTTCTATTTGAAATAGTAAAGTTAAGGTAAACATATCACGGCTGAAAACAAAACACCAACACTCAAAACTTGAATGCAAGAAAAAATAAAATTGCATTCGTCAATAAGAAAAATTGTAAAAAAATAATCTCTGCTGGAATTAGTCCCGAAATTTAAAAATCCATTCAGAATTAACCAAATTTTGACATACGTTTAAAAAAATTAACATATCACAGCTGAATACAAAATAGCAACACTAAAAACTTGAATGCAAGAAAATAAAATTGCATTCGTCAATAAAACAAATTGTAAAAAATTCATCTCTGATAGAATTAGCTTGAAAATTTCAAAATTAATTCAGAATTAACCAAATTTTGAGATTCGTTTAAAAAAATTAACATATCATAGTTGAAAACAAAATAGCAACGCTCAAAATGCAAGAAATAAAAAATTGCATTCAGCAATTTAAAAAAATGCCAAAAATTAATCTCTTACGGAATTAGCTCCGTAATGTCAAAATCCATCTAAAATAAACCTATTTTGACATACTGTTAAAAAATCGACATATTCCCGTTGGAAACAAATCGATAATACTCAAAACTAAAATTACAGTAAAAAAAATACATTCGGCGATTAGAAAAATTGTAAAAAAATCATTTTCACTGGAGTTAGCTTCAAAATTTCAAAATCCATCCAGAATGAACCAAATGTTGACATCCCTTTAAAAAAATTAACATATCACAGTTGAAAATAAAATAGCAACACTCAAACTTGAATTCGAGAAAAAATATACATTCGGCAATAAAAAAAATGTCAAACATGAATCTCTCACGGAATTAACTTTAAAATGTCAAAATCCATTCACAATTAATCAAATTTTGACATCCCTTAAAAAAATACTATATCACAGCTGAAGACAAAATAGCAATGCGCAAAGAAAAAAAATTGCATTCCGCAATAATAAAAATTGTAAAAATGAATCTCTACCGGAATTATCTTCAAAATGTCAAAATCCATCCAGAATGTACCTATTTTTGACATACTGCTAAAAAAAATTGATATATTACAGCGGGAAACAAATCGACAACACTCAAAACTTAAATTACAGAAAAGAAAATTATATTCGGTGTTTAGAAAAATTGTAAAAATATAATTTCCATTGGAATTAGCTATGAAATTTTAAAATCCATTCATAATAAACCGAATTTTGACATCCCTTAAGAAAACAACAAATCAGGCTGAAAACAAAAAGGCAACACTCAAAACTTGGTCGCAAAAAAATGCATTCGGCAATAAAAAAAATTGTCAAAAATGAATCTCTAACGGAATTAGCTTCAAAATGTCAAAATCTATTGACAATTAACCTATTTTTGACATACTGTTAAAAACCTGACATATTACAGCTGGAAACAAATCGAAAATCACTCAAAATTACATCAAAGAAAATTTAATTCTGTGATTACAAAAATTGTAAAAAAAAATATCGTTTTCACTGGAATTATCTTCAAAATTTCAAAATCTATCCACAATTAACCTATTTTTGATATGCTATTAAAAATTAACATATTACAGCTGGAAACAAATCGAAAAACAATCAAAACTAAAATTACAACAAAAAAAATTGCATTCTGTGATAAGAAAAATTGTAAAAAAATATCATTTTCATTGGAGTTATCTTAAAAATTTCAAAATCTATCCACAATTAACCTATTTTTGATATGCTATTAAGAAATTACATATGACAGCTGGAAACAAATCGAAAAACACTCAAAACTAAAATTACAGCAAAAAAAAAAATTGCATTCGGTGATTAAAAAAATTGTAAAAAAATATCATTTCCATTGGAATTAGCGTAAAAATTTCAAAATCCATCCAGAATTAACCTACTTTTGACATTCTATTAAAAAATTGACATATTATAGCTGAAAACAAATCGAAAAACACTCGAAACTAAAATTACAGCCAAAAAAAATTAATTCGTTGATTGGAAAAATTCTAAAAAAAAATATCATTTAAATTGGAATTAGCTTTAAAATGTCAAAATCTATCCAAAATTAACCTATTTTTGACATATTACAGGTAGAAACAAATCGACAACACTCAAAACTAAAATGACAGCAAAAAAAAATTGCCTTCGGTGATTAGAAAAATTGTAAAAAAATATCATTTCAATTGGAATTAGCTTACAAATTTCAAAATCTATCAAAAAGTAACCTATTTTTGACATTCTATTAAAAAAATTGACATATTACATGTAGAAACAAATCGAAAACACTCAAAACTAAAATTACAGCAAAAAAAAATTGCATTCGGCGATTAGAAAAATTGTAAAAAAATATCATTTTCTTTGGAATTCGCTTCAAAATTTCAAAATCCATCCACAAATAACCTATTTTTGACATACTAATAAAAAATTGACAAATTACAGGTTGAAACAAATCGACAACACTCAAAACTAAAATTACAGCAAAAAAAAATTACATTCGGTGATTAGAAAAATTGTAAAAAATATCATTTCAATTGGAGTTAGCTTAAAAATTCCAAAATCCATCCAGAATAAACCTATTTTTGACATTCTATTAAAAAATTGTCATATTACAGTTGGAAATAAATCTAAAAACACTAAAAAAAAAATTAATTCGGTGATTTGAGAAATTGTAAAAAAAAATATCATTTCAATTGGAATTAGCTTTAAAATGTTAAAATCTATCCAAAAATAACCTATTTTTGACATTCTATTAAAAAATTGACATATTACAGCTGGAAACAAATCGAAAAACACTCAAAACTAAATTTACAGCAAAGAAAATTTAATTCGGTGATTAGAAAAATTGTAAAAAAAAATATAATTTAAATTGGAATTAGCTTTAAAATGTCAAAATCCTTTCAGAATTAACCTATTTTTGACATACCATTATAAAATTGATATATTACAGCTGGAAACAAATCGAAAAACACTCAAAAGTAAAATTACTGTAAAATAAGTACATTTCTTTTATGCAAAGTATAAAAGTATAAAAAATTATGAACCAACCAAGTGCCCCATTTTAACAACCCTGTATATTAAAAATGTTTCACCGCGTGATAAACGAGAACCAAATTCAACAAAAAGAAAAAACTAAATTACATTCGGCGATTAGAAGAATTCTAAAAAAATATTATTTTCAGTGAATATTTATTAAAAGCCCACATGTTGACACACTTTATTCCCTAGAAACACCATAGTTAATTTCATAAAGATATACCACATGTAAAAATGCAAATGATCTACCAGATCTACCAGAATTTAGTTACACCCGGTATAATATAAATTTTCAATTATAAGATTTTCTTGCAAAAAAATTGTTTATCTATATCAGGCCATCAGTTTTAGTAAATGAGGTAATCATCCATGACTTCAAGTTTCTGCATGTTGGTGTTTTTGGAGATTCAAGTTTGAGACCGACATACTCCAGAAAGTAATTTGTTTAAGAATTTCTCTGTTTAGGTAAAAATTCATTAAATTATTAATAGCAGCGGCGGCGGCTCGTGGATGTTCGGCGGTGACGCAAGGGAAGAAAATTTGACCGAAAAAGAAACGGAATTTTTGCTTCCTCTATTAGAGTAAGTAGTGCAGCACGAGCGGCATCTTTGTCTTTGCCTCACCTACGAAAATCCACGAGCCGCTGCTGAGTACCAGAGATGAGTGTATTTAAAGTATTATCAATCGTGATTTAAATTAATATTAAATTATTTTATTCAGTAATAAAATCATATAATATTTGTTAAAGTAAATCTGACCTTATTGTAGATATAAACATAAAATATGAGCAGGCTGAAAATTGTGAATTGTTGTTATCATGTTGAGGAAAAGTGATCCACTTTCCCATTCATATTTAAGCCATTAACATTTCGTCCACACATAACCATAACTCACCACATATTTATGTTAAATATGAAATATATGATACTTTCGAACAATAAATCTTCTTACATTCTTCACTTTCGAATGCATTACGCCTACACACCTCGCATTTACATAAAATTGTCGTCGATCATCCCCCTGTATATATCAAGTAAATGGAGAAAAACATATCAAAAGTTACCTGGCCCAATGCTAAAGTGCCTGGCGTCCGTGTAATTTATCGAACACTAATTCTTATTGCTTTATTTCACTTGGGGAATAATTCGGTCTAATTTCCTAAGAAATTTCCGTCCTTTGGAGATGATTCAGTGTATGTCTTAGACGAGTGTTTAAGCCTCGGGCAGTGGACCGGCTTCGGAGGATCAGGGACATTAGCCACTGTCACTCGTCATTACAGGAGGAAAATCCTGTTATCCATCGTCATCTACACGACGATCCCAGTAATCCTGGCTCAGGGCCCGGCTCCTTCCCCATTACACTCTTCGGAGGAAGGACATTTGTCTCACGGAAATCACTAAAACCCATCAACACATCTTCATTTAAAGTAATATTTTAATTTGCTACAAAAAAATATAATTTGCTCACAAACAGAAAGAAGGTTTGATAAGTAGAAACACGAAACTGAATACAGTTAACACAAAAAAAAACAATAAGATAATGTAAAGTTGTGAAAATTGAAATTGTAATTAATGTAACTTCGGAAACTATTATTTCTGAACAAAGTTAAATGAGTGAATTATTAGTTCTGACCTTTGCAATATTATTGAGGATGATAAAATGAAATAGCATTTTTTTACGAAATCGTTTAAATTATTAGCACCTGGTTAGAAGATTGTAGCTATTTCCATACTTTTCATATTGACATTTTTCTTAATTATATATATTTTTCTAGTGTATATATCTTATAGAAATAAGATTATAAAAAATCAGAAATAGAGGACAACGGTGCTGTGTACAAATAAATCACAATCAGTTCGTAACCCCATTCTGCATTTGACAAATTTTTTGAAGCAGTTTTTGCTGAAGGCAGGTCGTGCTTTGTGTTTACCAGAGGGCATATAAATTAACAGAGCATTTAGCACCGCCGTATATTATAGTTGGGGAACTCGCGGAGGCGAGATTTTCCCCTAAATAGCTAAATTAACATTGATTCCGGGCATGAACGTTGCATTAATTCCCCATTTTCTGTATAAATAAGTGCGGCGTTTTATTGGCGAATTGTGGGTGGATGGGCCAAATCCGGGACGCAGTAATAATTTGTAGACGTTTTCTTGAAATCTTTGTCACATCCTTGATCCCGTGATCCCCTATATCCTGGTGAGATCGTGACTTGGAAATCTGGTCCTCCATTAGTGGAGAGGATGAAACGGCAGAGCACGGATCCTCCGGATTACTATTATTACCGCATATGGAGGATCATATTATTATTAATTTTTCTTTGTGTACACACATCATTTACTTTAAGAGCTCGGATACACTCACCTCTCAATAATCCTCGTTCACCGGAAAAGAAAGCATAACATACAATATAAAGCCTCAATTAGCTACTTAATCTATGAAAGTCGCAACCTTCGGTTTGCAGTCAACTAAAATAAGCTAATCGATGAATTGCATTTATGGTGGATGCGCCGGGAACTTAAACTTTACGCCATGCACTCGCTGTCTTAGAAGAGCATCTTATAGTTGCGCACTGGTGCACGCGTGAAATATCGCTTTATTGCAATTAAAATTGGTGGAGACTTAGGATCTGGACACTGAAAGGAACAACATATCCAAAATTTGGTCAATTTCACCGAAAGCCAATTTCCATTTAATTTGTGAGGGGTCCTTTTTAAATTTAAGTCTATCTATCTATATTTAAGAAAGGGAAATTTACTGTTATATAAATTAATTAGTTGATTACTAAACCTTTATCAAAACCTGATTTCATACCGGGTTTTAAAAGGCAATTGACTAAAGTCTTTCAACCCTAAATTAATTATTTTTACAAAAATGTAATTTTAATACCTTACAATAATTAACATGATTGGAAATGATTTTGAAAAAGATAGCCACTAAATAAACAGCGGGTGTGTTATATCACGGAAAGTATAAATGTACATCACTATGTAGTTTAGTCGACAGACATGATTCAAACAAGTGGGTAATATCATGCAGTGTATATCGGGCGTCGCGGCGCAAAAACAGGACCGGGCGTCGTTTTTATCATTGATTAATGCCGTTAATATATTTTTTTTTATATTTATACCTCGGAACGCCATTGACAAATATTTATTTATTATCTGATGCTGTCTTTTGCAGGCACATACCCAATTAATCCGGGCCCGCAATCGATAACATATATCATTTTTATTAACCGGCCGCCGGTTTTGCTTCTTTTGAAGTTTTTAATGCGGAATTTTTCACGTGATCACATACACTACGAGCGTTTCGTTCAATTAATTTTCGCATTTATCAAACGACAATTGAACATATTTGAGAATTATTTGCTTTGCGGAGAATCAGAATCGTTTAAATAAAATTTAATACTTCCGAAAATTAATGTATTTACCTTCAAAAACTTGAATTTGAATTAATTTGTTCCTCCAGAATCTTCAACTAGAATGCATCCAGAATGAACCTAACTTTGATAACCCACTTCAATATTTGACACATCATGGCTGGAAACAAAATGGCAATTCTCAAAAGTTGAAAAACTGAGAAAAAATTGCATTCGCTCCTTATAAAAATTGTAAAAATTTTATTTCGGCCAAAGTAACCTTCAAAATATCAGAATGCATCCAGAATGAACCTAACTTTGATAATCCAGTTCAATATTTGACACATCGTGGCTGTAAAAAAATTGCAACCATCAAAAGTTGAAAAACAGAGAAAAAAATTGCAGGCTGCGCTTATAAAAATTGTAAAAAATTCATTTCGGTCAAAGTAACCTTCAAAATTTCAGAATGCATCCAGAATGAACCTAACTTTGATAATCCACTTCAATATTAGACACATCGTGGCTGGAAATAAAATGGCAACCATCAAAAGTTGAAAAACAGAGAAAAAAATTGCTGGCTGCGCTTATAAAAATTGTAAAAATATCATTTCAGCCAAAGTAACCTTCAAAACTTCAGAATGCATCCAGAATGAACCTAACTTTGATAATACACTTCAATATTTGACACATCGTGACTGGAAACAAAATAGCAACCATCAAAAGTTGAAAAATAGAGAAAAAAATTGCAGGCTGCGCTTATAAAAATTGCAAAAATATCATTTCAGCCAAAGTAACCTTCAAAACTTCAGAATGCATCCAGAATGAACCTAACTTTGATAATCCAGTTCAATATTTGACACATCGTGGCTGTAAAAAAATTGCAACCATCAAAAGTTGAAAAACAGAGAAAAAATTGCAGGCTGCGCTTATAAAAATTGTAAAAAATTCATTTCGGTCAAAGTAACCTTCAAAATTTCAGAATGCATCCAGAATGAACCTAACTTTGATAATCCACTTCAATATTAGACACATCGTGGCTGGAAATAAAATAGCAACCATCAAAAGTTGAAAAACAGCGAAAAAATTGCAGTCTGCGCTTATAAAAATTGAAAAAAAATTATTTCGGCCAAAGTAACCTTCAAAATTTCACAATGCATCCAGAATAAACCTAACTTTGATAATCCACTTTAATATTTAACACATCGTGGCTGGAAACAAAATGGCAATTCTCAAAAGTTGAAAAACAGAGAAAAAAATTGCAGGCTGCGCTTAAAAAAATTGTAAAAAAATCATTTCGGTCATTTGACACATCGTGGCTGGAAACAAAATGGCAACCATCAAAAGTTGAAAAACAGAGAAAAAAATGCAGGCTGCGCTTATAAAAATTGTAAAAAAATCATTTCGGCCAAAGTAACCTTCAAAATTTCAGAATGCATCAAGAATGAACCTAACTATGATAATCCACTTCAATATTTGACACATCGTGGCTGGAAACAAAATGGCGACCATCAAAAGTTGAAAAGCAAAGAAAAAAATTGCAGTCTGCGCTTAAAAAAATTGTAAAAAATTCATTTCGGCCAAAGTAACCTTCAAAACTACAGAATGCATCCAGAATGAACCTAACTTTGATAATCCACTTTAATATTTGACACATCCTGTCTGGAAACAAAATGGCAACCATCCAAAGTTGAAAAACAGAGAAAAAATTGCAGTCTGCGCTTATAAAAATTGTAAAAAATTCATTTCGGTCAAAGTAACCTTCAAATTTCAGAATGCATCCAAAATGAACCTAACTTTGATAATCCATTTCAATTTTTGACACATCGTGGCTGGAAACAAAACGGCAACCATCAAAAGTTGAAAAACAGAGAAAAAAATTTCAGGCTGCGCTTATAAAAATTGTAAAAAATTCATTTCGGCCAAAGTAACCTTCAAAATTTCAGAATACATCCAGAATTAACCTAACTTTGATAATCCACTTTAATATTTGACACATCGTGGCTGGAAACAAAATGGCAATTCTCAAAAGTTGAAAAACAGAGAAAAAAGTTGCAGGCTGCGCTTATAAAAATTGTAAAAATTTCATTTCGGCCAAAGTAACCTTCAAAATTTCAGAATGCATCCAGAATGAACCTAACTTTGATAATCCACTTCAATATTTGACACATCGTGGCTGGAAACAAAATGGCAACCATCAAAAGTTGAAAAACAGAGAAAAAATTGCTGTCTGCGCTTATAAAAATTCTAAAAAATCATTTCGGCCAAAGTAACCTTCAATATTTTAGAATGCATCCAGAATGAACCTAACTTTTATAATCCACTTTAATATTTGACACATCGTGGCTGGAAACAAAATGACAATTCTTAAAAGTTGAAAAACAGAGAAAAAATTGCAGGTTGCGCTTATAAAAATTGTAAAAAATTCATTTCGGTCAAAGTAACCTTCAAATTTCAGAATGCATCCAAAATGAACCTAACTTTGGTAATCCATTTCAATTTTTGACACATCGTGGCTGGAAACAAAACGGCAACCATCAAAAGTTGAAAAACAGAGAAAAAAATTGCAGTCTGCGCTTATAAAAATTGTAAAAATTTTATTTCGGTCAAAGTAACCTCCAAAATTTCAGAATGCATCCAGAATGAACCTAACTTTGATAATTCACTACAATATTTAACACATCGTGTCTAGAAACAACATGGCAACCATCAAAAATTTAAAAACAGAGAAAAAAATTGCATTCTGCGCTTATAAAAATTGTAAAAAAATCATTTCGACCAAAGTAACCTTCAAAATTTCAGAATGCATCAAGAATGAACCTAACATCGATAATCCTCTTCAATATTTGACACATCCTGGCTGGAAACAAAATGGCAACCATCAAAAGTTGAAAAACAGAGAAAAAAAATTGCAGGCTGCGCTTATAAAAATTGTAAAAATTCATTTCAGCTAAAGTTACCTTCAAAATTTCAGAATGCATCCAGAATTAACCTTACTTTGATAATCTACTTCAATATTTAACACATCGCAGCTGGAAACAGAATGGCAACTATCAAAAGTTGAAAAACAGAGAAAAAATTGCAGTCTGCGCTTATAAAAATTGTAAAAATTTTATTTCGGTCAAAGTAACCTCCAAAATTTCAGAATGCATCCAGAATGAACCTAACTTTGATAATTCACTACAATATTTAACACATCGTGTCTAGAAACAAAATGGCAACCATCAAAAATTTAAAAACAGAGAAAAAAATTGCAGTCTGCGCTTATAAAAATTGTAAAAATTTTATTTCGGTCAAAGTAACCTTCAAAATTTCAGAATGCATCCAGAATGAACCTAACTTTGATAATTCACTACAATATTTAACACATCGTGTCTAGAAACAAAATGGCAACCATCAAAAATTTAAAAACAGAGAAAAAAATTGCAGTCTGCGCTTATAAAAATTGTAAAAATTTTATTTCGGTCAAAGTAACCTCCAAAATTTCAGAATGCATCCAGAATGAACCTAACTTTGATAATTCACTACAATATTTAACACATCGTGTCTAGAAACAAAATGGCAACCATCAAAAATTTAAAAACAGAGAAAAAAATTGCAGTCTGCGCTTATAAAAATTGTAAAAAAATCATTTCGACCAATGTAACCTTCAAAATTTCAGAATGCATCCAAAATGAACCTAACTTTGATAATCCCCTTAAATATTTGATACATCGTGACTGGAAACAAAATGGCAATTCTCAAAAGTTGAAAAACAGAAAAAATTGCAGTCGGTACTTTGTAAAATTGTAAAAATTTCAATTCGGCCAAAGTAACCTTCAAAATTTTAGAATGTATCCAAAATGAACCTAACTGTGATAATCCACTTCAATATTTAACAGCTCATGGCTGGAAACAAAATGGCAACCATCAAAAGTTGAAAAACAGAGAAAGAAATTGCAGGCTGGGCTTATAAAAAATGTAAAACAAAATCATTTCGGCCAAAGTAACCTTCAAAATTTCAAAATGCATCCAGAATGAACCTAACTTTAATAATCCACTTCAATATTTGACACATCGTGTCTGGAAACAAAATGGCAACCATCAAAATTTGAAAAACAGAGAAAAAAATTGTAGTCTGCGCATATAAAAATTGTAAAAAATTCATTTCGGTCAAAGTAACCTTCAAAATTTCAGAATGCATCCAGAAGGAACCTAACTTTGATAATCCACTTTAATATTTGATACATGGTGGCTGGAATAATACGTACCATATATCATCGCATCAGTTTGTTTTTATGCGATGTGAATAAATAATAATGAAGTATGAAAAATAAAGCACTTCTGTAAATAAAATAAATGTATGCACTCCCTTTATTAAACACTGTTTATGCTTCATTGAAAATGTTATTAGTTGAGTGAGTGCAAATAATTTAAATTTATTCAAGGTGCGTACAATTCCAGGTGAGCCTTTTCTGGTTTCTCCGCATCGTTTATTTTGCAAAATTCACCCTTTAATATATGTATAAAACATTTAATTAAATTTAATGCCGAGGCAATGCAAGAACAGACAACAAAGCCGGGGTTAATTAAATGAGATTGCACTGAAAATTGCAAGACCCTCTACGCGCAATAACCTCTTTTCACTCTAACCGAATTAAATCGCGACAGCTTATTATAATACGCGATATTATTATTACTACTGTTATTGCACTTTGTTTGTGCGGCTCTTATGTTAATAAATAAATTTTCGTTTATGGCACCCGCGTGGAATTTATGTGCCACTAAAATGTAATCTGGCCGCAATAAAATTCTTATTTCGCTCCGTTTCGCGGACGGTTATTGCCGCGGAGGAAATCCGCGATTTTTTCCCGTTGAGTAAATAAAAAAGTTGCGATTTCTTTTTTTATTAAATTAGCATATAAAATGTAAGCGTTACCGGGTTAAGTGTCGTCGGCTGATGTGGCAAATCAAGTTTAGTGTGGGAAATATATACGTTCCCGGCGCCTCCGCCAGAATGTAAACACCATTTCTTGGCTATAAAGAGTTGTTTATGTCAGGATTCTTACGACTTTCTAAATAAAAAATATTGAGCCATTACGTTATAAATACATGTGTATTTTTTACTGGCTTGTGTTGTGATATTAATTCAATCAGGTTTTTTTTTACTCATCATTAATTTGCTACTACATATTGATTTTTACTTTCTCCGTTACGAAGTACGAGAAAGTATTGTGATCGTGATTTTTTTTCCAAAAAATTTTTTTACGGAAATATCCGTTTTGGGGTCCCTAGATGCCATTTCAACAATTTCTGAAAAAAAAATTGTGTGTACCTGTGTGTTTGTGTGTGTGTCTGCTGTGTGCGCTGTATCTCAAAAACTAATAGAGCAATTGATACATGAAACTTTAAACATACGTCTTATTTGATAATCTGAAGAACTGAAAAGCTTTTGGTAAAATTTCGTTCACCGGAAGTGGGTGTTTACCTTAACTGTTTTTTGTTTTTTGCTAATATTTTCTTAAATATGAAAAATATCACAAAAACATTTAAAGAAACATTGAAGAAAACAAAAAATGAACATCTTTTGCTTGAAAGTATTTTTCATAAAATCATTTTCATTCGAGAAAAAAATGTATATATTTTTTCTAATTTTTGGTTTATAATTATAAAACAATAATAGTTACAGCAAATTTATGTTCATAATAATTGTAGAGAATGCTAAAATGAACAACTTATAAACAATTAGGTTTTTTCGAAATCCCTTTGGTTTTTGAGTAAACTGAGTTTTTGAATTTGAAGTATAATTTTTGCATCTTTCATAATTTTGACGTTTTAAACGTCAGTTTTATTACGCTCGATGTACATTTAAAATATGATTTCAATTGAAAATAAACCATGAAAACTTATATAAAAATGATACCATCAAGTCGGAGAAAGTAACATGATGGCCACATCACCATTTTTTCTCTACATAATAGTCTGTCCGTGTGTAACTATGCGCGCTGTATCTCAAAAACTAATACAGAAATGACCATAAAACTTTGAACATGTTGAACAAGTGTTATTTGAGAATCCGAAGAACTGAAAAGCTTTTGAAAAAATTTCGTATTTCCTAACAGTTTTTTGTTCTTTTAGCCTTTTTGGGACTTCAGGATAATGTTTTCAGAACTTTTTTTGGGTCTTTTTTAAGGTCATTATTAAAAGACCTTTCTTCGAGGATTCTTTTTCAGGACTTTTTAAGAAATTTTTTTCAAGATTTATTTTTAGCATTTTTTCTTTCAGGACTTTTATTTTCAGGATTTTTTTCTCTAATCCTTTGTTGAGGACTTACTTTCGGGATTTTTTTCTGAACGAATTTTTCCGAATGTTCTTCATGGCATTTTTGAGAATTTTTTTTTATGACATTTTTAAGGAGTCTTTTTTTCTATTTTCAAAACTTTTTATTTCAGGAATTTTGTTAAGGACTTATTTTATGCATTTTTGCAGGACTTTTTTCAAGACTCTTTTTGGGATTTCTTTTTTAGGGGAGTTTCTTCAGATCTTTTTAAGGACTGTTTAAAATACCTTTCTTTCAGATATTTTTTTGATTATTTTATAAAGATGTTATTTTCGGGGCAATTTTTATCTAATCCTTTATTGAGGACTTACTTTCGGGATTTTTTTCTGAAGAAATTTTTCCGAATGTTCTTCATGGCATTTTTTAGAATTTTTTTTTCATTACATTTTTAAGGAGTCTTTCAGGCATTTTTAGCAATTTTTTTTCTATTTTGAAAACTTTTTATTTCAGGAATTTTGTTAAGGACTTATTTTAGGCATTTTAGCAGGACTTTTTTCAAGACTCTTTTTGGGATTTCTTTTTCAGGGGAGTTTCTTCAGATGTTTTTAAGGACTGTTTACAATACCTTTTTTTCAGATATTTTTTTGAATATTTTATAAAGATGTTATTTTCGGGGCAATTTTTCGACAATTTTTTTATTATATTTCATCAGGACTCTTTTTCTGAACTTCCGCAGGACTTATTTTAGGACTTTCTTTAAGGACTTTTTAGGATTCTTTTTCGGGACATTTATTTCTGGTATTTTGTATGAAGACTATTTTTCACGGCTTTTATCAGGACTCTTTTTTTTAAGATTTTATCTCCAGTTTTTTCGAGACTTTTTTAAGAACCTCTTGTTCAGGACTTCTTGTCAGGATTATTTTAAGAATTTTCTTCGATACATGCAGGATTACATACATCAACATCTTTATCCAGACACTTACATATATAGTATACACAGTAACGTTTTATTCATGCAGAATTATTTTTTTGGTTTTTTTTGTTCAAAAACTTTTTTCAGTCCTATATTTCAGGACATTTTTTATAGGATTAATTTTCAGGACTTCTTGTTCGGGACTTTTATTCGAGACTCTTTTTGGGATTTTTTTTCAGGACAATTTATTCAGAACTTTTTCAGGTGTTTTTAATTTTTTTTTTAATTGTTTTTTGACATTTTTTTACAATGTTATTTTCATAAATTACTTTTGACTTGTTTCTCAGACCATTGTACTCTGCTGAAATAAATTATTTACTTACTTACTACTCTTTTTCAAGATTGTTATTACAGCACATTTTTTCAGGATATTTCATCAGGACTCTTTTTCGGAACATTTTTCGCGACTTTCTTCAGCACTTTTTTCGGTACTTATTTTAGGATTTTCCTTCGGGACTTTTTTAGGATTTCTGTCAGGATATTTATTTCTGGTGTTTTATATTTTAAAGATTTAATTTTTCAGGACTCTTTTTGCAGTACTTTTTTCAGGATTTTCACGACTCTTTTTCACAACTTCTTAACAGGATTCTTTTTCAAGACTTTGTGTCCAAAACTGTTTCTCCAGGACATTTTTTCAGGACATTTTTTTGTCAGAACTCTTTTTCGCGACTTTCTTTTACGACTGTATTTCTGGTCTGTTTGAAGGACCTGTTTTTCAAGGACTCTTTTTGCGGGACTTTTTATCAGGACTTTTATCAAGACTTTCTTGTTCAGGACTTTTTAATTAGGACTATTTTTAGAAATTTTTTTCAAGACTTTCTTGTTCGGGACTTTGATTTGTTTTTTAGGACTTTTTAATAAGAACTATTTTAAGAAATCTTTTTAGGGTTTTTTTAATATTATTTTTGGTTTTTCAGTACACTTGCGGTAGAGATTATTAGAATTTGAAACATAATTTGCCATTTTTACCGTTCATCATTTTGACCTTGCAATCATTTGATCATGTGAAACGCTCGATTTAAAAAATGATTTAAATTGAAAATAAATCATAAATCTATAAACATATATAACTATTATACCAAATCGGAGAAAGTAACATGATGGCCATATCACCATTTTTACTTTCTCCGTTACGAGAAAGTACGAGAAAGTATTGTGATCGTGTTTTTTTTTCAAAAATTTTGTTTACGGAAATATCCGTTTTGGGGTCCCTAGATGCCATTTCAACAATTTCTGGAATTTTTTTTTTGTGTCTGTGTGTGTGTGTGTGTGTGTGTGTGTGTGTGTGTGTGTGTGTGTGTGTGTGTGTGTATGTGTGTCTGTCTGTGTGCGCTGTATCTCAAAAACCAATATAGCAATTGATATGAAACTTTGAACATAAGTCTTATTTGATAATCCGAAGAACTGAAAAGCTTTTGGTAAAATTTCGTACACCGGAAGTGGGTGTTTACCTTAACTGTTTTTTGTTTTTTGACAATATATTCTTAAATATAAAAAATATCACAAAAACATTTAAACAAACATCGAAGAAAACAAAGAAATGAATAGCTTTTGCTTGAAAATATTTTTCATAAAATCATTGCTATTCGAGAAAAAAATTTATTATTATTTTTTTAATTTTTGGTTTATAATTATGAAACGATAATAGTTACAGCAATTTTATGTGAATAATAATTGTAGAGAATGCCAAAATGAACAACTTCTAAAGAATAAGTTTTTTACGAAATCTTGTTAGTTTTCGAGTAAACCTAGTTTTTGAATTTGAAGTATAATTTTTCCATCATTCATGATTTTGACGTTTTAAACGTCAGTTTCATCCGAGTTAACGCAACGCTCGATGTACATTTAAAATATGATTTCAATTGAAAATAAACCCATGAAAACATAAATATAAAGTCGGAGAAAGTAACATGATGGCCGCATCACCATTTTTACTCTACATAACATACTGTCTGTGTGTTTTTAGGACTTTTTTCAGCCTTTCTGAGACAATTTTTTTCAGAAACTTAAGGACATTTTGAAAAGAACTTTCTACGAGAATTTTTTTAAGAACTTTTCTTAGGACTTATTTTAGGACTCTTTAGATGACCTTTTTCAGGTCCTCTGGTATTTTGAACGAAGACTATTTTTCAGGACTTTTATGCAGGACGTTTTTATGACTAAATCGTTGTTTTTTCAAAGTTTGAAACAAGAGACGGACTCTTAACTTTTACAGAATTTTTCATAAAACACTGGGCTTTCATATTTTAGAAAAATCCAGACTTATTAATCGCATAGTTTTCCAAATAATCACTGTCAAATTCAAGAATGACCATTTTATGCGCTAAAAAAATAGAAAAATCGTTGTTTTTTCTTAAATTTCAAACAAGTACTTACTCTTAACTGTTATAGAATCATTAATAAAACACTGGGCTATCATATATGAGAAAAATCCAGGCTCATTAATTGCGCAGCTTTCCAAATAATCACTGACAAACTCAAAATTTACCATTTTTGCGCTCGAAAATAGAAAAATCGTTTTTTCAAAATTTGAAACAAATACAGACTCACCTTTTACAGAATTATTCGCAAAACACTAGGATTTCATATTTTAGAGAAATCCAGTCTCATGAATCGCGCAGTTTTCCAAATAATCTTTGTCAAACTCAAGAATAACCATTTTATGCGCTCGAAAATCGAAAAATCGTTGTTTTTTCAAAAGTTGAAACAAGTGCGGACTTAACTTTTACAGAATGATTTGTAAAACACTGAGCTTTCATATTTTAGAAAAATCCAGACTTATTAATCACTTAGTTTTCCAAATAATCACCGTTAAACTAAAAAAATAACCAATTGCTGCGCTCGAAAACCGAAAAAAACGCAAATTTTTCAAAATTCAAAACAAGTGCTGACTCTCAACCTCTACAAAATCATTCATAAAGGAATTATCAGGACTCTTTCTTCAAGATTTTATTTCCAACATTGTTTCTCCAGGACTATTTTTAATTGTATTAACAGGAATTCTTTTTCAGGAATTTTTTTTTGGGGAATTTCTTAAGTACCTCCTTGTTTTTAAGACTTTTTCTTGGTATTTTTTTCTAGAACAACTGTTTCAGAATTTCTTGATGACATTTTTTTCGGAATATCTTTTTCATGAATTTTCTTTCACGACCTTGTTTGAATTTTTTTTCAGGACTTTTTCAGAATTTTCTTTTTCAAGTTGATTTTAAAAACATTTACTTTCAGGTATTTATTTAGGACATTTTTTGGGGACTTTTTTCAGGCCTTTTTGCTGGATTTTTTATAGGACTCTTTCTTAGGACTTCTTATTAAGAACTTTTTCAAGACTCTTTTTGGGAAAAAAAATTTTTAAACAATTTCTTCGGAACTATTTCAAGATTTATTTTCAGTACTCTTTTTTACAGATTTAGGATGTATTATCAGGACTCTTTTTCTGAACTTTTTTCAGAACTGTTGTGCAAGACATTTTTTTGTCAGGACTTTTTATCAAGACTTTTTTATCAGGACTTTGTTGTTCAGGACTTTTACTAGTTTATTTAGGACTTTTTAATTAGGACTATTTTTAGAAATATTTTTCAGTATTTTCTCGTTCAGGACTTTTATTAGGTTTGTTAGGACCTCTTAAGCAGGACTATTTTAGAAATCTTTTT
The DNA here is from genome assembly GCA_910593695.2 of Ocypus olens. NCBI lineage: Eukaryota > Metazoa > Arthropoda > Insecta > Coleoptera > Staphylinidae > Ocypus > Ocypus olens. The sequence continues at coordinate 9,368,757 of OU343050.1, forward strand.
TAGGACTTCTTTCAGGATTTTTTGTTTGTTTTTGAGTAAACTTACGGTAAAGATTATTAGAATTTGAAGTATAATTTGTCACTTTCATCTTTCATAATTTTGACGTTCTTGCGAAACGCTCGATGTACATTTAAAATATGATTATAGTTAAAAATAAACCATGAATGTGCAAATATAAAACAATTATACCATCAAATCGGAGAAAGTAACATGATGGACACATCACCATTTTTTAAATACTTTACGGAGTTTTGATTTGACTTATTGATTACTTTGTTGTTAAATTATGTTTCACCTATTGATAGATAAACCAACTGTTCGTATTTTACAGTTTAAAAGCGAGAAAGTCGGTGCTATTTCCAACAATATTATTTATTTTAGAGACATCTGTCAATGTTCAATAAAGTAGTTCACGACCTCAAGTAATTTCCGAAAGTAAAGGAAATCTCCTTTAATACATATAAAGATGCACATAAAAGTAAATTACGTCCCTCTTTCCAGTTTTATCGAGTGGAAATTGAAAGCCTACGATCGAGTTTAAATAGGTGCATCGGTAGTTAGCGTAACTTATGGCCGATTCTGGTTCGGTGGAAAAGCTGTACAGGAGTTCTTTTATTGCCCTCTCGGAATGTCCCCCTCAGAAGTTTTCCCAGCCACCCGACGACGTCGGTCGGCCCTTAGGCCCTTTTCACGATCATTTATGCATAAATGCCTACACTAATCCATCGCTGACAAATTGTGGCCTGTAGGTGTAATTTCTAGTTGACGTGTCGCATCGGGATAACCAAAACCGCACTTCCGGGTTCTACTGTTGACGACGGGGTTTATTGTTTGTAATGGTTATATTTCCTGATGCACCATTAATTCGGTGTTTATTTAAAAATAAAATCTGGACAAGGTTAAATCATTAATCAAATTAACTGTAGTTAATGGGGAGATTGTAATCACGAATCCCATTAATTCAGTGTTTAATTAAAAATAAAATCTGGACAAGGTTTAATCATTAATCGAATTAACTGTAGTTAATGGGGAGATTGTAATCATGATCATTTTAATAATGCATTTGTTTACTTTTCCAGTTAAATTAACTAAATTGCTATTATAGATTAAATATTGTTCCCCCATCAGAACACCTACAGACCGGTTTCGACCTTTCAGGTCTCATCAGTGTAGTTAGTTTCTGATGGGGAAACGGATATTTGCCGGCGCTGGCAATGTCCATATCTTGTCGGTGTTAAAGCCACCCGGATTTGGTTCAGTACAGCATTCAGGCAACAGATTCCGCCACTTTAGCGTTTCTACCTGCTATTATAGAGTTTAAGAAATGTGACACAATTTTTCTATTCTATTTTAAAAAAGTATTTCTTGCACAATCTTAATCAATCGCATTTAATAGGATTTATACTGAAATATAATACAACCGAATGTGCAAATGTAAATAAATTAAATTTAAAATACAGCCCTTTCAGTAAACATCGTTACTTCAAGAAGCCGTAAGGCTTCCTCAAAAAGCGGAGGGCGGTTTTCAGCTCGGATGAAATCAATGATGGCAATTAGAAGGTTTTAATTAATTAGTTGAGTGAAACTGATATGGCAGCAGAAATTGGAATGGGGGGAGGGCGTAAGGAACCCGTGCCGTGTTTATAAATGCGTTACAAGTTGCTATGTTATGAGCAGAATTTCTTGTATTTAATAAGCCCCTTGAAATCGTTTAAGGTTTAAACGCGGTAGCACTTAAAATTACTCGAACTTCCCTAATTAATATTTAAAGTTCGCAGTTGGGAATTAAAAATTCAAATTCTGGCATACGCCAAAACTTGAGCGGGACGGAACGCCGCGCGAGATCTTCCGCTTCTTTACGAATTATATTTCCCTCAGACAGATATAAATTAGAGCAATAATATCGAATTTTGCGCATTAATTGTTATATAACATTAAGAGTAGGGTCGCAGTGGCCTAGTGGGTAGAAGTCTGGGCCTGTCTTTGTATAGTCAAAGAAAACGCACAATCATAATTTAGTGATGTGATGTGAGATTTAGAGAAATTATTTTACCACTATATCACAAAACTGCGATTTTTAAAAGATCTTTTAGATCCACTATTTATAAAATATATTAAAAAATACCCATGCATCTCAAAAATCTCACATTGAATCAATTTAAACACGAAATCAAAAAACGTTTGATGTGTGATTAGTTTTGAAATTGTAAAACAAGTACCACTATATATTGATCTTACATTTCTTGTTCTGTTTATACCTGTCTATACTTTAATTTAGTAACTGTACTATTATTAGTTGTAGATTAAGTGGAATAGCAGTTAATAATTCAAGGACTAACTGAACTTCGCCTATCCTTGAATTATTATTATTATTATTATGTTATTATTTCCTGTCCAAGTAAGAATGAGTTCCGTAGAATTCTTAAATCATGCCTAGTTTAGGATCGCAAGAATTGTAATTGTAATGTTGATATTAATCTATTACTTGTACTTGTACTTTTGTCTGTAACCTCGTTTATAAACAATCATTCACTGTTTTATTTTGTAGTTTTCCTTGTAATTAGGCTTAGGCCTGTAAGGAAATGAAATAAATAAATAAATAAATGTTTTATAAATTTTTGAATTCAATAAAGACATTTTATTATTATTATTGCGATGAAAATCATGCTGGTTGCACGATTTCCGCTGTAATTACTCATGTTGGTTTTTCTTTTGCGAGACGTTAGTTGTCGCCGGACTTTTTAAACGGTTTTTACTCTGAATAAGAAAAAAAAATAACCGTTGAAATTATCGTAAAAGCTTCCAAATCCACCCCAATCTCCAATAATTTAGATTTTTTTAGATTTTTACTAAACGCGTAAGGCCAAAATCAGGTTTTGTTACAATATTTTCTAAACCCTTATAGATGGCAATTTGAAATTTTCTTGAAAAATCACAAGTAATTCAAGAAATATAACTTTAAAATTTCAACCCTCTAGAACCACCTCTTTCAATAAACCCCTTAAAAAAACTATAAATTTTATTTTTTTCCCGAAAGCCGAAAACGTCCGCTAGGGGCCCGTGAAAACTGCAATTTTCCAATTCACCCCTAGACTCAGCGGTAAATTTTTGAAAATCGATTTTTTGCGATGCAGAGGTTCGCGCCAAAGCTATCTCCTCCCAGAATTTTTGAGTTGGAGGATTCAAATATGGCTCAAAAAATTCCCAATGCTTAGGGACACAACGTCTGCTATCGTACATTCCCGCAAAGAAATCCGTTGCAACCCCTCAAGCGTTTTTCTAAAAAATCACATTTTGGACGCTTCCGAAAAAAAAGGGAGCGCTTCCCCTTACGGTCACGACTCCGAATTTCATAGAGTTTTGTAGAACTACCTCCGCTCTACATTTTATGTCTTTTACGAATTTTTGATACCTCCAACCCCCGAGGAGTTATTCAAAGAAAACCACACCCGATTTCAATAAAAAAAATTCTACAGCAGCCACTTTTAATTTCACGCAGGAAATTTGCCATTCGGAATTGCATTTTGCGGTGAAAAGGTAAGGACCTTATTTTTCGATCTACGGCCGATTTTTGATTGTTTTGCGGGAATTTTCGAAGAATTTTGCAATTTTTTTTTTCGAAAATTAAAAATTTGACGATGGCATATCAATCATCGATTTAATCCGAATCAAAGATTCCCATAAAGTTTTTCGATCCGATTTGTGATTTTCGAGATATGACGTTGTATACGGAAGGGGGAAGCGAAATTTAGCAGCGGGGCACAATTTTTTTTCACCGATCAGACATCTGATTACACCACCGGAAAGCCCTTCTCAAGCCCTACAGAAAATCTAAATAAAATTTCTCGATCCGACCCCTCCTTCTAATTTTAAAAATTAAATAAACTTTTATTTATTTTGCCGGTAAATATTTTCGAACGTTTCAAAATGCATTTTTCTATTCCTTTTTAAATCACAAATCCAACGACGGATTATCATTGCGGTATTGTGTGTACGTAAAACAAACTTTGAATTTTTAAAATCGCCCGGTTATTAACCGAGATATGGATATTTGAATTATTATCGTTTTTGAACGTTGAAAATTTTTCCCCTGAAAATCAAATTCGAAAAAAAAAATCCAGCAGGGTTAGAACAGTGAAACTTTGGGAAATCATTGAGCGTTCTATTTGAAGCAGACCACCAAAGTTTGGTAACATTTCAGTCATCCCATCAGCCCCGCCAGCCGCAACAGGGTGCCAAAGACGAAAACAACCCCAATCAGTACCGGCCTAAATTTTGTTTGTATGTTGGTTTGTAATGTGTATACGCTTCTCAGGCGCTCACCAAATAATTTTTAGAAGCCAAAAGTTAATGAAAAAAAAAAGATTCCTCCTGTTACCGTCCGAGTGCTTTCCAAACAGCAAATTAAGAAATGCATTGATAGTGCATTGTCATATTTGATAGATGTCCGATTCAGAAACTGGGGTTACCACCAGATTACATTTCCGAAGTTCCTCGACCCCTGTGGTTTGTGAAAGTTCATTTTTATTTTTTCTTAAATTCGTTCGTCACCTGTTACCTTCTTCAATTTTAATAGGCTGCGCACAGTTTATTTGCTCAATCTTAATAGGCCACGCACCGGTGACGAACAACGGCTCCACTACGCTGCGCCGTCATTCGTCACCGGTTTTTTGCTCAATTCTAATAGGCTACGCACGGACGATGGCGTAGCGCAGCAGAGCCGTCGTTCGTCACCAGTTAATTTTCTTAATTTTATATTTCACTATTTCACATAAAAAACACAATTTCACATACAGCAACTTAAGCTTGAAAAACTAGGTTGACATACTAAAATCCAATCGTTATCCCTTAGCTGGAAACAAAATAGCGCCACTCGAAACTTGAATTGCAAAGAGAAAAATTTGCAACTCGCATTTATATACATTCTTAAAAAAAATCGCTTTCGTAATAATTTTAGAAATTCAAATCGACTCAGAAATCACGGAGTTTTGACATACTAAAAAAACAAATGATATCCCTGATCAGGACACAAAATATTGCTAAATTTTCAAATCATTTATTTTTGACATACTGTAAATCAACTGATAACTGGAAACGAAATGGCGACTCTCGAAATACGAACTACTAAAAAATGAAATTTGCAAAATTTAACCACTTGCAATTTTCAAAATTTTGAAATCTACTTAGAATTCATGTATTTGACACACACACACACACAAACACAAACACATTTTTTTCTCCAGAAATTGTTGAAATGGCATCTAGGACCCCAAAACGGATATGTCCGCTCAAAACAATTTTGAAAAAAATCACTATCACAGTACTTTCTCGTACTTCGTAATGGAGAAAGTAAAAAAAACAATCAGCGACACTCTGAAATTGTATTGCAAAAACTGAATTTTGCATCTTACAATTGGAAGAATTTGTAAACCATTTAACTTCTGGAAATTTTCTTCAAAATTCTTAAATCTACTTAGAAAGAAAGAACTTGAATTGCAAAAGTTACAATTTGCATCTCAAAATGAAATCTCGCTATTAATAGTATATTTACAACGAGCATATAATGACGGCGAGTTGTACATTATACTTTATTCACAAAAATTATATTTAAAATTACAATTACAATCGAAATTAAAATTAATCAAAATCAAAATTAAAGTTGTAATTACAATTACAATTGAAACAAATTTAAAATCAAAGTTAAAATCAGAATTAAACAGAGTAAACAAAATATTATCATACATCGCTTTCTGTGGATTATAGCGCGAATTAGCGTGTTTAATGAAATTAAGTGTTAAATGTGCCCCATTAATGCTGCCCATACAATTAAATAATGCGCACATTATAACATTTTCGTGAACAAAATAAATTTAAAAAAATATTGATCTTAGAATTTTCTTCTGGATTCTCAAATCTCCTTAGAAATCACGTACTTCTAACATACCAAAAAAAAAAACAATTGGCATCCCCTTGCTGTAAACAAAATGGCAACACTCTGAAATTGAATTGCAAAAACTGAAATTTACATCTTACAATAAAAAAAAATTTCAAAAAATTTTACTTCTTGCCATTGTCTTCAAAATTTCCAAATTTACTTAGAAACAAAAACAAATTGGCATACTGAAAATAATTGACAACTGTAAACGAATCGGCGAAACTCGAAACTTGAATTGCAAAAGCTATAATTTGCATCTCACAATTAAAATAAATTATAAAAAAAGAATATTGATTTTGGACGTTTCTTCCAAATTCTCAAATCTAATTAGAAATCATGTATTATTAACTTATTAGTATTATTATTATTATTATTATTATTATTATTATTATTATTATTAAAATGCAATTGACATCCCTTCGCTGAGGAAAAATGGCGTAACTCCAAACTTGATTTGAAGGAAGTAATATTTGCACAGAGCGATTAGGAAAATTTTGAAAATAAATTATCAAAATGGTGACACTAAACTTGAATTGCAAAAAGTAAAATTTGCATCTCACAATTAAAAGGAAATGAAAGAGAAATTGTTGATCTTGGAATTGTCTTCAAAATTTTCCTATCTACTACTTACAATTAGAAATCATACATTAAATAATTAAACACAGTTATATTCCTTACTTCACTCGTTTATTTATAACACTAAATGTACATTTTGAACACGATGTGTTCATTTTCAATAGTTAACTGATGGCATACATACTAAAAAAAATAATTGGCGACACTCAGAAATTTAATGGCAAAAACTTACAATTGGAAGAATTTGCAAACAATTTGACAATTTTCTTCATTAGCCAAGTACAAATGCAACAACTGATGTGACTAAAGGGCACCTGCTAAAGTAAAAAAAACTCTACAAAATTCTGAAATCTGCTTAGAAATAATGTATTTTTGACATACTGAAAACAATTAACAACTGTAATTGAATTGGCGAAACTCAAAACTTGAATTGCAAAAGGTACAATTTGCATGTCACAATTGAAATTCATAAAAACAAATCTTGGACGTTTCTTCAAAATTCTCAAAAATACTTAAACTAACGCTTAACATGTTCTGCCAAAAGATGTACACACGGACATGATATTTACACAAAAGAGGAATATATATATTTGTTTTCAAATTAAAAGAGTCATTTTAAATTCAATGTTGCAACCACAGATTTTTATTAAATACAATTTTCTTTTTAAGGCAAACACGTTTTGAATTATTTTTTCCTTAATTTCTACCAAAAATTATTTTTTTTTACAAAAATAAAAAATCGTGCATTTAAGGGTTAAAAACAACTAAAATAAGAATGCTTACTTATAAGTAAACCTAGACAGATAACATTTTTTTTCGTATCTTATTAAACAATATAAACGTTGTTAAATCGTTTTTGATTGAGAAAGTTGTCCATCATTCGACCGAATCATTTTCTCCACAGATGACGTCCAATCAAATGATAGCGGTTTCATTGCCCAACAGTTTAGTTGTTACCATGGTTACGATTCGTTTTTTGTCAGCGAGCTGCCGCAATTTCCAAATAGAAAAATTATTTGTTATAATTTAATACAAACAGAAAAATCTTCAGGTAATTATTTAATATGATGCGAAAATGTATAGTATTAAACTCTTGAACAAGTTGGCCATTGCCACTCGTTTAATAATATACTATAATACAACATTAAAACATAGTTTAGTGCATTTAAAATTTTCAACTCAACTCAATAAACACTTCTGACTAGATTTATTATTGCTTATGTACAATTAATACAATAAATATGTTTTCATAACAAGCACTCTACTTGAGGAGTCTTGTGGAGTCCTCGAAATCTTTCTTCGGTTTATTACTCTGGCAAGCAACGGAACCCAGCTCTGTATGTAAAGTAAAGCAGCCACCCATGCTCTAAATAAATCAAATGTGCCACAGGTTGAATTTGGATACATAAACATGGTTTATTGCAATGCGAAAATTCTATTCCCTCACCGGTGATACATTCTTCATCCTCATGGATTTATAGACGAAACTTTGTCCGCCCGGTAATGTCACCCCTTCTCCGAGCCACTCGTCAATTAAAATTCCCATTTCTTCCCATGAAATATGGTATAAATATGTACTGCAAAGTCGACTTGCCACAGTGGGATATTACTGGGGCGACGTGATTTATTAATGGAGCGTCTTAAAATTTTGACATTCATATAAGGAGGGTTAATTTATTCATTCTGGTATTCACTAATTAGGGTAGGATTGTATGTTGCGCGTTTGATATATTAATCATGCCTACGCCAGCATTAACTATAAATAGCTTGGGATATGGTATCATTTGAAATTTATGGAATTTATTTTATTACTTACGTAATAAATCTGTAATGTCGAAAATTTAATATAATGTAAGGAGTTTCCTAAAATGATGGCTAGCTCTAATATATTTATCCAACTTGAAAATAAGTGGTGTTAGTTCCTGTTAAAATTAAATTTTAGTAGAAATCAATATTTTCACTAAGTTTTATATTGATATTGAAACACTAGTATGGACTAGTATAAAACCTTTTACTTGAAATGGCTTACTGGTGATTACAGACGTAATCTAGCTAATGTACTTTGTAGTTAAATATTGCGCTAAAATTTCGTCGATTATGACCCTTGGCCCTTCGTCTCAAGAGGGACTGGATAGTAACTGAGTCAGCATCATGGCCAACACAAGCCTCTCCGCACAGTCTCATTACATCCACACTACACTTCAGGCTATGATGTTTTCCAAATTTTTTCTCTCCCAACTATAATGTATACATATATTCAATTAATTGTTTCACTTATCGGTAGTTCATATTATTGAGGATAGTAATATAAAATAGTTGATAACACAGCATTTTTATTTAAGTCATGAAATATGGAACTCAAAACCGCGGTTCGGTAACTATTAAAAAAAATAAATATCAGATGTTAAAAAAGTCTACTTGAATATAACGTTTAGCTGTAATAATTAGCCTATAATTTAAATGTAAACACAATTACATAAATATCACATAATAATATGTTGTGTGTAAATCTAGCGGGCTTTTATGTCGGTGTATGGCAATTTTCTAATTATTTCGTAATAAATCGTGTGTCAATTCACGGAACCACGCAACATTTCGAATCGGCCAAGCATCGCATGCATAAATCAATTCGTTTAACGCTTCCATTCACGGTGGCGCCCTTGTACATTTGCACCGTTTTTCCAATTTTTCCGACACGGGGCGATTTTTTTCAGGGGTGGGCGTTACACGTGCATCATTTTCCGAGCGCAGTTACACGGCCCCCGTTACCCAATAACATATTAAATACCAAAAATTACGATCAAAAATGACAATGGCACAGATTTTGTACATCGTTTTATGTGGAAATAAAATAAATGGACAGTTTTATTATCCCCAATGCGCGTGCATTATTTCTACATTGTGACTAGAAAATATGCCGCCGTTATTTGTAAATTACGGCAATACTCTTTCTGACTTCAGGTATTTTATCATTAGTTAATTTGTTATTAAGATATTTCTTTAGTTATTTTACAGGTACAAAATGTAATAAAAATTTGCATTTTGTAAAAAATGTAATAAAAAGTTTAATAGTTGCAAAATATTACATAGTTTTTAAGAAAAACGTACCTAAACTTAAAATGTGAATTTTTCAGGAGAATCTAAGAGCTCGCCTCCCAAATTTCGATCACTTCAACTAATCGGAAAAATATAAAACAATTAATAATTCATAATTCATAATGTTTATTCATGTTAACGACATAGTCTTACATAAGTCAGGAAGGTATATAATTAAGTATATTAAATTAATTATTAATTATTATTATATTAAATTAAGTGTTGAATCAGAATCAACGATAAAAAAATAAGATTATTTTTTCATTTTTGAGGAAGCGACCCCCTTAAATGGGTAGAGATTACAGACTTTGCTATTTTTGGAATCTGGAACTATTCAATAAAATGCATTTTAATTGTATGTTGGTAAAAGCATTTTATTGAAAAATTCCTGAATCAAAATGTACCACAAAGTAATGGCTTTGACCATCAACCATATTTTTGGATTCGCTTCTTGAACATTATTGGAATTGAGTATTTAATTTTTATTTGTATTTTTGAATTAGTTTTACACACTGTTTACATAAAGTAAGAAATCAATTCGATTAAAATTCAGGGCATTTTCTTTCAGAAAATAGCTCGGGCACGAGTATTATTTTTCCTTGACGCGCAAAATTGAGATACGACCCCTAAGTTAAAATTTTCAAATGTGAACCCCCATTTGTTGTTGCATTTATGGATTCTACGTAAAATTCTGAGTATTTTTCATGTAACAGACCTCATGTCGATATTCAGCTGTTTTCGAAGAAATGACGTTTAAAAAAGTACTACTACGATTTTATTTCCAAACAGCTGAATATTGACATGAGGTATGCTACATGAAAAATACTCAGAATTTTACGTAGAATCCATGAATACAACAAAAAATGGGGGTTCATATTTGAAAATTTTAACTTAAGGATAACAATTTTGGGACATCCTGTACATTTCAATTTTATCTCAAAAAATGCGCGGTGAGAACAAATAATACACGTCTCCGAGCATTTTTCTGAAAGAAAATGCCCTGAATTGTAATCGAATTTATTCCTTACTTTATGTACAGAGTGTATATGTTTAGTTATCGAATTATTCGTTTCTTTTTGCAAACACCTGTAGAAATAAATGCTTAAAATACGTATTTTAATAAATTTCATCTTTATTTGCCTTGTATACCGGGTGTCCCATTTTAATCTTTCAGGTGGAATATATCGAGACAAGTGCGCCCAATCGAAAAAGTTGTCTAATGCAAAGTTTAGTGGTTTGCAGGGGGACATTTGATTCTGTTATCAATTTCACCCCCACCCCCCAGGGGGTGAATAACAGGGGTAACTTCTGAATCCTAAATAGGAACCCCCATTTTTTATTGCAAATTCGGAAAGTGTGAAAAAAACTGTGTAGGTTTCACTCAGAAACTTTTTTCGTATGGGCAACAGGTGGCGCTAGATTATTTTACACTTAATCTAGAATTGATGTAAAAATGCCACCTAATGATTACAAAATAATCAGATTCCAGACATAAGCGCCCTTTGACACTTGGTGCATTTAAAAATTGGACCGTTCGACCCTAGTTTATGCGTTACGTTACAAATAACTCGTTTGTCCCTTTAAGTTTAATACAAAGGTTAAAACAAATTTGTGTCAGAAATAAAAAAATTTTTTTTTTCAAAAAACCAAAAGTCCCCTAAATACGTAGTCAGTACCGTAATGTTTGTTCTTAGACACAACTGCCATTATTGGAGTGACGAAAATCCCCATTGGGTTCGATCGATCGACCATCAACATCGCTGGAGCGTCAACGTTTGGTGCGGTATCGTGGATTCGCAAATAGTTGGACCACACTTCTTTGAGGAAACGCTCAATGGGGAACACTATCTGCAATTCTTGCAAGGCGGCCTTCCTGCGCTTTTGGATGACATTCCGTACGCCACAAGGTTAACGATGTGGTTTCAGCAAGATGGTGCACCTCCGCATTTTGCACGAATTGTGCGGAATCATTTGGACGCCGCATATCCACAAAAGTAGATTGGTCGCGGGGGGGCTGTGCTATGGCCACCTAGATCGCCGGATCTAACGTCTCCAGACTTTTTCCTCTGGGGATGCAGTATTTCGTGAGCGGCCGACAACTCGTGAAAATATGAAGGAGCGCATCCGACAAGCTTGTTTGGCTATAACACCTGCTACGTTGACGGTGACGGTTCGGAATTTTGAAAAACGAGTCAATCTTTGTATTCGAGAACATGGTGGTCACATCGAACACCTCCTAAAATGATCTTCTTACTCAACGAAAATTTTACTTGAAACTGATCCGTACAAAAAACAATAATAATTTTGACATCTTTCTCTTTGAACTGAACAATTTCATTTCGAATTTCTATTACCCTTGTACCTTTACAGACGTCAAAGTGGTGGTGGTAAGTAGATTGGCTTTTTCAATTCAATTTGTTTAAACTTTTTTACATCAATTCTAGATTAAGTGTAAAATAATCTAATATTGACGATTACAGCGCCACCTGTTGCCCATACGAAAAAAGTTTTTGAGTAAAACCTACATAGTTTTTTTCACACTTTCCGAATTTGCAATAAAAAATGAGGATTCCTATTTAAGATTCAGAAGTTACCCCTGTTTTTCACCCCCCTGGGGGGTGGGGGGTGAAATTGATAACAGAATCAAATGTCCCCCTGCAAACCAGTAAACTTTGCATTAGACAACTTTTTCGATTGGGCGCACTTGTCTCGATATATTCCACCTGAAAGATTAAAATGGGACACCATTTACTTTTAGATGATTAAAATTGATAAAACGGAATAGCATAATTAATTAACAGTCAAATTATAATAATATCGATTTAGTCACCAAAAATGCAAATACAAAAAAAATACAGATGTTTACACTGGAACCAAAGTTAATAAATAGTGCATGTTTTTGAATTGATTTTGTTGATTTCAATAAAATATCTTCATTAAAAGTAATATATACTTTGATCAATGGATCTTTGCGTGCACGTCATTGATAACTGAACGTGGCTCCGACAACATGCGTTTTATCTCTCTCTACAATAAATTAAATTAGACGCAATCATAAGTAGTGATGGGGAATATCGAGTATCTTAAAGATCGGTAAATCGGTGATCGATCAGTTGATGTATCGAGCCGCTCGATCTTTAGCTCGATCTGCTCGAGCGGCTTGGGAATATCGAGCGGCGTAAGAAAATCGAGCCGCGTTGATCGATCAAAAGATCGAGCGGCGTTAATCGATCAAAAGATCGAGCGGCGTTGATCGATCAATAGATCGAGCGGCGTTGATCGATCAAATGATCGAGCGGCGATGATCGATCGAAAGATCGAGCAGCATTGATCGATCAAAAGTTGGAGTGGCTTGAAAAGATCGAGCGGCTCGGTCATTTGCAAAGATCGAGTACTCGATCTTTTTTGATCGATCTTACCCATCACTAATCACAAGTGTACGTATATCGTCCAAGGCTTTAAAACTCAGTCTTCGGTAAAGACGCATACGCAAAGATTCATTGATCAAACGATATCAATGACATCGACATTTTTGGTTTAATATATCAATTAAATCATTATTGTTATTTTGATATATCGACTAATCAATATTTTGGCACCCTGTGCAAGCATCAATCCCGATCAGATTTTCAATGTCATTTCAAGGTTGACTTATTATTTGTAATGGAAATGTGTATTTTTTATTAAATCATCTGCATCTACGAAATGTTCAAAGTTTCATATCAATTGCTCTATTAATGTTTGAGATACAGCGCGCACAGACACACACACACACACACACACACACATACACAGCCACAATTTTTTTCCAGAAATTGTTGAAATGGCCCCCAAAACGGATATATCCGTAAAAAAAAATTTGAAAAAAAATCACGATCACAATACTTTCTCGTACTTCGTAACGGAGAAAGTAAAAATAAAAATGTTAACTTTTTAGGTCTATAATTATGAAATGATAATAGTTACATCAAATTTATATAAAATTCAACCTTTAGGGCACGTCCCAGACATTTTTTAAATAATAACGTTTGTCAAAGGTTATTTTTTCTTATAAATTAATTTACACTTGCAAAACCCTCGCTTGTGTTCTGTGGATTGGAGGGTGGGATAGAGCCCACCTATCGCCCTTCTTTTCGACTTAACCCTTTAACGACCATGAGCTAATTTTGTAGCTCAGATTTAATATTTTTTTATCATACATTTTATAGTCAAAATAAATAATTCTTTGGTTATTTTATATTGGTTCTTCTTATTTTGAGTTCTTATATTATTCATAGAAAGAAACGTATTGTTTGCGAAGTGATAAGTTCAGCAGTGCTTAGTTACCACACCAGAAAAAAAAACTCTCGGTCGTTAAAGGGTTAAACCCAACATAGAAAACATTGTTTGATAAATTTAATAAAAACGAAATTGATAAAACTGATTTCTTAGTCAGATTTAAATTAAATAGAGGTTGGTGGATGGGCTCTCTTCCACCCTCCAACCTCTTGGACACGAAACAGAGTTTCTGTAAACGAAAAGGTTTGTCAAATGATCAGAAAACCGTTAGCTTATTTTCTTAACAATTAATTTACACTTGCAAAACCATCTCTTGTGTTCTGAGGATTGGAGGGTGAAATAGAGCTCACCTACCGCCATTCGTTTTTACTTAAACCTAACCTAGAAAACACTTTTCGATAAAACTAATTTTTTAGTCGGATCCCGAAAGATTTAATTGTTTTAGAAGCATAAAGAAATACCGTTTGCGGGTAAAGTTTGAATGAAACTGAGGGTGGTGGGTGGGCCCTATCCCACCCTCTAATCTCTTAAACACGACACGACAGTTTCTGTAAATGAAAATGTTTGTGAAATGATGAAAAAACCGTTAACTTATTTTCTTAACAATAAATTTACAATTGCAAAACCCTCGCTTCTGTTCTGAGATTGGATTGAAGGGTGGAATAGAGAACAACCCACCGCCCTTATTTTCCACTTAAACCTACCATAGGAAATACTGTTTAATAAAACTAATTTCTTAGTCAGATCCCGAGAAATTTAATAGTTTTGAAAGCATAGAGAAAAACCGTTTATGGATAAAATTAAAATTGAAAAGAGGATGGTGGGTGGACCCGATCCCATCCTCCAACTTCTTGAACACGACCCACAGTTTCTGTAAATGAAAACTGTAAATGATCAGCCGTTAGATTATTTTCTTAACAATTAATTTACACTTGTGAAACCCTCGCTTGTGTTCTGAGGATTGGAGGAAGGAATACAGCCCACCCATCGCCCTTATTTTCCACTTAAACCTAACCTAGAAAATACTGTTTGATAAAACTAATTTCTTACTAAGATCCCAAGAGATTTAATAGTTTTAAAAGCTTAAGATCATGGTATTCCGATGTGACGAGCGACTATGACAAGTCATATTAAAGAGAGAACAAAACTGGAGACGGGCTTGGAAACATCACGTATCTACCCTTTCCATGTTTTTGCTATATACGATGCGTGGCTCACACAAAGGCGAGAACTATAATCACGCCCCCTTGAATATATTATCGTTATCAGCATAAGGGATGAGCGCTACTCGTGAGGAATGCGTTGAATTAAATTTCATCGCGCGCATACAACTTTTAAGCAATTTTAAGAAATCTAACTTCTTATTGAAGCTGAGTAATTGGCAATCAATAATGATGAGTTTTAGTATGGTCACTTTAAATTGAATTATCTATGCATCAAACTCAAAATAAGTTACTAGAAAACAATTTTACGCTAATTAATGACAAAAAAAAAAGAATTTGTTTTTTTTTACAATGACACATAGTTCAAGACATAAACAATTTAATTTAATTTATAATTTTTGGTTTCTTAACTGTTTACAAGATCAACTTTAGGAGAACAATTTGAAGTTTCAAGAAGCGTACGAATTCCTTGCCCTTAAAGGAAAACCATTTGCGGGTAAAATTTAAATGAAACAGGGGGTGGTGGGTGGGCCCTATTCCACGATCGAACCTATTGAACACGATACAGAGTTACTGTAAATGAAAACGTTTCTAAAATGATCAGAAAACCGGTAGATTTTTTCTTATCAATTAATTTACACTTATTAAACTCTCGTTTGTCTTCCAATTATTGGAGGGTGGGATAGTGCGCACCCACCATCCTTAGTTTCTACTTTTACTTGACCTAACAAACACTGTAACAATTAAGAGGTTTCTTAGTCAAATCAGATTTAAAATTCATGATCGCCATGAAGGAGGGTTTACGGGTTATATTAAAGTTGATACGGAGGATGGTGGGTGGGCCCTATCTTACCCTCCAGCTTTTTGAACATGCCCCAGAGTAAAATATCACCGCGGCCGTGTGGGTTCGATTCCCAGCTCGGGCGAAAGACTTTTCGGCTTCGAGAAGTATTCGTTCGGGTCCGTGGTTGTTGTATACGTCTTTCATTATTCATTTGTTCATTTATTTATTTAATGAATAGCTTATATATCTATTAAACATTTGATGATGGCTAATGGTCATAGAACCAAGGCCAGGCGTAACGCCGAAAACAAACAAAAAAAAAAAGTAAAATATGATATGAATCATACGTTCGTCGAAGGTGAAAACAATTATTTTCACACTTGCTAAACACTCGTTTGTGTTCTAATGATTGGAGGGTGGAATACGACCGACTCACCGCTAATCATAATACAAAATAAAAATGAATAATTCTTGTATCAATAAATTTAAATTTTCATAATTAATAATAATAAAACAGTTGGCAGCACATTTTCTGAAAATCCCTATAATAATTAAAGTAAAATTATATTGGCTGTCTGGAATTCTCCAATACAGTGCAGTGTA
The DNA here is from genome assembly GCA_910593695.2 of Ocypus olens. Lineage (NCBI taxonomy): Eukaryota > Metazoa > Arthropoda > Insecta > Coleoptera > Staphylinidae > Ocypus > Ocypus olens. The sequence goes on from OU343050.1 coordinate 9,385,192, forward strand.
TTCACATCTTGTGTTTTTTAAGATTACTTAATTTAAAAAAATAGTTTTGTCTATTTTAAAAACGCCACTAAACTTCTGTTAGTTAACTTATTTTTTTTTTACTTAGGCTGAGCCATTTAGTCACACACGGCTTATTTTTGTATTTGTATTTTTGTATGAATAAATGAAGAAATGAATAATGTAGGACATATACAACAACCACGGACCCGAGCGAATACTTCTCGATCGCCGAAAAATCTTCCGCCCGGGATGGGATTCGAACCCACACGACCGCGGTGCAGCCGGCACAAGTGCTCGCCTCTACACCAACGGGCCGCCCACTTTATGTTTTAAGGGTTGCCAACTATTTTCGATTTTTTAATCTCACTGTACAATCTGAACATCAGCAACCTTTTAAATACTGTTAAGCAGTTGGGCAGTTGTAATTTTACTTTTTTTGCCCACTGGTATAAAAAAAGTAAAAGGGATAGTAAAAATATTTAGAGGAGCCCTTGAAATTAAATTGTGCCTGGGGTCACTGTACACATCAAACAGGCGGGCGACAAAGAATAGTTACGAGGTCGACGCTTTGCCACCCCTGATCTAGAGCATTGTTATGTCAATATCTAGAGCACAGTCATGTCAATATTTTTGGGATTACCGTTCTTTTTCAACGCTGTCCATGTATAAATCAAGATGCGCTAGCATGTTGCATAGACTTTGAGAAGTTTTGATCAATTGAAGCAATAAATTACTTAATAAAACCTATCCAAATTTGACAGAGTATTTGTGAATATGATGATCCCAGAGGGCGTGTAAAATCATCGATAAATGTCAGCTAAATTTTTGAAATACCTAATTTTTTACTAAGAATATACGAGGATCGATCAATAAATACCAGTGTTAGGAATGAAGAGGGAAGCTTTTCACAATTTTTTTTTCTATTTTTCAACGTAATCTCTTTTTAGTACAATATATTTTTCCCAACGTTTCTGCCATTTCTTTAACTCCTCCAAAAAATACGACCAAAAACAGATGTACGACCACGTTTAGATTCGTTAAACCAATATCTAACGGTTGTCATAGATGGTGAAGGGTCCCCATAGACAGCATCCAACTTCGCTTTTATTTCTTCGCATGTTTTCAATCAAAAAATAAAAAGCGAATTACGGTTCGATATTGTTTTTTTTACTTTCTCCGTTACGAAGTACGAGAAAGTATTGTGATCGTGATTTTTTTTCAAAAAATTTTTTTACGGAAATATCCGTTTTGGGGTCCCTAGATACCATTTCAACAATTTCTGGAAAAAATTTTTTTGTGTCTGTGTGTTTCTGTGTGTGTGTGTGTGTGTGTCTGTGTGTGTGTGTGTGTCTGTCTGTGTGCGCTGTATCTCAAAAACCAATAGAGCAATTGATATGAAACTTTGAACATAAGTCTTATTTGATAATCCGAAGAACTGAAAAGCTTTTGGTAAAATTTCGTACACCGGAAGTGGGTGTTTACCTTAACTGTTTTTTGTTTTTTGACAATATATTCTTCAATATAAAAAATATCACAAAAACATTTAAACAAACATCAAAGAAAACAAAGAAATGAATAGCTTTTGCTTGAAAATATTTTTCATAAAATCATTGCTATTCGAGAAAAAATTTTGTTTTTTTTTTTTAATTTTTGGTTTATAATTATGAAACGATAATAGTTACAGCAATTTTATATGAATAATAATTGTAGAGAATGCCAAAATGAACAAGTTTTTTACGAAATCTTGTTAGTTTTCGAGTAAACCTAGTTTTTGAAGTATTTGAAGTATAATTTTTCCATCATTCATGATTTTGACGTTTTAAACGTCAGTTTCATCCGAGTTTACGCAACGCTCGATGTACATTTAAAATATGATTTCAATTGAAAATAAACCCATGAAAACGTAAATATAAAGTCGGAGAAAGTAACATGATGGCCACATCACCATTTTTTATTTTATTGAGAAACACGAAACACGTGTGATACAACTGGCTGCCAAAAAAAAACTAACCTATCAATCAGTCTGAAATTTAGTATGGTGTCGTGTGACAGATGGCAGTACACGACGGTAATGTCAACTTCCCTCAGCAACGCCACCTGTCTTCAAAAACGGGTACTTATTAATCGACCCTAGTACAGCATATAATCCAGCACTTATAATTTTAACTTATAATATTGTGTAACATTATTTCATCGTTGTGTGCTAATATTTAAACTTTACATAATTACATGGCATTGTGCTATAACAATATCGAATTTTCGCCACTTTGACACTCCAATCGTATCGTTCGAATGGATTCGCATATTCCCATTCGGCGTCGTTACATTGTGAATTAGTTTGCATGAGGTGTCTTGGAACAATGGGGGCTGGTTAATAAAGAAAACCATGCTGTTTCCGTACTAAAACTAATATTGGAGCGCGATTCATCATAGATAAGGACAGCGAAAGATGTAATCAAATAAGCCCCCGCTGAGAAAAGTCTTCACTACACAAATGAATTTGTCAGGATAAATGTATACGTTTCACGTTGGATGGCGAACACACAAAGGTATTATTAAATTTCACTCCCGTGATTACACTTTTATTGTCTGCGTGCAATTCTTTGCCCGCGGTCTAATTAGTACACTTGATTTATAAATTGAAACCAGCTAATGAAACTGAATGATTACATGAAGATTGAATCATACTACTTTACTTTATTAAAAAGTGAATGTAATTTGTAGCTAAATTGTTAAAATATTAATAAGAAATGTATTTGAAAATTACACGAAAGAGTGGATATTGAATCATGATACTTTACATTATTAAAAAGGATTTGTAATTTGTTGCTAAATTGTTAAAGTATTAATATGTAAAGTACTTGAAAATTACACGAAAGTGTGGTCATTTGTAAGCTGCGAAAAATTTTATTCTCATCCATTAACGCACTTTTTTCTAGAACAATGACCAATAGTTCGACAGAATTTTAACAAATTAATTGCTTTATTACTAGAGCGAGAAGAAGTGCATTATTAACCTTTAACCAACGAGCTAGTTTATAAAAATCGCGGATTTGTAATTTGTTGCTAAATTAATAAAATATTAATAAGTAAAGTACTTGAAAATTACACGAAAATGTGGTCATTTGTAAGTTATTAATATTTTATTCTCATCCATTAAACCTTAACGAACTAGCGCATTTTTCTAGAACAATGACCAGTGGTTCTACGGAATTTTAACGAATTAATTGCTTTATTTCTAGAGCGAGAAGAAGTACATAATTAACCGTTAGCTAACGAGCTAGTTTATAAAAGTCGCAACCATCGCTTTACAAACAACTAAAATGAGCTGATTTGTGAATTGATCTTCTGGTGGATGCGCCGGTCGATTTTCTTGGAATGTCGCAAAAATAGCGGCAATCGTTAGCTAAAGGTTAAGATAAAATAATGGGCTGAAGCATTCGGTCGATGGCCCTTTCTAACATATGTATGTTGCAATAAAATTCATGCATGTAATGACCGCACTAAATACAACCTAAAATCTAAACCAACAGAAAATACAATGTCTGTCTTTTGTGTGTTAACCCCATCATTAAGAATACATAATTCCATTTTAGCGATGTCTGTGCGACCAAGTCGGAATATTATAGTTGTCATTCCGTCCACAACGGGCAAACAGACGTACATAATGTACACGTTGTATATAAGTCATATACATAATTCACACACATACACCCCTCCGCTGTAAACCTCTCTACCTCTCTCAATGTACAACTCGGATATTAGAATTCAGGCGTCCTGATCCCGGTGTGGGATCTCTGTTACCAAAATCCTATCTTTATCCCTTATTTATTTCGCCTTTCCATAAGATATGAATCCGGGTAAAATGGGCTGTATAAATATTAGCAGTTGACAGACACCGCAATTATTTCAGTTTTTTTTTTATATGTTATTTTGAGGTGTAAAGTTGGAAACAGAGGCCGTAGATATTCATGGTCATGACGTAGAACGTACAGCTTTAGGCTTAATCACGAATACATATTTATAAAATCACGTCAACGGCCATGGGGCGCACGAGGGCTGAAATGAGGTCGGTTTAATTTGGATTACATTATTAATTAAAACCGGGGCTAATTTCGGTTTAATCATTTCGATCGTCCAACAGTTAAATTTTATTCATTCGATATAACTTAATTAAATAAAAATAATGGCCGCATCACACGTCTGCGTCGGACGTCGAGGGACCGATATTGAAGGCATAATTAAATTTTCGGGCTCCCTTTCAATCTGCAAATTACCGCCTTCGCCCAATAAATCCTCTATATCATGGAGGTAATTAATTATTGAAGCCGGCAAATCAATGTCGCACCGTAAATTCATTCATTTCACCCTTTTTCCCTTCAATGTCTTTCACGTTGCGCGCCGAGCGCGGATGGCTCATGAAGTTTTCAATGATATAGGGTGAAATATTGTCCGATTTTTATTGCCGGATATAAAGATTTTTCTTATTTCAATAGGCGGTGGGAGTTTTTGAAATTAATCATTTGCTAATTACCGCCGCATGCCTGTCACCTAATTTGTAAGGATCATTAATTTATGCGAGGGATGATTAATATTAAACAAGCGCCGGGGAATATTCCGTCCTTCTGTTTTACTTTAAGATTAATTTCATATGCATTGCGAGTAATTATAATTATACAGTAAATGTAACCTACTTATTAATATGCAAACTTGTTAAAATCATAAGGAGGAGTCTCGGAAATAATGGAATTGAATCAATTATTAGCTTAAGTCTGGTTTCATATACACTATCCTCTCATTTGAGTTCGTAATTTATAATCATAAAATAATAATAATAATAATGTTTTATTGATGTTATAACGTAGTTTGTACGTCATAGATTGCACAACAAAAGTAAACAAGTGTATGGTGAGATAAGCCATTGACAAGAAATAGAATGATATAACAAAGAACATCTAAAAATAATAAGTCTGTGGCTTATATTCACATACTAGGTATGCATTGTACTCTCCTTAAGGGGCGGCGCTACACCTATTAAATTTTTTTTGTCGATATCTCCTAAACTATTTTATAATAAAAAAAAAAATCTCTGCATTAGTTCTCTATTATTTCCAATTGTCTAAGGCTTACCGTGAAGATTTCTAACGAATTCATAATAATAACAAAAATAATTTATAAAAAATAATAACATTGAGAAAATCTAGACGGTATATTCTGGTATTTATTATTTTTAATTTATTATATTAGTAACGTTTTGTTTATTTTTTGGTATTAATTGATATATCTAATAATAATAATCTCGAAAGCGAGCACTCTTCTATTAATTGACAGGTATACTTTATATATGTTTATTACTCTTTTACTACAGTGGTCTTTCCATTTAAAATCGGATGCGCTCTTCTAAGGCTTTGGCGGGTTAGATACAGGGGAAAGGAGTTTACGTTTAAATTTTCGGTCGTGTAGCGCCGGGTCTTAAGCACTTGTATAAAATATACAAAGTTTCTTCTCTTTATGTAATCAAACTTGCTTGTTTGTTGGAAGAAGTGCTGACCAAAGCGTTACCTTCACTTATTACAAATGTAACATTCGTGTTTGTTAATGTTCGATAGTGCCTTTTCTAATAGAAATGTCAGTTTGAGCTGCGAATTTGATCTGCAAAGGAATTTCGATTATTTAATAGCACTGGCACTTTCATCAACCCTATATGATGTGGGGAGATATTGGGAAATGATATACGCAGTTTTTTTTTTAATATTCCTCCGAAATATCATTCAAGGATATGCTGCCATATCACCTGCACCAATAGGAAATCTACAGTCAGGTTCATCAAACTCTCTAGAGGAGAAAGAGTCCAGAAAGCTGTTACATCATAGTTTTTATCAAATGATGCAGCTTTTAAAGTAAGATTTAAATTTGAAAATTTGCTGTAACTACTATCCAACTTTAAATATAAATAAATCGAAAGTGGAGCAGGATATCTTAGATGAAGAATGTTCAGTAGACATATTTATAGACTTCGCATCATAATAAAAAAAACAGAGATGTCTGAGGTGAAAAATCTTTAATCAATATTATCAAAGAAATGTAAGATATAAGAATGTCTTATCAAAGAAGGATAGAGATACCTCAGCTAAGATATCTTCATTGGAATTATCATAATTACCAAAGAAATTGACCGAAGTGGAGCAAGGATATCTTAGATGAAGAATGTTTAGTAGATATATGTATTTATAAACCTCGCATCATAATGAAGGAAAAATATTTGGAAAGAATACAAGAATATCTTAGCTGAACAATCTTTAATCAATAGAAATAATGATTAAAGAAATGTAAGGCACAAGGATAAGGATATCTTATGAAAAGGGGACAGGGAAATCATAGCTAAGGTATCTTTATTGGAAGTAGCATAGTTACCAAAGAAATTGACCGAAGTGGAGCAAGTATATCTTCTCTAAAGAATGTTCAGTAGATTTATTTATAGACCTCGCAACATATTGCAAAAAAAATATTTACAAAGAATACAAACATATTTTAACTGAAAAATCTCCAATGAACGGAAATAATTATTAATGAAATATAAGGCACAAGACAAGGATGTCTTATTAAAAGAGGACAGGGATATCTTAGCTAAGAAATCTTTAATAGAAGTATCATAATTATTAATCTTAGTAATCTTTTGTATCATTCAATATCCGGCGTGGCACTAGCTAGGGAAGTAGTTGTTTTAATAAGTTATTTGTTTATAGTCTTAGTAAGATTTAATTTTTGCTTGCAGATTAACGAACAGGTTGAATATTCATATATTCAGGCTACATTTCGTTTTATTGTATTTATCTAATGCTTTCTGCAACAAGTAAGGTTATTCCCAATTTGTTTAATCTTAGTATTCAAATTTCACCTACGTTGCTTCTGCAGCCAGGGGTTTTTTATTTTTTCATTTGTAATTATTCATCTACACAGGGTTTTTTATTATTTTACTTTTTTAGAAAAAGTCTCCAAAACCAGAATTGAAATCTCATCTTAGTTCTGAAGAAGGCACACTTCTTATTAAAAAAAATGGGATTGACACATGCAGATAGGCTTGTGCTTGTTGCTACATGTGTTGAAACCAAACAAAAAAAAATCACCAAAGACATTGACAGAAGTAGATATCTTAGATGAAAAATGTTCAGTAGATATATTGATAGACCTCGCATCAAAATATTTGGAAAGAATACAAAGTTATATTATCTGAAAAATCTTTAATCAACAGAAATAATTATCAAAGAAATATAAGGCTCAAGGATGAAGATATTTTATGAAATATCCTAGTTAAGGTATCTTCATTGGAAGTATCATTATTACCAAAGAATTTTACCAAAGTGTAGCATGGATATCTTAGATGAAGAATGTTTAGTAAATATATTTATAGATCTCGCATCATAATGAAGAAAAAATATTTGAAAAGAAAGATACAGGCGGTGGAAAGAGCAAGTGTGGAGTTGACGGATTGACGGAACGAGGCGGAAATGTGGAATATACTAAAGGAAGGGGAGAGGAAGAGGAATGGATAGGAAGTGCAGAGAAGGTAGTGGATGGCCGGAGGCTATTGGAGAGAGAAGGCGAGGTGGTGTGTGAGAAGAATTCACGGAGGAGGTGGTTCAAAGAGCATTCGAGGAGGTGAAGAGAGGAAAGAAGGATTGGATGGACTAAACGCGGAGATGTGGAAGGTGATAGGGGAAGGGGGGAAGAAGAGCTTCAGGGAGTTATTGAATCAAATATGGATCGAGGGAAGGAGCGTGCCGGCGACATGGAGGGTGAGTATGATGTGCCTAGTACAGGACGGCAAACGTAACTTGCCGTTGCGCAGTGGTAAAATTGTGGGCGGAACCTTCGAAGGGCGCTCTCGATAGATTTCGTGAAGAGTTCGCGCGCCTGGTACATTCTATTATGTGGAGGAGAGCGCCCGATAGAGTTATAAATGAATAGCGCACGCGAAGAATATGTGCTTACTTATTACAGAGACTGTACTCGGCCGGCTGAAGAGAGAGAGAGCGTTCGCTTGCTCTCTGCGCGTCTGGCCGCAAATTTGCCGTCCTGTACACAAAGGAGGGGATGAGGAAGAGGCGAAGAACTACAGGGGAGTAACGGTAATAGGCACCGGCTACAAAATCGCAATGATAGTGGTAAAGAATCGGCTGGAGGGAGAGGTGGAAGGGAACGGGTTGCTGCTGTTATCGGCGCTTAGTTTATCTACGCGTCTTAACAAATGCGCAATTATCTTAATTTGCATTTTATGGGCTGATCATTGCTCCTTTTCAATATTAACATAAATTCCGCATTATTGAAATTTCCAAACGAGATAATTTTCGAAGAACTACGGCTACAAAATAAAGAGATAAGCGCCGAGGTATTAAGGGGGTAGTACACACTGGAAATTTCAAAAAATCGATTTTTTTTGTCTACTTTAAGGTAGACTTGACCTCAAGTCCGCAAGTAACATCGTTCTGAAGTTATAGGCCGATTAGTGGAGTCGTGTCGAGACGCTCCAAGCGCGCTCAGGTGAGCGCTCGGAGAACCCGCCCGTTACCGACGAAACGACGGGTCTTTTCAGTTCCGATTACTACCGCGTCGTATACCAGATGGCTCTGGCATCATATAGGCTCTATTGTGATGGTTTTCCTTCTCATTTCGAAAACAAAATCACGTTTGCCCAGAATGTGGAGATGAACGTGGAAGAGATGCTATATGGGCCCGGGATAGCTGACGGAACGTTAATTGACAAAATCGTTAAAAACTAGGTCTTAAAATTTTAAACGCGATTATCTCGAAACGATGTTTTCAAAATTGGCGGGAGCTGTATCTCAAAAATGGCTCATCTGGGTTAAACGGCGCTTGGATTTTCGAATTTAGAACTTTTTTTCTAGCCGAGTACGTAGCCGTTTTTCAAAAGAATCAAAAATTGATTTTTGGTGCAAGCTTTTTATCTTCATTATTAGGTTTTTTTTTTAAAACGTCGCCAAATTTTTATTTTTCAACCAAATCAAAAAAGGATACGTACTTGGGAGGGTCATTTATCAGAGAATAACCACAAAAAATTTCGTTATTCTTGCTCCAATGGTGTGACCGCAATATTTTCCGCCCCGCGACAACTCAGATGGGAGGTCTCCTGAAGAACCTGGTGCAGCAGCTACAGGAGTCATCAAATTCTCCCTTAAAGAGGACATTTCAAAGAATAAAACCATGCATTTCATTTTTTCAATTGATCGTTATTTACCCTTTAAAAAATTCGCGAAAATGACCTATTTTTCATGCCGCCAGAGTATACTACCCCCTTAAGGACAACCCTAATATCGTTTTCACAAAACCATTAGTGGAAATGTGCAGCTGACAGGACAACACAATGGACTGTTGATTCGCCTACCGCTGCCTGCGTACGTGACGAAATCGTCTCGAACCCAAATTGTTCTTGTAAGTGCAATTTGCCGGCGCGAACACGTGCGCCGACCTCGACGCTCCTATCACACCCTACCACCACCACCACTACCGGCAACCCCGAGCAGAGTAGGGCGTGAGCACTATAAAGCCCTTGGAGCGCTCCACAGACATCAGACCTGCGGTTGACAACGGTCAAGGTTCGGTCTCTTCCTGCTCTACTTTGAGGAGAGTTTTTAGTTGGTATACTCACGCCCTTCAGGGGGAGGACTCCAACACTGGCCCACTACAGAGTGAAGTGAAGAGGAGTGAGTACAATAGGATGTATAGGAGGTGGCAGGTGTTTGGAAGGCTACCAAGGTATTTCAGTGAGGGTGGATGGAGTAGGCATGAAAGGGTGACTTTGTCAAGGGCTAGCTATGGGTCAGGAGAAACAGGAAGAAAGAGATGGATGGAGGAAGAGTATGGGAGATGTGTGATGTGTGCCTGGGGGAAAGATGCGTAGAGCCACTTGGCAGCGGAATGCGAGGGAGTGAAAGAAGAATGGTTGGGAGGAAAGTTATGGAATCTTCAAACGTGCACAATTTTAAAAGGTCATATACATGATCTATGCATAGTGAAAAATGAACACTATTCTGTTCTTATTCCTTGGATGAACGGAACATCTTGTGCTAGTTCTACTTCGCTGGGATGCAGGTTCATGACCTTTTGTTTGCTGATTTTCGCGTAATCCTCGACGTACGTAAGGGCTCTCCCTTTTTTTGATCCAGAAACTTAGATATTAGCTGCAGACGAAGTTCCTTAAAAACGTAGGGCAAGTTGAAATGTTGAGTATTTTTTTTATGTATACCTTGAGCAGTATTTAAAAATAAGAAATATATTGTTAAAGACCAACTACTACTGTTTCGTGTAATAATTTTGTAATATATAATATAATAATATTTATTTCTTTAACAGGCGGAAGCCCAATTACAAAGGAAAATACTTATGATAAAAAAAACTACAATATAATGGAAAACTACACAGTAAAACATTAAATAAATCTTACTTGATAAAATGGTAAAATTGATGATTATACTAAAACTAGTTGTAAAAAGAAAAAATACACATTAAAATTTATAATTAAAATGTATACTTGGAGGCGATAACTCTACGTCTTAACGATGTCTGGGGCAATGCTGCTTAAATACTCTTCAAATGAGAAATAAGTGTATTTCAATAAAGTTGTTTCTACTCTTAAACTGGTTCATATTTAAATTTCTCTTTTTCTTTTAATTTTTTTTGATGATACAAAGGGACCATCAGATCTGTTAATAACGGATTTTGATAGATGTGACATATATTTTAGAGGCACTTACTCTGTGCACAAAGATATACAGAAAATTAGCCAATGGGCCTTAGAATAGGAAAAAACCAATTTTAAAGCTTTACGCCCTCCGTATCACTCGGATTTTTGTTATGATCTGTTTCACAAGATCTGTCTCAGTGAAAAGAGTCGACTTGGAGAGAGCCAGAAAAAGGTCCTCACTTAAAAAATATATTCAAGTCCCATACACAAAGTGGAGAGCTAAAAGACTTTTCAAAATTTTCTAAAGGTCCTCTTGATAGAATTGTAAAACTCAATCATTTCAGGCAATTTTTTATCAACGGTATCTTCAACTATTTACCATTGTAATGTAAAGCAGGATCACATTCTTGGATTTGCTTGGAACATGACATAGCAGTAAACTCTTCTTTGAAGGCAAATATTGTACTGACGGTAGTCTATTAGCTCATTTTTTTTTCTGACCGTTCCAATAGATTTAAGCTGATGTGTCTTAAGTAAATTCATTATTAGAGGGTATCTGATAAACCAGTTATCTAAAGTATTGTTCAATTTTTGTCAGATAATGACTTAAACGAACGTTTGCGGAGTGTTACTTTCCCGGAAAGGATCTTCTGGCTTCTGGCTTCTGGCAAATTTAATTTGTCTTTACTGATATGTTTATAGAAACAAGAAAATATTACCCATTTGATTTGAACTTTATATCATATTTTTTTTAATTCAATGAAGTAGTAAACAAGACTCGTTAAGAACATTTAAATTCAATCTCAGCAAGTAAAATATAACATTCCTAACTTTTTTTTATAAATAACTATTTCCAATGATAACCTTTTGTTAATGTTTTATTATTTGGCCAAATAACACATTATTTAACTAGTGCATAATCCCATTGAAACGCTCTGCAAATCATGGTTATACATTATAATTAATGTAATTTTAGTTACTACAAAAATATATTTTATAATTCGCCCTGTGATACAAATCCACGTTACATTTTTATGATTTTTTTTTCAGCCACGTCGCGCCATTATTCAAATCGCACAATTTTTGTGATAAATGGCACTATAGGACACGCACACATTTACAGATTTCACCCGCTAATGGGGAGATTGTATCGCGTATTAACAAAAATGATGCTCTAGATCGATAATGTGCCACACTGGGAACGTTTGATCCATTAATGTATTTATAAAATACGTCAAGAGAGAGAATGCAAAATATTTTTATTTTATCAATTCATTTACGTTTGTATTAATAGACGTATGTGACCGTTGATGAATTAAAATGTAAATTACTTTATGAGGCTTTTTTTTGCCTCTACTGCGAGGTCATCTGCCACCACCGTTTGTGTTAATATTTTATGAGACTGATATTATTTTTATATAACATACAAATTAAATTCAAAGTATATCGCGAGGAAGATGGAGTGGGGTAGTGAATAAATTTGGGTTATTGTGTAAAAATACGGGGTTAGACATTTTAAATTAAAGTTAATACAAGATTATCCATATTAGATTACCCATTTTGATATGCGATTTAAAGCAAAACGAAGTACACTCGGCGTCAAAAAAAGGGCCACTCGAAAAATCGCGAAAAAACTCGATTTTTCAAACCGTCGTAACTTGGTTCAAATTGGTCGAAAATCGATGAATCTTTCAGTTTGGGAAAGATTCAAGTTTTATCTTTAAGAATGTGTAGTTCATTTTGACCCCAAGTCCAACCCACCCCCGTAACAACGCGATGGAAAAAAAATGTTTTTTATGTTAAAAATTGTTCAACTTTGACAAGCTGTACAGTGCGCAAAAAAAAAATCGGCGGGAAATTTCACCACAATGGCAGAAAAATTTAATCAATTTTCTTCAAATGCCTTAAAAATTCAAGTGGTTTTGATGATTTGGAGCAAAGTTATGAATTTTTATTAAAATTATTTTCGTCTGTGTTTCATTTATATGCGAAACACAGAAAACCACTAAAATTATTGCGCTGACATTTACGATAATCTGTCAGTTTCCCTGGAACTTGCTTACTGGATTGTATCATATGCAACCATAAGTACACTTCTACGTTGGTTAGGTAGTGTCGACAGTAAACTGATTCAGATCACGGCGTGCTTTCAAATTTATGAAAAAAAAATAAAATTATGAATAAAGATTAATGCATGATAATATAAAGCAAAATTTGAAGTGAGAATCGTTAAAATATCATTAAATTCTCCATTTAAATATAAGAAAAAGGAAGTATTAAAATTCCCTTGAAGATCGGAATAAAACCTTTGAGTTAAATGAGAGGCGGAAAAAAATGAGGACGATTTCTACAAAGGAATTTAAAAAAGCGGGATCATCAATATTTAACATCAAAGAGGCTGATAAAGACCCGATTTTCCTCTGGCCTCCCTTTGAATCCCGCGGATCATAATAATTGATATTGACTAAAATGGCACGAGCAATTCGTGTCCGTTACTCCGTTTTATTTTCAACCAACTCTTGCAATTAATGCTAAGCGCTTTAGTCCCGAAGGACTTCGATCCCGACTCCCCCCGACCAGACGGAAGATGTTTTCGATAAATGCGTTCAATTGAAAAACATTTTGATTCCGTCGTGCTGCTTACAACCAGCGTAGTTAAATATTAATGGAAATCATATTTACAAAGTGCAAATTCATATAATGAAATTAGGTAATGTAATAATTTGATATTTAAACAATTGTGGGGAAATTGATTCGTGTTTGCCACAAGTCAATCACTGTGAATAAACAGCTGTTCAATAATATTATTGTTTCTAAATTTGCATATTGTGTTTGGACACAATAATTTAGAGCTAATTTGATACAAAAAAAAATCAATCATTTGCTACAATGTTACGTAAAATAATGAAAGTCAACAACTATTGTGTATTTTTATTTTACTTAAATTACTAGATTTTACTAAAAATAAGAACCTGTTGAATATTCAAATATTCAAACTACTTTAATTTATTAAATGCTTCCACACTGACAAATTAAAAGATATACAGTGAAGTGTAATATGGCTTTGTGTGGTATTGTGTAGTTAAACTTTCAAGATTCATTAAAAGCAAACAGAAGTCGTGCTTTCGGAATTAAGTTAGAACTACATATAAAGTATAAGGCCATGCATGACCCACATTATTTCCTGGGAATGATAAAACTTACTAGATACACTTATGGAGTTTGTAAAGTCTCGAACTCTGTTAAGGAACCGGCTACTGTTTAGCCGGGGTGAGGAGGAGGAGGAGGAGGGGCTCGTGCAATTTCTTCTTTGTGTTTTGGCGTTAATTCGCAAATTCCGGAACGTGATTTCGACCTTAGGATTTTCGCCGCCCTCAATAAATCGATGATGTGGCGACGTTTCGGAGATGAATAAATTAAAACAAGCGCCGTCGAGTTTTTATCGTAAATTAAAACGGCGCGATTTATCTTACTTTTTTAATTAAATTAAAGTTCCGCGGAGAATAATGAACGCCCGACGACGACTTGTGCACACTATTAACTCGCTGCATAAAACAATCCTTTGAACCTGAAAGGGTTAAGGGCTGGAGATTGTACCCCAGACATAATAATAATGTCATCATGATGACAGATGATCTCAACTTTAATAAGACTTCAAAGTCGTTGGATGGCGATAAATATTTCATAGTAGGGTATGTGATGACATACATTTTTGAAATGTTATGAATATTTTTGTGTGAATTATGCGAAAGCTTAAAGGGTCGTCATTCCATGTTATTTCAACAAAGGGCTGTTGCTGCACCATCTTTCATTTTCTTTTAATCTCACTTATTTCTAGAAATAACTGTCATGTGATTTCGGATTAATAAGAAAACAATAGTCTTTCGAATAAAGTCATAGCCAACTATGGTTTCCGTAAAAAAAATGTAAGTTTACGCTTACATAATGGCTTTAAAAATTTTCTGAATATATTTTATCAAGCTGCGTAAAATTATCTACAACTTCATCCTTTACAGTTTTTTTTTATCTGTCATAATAACCGAGACATATTTATTTGAAAAAATGATTTTCAAAATATCAGTTACCCTTCATTTTTTTTTAACTTTGAAATTGTTTTATTGAGCTCGTAAAACTGCACTTCCTTGCCCATTTAACCGTTTCTCTATCTCTTATAGTTTTCGAGATCCCCATAGAAAAACTCACCCTGTGTACAACATTTGTTTTACAGTAAATTTGACATACTTTAGTTTCAGTAATGAGAAATTAAAAGCTAGGCTTTTTGACGGGCCAAAAATTAGAAAATTAGTGAATGATCCACATTTCAGTAGTGTATTGGAGGGGGAACGTGGAGGAACGCGTTTGTGTTTGTTAATATTTTGTATAGTAAGAATTAAAAAAAAAATAAAAAAGCTTACAAGGAGAACAATAGTTTGCTTAAAATAAGATGATCTCCGAAAAACTTTCAGCAAGGTGCTTATGGAAAGTCGCGGACTATTTTTTGCTCTCACCATGCGTTCCCTTACTTCTTATTTTACCAATACACCACTGCCACATTTCACTGTACATATGGATCATATGAAAAAAAAAATGCATGGCGATCTTTCGTGGTGCTCATAAAAAATTTCTTGCGAATAAAAAAGCCGAAAACTATTTGCAGGTCGTTGAAAATTTGATTGAAAATTATCATCATCTCTGGGGTGCAACATGAGTGTTAAACTTCGTTTTCTAACAGTCATCTTGACAAATTTCTTGTTAATATTGGAGATGTTAGTGATGAACAGGGTGAAGGATTTAAAACAGTTGGAGAGGCGTTATCAAGGAAGGTGGGATACTCACATGAAGGCGGAGTAATAAAACAGACTTATGGGGAAAGGTGCATTCCAGAAGATCTTACAAACGAAAATTTAATCCTTAAATTATTTTGTATTTTTATTTTAACACTCCAATGCATTCAAATGTAATTACTACATACTCCTAAACGCAAGACCCCCAAAGTGCGAGATCTCAAAAACTGTAATAGGTAGAGTTGAAATTTTCATGGCTATTGAAATTTCAACCCCCTCCGACCATCGCTTCAAAAAAAGGGTTGCCCAGCCCTTCAAAATTTTCTTTTTCCAATTTTTATTTTTTTCCCGATAGGCCCAAGGCGACCGTGAAATCCTCGATTTTCTAAGTTACTCAATTACTACAGGGTGATTTTTTGAAAATAGATTTTTGACGATGCAAAGGTTCACGCCAAAACTTTCACATATCTGAATTTTTGAGCTGGAAAACTGGAAACTGGAAATTTGGAATGCAAATCCCCATTGCATTAGGACACAAAGGTTACTACAGGAAATTGGGGTGCGACCTGCGGTTGCAATCCCTCAGCCATTTTTCTAAAAAAATCATATTTCGGACGCTTCCGGAAAAAAAGGGCGCGCTTGCCCTTACGATTGCGACTTTAATTTTCTAGCTCCCCTCTACATTTTATGTCTCTTACGAATTTTTGATATCTCTAACACTCGAGGAGTTATTCAAAGAAAACCACCCCCGATTTCAATAAAACAATTCTAGAGCGGCCATTTTTAATCTCACGTAAGAAATTTAAACGGCATGCTATTCAGAATTGCATTTTGCATCGAAAAGGTTAGGACTATATTTTTCTTAGGGCGCACCGTTTACGATCTACGGCTGATTTTCGGTTGTTTTCCGGTTTTTCTTTTTTTCAATTTTTTCAATTTTTTTTTTTCGAAAATTAAAATTCCGACGATGGCATATCTGTCGCCTATTTTATCGGTATCAAACATCTTTATAAAGTTTTACGATCAGATTTTGAGTTTTTGGGATATGACGTTGTGTACTGAAGGGGGAAGCGAAATTTAGCAGCGAGGCACAAATTTTTTTTGTTCACGAAAATGTTATAATGTGCGCATTATTTAATTGTATGGGCAGCATTAATGGGGTACATTTAACACTCAATTTCATTAAACACGCATTTGCGTGTTTAATATGGTTATTAAACACGCACACCTATTTTCGTGTTTAATAAGGTTATTGAACACGCTAATTCGCGCTTTAATTTACAGAACGCAATTTATGATAATATTTTGTTTACCCCTTTTAATACTGATTTTAACTCTGATTTTAAATTTTTTTCAATTGTAATTGTAATTTCAATTTAATTTTGATTTTGTTTTTGTTTTTTTTTTTATTTTGATTTTAATTTTGATTTTAATTTTCGTGAACAAAGTATATTGTACAACGAGCATATAATAATGGCTATTAATCACTTGAACGATTTGCTCCACTCGTCTACGGCTCGTTCCGCAAACATCGTTCTCGTGATTAATGGCCATCATTATATGCTCGTTGTACAATATACTATTGTCCGAACGGAAATCTGATTACACCACCATTATTACCATTGGAATTGTCTTAAAAGCTTAAAAGCTTTTTTTTATATATACTAAACGCGTAAGGCCAAAATCACGTTTTGTTACAATATTTTCAAAACGCTTATAGATGGCGATTTAAAATTTTTATGAAAAATCAAAAATAATTCAATAAATATACCATTAAAATTTCAACTCTCTAGAACCACCCCTTTAAAAAATGGTTACCAACCCCTAAAAAAAAAAGAAAAACGATAATTTTATTCTTTTACCGAAAGCCGGAAACGTCCTCCAGGGGCTCGTGAAAAACGTGATTTTCCAACTCACCTCTAGACTCGGGGGTGAATTTTTGAAAATCGATTTTTCGCGATGCAGAGGTTCGCGCCAAACCTATCTCCTCCCAAGATTTTTGAGTTGAAGGATTCAGATATGGCTCAAAAAATCCCCAATGCACCCGGACATAACGTTTGCTTTTGCACGTTCCCGTAAAAAAATCCGTTGCAACCCCTCAAGCGTTTTTTTTTTAAATTACATTTCGGACGCTTTCGGAAAAAAGGGCGCGCTTCCCCTTACGGACACGACTCCAAATTATATAGAGTTTTGTAGAACTAACTTCTCTCTACATTTTATGTTTCTTACAAATTTTTGATATCCCCAACCCCCGAGGAGTTATTCAAAGAAAACCACCCCCAATTTCAATAAAAACATTATACAGCGGCCATTTTTTATCTCACGCAAGAAATTTAAACGGCATGCTATTTGGAATTACATTTTGCGTCGAAAAGGTAAGAACTATATTTTTCGTGGGGCGCATCGTTGACGATCTACGGCCGATTTCTGATTGTTTTGCGGGAATTTTTCGAAGAATTTTGCGATTTTTTTTTTTTCGAAAATTAAAAATCTGATGACGGCATATCAGTCACAGATTTAATCTGTATCAAAGATCCGCATAAAATTTTTCGATCCGATTTGTGGTTTTTTAGAAATGACGTATATAAGGGGGAAGCGAAATTTAGCAGCAGGGCACAATTTTTTTTCTCCGATCGAAAATCTGATTATACCACCAAAAAGCTCTTCTCAAGCCCAACAGAAAATTCAAATAAAATTTCTCGATCCGATCCTTCCTTCTAATTTTAAAAATTCATTAAACTTTTTTTATTTTTTATTTTGCCGGTAAATATTTTCGATCGTTTTAAAATGAATTTTTCTATTCCTTTTGAAATCACGAATCTAACGACGGATTATCATTGCGGTATTGTGTGTATGCAAAACAAACTTTGAATTTTTAAAATCGCCCGGTTATTAACCGAGATATGGATATTTGAATTATTGTCGTTTTTGAACGTTGAAAATTTTTCCCCTGAAAATCAATTTAAAAAAAAATATATTTCCGGGAGAGTTAGAACAGTTAAACTTTGGGAAATCATTAAGCGTTCCATTTGAAGTAGACCACCAAAATTTGGTAACATTTCGGTCACCCCGTCAGCCCCACCAGCCGCAACGGGGTGCCAAAGACCAAAACAACCCCTATAATTAGCGGCCTAAATTTTGTTTGTATGTTGGTTTGTAATGTGAATACGCTTCTCAGACGCTCACCAAATAATTTTTAGAGGCCCAAAGTTAATGAAAAAAAAAGCTTCTTCCTGTTAACGTCCGAGTGCTTTCCAAACAATTAAGAAATGCGTTGATAGTGCATTGTCACATTTGACAGATGTCAGTTTCTCAACGCGTGTGGTTTGTGAAAGTTCATTTTAATTTTTCCTTAAATTCGTTCGTCACCTGTTACCTTCTTCAATTTTAATAGGCTGCGCACAGTTTAATAGGCCACGCACTAACGACGGCGGAACGCACCGGTTTTTTTGCTCAATTCTAATAGGCTATGCATGGACGGCGGCGCAGCGCAGCGGAGCCGTGGTTCGTCACCAGTTACTTTGCTCAATTTTAATGGGATACGCACAGACGATGGCGCAGCGCAGCGAAACCGCCGTTCGTCACCGGTTACTTTGCTCAATTTTAATGAGATACGCACAGACGATGGCGCAGCGCAGCGGAACGCAAGACCCCCATAGTGCGAGATCTCAAAAACTGTAATAGATAGAGTTGAAATTTTCATGAAAAATTACAAATAATTCAAGAACCCGACTATTGAAATTTCAACCCCCTCCGACCATCCCTTAAAAAAAAGGTTGCCAACCCCTCAAAAAAAAATTCCAATTCTTATTTTTTTCCGATAGGCCCGAGGCTCCTGAAAGCGACCGTGAAATCCGCGATTTTCTAAGTTATCCATTTACTACAGCGTGATTTTTTGAAAATAGATTTTTGACGATGCAGAGGTTCACATCTCTGGATTTTTAAACTGGAAAACTAGGACTAAACTCAAAAAATCCCCAATGCATGGGGCACACAGGTTATTATAGGAAATTGCGGTGCGCTCTGCGGTTGCAATCCCTCAGCCATTTTTCTAAAAAATCACATTTCAGACGCTTCCAGAAAAAAGAGCGCGCCTGCCCTTACGATTACGACTTTAATTTTCATAGTTTTGTAGAACTAGTTCCCCTATACATTTTATGTTTCATACGAATTTTTGATATCTCTAACCCTCGAGGAGTTATTCAAAGTAAACCACACCTGATTTAAATAAAAAAATTCTAGAGCGGCCATTTTTTATCTCACGTGAGAAATTTAAACGGCATACTATTCAGAATTTTATTTTGCGTCGAAAAGGTAAGAGCTATATTTTTCGTATGGCGCACCGTTTACGATCTACGGCCGATTTTCGATTGTTTTCCGGGTATTTTTTTTTCAATTTTTCCAGTTTTTTTTTCGAAAATTAAAAATCCGGCGATGGCATGTTAGTCGTCTTTTTAATCCGTATCAAACATCCCCATAAAGAACAAATTTTCACATACATTAACTTAAGCTTGAAAACTATTCTCATTTTCTTTCTTTCACTATAAATAAAATATAGTCCTTATTGTTCGCCAAATTTGTACCAATTACAATATCGACGTCTAAAATGAAACTATAGAAGCATTATTTGGCCGAAAATATGTATTTGTTCTAGACCAAAAATCTGATGTGATATTTGAGTACAGCAGCACCAAACTAGTAAGAAACAAGTCTTAGATGTAAGTCAGCAAAAATTGTGTTGACCAGTGTAATAGATACAATATTCAAGAACTATAAAGATTGTTATTTACGCATTTAAAAAATATATTTGATTATTTTTTTAATGATCTCTTAAAACACTGTAATATTCGTTTAACCCATCCATAAATCCAATACGAAGGTAATCATTGAAATAAACATAAAACACTTCATATCCAGCTACAAACGTATACTCAAATATTTTACCATTAATAGTTAAGTGCAACATTAACAATTCCTGAATTTATATAATACACGTAACCGCAGCAAGTCGAGTTTATTATGTTTTGGGAGTCAGAAGAGTAATTACAGGATTATATGGGTTAATAATGCGCGAGGATGAGCGAAATGCACGAGCATTTAGATGCACATTCGACTTAATAATAACCATTAAAGGGACAGTAAACAGTTTATTGGTTGTTAACTTTTATCGGCCGGACGGTAATGGTTCGGAACTCGAGGATGGATTAGTTTTTGTTGGGAGTCGAAGCGATTATTGCTTTAGAACAGCTGGTGCAGACGGAGAGGATTTATTCATGGTGAGTTTCTTTGGCTGATGTTATTAATATTCAACAATCTGTTCATACTCTACTGAATATTATTATTGTATTATTTAAGCTGGGTTTTTCGTAAGTCGGTGTTATATCATGAAAGTCACAAAATTTTGTTTCAGAGCTGGCTGTGAGATAAATGAGGTGTGTTGCATATTATTACATTATGAGACTTGAATTAGATTTAAAAAAATGAATTAATCCCTGACATGACTGCTATGTTTATCTCTCTCAGGCATGGCCAACTCAGCAGCAAAATTCTATGGCTCACACCTTATATTCAGCTGTGTAAACGTTCTTTGTGCGTCACTGTTTGTTACCGAATACATTTTTGAATTTTTATTGAAATGGAGCCCCGAGAAAAGGATTTAAGGTCGGAATAAAAATGAATTTGTTAATAAACATTGTGAAAGAATAAATATTAATCAAAATATGTGTAATGTAATCGCAAAAGCTAACCTCGAAATTTGTATTCCGTATACCATTTTAAAGATCGTTTACACAGCCGAAAATATAATACCTGTGTTATGCCATTTATTACCACCTTTGTGAAATTCACTGTTAGAGTCTTTGACTATATACTAATGGACTGCTATTCCCTTTCCATTTCCCATATGATCACTGCTCCAAAAGTTGTCCCCGCCCAGGAGCCGAAAATGGAGCGTAATTTAAAAACCGGAAAGCAAAAAAAATATTTCTCGATGTATTCATCAGCAACGCGGAGAATGCAAATGCGAGCATATTTCGGCAACTCGGGTCTACTTTCCAGCCTGTTCTTTGCAAGCAAAGCATCAACCCATAATTTGCGAAGTTCCGGATTTGATGGAAATCTAATACATAATTTTAGGTTATAAGTCAAAAGTCAACTGACGTGTACATCAGCTGACGAGTAATATAACCGCGTTGGCATATATACGTGGACGTATTGCAGCCTTTCGCATAGCAATATTTTTACATAGTGTGAATATTTGACAATATAAACGTTTATATATTCAAAGGTGTGAATAAATTGCAGGGTATCACAATATGCAATGCGAGCTCATATAGTCATATGTCATAGACAGGGGCGGCTCGTTATATAGAGCCAAGAAGCCATGGTACTACCTGTAGTTTCAAGCTCAGCAAGAATTTTTAATTAATTCTTAAAACACTTTTACGCCAGTTACTTTGGTCTAGGAAGACAAAACGTTCTTTCTTTCCTCAAAAAATGAAATAATATCCTCAATGGCCAAAGTATCGCTTTTTCAAAATTAATTTGGTTTTTATAAATTCAACCATTTTCAATAGAGATATGGATTTTTCAATATTTTAGATTTAATTTTTTGAGCACCTGAATGGAAACATCACAGAAAAAAAAATATAAAACGTGCAGGCAAAATTCCGTAAAAATTATCCTCAATGGCCGAAGTATCACTTATTCAAAATCAATTTAGTTTTTGTAAATTGAAGCATTTTCAATAGAGATATGGATTTTTCAAAATTTTAGTTTTAATTTTTTGAGCACCTGAATGGGAACATAACAGAAAAAATATATAAAAAGTGCAGGCAAAATTTCATAAAAATTATCCTCAGTGGCCGAAGTATTGCTTATTTAAAATAAATTTGGTTTTTGTAAATTCAACAATTTTCAATAGAGATATGGATTTTGAAAATTTTTGCTCTAATTTTTTGAGCACTTGAACAAACACATCACAGAAAAAAATAAAAACGTGCAGGCAAAATTCTATAAAAAATATCCTCAATGGCCGAAGTATTGCTTATTCAAAATTAATTTGGTTTTTGAAAATTCAACAATTTTCAATAAAGAGATTGATTTATGAAAATTTTAGTTTAATTTTTTGAGCACCTGAATGAAAACACCGCAGAAAAAAAATATAAAACGCGCAGACAAAATTCCATAAAAAATCATCCTCAATTGCCGAAGTATCGCTTATTCAAAATCAATTTGGGGGCTCTACCATCAACAAGTTCCACGAGACGCCACTGGTTATAACTGTTCGCTGTTAAACATGCATTTTTTAATTTCGTTAAAAATTGAGCATTTTCTAAAATAAATAAAAAATAGTAGAAATTGTTTAAAAATTCTGAAATAATTCTACACAGCTCCCACATTATTATATTTTGAGAATACAATCAAGTTTTTAAACTCCAACAATTTTTTAATGGGTTATAACTGTTCATAGTTAAAAATGCATTTTTTAATTGAGTTCAAAATTCAACATTTTCTAAAATAAATAAAAAATATTAAAAATTGTTTAAAAATTCGGAAATAATTCTATACAACTCCCTAATTATCATATTTTAAGAATATAGTCAACATCTTAAATTCCAATAATTTGTTACTGGGTTGTAACTGTTCGTAGTTAAACATGCATTTTTTAATTGCGTTAAAAATTGAGCATTTTCTAAAATAAATAAAAAATAGTAGAAATTGTTTAAAAATTCTGAAATAATTCTACACAGCTCCCACATTATTATATTTTGAGAATACAATCAACTTTATAAACTTCAATAACTTTTTAATGGGTTATAACTGTTCGTAGTTAAACATGCATTTTATAATTGCGTTCAAAATTCAGCATTTTCTAAAATAAATAAAAAATATTAAAAATTGTTTAAAAATTCGGAAATAATTATATACAACTCCTTAATTATCATATTTTAAGAATATAATCAACTTCTTAAATTCCAACAAGTTTTTAATGGGTAATAACTGTTCGTTGTTAAACATGCATTTTTTTAATTGCTTTCAAAATCGAGTATTTTTAAAACAAATAAAAAATAGTAGAACTTGTTTAAAAATTCTGAAATAATTCTACGCAACTCTAAAATCATTATATTTTAAGAATATAATCAACTTCTTAAGATCCTTGAGAATAATATAATTAGCAGTTCTACATCTTATCTCGACCTCCGTGTTAAAATTCGACCAGTTTTTAATCTGCCCCGGGCGATTGAAGATTATCAAAATATTCCTATTTTTTTCTCCGCTCGAAACGACATTAAATTCTTATCATCGATCCACGCCTCACCTGTTGATATCAATTCAGTTTGTTGATCGCGGCCGCGGAAGACGTTTGTTCTGATTCAGAATTTTGATTTTTCGAAAGTTTTAGTGCCCGCTGTGTTGTGGTACATCTAGGGTTTGTGTGTGTGTGTGTTGTTGTTTACAATCCGCGAGGGAATCAAAGAATCATTATCTAGGTTACATCTTAACCGCCAAAACGCCTCGAAAGGATTTTCCTTTTTCGTAAGTTTTGATTTTCTTGTATTTCTTGCTTTCACCGAAAGTGAAATAAAGTATTGTTTCAGTGCCTTCAGACAATTTCAAGTGTCTGGCAATTGCACTTAAAATTCAGCATTTTCTAAAATAAATAAAAAATAGTAGTGGAAGCAAGTCATAATTTCATGCATCATTAAACAAGACGTCGACCCGATGAAGGTCAGTAGCTATAGACCAATCACCCTGCTCCCGGTTCTGGGGAAAATCTTCGAAGCAATCATAAAAAACAAGCTCCCTAACCATATTTATGAAAATATTTTTCATAAAATCATTGTTATTCGAGAAAAAAAATTATAATTTTTTTTTCATTTTTTGGTTTATAATTATGAAACGATAATAGTTACAGCAAATTTAAATTAATAATAATTGCAGAGAATGCCAAAATGAATAACTTATAAAGAACACGTTTTTTTCGAAATCTCTTTAGTTTTTGAGTAAACTGAGTTTTTAAATTTTAATTTTTTAATTTTTTAAACTATAATTTTTCCATCTTTCATAAACGTCAGCTTCATCCGAGTCTACAAAACGTTCGATGTTCATTTAAAATATGATTTAAATTAAAAATTATCAATGAAAGCGTTAATATAAATGATACCATCAAGTCGGAGAAAGTAACATGATGGCCACATCACCATTTTTCTATCTGTTATAATAACCAAGATATATTTATTTAAAAAAAATGACGCTTTTTACATTTTTCAAAATATCTAGTAACGCTTCACATTTTTGAAAACCCTGTATTTAACGGGATTCACCCCGTACATTTAAGAATTAATTAGAATATAAATTATAAAACAAAATATAAAACAAAATATTAATATAAAATGTTAAAATACAAAAGTTAAAATTGCGACAACTTTGAGATGAAAAACAAAAACAAGTAAAAAAATGGTGATGTGGCCATCATGTTACTTTCTCCGACTTGATGGTATTACTTATATTTACGCGTTCATAGTTTATTTTCAATTGAAATCATATTTTAAATGTACATCGAGCGTTTTGTAGACTCGGATGCAACTGACGTTTAAAACGTCAAAATTATTAAAGATAAAAATGGCCAGTTTACTCAAAAACCAAAGAGATTTCGAAATAAACTTATTCTTTATAAGTTGTTCATTTTGGTATGCTTTACAATTATTATTAACATAAATTTGCTGTAACTGTTACCGTTTTATAATTATAAACCAGAAAGAAAAAAACAAATTTCTCGAATAGCAATGATTTTACGAAAAATATTTTCAAACAAGACTTGTTCATTTTTTTGTTGTGTTCAATATTTGTTTGAATGTTTTTGTGATATTTTTCATATTTAAAAAAATATTGGAAGATAACAAAAAGCCCATTTCCGGTGTACGAAATTTTACCGAAAGCTTTTCAGTTCTTCGGATTATCAAGTAAGACTTATGTTCAAAGTTTCATATGAATTGCTCAATTTGGCCAGTGTTTCCAAAGTAATTCAAGGTCATATAGACCGACCATAATGAAAATAAAATCCAAAAGTTTTTTAATTGGTTTTATAAACAATATTTTTTGACAGACGAAGGAGTGGATGAAAAATTCTGAAAAAATCATTAAAATAGTCCACCCAATTACCCATTTAACCAATTTTTCCCAAAGTCATTCAAGGTCATTTAGTTACTGGAAAAATTCCAAAAGTTTGTAAATCGATTTTTTAAAAATTATTTTTTTTTCTGACGAACGAGTTGATGAAAAATTCTGAAAAAAATCATGAAAATAGTCTACCTAATAATTACACATTTGACCAATCTTTTTCAAGGTTATTCTAGGCCATTTAGACACTAAAATATTCCAAAAATTTTTGAAATAGATTTTTCAAACATTATTTTTTTACTGACGAACGAGTAGATGAAAAATTCTAAAAAAAAAAAATAGTGAAAATAGTCTACCCAATTACCCATTTGACCAATTTTTTTCAAGGTCATTCTGGTCCATTTAGATACTAAAATATTCCAAAAGTTTTTGAAATCGATTTTTTAAACATTATTTTTTTACTGACGATACAATCACATATTGGATCCTTTTTTCCAAGGTCATTTAAACCCCAAAAAAAAATCCAAACGTTTTTTATTCGATTTTTTAAACTTTTTTTTACACTGACGAACAAGTTGATGAAAATTCTGAAAAATTTCATGAAAATAGTCCACCCAATTACCGATTTAAACGCTTACAAAGTTCCTTTATTTAATTATTTATTTACTTTTATTACTTTATTTATTTATAAAAAAAATACAATTTTTGTTTTGATTTAAAAAAAATGAGATTTTGGCAATTTGCGTTGATTTAAGGTGGAAATTTTCCAATTATTTTAAAAAATGTGTTAAATTCGCTACATGTTCACGTTTAAATCATCAAATCTAAGAACGCGTTTAGCAGTTAGGTAATTAAAAAAAAAATTGTTTTGACTTGAGAATTTGAATTTTTGGCAATTTGCGTTGATTTAAGATGGAAATTTTACAATGACTTTTCAAAACGTATTAAATTCGATATATTTTCACGATTAAATCATCAAAATCTAACAGCGCGTTCAACAGTTATATGATTTTTTAAAAATACGATTTCTTGTTTTTATTTAAAAATTTACGATTTTGGCAATTTGCATTGATTTAAGGGGGAAATTTTCCAATAACTTTTCAAAAAGTGATAAATTCGCTAGAATTTCAAATTTAAAAAATCAAAATCCAACAACGCGTTTAGCAGTTATATGATTTAAAAAAATACGATGTTTTAGTTTTGATTTTTGACAATTTACATTGATTTCAGATGAAGATTTTCCAATGATTTTTTAAAATGTGTTAATTTCGCTACAATTTTATGAAAAATGTTTTCAAGCAAAAGATGTTCATTTCTTTGTTGTCTTCAAAGGTTGTTTAAATTTTTTTGTGATATATTTCGTATTTACGAAAATATTGGCAAAAAACAAAAAACAGTTAAGGTAAACGTCCACTTCCGTTGTACGAAATTTTACCAAAAACTTTTCAGTTCTTCAGATTATCAAATAAGACGGATGTGCAAAGTTTTATATCAATTGCTCTATTAGTTTTTGAGATACAGCGCGCACAGACAGACACACACACAGACACACACACATACACACAGACACAATTTTTTTTCCAGAAATTGTTGAAATGGCATCTAGGGATCGCAAAACGGATATTTCCGTAAAAAAAATTTTTGAAAAAAAAATCACGATCACAATTCTTTCTCGTACCTCGTAACGGAGAAAGTAGCAATACAATGCAATACGCTAGACATAAATAATTAAAATAATGAAAACCACCGCAGGAAAGTAGTAATTATCTAAATTTGACCACAAACAAATATCGAGAGATCTATTCGTAATACATTAGATTTAAAGTTTGAAATATTATTTGAAAACAGTTTTTTTAAGGAGATTTATTTCTGGTGTTTTATATGAAGACTTAATTTTTTAGGACTCTTTTTGTAGTACTTTTTTCACAACTCTTTAACAGTACTCTTTTTCAAGACTATTTCCAAAACTGTTTCTCCAGGACTTTTTCTCAGGACCTTTTTGTGTCAAAAGTCTTTCTTTTGGGACTTCATTTCTGGTCTTTTTGAAGGACCTGTTTTTCAAGACATTTTTTTTCAGGACTGTTTATCAGGACTTTTTCTCAGGACTTTTTATCAGGATTCTTTATCAGGACTTTTTTCAAGACTTGTTCAGGACTTTTATCAGGATTCTTTATCAGGACTTTTTTCAAGACTTGTTCAGGACTTTTATTAGGTTTTTTATGACTTTTTAATCAGGAATATCTTTAAAAATAATTTTCAAGACTTTCTTGTTCAGGATTTTTATTATATTTTTTTAGGACTATTAATCAGCACTATTTTTATAAATCTTTTTGAGGACTTTTTTTAGTTTTTCAGTAAAATTAAACGGTAAAGATTATTATAATTTGAAAAATAATTCGTGATTTTTACCTTTCACAATTTTCACAGTGGATCATGTGAAACTCTCGATTTAAAATATGATTTAAATTGAAAATAATGAATGAATCTATAAATATAAATAATTATTATACCATAAAATAATCGGAGAAAGTAACATGATAGATTTTTGAGGATAAAATAGTATTTAAATTGCCTACATTTATTTTTACGAGTACAATTTTTGCCCCATGCTATTTCCCTATGTTCAGATGTATTACCAACCATACGGTATAAATTCTAAGAAAACTTTTCTTAGTCCAAAAGTTAATATGTTGAGAAACGTACTTAATGTCGGAGCATTTATTTTTGTAAAAATAGCAAATTGCCGAGTTGGAAATATGTATGTGTGTGCAGAAACAAGTTGGTGGCACAATTTTCAGCGCCCAGCATGTGCAAAGTGCCATTGTTGGCAGAAATATGGCGACGATCCAGAGACATATTTCCTGTATTCGCCTCAAATGACGTCTCAGTAGATCCGGTAGTGTATTACTTAAGTTAAATTTGGTGGAAAATTGCCGCTTTTGTTCCCCTTTCAGCGCTGCTCCTCTTCTCTTCTCCACCGACCGAAAGAAGAGGATCACAGTGCGCCGTTATTATCCACCCTCGCCCGACACCCATTTCTACACTCGACCCCCAGACGACACGGCTTGCACCCTGTTTTCCGTTTGCTTAAATCGCCCACCTTAAAAGGATTTATTAAATCATCTGAATTTAGATTTAATAATTCACGAGGGTAATGTTTATCATACAATTTGCATTAAACCCGATGTAGTTAATAAGGAGGAGCCGACGATGTAACAGGAGTGTTATTCTCTTTGATGAATCATTAATATATCACGAGAAACGTCTTGCACTGAACACAATTTTAGCTTAAATTATGCAAAATCACTACATATAATAATTATTGACTTTTGGAAATAAGCCAACCAAAAAACACGCTGAATGCAATACCGTGTAACACAATTTGAAATCCTGAAGATAATTATTAACGGTACATCGGATTTTAATATGTATGAAGCAGAGCGGGGCAATAAGGTGTTCAGAACACCGGCAATAATACTAATCCAGTTTAATGCAGTGTAGCAGATCATTAAGCTTAAAGCCCTAGCTGCTAAAGCGGACTTATAAGATATTTCCATTCGATCCGCAAGATATGAAGTGGGTATAAATATGCAACGAGACGCTTGTTAGATATCAAGTGGCCTATGGAAATGACAGGCGTCTTTGAGAGCTTTCGACGAGTCGTCGAAGCCGTCGTTCGTCTCGTCCCGAAAACTGAATATGGAGTTATCGACAATATATAAATATCCTCACTCCTATATCTCTAATGTTTATTTTAATATTTACATTTCGGATTTTCGGGATGCAGACGCCGCCGTGACGCGCGCCGCCGCTTCTTTCACGAATAATGCATCGGCCGCACGCTACGTAACTTTTCTTGAGTGTGTGCGCAATATTTAAAATTTCATCTGCAATCTTCCTTTTTCGAAGGTGCCAGATAATAAATATTTGTATGTGTCCCCGGGC
Source organism: Ocypus olens (assembly GCA_910593695.2). NCBI lineage: Eukaryota > Metazoa > Arthropoda > Insecta > Coleoptera > Staphylinidae > Ocypus > Ocypus olens. The sequence continues at coordinate 9,414,745 of OU343050.1, forward strand.
GTTGCTTATGCACGAGGTTACAAGTTTAATGAGGACTCCTTTGACACGCCCTCACTACAAACAGACACCAAGCTGCTCCCGAATGTTTCATTTAAGGGAATTGCAAATCGGATATTGCATTAATTTTTGAATTGCATTCAATCTTAAATTGCAAAGTGTTACCGAATGAAGTGCATAGAAATATCATACAATAGGGATTTTAATAGTTTTATATATTAATTCAAGCCAGGACTGCAGTAAGGACATTTTACACCTGGTTTTCTGTTTAATATATAATTTAAAGTTAACAATAACATATAAACTTAGACGTTCTGGTTTTCTCAAACATGCTAATAACAGATTTTAATTAAAACCACTCTAACCTTTGACTATATACTTATGGACTGCTAGCGCCAACTTCATGTGTGTCTCCAAGCAACGGTGGCGCGGCGGGACCCTAAACGATTTCGGTATGTTACTAAACGTGACCAGCAGCGTTGCCAACCGGTCACATGCTATTTCCGCCAGATAGCAGACCTAATTCCGCTAGAATTCCGCCAGAAAATTTTACGAAATAAATCAAACAAACATATCGATGTTACAAAACTAAACAATGTTATAAATAATAATAAAAAAATTAAATGATTACAGAATTCAGAAACATTCTTCAATTATCATTATTCATTATCTTCAGGCCTTTGATTATATTCATGTAGTCAAAGCTTCAGGTCTGAGCTTCAATTACAGTTTTCAAAGTATTTAAAATTGAATCTGTTACCTAGAATTGAAGACAACAAATGTTTTGGCTATTCCCTAATTGCAATAATTTAAGATTTCAACGCTAATTCTATTACGGTATTAATTTTTTATCAAATCATTTTTAAGATTGTTATTAAATTAATCTGTTACCAAAGATGATGTATTTAAAATATTTTCCACTGAAAACATTTAATTATTTGTATATAGCTCCATTTTGTAATTTAGCTGCATGTTAAAATTCGTGACCCTTGTTTTACTAATTGGAAATACAATAAGCTTTCTCTTATTTTAACATAACGTTCAGCAATTAAATTTAACGTTTTGCGTACGAATTAGGGCTGAATATTGTTAGGTAAAACAATGAAAAATTGAAAGAAAAATAAATGCAGATACAATTGAATTACTTAAAAATTTAAATGTATTTCATCCTTATGAGTTATGAATTTTTGAATATGAATATTTATAGTTCTTGAAAAAATAAATTCCTCAACAATTTTCAATCTTTACAAAACATATATCCATAAAACTGCATTTTTTTTTAAATCTGCCAAGTTATGAATTTTCAAAAGTTAATGTAAAGTTATCGAACAAAAAAATCCTTTTATATGGTCTTTAACATTAACTTTAATTTTTGAAAATGCGTCAATTTCTGCGTGAGCTATACATTTTTAAAAATGATTTTTTTAAGTTGACGAACACTTACACAAAATAAAAATCTTAAACAAAATTGAGTCCCTCAAATATTTTAATACATCCACAGAACGACTACCTTTAAAACTAACTTAGTTTTTTTAAATTGAGTTCATTTTTTAAAATTAACGTTTTAAGTTGCCGAAAAATCTAAAAGAAAATACTGATATGATAAAATTTTTCAAAAATTTAAGTAGATTTACAAAACATCTGCCATTAGAATTAAATACAATTTTTAAAAATGTGTAAATTTTTACGTGATATTTTTTAAGTTGTCGAATATTTGAACAAAGAAAAAAAAATGCAATAATAATACATTTAACTTTAAAATTATATTTGATTTTTGAAAACGAGTCAATTTCTTTGGTGCCAACTTCATAAAAAAATCTCAATCAATTGCAGCCCCCCGGCAGTTTAAATAATAGTTAATTAAATCCTGTTCGTGCCAAAATTAAACGATTTAATTCCATATTGTTTTCATTAATTAATAATGCATTGTGATGCTAGTCCACACGTAAACATGCTACGTTTTCGATACTGTTATTACACAAAACATTATTACTGACCTTCATTTATAATTCCCGTATAATCCAGAACGTTGGCTTCAATGCGGTGTTTTCTTAATAAACTTTTATACTGGGTTACATATAACATAGACTAAATTAAGATAAAACAATTTCTGACAATGAGCGTAACGAGTGATAGATTTTAAATTAGGACACATTTTATTTATGCAATGTATTTTCAATTATTGGAATAAATAATATGTATTATATTTATTTGGCTACGGAGACGCATTCTAGTTTTTGTCTCTGTGTTCGAGAAGATTTAATCAGGGAATTTTGAGCTGTTGTATGGAATTGTTGTATCTGACAATTAATAGAATCAACATTTATTTTCGGTCCGCAGTGACCTAGTGAGTAGAGCTCCTGCTCATGAGCCTCGTGGTCGCGGGTTCGAATCCCATCCCATCGAATCCCATCGGAACGAAGAAGTGGCCGTGCTGGTTCATGGATGGTTAGTGTATGTCCCAAATTGAAATCTCAAAACTATATATCGTTAGTAGCCGAATAGCCTCAATGCTTAAGCCAATGCCCAAATCATCCTTCACCCCTTTCATCATTATAAATGATTATTATACAAATTATCGGTTGTGTCAGAATGCCCTAGTTGGCTACGTCAATTCCCAAATCATCCGCACTTCCTCAACCCGAATTCCCGTCAACCATTCTTCCTTTTTACTAAAAAAAAAAACAACATTAATTCCATTTCAGTTGCGTATTGTGTCTATCCTACCTGTTGCTAAAAAATATAATGTTTTTATCAACTGTAGTATTATTGAGTAGACACTAGTATGAAATAATTCGCTATTGGAAAGAGAACGAATTATGTCGCAAAGTGATACAGGAGATTAACTCAGTTATGCATGCATTATATGGAAACTCAGTCAATTGAATCAATGTTATAATTAACATTTCGATATCAAACACTATTCTCGGTAAGATTACCGCCACCGCCACCATCGAGAGCGCCCTTTACAAGGAGTCTCATTAAGGGCGCCTTTGGGAATCACTAACAGGAATTCCTGATCTACGATTCTCCATCGGAACTGGAAATAACCCCACTGTCTGTTCGAGTGCACTGATGTAATTAATATGACATCCGCAGACCGTATATGAAAATATCGAATTCTTACATTAAATGCAATTTTTGTCCAATTTACGATTGTTACAGTCTACAGTTAATTGAGAGATTAGAAAAATAAAGTTGAAGATGAGTTTAAGATTGAGGAGGTTTACGTCACCATTTAGAGTCCTGCAGGAGTATCTTGTTTGCTGCAGGATGTCTGTAGGTTGAGCGGTAGCAAACAAGATGGTAAAATTTGAGAGAATAGTGTGGGTTTATTGATCAAATTGGTTGCGCGCTTGGTGAAGATAAGGTACGCACTATAGGGAATGGATGAGGAAGAAAGGAGAGGAGATGAGGTGGATGAACAAGAGGAACAATTTGTATGTATGTAAGTAGCGGCACTTAAGGAAAAGGTAGCTCTTGGGAGAAAATAAAAAAATCAATTGTCATATAGGCTTGCAAGTGAGGCAATATCAGATTAAGAAGTAAGAGCAGTCCAAACTATCAAGAAGTGCAGGCATACTAACTTAAAAGGAAAAAAGAGTAGATGTACGCTATTAACTCAATTTAGGTGTGGGAATAAAGAAAAGATTAGAAAGGTATGGTTAAGTTGGTGGTGAAGGATAAGATGTGTGGGATCATTGTTATGTGAAAGATTGGATAAGTAGTAACGTGAAAGGTGAGGAAAGAGTGTCTGTGTGAACGTGGCGAAGGAATAGAGGTGCGCAAGTTATTGATGCAACTCAGGATCAGGTGGGTATAGATAAGAGAAGGTGATATAAAATAGCAGTAATTTTTCTTGTACTGCAGTAACTGGAAATGAAGGTTTTTTTTATTAAAACAGAATGGACTACTCGAGAACGGTGAAACAAGCCCAGGAAAAAAAAACTTGAGAAAGACCACAAGGAAAGTAGAACAACAAACTTGAAAACACTGGTAAATAAAAAAAAATACTGGAAGGGGGCAGTAAAGTGTAGAAGGGATAAACAGGAGTAGAGGTAAATTCTATAAACGCTAGAGATAGTAACGGTATTACAAATCAACTTTGACAATAGAAAAGGACGAGGAAATAGATCCTAAACTGATTTTTTTGCTTGAAAAATAAGACCTGTTCAAATAAAAGGTAATACCTGAAAACCAGAAATACATTATCAATGTACTAGTTATGAAAACTCACAAAATGCGGGCCCACTTTCCACCCCTTACTAACTAATCTAGAAATAGTAGGTCGAAATGGCGCAGCCACTAATAAATCCAAGTTTTCAGAAAAAGGATTGAACAGCAAAAACCGATTTCAATTTTAAAGACTGCGACAACAAAGATCGTTTATTGTATCTACCAACAGGTAGATAGGAAATTGGATTGTAATGCAGATTTTGAAACCAAAATCAAACAAATCGGCTGACATTTATGGTTTTCTAAAAGATAATTCTTATGAGCAACACTGTAGATGGTGAAAGATTTTTATTCAGAATCATGGTGATGGTTGCGACCGTTACTACGTGGTAATTCATTATAGAATCACTGAATAAAACACTTACTATGTTTTTGCCACAATTTATAAGTGGTAAGTATAAATTGTGGTAAAACACATAGTAAGTGTTTTATTCAGTGATTCTATTATTACTCAGATTTAAGTTTATTGGTAGAGCAAATAGTTTGACCACAATATTGCTCGAATGTTTCTAATTCTAAGCACAAAGTGAAATAAGTAGGTACAATTGACCAAAAATTACGTTTTCCAGAAATATCTTCGTAAATTACAGATTTCTTTCAACAGATGCTTAAAATTTCAATAGATTAATCTTGAATAGCATGTCTTTATAATTTCCTCAAAAATCCGCTGCGCAAAAGGCAAAAAATGAACGTTTAACTAACTTATCTTTATAATTAAATATATAAACAAAATTCGTAAATTGCAGCAACAATACTGGCGGCGATAGAAGGTAAATGTTAATGACCAAAAACGCATCCAGAAGTTGCTTTGTATGTTTAACATTTTTACAAACTGATCTTAAGTAACATGTCTCTATATTTGCCCAAAAAAAAATATTTGAACTTTGCAACAGCACAAATGGCGCTTTTATTTTATTTAACAAAAATGTACCTTTACCAAAAATTTATTGAAATTTTAACACATACATTTTGAAGTTGCCGTAAGAAAATTATCCAAACTTTCCAGTAAAAAAATAGATGCGCTGGTAAGCAAATTTTGCTGACAATAAACTCACATTAAATTCCACATTTGTTTTTCAGATGCCTAAACTTTTAAATATCGTGACCTAATTAAAGCACGAAGAAAATTATCCGAACTTGTTGTAATAAAAATATCCGCGTAAGAAGGCAAATGTTAAAAACTAAACACGAACTTTTTCTAGAAATTGTTCCGATAATTCCAAATTTTTCTTAATAAATATTTGAAATTTAAACAAACGAAACTTAATTAACGTGTCTTTATTATCGCCCAAAGAGATTTATCTGAATTAACAAGTAACAAAAGTGGAAAATTTGAATGACTAAAAATGCACATTACCCAGAAATTTCTGCGCAAATTTGATATTTCCTATGATAGATACTATTTTAAAAAGAACCCCAGAATAACGTGACTTTGCTTTATCACAAATAGCTGCACTAAAAGGCAAATTTTGATGACCAAAAATGCACTTTTCACAGTAATTGCTCCGTAAATTCCATATTTCTTATGACATACGTTTGAAATTCTGACAGATTAACCATGAATACTGTGACTTTACAGTTACCCTAAGGTAATAATTCGAACTTTACTTTATCAAAAATAACTGCGCCAGAGGGCAAATTTTGATGACAAAAAATGCACTTTTCCCAGAAATTGCTTTGCAAATTCGATATATCTTATGACAGATACTTAAAACCTTAAGAAATGAACCCTTAATAATGTGACTTTACAATTACCCAAAGAAAATCATCCGAACTTTGCCTTAGCAAGAATGCCTGCGCCAGAGGGCAAATTTTAATGACCAAAAATGCACCTTTCCAAGAAATTCCTTCGCAAATTCGATATTTCTTACGACATACACTTGAAACTTTGACAGACGAACTCTAAATAACATGACTTTACAGTTATCTAAAGAAAATCATCCGAACTTTGCTTTATCAAGAATGGCTGGGCCAGAAGGCAAATTTTGATGAACAAAAATGCACTTTTCCCAGAAATTCTTTCGCAAATTCAATAATTATCATGACAGATACTTGAAATTTTGACAGATTAACCCTGAATAACATGACCTTACAGTTACCCAAAAAAAATCCAAACATTGTTTTATCAAAAATAGCTGCACCAGAAGGCACCAATTTTGATTAATAAAAATGCACATTTGCCAGAAATTGCTCCGCAAATTCGATATTTCTTATGGCCGATACTTTAAAGTTTGACAGATGAACTCTCTAAATATCATGACTTTAGAGTTAGCCAAAGAGAATCATCCAAACTTTGCTTTATCAAAAATGACTGCCCCAATGCAAATTTTCATGATCAAAAATGTACTTTTCCCAGAAATTTCTTGCAGAATCCGATATTTCTTATGACACTTACTTGAAATTTTAAAACATGAATCCTTAATAACATGACTTTTCAGTTATCCAAAAAAATATAATGCGAGCTTTGCTTTACCAAAATAGCTGCTTCAGAAGGTAAATTTTGATGACCAAAAATGCACTTTTCCCAAAAATTCCTCCGCAAATTCGATACTTCTTATGACATATTCTTCAAATTTTGACAGATTAACCCTGAGTAATGTGAATTTACAGTTACCCAAATAAAACAAGCCGAACTTTACTTTAGAAAAAATAGCTCCACCAGAAGGCAAATTTTGACGACCAAAAAAATGCAATTTTCACTGAAATTGCTCTGCAAATTCGATATTTCTTATGAGAGATACTTAAAATTTTGACACATTAATCCTAATAATGTGACTTTATAGTTATCCAGATAACCTTGAATAACGTGACATTACAGTTACCTAAAGAAAATAGTCCGAACTTTGCTTTATCAAAAATAGCTGCGCCAGAAGGCAAATTTTGATGACAAAAATGCACTTTTGATAGAAATTGCTCCACAAATTCGATATTTCTTGTGATATACATTTGAAATTTTGTCAGATAAATATTGAATAACGTGACTTTACAGTTACCCAAAGAAAATAATCCGAACTTTGCTTTGACAAAAATAGCTGCGCCAGAAGGTAAATTTTGAAGTACTTTTCCCAGATATTGCTCCGCAAATTCGTAATTTCTTATGACATTCATTTGAAATTTTGACAGATGAATCCTAAATAACGTGACTTTACAGTTACCTAAAGAAAATAATCCGAACTTTGCTTCATCAAAAATAGCAGCTCCAGAAGGCAAATTTTGATGACCAAAAATGCACTTTTTCTAGAAATTGCTCCGCAAATTCCATATTTCACACACACATTTGAAATTTTGACAGATGAACCCTAAATAACGTGACTTTAAAGTTACTCAATAAAAATAATCTGAACTTTGCTTGACCAAAAATAGCTGCCCCAGAAGGCAAATTTTGATGACCAAAAATGCACTTTTCCCAGAAATTGCGCAAATTCGATATTTTTAATGACAAATACTTGAAATTTTTACCGATGGACCCTGAATAAGGTGACTTTACAGTTGCCCAAAGAAAATAATCAGAACTTTGCTTTATCAAAAATAGTTGTCCCTGAAGGCAAATTTTGATGACCAAAAATGCACTTTTCCCAGAAATTGCTCGGCAACTTCGATATTTTCTATGAGATACACCTGAAATTTTGACAGATGAACCCTGAATAACATGACTTTATAATAACGCAAAAAAAATAATCCGAAATTTAATAATCTGTTTTAATTTAACATTGAAAAGGGAATGCTATATTTGTAACGAAAAGATTTTAATGTAAATTGTTGTATTGAAACTAATATTTCAAAATCTAAATATCGACCGGTTATACGGTTATAAAGACGAAACCTGCCGCAATGTAGATTTCAAAACATCAAGGAGGAATAGTTTCAAAACAACAAAAGATTTTAAATTGCAATTTGTGGCATTGTCGGATCGGATAAAAAATAAACAATTTAATCAACAAGCGGCAAAGGGATACAGCGGCCTCTCTACGTCCGAGAGGTCAGCTTATGAATAACGAAGAGTACAGAAACCGGAAGGGGCATTTGTATCCGAGTCACACACTTGCATCTGCATACATATAGAGCCCGAGGATGTACAGTGGAAAATACTCGCTCTGATCGATTGCTGTGTACGTATATATCACCCCATCTTCAAACAGCGCAAGATACCCGATAATTATTGACACGTGTCATCGGGAATTGCAAGTATTAATAATTAGATCGGAACTCAATTAATTCTGAGTGGGAGGTCATAAAGGAATCCGGGTTTTAGGCATTGAGGTCACGTTCCTAATGAAACTAACTACTAAGGGATGAAATCGTTGTCGAGCAAGAGGATAAAACAACACATTCGGATTAAGACGCGCATAGGGAATTAAAGTTGCTTTGATTATTCTCACAATAATTTAGAAAGCTGTAGTGTCTCAAGTTTCATACAATTAGCCCTTGGCGTCGAATTTCTATTTATTATGGAACTCGCGCGCAGCGTTACTCTTAAATTAAGTTCTTTTTTTAAGGGATTTTATTTTTAAAGGGGTTGATCGAGCGCGAAACGTTCTGCAGCGGGGCGTAGAAGGGCTGACAATAGGGTTGATGAACGGATAGGGAATTCTATTCCCTTGTATGGTTACTTCCCCCAATATATGCGGGATTGTATCGGAAACTATTTACCCGGGTGAATTTTCAGCCAATAAAAATAAACACGGACGAATTTCAGCGGCGCGGCGGAGGCCTTATTTCTCTATAATGTGTTAAGTGCGGATATGAGATACCCCAAGAATTCCGGAAAAGGGAATGCGGAATATGGAAATGATACTCTCATGAATTCCTGCTGGGATCAATAAAGACCATAAAAATAAACCGCGTCCAATAAAAAAACATAAATATCGAATTATACGCATTCTTCCCGGCGTTTTCTACTCGGGGACAATTTTTGCCGAATGCAGATTTTACAGTATGATCATAAATTTTAGGATGGAGCCGGAGGAGAAAAACTCGGCTACAACTTTATAAGAAGCGAACGTTTAACAGAATCTCCTCCGACTCTATCTCTATTAGGGAGTTCTCTAGGAAAAACTTTAGATGTGACTTTTTAACGGCGTCTAATAAAACGGAACGGAATTGTTACTCGCGATGGAATTACATAAATTTTAACGTTATGTGAATATTTTTATTATCTCACTAGTTCACCTATTATTACCACCACTTCCGCTGCTCTATCGATGTACAATTAATAACATCAATTGTTGAGTAATGGTTTTCAGAAATGGATTTATGTTTGGTGTTGCATTTGGTCCAGCTGTAGTTTATTGGATATAAAATTTGATGTATGATAGCCAGCTGCCGATATCTGAATGGAAAGTAAACCAGGAACGAATGTAAATTGTTGAAATTGTCGGGATAATAAATTACAGATGAGTAGTAAAACCGACATGCCGCGACGCTTTTATTATTATATAAATTATCTGCAAAAGTAAGTTCTAACAAATCACTCTACAATTGCTATTGGTAAATGAACGTCATCAAGATACAATTAAAGAGTGATAGATGCGAATTTATCAAAAAAACAAGCGTATTTCTATGAATCTGCACTGAAACTTATTCAAAGTAAATGTAGAAAATGAATCATCTGCTTGATGAAGCCACTGTGTCGCAGTGTTTCGACATTAAAAATTTGTGAAAATTCTCAACACACGTGTTTTACTTACCACATATATTATGGAATTTCACCAAGTAACAGCCTCATCAATCCAAAATGTAGAAAAGCCGTTTCCCCATCAGCAACTAACTGTACTGATGAGACCAGAAAGGTGGAAACCTGTCTGTAGGTGTTCTGATGGGGAGACAATTTTTAATAATAAATAAAAGTACTTAATTATTTGAAAATAACCGTTGTACCGCTGCAAAAAAATATTTATGACATCACTGCATATTATAAAACTACTTATATACAATTGTGTATTCCTAATTTAAAAGAATATTAAATTCGATGGAGAAATCGTGCGCTTATCACTGATTAAATTATCCACGTATAACCGATTACAATAAACATAAAACTAAACTCCTCAAATATAATTATAATTGAGCATGTTCTCACAGTAAACATAAATTTAAATTCACTCTTTAGTCTGCGAGCGAGAAAGACGATCCGCCCGGAAGTACAAAGCAGTGTCTGCCGGCATAAAATAATTTTGAACTGTAAAATAGCAAATCCACGTACAACTTTCTCATAATATACATAGACTAAACTAAAACTTCATATTTATAATTAATCTGACGCCGCCGGAGCAGCTGGATCAATTTGCATTTTAGCCGGACACGAAATAAAACTCTGCTTTTATTTAAATAAACACATTTCCTCTATTATCACTGTCACTCCGAATGGCCGCTACATTTTTATTGCGATGCGCTCTAAATACTCTCCGCTCTGATTAGTTTTTAAATGAGGAATGCTTTTTGCCTCCGCCACGTCACTCACGATGAAAATAGTGGAGTGTACGAGTTTAATGATGTTGAATAAATTACATGAAGACGAAAATGTTCAACCTGTTCGTAACTCTGCAAATTCAGTCTTACAAAGACTAAAAATAAATAACTTGTTGAAACTACTAGTTCCCTGACTTTCAAGACTAAGATTAAATGATTCAAATTAAATTTGCTGGTTATTATAAGTACTATTGAAATAACATTGGTTTAAAATAATTTATTTCTATCTACAAGAACTAACTTGATAATTATTTTGTATAGATTTTTGTATAAATTACGATTATGTTTATCATTATTAAAAAAAAACATTTTATGTTCTGATGAAATCTGTATTCATTGTGCATTTATTGTAAATATGTTTGTTAGTGTATGTATTCTTGGGTTAACCCGTCAGTTAAATTTTAAAAAAATGGATTTAAAAACTTAAACTGGTAATGTTGATATAAAAGTGAAAAAAAGCCGAAAATGTTTTTGACAAGGATACACCGCACCGTGCTAAACTTATCTAGTCTTTCCAAATTGAACAAATATGTAAATAACTGAACGTAAAATGAAGCATGAAATATAAAAAAACGTTCGGAAATGAAGTCCTAGAAAAAAGTTTTAAAAGTGTTTTGAAAAACTTATCCCGAAAAAAGTCCGGAAAAATCTCCTAAAATGAGTCCTCAAAATGTTTTGAAGAAAAACCTGCAGAAGAAGTCGTGAAATAAGTCCAGAAAAAATGTTATGAAAAAAGTTCTGAAAGAGTTTTGAAAAAGATTTAAAATTTAAATAAGCCCGAAAAGAAAAAATAAGTCCCGCAAGAAAAAAGTTTACCTAATTTAATTTTCTTAAGGGACTAATGAGGAATTCCACATGAGTATAATATAAAATTTTATTTAAAATCGTCTGTTATTGCATTAAATATTGAAATAATGTTTATAAAATTTTGACGTATGTGGTGTCAATTTGAAATATTTAAAAAATCCTATGAAAGGTCTATGCATTCCGTGAGAGAAACTTATTCTCTCACTAGGGAGTAATGAGCAACATTACATGGCTCAAATGACCACTGTAATTCGATTATTATGCCCGATTTTGGATTTAAAAAAATATTCTAAAATTTTTTTTTTTAAGAGTTTTGCAAGAAAATAAGCCTTATAAGAAGTCCCCAGAAAAAGCCCTAGCTTCTGAAAAAAGCCTTCAAATTTAAATCCTCAAATAAAGTCCAGAATAAAAGTCCTGAACAATAAAATCCTGAAAAAAGTTCAGTTCTTTAAATTTCGTACCATTTTTTCGTGATTCTCTGTCTTGTTTTTTTTAATAAATGTAGTGAAAATGAGGCCCTGAACAAAAAAAGTGCGTGCTAAAAAGACCTCATAAAAAAACACCAGGAAACGTCCTAAAAAAAAAGTACTGAAAAAAAGTCCTAAAAAAGTGCTAATATAAGTCCTGTTAAAAAATAAAATCTGAAAGAAGTCCTGTAAACATTTCATGAAAAAAGTTTATAAAAAATATTCCAGAATATAAAATCGTTTATAAAGTGTCCTGAAAATTATTTCTTAAAGATTCCACAAAGAAATTCCTGAAAAAAGTCATGAAAGAGAAAAATAAGTTCTGAAAGGTAAGGCCCAAGAACAAACCGTGAAAAATAAATCCCTTAAAAACCAAGTACCGAAAAATATGTCTTGAACAAAAAAGTCCTGTAAAAAGGCCCTGAAGAAAGGCAAGATATTGATTTAGGTTTATAAATTAAAATTCACTTGGTTTGTTTCACGATGAAATTGTTTTATTATCAACTATCAACAATTTAATCGTGAAACAAACCAAGTGAATTTTAATTTATAAACCTATATTAACATAATGTTTCACCAAGTGATCAATGAGAAACAAGTATATGACAAGATATTGATTTTTTTCTACAAGAAGTTCGAAAAAAAAACCTGAAAAAGAAGTCCTGAAAAGACTCCTAAAATGAGTCTTAATAATGTCTTAAAAAAATCCGGGAAAAAGTCCTGAAAACGTTTTGATAAAGGTTCCTGAAAATATAATTAAAAAAAAAAATTAACTTGAGACAACCTCACATATTTCAGATTTATTAAATACAAATAATTAATATTTGCATTAAAAAAATGCCTCAAAAGAAAAAAAAAGTTCTGAAGAAAATCCTAAAATTAGTCTTTAAAAATGTTTAAAAAAAAACGATTTTTTAAATCGAGTCCTGAAAATAGGCCTGAAAAAAGTTCTAACTCCTAAGAAAAAACCTTAAAATTTGAATCCTGAAATCAAGTCCGAAAAAAAGTCCTGAACATAATAGTCTTGAAAAAAAGGCCGGATGATCCTTTTTACGACTTCTAAAAAGACTTCTTTGCCCTGAATTTTTTATAAATGTTCAGAAAATAAAGCACTGAACGAAAAAGTGAGTGCTGAAAAAACTCCAGAAAAAGACCAGAGGAAAAGTCCTAAAAAACAAGTACCGAAAAAGTCCTTAAAAGAGGTCTAAAAAGGTCCTGAAAAAGTCCAGCTAAAAAATCAAACCTTAAAAAAAGTCCTGATAATAAGTCCTGAACATTTTTTAGAAAAGATTATAAAATTCGGGAAAACAGTGTCGTGTAAAAAGATTTTAAAAGGAGTCTTGATTAAGAAAGTCCTAAAAAAATTTCTTAAAAGACGCCTGAAGAGAAGTTCTGAAAGAAAAGCCTAAGAAATGCCTACGAAATAGCCTTGAAATGTAAATCCTAAAGACAATCCTAAAAAGATTGCCGAAAAATAAGCCTTGAACAAAAAGGCAGTTTTCCAAAAGAAGTTCTAAAAAGAAGCTGGAAAAGAAGTCATGAAAAGAGTCCCAAACAAAAAGTTCTGGAAAGAATTCTGTCAAAATAGTTGTAGAGTCCTAAAAAATTATCTTTAAAGAAGAGTCCTGAAGAATGTTCTGTAAAAGAATCCTGATAAACCCCGAAAGAAAATCCGAAAAAGGCCGAGAAAAAAGGCCGGTTGTTCTTCTTTCCCAGAACTATTTTTCAGGACTTCTTTGTCCTGATTTTTTTTTGTCCTGAAAATGAAGCTTTAAACAAAAAAGTGAGTGCTGAAAAAACTGCTAAAAAGACATAAGAAAAGTCCTGAAAAGAGTATCGAAATAAGTCTTGTTAAAAAATATAACCTAAAAAAAGTCCTGCAAAAATTTCCTGAACATAAGCCTTGAAACAAAAAGATTGACAAAAAGATTCCAGAATGTAAAATTCGCAAAATAGTGAAAGTTTTTAAAAAAAGTCCTGAAAGAAAGGTCTGAAAAAGTCACGAACGAGAAAAATAGTTCTGAAAAAATGCCTGAAAAAAAGTCCTGAAAGGAAAGCCCCAAAAAGGCCTAAGAAAAAGCCTTGAAATATAAATCCCGAAAAAGCTATTTTGAAAAAAAAACTCCTGAAAACAAGGCCTTGAAAAAAGGTCAAATGTTCTTATGTTCTTTTCTTCTAAAGGAAGTTCGAAAAAGAAGCTGAAAAGATGTCCTGAATAAAGTCGCCAAGAAAAAGTCCTGTAAAAATTTTTGACAAAATAGCTGCAGAGTCTTAAAAATTGTCCTTAAAAAAATCCTGAAGAAAGTCTTTAAAAAAGTCCTGATAAAATAGATCGAGTCCTGAAAGAAAAGTCACAAAAAAACTCCTTGAAAAAAGACACGATAGGAAATTCTAAAAAGAAAATCTGAAAAATAAATAAAAATAGAAAAAACTCCTAAAATTAGAGTGAAAAAAAAATCCCTAAAGTATAAATCTTCACAAAAAGTCCCGTAAAAAAGGTCACGAACAATGGCCGGATGTTCTTCTTTGTCAGAACTATTCTTTTACCCTGAAAATTAAATAAAAAGGAGAGTCCTGAAAAAAAGCACCGAACAAAAAAGTAAGTTCTGAAAAAACTCACGAAAAAAAAGTTATAAAGAAAGATCCGAGGAGGAATCCTAGAAAAATGTACTGAAAATAGTAGTCCTGTATAAAGTTCCGACAATAAGTCCTAAAGAGTCCTAAAAAAATCCCCAGAATTGTTTTTAATAAATACATAAAAAATGTCGTGAAGAAAAGTCAAAAACTCAAAAACTAATGATATTTCGAAAAAAAATTATTATTTCTAAGTGTTTCATTTCGGCATTCTCTATAATTATTTTTAATGCATATTTGATGTAACTATTATCATTTCATGTTTATTGATAAAAAATTACAATAATAATTTTTAATTATTTGCTTTTTGAAAAAAACTTATTTCATGAAAAATATTTGTAAACAAAATGTTTCATTTATCTGTAATATTTGTTTATTTTTTTGTAATAATATTTATATTTAATAAATAAAAATAAATAACAAGATACGGGGAAGGTAAACACCCACTTTCGGTTTACGAAATTTTATAAAAAGATTTACAGCGTTTCAGATTATCAAGTTTCATGCTAATTCCTGTATTAGCTGTATTAGTTTTTAAGATACATCTCACACAGACAAACCCACAGTCAGAGATTTTTCATTTCTCCCAGAAAAGGGACCTCCAAATGGATTTTTCCGTTAAAAACGTGTTTGAAAAAAGTTTCACAATACTTTCCCGTTCTTACTAACCAAGAAAGTAAACAAATTATGGAATAAAATCTGAGATTTCATGCTGACGTAATCAAAAATAAAGCATTCATGGATACCGTGAGATCAAAATGTCTAAAATAGTTGGCAGCACATTTTCTGACAATCCCTAGAATAATAAAAGTAAAATTATATTGGCTGTCAGAAATTTTGACATCTGGTTTTTGAAGGTTACTCAAACCTTATCTGTTGATTAGCAGTTATTTTCAGAATTGATCATCACTATTAATAATACATTTAAGATTCATTATCTTGTTGTTTTATTTCAATTTCAGGGTTTTCCTTGCCAAAATTCCCATTTTCAGTAACGCCTCTAAGCTTTTGTCAGTTACCTTGTGTTTTAAGGGCTGTAAACTATTTTAGACTTTTTGATCTCACGGTATCTGATCTTTAAAGCACTTGTTCTATTAGAACTCACGCATTCTTTACATATATTATTAAAGAAATATTTTTCGGAACGAAATATTTTTCGGAAGGAAATAGTTTTAAAATAGCAATTTGCAAAAGGGGGGTGATTTGATTTTGGAATTCTAATTTACTCCGTAGAAAAATACAGGGAAGGAAATTAAAACGAATTTGATTGATTGATTACGATTACGCTGGCTATAATTATGCTTTCCTTCGCAATCCAACTGTTGCAATTGAATAAAATAGTAACAATAATATATTTTTATAGCCAGTTCTGGCTCCTCTCGCTGCATCAATAATTCAGCCGGAACTAGCATCCCTCCTTCCCAGACTTATTTATCGGTTACGTGGTAGATATTTGTCTGGCGTGTAAATATTTTAGGCCGCACAAATGTTCGAAATTCCTCCATTTTCCTCCATCGCTGAAAAATGAAATAAACTGTCAGTGTGGATATACGTGTAGACAATAACCCCATTAAACTTATTTTCCGAACAGAGGCCGACTTTTAAATATTGTGGATTAATTAATCAAATGGAAAAGTTGCGTGTTCGGGATTACGTTCATGTACTTAATTCCATGTTATTAGCGAATGCTGACCTCTACTTGGTACCCTTTCAGTGGCTGGTATGGAGTAAATAATGGAAGAGATTTTGTAGTAAACACCATGGTATCGCTAACTTAATCAATCATATGTAATCATTATTACGTTGCGGAATGATGAAGTGGTTTGGTTTTGAAATTGCAGTTGAAACTGGTTCGTATTTGTTGCATTTTCTCACTTCGTGTTGCTAGGAATGATTTCGGATATACAAGACTAAATTTATCTCGTCTGGTATTTATAGCTAGAGGATACTAAATCAATTTACTCTTTTAACATATTTTAAATAATATCAAAAAAAATCTGGTGGATGGTAAACTTCTACAGCAGCATTAAATTGAGAGAGAAAGAGAGAGAGAGGGAGAGAGAAAGAGAGACAATATATTTATTGAGACACTTTTACAAATGACCTCAACAGGCAATTAACCAAAGGTCTTTCAGCCTTATTAAATCGATTTTATCTAAAATATTTCTTTTGTAAAATAGTGTTAACCCTTCTACAACAACCAGCATGAACGTAGGTACAGTTTCCTGTAATAGTCCATTATTGTTTCAGCTTAAAAGTACATTTTTTTACTCGCACACAGATCATGGCAATGCTATCTAGTTACATCAAATAAAATCCGACTTGCAATAGCAAATAAAATCGTCACATATTAAATGATCGTCAGTGTGCGTTTTTAGTTTTACTTCAAGGTTTATTCAAACATTTTTTAAAGAACAAATTTTATTCTGTTAGGTGTCAGGTTTCCTCAATTAACATCATTTCCTGAAATCTAAATCTGATGCTTGCATTTAACAGAAGACGGGTGTGAAGCTAGCAATAGATTTTAAAATTCATTTTTTGCCATTAAAATGTACATTTTCCAAAAACCTTCTATTAGCAGGGTGAGTTTACTACTAAAGAATACACATGAACATCCCCCACCCCAAAATTTCAACCCCGTACAATTTTTCACACTATATAAAAAAAATCTCCTTTTTCGCTAACTTCAATGACAGATAAGAAAATGCTGAAAACATGTAATTTTTCTACATACTTAGACCTACTAATACAAAAAATACAAAAAAACGCTCCGGCCCCTAGATCACTTCAAAAAAAATTAAAAACTTGTCCGCCCCATGCACCGTGAAGAGGTGCGCGGGCACACTTACTAACGTCTTTTACGATATTCGATGTCCGTCTCGAAAAAGTAAAAAAATTCAAAAACAATCTAGATATACAGGCCTGTATAGGCATGTTTTTTTTTATTTCTCCATTTATTGGGCCTGTATGTCTAGATTGTTTATAAATTTTTAACTTTTTTATGGCGGTCATCGAACTTTGAAAAAACATTTTCGGAGAGTGTGTCGGATTGTTTATTTTTTTCAAAGTTATCAAGGGGCCGGCACGTTTTTTTTATTTCTCCATTTGTTAGGCCCGTATGTCTAGATTGTTTATAAATGTTTAACTTTTTTATGGCGGCCATCAAACTTTTAAAAAAACTTCAGTTAATGTGACGGCGCATACATTTTCGGAGAGTGTGTCGGATTGTTTATTTTTTTTCAAAGTGATCAAGGGGCCGGCACGTTTTTTTTTTATTTCTCCATTTGTTAGGTCCATATGTCGAGATTATTTATAAATTTTTAACTTTTTTATGGCGGTCACCGAACTTTGAAAAAAACTTTAGTTAATGTGACCGCGCATACATTTTCGTAGAGTGTGTCGGATTGTTTTTTTTTTTTCAAAGTGATCAAGGGGCCGGCATGTTTTTTTTATTTCTCTATTTATTAGGCCTGTATGTCTAGATTGTTTATAAATTTTTAACTTTTTTATGGCGGTCATCGAACTTTGAAAAAAACTTCAGTTAATGCGACGGCGCATACATTTTCGGAGAATGTGTCAGATTGTTTATTTTTTTTTTCAAAGTGATCAAGGGGCCGGCAGGTTTTTTTATTTCTCCATTTGTTAGGTCTGTATGTCTAGATTGTTTATAAATTTTTAACTTTTTTATGGAGGTCATCAAACTTTGAAAAAAACTTCAGTTAATGTGACGGCGCATACATTTTCGGAGGGTGTGTCGGATTGTTTATTTTTTTTTTCAAAGTGATCAAGGGGCGGCACGTTTTTTTTTTTATTTCTCCATTTGTTAGGCCCGTATGTCGAGATTGTATATAAATTTTTAAGTTTTTAATGGTGGTCACCGAACTTTGAAAAAAACTTTAGTTAATGTGACTGCACATACATTTTCGTAGAGTGTGTCGGATTGTTTATTTTTTTTTTAAAGTGATCAAGGGGCCGGCATGTTTTTTTTATTTCTCCTGTTGTTAGGCCTGTATATCTAGATTGTTTATGAATTTTTTACTTTTCGAGACGGACATCGAACATCGTAAAAAACGTTAGTAAGTGTGCCCGCGCACCTCTTCACGGTGGATGGGGCGGACAAGTTTTTATTTTTTTTTTGAAGTCATCTAGGGGCCAGAACGTGTTTTTTATTTTTTGTATGAGTAGGTCTAAGTATGTAGAAAAATTACATGTTTTCAGCATTTTGTTATCGGTCATCGAAGTTAGCGAAAAAGGAGATTTTTTTTTATATAGTGTGAGAAATTGTAGGGGTTGAAATTTTGGGGTGGGGGAGGTTTATGTTAGTGATGGGATAATCGGATGATTTTAATAATCGGAATATTTGGATTCGGATGACGGAAATAATCGGATGATAATCGTAATCGGAGTATCTCTTGATAATCGGAAAAATAAAAAAATAATCGGAATTGGAAAAATAAACGAAATCGGAAAAAAATAATCGGAGAGTCGAAGAAAACAAAAAAAGGCCTTCCCTTGAAAATTGTACCCCTACCGGTCATATTCGATATTTACATCTCGTACTTCATGACGGAGAATCCTAATCCTATTTCTAACAGTAGAGATATATTTTTTCGAATTGTAATTACTTAAATCTTCAGAAATAACAGAAACGCGCCGCTTTTTTCTCTACGTTTATTATCGACCCGACAAGACGCAATAAAACGAAATCCGAAGGACCATGATGCGCCCTAGTACCGCAAAAACACTGCGTTTACTGTCCATGAAGTGCCAAACTGTTGATATGCCACGCAAATCCGAATCCGAATATTAATCCGAATCGGAATAATATTCGGAATCCGAATACGAGTCCGAATCGAAATACGAATTCGAATACGAATCCGAATCGAAATACGAATACGAATCGGCATCCGAATCCGAATCGGAATACGAATACTAATTGGCAAACGAATGCGAATCGGCATACGAATCCGAATCGAAATACGATTCCGAATCGAAATACGATTCAGAATCGGAATACGAGTCCGAATCGGAATACGATTTCGAATCGGATTAAAAATAATCGCCACTCGACGATTATTTTAATAGGAGTCACCGATTATTTCAATAATCGGAGTCACCGATTATTTTTATCCGAATCGGCCCATCACTAGTTTATGTGTATTCTTTAGTAGTAAACCCAGCCTGCTTATAGAAGGTTTTTGGAAAATGTACATTTTTATGGCAAAAAAATGAATTTTAAAATCTATTGCTCAAATCTATTGCTAACTTCACACCTATTAACAGAAGCCACAATTTTAAAATACTGAATACGTGGTTTCAGCAAGATGGTAACCTAGAAACGTCCTTTGTTATAGGGCATGCATAAATTGCATCATCAGTAGTAACTCAAAAATAATTGTGTTTGTAGGTACAATTGATTTTGAGTAACTACATTTTTGGATCTTTGGAATTATTTTATGCCTTTTATAGTTCTTGCAGGTATTTCGAACGTTAATAAGATAAATTGTATTCGCGAGAAGACAAAGAGCCTTAGATTACTGACTATTATTGATCATAAATATAATTAGTCACCGTTTCAGTTGCAACATATGACTCAGCATTATTAAAACAAATTATCCTGCAGCGTTGTATACATTTGCGGTCCAGATTTAGTTGTTTGCTGTGCAAATGATGGCCGCATACAAAGTGAATATTGGCGTGCACATTATTTATCACTGACACGTTTCAATTACACTTTCAATTAAATATTGAATCGCAGCAGCAAATACACCTAAATTATAACCGGCTTTAAAACAAACATAATATTTACGTTAAAGTTCTGTATATTAAGTTCCGCATGTAAATCATCGGTTTTTCTATGCGATTGGCCAAATGCCGGTGAGTATCTTCGGACACGAAATATTTGAAATTCAGCAGTTGGGAGATCTCTCTTTCAATGTACGTAACAGCGCGACAGGAAACACTAGAAAACAGACAAATCTCTGGAATTTATAGGGCTGAAGTTTACATGAAGCGGAAAATTTTCAGATAAAACTTGGTCAACTGGAATGATGTTAGTACCGAGGAGAAGAAGAGAAAAAAAAGAAAACTTAGCATAATGCGATCCGAATCCGTTCCTATATTTCGATTCCTTTTATAAACTCGTCCGTCGTGGGGATTTCCTCGGGTATACAAGTAATTACCTCCGTTTCCGCACGCCCGCAAAAAAATGAAATTCAGGGCTCCCTGTGAAGTTTCCGGGAAATATTTGGTAGGGATTGTAATTGAAAATGTATTGATTATCAAATAAATAAGTTCGTGGTGCATATTCATCGTACAGTAGAATGTAAATAAAATTAAACAAAGCAACGTTTGATGGATGAGAGTGTAATTTTTGTATTAACAAGGAAGCATGATGATTAATGGGAATACTTAAAAAAAGGGAAAAAAATAAGTAGGATATTAGCTGTAAGATACTACGAGGTAAATTTAATTCAAGCAAAAATAAAACGTTAAACTAGGTACTGCAACATTGCACCCATTTCCTTTTAATATGGTGCATAGTAAATGATTGGTAGTAAGTTTTTCCTTGCAATTGTAGCTAAGTCAATAAGCATTACAAGCACGACAAGTATTAATTCTAATAAAGAAATTTGCTAAACAAAGGCGGTGGAAACTTTCATTACGTGAAAGCCAATTAGGCGTATAAATAATAATAATAATAATAATAATAAATTGCTTTATTTGCAGAAACCAAAGACAAAAAAAGTAATAGCATCAATATTATAATTTCAGAAAGATAAAAGTATGCAAATCCTAAGGTCGGAATCTAAAGCCAATGAATCATCAAAGGATAATGAAACTCTTCAAACAACAAAAGTTTCTATGCAACACTACCTTCCAAGACAAAGGTCTCTTGCGTTTTATAAGAGACATTTATGGATATTCTACTTATTATTGCGATATAAGGAAGGTCAAGAGAGGTGGAAACGATATTGATTCAAATATCTTAAGTCCATTTCCAAGAGGCTGTAAGTGTAAGCAAAATCACCCGAAATGTGAGATTGCACAGGGTCGCACACTTTTAGTGGCACAGTACCGCGCGCGCACACTTACAAAATGCATGGCGCGCTCTTCAATCGACGTGTCCAAAAATACAAACTAAATCCGGCGAGAACTGAGTATTAACGTGGATACGAACAAACTTTGATTAACGCCTTGGAGAGAAACGTACAATTCAATACAATATATTTGAATACTTGTGGGGGCCAAAATGAGAAAAGCCAAATTGCTTCAATGTGGTAACTCTTCAAGATTCTCCCACCTTAAACACTATTGACCATGCGTTTTTTTGGCAAGCCATACTCACATGGAATGTGGTTACCACCATAGCCTTATAAAAAAAAATTAATTGCACACCTTTTACATCAAAAATATGTAAATACAATAAAACGAAATGTAGCCTGAATATATGAATATTCAACCTGTTCGTTAATCTGCAAGCAAAAAATTAAGTCTTACTAAGACTATAAACAAATAACTTATTGAAACAACTACTTCCCTGGCTAGTGCCACGCCGGATATTGAATGATACAAAAGAAATTTGCATGTTGCATTGCAGGCTACATTTCGTTTTCTTGTATTTATCTAATGCTTTCTGCAACAAGTAAAGTTGTTTCTAATTTGTTCAAAAATATGTGTTTCTATAGGCTCAATGTTCATTTTTGAAAGTGATAAAAAAAATTAAATTAATAAAAAAGAGACTAGCAAAACTAATCGCTAGAGTTTGCAGTAACCATGTCATCAGAACCAACATTTGTGAACATTTTTAATTACTTTGGCGATTAGAATAAAATACAAAGAAAATACAAATACAATTCCCACTGACTTGAAATTTTCTACAACTACTCGAAATTCATTCAAGATTATGATTCTATAAAAAGCACTATACATCCATTACCACATGTTGTAATAAGCTTATGCCATTAGAGCTTATTACATTTGTGAAAAATTTCAATAAATTTGATGACTAGAAAAAATTACAAAAACAATTACCACCGACTTGAAATTTTCTACACTTACCCTCAATTCATTCAAGATTACGATTCTAAGAAAAACTACTATTATCTTAACCTAGATTTTGGAATCATTTTCAATTTGTAAAAATTTTAATAATAATAACGTTTCAAAGAAAACTTCAAAGACAATTGACATTGACTTAAAATTTTCTAAAATTACTCTAAATTTATTCGAGACATTGATTCTATGAAAAGCATTGTCCATCCATCACCACATTTTGAAATAATTTTATGCCATTAGAGCTTACGTTTGTGAAAAATTTCAATAACTTTGATGACTAGATAAAAATATGAAAACAATTGCAATCGACTTGAAATTCTCTAAAATTACTTTAAATTCACAAGAGATTTTGATTCTGTGAAAATACGAATATATTACATCACTAGATTTTATAATAATTTCATTTAAATAGATCCCATATTTGTGAAAAATTTCAATAATTTTGTCGGCTAGAAAAAAGAAATACAAAAATAATTGCCAACGACTTAAAACTTTCTAAAATGACTAAAGTCATTCGAAACATTGATTCTTTGAAAAACTGCATACATCACATCACTAGATTGTATAATAATTTCACCTGATTAGAGCGCATATTGGTGAATAATTTAAATAATTTTAGCGACTAGAGAAAAATTTCAAAACTGCCATCGACTTAAAACTTTCTAATATTACTCGAAATATATTTGAGAGATTGATTTTGTAAAAAGCACTATAGGTACATCCCTCGCCAAATTTTCAAATAATTTTGTGATTAGAGCATGTATTTGTGAAAAATTTCAATAATTGCAGTGACTAGAAAATAATTGTCATCGACTTGAAATTTTCTAAAATTACTCTAAATTCATTCGGTATTTTGATTGTGTGAAAAGCTGCATACATCACATTCCTAGATTTTTTCATAATTTTATCTGAGCGCATATTGGTGAAAATTTTCAATAATTTTCGTGTCCAGAAAAAATACAAAAACAACTATTAAAACTTTTTAATATTACCCTAAATTCATTTGACATATTGATTTTCTGGAAAGATGGCAAATATATCACATCACTACATTTTATAACAATTTCATGTAATTAGAGCGCATATTTGTGAAAAATTTCAATAATTTTGTCGACTAGAAAAAAAATATAAAAACAATTGTCATCCACTTAAAACTTTCTAAAATTATTTTAAAGTCATTCAAGATATTGTTTCTCTGAAAAATTGCATACATCACATCACTAGATTTTATAATAATTTCATGTGATTAGAGCTCATATTGGTGAAAAAATGCAATATTTTGGCAAATAAAAAAAATATAAAAACAATTGCCATCGACTTGAAATTTTCTAAAATTACTTTAAATTCATTCGAGATCTTGATTCTGTGAAGAGATTCATATATCACATTACTAAATTTTATAACAATTTAATGTAATTAGAGCGTATATTTGTGAAAAATTTCAATAATTTTGGTGACTGAAGCAAAATTTAAAAACAATTGTCATCGTGTTAAAACTTTTCAAAATTACTCTAAATTTATTTGAGATATTGATTTTGCAAAAATAACTATACATTCCTCACCAAATTTTTAAATAATTGTGATTGTGAAAATTTTTAATAATTTTGGTGACTAGAAAAAAATACAAACACAATTGCCATCGACTTAAAACTTTCTAAAATTAAGATCATGATTCTGTTAAAATATTCATATATTATATCCCTATTTTTTAAAACAATCTCATCTGATTAGAGCGCATATTGGTGAAAAATCTCAATAATTTTGTAGACTAGAAAAAAAAATACAAAAATAATTGCCAACGACCTAAAACTTTCTAAAATGACATAACATTCGAGCTATTGATTCTGTGAAAAAACTGCATACATCACATCACAGATTTTATAATAATTTCATTTGATTAGAAAGCATATTTGTGAAAAATTTCAATAATTTTGGCGAATAGAAAAAAATATAAACACAATTGCCATCGACTTAACACTTTCTAAAATTACTCAAAATTCATTTGAGATATTGATTTTTTTTTAAAACACTATTCGTCACTCACCAAATTTTCAAAAAGAAATTGTAATTAAAGGAGACATTTGTGAAACATTTTAATAATTTCAGTGACTAGAAAAAAATATACAAAAATAATTATCATAGACTTGAAATTTTCTAAAATTACTCTAATTTGATTTGTGATCTTAATTCTGTGAAAATATGCATATATCACATCACTAAATTTTATAACAATTTCATGTAATTAGAGCGCATATTTGTCGAAAATTTCAATAATTTTGGCGACTGGAAAAAAATACAATAACAATTACCATCGACTTAACATTTTCTAAAATTACTCTAAATTCATTTAAGATATTAATTTTGCAAACAAACACTACATCACTCACTAAATTAAAAAAAAATTGTGAAAAAAAATTTCAATAAATTCAGTGACTGAAAAAATATATAAAAACAATTGTCATGGACTTAAAATTTTCTAAACTTACTATAAATTCATTCGAGATTTTAACTCTGTGAAAAAATGCATATATCACATCACTAAATTTTATAACAATTTTATTTACTTAGAGCGCATATTTGTCGAAAATTTCAATAATTTTGACGACCAGAAAAAAAATACAAAAATAATTTTCATCGACTTAACATTCTCTAAAATTACTCTAAATTCATTTAAGATATTGATTTTGTAAAAAAAGAACACTATACATCATTCACAAAATTTAAAAAAAAATTGGGAAAAATTTCAATAATTTCAGTGACTGAAAAAAAATACAAAAACAATTGTCATGGACTTGAAATTTTCTAAATTTACTCTAAATTCATTCAAGACCTTGACTCTGTGAAATGATGCATATATCACATCACTCAAATTTATAACAATTGCATGTAATTAGAGCGCATATTTGTCGAAAATTTCAATAATTTTGGGGACTAGAAAAAAATACAAAATCAATTGCCTTCGACTTAACACTTCCTAAAATTACTCAAAATTCATTTAAGATATTGATTTTATAAAAAAACACTATACGTTACTCACAAAATTTCAAAAAGAAATTGTGATTAAAGCAGACATTGGTGAAACATTTCAATAATTTCAGTGACTTGAAAAAATCTACAAAAACAATTTTCATAGACTTGAATTTTTTTTTTAATTACTCTAAATTGATTTGAGATCGTAATTCTGTGTAAATATGCATATATCACATCAGTAAATTTTGTAACAATTTCATGTAATTAGAGCGCATATTTGTCGATAATTTCAATAATTTTGGCGACTAAAAAAAAATACAAAAACAATTGCCATCGACTTAACATTCTCTAAAATTACTCTAAATTCATTTCAGATATTGATTTTGTAAAAAAATTTCAATAATTTCAGTGACTGAAAGAAAAATACAAAAACAATTGCCATGGACTTGAAATGTTCAAAATTTATTCTAAATTCATTCAAGACCTTGATTCTGTGAAAAGATGCATATATCACATTACTAGATTTTATAACAATTTCATGTAATTAGAGCGCATATTTGTGAAAGATTTCAATAATTTTGGCGACTAGAAAAAAATACAAAAACAATTGCCATCGACTTAAAACTTTCTAAATTTTACTATAAATGCATTTGAGTTATTATTTCTGTAAAAAACTGCATACATCACATGACTAGATTTCATTATATTTTCATTTGATTAGATCCATATTTTTGAACAATTTCAATAATTTTGGCGACTAGAAAAAAAAAATACAAAAACAATTGCCATCAACTTCAAACTTTCTAAAATTACTCTAAATTTATTCGAGATATTGATTTTGCAGAAAGTACCACTATACATCCCTTAACAAATTTTCAAATAATTTTGTGATTAGAGCATATATTTGTGAAATATTTCAATAATTTCAGTGACTGGAAAAAAATACAAAAACAGTTGTCATTGACTTGAAATTTTCTAAAATTACTCAAAATTTATTCGAGATCTTGATTCTGTGACAAGATGCATACATCACATCACTAGATTTCATCATAATTTCATTTGATTAGATGCATATTTTTGAACAATTTGAATAATTTTGGCGACTAGAAAAAAAAATGCAAAAACAATTGACACCGCCTTAAAACTTTCTTAAATTACTCTAAATTTATTCGAGATATTGATTTTGCAGAAAACACCACTATACATCCCTTAACAAAGTTTCAAATAATTTTGTGATTAGAGCATATATTTGTGAAAAATTTCAATAATTTCAGTGACTGGAAAAAAATACAAAAACAGTTGCCATTGACTTGAAATTTTCTAGAATTACTCTAAATTCATTCGAGATCTTGATTCTGTGAAAAGATGCATATATCACTTCATTAGATTTTATAGATTTTATAACAATTTCATATAATTAGCAAGTAAAAAGTAAAAAAATAATTAGAAAAATAAAATTAAAATAATTGCCACCGACTTGAAAGCTTTCTAAAATCACTCTAAATTCATTCGAGATATTTATTTATAGGACTAAGTCTGTATACATTTGTGAGGTTTTTTAACAATTTTTTTTTTGTAATCGGTGTAAAGCATTTCCTTTACAGCACCATCTTCTGTTTTATATATTTCTCTCCTGTGATAAGCCATAATTGGCTAAATGCAACATATATATTTTCTCAAAAGTGGTAGTAGTAGTTTTTTCTTCTTTTCTATTTTTTGAGGAAGTTTTTATAGAGGTATATCCTTGCGACAAGAAAATAATGTCTAGGGCTATAGAATAATAATAATAATTATTATTATTATTTCTTACAGCTATATAATAGATTATAGATATATAATAGATTAATTCGATCTTACGGGCAATTATATTAATATACAGCCCTTTTTTGGACCAAGTAATTTAGGTGCAACTTGTTTTTGTTTTCTATTCTCACAAAAGCATACCTTTATCTGTTTTGGTCTTCTAGATTTTTTTTTATTTGCAAGTTACAAATCGTAATTTTTATAACAAAACAATTCGAATTCACAGGATAAAGTACAAATCAGCTCGTGACGTGGCGTTTGTGTCGGCCAGCTATAGTATTTATTAGTTAGGGCAACACGTTCGATGGTATCACCAAACGTAGCTTTCATTTCTCATAATCATAACATTAAAGTGGAGACACCCTGAAAGATGATTAATTTAATTTAAAAATAACTTACCCTACATTCAAACAATACATTGATTTTAGATTAACGCGGAAATTTCGTGTTTAGATTGTAACGTACGTTAAAAATTTTCATGACCTTAAACACGTTCGCTGATTATATCTTCCGGGACAATTAATGCAGCGGCGAACGCGAAAAAATTTAATACGAAATCGATTCGACAATTAAAATGGAAAAAATGTGTTATTTTCCAACGTCCGCCCAGAAAAATTTCCGGCTCGCACGAATGTCCGCACGGCGTTATGTCAAGGTGAAGGCTAATGTCTTAATGGCCTAAATTACTACATTAAAAGCTCTTTCTTACCAATCGTGAGTAATGACATGAAAAATATTAGTATGAATATATTCGTCGATACACTAGAATTATATACTTGTATACGTGCCAATTACGAGCTATAAATATACATTAAGGTAATAAATGTATAAATTTGTGGTGTGGAATGAGTTAATTATATTTAAATGCTGGTTATTTTTAATGAAAATAAAATACGTCGTAAATATAATATTACTTATTCGACGATTGAGCTGGGGAGGAATTTAAGATGTTTTATGTTTTGTATTATTTTTAAGGAAGGCAAATTCGGTTCGAGAGAATGTAAAAACCTAGGAAGTTTAACAAATAGGACCTGATGATCTTAGCGCGATAGACTATGGTTCTATTACTTTATAACAATAATATTATAATTATTGGTCTTTTTTGACTTTGGCTTATAATAAAAAGGGGGAAAGATGAATGATAATTACATGTGAAATTCTGTATAAATAAGAATAGTTTTGAATTATTCTGATTGATTAAAATACTTGGTTAATCAGAATGATACATAAAAATGTATATAGCACCACCATTTATCAATTTATTTCAT
This sequence comes from Ocypus olens, assembly GCA_910593695.2. Taxonomy (NCBI): domain Eukaryota; kingdom Metazoa; phylum Arthropoda; class Insecta; order Coleoptera; family Staphylinidae; genus Ocypus; species Ocypus olens. The sequence continues at coordinate 9,443,450 of OU343050.1, forward strand.
CATTTCTTCTTGAAACATAGTACGGACAACGATATTCAGTGACGAACGATGACGGGCTGAAAGACCTTCGGTCGATGTCCAACAAAGAAGAGAGAAGAGTCGTAAAGTATAATAACATGTATTCTTCATTTAATAAAGATTATCTTTTTGAATTATTTGCTAAACATTTTGGGTCTGTACATGGCCAACTTATGCTTAGCGTTCCCCTCAGATAAATCATATAAACTTCAAAAAAGCTTCTGACATTTCTGTTGAAGGTGTTCTAGATGAGCTCACCAAACTTAAAACCACGAAGTGTACCGGCCCTAATGTTTCAATGTTAATTGAAAATATGTATATTTGAATAAAAGTAATGTCGGTTACCTCAATATAAAATATATTGGTTTTGTTGGTGAAAATACACCGCATTGTCGATGCAAATAAATGTAATTTCCTAGGTAACGCAAAAATAGATTCTCAAAGGAGGATTTCGTGGAGGAAATTCACCGGAGACTACCTCAATGGGGGGGCTACGATTGATTTTCATAAAAATCATGCGGGAGAAAATTGAGCTTACTCCGATGCATTTTAACTATTTACCCTCCGCAGGATTTGTAGTTCACCACAAAATAATGATCATCCCCCCGTCCAAACCCATCCATCCGGCCAAGATTCAAGTGAATACGAAATGCACCCCCTAAAGTTATTGATTTATTAAATGTGATGGCCCGGATGGGCAACATGATTTAATAAACAACTGTGGCTGAGCCGCACACGATCCCGGAACTTTATTAAGTCCTAAAGGTGAGCGTCTGGTTTAATCATAATCGCATAACTTTACATGCACTTAAATTAATCTGACGAATTACTTTGGTATAAATAGTTGATGTACTAATCTATGTAACCACATTACATTATTCACTCAATTATTATTATTTTAGACTCTAAGCATCAGTTATCTATTTTTACTTCCTATGTTACAAAGTACAAGAAATCATTTTGAACGTGAAAATGTTTCAATTTTTTTTTCAGTCTAATTTTGAAAATTAAAAAAAGTCGATGTTTTCAGACTTATCGGCCGTAGCGGGTAAACGAAAACTCCAAATTGATCACGGTTTTCAAATCTGTATTGCTTGGGTGCAAAATAAAAGGATTCAATTTAAATTGGCAATTTTTAATTTTTTCAGGGCGCCGGCTGGAGCGGTCTCGACATTAAATTCGACAGGTCGGAGATTGAGAGATACAGGGCGGCCCAGCTACAAGCCGAGAGATTGTTAGACGCCAGAGAACAGAGCAATAGGCAACAAATTGCATGTCTTAGAAGTCAGGTATATTCATCCATAATTATATCAGTATTATTTAAGTATATTCAAAATGTTTTTTTTTTGGTATATGCAGGTGTCATCACTGCGTGAACAAAAAATCAAGAGATTAAACGAAGACAGCAGTACGTGCTTCGTAGTACGAGAGCGGGCCACGAGATGCAGCAGCTGCAGCAAGCGCTCGGAGATTCCCTGCGCACCGTCTCGCAAGACTAATCGCTGGACGCCCTCCTGCTAGAACAGAGCCATGGGCAACAAGTTGCACGTCTGGAAAGTCAGGTATATATTAATCCGTAATTCTAACCGTGTTTAATTATATTAAAAGTGTTTTTTTTTGGTACATGCAGGTGTCATCGCTGCGTGAACAAATAAATCAAGAGATTAAACGAAGACAGCAGTACGTGCTTCGTAGTACGAGGGCAGGCCGCGAGATGCAGCAGCTGCGACGAGCACTCGGAGATTCCCTGCGCACCGTCTCGCAAGACTAATCGCCGGACGCCCTCCTGCTAGAACAGGAGGCACGGAAACTGGACCACACCGTGTCGAGCTCCGCCACTGCCAGCGTTCTTCCTGCCTTAAACCTGTCTTCTAGTTACGACAGGAACCTCTCGTAGTAAATGAGCGGATGGAGTCCATTATTATTATTTAATTTATTAATTTTAATATGTGATTGTAATAGTTGTTTTAATTTGAGATTTGTAACTATAGTTTTAATTTGTGATTTGTAATTGTAATTTTAATGTCTATGGAAATTTTAATCTGTACTCTCTTGCTTGTGTAGACTTGTGTAAGCCAACTGGTAATGGCACTAATAAAGCATTATTATTATTATTATTATTATTATTATTAGTCAAAATGTAGAGCACTCTACATTTTCTACACGTTCAATCTTTTTTTACAAGCTGATATGCATGACTTGCTGCCTATTACGATATCATGTTAAACCGCACCTGTTCTTAAGATACGTAATGTAATTTATTTATGCTGTTTTTTTTTTAAGTCGACAATAAAACACTCAATAAAAAAATTGCGTTTTTCTTTCTGCAACCACATTCAAATCTGTTTCCTTGTCTCCCATTCAACAGATTTTTGGCAGAAAATATTAAGATCAAAATTCCTCTTTTCGTTTCTGCGCTCCTGATACCAAATCGTAAAATTTGATGAAAAATTTTCAAGAATTTCGCAGACAAAATTAAGACCAAAATTACTCTTTTCGTTTCTGCACTCCCGATACCTAATCGTAAAATTTGATGAAAATTTTTCAAGAATTTCGCAGACAAAATTAAGACCAAAATTACTCTTTTCGTTTCTGCACTCCCGATACCTAATCGTAAAATTTGATGAAAATTTTTCAAGAATTTCGCAGACAAAATTAAGACCAAAATTACTCTTTTCGTTTCTGCAGTCCTGATACCAAATCGTAAAATTTGATGAAAAATTTTCAAGAATTTTGCAGACAAAATTAACACCAAAATTCCTCTTTTCGTTTCTGCGCTCCTGATACCAAATCGTAAAATTTGATGAAAATTTTTCAAGAATTTCGCAGACAATATTAGGAGCAAAATACCTCTTTTCGTTTCTGCACTCCTGATACCAAATCGTAAAATTTGATGAAAAATTTTCAAGAATTTTGCAGACAATATTAGGAGCAAAATACCTCTTTTCGTTTCTGCACTCCTGATACCAAATCGTAAAATTTGATGAAAATTTTTCAAGAATTTCGCAGACAATATTAGGAGCAAAATACCTCTTTTCGTTTCTGCACTCCTGATACCAAATCGTAAAATTTGATGAAAATTTTTCAAGAATTTCGCAGACAATATTAGGAGCAAAATACCTCTTTTCGTTTCTGCACTCCTGATACCAAATCGTAAAATTTGATGAAAAATTTTCAAGAATTTTGCAGACAAAATTAAGACCAAAATTACTCTTTTCGTTTCTGCACTCCTGATACCAAATCGTAAAATTTGATGAAAAATTTTCAAGAATTTTGCAGACAAAATTAAGACCAAAATTACTCTTTTCGTTTCTGCACTCCTGATACCAAATCGTAAAATTTGATGAAAATTTTTCAAGAATTTCGCAGACAATATTAGGAGCAAAATACCTCTTTTCGTTTCTGCACTCCTGATACCAAATCGTAAAATTTGATGAAAATTTTTCAAGAATTTTGCAGACAATATTAGGAGCAAAATACCTCTTTTCGTTTCTGCACTCCTGATACCAAATCGTAAAATTTGATGAAAAATTTTCAAGAATTTTGCAGACAATATTAGGAGCAAAATACCTCTTTTCGTTTCTGCACTCCTGATACCAAATCGTAAAATTTGATGAAAATTTTTCAAGAATTTCGCAGACAATATTAGGAGCAAAATACCTCTTTTCGTTTCTGCACTCCTGATACCAAATCGTAAAATTTGATGAAAATTTTTCAAGAATTTCGCAGACAATATTAGGAGCAAAATACCTCTTTTCGTTTCTGCACTCCTGATACCAAATCGTAAAATTTGATGAAAAATTTTCAAGAATTTTGCAGACAAAATTAAGACCAAAATTACTCTTTTCGTTTCTGCACTCCTGATACCAAATCGTAAAATTTGATGAAAAATTTTCAAGAATTTTGCAGACAAAATCAACACCAAAATTCCTCTTTTCGTTTCTGCGATCCTGATACCAAATCGTAAAATTTGATGAAAAATTTTCAAGAATTTTGCAGACAAAATTAACACCAAAATTCCTCTTTTCGTTTCTGCGATCCTGATACCAAATCGTAAAATTTGATGAAAAATTTTCAAGAATTTTGCAGACAAAATTAAGACCAAAATTACTCTTTTCGTTTCTGCACTCCTGATACCAAATCGTAAAATTTGATGAAAAATTTTCAAGAATTTTGCAGACAAAATTAACACCAAAATTCCTCTTTTCGTTTCTGTACTCCTGATACCAAATCGTAAAATTTGATGAAAAATTTTCAAGAATTTTGCAGACAAAATTCACACCAAAATTCCTCTTTTCGTTTCTGCACTCCTGATACCAAATCGTAAAATTTGATGAAAATTTTTCAAGAATTTCGCAGACAATATTAGGAGCAAAATACCTCTTTTCGTTTCTGCACTCCTGATACCAAATCGTAAAATTTGATGAAAAATTTTCAAGAATTTTGCAGACAATATTAGGAGCAAAATACCTCTTTTCGTTTCTGCACTCCTGATACCAAATCGTAAAATTTGATGAAAATTTTTCAAGAATTTCGCAGACAATATTAGGAGCAAAATACCTCTTTTCGTTTCTGCACTCCTGATACCAAATCGTAAAATTTGATGAAAATTTTTCAAGAATTTTGCAGAAGGAGCAAAATACCTCTTTTCGTTTCTGCACTCCTGATACCAAATCGTAAAATTTGATGAAAAATTTTCAAGAATTTTGCAGACAATATTAGGAGCAAAATACCTCTTTTCGTTTCTGCACTCCTGATACCAAATCGTAAAATTTGATGAAAATTTTTCAAGAATTTCGCAGACAATATTAGGAGCAAAATACCTCTTTTCGTTTCTGCACTCCTGATACCAAATCGTAAAATTTGATGAAAATTTTTCAAGAATTTCGCAGACAATATTAGGAGCAAAATACCTCTTTTCGTTTCTGCACTCCTGATACCAAATCGTAAAATTTGATGAAAAATTTTCAAGAATTTTGCAGACAAAATTAAGACCAAAATTACTCTTTTCGTTTCTGCACTCCTGATACCAAATCGTAAAATTTGATGAAAAATTTTCAAGAATTTTGCAGACAAAATTAAGACCAAAATTACTTTTTTCGTTTCTGCACTCCTGATACCAAATCGTAAAATTTGATGAAAATTTTTCAAGAATTTCGCAGACAATATTAGGAGCAAAATACCTCTTTTCGTTTCTGCACTCCTGATACCAAATCGTAAAATTTGATGAAAATTTTTCAAGAATTTTGCAGACAATATTAGGAGCAAAATACCTCTTTTCGTTTCTGCACTCCTGATACCAAATCGTAAAATTTGATGAAAAATTTTCAAGAATTTTGCAGACAAAATCAACACCAAAATTCCTCTTTTCGTTTCTGCGATCCTGATACCAAATCGTAAAATTTGATGAAAAATTTTCAAGAATTTTGCAGACAAAATTAACACCAAAATTCCTCTTTTCGTTTCTGCGATCCTGATACCAAATCGTAAAATTTGATGAAAAATTTTCAAGAATTTTGCAGACAAAATTAAGACCAAAATTACTCTTTTCGTTTCTGCACTCCTGATACCAAATCGTAAAATTTGATGAAAAATTTTCAAGAATTTTGCAGACAAAATTAACACCAAAATTCCTCTTTTCGTTTCTGCGATCCTGATACCAAATCGTAAAATTTGATGAAAAATTTTCAAGAATTTTGCAGACAAAATTAACACCAAAATTCCTCTTTTCGTTTCTGCACTCCTGATACCAAATCGTAAAATTTGATGAAAATTTTTCAAGAATTTCGCAGACAATATTAGGAGCAAAATACCTCTTTTCTTTTCTGCACTCCTGATACCAAATCGTAAAATTTGATGAAAAATTTTCAAGAATTTTGCAGACAAAATTAACACCAAAATTCCTCTTTTCGTTTCTGCGATCCTGATACCAAATCGTAAAATTTGATGAAAAATTTTCAAGAATTTTGCAGACAAAATTAAGACCAAAATTACTCTTTTCGTTTCTGCACTCCTGATACCAAATCGTAAAATTTGATGAAAAATTTTCAAGAATTTTGCAGACAAAATTAACACCAAAATTCCTCTTTTCGTTTCTGCACTCCTGATACCAAATCGTAAAATTTGATGAAAATTTTTCAAGAATTTCGCAGACAATATTAGGAGCAAAATACCTCTTTTCGTTTCTGCACTCCTGATACCAAATCGTAAAATTTGATGAAAATTTTTCAAGAATTTTGCAGACAATATACAATATTAGGAGCAAAATACCTCTTTTCGTTTCTGCACTCCTGATACCAAATCGTAAAATTTGATGAAAAATTTTCAAGAATTTTGCAGACAAAATCAACACCAAAATTCCTCTTTTCGTTTCTGCGATCCTGATACCAAATCGGAAAATTTGATGAAAAATTTTCAAGAATTTTGCAGACAAAATTAACACCAAAACTCCTCTTTTCGTTTCTGCGATCCTGATACCAAATCGTAAAATTTGATGAAAAATTTTCAAGAATTTTGCAGACAAAATTAAGACCAAAATTACTCTTTTCGTTTCTGCGCTCCTGATACCAAATCGTAAAATTTGATGAAAATTTTTCAAGAATTTCGCAGACAAAATCAACACCAAAATTCTTCTTTTCGTTTCTGCGATCCTGATACCAAATCGTAAAATTTGATGAAAAATTTTCAAGAATTTTGCAGACAAAATCAACACCAAAATTCCTCTTTTCGTTTCTGCGATCCTGATACCAAATCGTAAAATTTGATGAAAATTTTTCAAGAATTTCGCAGACAATATTAGGAGCAAAATACCTCTTTTCGTTTCTGCACTCCTGATACCAAATCGTAAAATTTGATGAAATTTTTTCAAGAATTTCGCAGACAATATTAGGAGCAAAATACCTCTTTTCGTTTCTGCACTCCTGATACCAAATCGTAAAATTTGATGAAAATTTTTTAAGAATTTCGCAGACAATATTAGGAGCAAAATACCTCTTTTCGTTTCTGCACTCCTGATACCAAATTGTAAAATTTGATGAAAAATTTTCAAGAATTTTGCAGACAAAATCAACATCAAAATTCCTCTTTTCGTTTCTGCGATCCTGATACCAAATCGTAAAATTTGATGAAAAATTTTCAAGAATTTTGCAGACAAAATCAACATCAAAATTCCTCTTTTCGTTTCTGCGATCCTGATACCAAATCGTAAAATTTGATGAAAAATTTTCAAGAATTTTGCAGACAAAATCAACACCAAAATTCCTCTTTTCGTTTCTGCGATCCTGATACCAAATCGGAAAATTTGATGAAAAATTTTCAAGAATTTTGCAGACAAAATTAACACCAAAACTCCTCTTTTCATTTCTGCGATCCTGATACCAAATCGTAAAATTTGATGAAAATTTTTCAAGAATTTTGCAGACAAAATTAAGACCAAAATTACTCTTTTCGTTTCTGCGCTCCTGATACCAAATCGTAAAATTTGATGAAAATTTTTCAAGAATTTTGCAGACAATATTAGGAGCAAAATACCTCTTTTCGTTTCTGCACTCCTGATACCAAATCGTAAAATTTGATGAAAAATTTTCAAGAATTTTGCAGACAAAATCAACATCAAAATTCCTCTTTTCGTTTCTGCGATCCTGATACCAAATCGTAAAATTTGATGAAAAATTTTCAAGAATTTTGCAGACAAAATCAACACCAAAATTCCTCTTTTCGTTTCTGCGATCCTGATACCAAATCGTAAAATTTGATGAAAATTTTTCAAGAATTTTGCAGACAATATTAGGAGCAAAATACCTCTTTTCGTTTCTGCACTCCTGATACCAAATTGTAAAATTTGATGAAAAATTTTCAAGAATTTTGCAGACAAAATCAACATCAAAATTCCTCTTTTCGTTTCTGCGATCCTGATACCAAATCGTAAAATTTGATGAAAATTTTTCAAGAATTTCGCAGACAATATTAGGAGCAAAATACCTCTTTTCGTTTCTGCACTCCTGATACCAAATCGTAAAATTTGATGAAAAATTTTCAAGAATTTTGCAGACAAAATCAACACCAAAATTCCTCTTTTCGTTTCTGCGCTCCTGATACCAAATCGTAAAATTTGATGAAAATTTTTCAAGAATTTCGCAGACAATGTTAGGAGCAAAATACCTCTTTTCGTTTCTGTACTCCTGATACCAAATCGTAAAATTTGATGAAAAATTTTCAAGAATTTTGCAGACAAAATTAAGACCAAAATTACTCTTTTCGTTTCTGCACTCCTGATACCAAATCGTAAAATTTGATGAAAAATTTTCAAGAATTTTGCAGACAAAATTAACACCAAAATTCCTCTTTTCGTTTCTGCACTCCTGATACCAAATCGTAAAATTTGATGAAAATTTTTCAAGAATTTCGCAGACAATATTAGGAGCAAAATACCTCTTTTCTTTTCTGCACTCCTGATACCAAATCGTAAAATTTGATGAAAAATTTTCAAGAATTTTGCAGACAAAATTAACACCAAAATTCCTCTTTTCGTTTCTGCGATCCTGATACCAAATCGTAAAATTTGATGAAAAATTTTCAAGAATTTTGCAGACAAAATTAAGACCAAAATTACTCTTTTCGTTTCTGCACTCCTGATACCAAATCGTAAAATATGATGAAAAATTTTCAAGAATTTTGCAGACAAAATTAACACCAAAATTCCTCTTTTCGTTTCTGCACTCCTGATACCAAATCGTAAAATTTGATGAAAATTTTTCAAGAATTTCGCAGACAATATTAGGAGCAAAATACCTCTTTTCGTTTCTGCACTCCTGATACCAAATCGTAAAATTTGATGAAAATTTTTCAAGAATTTTGCAGACAATATTAGGAGCAAAATACCTCTTTTCGTTTCTGCACTCCTGATACCAAATCGTAAAATTTGATGAAAAATTTTCAAGAATTTTGCAGACAAAATCAACACCAAAATTCCTCTTTTCGTTTCTGCGATCCTGATACCAAATCGGAAAATTTGATGAAAAATTTTCAAGAATTTTGCAGACAAAATTAACACCAAAACTCCTCTTTTCGTTTCTGCGATCCTGATACCAAATCGTAAAATTTGGTGAAAAATTTTCAAGAATTTTGCAGACAAAATTAAGACCAAAATTACTTTTTTCGTTTCTGCGCTCCTGATACCAAATCGTAAAATTTGATGAAAATTTTTCAAGAATTTCGCAGACAAAATCAACACCAAAATTCTTCTTTTCGTTTCTGCGATCCTGATACCAAATCGTAAAATTTGATGAAAAATTTTCAAGAATTTTGCAGACAAAATCAACACCAAAATTCCTCTTTTCGTTTCTGCGATCCTGATACCAAATCGTAAAATTTGATGAAAATTTTTCAAGAATTTCGCAGACAATATTAGGAGCAAAATACCTCTTTTCGTTTCTGCACTCCTGATACCAAATCGTAAAATTTGATGAAATTTTTTCAAGAATTTCGCAGACAATATTAGGAGCAAAATACCTCTTTTCGTTTCTGCACTCCTGATACCAAATCGTAAAATTTGATGAAAATTTTTTAAGAATTTCGCAGACAATATTAGGAGCAAAATACCTCTTTTCGTTTCTGCACTCCTGATACCAAATTGTAAAATTTGATGAAAAATTTTCAAGAATTTTGCAGACAAAATCAACATCAAAATTCCTCTTTTCGTTTCTGCGATCCTGATACCAAATCGTAAAATTTGATGAAAAATTTTCAAGAATTTTGCAGACAAAATCAACACCAAAATTCCTCTTTTCGTTTCTGCGATCCTGATACCAAATCGTAAAATTTGATGAAAATTTTTCAAGAATTTCGCAGACAATATTAGGAGCAAAATACCTCTTTTCGTTTCTGCACTCCTGATACCAAATCGTAAAATTTGATGAAAAATTTTCAAGAATTTTGCAGACAAAATTAACACCAAAATTCCTCTTTTCGTTTCTGCGATCCTGATACCAAATCGGAAAATTTGATGAAAAATTTTCAAGAATTTTGCAGACAAAATTAACACCAAAACTCCTCTTTTCGTTTCTGCGATCCTGATACCAAATCGTAAAATTTGATGAAAATTTTTCAAGAATTTTGCAGACAAAATTAAGACCAAAATTACTCTTTTCGTTTCTGCGCTCCTGATACCAAATCGTAAAATTTGATGAAAATTTTTCAAGAATTTCGCAGACAATGTTAGGAGCAAAATACCTCTTTTCGTTTCTGCACTCCTGATACCAAATTGTAAAATTTGATGAAAAATTTTCAAGAATTTTGCAGACAAAATCAACACCAAAATTCCTCTTTTCGTTTCTGCGATCCTGATACCAAATCGTAAAATTTGATGAAAATTTTTCAAGAATTTCGCAGACAATATTAGGAGCAAAATACCTCTTTTCGTTTCTGCACTCCTGATACCAAATTGTAAAATTTGATGAAAAATTTTCAAGAATTTTGCAGACAAAATCAACATCAAAATTCCTCTTTTCGTTTCTGCGATCCTGATACCAAATCGTAAAATTTGATGAAAATTTTTCAAGAATTTCGCAGACAATATTAGGAGCAAAATACCTCTTTTCGTTTCTGCACTCCTGATACCAAATCGTAAAATTTGATGAAAAATTTTCAAGAATTTTGCAGACAAAATCAACACCAAAATTCCTCTTTTCGTTTCTGCGCTCCTGATACCAAATCGTAAAATTTGATGAAAATTTTTCAAGAATTTCGCAGACAATGTTAGGAGCAAAATACCTCTTTTCGTTTCTGCACTCCTGATACCAAATCGTAAAATTTGATGAAAAATTTTCAAGAATTTTGCAGACAAAATTAAGACCAAAATTACTCTTTTCGTTTCTGCACTCCTGATACCAAATCGTAAAATTTGATGAAATTTTTTCAAGAATTTCGCAGACAATAGTAGGAGCAAAATACCTCTTTTCGTTTCTGCACTCCTGATACCAAATCGTAAAATTTGATGAAAATTTTTTAAGAATTTCGCAGACAATATTAGGAGCAAAATACCTCTTTTCGTTTCTGCACTCCTGATACCAAATTGTAAAATTTGATGAAAAATTTTCAAGAATTTTGCAGACAAAATCAACATCAAAATTCCTCTTTTCGTTTCTGCGATCCTGATACCAAATCGTAAAATTTGATGAAAAATTTTCAAGAATTTTGCAGACAAAATCAACATCAAAATTCCTCTTTTCGTTTCTGCGATCCTGATACCAAATCGTAAAATTTGATGAAAAATTTTCAAGAATTTTGCAGACAAAATCAACACCAAAATTCCTCTTTTCGTTTCTGCGATCCTGATACCAAATCGGAAAATTTGATGAAAAATTTTCAAGAATTTTGCAGACAAAATTAACACCAAAACTCCTCTTTTCGTTTCTGCGATCCTGATACCAAATCGTAAAATTTGATGAAAATTTTTCAAGAGTTTTGCAGACAAAATTAAGACCAAAATTACTCTTTTCGTTTCTGCGCTCCTGATACCAAATCGTAAAATTTGATGAAAATTTTTCAAGAATTTCGCAGACAATGTTAGGAGCAAAATACCTCTTTTCGTTTCTGCACTCCTGATACCAAATTGTAAAATTTGATGAAAAATTTTCAAGAATTTTGCAGACAAAATCAACACCAAAATTCCTCTTTTCGTTTCTGCGATCCTGATACCAAATCGTAAAATTTGATGAAAATTTTTCAAGAATTTCGCAGACAATATTAGGAGCAAAATACCTCTTTTCGTTTCTGCACTCCTGATACCAAATTGTAAAATTTGATGAAAAATTTTCAAGAATTTTGCAGACAAAATCAACATCAAAATTCCTCTTTTCGTTTCTGCGATCCTGATACCAAATCGTAAAATTTGATGAAAATTTTTCAAGAATTTCGCAGACAATATTAGGAGCAAAATACCTCTTTTCGTTTCTGCACTCCTGATACCAAATCGTAAAATTTGATGAAAAATTTTCAAGAATTTTGCAGACAAAATCAACACCAAAATTCCTCTTTTCGTTTCTGCGCTCCTGATACCAAATCGTAAAATTTGATGAAAATTTTTCAAGAATTTCGCAGACAATGTTAGGAGCAAAATACCTCTTTTCGTTTCTGCACTCCTGATACCAAATCGTAAAATTTGATGAAAAATTTTCAAGAATTTTGCAGACAAAATTAAGACCAAAATTACTCTTTTCGTTTCTGCACTCCTGATACCAAATCGTAAAATTTGATGAAATTTTTTCAAGAATTTCGCAGACAATATTAGGAGCAAAATACCTCTTTTCGTTTCTGCACTCCTGATACCAAATCGTAAAATTTGATGAAAATTTTTTAAGAATTTCGCAGACAATATTAGGAGCAAAATACCTCTTTTCGTTTCTGCACTCCTGATACCAAATTGTAAAATTTGATGAAAAATTTTCAAGAATTTTGCAGACAAAATCAACATCAAAATTCCTCTTTTCGTTTCTGCGATCCTGATACCAAATCGTAAAATTTGATGAAAAATTTTCAAGAATTTTGCAGACAAAATCAACATCAAAATTCCTCTTTTCGTTTCTGCGATCCTGATACCAAATCGTAAAATTTGATGAAAAATTTTCAAGAATTTTGCAGACAAAATCAACACCAAAATTCCTCTTTTCGTTTCTGCGATCCTGATACCAAATCGGAAAATTTGATGAAAAATTTTCAAGAATTTTGCAGACAAAATTAACACCAAAACTCCTCTTTTCGTTTCTGCGATCCTGATACCAAATCGTAAAATTTGATGAAAATTTTTCAAGAGTTTTGCAGACAAAATTAAGACCAAAATTACTCTTTTCGTTTCTGCGCTCCTGATACCAAATCGTAAAATTTGATGAAAATTTTTCAAGAATTTCGCAGACAATGTTAGGAGCAAAATACCTCTTTTCGTTTCTGCACTCCTGATACCAAATTGTAAAATTTGATGAAAAATTTTCAAGAATTTTGCAGACAAAATCAACACCAAAATTCCTCTTTTCGTTTCTGCGATCCTGATACCAAATCGTAAAATTTGATGAAAATTTTTCAAGAATTTCGCAGACAATATTAGGAGCAAAATACCTCTTTTCGTTTCTGCACTCCTGATACCAAATTGTAAAATTTGATGAAAAATTTTCAAGAATTTTGCAGACAAAATCAACATCAAAATTCCTCTTTTCGTTTCTGCGATCCTGATACCAAATCGTAAAATTTGATGAAAATTTTTCAAGAATTTCGCAGACAATATTAGGAGCAAAATACCTCTTTTCGTTTCTGCACTCCTGATACCAAATCGTAAAATTTGATGAAAAATTTTCAAGAATTTTGCAGACAAAATCAACACCAAAATTCCTCTTTTCGTTTCTGCGCTCCTGATACCAAATCGTAAAATTTGATGAAAATTTTTCAAGAATTTCGCAGACAATGTTAGGAGCAAAATACCTCTTTTCGTTTCTGCACTCCTGATACCAAATCGTAAAATTTGATGAAAAATTTTCAAGAATTTTGCAGACAAAATTAAGACCAAAATTACTCTTTTCGTTTCTGCACTCCTGATACCAAATCGTAAAATTTGATGAAAAATTTTCAAGAATTTTGCAGACAAAATTAACACCAAAATTCCTCTTTTCGTTTCTGCACTCCTGATACCAAATCGTAAAATTTGATGAAAATTTTTCAAGAATTTCGCAGACAAAATCAACACCAAAATTCTTCTTTTCGTTTCTGCGATCCTGATACCAAATCGTAAAATTTGATGAAAAATTTTCAAGAATTTTGCAGACAAAATCAACACCAAAATTCCTCTTTTCGTTTCTGCGATCCTGATACCAAATCGTAAAATTTGATGAAAATTTTTCAAGAATTTCGCAGACAATATTAGGAGCAAAATACCTCTTTTCGTTTCTGCACTCCTGATACCAAATCGTAAAATTTGATGAAAATTTTTCAAGAATTTCGCAGACAATATTAGGAGCAAAATACCTCTTTTCGTTTCTGCACTCCTGATACCAAATTGTAAAATTTGATGAAAAATTTTCAAGAATTTTGCAGACAAAATCAACATCAAAATTCCTCTTTTCGTTTCTGCGATCCTGATACCAAATCGTAAAATTTGATGAAAAATTTTCAAGAATTTTGCAGACAAAATCAACACCAAAATTCCTCTTTTCGTTTCTGCGATCCTGATACCAAATCGTAAAATTTGATGAAAATTTTTCAAGAATTTCGCAGACAATATTAGGAGCAAAATACCTCTTTTCGTTTCTGCACTCCTGATACCAAATCGTAAAATTTGATGAAAAATTTTCAAGAATTTTGCAGACAAAATCAACACCAAAATTCCTCTTTTCGTTTCTGCGATCCTGATACCAAATCGGAAAATTTGATGAAAAATTTTCAAGAATTTTGCAGACAAAATTAACACCAAAACTCCTCTTTTCGTTTCTGCGATCCTGATACCAAATCGTAAAATTTGATGAAAATTTTTCAAGAATTTCGCAGACAATGTTAGGAGCAAAATACCTCTTTTCGTTTCTGCACTCCTGATACCAAATTGTAAAATTTGATGAAAAATTTTCAAGAATTTTGCAGACAAAATCAACACCAAAATTCCTCTTTTCGTTTCTGCGATCCTGATACCAAATCGTAAAATTTGATGAAAATTTTTCAAGAATTTCGCAGACAATATTAGGAGCAAAATACCTCTTTTCGTTTCTGCACTCCTGATACCAAATTGTAAAATTTGATGAAAAATTTTCAAGAATTTTGCAGACAAAATCAACATCAAAATTCCTCTTTTCGTTTCTGCGATCCTGATACCAAATCGTAAAATTTGATGAAAATTTTTCAAGAATTTCGCAGACAATATTAGGAGCAAAATACCTCTTTTCGTTTCTGCACTCCTGATACCAAATCGTAAAATTTGATGAAAAATTTTCAAGAATTTTGCAGACAAAATCAACACCAAAATTCCTCTTTTCGTTTCTGCGCTCCTGATACCAAATCGTAAAATTTGATGAAAATTTTTCAAGAATTTCGCAGACAATGTTAGGAGCAAAATACCTCTTTTCGTTTCTGCACTCCTGATACCAAATCGTAAAATTTGATGAAAAATTTTCAAGAATTTTGCAGACAAAATTAAGACCAAAATTACTCTTTTCGTTTCTGCACTCCTGATACCAAATCGTAAAATTTGATGAAAAATTTTCAAGAATTTTGCAGACAAAATTAACACCAAAATTCCTCTTTTCGTTTCTGCACTCCTGATACCAAATCGTAAAATTTGATGAAAATTTTTCAAGAATTTCGCAGACAAAATCAACACCAAAATTCTTCTTTTCGTTTCTGCGATCCTGATACCAAATCGTAAAATTTGATGAAAAATTTTCAAGAATTTTGCAGACAAAATCAACACCAAAATTCCTCTTTTCGTTTCTGCGATCCTGATACCAAATCGTAAAATTTGATGAAAATTTTTCAAGAATTTCGCAGACAATATTAGGAGCAAAATACCTCTTTTCGTTTCTGCACTCCTGATACCAAATCGTAAAATTTGATGAAAATTTTTTAAGAATTTCGCAGACAATATTAGGAGCAAAATACCTCTTTTCGTTTCTGCACTCCTGATACCAAATTGTAAAATTTGATGAAAAATTTTCAAGAATTTTGCAGACAAAATCAACATCAAAATTCCTCTTTTCGTTTCTGCGATCCTGATACCAAATCGTAAAATTTGATGAAAAATTTTCAAGAATTTTGCAGACAAAATCAACACCAAAATTCCTCTTTTCGTTTCTGCGATCCTGATACCAAATCGTAAAATTTGATGAAAATTTTTCAAGAATTTCGCAGACAATATTAGGAGCAAAATACCTCTTTTCGTTTCTGCACTCCTGATACCAAATCGTAAAATTTGATGAAAAATTTTCAAGAATTTTGCAGACAAAATCAACACCAAAATTCCTCTTTTCGTTTCTGCGATCCTGATACCAAATCGGAAAATTTGATGAAAAATTTTCAAGAATTTTGCAGACAAAATTAACACCAAAACTCCTCTTTTCGTTTCTGCGATCCTGATACCAAATCGTAAAATTTGATGAAAATTTTTCAAGAATTTTGCAGACAAAATTAAGACCAAAATTACTCTTTTCGTTTCTGCGCTCCTGATACCAAATCGTAAAATTTGATGAAAATTTTTCAAGAATTTCGCAGACAATGTTAGGAGCAAAATACCTCTTTTCGTTTCTGCACTCCTGATACCAAATTGTAAAATTTGATGAAAAATTTTCAAGAATTTTGCAGACAAAATCAACACCAAAATTCCTCTTTTCGTTTCTGCGATCCTGATACCAAATCGTAAAATTTGATGAAAATTTTTCAAGAATTTCGCAGACAATATTAGGAGCAAAATACCTCTTTTCGTTTCTGCACTCCTGATACCAAATCGTAAAATTTGATGAAAAATTTTCAAGAATTTTGCAGACAAAATCAACACCAAAATTCCTCTTTTCGTTTCTGCGCTCCTGATACCAAATCGTAAAATTTGATGAAAATTTTTCAAGAATTTCGCAGACAATGTTAGGAGCAAAATACCTCTTTTCGTTTCTGCACTCCTG
Organism: Ocypus olens; assembly: GCA_910593695.2. Classification (NCBI taxonomy): domain Eukaryota; kingdom Metazoa; phylum Arthropoda; class Insecta; order Coleoptera; family Staphylinidae; genus Ocypus; species Ocypus olens. The sequence continues at coordinate 9,460,111 of OU343050.1, forward strand.
ATACCAAATCGTAAAATTTGATGAAAAATTTTCAAGAATTTTGCAGACAAAATTAAGACCAAAATTACTCTTTTCGTTTCTGCACTCCTGATACCAAATCGTAAAATTTGATGAAAAATTTTCAAGAATTTTGCAGACAAAATTAACACCAAAATTCCTCTTTTCGTTTCTGCGCTCCTGATACCAAATCGTTAAATTTGATGAAAATTTTTCAAGAATTTCGCAGACAATATTAGGAGCAAAATACCTCTTTTCGTTTCTGCACTCCTGATACCAAATCGTAAAATTTGATGAAAATTTTTCAAGAATTTCGCAGACAATATTAGGAGCAAAATACCTCTTTTCGTTTCTGCACTCCTGATACCAAATCGTAAAATTTGATGAAAAATTTTCAAGAATTTTGCAGACAAAATTAAGACCAAAATTACTCTTTTCGTTTCTGCGCTCCTGATACCAAATCGTAAAATTTGATGAAAATTTTTCAAGAATTTCGCAGACAATGTTAGGAGCAAAATACCTCTTTTCGTTTCTGCACTCCTGATACCAAATTGTAAAATTTGATGAAAAATTTTCAAGAATTTTGCAGACAAAATCAACACCAAAATTCCTCTTTTCGTTTCTGCGATCCTGATACCAAATCGTAAAATTTGATGAAAATTTTTCAAGAATTTCGCAGACAATATTAGGAGCAAAATACCTCTTTTCGTTTCTGCACTCCTGATACCAAATTGTAAAATTTGATGAAAAATTTTCAAGAATTTTGCAGACAAAATTAAGACCAAAATACCTCTTTTCGTTTCTGCGCTCCTGATACCAAATCGTAAAATTTGATGAAAATTTTTCAGACAAAATTAACACCAAAATTACTTTTTTCGTTTCTGTGATCCTGATACCAAATCGTAAAATTTGATGGAAATTTTTAAAGAATTTGGCAGAGAATATGAAGACCAAAGTTCCTCTTTTCGTTCAAATTTTGAATTTATTTTTACTTTCTCCGTTACAAAGTACGAGAAACTATTGTGGTCGTGATTTTTTGTCCCTGGATGCCATTTCACATGCATTCATTCATTCATTCATTCATTCATAATTGACAAAGAAGAATCAATAGAATTAATTAGATTTTATGGCCCTTAAAAGGGCCGTTTTTTGTGAGTAGGGTTGCCGATCATTTGCCGTCGTCATATCTTCAGATGATGGTGTGGTCGACTACTTGGGAGGCGGTTTCTCGTGACGGTCAAAGATACCTCTTGTTTCTTGGTATTCTGTTACACATTGGCGAAAATGGTGATGGAAAGAATACCAGTAGGATTAGTAACAGCCCTTCTTCTTGGGGAGGGCCACCATCGCGCGTACCATATTCGCACCATTTACGTACTCCGGGAGGATAGGAAGATTATGCTAAAATCAGAGATTGAAAGCACAGTTAAATCACTTAGCTAGGCTAGCTTAAATTTATTTATTTATTTATTAGAATAAACAACCTTGCCTTTTTGAAAACAATATTACTTAAAAAGAAAAATTACGTTTGAATCTAACAATTACTTTCTAAGATTGTCGATTTAAGATATGCGAACGGTTTCAAACCGGTACACTTCGATGGTTTACGATGATTATTAAAAAGTTTACTTTGCGAACACGCAAGGGCTTCAGGTTGACATTTGTTCTTGCTCAAATACATTTACTGATGGGTCTTGAAGGGATTTTTCCAGTGACGTATAGAAACTCAGAATCGAATCAGTGGTTTGATCATAAAATCATTTCAAATGCGATATTTGAGCAAAAGTAAGAAGGGTATCTTAGATCTTCGTTTGGTTCGCTACGGCCGTTCAAAGTCTGAAAAATCGTTGTTTTTTTCAAAATTTTCAAATTATTATTTTTATTATTTTAGCCAGCTGACATTTTAAAACGGCAATCGATTTCTGTTGTTCTTCTGATGAAAAGAAATGTGCATTTTATGGTCTAGGATGATTATTAAATAGTTGATTTTTTCATTAAATCATCAAATCGGAGAAAGTAACATGATAGCCACATCACCATTTTTAATGATTAGAATTAGCGCGCCCTCCCAAACCGGACTTGAGGCAAATGTGAACCAGCGCAATCGGAATTTATGCAACTTAATATGCCTCCATACAGTTTACATATACCGCATTCGTTGTAATGAGCAGATTTCTTTATCTTTTAAAAGGCTGACAGAAAATTTTTGCATCAACATTTTCTATTCAGATTTTTATGAAGAACATCGCCACGTGTAGATTATCCGCCAATTTATACACACCCATTTTATTCGTTAGGTTTTTATTTATTTATCTACAAAAACATTTTAAATCATTCGCATTACATAAACAATTTATGACATTAAGCTGACCGTGTAGCAAATATTTAAACTCAAAATTTACCAGTAAACAAACGCACATGTTTATTTATGAATTACGAATCGGTTTTACATGAACTGAATGGCCGGTGTTGGTGGTGCGTTAATATTTTGCTATCACTCGCATTACGGAATTAATAATCAACGGTTGGGAGGTTCTGCGTGCAACGAAACGTGGAATTTAATTGTTTCTTGTGCTTTCGATTTCAGGTAATGTAGGTGTTAACGATATTACTAATTATATTAATTATGAATAAAATTACGAAAGCAAATGTTGGAGATTGTTTATAAAGAGTGTCGCTCTGGTAAGCCTGCAATATTTAGTGTGTTATTTAAAAACTATTCACTAAGAGCTTACAAGATGATGGAATGCTAAAATACTTCGTCCTGTGTGACCTACAGAAATACATATTTTTTTACTTTCTCCGTTACGAAGTACGAGAAAGTATTGTGATCGTGATTTTTTTTTAAATTTTTTTTTACGGAAATATCCGTTTTGGGGTCCCTAGATGCCATTTCAACAATTTCTGGATTTTTTTTTGTGTCTGTTTGTGTGTCTGTGCGCGCTGTATCTCAAAAACTAATAGAGCAATCGATATAAAACTTTCAACATACGTCTTATTTGATAATCCGAAGAACTGAAAAGCTTTTGGTAAAATTTCGTACACCAGAAGTGGGCGTTTACTTTAACTGTTTTTTATTTTTTGCCAATATTTTCTTAAATATGAAAAATATCATAAAAACATTTAGACAAACATTAAAGACAATAAATAAATGAACATCTTTTGCTTGAAAATATTTTTCATAAAATCATTGTTATTCGAGAAAAAAAAATATTTATTTTTTTCAATTTTTGGTTTATAATTATAAAACGATAATAGCTACAGTAAATTTATGTTAATAATAATTGTAGAGAATACTAAAATAAACAACTTATAAAGAATAAGTTTTTTCGAAAACCGTTTAGTTTTTGAGTAAATTTTTCCACGTTTCATAATTTTGACGTTTTAAACGTCAGTTTACGACACATTCGATGTACATCTAAGATAGGATTTAAATTAAAAATAAACTATGAAAGCGTAAATATAAATCTCTCTCTCCATCAAGTCGGAGAAAGGAACATGATGGCCACATCACCATTTTTTTTAAATTACATAACTGCTGAACGCGTTGTTAGATTTTGAATATTTAAATATTGAAATGAAAATGTAGCAAATTTAACACATTTAAAAAAATTATTAGAAAATTTTCATCTTAAATTGCCAAAATCGCAAATTATTAAATCAAAACAAAAAATCGTATTTAAAAAAAAATCATATAACTGTTGGACGCGTTGTTGGATTTTAAAAATGTAGCGAATTTACCGCTTTTTGAAAAATCATTGGAAAATGTCCACCTTGAATCAACGTATTTGCCAAAATCTCAATTTTTGGAATAAAAATAAAAAATCGTATTTTTTATAAATTACGTAACTGTCGAACGCGTCATTAGATTTTGATGATTTAAACTTGAACATATAGCGAATTTAACACTTTTTGAAAAATCATTGAAAAATGTCCATGTTAAATCAACGCAAATTGCCAAAAACGCAATTTTTTAAGTCAAACAAAAAAAATTAATTAGTTTACTGCTAAACGCATTGTGAGATTTTGATTATTGAAACGTGAAAATGTAGCGAAATTAACACATTTTACAAAATCATTGGAAAATGTTCATCTTAAATCAATGTAAATTGTCAAAAATCAAAACTAAAACATCGTATTTTTTTAAATCATATAACTGTTGAACGCGTTGTTGGATTTTGATTTTTTAAATTTGAAATTATAGCGAATTTATCACTTTTTTAAAAGTTATTGGAAAATGTCCCCTTTAAATCAATGCAAATTGCCAAAATCGTGGATTTTTAAATGAAAACAAGAAATCGTAATTTTAAAAAAATATATAACTGTTGAACGCGTTGTTAGATTTTAATGATTTACTCGTGAAAATGTAGCGAATTTAATACGATTTGAAAAATCATTGTAAAACTTCCATCTTAAATCAACGCAAATTGCCAAAAATTCAAATTGTCAAAAAACGCAAATTCTCAAGTCAAAACAATTACGTAACTGCTGAACGTGTTCTTAAATTTGATGATTTATACGTGAACATGTAGCGAATTTAACACATTTTTAAAAATCATTGGAAAATTTCCACCTTAAATCAACGCAAATTGCCAAAATCTCATTTTTTTTAAATCAAAACAAAAAATCGTATTTTTTTATAAATAAATAAAGTAATAAAAGTAAATAAATAATTAAATAGAGGAACTTCGTAAGCGTTCAAATCGATAATTGGGTGGACTATTTTCATGAAATTTTTCAGAGTTTTTCATCCACTCGTCAGTAAAAAAATAATGTTTGAAAAATCGATTTCAAAAACTTTTGGAATATTTTAGTGTCTAAATGGCCTACAATGACCTTGAAAAAATTGGTCAAATGGATAATTGCGTAGACTATTTTCATGATTTTTTTCAGAGTTTTTCATCCACTAGTTCGTCAGTAAAAAAATAATGTTAGAAAAATCGATTTCAAAAACTTTTGGAATATTTTAGTGTCTAAATGGCCTACAATGACCTTGAAAAAATTGGTCAAATGGGTAATTGGGTAGACTATTTTCATGATTTTTTTTCAGAATTTTTCATCAACATGTTCGTCAGTAAAAAAATACTTTAAAAAAAATCGATTTACGAACTTTTGGAATTTTTCCAGTAACTAAATGACCTTGAATGACTTTGGGAGAAATTGGTCAAATGGGTAATTAGGTGGACTATTTTAATGATTTTTTCATAATTTTTCATTCACTCGTTGGCCACTATAAAAATAATGATTAAAAATCGATTTAAAAAGTTATGTTGAATGACCTTGGAAAAAATTGGTCAAATGGTTAATTGGGTGGACTATTTTCATGAATGTTTTCGGAATTTTTCATCCACTTGTTCGTCAGTATAAAAATAATGATTAAAAAATCGATTTAAAAAGTTATCTTTAAAATCTTTTGAAATTTTTTCAGTGTCGAAATAACCGTGAATGACGTTGGAAAAAATTGGTCAAATGGTTAATTTGGTCATAATTTTTTTCAGAATTTTTGATCCACTCCTTCGTCACTAAAAAAATAATGTTTATAAAACCAATTAAAAAACTCTTGGATTTTATTTTCATTATGGTCGGTCTATATGACCTTGAATTACATTGGAAAAAACTGGCCAAATTGAGCAATATGAGACTTTGAACATAAGTCTTATTTGATAATCCGAAGAACTGAAAAGCTTTCGGTAAAATTTCGTACACCGGAAATGGGCTTTTCGTTTTCTTCCAATATTTTTTTAAATATGAAAAATATCACAAAAACATTCAAACAAATATTGAACACAACAAAAAAATGAACAAGTCTTGTTTGAAAATATTTTTCGTAAAATCATTGCTATTCGAGAAATTTGTTTTTTTCATTTTTGGTTTATATTTTCATCTTTAATAATTTTGACGTTTTAAACGTTAGTTTCTTCGATTCTACCAAACGCTCGATGTACATTTAAAATATGATTTAAATTTAAAATAAACCAGGAAAGCGTAAATATAAATGATACCATCAAGTCGGAGAAAGTGACATGATGGCCACCATTTTTAATTATATTGCAATTATTTTAGTAAAAAAATCGTACCTATAATTCACTGTTGTGAATAATGAATTTATAATTCACTTTGGTGAAATCACATTTGTGCCGATCCGGTGTTGTTTTTAAAACGCCCGCAATCAACACTTTCTGCGACACAATCGACTCGTGATTGTGTTCTTAGGGCTCGTAGAAGCAAAGATCATCTTCGTGAATAATGGCTGTCATAATCGATCATATAATAATATACTAAATACACGTTTTATCTTTTATTTTATTAATGTGGCATACATTTTTATTGCCTGATTATCGCCCAGTTTCAATATAATATAATATTAAATATCTTGATGTTAACAATATAATTAAATAATTCTCGATAAAAGCGAAATATGTATCACCGCCGGCGATTACAATAAATTCAACGGAATTACCGAAAACAACCTGTTTCTGTGCGCGAGGGCACTAATTCAAAAATACGATTTCGGTGTTGCAGAGTGGAAAATCAATGCGGGCAAGAGAGGCGGCATTAAAGGAAGAGTAAGAGCGGCAACAGCACTATATTACCCATATAATAGATTTTCCAATAAATATTTGGAGTGGATTTTCACGGAACGCCCGTAATGTGGAGTCCTCCGAGAATGTTTTCCTAACTACGAACATGTTATACATCATCATGATTGGCCGCAGTGCCCCCAGGGACTTGTCAATCTGCGTTTGGCAGATCAGGAAAAATGTTCACTCAAACTTTTATTTCCCATAAATATTGGCCCAGCGTTATACGACTTGGCCTCCCGCGGGATTTTAATCACTTTTTAATTCAGATCTATCCGCAACTTCCGAAAGGGGGGATTACTGTCACACGCGTCCTCTTCGATATGACGTTTGCGCCAACTTACCAGCGAAAAAATATTTCCAATCAAAAGGGATTCATTCAAAGTCAACATTATTTATTCTAGTATTTTGTAACTATTTTTTATGAGGAAATAAAGACAATTCTTTTTATTATTTACTTTTTTTACAATTTCATACATTTCATCCAATAATAATCAATTCGATTCTTGTTGGCTAAAAGACCTCTGGTCAACTGCCTGTTGAGGTCATTTGTAAAAGTGTCTCCCCCTCGATTCTTGTTAAAGACTTTTACAGGAATAATTATATAAATTAAATGGAAACAATTTGCAGCATCGATTATATCCGCACCATTGCTCGGGAATAAAAAAAACTTAACAATAATTCACTTGGATTCAAAGCCCTCTTTGACGGCGCGAAATATAGCGAAGTGGTCCATTTTTCTCGGTGATAATTTCACGGTGAAACGGGTCGTCGAATAAAATTTACAAAGTTTCAAATACTAGACAATGCATTGTGTGTATATAGTTAAAAACTTTTCCACTTTCCGAATCATTTCGGAACTTTCCGCCAGCTACATTTTTTTTTTTATCGAGTCGCACCATTTAAAATTCACATTCGGACTCTCGGCTTACTGCATTTTACAATTTAATTGATTATAGACTTTATAAAATTTAACCGTCCATTAAAACGTTTGATTATCCAATCAATAGTTTATTCAGCACAAATTTAAGTACTTATAGAGATTTAGGGCTCTTATACAGGGACGGCTCGTGGTTTTTACTTTCTCCGTTACGAAGTACGAGAAAGTATTGTGATCGTGATTTTTTTTTCAAATTTTTTTTTTTACAGAAATATCCGTTTTGGGGTCCCTAGATGCCATTTCAACAATTTCTGGAAAAAAAAATTTGTGTCTGTGTGTGTGTGTCTGTGCGCGCTGTGTCTCAAAAACTTATACAGCAATTGATATGAAACTTTGAACATACGTTTTATTTGATAATCTGAAGAACTGAAAAGCTTTTGATAAAATTTCGTACACCAGAAGTGGGCGTTTACCTTAACTGTTTTTTTGTATTTTGCCAATATTTTCTTAAATATGAAAAATATCACAAAAACACTTAAACAAACATTGAATACAACAAAGAAATTAACAACTTTTGCTTGAAAACATTTCTCATAAAATTATTTTGATTCGAGAAAAAAATGTATTATTATTTTTTAATTTTTGGTTTATAATTATAAAACAATAAAAGTTACAGCAAATTTATGTTAATAATAATTGTAGAGAATGCAAAAATTAACAACTTATAAAGAATAAATTTTATTCGAAATCGCTTTAGTTTTTGAGTAAATTGAGTTTTTGAATGTGAAGTATAATTTTTTGATCGTTCATAATTTTGACGTTTTAAACGTCAGTGTCATCCGAGTATGCACATTTAAAATATGATTTAAATTGAAAATAATCCATGAAAGCGTAAATATAAATGATACCATCATGTCGGAGAAAGTAACATGATGGCCACATCACCATTTTTTTTTGGTACAGCGAGGTAACAGAGGTGGTAATACAGATATAAAAAAACGCGAACCTTCAGTTCTCTTGTAAAGATATAATGAAATCCATGATTCTGCCACAGCTTTTGTCCAATCGCTGGAAAATATTTCCGAGTCGCCAAATTCAAAGAAATTTATTTGACAATAAAAAATATAAGGATTTTCTTCAAGTATCAGGTACAAACATAATAGTGAAATCAAATTTATTTTAATTAAAACTCACTAAAAAAAAATATATAAATTAAAGAAATATTCTCAAGTTAAAATAAAAACCTTGAAACTACAGACCAAAACATTAAAAAATGTAGGTTTCACAAATAAAATTAATTAAACGTAAAAACTAATAAATATTAGCCAAAAAACTTAAAATTCGCTTAAAAAAATCAATAATTCCGGTTATAAATTGAAAATTGAGACCAAAAATTGAAATCTGGCGTCTGAAAATAAAAAAAATGCGTACAAAAAAATCGAAAATTTCAACTAGCACATCGAAAATTTTGCTAAAATAAAGAATATTTAGTTCTTTATTTTAGACAAAATTTTCCATGTACAAGTTGAAATTTTCGATTTTTTTGTACACATTTTTTTTATTTTCAGACGCCAGATTTCAATTTTTGGACTAAATTTTCGATTTTATAACCTGAATATTTGATTTTTTAAGCGAATTTTTAGTTTTCTTGGCTAATATCTATTAGTTTTTAGGTTTAATTAATTTTATTTTTGAAACCTACATTTTTTATTCTCCCAAAAATAAAAATTTGGACAAAAAAAATAAAACACAGGCCAAAGATATAAAATACCGGGTGTAACTGAATTCTTGTAGACCCAAAATATCATTTTCATTTCAAGATATATTTTTATGAAATTTAGTATGGTGTTTTTTGGGAAATAAAGTGCGTCAATATGTCTACTTTTAGTAAAATTCCACTTCCGGTTTAACCGGAAATGACTATAACTTTTCTGTTTCAAACAGACCACTATATATAATTTAATCCGTCTCTAAATTCTGAATTTAAAAATGTATCATAAGTGGCCTTTGGGTTGTTAGTTTATTGTTTAAATTTAAATGAAATTTTAACAAAAAATAAATTAATAATAATATAAATAAATTTAAATTTTTATTTCAGAGTTGGCTGTGAGATAAATGAGGTATATCGGATATTATTACGGCATTTAAAAAATGAATTAATCTCAGACATGACTGCTATGTTTCTCACTTTCAGGCATGGCCAGCTGAGCAACAAAATTCTATGGCTCACACCTTATATATCCTCTCTTCATAGAAATGACGCTTCTAAAGTTTCCCAAAGCTTCTTGATTGTTGTTTCAAATTCCAATAAACCCGATCGATTCGCATGATCTATTGGACATTAAACAGCAAGAATTAAACGCTAATTAACTGTAATATGAGAATTAAAAATCTTTGAGTTTGCCTTTCCTAATATAAAATTGAGAAAAAAATGGTTCTAAAATATTCTGTAAACTCATGCAAAATTGAATCATGATAGCTGGTATTTTTATTTTATGGGGCATAAAAAATAAAATCATTCACTTACTCACTCCCCCTAACAAGACCTTTTGTTAATTTAGTTTTAATTTACATTTGCAATTTGAAATTAGATAAGGTGTTTAATATATGCAAAATGGGCATTATCACACGACAGCTTATTTATTATAAACGTTTCGTGCTGGTGAGCCTCGAGAAATTTTATTCCATTGTTATTTCGTGGATAAGTTATTGCCACAGATTGGCGATTTCTGTAAATACACTGGGAAGGTTTACTTCTTTTTTAGTCACCGTCGATAAACCAACGTGGTTTAATCGTAAAAGCATTTGTTCAAAATCAATAATCAATTATTGTAACGACTAGAAAATTACATAAAATTGACAGAAATATCGTCTAGTGAATGATTTCGACGAAATATGCTTTGTAGTAGACAAGCACAGACCGAGAAGATCAGTTGAAAACATTACTGCTGTCCTCGAATGTTCAAATCAAATCCGTCAATCTCCATGCTCAAGAAATTAGACTCAAATGGAAAATTATGCAAAGATTTGCATTTTGTTTCCAATTCAGTTGACACAAAACCATTTATGACGCCATTTATATGTTAATAAGTTGGTTCTGAGCAATAGAACATCTTCAAATGATTCATCACTTACCTTTGCATTCACTATGTAGTCGGGGGGAATCGTTGGCTTTTACTGTTTTGAAGTTAAGGCAACTGTAACTGGAGAACGTTATCGAAATATAATTGAAGGGTTTGGGATAAAACGGGTATAGTGCTTCTTTTAAAATTTGAGTGAAGAGCAGAATATCATAGTTAAGTGTAGTATAATTCAGGGTTTTACTGTCCAGTACCAATGGTTTATTTATTTATTTATTTATTTATTTATTTATTATTACTACACGGATACACCATTTACAATAGTAAATACCATATAATTAAATATAACAGAGCATATAATTCGACAAAAACAAAAAAGAGCATATTATTCTAAAGTGAGTAAATTAATTCTGGACAATTTAGTTTTAAATGTATAAAAGTTACAATCAAAAAAATTTACATTATAACGATTACATAAAACATTGGCGAAGCGTAACATTCTACATACAGGAGCATGGAAACCGTAATTAGTTGCATGATTTTTGCATTTAAAGGGAAAACATTGTCTCGTTCTCATAGGTGACACCACCCAGAAATTTACCAAACTGAGAAGAAACTCACATGAAATATGACTATTAATTAATTTAAATAAAAAAAATAGATCTATCACTAATCTCCTTCGTTTAAGAGATTCAATATTTAAAAATTTTGCAATATCAGTATCTTCAGTCTGGGTGAAATGCATCTTGAACGCTATAATTTTAATAAATCTATTTTGCACTTTCTCTAGTTGAGATTGAGCACCTAAATAAAACGGTGTCCAAACTGGTGATGCATATTCCAATATAGGCCTCACTAAAGTTACGTACAATAGTCTAACAGTATTTGCTGAGAAAGGACCCGAAAATCTTTTAATAAACCCTAACATTTTCATGCCCTTACAAGCTATAATATTAATATGAAATTTAAACGAAAGTTTTGCATCAAATGTCACACCTAGATCCTTAACCATCGATACTCTTCTTAATATTGTTCCATTTAATGTATAATCCATTGATAATGGCGAATTTCGCATGCAATAAGACATAACGACACATTTTTCAATGTTAAAATGCAAATCGTTCATCACGCACCATCTGTAAATATTATCTAAATCTTCTTGAACCTTGTAACAACAATTAACGTTTTGAATTGACATGAATAACTTTAAGTCATCGGCAAACAATAAAAATTTACACGAACCAATGTAATCACATATATCGTTAATAAATAACGAGAACAAAATGGGGCCACAGTGAGACCCTTGCGGTACACCAGAAGGCACACTGATAGCGCTTGATAAATTGCCTGCAATTTTAACATATTGCTTTCGCCCAACCAGATAACTCCTAAGCCATTCCAAAACTGCAGTACCAAATCCCAAACATCTTAATTTATCAATCAGAACCCCATGATTAACACGATCAAATGCTTTCGCAAAATCTATGCCCTCTATGAGCAAAACAAAAAAGCTACTAAATAAATCTGTTAAATCTATTGGAATTAAGAAGCTACAAGTGCAGTTATACCGTTTCTGTTTTTTTTTATAATTGTTCGTGATCGGTCGTATTTCATAAAACCCTAAGAAAAAATTTAGTACACAAATTATTCTGTTAAATAAACGAGTATGCAAATAATTTTTCTTAAAAAATTTTAACGTTACCAAATATGCCAAAAAAACAATCACTTGCAAATGTATGAACTAGACAAAAGAGGAAAAGGTCTAAGCAAAAGAAACCCGAGTGAAGAAACACAACTATTGGTTATCGAACATATTCAAACATTTCCCAAATGCAGCAGCCATTATTCTCGTAAGGACAATGCCAAAACCAAATATTTAGCATCCACTTTGACTTTGCAAACTATGCACGATCTATATAAGGCAGATTATCTAGAAAGGAATTTTACTTCAGTGAAAGTTTCATACTACCGATTTGTGTTTAGTACTAAATTTAATTGGAAATTCCATAAACCACATTCAGGTAACTATTGATAACTTTTTGACACTACAATTGGATGATTTGGGTTTGGTTAGCATGTGGTTCCAACATGACGGCGCAACTACACATACAGCTAATATCACACCGGAGTTTCTGAGAGATCTGTTTCCACAACACATTTTCTCAATAGATTGTGGTGTGGGTTGGCCTTCACAGTTGCCTGATTTAAAAATCTCGGACTTCTTTTTGTAGGGATATCTACGAGGTGCTACCCAAAATATCCGAGAATTTCATTGTAAAAATCAGAAAACTATACTTACGCCCTAATATCCTCCGTCACCTTCAAAGTAGTCACCTCGTGCAGGTATGTAACGGTCCCAGCGTTGTTTACATTTTTGGAAGCACTCCTGGAAGTTCGCAGGATGAAGGAGTTTTAGGGCCCGTTGCGATTCCACTTGGATGTCTTTAATGGAGTTAAAACGTCGTTCTTTCAACGCGATTTTCATCTTCGGGAACAGGTAGAAGTTGCACGGGGCTTGGTCTGGCGAGTAGAGAGGGTGGGGGATCGTTGCCATGTTGTTTTTGGCTAGGAATTCCCTCACAACGAGCGTGGTGCACCAACAAGTCTTTCCTTTTTCAGGCCAAACATTTTCCTCAGTCGCCTTTTCCGTTGACAGACTGACCAGATGGAACAATCTCCCTAAAAGCGCGAGAAGTTCGCACCAACATCAAGTCAATGCAGATAATTTCTTGCACAATTCCTGAATATCCAAAAAAAATTATCTGCATTAACTTGATGTTGCTGCGAACTTCTCGCGCTTTTTTCGGTCTTGGAGAAGATGGCGTCTTTGATTGTGATAATTGCTGATTCGTTTCAGGGTCATAACTGTAGACCCAAGATTCATCACCTGTTATGACTCTCGATAAGAAATTCGGACACTCTCGAACTATTTGTTGCAGTTCAGTACAAGAATAAATCCTGAAGTTTCGTTGATCGATGCTGCGAATGCGAGGGACATCTTCAATTCATCGGCAGGAATTCGTTGGCATGTACCGTACGATAACCCAAGTCTGTTACAAACATCGCGAATTGTCTGCTTCTGTCTTCGTGCATCATTTCCGCAGTTGTGCATGTTGACCAGAATGTTCGTCATCTTCCACAGATTCTTGGCCTTCCTTAAAGTGCTTAAACTACTCAAATATTCTTGCTTTATTCAGTACACTCTCACCAAATACCTTTGTCAACATGCGATGGATTTCTACAGTTTTCTTCAATTTGAAACAGAATTTGATGAACATCCGTTGTTCCTTCGCGTTATCTATTTGAAAATTTGCAGAAGCACCGAAATACGTCCTCGACACACACCACTACAACTCACAACTGTACCGCAGTAGCTAAGACATGTACCACGAGACATCTAGCGGCAAAATATCGTACTGCTGCAGTTTTGCCGGTACAATTCAATTCTCGGATATTTTATGCTAACAAACCAGAAATACTTGAGCAAGAAAACATTCATGACGACAATTATCGAAATGCGTGAAAAAAAGGTCGATACCCCATTGGCAAAAATAACCATCATTGTACAAAGTCTATGTAAAATTGTTGTGTTAATAAAGATGTTTATCTACTTACCTTTTATAAGAAGAGCCCGCACTTGTAAGGCCGACAGAGGCTAACATTGTCGATTCTAAACATTCAATAAAACATTTATCACCATTAAAATATTTTGATTTCATTTTTCATAAAGTAGTAAACCTTCCCGGCACCCTAAAAAAAAGAAAATGGGTATAAGACATGTATTTAGATTTGGAAGGATATTCCACTAAATATAATTATCCAGATATCAAGTTGTCGCAGGGGGGGTCGCCGCGCGGGGTGAAATGCCCCCTCGATGACCTCCAGCTAGCTCTTAGAAGTCGATGTCACTATGAAACAGCACAAGAACCACAGAAACAATGATAGGGTACAGGTATAAAAAGTCGATAACAATCGCTATTATTTACACACGGAAAATTTTACAAAAAATGTTCAAAGTTCAAGGATAAAAATATATACACGCGGGAACAAAAAAAAAGTCAAGAAATAATGTCACAAAAAAAACGGCAGGGGAAGCAACGTCTGCGGCGGCTGTGATGGAAGCGGCGGCGGTGACGGAAGCGGCGGCGGCGGAGTCGACGGCGGCGGCGTGGCGTCGCACAGTGGGGGCAGAATCGTAAAAACCTGGCCAAAAATCAACTTTCTTATTTTCATCCTAGAAATGTCGCAATAGATTTAGGGATCATCCTAGAAATGTCGCAATAGATTTAGGGATCATCCGAGCAGCAATCTGTAAAAGGATTTTTTTTTACGTGCTCCTTCTGCGCGATTAGTCAGTCCCAAGTTGACCTTCGCCACAAACACGCGTGTCGTAGTGCAGAGCCGAAAATCATCAGAACGTTCAGAGAGTGATAAAATTTGACTCAAACGACTTATTTTAATTTCGCAAAATGGAAAATCATTCTAAAGGTATGTACTGTATGATGTTATATATATAAAGCCATAATTAGGCATGTATATATTCATATGATAGTATAAATAAATAACAAAAATAAGTTTATATTTTATGTCGTCGCGGTTTGTAAATACTAATTTAAAAAAAGTTCCATCGAATACCGCTTTGATTCTTATTGGATTTTGTTCATTACATCGATATTTAAAACATATAAAAAAAATTAGCTGCGCTTTAAATTTCAAAACCGTTTATTCATGGTACCACATACCGACATCGGTTCACAAAATACTGATCCATGGAGCGATTATTATCGTCCACGCATTACAACCAATTGGACAACTTTCAGAAGACACACAGGAGTCCAGGAATAAAGATATAAAACAATATCGTCAGGATTTTTCTCGAAAATGCTCCAGGAAAGCAAATATGGAAGACGTCTTCAACCGACTAATGGTTACTTCGGATCCCCTAATTTCTAGCATTCGGAAACTACCCCAAAAACCTCCTAAACCGTTAGGCTTTGAAGTTGTTCAGTTATTACAACCGCCGAAAATAAGTGAATATGAAGTTTCATTCGATACGTCTACTGAATTTACGCCCACGTCTTCGGAATCTGAAACAGAATCGAATGTATCCGACGAAGAAGAAAATGATTTCTGTTATTGGAAAGAATAAAAGTAATTCTGTAATGTATCAATTTCGTAATTATTTTATATCCATAATTCTACCCTTTATTCACCAAAGAAGTAAAATGCAGAAAGGGATGTTACCGACACTTTTGCATATAATTCACAATTTTTTTCTGAATTTTGTTTGTTCGCCATTTTGAATTTTGAAAATCTAACATCGAATTCGGAATCACCGACCCCGAAAACCTCCTTACCAGTAAATTCAAGCCATTTTTGCCAAAAATTTACTTTTTGGTCCGCCATTCTGAATTTTGAAAATCTAACATCGGATTCGGAATCACCGACCCCGAAAACCTCCTTACCAGTAAATTCAAACCATTTTTGCCAAAAATTTACTTTTTGGTCCGCCATTTTGGGTCAGCCATTTTCAATTTTGAAAATCTAACATCGGATTCGGAATCAGCAACCCCGAAAACCTCCGAGTAAACATTTTTAATGCTTTAAACTTAGGTTTACTATTTATGGCCAGGTTTTTGCGATTCTGCCCCACGGTGCGTCGTTAGATTGGCGGCGTGGCGGCGGCTATAGTGATGTCGGCGGCTGCGGTGGCGTCGGTGGATCGACGGCGTTGAACTTGTCGACTGTTGTGTTGTAACTCAATGATGGAGTCGACTTCTGAGTCTACTGATTGGCAGCTGCATATTTCCACTAATGGTTCTGCGAAAACGGTCTTAACGATGCCCTCGGTAAATCGGCGCATAGCGGGTAGAGGCTCATCTTCATTGTGTTGTTACTGGCGCTGTACTTCTTCGAAAATTATCTTGTTTGGAAATTTCAATAATGCGGAAATTATGTTAATATTGAAAAGGAGCAATGGTTAGCTCATAAAATGCAAATTATGATAATGACGCATTTGTTAAGATGCGTAGATAAACTAAGCGCCGATAACAAACGGCCCCGGAAAACTAGATAATTTTGAAAACCGTAGAAAAGTATTATGTACATATGATGGCTGCCCGTTGAAATCGTCGTCATGTTTACGTCATCACGAAGGTGGATCCTTCCGAGGTTAAGGTGTGAGGGAGATTCGGGCATCCTACATCAGATCCAAGTTCCACTGGGAACTTCTGTTGGGCGTCTACGGGAGGCACTGGCTGCTCTCTACGCTTGTCAGGACACTGGTCCTTGTGGAGATTCTTCTGCAGTTGTGGTGAGAGGGGATTCGGTCATCTCGACACCGGATCTCGGCATCTCTGGATGCCTGGGTCTAAGGATGCTGGCCAGGACACTGGTCCTTGGAGATTCTTCCGAGGGTGAGGTGTGAGGAGATTCGGACATCCCACACCGGATCTCGGCATCACTGGATGCCTGGGGTGGCCGCTTCCTTGGAGCAGTCACATCTGGTCCGGCCGGGCATGAGCTGACATCCTGGTGTGCACTGGCTCGGCGGGAACCAAGACGTGCGGTCTGTCTCTCTAGTCCTTTGGGCGGCTGGTGCATCAGACGACAGGGCAGAGCACGGGGCGGCTGGAGCTGGAGATGTTCTGGTTGAATGTTGTCCGCTGGGCGCCACTGCATGAATTCCCACATGCAGACGGGTGGTTGTCGGTGATTTGTTTGGGCAGGTGTTGTGGGCGGCTCTGGTTCCGACGCCTTCGTATTTTGGAACGGTTTTCCAAGTGTACACACAGCTGGTTGGAGCGGCATCACGACAGGTTCCTGGGTGGTGCCTTAGTGTCGTCAGGTGGACGTAGATTGTTTGGGTGGTTGGGTCACTGTTCATGACGCACTGGAGCGTTCATGGGGGCACTTATACTAAACTATTGAGTCTTTTCGCAGGGCTATAATACTAAGTCCAAATTGTCATGGGTCGCGGTTGCGGTAACGGTCACTCGCGGTTACAATTCGCGGGCCCGTAATCGCGGTGGTGGTCATGATGGAAGTTGCGGTTGTCTCGGGTTCCTTGGGTAGGCGAGGGGGGCGCTGTTCGCGGCGTCCGAAGAAGCTGCGGCGTCTTCAGTAGGCATGGCATCTGTGGACGACGTCAGGAGGGCGGCATCTGTGGACGTCGTAGCATCGTGGGTGGACGGGCTGCCATGGATCATCCGGCGGGCAGCGTAGGGTGACGGTTCATCGTCTTTGATCGCGGCGCCTGTGGCCGTCGGCTTGGACCAGTGAGCGGCGCTTTGTCAGGCGTCATCTGCTGGCAAGGGCATCGGGCGGAGATGTGGGCTTCCATACGTCGATAGAGGCTTGGCTATCCGGCCCTGGTGCCGCCCTCTTCGGCGGCGGCATGATCAGCTGCGTATTAGCTGGCGTCGTTTTGCGGGCAGTTTTGACACCGCTGGCAGAAGTCGTCTCGGCGATGTGGCCACGTGGTGGTACGGCCCCGGAAATTCCTCGTCTGGTGGAGGCTGAGCTGCCAGGGGCAGTGTCGGTGGCGTCACGATGGTGACGGCTGTGGCGGTGACGGTCTTTGTTAGGATGGCTGATGGCTAAACAAACGACGTCGTGTGTTCAGCGATTGGCAGCAGCGTCGGTGGCGGCACGCCGTCTGGTGGAGGCTGGGCTGCTAGAGGCGGTGTCGGTGGCGTCACGATGGTGACGGTCTTTGTTACGATGGCTGGTGGCTGAACAAACGACGTCGTGTGTTCAGCGATTGGCAGCACCATCGGTGATGGCACGCTGGTCGTTGTTGCGGCGGCAATAACGAGATGGCCCGCTGCGAGGTGCGTCACTTCCCCGTATTTCTGCTCGTCAAGTATCCCGTTGGAGCCGGTGCACACCCGCAATGTGCTAGCGTCTTTGGTGACGTGGTCCTTATAGGCAAGCCGTGGCGAAGATGTTCCTGTTGAAACTCTTTAGATGCGCGGCGAATTTCGTAGCGCTGGCGTCGAATTTTGTCGCGGTGGCGTCGTATTTCATCATGCTGGTATCTGTTGGCTTCTGCTTCTGCTTCTTCGCGGATCGGAGGAATTTCCATCCCGAATTGGAGGCGACGCATCTACTCTTCGAACCATAGCTGTTCGAAGGCCATCGCTCCCTCGATCTCCATTTCTGCATCTCCTTGTCCTTGTGGCCGGCATCCTCGGATCGTGGACGTAGACTCGGCCTCGAGTTGGGCGACAGTTGTCACGGGGGGGGCGGTCGCCGCGCGGGGTGAAATGCCCCCTCGATGACCTCCAGCTAGCTCTTAGAAGTTGGTGTCGCTATGAAACAGCACAAGAATCAGAAACAAGGATAAGGCACAGGTATAAAAAGTCTGATAGGCGTGATAACGATCACAAGGAAAAATTTACAAAAAATGTTCAAAGTTCAAGAATAAAAATTTATACACGCAGGAACAAAAAAAAGTCAAGAAATAATGTCACAAAAAATAAACAGTCACGAAAAAGTAAATAGTCACCAACGCTTCATTGAATATACAATCAGCCTGGATTCATCTGAAATTTCAAACAAGATGACGGACAAAATTCGGGAAAAAAACTCTTAAAACAAGCATTAAAAAAAAACGTTACCTAGAAAAAGTTGTAGAATACGATCCCACAAAAAAAATAGGAGGTTCTATTTGAATAATCTAAGTTGACCTTCATTTGACCTTAAAAATTAACGCTAAGGTAATTTCCAAAGTCACCAGCATATGCCCCCCTCCGAACCCTACAACTTTTATCTGAAACATTTTTTGCCATGTTGGTCAGGTTTAGAGATATTTGAGGTGGCAATTTAAAATGGGAAACCCTGTATATTTTAATATTACGGAATAATGCTTTTGTCTAGCATAGGATAACAGTTCATCCATTGATAATAATAGTGTACCTTCAGAAATCTAAAGCCACAGCTATGTTCTTGGAAAAAGTTTTTAGGCTGTTAATATAGGTCTCTAAAGAAGACCTGAGCTCATTGCATGCCAAAATTAAATTTTGTAACAATACATATCAATACAATATATACGAAAAATTTACCAATCAATCAGATGAATCAGATTTTAGCAGCTTACCTTTTATTTGTATACAGATCGAGTAAAGTACGTTTGGCACAGGAAAATTCCATGGTTCCGAGAGCGCTGGAAATAAGAGATACACATTCTTTGAGTGGAAACGGGTACGAAGACGCGTACTCATACTTAGATTAGATGGGCAACAGTGCCCGAGGCGCACGGCCAATAAAGAGCCGCCTAATCCCTCCTAAGAACGCATCTTTGTACGCGTTTCAACTCAAAGAACGCGTATCTCTTATTTCCAGCGCTCTCGCACTCATGAAGCATCCCCTCCTACGTACGCGTCTTCGTACCCGTTTCCACTCAAAGAATGTGTATCTCTTATTTCCAGCGCTCTCGCACCCATGGAATTTGCCTGTGCCAAACGTACTTTACTCGATCTGTATATTGTTGACGGTGTCAGGTACCTCTTCGTACTTAATTCAGAACTGTAAAAATAATCTGGTCAGAAAGGCGGAAAGACTTCTGATCAATTGCCTGTTGAGGTCATTAGTAAAAATGTCTTTCTCCAGTTAAAATGTTGTACTGGTCAATCACCTGACTTTAAAATGCACCCAATAAATCAGTGGTTAAGTAGCAAAAGGTGCTATATGCTAATTAATTGGCATATGTTTTTCTTTTAAGCACTTTTTAGCATTAACTGTTCAATGTAAAAAAAATACACATAAATAGTTCCTTTTGTCATTTAACCACCACAATATTTTTGCATTTGAATATTTCAATGGAAAATAGATTTTTTCAACGTATTTTGTTGCATTAACGTAATGCAAAAAAATACGTTGAAAAAATCTATTTTCCATTGAAATATTCCACTGCAAAAATATTGTTTATACTGGAGGCTTCTGCTACGTAATACATTTTAAATATTATGATAAAACACTTTTAACTTTGTTTTGTATACCTTATATATTTATTTTTATAAAATACAAAAATACAAAAATGTCTGTACTAAAAGTTACCTCGAATCAAGCAAAAATCAAAGGTGCTGCACAATCTGAATAACATCAAGTGTTCCAAGTAGCGTTCATATGAACACCAACGTAAACAACACTTGTTTCGGAAGTCAAATTTCTAGTATGATGGCATTACGTGTGTTTAATCAAATTTCGAGTTTAAAATTACCAAAATCAGTGAGTATTACACCACAGCTTCTTATTTACACGTACAAGACCTTCCACAACAATAGTACATCAAAATTTTATATTTTACAAATTAGTTTAATTCAACCTTAAATTCCGGGGGACACTTTAAACACCTTATAAGAATGAAACAAATATCTGCTACATATTTTATGTTCCGATAGATTTTATAAATGCTTTATATAAAATTTTCTTTGTGGAATTCCCGTATAATAAAATTAGAAACACACGAGAATAAAAAAAATATTGTATACATCGTAAATATTGATAGCTTTTGTGTATTTAACATATTATGAATATAATTCCTTAAATAGACACAAAATACTTTAGCTTTAGGGGTTACTGGTAAATTATTAACAAAACTTGGGGGAGAATGAATGGGGGCGGGGGTACTAATTTCTAAATTTTATTCTGGGTTTAACAAACGTCAGTTTTGACATTTCTCATTTCGCATCGTGCTATTGCACATTTTACGGGATTTTAGAAGAAATTGCCGTTTTTACATATTAGTGTAGTGAAATGTGGGTGACACATAATGAGCCAAGTAAGTTGCATGCATTTACAACCTCATAGACTTGCACGTAATCTTTTGATTATTTTCCAGCATCTTGGAAGCCGGAAATTCATAGCTAAAATTATATAAATGAAGGAATAATATAAGGTGTACTTCCAATAATGTGTTGCTTTTTGTATTATCAGAAAACGTTTATACAGAAACCTTAAAGAATAATATAAAAATCAACACATAATTGGAAGTTCACCTTATATGGTTCCTTCATTAATATACCAATTAAATGGATTTCATACTAAAAATTATATAACTTGAGTTCAAAACAAAACAAATGCAATAAACCTAGCTCGATTTGACACTAGAGCATTTGGAGAGGAATAATTCCTGTGTACCTTTTTAGGGTAGCATAAGAAGTATTAGTGCTGAAAGGTCATCTCCAATACACCCAACCTCAATTCAAGGAGTACGATTCGATTCCAACTACAAATTTTCTCAACCGCCACTGAGAAGCAACTCAGTCCAGACGAAATGCGAGTTCAGGAGCTACGGAACGGTTTGTGTAACTGCCCAGAGCTACGACTTGGAAGAGAACGAGGATGACGACGAGGATCTGCAGATGTTTAAAACGAGGCTTCCTTCAGTTTTGCGCAAGTCGCCTTTGCCTTTTAACTGCGAGCAGTTTTCTACCAAGAGGAACGTCGAGATTGAGAATATCACCCAGCTGGCAAAGGAGTGTAACCGAAGGTTTCTAGGTAAACCGCGCCAAACCCCATACTGCTTGAAGGACTCAAGCAAGAGTAATTTTCCTGAACCAGAAATTGAAGATGCTATTAAGAAGCTATTCATGCACCATGATCATATAAGCGGAAGTCATCTTCAACCAAGGAATTTGTCCCCATTTGATGAAATTCATGGTGTAACTGGTGAAACAAGTATCAATATTTCTTATAACTCTCCTACATGTTATTATTACGCTAATAATAATAAAACGAAATTTTTTGAAAGGAGCAAGAATATTATTCAACAAAGATATTATTCTACTAATTCACTACCAACTAGAAAGGAAGAATTAGAAAAAGCGATTGATAATAGTAACTCAAAACATCCTAATGTGAGTAAAGAAAATAATGTCAGTAAACCCAGGGACGTTCCGTTTAAGTCTTACAGTGATCATGTAAAAGAATCGCTTTCCAATCAACCGAATGCTTCTATTTCGATTTCTAAAAATCAAAAACGGACTTTCTCCATGACCTGCAAATCGAATTCAAATGGTGTTACCAATCTAAAGAAATCGGTGCTGGAACATACTCCACCAATAAATCTATCAACCACCATAGGTACAGTCAGTAAAAGGAGTATATTCACTTGTGATCTTAAAGTCGATCCATACTCCGTACCAGATGAGAAAAGGAATGTTAGGCACAAGTTCCTTACAAAGATGGAAAATTTAACAAGTGGAGATAAAATAGGAGCGCAAACGAATGACTCAGATGGCGTTGAAAATAAAATCGAAAACACGAATCCAGATATTGATACCCTTTCGAACACTACAGATGGGTTTAATCCATCAATTTTAGCGACCCAAACCATCGCCAGACAGCATCCAATGAGTGTTAAACCTCTACAACACCAAACAACACAATCTGCAACGCATAAAGTATTTAACAATCTGATTTTTGGTCCAGTTTTACACCTGTCAACATTTTCTAAAAGTCAGCGTCCAGATATTTTAGGTGAAAGCCGTCCCTTGGATAATTTATTAAATTCAAACGCATTTCCTACGTTAACTACGTTGAGGAATTATTCAACATCTACTTCAGGTCCTTGTAAACCTAAGAAGAAGGCACCCAAAGAACCCAAAGTTCATCCTTGTGACAGGCATAAGAAGAAAAGAATCCCGCACCCAAGATTTCCGAAGTCTAAACTTTCTAATGCAGTTCTGGAAAGCCGAGAAATCGAACTTTTTGAAATCTGCAATCCTCCGGGTAAGAAATACGAGAAAAACAAACCCTGTCGTTGCATCGAGCCACACCTTCCTACAAAACTTCCGAAGTTGAAGAGGTTGCCAAAGAAAACGAAAATAGATGAGGTTAAGAGTCAACCAGGTGATTGCGGCGAATTTCCATGCCCACCAAGGGCCGATGAGAATTTGAAGGAGGTGAAAAAAGAATTACCGCGTCTTCCTTGCAACGATTGTCCATGTCTCGAACCTCCACCGCTTAACCCTTGCACTGCCCTTCCGAGACCAACGAAGCGTCTCGTATTGATGGATAAGCAAAAGGTATGTGTTGACGAGGAATGTATTACACCTCGAGCAGATGAAAAATTGGTCGAGAAAAAGAAAAGCTTAAAACCTTTAAAGCCATTAGGATGCGAGTGCATAGAACCCTATTTACCTACAAAACTCCCGCCAATGAAACGCTTACAGAAGAAAGTCATGCTTGATACGGTGCCAGTTTCCGCAGATTGTATCCCCTTCGTTTGCCCTAGAAGAGCTGACGAAGGAGTGAATTTTCACCACAAGAAAGTACTTCCGAGAATCGATTGTAATCGCTGTCCGTGCCTCGAGCCCTGCCCTTTAGATGACTCTGCTCCATTGCCTAGGCTAAACATGCATCAAGTTTATCAAGAAGAAATTTGCCACGTTGATGAACCTTGCCCTTTAAAATCGGATGATGTTTGCGGTTATGATACTCCCAAGAAGAAACTGAAACCGTTATTACCCTGCATCAAAGGTTACTATAAAAAAAACTATTCAACAATGACCAGGAGTTTCTTAAATATTCAAGTTGCAGGGCATGAAACATCTGCGATATGCGACTGCGGGAAGGAAGTGGAAGAAAAGACAGCCCCTCTATATCTTTCTCCCCAGGGGGATGTTTGCATAAGTCAGCCAGCCCCTATTTACCAACCGAAAAAGCAAATAGTTTTCGATGCAGTCATACAATTGTGTCAAGACTCATGCAAACAGCCAGCCCCTATGTGTCCTCCCCTAAAAAAGGCAGGAGCTTGCGATGGAATTATAGAAAAGCTGGACAAGGACCCATGCAAACATCCAATCCCTATGTGCCCACCAAAGCAACTAGGAATCCTACAAAGGTTGCTTAATTACTTCAAAGCTCGACCGAATTGTCCAGCACCTGAGGAATGGAAGAAAAAGTATCTACGAGAAAAGGCGGAGAAGGCGGCGAAAGCGGCCGGATTAGAACTTTGCGAACCTAGGAGCAAAGTAGGATTAAAGATGTGCGAACCCAAAGCCAAGGACCCTTGCGCTAGGAACGGCTCCGTAAGACATTACTCTAGTTCGAGCGGTACTTGGGACAAAGGCACGAGTTCCTACTTTACCAACGATACTAAATTGGCAAACGAAATGGAATTAAAACAACTGATTTATAGGATACTCAAGTTGATGCGAGTGGACGATAGAGAGAACACTAGCGAGATGTGCAATCAGCTCTTGGAAGAATTCATGGATCTATCCGAAGAAGAGTTTCAGTACATCAAGTCCATCATAAGCGACGCGCATGACTCGCTTTTGTACTACAATGCAATAACATTTGCGCCGCAGAAAAATCACGAGGTTGAATTGGAACACAAGATGATCGAAACATTGGATCTATTTTGCAAAAAGGCCAGCTATTTGCGCAACATCACGTATTTAGAGTACGAGGAATTAGGTAAGAAAATTAAACATTATCAAATGGATAATTTGGATACTTGGTTTCGTTCCATTCGATTAATTCTTGTTCTGTTTCAGAGAAAATGAAGACCCTTGCAATGCAGAGGAAATTAGACGAGATGCTAGTCAAGTACGAAGTTGAGGAGAAAAGCTAATGCATTTTTTGTAAATTTCCACGTGTCTGTAAAAATGTTAATCGACAAGATACACTTGGAGTCGGCACGTAATTAATGTAATAAATGTTTTGGGTTTCAGAACTAATCTATACGCTACCAAATATATATCTAATGAAAAATCATATCGTGTTTTTATTAATTACAATTTGTTATTGTGCTTCAAAAAGAGATTAATCGCAGTTATTTATGAATTCAAATGCGAATGTCTGATTAAACATTCAGATAGTGTGAAAATAATTAAAGACACGCGTGTGCCACTGCGATTGATTACTTTTTGAAGTTTTGGCTTGAGGTATAATTAGTAATTGGTAATTTTTCTATTATTTCTGCACTAACCACAAAATTAATAACTTAGTTTTGAAATAGAAAAAAGGAAGGCATTCGAAGAATACCGATATCAAAAATGCCGAGGTAGCTAGATGTGGTCGACGGTTACTTTCTATTGTAGCAAGAAATGGAGACGAAGAAATTATAAGTTTTACGACTCGACCGTATCTTGGGTACGAGTGGAAGATCGATGGAAGTGAACTTGAGATTGGTAAAAAAATTTGTGGCGCAATTATTTATTTATTGTTTATTCCTCGTATTTACGTAATATGGTAAGTCATTAGTAAAAAAAATTCTGATCACACGTGGAAAAGGCAGAGTTCATTCCATTGAAGATCTTCAACTCGTATACTATTTCATTTTTATTTTTAACTAAGAAGGCTTCGGTTTCGTTTTGTAAAGTTTTATACATGCACACCAACAGTAAAAAAATTATTAAATGTCAGAATTCTAACAACGTTGCCTAATTCATATATTTAATTAAATTATTGCTTGAATCATTCAACATTGTCCACTGTCATAAAATATAACCTCTTTTCTTAATCTAAAAGTGTAGTGACTTTTTACGTTAGCCAAAAAAACTGTCACCCTTACAGAGCCAACTTTGTGAAAAATTAAAAGTTCCATTAAAATTTTCTCTGTGCTCATATGATTATCTGAAAATCTATAGAAGGGTTGTTTTTTAGATTTTACCTCTAACATATAGCACACTTGACTTTGAGTGAATTTCTAAAGTTTCGAGGGTACAACAATTGTTTTTGTATTTTTTTCTTACTGATGGAGGAAAGGCGCAACTTCAGGATTCGAATTTTCTCTGTCTGTGTGATTATCTGGGAATCTAGTGAAGGGGTGTTTACAGATTTTGACTAGAATATAAAGTACACTTGATTTCGAGTGAATTTTTAAAGTTTCGCGCGTGCAAAAATTATTTTTGTATTTTTTTTTTTTACTGATGAAGAAAATGTGCAACTTCAGGATTAGATTTTTTCTGTTCTCGTGTGTTTATCTGGGAATCTAGTGAATGATTGTTTTTAGATTTTGCCTCTAACATAAAGTACACTTGATTTTGAGCGAATTTTTAAAGATTTCAGGGTGTAACAATTGTTTTTGTATTTTTTTTGCTGCTGAAGGAAAGGCGTAATTTTTTTCTTTGTTCTCGTGTGTTTATCTGGGAATCTAGTGAAGGGTTGTTTTTAGATTTTGCCTCAACATAAAGTACACTTGATTTTGAGCGATTTTTTAAAGTTTTCAGGGTGTAACAATTGTTTTTGTATTTTTTTTTTTTTTTTGATGAAGGAAAGGCGTAATTTTTTTCTTTGTTCTCGTGTGTTTATCTGGGAATCTAGTGAAGGGTTGTTTTTAGATTTTGCCTCAACATAAAGTACACTTGATTTTGAGCGATTTTTTAAAGTTTTCAGGGTGTAACAATTGTTTTTGTATTTTTTTTTTTTTTTTGATGAAGGAAAGGCGTAATTTTTTTCTTTGTTCTCGTGTGTTTATCTGTGAATCTAGTGAAGGGCTGTTTTTATATTTTGCCTTTAACATAAAGTTCACTTGATTTTGAGTGAATTTTTAAAGTTTCCAGGGTGTAACAATTGTTTTTGTATTTCTTTTTTTTGCTGATGAAGAAAAGGCGTAATTTTTTTCTCTGTTCTCGTGGGTTTATCTGGGAATCTAGTCAAGGGGTGTTTTTAGATTTTACCTCTAACCTAAAGTACACTTAATTTTGAATGCGCTTTTTAAAGTTTTGACGCTGCAGCAATTATTTTTGAATTTTTTTTTTTTACTGATGAAGGAAAGGCGCAACTTCAGAATTAAAATTGTCTTCGTTATCGTGTGTTTATCCGAGAATCTAGTGAAGGGTGTTTTTACATTTTGCCTCTAACATAAAGTACACTTGATTTTGAACGATTTTTTAAAGCTTTCAGGGTGTAACAATTGTTTTTGTATTTTTTGTTTGCTGATGAAGAAAAGACGTAATTTTTGTCTTTGTTCTCGTGTCTTTATCTAGGAATCTAGTGAATGACTGTTTTAAGATTTTGCCTCTAACATAAAATACCCTTGATTTTAGGAGAATTTTTAAAGTTTACAGGGTGTAAAAATTGTTTTTGTGTTTCTTTTTTGCTGATGAAGGAAAGGCGTATTTTTTTTTCTTTGTTCTCGTGGGTTTGTCTGGGAATCTAGTGAAGGGCTGTTTTTACATTTTGCCTTTAATATAAAGTACACTTGATTTTGAGTGAATTTTTAAAGTTTCCAGGGTGTAACAATTGTTTTTGTATTTTTTTTGTGATGAAGGAAAGGCGTAATTTCTTTCTCTGTTCTCGTAGGTTTATCTGGGAAACTAGTGAAGGGCTGTTTTTAGATTTTGCCTCTAACATAAAGTACACTTGATTTTGAGTGAATTTTTAAAGTTTCCAGGGTGTAACAATTGTTTTTGAATGTTTTTTGTGGTGAAGGAAAGGCGTAATTTCTTTCTCTGTTCTCGTGGGTTTATCTGGGAAACTAGTGAATGATTGTTTTTAGATTTTGCCTCTAACATAAAGTACACTTGATTTTGAGCAAATTTTTAAAGCTTCCCGGGTGTAGCAATTGTTTTTGTATTTTTTTTTGTGATGAAGAAAGGCGTAATTTCTTTCTCTGTTCTCGTGGGTTTATCTGGGAAACTAGTGAAGGGCTGTTTTTACATTTTGCCTTTAACATAAAGTACACTTGATTTTGAGCGAATTTTTAAAGTTTCCAGGGTGTAGCAATTGTTTTTGTATTTTTTTTTGTGATGAAGAAATGCGTAATTTCTATCTCTGTTCTCGTGGGTTTATCTGGGAAACTAGTGAAGGGCTGTTTTTAGATTTTACCTCTAACATACAGTAAACTTGATTTTGAATGCGCTTTTTAAAGTTTCGACGCTGCAACAATTATTTTTGTATTTTTTTTTTACTGATGAAGGAAAGACTCAACTTCAGGATTATATGTTTCTCTATGTTTGTATGATTATCTGATAATCTAGTGAAGGGATGTTTTTAGATTTTGCATCTAACATAAAGTACACTTGATTTTGAATAAATTTTAAAAGTTTCGCGAGTGCAAAAATTGTTTTTGTATTTTTTTTTACCGATGAAGGAAAGGCCCAACTTCACGATTAAAATTTTCTCTGTTCTCGTGTGTTTATCTGGGAATCTAGTGAAGGGTTGTTTTCAGATTTTACCTCTAACATAAAGTACACTTGATTTTAAGTGAATATTTAAAGTTTCGCGAGTACAAAAATTGTTTTTGTATTTTTTTTATCGATGAAGGTAAGGCCCAACTTTTGGATTAAAATTTTCTCTGTTCTTGTGTGTTTATCTGGGAATCTAAATAGTTGTTTTTAGATTTTGCCTCTAACATAAAGTAAACTTGATTTTGAATGCGCTTTTTAAAGTTTCAACGCTGCAACAATAATGTTTGTATTTTTTTTTCTACTGATGAAGGAAAGTCGTAACTTCAGGATTATAATTTTCTCTGTGTTTGTGTGATTATCTGTGAATATAGTGAAGGATTGTTTTTAGATTTTGCCTCTAACATAAAGCAGGGGCGGCTCGTTATGTAGAGCCAAGGAGCCATGGCACTACTTCTAATTTCAAACGAAACAAGATTTTTTTATTAATTCTAAAAATACTGATTTGTCATTTTAAATGTTAAAACGATGCCTGCGAAAGTTTCATGAGACGAGAAAAATGGCAAATCATTTATTTGAGAATATATCTCTTGAACAAATTAGCAGCTTTGAAAAATTCTTCCAGAATTGTGTTTTGTGTTGTTATCTTGAAAACCAGTGATGGGGTATTTTGAGTTTTTTTGAGGTTTATTAAGATTAATGTATTTTGAGTAAATCTGAAAAGTTTCAAGTGTGTTACAGCTGTTTTTGTATTTTTTTTTTAACTCCGAAGAAGTGAAACTTAAAAAATCTTAAGCGCTGTTCTCGGTCGGTTATCTTGAAAACTTGTGATGGGGTATTGTGGGTTTTTTAGAGGCTTATTATGATTGATGTATTTTGAGTAAATTTAGAGAGTTTTAAGTGTGTTGCACTTGTTTTTATTTTTTTTTTTTCACTCGGAAGAAATGAAACTTAAAATCTTGAAAACCAGTAACAGTTTTTTTCTTAGTTTTTTTGGGGATTGTTAAGATTAATGTATTTTGAGTAAATTTGGAAAATTTCAAGTGTGTTGCAGTTGTTTTTATAATTTTTTTTTTTCACTCGTGCAAATTAAAAAATCTGAGGCGCTGTTCTCGGTCGGTTATCTTGAAAACCTGTGATGGAGTTTTTAGAGTTTTTAGAAGATTATTAAGATTATTGTATTTTAAGTAAATTTAGAAAGTTTCAAGTATTTTACAGCTGGTTTTTATATTTTTTTCGCGTCAATAAAAAAATGATTATAATTTTTCATAAATTTACACGAAAAATCGCAAAAGCAATCGACAGAATGTATTTGAATTTTGTACGAAATCACTCTTGAATTAATATTGAGTGATTTTGTACAGTTTCAAGTGGATGGCAATTGTTTTTATGTTTTTTTAGCGTCCACAAAAAAATTATTATAACTTTTCATAAATTTACATGAAAAAATGCCAAAGCAATCGACGGAATGTATTTGAATTTTTTACGAAATCACTCTTGAATTAATATTGAGTGATTTTGCGAAGTTTCAAGTGGATGGAAATTGTTTTTTTATATTTTTTTTGCGTCGACGAATTTATTGCAATTTTTTTTTTTAATTTCATCTCCGTTTACATTGAAATATTCTAAAATTTAGAAACAATGTATTTCTAATTTTTACGGAAATGTGGAATCACATATCTTATCAGTTTTGGAAAGCTTCAAGTCGATGGCAATTGATTTTAATTTTTTTTCGCGTCGACGAATTTGTTGCAATTTTTTTTTAATTTCATCTCTATTTACATTGAAATATTCTAAAATTTAGAAACAATGCTTTATAATTTTCATGGAAATGTAGAATCACATGTGTTGACAGTTATTTTGGAAAATTTCAAGTCGATGGCAATTGTTTTTATATTTTTTTCGCGTCGACGAATTTGTTACAATTTTTTTTTATTTCATCTCCGTTCACATTGAAATATTTTAAAATTCAGAAACAATGCATTTCTATTTTTTACGGAAATGTAGAATAACATGTGTTGACAGTTGTTTTGGAAAATTTCAAGTCGATGGCAATTGTTTTTATATTTTTTTCGAGTCCACGAATTTGTTGCATTTTTTTTTTAAATTTCATCTCCATTCACATTGAAATATTCTAAAATTCAGAAACAATGCATTTCTATTTTTTACGGAAATGTAGAATCACATATGTTGACAGTTGTTTTGGAAAGTTTCAAGTGGATGGCAATTGTTTTTATATTTTTTCCCCCTCAACGAATTTGTTGCATTTTTTTTAATTTCATCTCCATTCACATTGAAATATTCTAAAATTCAGAAACAATGCATTTCTAATTTTTACAGAAATATATAGAATCACATGTGTTGACAGTTCTTTTGGAAAGTTTCAAGTGGATGGCAATTGTTTTTATATTTTTTTCGCGTCAAAAAAAAAATGATTATAATGTTTCATAAATTTACACGAAAAATCGCCAAAGCAATCGACGGAATGTATTGGAATAATAAGACCCAAAACATGTAATTTATAGTTCAATACATGAACGCGAGGAGAGATTTCGAAAATTCTTTCAGCAAAGTGCTGTGCTCATTGGACAGATAAGATCAAAAAATATTTTATTATTATTGAGGATAACTCTTAAACGAAAAGTGTTAGCAAAGTATTGTTCTTACATAATGTAAGACGTAGGTTAAAACAATAAAATTGTTAAATTATTTTTTTTTAACTTTTGAACTTATGATCGGATTTCTAAGACACTTTCAGCGAAGTCTTTCATTCATCCAAAAGATATACAGAGGAACAAAGAATTGAATTCGTTGTCCAATTATTTTTGTTTTCAGAAGATAACGGGTGACCAAAGTCTAATTCTTCCAGAAAAGTCCATCGAATTGATACAGATAACACTAAACATTTTTTTTTCTAGTGACTTGTTTCAATAAGTTATTTGTTTGTTAGCCTTTGTAAGACTTAATTTTTGTAGAATTACGAACTGCTTGAGTATTTATAAATGAAGGCTACTTTTCTCTTTATTTAATTTACTGAATAATTTTGCAACAATAATCGTTTTTTTTTTCTCAAAAAGTATATTATGTACTAAATAGCTCTACCATTAATGTTACACGAGCCGCCATTGACATAAAGTACACTTGATTTTGAGTGATTTTTTAAAGTTTCGCGAGTGCAAAAATTGTATTTGTATTTTTCTTTTACCGATGAAAAAAAAGCCCAATTTCAGGATTAAAATGTTCTCTGTTCTCGTGTGTTTATCTATGAATCTAGTGAAGGGTTGTTTTTAGATTTTGCCTCTAACATAAAGTACATTTGATTTTGAGCGAATTTTTAAAGTTTCACGAGTGCAAAAATTGTATTTGTATTTTTCTTTTACCGATGAAAGAAAGGCCCAATTTCAGGATTAAAATTTTCTCTGTTCTCGTGTGTTTATCTGGGAATCTAGTGAAGGGTTGTTTTTAGATTTTGTCTCTAACATAAAGTACACTTAATTTTGAATGTTTTTATAAATTTCGACGGTACAACAATAATTTTTGTATTTTTTTTTTACTCATGAAGGAAAGGCGCAACTTCAGGATTAAAATTTTCTCTGTTCTCGTGTATTTATTTGACAATCTAGTGAAGGGTTGTTTTTAGAAATTTGCCTCTAATATAAAGTACACATGATTTTGAGTGAATTTTTAAAGTTTCGCGAGTGCAAAACATTTTTTGTATTTTTTTTACCGATGAAGGAAAGGCCCAACTTCAGGATTAAAATTGTCTCTGTTCTCGTGTGTTTATCTGGGAATCTAGTGGAGGGTTGTTTTTAGATTTTGTCTGTAACATAAAGTACACTTGATTTTGAGTGATTTTTTAAAGTTACGCGAGTGCAAAAATTGTTTTTGATTTTTTTTACTGATGAAAGAACGGCCCAACTTCAGGATTAAAATTTTCTCTGTTCTCGTGTATTTATTCGAGAATCTAGTGAAGGGTTGTTTTTAGATTTTGCCTCTAACATAAAGTGCACTTGATTTTGAGTGAATTTTTAAAGTTTTGCGAGTGCAAAAATTGTTTTTGTATTTTTTTTACCGATGAAGGAAAGGCCCAACTTTAGGATTACAATGTTCTCTGATCTTGTGTGTTTATCTGGGAATATATTGAAGGGTTGTTTTTAGATTTTGCCTCTAACATAAAGTGCACTTGATTTTGAGTGATTTTTTTAAGTTTTGCGAGTGCAAAAATTGTTTTTGTATTTTTTTAACGATGAAGGAAAGGCCCAACTTAAGGATTAACATTTTCTCTGTTCTCGTGTGTTTATCCGATGATCTAGTGAAGGTTGTTTTTAGATTTTTTCTCTGACATAAAGTACTCTTTATTTGAAATTCGTTTTTTTTATAGTTAAGTATTTTTTTTTACTGATGAAGGAAAGGCGCAACTTCAGGATTAAATTTTTTTTCTATTCTCGTCTTTATCTGGGAATCTAGTGAAGGGGTGTTTTTAGATTGTGACTCTAACATAAAGTAAACTTGATTTTGAATCGCAACAGTGGTTTTTGTATTTTTTTACCGATCAAGGAAAGGCGAAAAAGGATTAGAATTTTCTCTGTTTATGATTATCTGGGAATTCCGGGGAGAAATTATTTAAATAAAACAAGTAATAATATGAGTTGTTAGACGTAGAGGATATATTAGAAATGATTCAAAATAAGAATATACATTCAAAATGAACTGCGGAAATGGTGTAAGATACCTAAGCCAAAAAATAAGAAACCTGAGTGGTATCATAAATTTGAACGAAAGCAGGAAGAACTTAAATTAAATGGGGTAATACGAAAGTTTATTTTTTAATTTTTTGTCCGTTAATAAGAGCCAAAAAGAATACAAAAAGTTCATGAATGCGAAGGGGAAAAAATACAAAATAAAGATTGAATTAAATTAAACCTATTAGACATGGTAATAGTAAAGCGAACATGAAATGGAAAAAGGAAAGGTATTTAAAGTAACCTGAAAAAGAGATTTGACAAGAAACCTATTAATAATCAAATAGCATAGGACTATGATAAACAAAGAATCAAAAGCAGGATTAAAAAATTCGAGCAAGAAATAAAAAAAGATAAAAGCTAAGAGAAATAATGGTATGTATATAATGATATTTAGCAGTATAATTCTGTGGCTTGGAACTAAAAGAAGCCAATGTCAAAATAAATACATTTGAGAAAATCACATTGAAAGTTTTTGTCAAATATTGTTTTAATTCCAACTGACCTCAATTTTTGCTTTTTTACAAGGGTGCTAGAGGGGGCGGAAGGGGTTACGCTTAAGTTCGCATGCATAACTTTAAAGAAGACACTTCAAAGTTTTTCTCCCTCAAAGATTCATCAAAATCGATTGAAAATACGCCGAGTTATGGCGGTTTGAAATTTCACGAATTCCAAGTGTTTCATTTTTTTTTCCTTGATATACTTTTGCACCTACTACACTTTAAATACATCAAATAATAGATGATTCATTAAGAACCAATCGTTATTACACATCATGATCTTAATTTTTATTTTATTTTTAGGTTAGTACACGCTCGGCTCATTCGCGGCTCAACATCAACAATGGCGTCAACAGATCATCGATGCCATATCTACTTGAACAACCCCAGCAGATAATCTCAAATAGTCAATCATTATCATACGCCACAAAAAATCAAGCCCAACTAGAAACCAGAAAAGAAAATCTGTCTCCGTACAGAAGCATCAATAAGAAGATAACTAAAGATATAAAAAAATTCATGCAAGATATCATCAAGTCCACTGCTTTAAAGGGCCGAAGGTTTATAACTTCCGGATTAAGGTCACCTGAACGTTCAGACAACGAGCAGTTTCAACTTCAGATAACCAAAATGAAGTATTCACCGGAAGTGGAAAAGAAGACGGATAATAAGAAGAAAATTTGCATAGATAACTGCGCCAGTTCAAAATCGTATTTTCAACCCGGAAACTTGCTATGGTTTGGTCGTAAGGAGTTTAAAAAAAGCAATTTAAAAAGTTGCAGCAGTACACTGCAATGCCCCGATGTTGGTCCGGAAAAGGTGGCTAAGCAGCCAGAAAAAGTTGCTGGTCCACCACGAGTCTCTTGTGGGTTAAATCAGGTAGACACATTCTCTATATTTCAAACAAGAAAATATTCCACCATTCCTGATGGTGTATTTAAAATGTGTATGACAAGTTTGAACACACTTCAAACGAGATCATTTAATACCAGTACGACAATGTTTAAATCAAAGAAATCTAAATCTAAAAAAAAATGTGAGAAAAAGAGCAAATCAAAATTCAAGTCATGCTGTCCACCTCGCGCAAGAGAATACTGTTCAATAGACATGAACCTCCCACCTTGCGTGAAACAAAGGTCTCCGTACAAATCATTTAGTGAGCTTGAGTGTCACGATGTTATGGATGTAATAACGGAGTGTGAACCTCCCAGATATCTTCAGCCACGCTTTCCGATCTTCAAGGACCTCAAATTATTGGAACCTCCACCTCCAAAGTCCAGCCGTATAGATCCTGATGTAGAAGAGGAGTGTTTGTTACAGAAGTCAGGCTCACCTAAAATCTTAGCAATGTCAAATTGCGACGTTCACAAATTGAGAGGTCCAATGAAGCAAGGCGAGACAAGAAAACCTTGCGGTTCAAATGTCACACACGAAAAAAAAGAAGAGAGTGATGATAAAAAAGGTGAGTCTATCGTACCTCAGTGTTCTCTACCACCTCCATGTCCAACAACTTGCAGCCCGCCGCCGATAGAGATAGAGAGCAAATCATTATGGACTAAAGTCGTTGGCTATTTCAAGGCCAGACCGAACTGCCCAGCTCCTGGTGATTGGAAGAAGAAATTTCTCCGAGAGAAAGCTGAAGCAGCCGCCAGAGATGCTGGATTGTGTCTATGTGAACCTAATAGATCACCGGCAACTGCAAACATAGCAAAACACTACAGCACCTTTGCAAGTCGACGACCTACCTTTGGAATTAGAACAGGTAAAAGTTATTACAGTAGAAAGAAGTCCGGAAGATCATGTGACAAACCACCAAAGGGTCCATGCGATCAAAATAAACCTCGAGAAAAAAAGAAAAAGAAGCCATCATATTCCTCCTCGGAGGTACTAGTAGGTAGGAGCGTGCCAAGTTGCGACAAGTCTCTAACTGAAGATCCATGCTCGATACAAGCAAAATATAAATCATGTAAACCAAGAAGTAGAGATACATGCGATAAATCAATGTACCATCGAGATTGTTGCTACATTCAGGCACCTTATCCGTCCTTCACTGAATGCCATCCTCCATTTCAACGATTGCCAATGAACGAGTGCAGCGAGCAGTTAAAGATATTAGCGAGACAACAGAAAAAGGGATCCATGAGAGTAGAAGCGAAGAAGCACAGGGGGAAATGCGGCCCAAAACACAAAACGTAATGCCACCACGACAAGCAACAATTGTACAGGGGTAATAAAGCACAATTAGGTATAATTTCAGTACTGTGTTCTCATCAGTTGTAAGAATAAAGTATGTACCTACTGTAGAATTGTTTTGAAAAAACAATAAAACTTGTCTTAAATTTGTTGGTTTTATTTTACATCTTTTTCAAAAAAAAATTCAAAGATTTGCATTATCCTGGCAGTGAAAACGGAAATCTTTGAATGTATAAAGCTACTAAACGTTGTCTTTAAATTATTATGCTTTTAGCGATACCAAATTTTTACTCTGAATTCACGAGTTGTTTCATTTTCTTGACCTTCTAGATCGCTCCTTTATTTTTTTATGAAGGAATGGATTCAAAATACCTGCAATTATGTTTAGCCGTTAAACACCTGTTAAATCGATTTTTGTAAAGTAGGCGCTGAAGAGAAAAATGTTTTAGATAAAAGTTATTATTATTTCGTAGATTCATATTCCTTAATAAAAATTACAGGCTTCCATTTAAAAATCAAAAGTTGACCTTGAAATGACCTTCAAAACCTACTTAGAATTAAAAATATCTGCCTGCTACATTAGCCCCTTCATGTCAAATACATTTTATTTGAAACATTTTTTTTTTCTCTGAATCTTCTATATTTTGTATCCACTGCATAAGCGAATCCAGAAAAAAATTAATTAAGTTTTTTTTTTAATTTACATCGAGCAATCCAGATATTTATTTCAACAAATATAAGTTTTAAGGTCTTTTGAAACAATTTCCAAGTTTGTAAAAACTGACAAGATAGAATTATCTTTTGGAGCATGAAGCATAATTTTAAACGGTGTATAAATCTCGGAAATGTATAAAAAAAATTACTTTTGATTAATGATATTTTAGCACTTGAATATAATTCTTTTAGAATTAATCCTCCACGGTACATATTTTTTGGATTTTTTTTTTCTCAAATGGAAAAACAAAATAGTTAAAAGTGCATAACTCGTTTGAAAATAGGTGGATTTAAAAAAACAAAAGTGTATTTGAAAGACTGATGTTTTAGTAACTTAATGCAATTTTTCCAGAATTTATTCTCTAGGGTATTTATTTTTTAATTATTTTTTTCTCAAATGGAAAAATAATATTTTCAAAAATTCATAACTCGTTTGAAAATTGGTGGATTAAAAAAAAAACAAAAGTGTATTTAAAAGGCTATTGTTTTAGTAACTTAATGCAATTTTTCTAAAATTTGTTCTCTATGGTACTTATTTTTAATTCTCTTTTTCTCAAATGGAAAAATAATATTTTCAAAAATTTATAACTCGTTTGAAAATTGATGGATTTTAAAAAACAAAAGTGTATTTGAAAGATTGATGTTTTAGTAACTTAATGCAATTTTTCTAGAATGTATTCTCTATGGTACTTATTTTTTTTATTCTTTTTTCTCAAATGGGAAAATAATATTTTCAAAAATTCATAACTCGTTTGAAAATTGGTGGATTTAAAAAAACAAACATATATTTGAAAGACTAATGTTTTAGTAACTTAATGCAATTTTTCTAGAATTTATCCTCTATGGTACTTATTTTTTTTATTCTTTTTTCTCAAATTGAAAAATAATATTTTCAAATATTCATAACTCGTTTGAAAATTGGTGGATTTTAAAAAACAAAAGTGTATTTGAAAGACTGATGTTTTAGTAACTTATTGCAATTTTTTAGAATTTATTCTCTACGGTACTTATTTTTTTATTCGTTTTTCTTAAATAGAAAAATTATATTTTCAAAAATTCATAACTCGTTTGAAAATTGGTGGATTTTAAAAAACAAAAGTGTATTTTGAAAGACTGATGTTTTAGTAACTTAATGCAATTTTTCTAGAATTTATTCTCTATGGTACTTATTTTTTATTCTTTTTTTTTTAATTGAAAAATAATATTTTCAAAAATTCATAACTCGTTTGAAAATTGGTGGGTTTTAAAAAACAAACATATATTTGAAAAACTTATATTTTAGTAACTTAATGCAATTTTTCTGTAATTTATTTTCTATAGTACTTATTTTTTTATCCTTTTTTCTCAAATTGAAAAATAATATTTTCAAAAATTCATCACTCGTTTTAAAATTGGTGTAGAATTAATTCTCTATGGTACTTATTTTTTTTTATTGTTTTTTCTCAAATGGAAAAATAATATGTTTAAAAAATCATAAGGAGTTTGAAAATTGGTGGATTTTAAAAAACAAAAGTGTGTTTGAAAGACTGATGTTTTAGTAACTTAATGCAATTTTTCTAGAATTTATTCTCTATGGTACTTATTTTTTTATTATTTTTTCTCAAATGGAAACATAATATTTTCAAAAATGCATAACTCGTTTGAAAATAGGTGTATTTTAAAAAAACAAAGGTGTATTTAAAAGACTGATGTTTTAGTAATTTAATAATGCAATTTTTCTAGAATTTATTCTCTATGGTACTTATTTTTTTATTATTTTTTCTCAAATGGAAAAATAATATTTTCAAAAATTCATAACTCGTTTGAAAATTAGTGTATTTAAAAAAACAAACATGTATTTGAAAGACTGATGTTTTAGTAACTTAATGCAATTTTTCTAGAATTTATTCTTTACAATACTTATTTTTTTATTCTTTTTTTCTCAAATTGAAAAATAATATTTTCAAAAATTCATAACTTGTTTGAAAATTGGTGGATTTTAAGAAACAAACATGTATTTGAAAGACTGATGTTTTAGTAACTTAATGCACTTTTTCTAGAATTTATTCTCTATGGTACTTATTTTTCTTTTATTCTTTTTTTCTCAAATGGAAAATAAAATTTTCAAAAATTCATAACTCGTTTGAAAATTGGTGGATTTTAAAACACAAAAGTTAATTTTAAAAAGTGATATTTCAGTAATTAAAAACAATTTTTGTAGAATTTATTTTTTACGGTTCATTTTTTTAATGAATTGTTTTGACTAACGCGAAAATCAAAAGTTTGAAAAATTGGTAACTCGTTTGAAAATGGATGAACTTTTAAAAGTGTGATATTTTGTCAATATAATTTTGGTAGAAATTGTTCTTTAGAAGTTACTTGTTCAGATTTTTTTCTTCGATGCTTCACAAAAGTTATATTTTCAAAAAATTTTACGTCTCTTACGAAAAATGGTGTATTTTCAGAACCAAGAGTAGCGTTGAAATAATGGTACTTTGGCAATTAAATATATTTCTTAGGAACGAATACTTTGCGGTTAGTACTAGATTTTTTTTTCAAACAACTTGGAAAATTAAATTTGTTTTCTAAAAGTGTGCAAAAACAATTTATTTTTTTTTAATCTATTCTTTACAGTTCATTATTTTCACCGAAGCGTCTTAAATGATCAACACCGCAAAAAACCAAATATTAAAAAATTCGCAATTAGTTGATTTTTGAAAAGGAAAGTGGCTTTGAAAGAGTTGTGTTTTGATAATTGAATACAACTTTTCTTTGCGGTTTTTAGTTTATTTCACTAATGTTAACGTTCACGTCAACTATATGATCATAATTAGTAGTATCGTGTGAGCCACAAAATTTTGTTTCAGAGTTGGCTGTGAGATAAATGAGGTGTGTGGCATATTATTACGTTATGAGACTAGAATTAGATTTTAAAAAATGAATTAATCTCAGACTTGACTTCTATATTTCTCTCTCTCAGGCATGGCCAACTCTGAAACAAAATTCTGTGGCTGACACCTTATAATCGTATGTCTTCTGAGCGTTGATACAAGTACCGACAGCAGCACCCGCCGTTCGAAAACGTGTGGCAATTGTTAGACAAAGATGCCGTTATAGCGCATGTCGCAATGTTCACCGGTACCGTCAGCCATCCGTTAATAGCGTACACTAACATGATGGCCATATCAACTATTTTTTTAAATGTTTTCTTTTAATACAAAAAGTACTCCACAGGATGGGAAATAATACCGATATGTCGATGTAAATTATAGTTAATTTACTTGCAAAATCCTGTAGATAAAACTTGTTTAACATGTTTTAACAACGTTGCAATTGAAAATTGGTCCTGATTTTTGACTGCCTGATCAATGATTGATCCAGCAAATTTAAGCCCGCCTAATAATAGATTACGTCTAATAAATTGAGCTTTCGGCATTTAGTTGTTAATCACGAATTAAATTTTCAGAATATTTCCTGAACACTAAATCGCATAACTTCCGCAGGAGTCGTTAGCGCAGATGAGATAATTAGGTGTTGTTTGTAAGTTATCTGAAGGTATAATCAAGTAAATGTAGTTGCGGAACTTACGTGGAAATGCTAATCTACACTTAAAGATTCCGCTTGTCTACAGACACGCTGCTAGTTAAGCCAACTTTACGGATAATACTGTATTAGACGGCCGGAACTACACTACATCAACATATTCTACTGTGTCCGTTCAGATTCACCTAGAAAAACAATCTGTATGTTTAAACTGAAGAAATCGCCACCAATAAATAAGAATAATGTAGGATTTATGAATATGTAGCACATACTTTTTTGAATATACTAATTTAATAATAATGAATTATTTCTTTTGTGAAAATAATAAATAAGAGAAGCGTATATTTTACATTTAACATTACCAGAGGGAATTATGAAATGAAAAATAATAATACTTCATATTCAGTCAGCTGCACTATTTCAATGTCTGTCAGTCAAGCATCAGTGCCGTAGCCAGTTGCGCGTTATACATTTTTGATGTGACAGCTCACTTCCCACTAATATTTCACTGTTGTCTCCAGTCGCATTTAACTTTTATCGCCTCGCACATTTCGCGTTGCCCTCGCACAAAATCATTATACCGGCAGCCCTTTAGCCCCTTTAGCCCCCGTCCGGCCATTAACGTACGAATTTTCGGGCGTTATTAATGAAGTGGCGGTGTTGAAATTATTAACCACAATATCTTATGCTCGTG
This sequence comes from Ocypus olens, assembly GCA_910593695.2. NCBI lineage: Eukaryota > Metazoa > Arthropoda > Insecta > Coleoptera > Staphylinidae > Ocypus > Ocypus olens. Next base: position 9,501,097 of record OU343050.1, read on the forward strand.
CTTTAATCATTGTGATGTAACCGTAATTATGACTTATTAGGCAATTAAACCCTTACCGCGCTAAGGGCCGATACAAGAACGAGGGTAGCCCACACTATCTGGGATAAGATGTAATGTCCCTCAAAGGATTGTATCCCTCGCGCACTTCCAGATTTCTCTACAAATGGTTATTATTCCGCCAAGAGTTCGCCTTAATTACGAGGAGTTGCGAATGAGATAGACTTTGATTTCTTCTATTGGTGAAAATAATAAGCGTATTACGTTTAGAAATATACTAATGGATCCATTTCCGAAGCCTTCTAGAACATTTTGATTCGATCAAATTAACATAAACGTTATAGTTTTTAATGGTTAGTGTGTATTGTGATTATGGCAAAAATTAAAGCAGCTATCATAAATCGTGTTACAAATGTAGGTGGGCTATAGGACTATATTTGGATGGATTTGAAAAGATTGAAGCTGATTCTGACAGTCACTATTTTTTTTTTTGAATTTTTTAAATCGCAACATGCAAATTTCGTTTTTCTAAAAATCAAGTTTCGAGTGTTGACATTTTGTTTCCAGTGGGAGAACGTCGATCATTTTCCAATATGTAAAAAATACAATATTTCTGGATGCATTTGGGACATTTGAGGCTAATTCTGACAGTCACTATTTTTTTGGAATTTTTTAAACCACAACATGCAAATTTCGTTTTTCTAAAAATCAAGTTTCGAGTGTTGACATTTTGTTTCTAATGGAGGTACGTCGATCATTTTCCAGTATGTCAAAAATACAATATTTCTGGATGCATTTGGGAAATTTGAGGCTAATTCTGGCAGTCACTATTTTTTTGGAATTTTTTAAATCACAACACACAAATTTCGTTTTTCTAAAAATCAAGTTTCGAGTGTTGACATTTTGTTTCTAATGGAGGTACGTCGATCATTTTCCAGTATGTCAAAAATACAATATTTCTGGATGCATTTGGGAAATTTGAGGCTAATTCTGGCAGTCACTATTTTTTTGGAATTTTTTAAATCACAACATGCAAATTTCGTTTTTCCAAAAATCAAGTTTCGAGTGGTGACATTTTGTTTCCAGTAGGGGTATATCAATCATTTTCCAGTTTGTCAAAAATACAATATTTCTGAATGGATTTGAGTTATTTCTGACAATCACTATTTTTTTCGAATTTTTTAAATCACAAGATGCAAATTTCGTTTTTCCAAAAATCAAGCTTCGAGTGTTACCATTTTGTTTCCAGTGGGGGTACGTCGATAATTTTCCAGTATGTCAAAAATACAATATTTCAAGATGGATTTGGGAAATTTAAATCTAATTCTGGCAATCACTATTTTTTGGGAATTTTTTTAATTACAAGATGCAAATTCTGTTTTTCTAAAACTCAAGTTTCGATGTCTGACATTTTGTTTCCAGCGGGGGAAAGTTGATCGTTTTCCAGTTTGTCAAAAATACAATATTTCTGGATGGATTCGAGAAGTTTAAAGCTAATTCAGGCAGTCAATATTTTTGTAGAATTTTTTTAATCACAAGATGCAAATTCTGTTTTTTCTAAAAATCAAGTTTCGATGGCTGACATTTTGTTTCCAGCGGGGGAACGTTGATCGTTTTCCAGTTTGTCAAAAATAGAATATTTCTGAATGGATTTTAGAAGTTTGAAGCTAATTCAGGCTGTCACTATTTTTGTAGAATTTTTTAAATCACAAGATGCAAATTCTGTTTTTTTTAAATCAAGTTTCGGTGGCTGACATTTTGTTTCCAGCGGGGGAACATCGATCGTTTTCCAGTTTGTTAAAAATACAATATTTCTGAATGGATTTAAGAAGTTTGAAGCTAATTCAGGCAGTCACTATTTTTGTAGAATTTTTTAAATCACAAGATGCAAATTCTGTTTTTTCTAAAAATCAAGTTTCGATGGCTGACATTTTGTTTCCAGCGGGGGAACGTTGATCGTTTTCCAGTTTGTCAAAAATACAATATTTCTGAATGGCTTTTAGAAGTTTGAAGCTAATTCTGACAGTCACTATTTTTTTTCGATTTTTTTAAATCACAAGATGCAAATTACGTTTTTGCAAAAATCAAGTTTCGATTGTTGAAATTTTGTTTCCAGTGGAGGTACGTCGATAATTTTCCAGTACGTCAAAAATACAATATTTCTAGATGAATTTCGGAAATTTGAAGCTAATTTTGGCAATCACTATTTTTTTGGGAATTTTTTCAATTACAAGATGCAAATTCTGTTTTTCTAAAACTCAAGTTTCGAGTGCTAACATTTTGTTTCCAGTGGGGGTACGTCGATCATTTGCTAAAAATACAATATTTCTGGAGGCATTTGGGAAATTTGAAGCTAATTCTGGCAGTCACTATTTTTTTGGAATTTTATTAATCACAACATGCAAATTTCGTTTTTCCGAAAATCAAGTTTAAAGTGCTGACATTTTGTTTCCAGTAGGGGTATATCGATCATTTTCCAGTATGTTAAAAAAACTATATTTCTGGATAGATTTGACAAGTTTGAAGCTAATTCTGACAGTCACTAATTTTTTCGATTTTTTTAAATCACAAGATGCAAATTACGTTTTTGCAAAAATCAAGTTTCGATTGTTGAAATTTTGTTTCCAGTGGAGGTACGTCGATAATTTTCCAGTATGTCAAAAATACAATATTTCAAGATGGATTTGGGAAATTTTAAGCTAATTCTGGCAATCGCTATTTTTTTGGGAATTTTTTTAATTACAAGATGCAAATTCAGTTTTTCTAAAACTTAAGTTTCGAGTGCTAACATTTTGTTTCCAGTTGGGGTACGTCGGTCATTTGTTAAAAATACAATATTTCTGGTAGCATTTGGGAAATTTGAAGCTAATTCTGCCAGTCACTATTTGTTTGGAATTTTTTAAATCACAACATGCAAATTTCGTTTTTCTGAAAATCAAGTTTCAAGCGCTGACATTTTGTTTCCAGTAGGGGTATATCGATTATTTTCCAGTATGGTAAAAACACTATATTTCTGAATGGATTTGAGAAGTTTGAAGCTAATTCTGGTGGTCACTATTTTTGCAGAATTTTTTAAATCACAAGATGCAAATTCTGTTTTTTTTTTAAATCAAGTTTCGATGGCTCACATTTTGTTTCCAGCGGGAGGACGTCCATCGTTTTCCAGTTTGTCAAAAATACAATATTTCTGAGTTAATTTGAGAAGTTTAAAGCTAATTCTGAAAGTCACTATTTTTTTAGATTTTTTTTTAATCACAAGATGCAAATTTCGTTTTTCCAAAAATCAGGTTTCGAGTGTTGACATTTTGTTTCCAGTCAAAAATACAATATTTCTAGATGGATTTGAGCAATTTGAAGCTAATTCAGGCGGTCACTCTTTGTTGATGCAATAGCTTCTAGCTTTAGTGCGTCGATTTCGAAAATTCATAAATACGAACGAGAAAGTTTAATCGAGATATACACTTAAAAAACAATTGGCTATAAGCGTGTAAGGAAAAAAACGTATTTTTTGTTTTCCATGTGTTTTGTTTGGGGGTCAGGTTACATGGACGCTTAACACTTTCTTGCGTCCACAATTGACAAAACGGCGTCTTCACAACATGTAAAATGTTTATTTTCAACAAGATGGTGCCACACTGCACCCTGCATAGTTGACAATGGACGTGGTTCATCGTATGTTTCCATGAACGGTCATTTCACGTTTTGGCGACATCTCGTGGGCAATTGACTTCTTTTTGTGGTGATGCCGTAAATCACGTGACTATACTCACAAACCCCTCACTTTGACTGACCTGAAGGAGGCAGTGAGGCAGGAAGTGGCAACAATTGATCATAAGATCTTGGAACACCTACATAACAATTTTCAGCGAAGGCGTGAAAACTACATTCGAGAAAGTGGGCATGACGTCTGATATTATCTTTCGTTTAAAATATGCATTTCAAACGGCATGCAATTACGAAAATTTTTCTGTAATAGAATTGCCTTTTCAGTGAGAAACAAATGAGTACTGTTCATTTCAAAATTGTCAGGTTCCCGTCGGTCACCCTTTATTTTCTATAATTAGAAAAGTTCAAGACTCTTATGTCTCTCCGTCCTAATGCTGGAAAAGAAGACTCCCACATCCTTTATGTGTGTTGCATAGCAACTACAACTACAACAGCAACTGTAAAATTGTATTTTTCGCATTTAAACCGACGCAAAATATGTATTCTTTTTTTAACGTTTGGAGAAACGTAACTTTAACACTTAAATTTATTGCGGATCTACATAATAATTTATTAGACCAGATTTGGGATTTAAAGCTTCGCGGAAATGTAAATTATCAGATAATTCATGCTTATGGCCTTTCAACAGAACTTTTTTAATTAAATTAAAAACCGCATGCAGTTCGTTCCATCAGCGAAAAAGGGGCACGCGATATTAATTGCGAGTGCAATTTGATAAATCCGCAAAACTTGCAAATCACTCGTGTTGAATGGATATTAGATAAGGGACTGCACTTGAAACACATTCTTAAAAGCATATTAAATATTTACACGTTTATGTGTATTGTAGTTCAAGTTTAACATATCATGGTGTAGTTAATGCTTAAGAAACTGCTACAAATTCATGAAAGTACGTCCAATAAAAATTCCTTCGAAACATTTAGTGTGAGAGAAATATTTTTTTAATGCTCCAAGCAGCGTTGCCACACGTTCGAAAACGAATTACCCTACCCGCGTACTCTGAATTACCGTACTTATTAATAAATTACCGTACATAACTTTATTAGGGTGTGGACTACGAGAATTACACACTTATGATGATGTAAACTTACGATTTCAGAGGTGAAGCGAAGGTTTTCTAAATTTTTTTGTACCGAAAATATCACATAAAAAACGTTTTGTCCCCCTTTTATAATCTCGTTCTATTGGAATATTTCGGGGATTTACACATTTTTCTACGAATTTGTTACATAAATCGACGCTAGATGCTCCTATCTGCTAATATAATGTTAACTATCGGGGCGAGATAGATTTTAATACTTCTCATAGGCAGTGTTGCCAGGTCAGCTAGATCTGGCGGATTTTGAATCCTAATTGCGGAGTAATTTTCGTTTTAGCGGCTGGCGGGTTTTCTAACGGACTTGTTTTGGATAGTTGAGAAAACAAGCGTAATTTAATTTAAATTTGAACTTTATTTTCGAAATGTATATTTTACAAAAGAAAAAGCACTAACATAATTTTTTTTAAATAACTCACGCAAAAATTAATACATTTTCGAAAAATAAAGGTAGATGTTCTGTGAATATTCTGAAATATTTATCATATCAGATCTTATTTTCTTTTCGATTTTGGTTTTGTTTAAGTAGTCAACAACTTAAAACATGAATTTTCAAAAATTCATAACTAACACAAATATTGACAAAGTTTCAAAAATCAAGATTAATTTTAAAGGTAAATGTATTATGATTGCATCAGAGTTTTTTTATGGAATTCAATCATAGCGATATAATTTTTTTGTTTAAAAATTCGTTTCTAAAAATTGAAAAAAGTGACACATTTTCAAAAATTAAAGTTAGTTTTAAAGGAAGATACATTTTTATTTATCCACAGTTTTCTTTCTGAACGCATCTTTTTGCACATTTCCACACCCTGTAAGTTTTTTATATCTGTTATGACTTATATTTTATTTTATTTATTGAAACCACTTATTTATATTATGTATATTGACCTGTATAAACCCATTGTTATTGGCACATTAAATAAATTAAATTAAATATATGTTTTGTGAATAAATGAAAAAAAAAATCGACAACTTTAAATATTCATTTTTAAAAATTAATCTCTCTCAAAAATTGACACATTTTCAAAAGTCTAAGTTGATTCTAAAGGCAGATGTTTTGTGAATATAATTTTTGAGAAATTCTTCAATTTTTTTTTATTGGACAACTTAAAACTTAATTTTTAAAAATTCATAACTTACGGAAAAAGTGAAGCATTTTCAAGTTTTAAAGGGAGATGTTTCTTGAGTGTATTAAAAAAAATGATTTTTTATTCAAGTCTTCGACAACTTTAAATATTAGTTTTCAAAAATTCATAACACGCAGTTTCAAAACTCAAAGTTAATTTTAAAGGTAAATATATTATGATTGCATTAAAGGTTTTAAGGAATTCAATCATATCAGTCTTTTTTTCTATTTTTTCTTTGTTCAAATATTCGACAAATTAAAAAAAAATCATTTTTAAACATTTATAACTCACGCATTTTCAAAAAATTAAAAGATAATTAAGATGTTTTGTGAATATACCTTTTTTTATAAAAAATCTAGCATGTAATATATATGAAGTGCCGGAAATGACCATTTTTAACTGCCAAAAATGACAAATTTCAACTGTCAAAAAAACTGCCAAAAATGCCAATTTTCAACTGCCAAGAAGGCCAATTTTTCAAGTGTCCGAAATGACCATTTTTAACTGCCAAAAATGAAAATTTTCAACTGCCAGAAATGACAATTTTTAACTGGCAAAAAGGCCAATTTTCAACTACCAAAAAAGCCAATTTTCAGGTGTCGAAAACGACCATTTTTAACTGCCAAAAATGACAATTTTTAACTGCCAAAAAGGCGAATTTTCAAATGTCGGCGACGACCATTTTAAGCTGCCAAAAATGACAATTTTCAACTGCCAAAAAAGCCAATTTTCAAGTGTCGAAAACGACCATTTTTAACTGCCAAAAATGACAATTTTTAACTGCCAAAAATGATAATTTTTAACTGCTAAAAAATGACAATTTTTAACTGCCAAAAATAACAATTTTTAACTGCCAAAAATGACAATTTTTAACTGCCAAAAATGACAATTTTTAACTGCCAAAAAGGCGAATTTTTAAATGTCGGCAACGACCATTTTAAGCTGCCAAAAATGACCATTTTCAACTGCCAAAAAAGCCAATTTTCAAGTGTCGAAAACGACCATTTTTAACTGCCAAAAATGACAATTTTTAACTGCCAAAAATGACAATTTTTAACTGCCAAAAATAATAATTTCTAACTGCCAAAAATGACAATTTTCAACTGCCAAAAAAGCCAATTTTCAAGTGTCGAAAACAACCATTTTAAGCTGCCAAAAATGACAATTTTCAACTGTCAAAAAAGCCAATTTTCAAGTGTCGAAAACGACCATTTTAACTGCCAAAAATGATAATTTTTAACTGCCAAAAATGATAATTTTTAACTGCCAAAAATGATAATTTTTAACTGCCAAAAATGATAATTTTTAACTGCCAAAAATGATAATTTTTAACTGCCAAAAACGGGGATTTTTAAGTGTCGGCAACGACCATTTTCAACTGCCAAAATTCACAATTTTTAACTGCCAAAAGTGACAATTTATAATTGTCAAAAATGACAATTTTCAACTCCCAAAAATGACAATTTTCAAATGCCAAAAAGGCCAATTCAAGTGTCGGAAACGACCATTTTAAGTTGCAAAAAATGACGATTTTCAACTGCCAAAAATGACAATTTTTAACTGCCAAAAATGACAATTTTCAACTGCAAAAAAGGCCAATTTTTAAGTATCGGAAACGACCGTTTTTAACTGCAAAAAATGACAATTTTTAACTGTCAAAAAGGCGAATTTTCAAGTGTCTGGAACGACCATTTTAAAGTGTCTGCAACGACCATTTTTAACTGAAAGTGATTATTTTTAACTGCCAAAAAATGACAATTTTCAACTGCCAAAAATGACCATTTTCAATTGCCAAAAAGACCAATTTTCAACTGCCAAAAAGGCCAATTTTCAAGTGTCGGAAAGGACCATTTTAAGCTGCCAAAAATGACAATTTTCAACTGCAAAAAAGGTCAGTTTTCAAGTGTCGGCAACTATCATTTTTAACTGGCAAAAATGACAATTTTTAACTTCCAAAAAATGACAATTTCAACTGCCAAAAACGACAATTTAAAACCCAAAAGTGAACACATAGCATCGGACTTTTTAAAGAATTCAATCATATCGATATTATTTAATTTTTCTATTTTTTCTTTGTTGAAATATTTCGATAAATTTTCAAAAACTAATAACTCACGCAGAAATTGATAGAGTTAGTTAGTTTTAAAGGTAAATGTTTTGTAAAGGTATCAAAATTTTGAAGGAATTAAATTATATCAGTATTTATTTTTTAGCCTAAATATTAATTTTCAAAAATTCATAACTCGCGCAAAAACCGACTCAATTTTAAAAATCAAGGTTAATTTTAAAGATAAATGTATTATGATTTGATCAGAGTTTATAAGGAATTCAATCATATCGATATGATATTTTTTCTATTTTTTCCTTGTAAAAATATTTCACCACTCAAAAATTCATTTAAAAAAATTTATAACTCAAAAATCAAAATTTATATTAAATCTTGTGGATATATTAAAAATTTCGAGCATTTGAGTATTTATTTTCTCTACATTTGTTCAATTGTTCGACAAATTACAAAAAATAATTTTCAAAAAATCTTAACTCGGGGAGAAATGGGCGAATTTGCAAAAAAAATAGTTAGTTGTAAAGTAGAACTATTTTAAATTGTTTGCCGAGTTCAATTATATAAATATTTATTTGTTTTTTTTGTTCGCCTTCAACAACTAAAAATATTAATTTTCAAAAATTCATAACTAACACAAAAATTTACTCAGTTTCAAAAATCATCGGCAATACTCGAAATAACGAAATCCTACAAAAATTCAATTAGATTTGCAAATCATCGTTTTATCAAATTAAGCAGGGGCGGCTCGTTATATAGAGCCAAAGAGCCATCTATCTGTAGTTTCAAGCTCAGCAAGAACTTTTAATTAATTCTTAAAACAGTTTTTCGCAAGTTACTTTCGTCTAGGAAGATAAATCGTTCTTTCTTTCTTCAAACATATATAATGGCTCTATAAGCCACATTTCAAACAACAATGACGGACAAAAACTCTTAAAAAAAGCATGTTTACAAAAAAACGTTTCCTACTAAAAGTTTGTATTTTTCCCGTAGAATACGATCCCGCAATAAAAAGTTCTATTCGAAAAATCAAAGTTGATCTACGTTTGACCTTGAAAATTGATACCAGCATATGCCCCCCTCCAAACCCTACAACTTTAATCTGAAAGATTTTTTGCCATGTTGCTCAGGTTGAATTTGATATTTGGGGTGGCAATTTTTAAAATGGGACACCATGTATAAGTAATAAAAATTAATTATATTTGAAGGATTTTGAGGTAACAGAAACCAATTTTAGATATTACACACGCTTCACACAATTACTAATAGCATTTAAGTCCACGAGCAATTTACATTTTACGAGCGGGATAACCATCTTCAAATGTATCTCTATTAAAATGCCTTTCTCGGAATGACACGAACCCAATACCATCTAAATCACTATTCCTCCTTCCTTGGAAGGGAAGGAATTTGCCGGGGGTATACGTATAACAATTAGGTCCTACATAAATATCAAGACGAGACGCGACATAATAGGAAGTAACAAAATATTTATAATTAGTCCCACGGCCTCAGACTTAATTTATGAGGGCGATATAAAAGGAGCCCGCGCCGAATTGTTGAAGGTAATTAAATGGATAACTTTTGGCAACTAATTTTGCCCATATTTAGTTAATGCCCCGAACTTTTCCGGGGGAATTAAAGGCGACGCTTTAATTTTTTAAGGCTAATTCCGACGGTTAAAATCCACCCGGAGAGGATGACGTGACCTGAATATAAATAATGCATTACTTTATATCGCCAAAATAAAAAACTGTTCGGGAAATAATTTAGATAAGTATTAAGTAAATATATTAATCATCCGTGCGCGGCGTCATGCTAATATTTATCTTTAGATGTTGAAAAGAGATAAGTACCGGGGATTTGCATCAATTAATGTATCAGTGGAGAACACTTGGTATTGTTTATCTATATACTTAATAATAAAAAAAAACTAGCATTTTAGCAGCTTATAGGACGTGATGTTTCACCATCCATGACTATACCTATTTCGATAAGATTCTGAGTAGACCGTCTAATAAGTAACCGGTTAGTAATTGCAACTCGTTTTTTCAAGCTAAAGTAAAAGTCGATAAATTTTTTTTTTTAAATTTTTAATTTTTAAATTATAAGAATAAATGTTGCAGAGAGGTCTTTTATGCAAAGGATGGAATAGTTTTAAATTGTCCAGGATGTACAGGAAAGGCTGTGCGAATTTTTATCCTCTAATTCCTAAAGAAGGCCCTCAAGGCCACAGGGAGGGCCATTGGGTCGATCAAATTTATTCAATCCGTGCTAGGTCATAGCTGCCACATTGCCTAAACAGGACATCACCATCGGCAGTACAGAAAGGGGTGCAAAAAAATAAAACCTGCTGTTAAATCGTTTTAGGCGGTTTGAAATTGGGAAAAATCAGTGTTTCAAAAAGTATGCACTTTATGTAAGAATTTTGTATATGTTTTCGATTTAGTTTCAATAGTTATTACAAAATATGATGACTTTTGAGTTTAATTACATTTTTCCGTTTTCCACCCCCGCTGAGAAGTTTCAAGAATGTCGAGCTAAAAAATAACGAATTACCGTAAATTGTAGAGAAGACGGTCCTGCATACAACAGTTTTAATTTTGTATTTTTAATTTTGTTTTAAATTTTTTTAATTTTTTTGAAAGCCAGTTGTATTCTCTGCGATCCCTAAAAGTTTAAGCTTTTCGCCTTGAAAAGAAAAAAAAAAGTCATCAAAAAAAGAAATACGAAACCAGGAGCTGCAAATGGAGCGTAAAGGTGGTCCCAAAAATTGTGAAAAAAATAGAGATGAAAGCTCGTTGTGCCCTTTACCAACTTTGAAAATTTCAGCTCTTCAATTTTAATAGGAAAAAACACGTCCCTGAAAGAAACTTGAAAACAGGTGGAAACATTGTGGTCAATATTTGAAAAATCGTATCTCGTTAAGGGAACATCAAATCAAAAAATGTTTCAACATAAATATTGTAGGGGAATGCTTTGTGAATATACTGGAGCTTCGACAGACTCTTCAAAGTCAAAACTAAAGGCATAAAGGCTCCCGAAAAATAATCTCATTTTTAAGGCCGGAGCCCCGGGACGGGGGCCCCCAGAGATAAAATACTTGTCACGTTGTGCCCTTTTGGGCGAAAGGTATCTTTGGTGAAAATTTCAGCCGAATCCGTGTCATGCGATTTTCACTCAAATTTCCGATGGTTTATGAAAAATTTGGTGCCTTGACACATAAAAAAAACCATAACTCGCAAACGATTAGAAAAATCAAAAAAATAATGAGAATAAATGTTGTAGAGGGGTCTTTTGTGGAGAGGATAGAGTAGTTTTAAATTGTTCAGGATGTACTCGGAAGGCCGGGCCGAATTTTCTTGTATAATTTCTTGAGATGGCCACGTCTGCCACGGAGAGGATCATGGGGATGATATAATTTGCTCATTCCATGACAATTGATAGACACCACATCGCCCAAAAGCGCCACATTTCTCATCCGTGCAGAAGGGTGTGAAAAAAATAAAAAAACATTATTTTAAATCGTTTCGCTCAAACCCCGCTGAGGAACTTCGAGAATGTAATCTGGTGGTAACCCCAGTTTCTGAATCTGACATCTCTCAAATGTGATAATGCACTATCAATGCATTTCTTAATTTGCTGTTTGGAGACCACTCGGACGTTAACAGGAAGAAGCTTTTTTTTTTCATCAACTTTGGGCCTTTAAAATTTTATTGATGATCGTCTGAGAAGCGTATACACATTACAAACCGACATACAAACAGAATTTTGGGCGGTACTGATTGGGGTTGTTTCGGTCTTTGGCACCCCGTTGCGGCCGATGGGGTGACCGAAATGTTACCAAACTTTGGTGGTCTGCTTCAAATGGAACTCTTAATGATTTCCCAAAGTTTCATTGTTGTAACCCTCCTGAAAAAATTTTTTTTTTTCGAAATTGATTTTCCGTTCAAAAACGACAATAATTCAAATATTCATATCTCGGTTAACAACCGGGCGATTTTAAAAATTCAAAGTTTGTTTTACGTACACACAATACCGCAATGATGATCCGTCGTTGGATTCGTGATTTAAAAAGGTATGGAAAAATTCATTTTGAAACGATCGAAAATATTTACCGGCAAAATAAATAAAAGTTTAATTAATTTTTAAAATTAGGAGGGGTCGGATCGAAAAATTTTATTTGGTTTTTCTGTTGGGCTTGAGAAGGGCTTTCCGGTGGTGTCAGATTTCCGATCGGACAAAGAAAATGTTGTGTAAGTTAAAAATGGCCGCTCTGGAATTTTTTTATTGAAATCAAAGGTGGTTTTCTTTGAATAACTCTTCAGGGGTTAGAGATACCGAAAATTCGTAAAATACATAAAATGTAGAGGGGAGCTAGTTCTATAACTCTATAAAAATTAAAGTCGTAATCGTAAGGGCAAGCGCACCCTTTTTTTCCGGAAGCGTCCGAAATGTGTTTTTTTAGAAAAATTGCTGAGGGATTGCAACCGCAGCTTGGACCTCAATGTTCTATAATAACTTTTGTGTCCCAATTCATTGGGCATTGTTTGAGCCTGGTCCCAGTTTTCCAGCACAAAAATCCAGCGGTGTGAAAATTTTGGCGTGAACCTCTGCATCGCGAAAAGTCGATTTTCAAAAAATTCACCCCGAGGTTACTGGGTGAGATGGAAAATTGCGAATTTCACGGGCCCCCAGAGGACGTTTGTGGCTTTCAGGAAAAAAATTAAAATTGTAAACAAATTTTTTTTGGGGGGTTGGCAACCTTTTTTTTAAGGGGTGATCGGAGAGGGTTGAATTTTTAATAGTATATTTCTTGAATTATTTAAGAATTTTCATAAAAATTTCAACGACCTTACAGGTAAGGGTTTTTGAAATATTTAAAAAAAAACGTGATTTAGGCTTTGAGCCTTTAGTATACAGTGCGCGCCTAAAGTATGGAATATATTCAGTAAAACCGAAATAAAATATTTTTGGCAAAAATTCTCGAACAAGTCAATTTTGTTTTTTAAAAATACACATTTTTGCATGAAAGTCGATTTTCAGTCTTCATTTGTTTTTGAATAATGACGTCATCTATTTTGTTTTTAAATGACATCCCTCTATTTTTGTTCTTGATTTTGAGAGATCTCTTCATTGTCGAAATGACAGTATAAAAATATTGCCATCTTACATAAGAAATTTTTCGAGTAAATGACTATTGAAGGTGAGAACTTCATCTACAGTTTTTGCAAAATGATCTTGTTCTACCGTTTTTTTTCCAAACAAAAATGATCTTGACCTTCCATACATACAATATGGTTTCAGCAAGATGGCGCAACCCCGCACTATGCGCGTTTTTTGGGCAATTGCATTACGAATAGGTGGATTGGCAGGTGAGGACCAATAGAATAGCCCGCGAAAGAGATAAATGCGCAGAATTAGCCTGGAAAATATTCAATATGTTCAAGAAGAATTTCTACATGTTCGATTAAAAAAAAAAAATTAAATTAAAAAAAAAAAAAAACGCGCCTAGTGCGGGAATGCGCCGTTTTGCTGAAACCATATTGTATTATATAAAAGGTCAAGACCATTGTTGTTTGGAAAAATTGCTACAAGCGCTGGAACAAGATCATTTTGAAAAAAAAATTAAATATCGGGTTCTCACCTTCAATTGTCATTTACACGAAAAATTTCTTATGTAAGATGGTAACATTTTTATACTTCCAGTTCGACAATGAAAAGATCTCTCAAAATCAAGAATAAAAATAGAGGGTTGCCATTTAAAAACAAAATGGCTGACGTCATTACTCAAAAACAAATGACGACTGAAAATCGACTTTCACGCAAAAATGTGTATTTTTGTAAAAGAAAATCGACGTGTTCGAGGATTTTTTCCAGAAATATTTTATTTCGATTTTACTGACTATATTCCAAACTTTAGGCGCGCACTGTATATTAACAAACCAATTTATTTTCTTTTAAGTAACCATGAAAGTTAGGTTGTCAAATAATCAGGTAAAGCACCATTTTTAATTGAAACTATTAGCACAAAGTAACATGCGATTTTTAAAACGTAAATTAAACATTATTTGTTTATCAAATAACTATTGGTTATTGAACTAAGCAGCTTATTATTTATTTATTCATATAATCATAATCATAATAGATTGCGGTGTTTTAATGGAGAGATCGGGTTTAATCCCAGTCCAAGTTAATAAATGATAATGGATAAGATGATTCCGGATTATTGAGTGCGGTTAGTTTTGATGTTAGTTGTTGCAACTTTACTCCGTTGTCTAATGGGCGGTCATTGGGGCACAATATACCACATTATACGCTGGTAACTTTACGATTATAAACACCGACCTTTAGCAAGTTTACAAACTTTATTATTATTATTAATTTTGCATTAATAAATGCGGCGCTCGTTGGCTGGGCGCGCGTTCGTAATGGCCCGCCTCTATTATTTTGCTAACTTGTTTTCGGGCCCCACGAGCACTCATTAAAAATTCAAGGAAGCTCTTTGTTTCATCACTAGTTCGGCTCCCTGTAGTTTTAGTTTTAGCTCGCCGTAATTATTCACAATGCGCAAGAAAATACAAATGCCATTCGTATGACATTAAGAAACTCTGCTATTAAACTTCACATTTGCATAAATAGTTCATTTACAATTATAAAAAATCTTGCTGGATTTTGAAAACGAATACGACATTAATCGTATGATGCTCCTCTAACTTTAAAATGGATTTAATTTAAAGATAACTTTATTTGAATGAAATTTTTAAACGAATGAATTGGTTGTGGCAGATTGACATAGTTGGTTACCCCAATTATCATCCGTATTTCGATCAGCTGAATTTCTATTTAATAACCCCTCCTCCCTATTTTGAAAAAATTAGCTTCAGTTGTACATGTTTGTTTCGCTTGTCCTCCATCACATTCTTATGAGATGATCTTATCTTGGAAATAGTCTACTTTAGCTTTAACCGTATATCCCAAAACATGAATTAAATTTAGATCAAGATAACAAAAATTTGAATGTTGGAGCCAGTGTTGCCGTACGTACGGTAATTACCGTACTTGTACGGTATTCTGAGCGAAAGTACGGTATACGATCCAAATGTTAAAACCGTACACAAGGGTCATTTTCACCCTGTATAAAAGCATTTTTACCGCGTTTTTAATTCGACAAATTTATCGCGCGGTAGCAATGGCCGCTCTATTAAGAGCGTTGGGAGTAGTGGAGAGAATAGAATTGTGAGAGGTATGTACAACATCCATCCCACATAAAATTCATTTCACGGCGTGGTATAGAGTCGCTTAGAGTCGGAATGCATATTACTGCTCTAACCTATGGGCGGCGTTGCCATCCGATCACATAATATTCCTAATTCCACTAGAATTCCACTAGAAAATATAAAGTACGAAATAAATCCTCTTATTTTAATATAATGTTCAGCAGTACGTTTTGCGTACGAATTGCCTAATATTCAGAGGTAAAACAATGAACAAATCCAAAGAAAAATAAATCCAATGATTGAATTCCTAAAAATTTGAATGAATTTTTGAAAATTTACATTTTTGGTGGTAGAAGAATTTTTTTTTTAAATAAATAGTGAATTCCACAAAAATTTTAAAATCTCCACACTACATCTACCTTTAAAACTAATTTACATTTTTTTTTAATTCTTTAATTCTTATGAATTTTTGAAAAGTAATATTTTAAGTTGTCGAACAATTGAACAAATAAAAATAAATACCTATATGAGGTCGATGGCCATTGTATTTATTATTTATTATGTATTTAGTAAGTACAATAAACGTTTATTATTATTATTACCTATATGATGGAATTACCTTAATATACACTTGGATTTTTGAAAATGTGTCAATTTCTGCTCGGGTCATAAATTTTTAAAAACGAATTTTTAAGTGGTCGAATATTTAAACAAGGAAAAACTAGAAAAAAAGACATATCCCTATGATTGAATTCTATAAAAAGAACTCTGATACAATTTACCTTTAAAATTAACCGAATTCAAAAATTAATTTTTTTAAAAATTCAATACTTACGAAATAATTGGTGGATTTCCAAAAACTACATTTCGTTTGATAAAATGATGATTTGCGAATCTAATTTAATTTTTGTAGAATTTAGTGGACACGTTTTATATATATATATATATTTTTTTAATTTTGACTCGAGTTTTACACAATTTGAGATCTAAAATTTTCAAAAATTCACAACTCACGAAATAATTGGAGAATTTTCAAAATCTTCATTTAGTTTGATAAAACGATGACTTGCAAATCTAATTTAATTTTTGTGGAAATTCGTCGACACGTTTTATACTTTTTTTAAATTTTTTTGCTCGAGTATTACACAATTCGAAAATTACAATTTTCAAAAATTGAATACTCACGAAATAATTGATAGATTTTCAAAAACTCTATTTAATTTGATAAAACGATGATTTGCAAATCTAATTTAATTTTTATAGAATTTAGTAGATACGTTTTATATATCTTTCTAAATTTTTAACCAGAGTATTACATTATTCGAGGTCCAAAAGTTTCAAAAACTCACAACTCACCAAATAATCGGTGGATTTTCAAAAACTCTATTTAGTTTGATAAAACGATGATTTTCAAATCTAATTTAATTTTTGTAGAAATTCGTCGACACGTTTTATACTTTCTTTTATTTTTTTGCTCGAGTATTACACAATTCGAAAATAAAAATTTTCAAAAATTCACAACTCACAAAATAAACGGTGGATTTTCGAAAGCTCTCTTTAGTTTGATAAAACGATGATTTTCAAATATAATTTAATTTTTGTAGAATTTAGTAGACACGTATTATATATTTTTTTAATTTTTAACTCTAGTATTACACAATTCGAGATCTAAAATTTTCAAAAATTCACAACTTACGAAATAATCGGTGGATTTTCAAAAACTCTATTTAGTTTGATAAAACTATGATTTCCAAATCTAATTTAATTTTTGTAGAAATTCGTCGAGACGTTTTATACTTTCTTTTATTTTTTTGCTCGAGTATTACACAATTCGAAAATTAAAATTATCAAAAATTCACAACTCACGAAATAATCGGTGGATTTTTAAAAACTGCACTTAATTTGATAAAACGATGATATGCAAATCTAATTTAATTTTTGTAGAAATTCGTCGACACCATTTATATATTTTTTTTTTGCTCGAGTATTATACAATTCGAAAATTTACAACTCGTGGATTTTCAAAAACTGTACTTAATTTCAGTGGCGGCTTGTGGAACATGTTGGTGGTAGAGCCCCCTATACAATATGCCCCCCCCCCCCCTACCCCCCTTTTTGAAGAAACAGAAGACGATTAATCTTCCTAGACTAAAGTAATTGGCGAAAATGTGTTTTAACAATTAATTAAAAACTCTTGCTGAGCTTGAAACTAGAAGTAGTTCCATGGCTCCTTGGCTCTATATCACGAGTCGCCCCTGGGTGAAAATGGCCTAGTATTGGAAATATAATCCTATATTGATTTAGGTCATGCGAGGATTAAAAGTTTATAGCAATTTTTATTCTTTCTGCGTCCATCTGGGTTCCAAAATAATTAATCAATTCCCCCTTCTTTCGGTGCGAGGCGTCGTGGGTTCGAGTCCCACGCTCGGGCGGTAGCTTTTATTAACGAAAAGTTATCGTTCGGGTCCATGGTTGTTTAGTGTTTGTCTCATTCATTATGAAAATGAATTTTCAAATATTAAAATAAACGTTAGTGGCCGAACAGCAAATCGGTTACGCCAATTCCCTTATAGTCATTCACTATCCTTAACCCGAAATTTCATCAAACATCCTACCTTAAAAAAAAATCCCTCTTCAACTTCTTCACTAAATATTCGATTAAATGTAACCAAACTGACTGCTGAATTTTTTACGACTTTCCGTATAATATCGAAGGAGTTCCAACTTTTACAACTTTTGGTAAACACTAATATTGCTCGCAAATAGGCCTAAAAGGGCAGCGTTGGTGGCAAATAGCAATTAAGGGTACTCTACAATTTGTTTGAAGCGCGTAGAAATCTTTGGAAATGAAAATGTTGATTAAATAAATAAGCATCCATTACTTGATTACATTTGTATTACAAAATGCTTTTAAAATGCGGAATATTGAACGTTCTTTACGACTTTGATTATTCTCGATTCGTTTTCATTACAATTTTATGTATTGGGTAAGTTTTATTAAATTTCTTTGTCACTTTTATTCACAATTCAACGTTTCTTGGCATAGTTTTCTAAGTAAAAAGGTAGTCATTTTCGCCTTGTGGCGGGCGTGAAAAGTGTTTTCCATACCACTAATGCCGATGCCAAGCTCGGTCGACTAACAAGCATAACAAAACTGAATAAAAAGTAGACTTTCTACTTATAATATAAAATTGACAATGATTTGATACACGAAAATATGAGTTAATTTGTTCGGAGAGACACGTCCCTCGCATTGGAATGGATACGACATTATATTTATATTTCTATGCATATACATTCCAAGCATTTCAGGTTTGTTCATACAAATAGAATAATATATTTCGAAGATAATAAAAATATAATACACGTCGTCTTGTGACGCAAAATGTTTCACTTAAGTTTCACGAAATATATTTGATTTCGGATAATATATTTTATGTCTCGTTCGCAATGGATTACGTACAATGTGTACGGATTCAAATGACTCTTTGAATTTTTTACTCCGCTTTCTGAACTGTACTCCCGCATAAATATTAATACAGGCGTTATCCTTTCATGGGAAATATGCGCACTTTAACGTCGGTTTTTCCCCAGATGGCACTATACGTATTACGAAACGTAAGATATGGCAAGAATGGAAACATTCATCAAGGGCGCCGGCACTCATGAAAATAAAACATAACGCCCAACAACGTGGGATTAACTTAATTATATCCGGTGGCTATACATTATTTTTCGGTAATTTTCAGGCCCCAATTCCATTATCACTTTGCAAGTTTTCTTTTTATCCATCCATTGATTCCCTTGTTTGTCCATCTTCGGCAATCGGACATCAAATTAGCGTTCGGTTAGGAGTCACGTCGCAAAACTTAGCAACAAGTTAGAAATTTATGGGCGAATAAAAACAGAAAATAAGGAACCATCAGAACCATTATTTAATGTCAGAATTTCAATATTGTTAATATGCGGTTTAAAGTAAGGTTTAAAGTAAGTTCTTTCTTCGGTGTACAAATTTTTGACGTCGTGAAAATCAAAAATTTCAAAAATCTGTAACTCGCTTGAAAATGATTGGATTTTTAAAAATCGAAGTTATCTGAGTAGAGTGAAGTTTTAATAACTAGGATCAATTTTGGTGAAATTTCTCCGATACGTTTACTATTTTTTCTTAATTTTTCTTTCTTAGGTGTACAAATTTTTGACGTCATGAAAATCAAAAATTTAAAAATTTCTAACTCGCTTGAAAATTATTGGATTTACAAAAATCAAAATGATCTGAGTAGAGTGAGGATTTAATAATTAGGATAAATTTTTGAGAAATTTCTCCGATACGTTTACTATTTTTTTCTTAATTTTTCTTGCTTCGGTGTACAAATTTTTGAAGCCGTAAAAATCAAAAATTTCGAAAATTTGTAAATCGCTTGAAAATTATTGGATTTTTAAAAATCGAAGTTATCTCAGTAGAGTGAGGTTTTATTAATGACGACAAAGTTTTGCGAAAATTTTCCGATACGTTTACAATTTTCTTCTTAATTTTTCTTTCTTCGGTGTACAAATTTTTGTCGTCGTGAAAATCAAAAATTTCAAAAATCTGTAACTCGGTTGAAAATGTTTGGATTTTCAAAAATCGAAGTTATCTAAGTATAGTGTAGTTTTAATATTGAGGATAAATTTTTGTGAAATTTCTTCGATACGTTTACTATTTTTTTCTTAATTTTTTTTTCTTCGATGCACAAATGTTTGACGTCGTGAAAATAAAAAAAATCAAAAATCTGTTACTCGTTTGAAAAATAATTGGATTTTCAAAAATCGAAGTTATCTCCGTAGAGTGAGGTTTTATTAATTACGATAACGTTTTGCGAAATTTTTCCGATACGTTTACAATTTTCTTCTTAATTTTTCTTTCTTCGGTGTACAAATGTTTGACGTGAAAATCAAAAATTAAAAATTATTGGATTTTCAAAAATCAAAGTTATCTGAGTAGAGTGAAGTTTTAGTAAGGATACATTTTTGTGAAATTTCTCCGATACGTTTACTATTTTTTTCTTAATTTTTCTTTCTTTGATGCACAAATATTTGACGTCGTGAAAATCAAAAATTTCAAAAATCTGTTACTCGCTTGAAAATTATTGGATTTTCAAAAATCAAAGTTATCTGAGTAGAGTGAAGGTTTAATAATAATGAGGATACATTTTTGTGAAATTTCTTTGATACGTTTACTATATTTTTCTTAACTTTTCTTTCTTCGGAGTACAAATTTTTGACGTCGTGAAAATCAAAAATTTCAAATACCTGTAACTCGCTTGAAAATTATTGGATTTTCAAAAATCAAAATTATCTGAGTGGAGTGAGGATTTAATAATTAGGATAAATTTTTGTGAAATTTCTCCGATACGTTTACTATTTTTTTCTTAATTTTTCTATCTTCGGTGCACAAATGTTTGACGTCGTGAAAATCAAAAATTTCAAAAATCTATTACTCGCTTGAAAATTATTGGATTTTCAAAAATCAAAGTTATCTGAGTAGAGTGAAGTTTTAATAATTAGGATACATTTTTGTGAAATTTCTGCGATACGTTTACTATTTTTTTCTTAATTTTTCTTTCTTCGGTGTACAAATTTTTGACGTCGTGAAAATCAGGAATTTCAAAAATCTGTAACTCGTTTGAAAATTATTGGATTTTCAAAAATCGAAGTTATCTAAGTAGAGTGAGGAATTGATAATTAGGATAAATTTTTCTGAAATTTCTCCGATACGTTTACTATTTTTTTCTTAATTTTTCTTTCTTCGGTGTACAAATTTTTTTGGATTTTCAAAAACCGAAGTGATGTAAACAGTCACGTTTTAGTAAGTAGAATTAATGTTTGTAAATTTTTTCCGATATGTTTTTCTTAATTTTCCTTTCTCACGAAAATCAAAAATTTTAGAAATCTGTAACTCGTTTGAAAATTGTTGGATTTTCAAAAACCAAAATTATTTGAGTATCGTGTAATTAGAATTAATTTTTGTGTATTTTTTCGATAAGTTTATTATTTTAGTAAACTCAGAATTTAAAGACGAATTAAATTATGTGAAAATATACAGGGTGTTCCATTAGAAATAGAAAAGTTAAGGTCATTTCCTGTTAAACCGGAAATTGATTTTTTTTCGGTGGAGTCATAAGGTATCCCAATTTGAAGATGCAGGCACCGAAGTCGTGCAGGACGATAGATTTGAAGGACACACCGAGAGATATATGCAATTTAATACGCTATCAAGCTTAGATGATGCATCAACTTCACAGGCTTGACCGAGAGCATCAAATTCAATGGATATTTATTATTTCATGTTTTTTTTTGTCTTTGGCTGGAAAATTCATAATTTTTGTTTATTTTGCTGGAAATTAAGTTTAAAAAAAAAGAGAATATTTGTCTGAAGATTACTTTACTGAATTTCCCACATTTTGGCAGCAAAAAATGGCGAAAAACAGATTTTCGAAATTTTAACAATTTTGTCTGTTTTGTTCTCGACTAAAAAATTTTAAAAAATGTCTCCAGCTCGATTTAGTAATTCATACTACAGAATTAAAAAAGGGCTTGCTTACACATTAATTCCATACGCATTGTTCCAAAGTTCATCAGAAAACTTTTCATATTTTAATCATTTCCGTCTCACTTTAATTGTTCTTAATTTCGAGTTTACTTTTAATCAACTGAAATCTGAGCTAAATTTTTCACCATTTGAGCGTAATATTTCAGTAGGGATTATTAAGGAAGCACAATTACCCATTTAAATATTATGTGTTTAGGGTTTCCTGGTGCCTTTAGAGTTTTCACGTTATTTTAGGCGACCCCTCTCACCCTTAAACACTAATTAAAGTATCCAAGATTATGCGCCTCCCTTTTAATTATTCACAAACAAATTTAATCTTTTCCGACTTCGGAAACACCTTAAGCAATGATATAAAGGGCCGGTCGAAGGGAGGGTTAATAATATTCCTGGTGGTGGAGAGGCAATAAGCGAAACAAGCCCCGTTCGTGTTTACAGTTGCTGGCTCCCTGGGTGGAAACTTGTTTGTCATTCGGGAAAGAAGAATATAAAGTATAATTGATTCATTTTTGTTCGGGAACTTTCGAAACGGAAAATTGAATTGCGGGCCACTCCTTTGAGGTTATATTTTTTTAAACACGATAAAGTATTAAAGTTGGATTATAACTGGAAATGCGATTGTTTCACCAGGGGTAAGTACCAGAGGCGGGAGTTTACTTATCCTTATGTTTCTGTATCGTTCCGCCTCACAAATTACTCACAACAGGCGAAACAATCAGGGTCGAATTTATAAATTGATTTTGTTGATACAATGGGGAGGGTTGTTCGCACACAAATACACACGTGGCTCGAGCCAATATCCTGAGTACAGTCTGTATTAGGAGGGCGGTTAGATCGTTACAATTATTATATTTTAAAATAAGTCTTTGCTCTAGGGACTATTTTAGCTGATGTGCATCACGCACTCTTAAAGTCTCCAGGGCTGTTCTGATCAATCTGTTTAATGAACATGTTATTCTAAGGTCCAAGTTTTACATGCATGTAACTATTTCCAGGGTCAAATTCCTAGCTTTATTCCGGAAAAGCACAGAAATAATGAAAATACTAAATTTCGCTTATATCATTTAGGCAACGGACCCACTCATACCACCTCTCTTCTTCGTCCGTATTTTACGCTCAGACATTGTGTCACTCAAAGTTAGGTAAGTAATCTCTGGTTATGTCTGGAGTTGCAACTTTTCGCAAACTAGAGGGCCCAGTGTACTCTCCCAAGTTGCAGATGTGTGTGCACCAAGTAGTCAATCTTGTAGCCAAAGTGGTTCCCTGGTAACTTAATACGGTTACTATATTATATAACTACGTAAACTGGCGAACGGAGTGAGAGAATGGGGATGGGAAGGTCCCCGGGAAATATCCATAACACATTATTCCGTATCATCGTAAATCTATCAGAGTCAATTTACTTTGATTAATGCCGATCTTGTAATAAAGAGGATGCCGTCTTTTTTTTTCTTTCGAAATTTATTACCTCCCCCGGCATCACTAACAAGTATTATTATTTATAGTTGCTGGCCGCGATTGGCCGGGAGGAATTAGAACGTCTCTTTCAGATGCAGAATAAATAAATTAATGTGAAGGTGATGTACACCAACTGGATCCAAAGGTTGGACATCTATCCACTAAACCATTGCGGCCCCAAGTTAATGCAATCATTACTTACTGGAGCGAGGGCTGCAGGTAAAAGATACGCTTGTTAATGTTTATAAGTGGTCAATAATGAAACGATTGTTTTACAATAAACAACTAAGTGTTATCATTTGATTACCAAGTGTGCAAAGAGTAATCAATATATAATTTTGGCATACCTCTAGTTTAAAAAATTAAATATTTACAAACACGAATTTTCAAAGGGGAAATCATTAAATACGAAAAATAATATTTACATTTTCGAGTGAATGCATATTTAATTGCTGCCTTCAGAAAACGCCCACTTGACTCAGTGGCGGCGATAATTCAAAACACCGTTTTTCTCTGGGGAGTACATCAGTCATACTTTTTCAAGCAATTCACATTTTTATTTAAAACTCTACGTTTTCTAGAGAGTGGCAGCGACGGGAATCCTCCGCCTGACGTCTTTCCATATTGTGCACCGCCAAGTGCCTTCATATTTATTTGCTTTCCATTTACCTCTGACACTCCTGCAATTATCCAAATCTTTTTGTCAAAGCTGTAACTGTAATTATGCAATAAACAATGTATACACTGATGAAATCAATCAGTCACCTATAAGATTGATGGTGACATCTAAATAGTTTGCTTGAAATTTTAATAACAATACAGCACGTACGTTTTATATCGCTCAATTAATTTGTACAGTCGAAGTTCGTGCAATGTTGTTACTCCATTCTAACAAATATGATGTAATTAAAGGCCATTTCTCAAACAAGATGAGTCATACCCTGCTCTCATTGGCATCACCATACTACTAATTAGTTCGTGCAATTTCTCCAGATAAAAGTCACCATCTGCACATTCAGCTATTCGCGTACACGATTTACCTTCTAGAACGAATACATCAAGACGCCTCAGAGATGCAGTAATGCATCCAGAGAGGGGCTAGAAGCATCGGGCATGCAGTTTGCGGATGGACGATCGATGGAGTGAACGTTCGGCTTTTGGAGGCAGAGACGTAATTGCCCGGAATATACGTTAAATTTGTAGGTGGGATTATGTCAAGGCGGTGTCATAACATGCACCCAAACAGCGATATTAAAACTGCGACGGGACGTCAACCGGCTAGCGAAGCCGCACTCCGACGACTTTTGCCTCCCCCAGACAGTTATATTGCCGGCGATGTGATTACGTAATAACGTCCGGATGTAATATCGTGATAAGACATTTCTGGTTTTGACGTACGATGGGGATTTAATAAACTTCCAAATTGGTTAAGAAATACTTATGATTACGTAAGGCCCTCCTCAGTTTATTAATGTATTATAGATAATCACACAATGATAATAATATCACCAGCAATTCTAAACATTTCTTAATCACCAACCAAATCCAAACCTGCTTCGGACCATTAGTTGTAATCAGCAGCGGCGGCTCGTGGATTTCCGTAGGTGAGGCAAAGACAAAGATACCGCTAGTGCTGCACTACATAGAGGAAGCAAATATTCCGTTGCTGAATCGGTCGAATTGTCTCCCGTTGCCTCACCGCCATCCACGAGCCGCCGCTGGTAACCAGTACAGTCAGGGCCGGCCCTAGGGTGAAGTTCTTTTATTCAGATTCTAGTAGAACTGCCCATGTCTTTTCAACATATAGGTGAATATCTTGTGAACGGTTGAAGATAATCAAAACATGATTTCAAATCCTTATTCTTCGGCTAATCGAGATAATATTTCAATAATAAAATAATTTCATTTGTGTTTTGACATATAGGGGAATATCTCATGAACGGTTGAAGATGATCAAACAATGATTACAATTTCTTATTCTCCGGCTTATCGAGATTCCAATTCAATAAGAAAACAGTATTTGGTTTCATTTGTTTTTTAACACATAGGTGAATATCTCGTGAACTATTAAATGATGATCACAAATTGATTTTAAATTCTTAGTGAATATCTCATGAACGGTTAAAGATAATTAAAAAAAAGCTTATTCTCCGGCTTATCGAGATGCTAATTCAACAAGAACGCAGTGTTTGGTTTCATTTGCTTTTTAATATATAGGTGAATATCTCGTGAACGGCTGAAGATAATTAAGAAATGATTTCAAATTCTTATTCACCGGCTTATCGAGATTATAATTCAACAATAAAACAGTATTTGGTTTAATTTATTTTTGACATACCTGTAGGTGAATATCTCATGAACTGTTGAAGATGGTTGATCATTGCACTAAAGCAGCGTTTCTCAACGTTCACCACAACGCTCCCTGGTGAGCGATTGACAATCAAATTGGGCGATTATCTGACAATTGTCTTTAGGGAGCGATGGTCATTTTGCGTGGGCGAATATATTTTTATTGCCTGCACACGGCTCATTTATGCAACCAGTATAACTTTTTTTGGAATTCTACGTGAAAATTCGTGGCTTTGCAAAATGCGCACTTTCTATGAGATCTTTTTAATTTTTTTGAAAACCTCTCAATGACTTTTATTAACATTTTCAGAAAACATTTTAGATACATGTACCTAGTAAGGTACAAAAAGCAAAATTGGGTTGTCTCTAGTTTTTTCGGAATTGTACTTGAAAATTCTTAGCTTTGTAAAATGCACGCTTTCTACGATATTTTTTCAATTTTCCTAAGAACTCCTAGATGGCTTTCATCAAAATTTTCAGGAAATATTCTAGGCAGATGTACCTATCAAACAAACGAAAACCCCAAAATTGGGTTATCACTAGTTTTTTTCGGAATTTTACTTGAAAATCCAAGCCTTTGCAAAATGCACACTTTCTATGTTTTTTGTTTTTCTAGATGACTTTATTTTAAATTGTCAGGAAACATTCTAGACATATGTACCTATGAAACAAACGAAAACCCCAAGAATAGTTTTCGGAATTTTGCGAAATAATTCGTGGAAAAATGCACATTTCTACAAGACTTTCAATTTTACTGAAAACCTCTCAATGGGTTTTATTAAAATTTCCGAAAAATATTCCAGACATATGTACCTGAAATAGTAAACCAAAATTGCGTACTAGTTTTTTTCTGAAATTTTGCGGCTTTACAAATGATTTTTTATTTTTCTTGAAAACCCCTTTATCAAAATTTTCAAAGAACATTCTAGATATATGTACCTAAAAAACCCAAGGATGGGCTATCACTAGTTTTTCGGAATTTTACGTAAAAATTCGTAACTGCAAAATGAACACTTTCTATATGATTTTTTCAATTTTCCTGAAAACTGAAAATGAGTTTTATAAACAAATTCAGGAAACATTCTAGACACATGTACCTGAAATAAACGAAAACCCCAAGGATGGATTATCACAAGTTTTCGGAATTTTACGTAAAAATACGTGGCTTTGCAAAATGCACACTTTCTACGAGATTTTTTAATTTTCCTGAAAACTCCTAGATGACTTTTATTAAAACTATTAGGAAACATTCTAGACAGATAGACCCATGAAACAAACGAAAAAACCCAAATTTGTATTTTTTTTTAGGAATTTTACTTGAAAATTCATGGCTTTGTAAAATGCACACTTTCTATGATTTTTTTAAATTTTTCTGAAAGCCTCTAGATGACTTTTATTAAAATTTTCAGAAAACACTGTAGCTATATGTACCTATAAAACAAATGAAATCACTAATTTTTCGGAATTTTAAATAAAAATTCGTGACTTTGCAAAATGCACACTTTCTACGAGATTTTTCAATTTTCCTGAAAACTTCTAGATGACTTTTATTAAAATTATTACGAAACATTCTAGATACATAGACCCATAAAACAAACGAAAAAAACCCAAATTTGTAATTGTTTCAGAATTTTACATAAAAATTCATGCCTTTGCAAAATGCACACTTTGTATATTTTTTTTTATTTTTCTGAAAACCTCTAGATGACTTTCATTAAAATTTTCAGAAACCATTGTAGCCATATGTATCTATGAAACAAATGAAAAATCCAAGAATGGGTTATCACTAGTTTCTCGGAATTTTAAGTAAAAAATTGTGATTTTGCAAAATCCACACTTTCTACAAGATTTTTTCAATTTTCCTGAAAACTCCTAGATGACTTTTATTAAAATTGTTAGGAAACATTCTAGACAGATAGACCTATGAAACAAACGAAAAAACCCAAATTTGTATTTTTTTCGGAATTTTAATTAAAAATTCATTGCTTTGCAAAATGCACACTTTCTATAATTTTTTTAAAAATTTTCTGAAAACCTCTAGATGACTTTTATTAAAATTTTCAGAAAACATTGTAGCCATATGTACCTATGAAACAAATGAAAACCCCAAGAATGGGTTTTCACTAGTTTTTGGAATTTTACGTAAAAATTCATGACTACAAAATGCACACTTTCTACAAGATTTTTTCAATTTTGCTGAAAACTCCTAGATGATTTTTATTAAAATTTTAAGGAAACATTCCATGAAACAAATGAGAAACCCAATATTTGGTTATTACTAGTTTTTTGGAATTTTACGTAGAAATTCGTGACTTTGCAAAATGCACGCTTTCTATAGGATTCCTTCAATTTTCCTGAAAACCTCTCAATGAATTTTATTAAGATTTTTAGGAAATATTCCAGCATACATAACTATAAAACAAATGAAAAACCCAAATTTGGGTTATCATTAGTTTTTTCAGAAAATTCATGGCTTTGCAAAATGCACACTTTCTACGATCTTTTTTCAATTTTCCTGAAAACCCTTCAATGAAATTTATTAAAATTTTCAGGAAATATTCTACATAATGTACCTATGACATAAATCAAAAACCCAAAATTAAGTTATCACTAGTTTTTCGGAATTTTACATGAAAATTCGTGGCTTTGCAAAATGCACACTTTCTATGATTTTTTTTTTAATTTTTCTGAAAAGTTCTAGATGACTTTTATTAAAATTTTCAGAAAACATTGTAGCCATATGTACCTATGAAACAAATTAAAAACCTAGTTTTTCGAATTTTAAGTAAAAATTCGTGATTTTACAAAATGCACACTTTCTATGATATTTTTTCAATTTTCCTGAAAACCTCTCAATGAATTTTATTAAGATTTTTAGGAAATATTCCAGCATACATAACTATAAAACAAATGAAAAACCCAAATTTCGGTTATCATTAGTTTTTTTCAGAATTTTACGTAAAAATTCATGGCTTCGCAAAATGCACACTTTTTACGATATTTTATCAATTTTCCTGAAAACCCTTCAATGGAATTTATTAAAATTTTCAGAAACATTCTACACAAATGTACCTATGAAATAAATCAAAAACCCAAGATTGAGTTATCACTAGTTTTTCAGAATTTTACATGAAAATTCGTGGCTTTGCAAAATGCGCACTTTCTATGAGATTTTTTAATTTCCCTGAAAACCTCTCAATAAACTTAATTACAATTTTCAGGAAACTCTCTAGACATATGAAATAAACGAAAAATTTAAAATTGGGTTATCACTAGTTTTTTTGTAATTTTAAGTGAAAATTCATGGCTTTGCAAAATGTACACTTTCTACGAGGTTTTTTCAATTTTCCAGAAAACTCCTGGATGACTTTTAATAAAATTTTCAGGAAACATTCTAGATATACAGGGTGTATTTGAAATAACGAACAGGCATTTAAGGGCACATACACAAAATATTTGTGAACCCATTTCCGTCAAAATTTATTCGAAAAAAAAATTTGGAATTTTCCTAATTTTTCGAGGTTTTTTAAACATTTTGAGAACCGATGCTTTTTTCATTTAATTAGGTCTGCATGGAATGTGTTTTTGTTTATTTAAAACGCGAGATACGATTTCTTGCCTCTGAAATTTGAAGTGTTATCGCAACGTTTTTTTTTTGTAAAAGATAAACAGTACTTAAGTTCATTGACGCTTAAAGGGCACTCGGATATTTCCTACGCGCTTGTTGTAATTCGATATCTAAAGCCGATGCCGTTTAAAAATTAGGTCACATTACCACTGTCCCCAAACATGTTGCGTATTTTCAGTCATTAACTTTAATAATTCACTGCGGGCTTTTTGTTACAGTTATAAACAAAATAATTGCGAATATTGTTTAAAAATATTATAATCTCTTTGTGGTGACGAGCCTGTTCGTTATTTCAAATACACCCTGTATGTACCTATGAAACTATGAAACCTAAGAATGGGTTATCACTAGTTTTTTGGAATTTTACGTAAAAGTTCGTGACTGCAAAATTCACACTTTCTGCAAGATTTCTCAATTTTCCAGAAAATCTTTCAGTGAATTTTAATGAAATTTTCAGAAAATATTCGAAACGTATATAGTTTGACATTCTAATTAATTTAAACATCAAAATTATATAACACGTTCCTTTTAAACATGAACATAAGTTAATATAAAAATATTCTTGTCATGAAAAACATTATAAATGCAAGCAATTACTTCAATGAATGGAACTGTCCTCATCACATGTTGGTAATGGTATTCCGGGTGTACATACGTCACGTCCAGAGTATCGATCCGAGCACACCAAGCACCAAAAAGACGGACAATGCACAGAAAAGTGCACTCCTCCATGCACCACCAGCAGGAATATATATGCGACTTATTCCCAGAATATATTGTGTCCTTTTATGCATAAATGTATGCGGATACAGATAAACGTCCCAACGTGGGGGTACTTTTCCAAATGATTTATGGGCATGTTTTCGTTATATGCAAATTATTTTGGAAAATTCTTTATTTATCTAAACACAGTTTGATAATTATTTATTACGTATTTTAAAAAGTTGACCTATAAATTTATCTTATACAGCAACCAGACATGATAATGTGTCGTATAAATTTATTACATTGTTGTAATAATTTTAATAGTAAAATTATTTAACATTTTTGATAAATAGGATTGTATGTGCTGTTATATTTATATTTTTAGGATTAATGCTACCAGGGCGGCTCGTCATATAGAGCCAAGGAACCATGGCACTACCTCTGGTTTTGAGCTCAGCAAGAATTTTTAATCAAACGAAAAAACATTTTAAATGTTAAAAAAATCTGTGTAAGTTCAACGCATTTTGTGTTTGTGTGTGTGTGTCCTGTGTGTGTGTCTGTCTGTGCGCGCTGTATCTCAAAAATTAATAGAGCAATTGATATGAAACTTTGAACATCCGTCTTATTTGATAATCTGAAGAACTGAAAAGCTTTTGGTAAAATTTTGTACACCAGAAGTGGGCGTTTACCTTAACTGTTTTTTGTTTTTCTCTAATATTTTCTTAAATATGAAAAATATCACAAAAACATTTAAATAAACTTTGAAGGCAACAAAGAAATGAACATCCTTTGCTTAAAAACATTTTTCATAAAATCATTTTTATTCGAAAAAAAAAATTATTATTATTTTTTTAATTTTTGGTTTATAATTATAAAACGATAATAGTTACAGTAAATTTATGTTAATAATAATTGTAGAGATTGCTAAAATGAACAACTTATAAAAAATAAGTTTTTTTTAAATCCCTTTAATTTTTGAGTAAACTGAGTTTTTGTATTTGAAGTATAATTTTTTCATCTTTCATAATTTTGACGTTTTAAACGTCAGTTTCATCCGAGTTTACATAAGGCTCGAAGCACATTTAAAATATGATTTCAATTGAAAATAAACCATGAAAACGTAAATATAAATGGCTATGATACCATCAAGTCGGAGAAAGTAACATGATAGTCACATCACCATTTTTAATTGTATAAACAAATCACTTAGAATTTGGACAAATTAGTACACCCGTCCAAACTACAGCATTAATATCCTTAATTACCTTGAAGACAATTAACTAAATTTATACAACCAAAATTGCACGAATAAATTCAGCTGTTAGTAGCCGCTTAGTATAAAATTTGAAATTTATTCTAATTGGCTCAGAATGTAATTAGCATTGAATTACTTACGTACGTTCGTTTCAAACGTTATATAAGCACATTCGCTATAAGATTGTTAATTATCAGGTAAGATTAATTAAAAACATGTTAATTAAAAAACTTTATGCTAAATAATGTAATAAATATGAAATATTACCTGAATATACGAATGGTTATTTATTAAACGAATGTGGAATGTATTTAATTAGTCCCACAAGAAAAAGTTTACCCGTGAGCTCGAAGAGCGAAGGATAGTTTTCTTAAGGGACTAATTAGTAATTCTACATTCGTATAATATAACATTTTATCCAAAATCATCTGTAATTGCATTAAGGGGGAATATACGTTTGTCTTTACTTATAAGGAATAAGTTTTTTTCGAAATCTCCTTGGTTTTTGAGTAAACTCCGCTTTTAAATTTGCAGTATAATTTTTCCATCTTTTATAATTTTGTCTACAAACGTTCGATGTACATTTAAAATATGATTTAAATTGAAAATAAACCACGAAAGCGTAAATATTAAAGATACCATCAAGTCGGAGAAAGTAACATGATGGCCACATCACTATTTTTTTATAATTTGTCACTTCGCTCTGGAAAACATTCATTAAAAATGCCTTTTTTTCGGGGCTCCAAACGTATATGCTCCCTTAAAATATTTAAGGGGAAATAATGTTTATAAAATTTTGACAAGAAATTTTGACGTACGTGATATCAATTTGAATTATTTCAAAAATCTTACGATCTATGTATCCGAGTTATTCTCTCACTAGAGTGTAATGAACAACATTAATTTCCTTAAATAATCGCAGTAATTCACTTATTACACCCGATTTTACATAAAAATTCTGATGTGGCCACCATGTTACTTTCTCCGATTTGATGGTATAATAGTTATTTATATTTATAGATTCATTCATTTTCAATTTAAATCATATTTTAAATCGAACGTTTCACATGATCGAGTGGTAATAGCGTTTAGAACGACAAAATTTAAAAAAGAATGCTAAAAAAGAGTCCTGAAAAAGATTTCTAAAAATAGTCCTGATTAAAAAGTCCCGAAAAACTAATAAAAGCCCTGAACAAGAAAGTCTTGAAAAAGACTTCTAAAAATAGTCCTACTTAAAAAATCCCAAAAAAATCTAATAAAAGTCCTGAACAAGAAAGTCTTGAACAAGATTTCTAAAAATATTTCTAATTAAAAAGTCCTAAAACCCTAATAAACGTCCTGAACACGAAAGTCTTGAAAAAATCCTGAAAAAGAGTCCTGACAAAAAAATGTCTTCTAAAACATTTCCTTCAAAAGTCGTAAAAAAGAGTTCTGTCAAAAAAAGGTCCTGAAAAAAGTCCTGGAGAAACAGTTTTGAGAATAAAGTCTTGAAAAAAAGTCCCGAAAAAAGTACTGCAAGAAGAGTCCTGAAAAATTAAGTCTTCATATAAAACACCAGAAATAATGCCTCCAAAAAAATCCTGGAAGAAGTTCGTAAAAGTGTCTCGAAAAAAAGTCCGGAACAAGATATCCTGAAAATTAATCCTATAAAAAATGTCCTGAAATATAGTACTAGCAAAAGTCCTGTAAAAAAGGCTTGAAAAAAAAATTCCGAAAACTATAATTAAGAAAATTCAGAAAAGAATCCTGAAAAGAAGTCATGAAAGAAAAAGTTTTAAAAATAAGTTTAAGAGTCCCAGTCTTGAAAAAAGAATCCTGATAAAAGCCGCGGAGAAAAGTCTTGAAAAATAGTCTCCATACAAAATACCAGAAATAAATGTCCCGAAAAAAGCCCCAAAAATCCTGAAAGAAAGCTAAAATAAGTCCTGAAGAAAGTTCAGAAAAAGAGTCCTGATGAAATATCATAAAAAATTGTCCTTAAAAAATTGCACTGAAAATAACATGTTTAAAAGAAATTATCCTGAAATAGAAATCCCAAAGTGTCTTGAAAAAAAAAATCCTGCAAAGTAGCTTAAAATAAGTTCTTAATAAAATTCCTGAAATAAAAAGTTTTGAAAATGGAAAGATCCAAAAAAGGTCATGAAAAGAAGAAATGAAGAAAATTCTGAAAAAAATTTCTGAAATATCATAAAAAATTGTCCTGTAAAAACAGCCTTGAAAAATTGACCTAAAAATAACATGTTTATTTTTGGAAAAAAAAGCATTGAAAAAAATCCTTTAAATGATCCATAAAAAGATCTAAAGAAATTGCTCTGAAAAAGAAATCCCAGTCTTGAGAAAAAAGGCCTAAAATAAGTCCTTAGCAAAATTCCTGAAATAAAAAGGTTTTAAATTGTTTAAAAAAAAAATTGCTAAAAATATCTGAAGAAGTCCTTAAAAAGGTCATGAAAAGTAAAAATTCTAAAAAATGTCATTAAGAAAATTCCGAAAAAAATCCCGAAATATCATAAAAAAATTGACATGAAAATAACATGTTTAAAAAATAAACAAAAAAAATTCTGAAAAAAAAATTGTAAAAGCCCTTAAAATGGTCCTTGAAAAAGTCTGAAGAAATTGTACTAAAAAAGAGATTCCAAAGAGTCTTGAAAAAATGTCCTGCAAAAAGGCCTAAAATAACTCCTTAACAAAATTCCTCAAATCAAAAGTTTTGAAAATAAAGCTAAAAATATCTGAAAGTCCTTAAAAAGGTCCAAAAAAGGTCATGAAAAGAGAAATTCTAAAAAACGTCAAGAAGAAAATTCTGAAATTCAACCTCAACGAATAGTTCCGAAAACGTTCCGAAAACGTTCCGAAAAAAAACCCGTTTTTTTAAAGAAATCCTGAAAATAAAGGTCCTGACAGAAAAAGTTTTAAAAATAAGTTTTGAAGTCCTGAAAAAGAATCCTCGAAGAAGGTCTTTTCAAAATGCCCTTAAAATAGTTCTGAAAACATTGTCCTGAAGTACCAAAAAGGCTAAAAGAACAAAAACCTGTTAAGGTTATTCGGAAATACGAAATTTTACCAAAAGCTTTTTTTTAAATTTTTTAAATTGCAACAATGTGTTTTTGTATTTTTGTATTTTTTATTGTGTATTTATATTTTCTTGACTTGACTTGTCTAATATTGTAAATCTACAATGCGATGGACCAATAAAAAATTCTATTCTATTCTATTCTATTCTATTCTATTCTTAGTTCTTCAAATTCTCAAATAACACTTATGTTCAAAGTTTCATATCAATTACTCTATTCGTTTTTGAGATACAGCACGCACAGACAAATTGTTATGTAGAGAAAAAATGGTGATGTGGCCATCATGTTACTTTCTCCGATCTGATGGTATCATTTATATTTACGCTTTCGTGGTTTATTTTCAATTTAAATCATATTTGAAATGTACATCGAACGTTTTGTAAACTCGGATGAAACTGACGTTTAAAACGTCAAAATTTTGAAATGTAAAAATTACCCTGCAAATTCAAAAACTTATTCTTTATAAGTTGTTCATTTTGGCATTCTCTACAATTATTGTTAACATAAAGCTGTAACTATTATCGTTTCATAATCATAAACCAAAAATTAAAAAAAAATTAATAATTTTTTTTCCCGAATAACAACGATTTTATGAAAAATGTTTTTAAACAAAATAATCTCATTTTTTATTGTCTTAATATTTGTTTAAATTTTTTTGTGATATTTTTCATATTTAAGAAAATATTGGCAAAAAACAGTTAAGGTAAACACGTACTTCCGGTGTAGGAAATTTTACCAAAAGCTTTTCAGTTCTTCGGACTATCAAATAAGACGTATGTTCAAAGTTTCATATCAAATGCTCTATTGGTTTTTGAGATACAGCGCGCACAGTACACACACACACACACATACAGACACAATTTTTTTTTTCCAGAAATTGTTGAAATGGCATCTAGGGACCCCAAAAAGGATATTTCCATAAAAAAAAATTTGAAAAAAAAATCACGATCACAATACTTTCTCGTATTCGTAACGGAGAAAGTAAAAATATATCTTCTATAATATGGTTGATGGTGGAAGCCCTTACTATGTGACAAATTTTTGATTCAGAAACTTTTCAATATTGAATATATCTTCCATTCCGTATCCAATAATTAAACAAATTCACCAAATAATTACCGTTCTGGTTATTAATTTTTAAAAATAATAAACCGCCCCGTTTTTGAATTTAATAATTCCGCACGAAACGGTGTTTATTGTACAAACATTAATTTCATTTATTTACTCAGTTATTATTGACCTTTATATGCACCGTGACGCAATAATGATGAAAATTAAATCCACGCCGGCAGATAGTGTTAGCCCATTAAATGTGATTGAGCTGTAAAGATAGCGCGGTTAAAATTTAATGAATAATTTTCTTATCACAACTACTTGTATGTGCAAAGTTAATTAATCAAGGCGATAACTGAACTGAACTAGCCCCATGTCGGAATGCAAAAGCTTTGGGGTGTGGCTTAATAAATTGTTCACGGTGACATTTTAATACTTGTTTTTCCATTTATTTTCCTCAGATTGTGAAAAACTTAATTAAGGAAATTGTTTTGATTTTTTCATGTAAAAATTTATAATGCACTTTTGTTCAATCATATTTCAACTGCGAACTAAAATCTATATGAAACAACGTCTTAAAATATTTTTAAACTCTCTAGTGTTATCACAGAAAATATCGACAGTAGAGTCGTTATAGCATAAAAAATCGTTTTTCCCCTTTTTTTCATTTTAGCCCCCCTAATATTAAACGATCCACCCTAATGGTCAAATGATATACTGTGTCGACAGAGGATGTAATTATGAATTCAAAACCAATTTATTTGTTAAAATCTGACTAAAATTGACAGAGTTGTGAATGTTTCAGTTATATCATACTTGTATTTTTCGATGTTTTGTGACCTAATCCTTCATCGACAGTAATTAGAAGATGCGCGGCATTTCTGTCACTTATTTTACACTTGTCTAAAGCAGATGAGATCCCTTCACTGATAAATGCAATGCCTGTGGTTATGGTTCTATTTCCAAAATTACTCAAAATTCAATCGAGATTATGTTTTCCTGAAAAGGTAGATCCATACCAACGTTAAATTTTACATACATTTTATTTCAATAGCGCGCGAAACTATGAAAAATTGTAGTAATTTTAATGGTTTCAAATAAATACAAAAATAATTGCCATCAATTCGAAACTTTCCAAAATTACTCAAAAATCATTCGAAATTACGATTTTGGGAAATCTGGATACACACCTGAACCAAATTTTGTGATACTTCTATTCGAATAGCTCGTGAAATTATGAAAATTGTAGTAATTTTAATGCTCTCAAAAAATTACAAAAACAATTGTTGTGGACTCAAAATTTTCTAAAATTACTCAAAAATCATTAGAGATTATTATTACGTAAATAAATACTTACACACCATCATCAGATTTTGTGATAATTTCTTGTACAGTGCGAATAATCGGAAAAAGATTGTTATAATTTTGGTGGCCTGAAATAAATATAAAACTGCCAACGATTTAGAACCTTCCAAAATAACTCAAAATTTATTCGAAATTATGATTTTGGGGAAATCTGGATAAATATCAAAACCAATTTTTTACTTGATCAGCACGCGAACTTATGAAAAATTTTAATCATTTTAATGCTCTCAAGAATATACAAAAGCAATTGTCAAACAAAAACTTAAAATTTTCCAAAATTACTCAAAAATCATTTGAGATTATTAGTATGCGGAAAACTGCTTATACACCATCACCAGATTTTGTCATAATTTCATGTAATCACTAGGAAAAATCCTAAAAAACTAAAAATTCATTCGACATGAAGATCTTGGAAAAAGCTGGACACACACCTTGATCAAATTGTATGATACAATTTTTTTAACAGAGCGCGAAATTATGAAAAATTATATTAATTCTATTAATATAAAAATATATAGGAACAATTGTTTTTCTTTTACTTGAATATTCCATTTTTTTGGTCACCATTTTTTATTGCCAGACCGGGATTTTTTATTTTTTGGCTCATATTTAAGATCTTTGGCCCGTTTTTTTCGATTTTTGACTAATTTGTTTGGTCTTTTGTGATCATTCAGTCGAAATATTCTTTATTTTAGTCTAAATTTTCAATTTTCTGGTCCGTATTTTTTATTTTTGGGCTCGAATTTATTATTTTTGGCCCTATATTGAATTTGTAACCTGAATTATTGATTATTGTGTCTACATTTGTTTATTTTTAAACCAGAGTTTTCGATTTTTCGTCCCGATTGTGGATTTTTTTTTAGTATATATTTCTGATTTTTGACCTGTATTTTCGATTTTGTAGTCTAAATTCAAGATCATCTGTCCTGCATTTCCTTTATTTTGGCAGAAAAGTTCGATTTGTTTGGTCTGCATTTTTTATTTTTAAGCCCGAGTCAAAATGTTTGATTATTGGTCACGATTCTTGATTTTTCATTTTTTGGCCTCTATTTTAGATTTTTTATTTGCATTTTCGACTTTGCGGTATAAATTTTTCCTTATTTTGGCCGAAATTTTGTTTAATTTTTTTAATCTGTGTTTTTGATTTTTAGTCCCGAATTTTAGACTTTGGTCTAAATTTATGATTTTCTTCATATTTTTTAGATTTTTTAACTTGAATTATTGATTTTGTTGGGTGATTTTATTTTTTATTTTTTGGCTATTATTTCCGAGTTTCTGGCCAGAAATTTACTTTGAGCTTAAGAATTATTTTGGGGGTGAAAATGCAAATTAATTTTCCTTTACTTGAATTCTCAAGTTTTCGGTCTGCATTTTTTACTTTTAGTTCAGGGTTTTTGATTTTCGGGCCGATATTTTAGATCTTTGGCTTGTTATACTTCAAATTCAAAAACTCGGTTTACTCAAGAACTAACGAGATTTCGAAAAAAACTTATTCTTTAGAAGTTGTTCATTTTGGCATTCTGTACAATTATTATTCACATAATTTTTCTGTAACTATTATCGTTTTATAATTATAAACCAAAAATTAAAAAAATAATATTAAATTTTTTTCTCGAATAAATATGATTTTATGAAAAATGTTTTCAAGCAAAAGCTGTTCATTTCTTTGTTGTCTTCAAAGTTTGTTTGAATGTTTTTGTGATATTTTTCATATTTAAGAAAATATTGGCAAAAAACAAAAAACAGTTAAGGTAAACGCCCACTTCCGGTGTACGAATTTTTAACAAAAGCTTTTCAGTTCTTCAGATTATCAAATAAGATGGATGTTCAAAGTTTCATATCAATTGCTCTATTAGTTTTTGAGATACAGCGCACACAGACAGACACACACACACACAGACACACACACACACACACACACACACACAGACACAAATTTTTTTTTTCCAAAAATTGTTGAAATGGCATCTAGGGACCCCAAAACGGATTTCCGTAAAAAAAATTTTGGAAAAAAAAATCACGATCACAATACTTTCTCGTACTTCGTAACGGAGAAAGTAAAAAAAGGGAATAAACCCACTTTTTCAAATTTTAGAGGGCTAGGGCTCGGTTACGCAATGTTCGATATGGCTCAAAATTTACAGTTGTTAGGTTTTTATCTGTACGAACAAGTTTCCGGGTTGTCCCGTTGATTTTCATATATTTCTAAATTAAGAACCACTCTAATCGACAGCATACTGAACTTCATGATAATTCCTAAAATATCGACTGTAGGTAGTTTAAGAGCAACTTTTTTAGGGTCCATATTCCATCCCTTTGAATGTATTGTGGTCAATTAAAATATCAGTGGATTTAACAATATTAATTTAATTAAACATTTTTACGCGCAACAAATAAATCAAATTTAATAATTCATTTTTCAATAGCCCTCAATGATTTTAATTAGTTTTCAGTTCGCTAGCGATTTATTAAATCCATGATATGCATTCATAATAAAAGGTAAACAATTTCACATCATGAAGGTGTCCTATAATTAAGGGTGGAAACTTTAACTGGAACAAATTCAGTATTTATGAAATGAGAAGTTTCAGAAAAAAATCCTCGGACACATCGATTTTTATTTTTAAAAACACTAAAAAGTGCGCATTAAAAAAACAAAAATCGAGGGCAGCGATCATTTGTGCACCTGGGCGGCCAACAACCCAGGAACGGCCTTGTATTTACCCCGGTATGGCTTCAAATGTTAAATGTCTATCTCAGAAACACTACTGCCACCCGTCATTAAAACAATTATTTTTTTTAAGCAGAATTGATAATTATATTTAAAAAAAAATGGCAGTAAATAGAAATTTTCACCCAATTACGTTCGTTTCAAATAAAACTCGAGGTACGATTTGTAGTGGCTGCGCCAGGTCGGCCGTCGTTAAGATCAATGAAAGACAAAGGGCCGTGTTTTCATTTATCCCAGGGGCCGAGACTTAAAACGAGACCTTTATCTTTTGACGAAGAAGAAGAAGTCGAGGAGAAGAAAGCGCACGATTGTAAACTTGGTTAAATTATCGGAATAACCTGGGGGCCGAAAGGGGTCCTTAAATCCGCCCTACTAAATTACGCTTCCACTTCCAAAAACTGGAAAGTTGCTCGAAACCGATTGCGAAATATTAATAATAACCGGTCGATGCGAAAGTGGGAAATTACAATAAATCGTATCCCGATAAGAAATAATTATCGACGCTGCAGGAAAAACCGGGGGAAAAACAATCCCCTGCGAGCATTAATTATCGGCAGCAGTTTTAATCTTCCTATAAAGCTCTATCGCCCTAGATTACTTTATTTTATAGTTGTAGTAAAAATAATCTCTTTCCCTGTAACGCCAGGCAATTTTGTTTGGACCGTATAAGTTTTATGTTATGATAAATATCGATGGGGAAATGGCTTGTTAATTAAACGGGGAACATTTTTATTGGTTTTCCTCGGAAAACTTTCAATAAAAGGAAAATAATGGAAATCATCTAGGTCCTCGCCCTATTATTCCTGCACGGGGAGAGCAGCCCGGATGAGTTATATCTCCCCTTCATGGATGATAAGGTAAAACCTAAGCAATATATCTTGAGGAGGCCAGAAATGTAGAACAATTTAAAAACTTTTATGATTGTTTGAGTTGAAGTGTTTGAGACGTGCTTTTTCAAGTTTAGTTTGCAAACTTTTATAAGTTGTTAGTATAAGTTTTATACGAATTGAAGATTATGTTTATTTTCGCGCATTACATAAATTGTTTCATTTTTCAACTTGCTAACATTTCATATTTAAACATAAACCATGGTGCTCTTCAGCCTCACCTAATATTTTAGTTTTAATGGTAAAGTCCAGTTTTTATTACATATATACATGTCTCGTTAAAAAAAAATGAATACAACAAAATAGGTGATTATCGCTAACAATAAGCTTAAAAAGAGCGACCCATCTGGCAGAATCATTGATTAAAATTCATATACATGTAGTTAAAAATATTATTATTGATAATACTTACTTATAAGTGCTAGTTATAAGAAAATTGTAAATTGTACTAAGAAGATCCTCTTTGGAACAAAATCTCAATTCTGGAAGAATTAGTCCAATATTTAATTGGATCCGACATTAAATTTTAAGATTCTATAGCACTGACAATACATAACCGTTAGTGGCTGAATCATTAAGGTCAACGCCAAAAAAAAATAATCCCTTTAGCAGAAACGTAATTTACGACTATACAATTCGTTTAAGAAGTGTCATCTTGAAAAGTCGTTAGAATTTAAGAAATTCAAAATGGCGCCATACTATGGAATTGTTTGTAATTTTCTTACTATCCATCGCACAAAATTGCGCGTCGTGTCAATTTATATGTTATTTAGGCCAACAAGTTTAAGACTTTGAAAAAAAATTAAATAAGGAACAAAATCCCTCTTTTCACTACTCCAACGAGAAGCATGAGCAAAAAAATGAAACTTTGAAGATTTTAGAAACGGACGTCTAGCTGTTTTCCAGACAATGGTTACAATGGTTCAATGGTTACAAAAAATCGTCAGCCAGATATGCAGGACATTATTTAAACACGAAAACCGGCCATTTCGAAATTTCGACCCTGCCGTAAAAGTGACCATGCTCATATTTTAGAAAAAAGTGTCTTTCCGGGAATTTACGATTTTTTAATTAAATAGAGTAAATTGTACATGAGCCCCTTGCTAAGATTTTTGTGATATTTAAAAGCTCATTAATTTTTGAACCATTTAAAAAAGTTAGAAAAGTTTTAGCT
Organism: Ocypus olens; assembly: GCA_910593695.2. NCBI lineage: Eukaryota > Metazoa > Arthropoda > Insecta > Coleoptera > Staphylinidae > Ocypus > Ocypus olens. The sequence goes on from OU343050.1 coordinate 9,542,590, forward strand.
GCTGAAAATAGATATTCTTAGATTTGATGGTTGGATAAAGTAGGTAGTTGATTAGCCCATGTTTTTTTTTTATTAAAACTCGATCATTTCTGAATCATTTTGTAAAAAGTTTGTAGTTGGCATTTGTTTTGAATTTTGAAAAATCACCGTGCCGAAAATAGAATTTCTTTTGTTTAATGATAATTATTGCAAACCACAATGTTTTGCTAAGATTTTTCTGGCATATTAAAACCTAATATTTTTTTTTATCAATTTTAAAAAAGTTAGAAGTCTGCAGTTGTTCGGATTTTTAGAAATATATTTCCTTTACATTTCCACAAAATGGACATTCTTAGTATTGACGATGATTATTGAGGAAAACTAGGTAATTTATTCACTTGTATTTTTTAGAATATCAAAATTCAATCGTTTGTAGTCCGCGCGTGTTCGGAATTTCGGTAAATATTTTTTTTTTAACTTTTGCGCGCCGAAAATAGATTTTTGTGTTTGATGATAATTATGGGAAAACTGAATTATTGACTTGTTCAAATTCTTCTGACATATAAAATACCAATAATTTTTACTTTCTCCGTTACGAAGTACGAGAAAGTCTTGTGATCGTTATTTTTTTTCAAAAATTTTTTTTACGGAAATATCCGTTTTGGGGTCCCTAGATACCATTTCAACAATTTCTGAAATTTTTTTTTTGTGTCTGGTTGTGTGTGTCTGTGTGTGTATCTGTCTGTGTGCGCTGTATCTTAAAAACTAATCAAGCGATTGATATCAAACTTTGAACATATGTTTTATTTGATAATCTAAAGAACTGAAAAGTTTTTGGTAAAATTTCGTACACCGGAAGTGGGTGTTTACCTTAACTGTTTTTTGTTTTTTGCCAATATTTTCTTAAATATAAGAAATATCACAAAAACATTTAAACAAACATCGAAGACAACAAAGAAATGAATAGCTTTTGCTTGAAAATATTTTTCATAAAATTCGAGAAAAGAAATTTATTATTTTTTTTAAATTTTTGGTTTATAATTATGAAACGATAATAGTTACAGCAATTTTATTCGAATCATAATTGTAGAGAATGCCAAAATAAACAACTTCTAAAGAATAAGTTTCTTTCGAAATCTCGTTAGTTTTCGAGTAAATCTACTTTTTGAATTTGAAGTATAATTTTTCCATCTTTCATGATTTTGACTCATCCGAGTTTACGCAACGCTCGATGTACATTTAAAATATGATTTCAATTGAAAATAAACCCATGAAAACGTAAATATAAAGTCGGAGAAAGTAACATGATGGCCACATCACCATTTTTTTTCAATTTTTGGTTTATAATTATGAAACGATAATGGTTACAGCAAATTTGTGTGAATAATAATTGTGGAGAATACCAAAATGAACAACTTCTAAAGAATAAGTTTTTTTCAAAATCTCGTTAGTTTTTGAATAAACCGAGTTTTTGAATTTAAAGTACAATTTTTCCATGTTTTATAATTTTGACGTTTTAAACGTCAGTTTCATCCGAGTTTACGCAACGCTGGATATACATTTAAAATATGATTTCAATAAATCATGAAAACGTAAATATAAATGGCTATGATACCATCAAGTCGGAGGAAGTAAGATGATGGCCACATCACCATTTTTTAATTATTTTAAAAAGGTTTGCACTCTTTTCGGATTTGTCTGAAACATGTTTTTTATTTTCGTCTGGTGGTAATGGATATTCTTGGATTTGATGATGATTATTGGGAAAGCTATGTAATTTATTTGCTTGGACTTTTTTTGGAATATTAAAATTCAATCAATTTTGAATCATTTTGAAAAAGTCTGAATTTTGAAAAATCAACGTTTTTTCAACTTTTTCGTTTCGAAATTTTTAGAAATATATTTCCTTTCGATTTTTGGCTGCACAAAATAGACATTCTTAGTATTGATGATGATTATTGAGAAAAACTAGGTAATTTATTAACTTGTATTTTTTAGAATATCAAAATTTAATCGTTTGAAGTCCGTTTGGACTTTCGGCAAATAATTTTTTTTTCAACTTTTGCGCGCCGAAAATAGATTTTCTTGTGTCTGATGATAATTATTGAAAAAAATAGGGACTCAGCTTGTTAATATTTTTCTAATATATGAAACCCAAATAATGTTGTAGCAATTTAAAAAACAGTCAGAAGTCTGCACTTGTTTCGTATTAAAAAAGACGCAATTCATTTTAAATTTTTGGCTGCTGAAAATGGATATTCTTAGATTTGATGATGATTATTGGAAAAGCTAGGTAATTTATTTGCTTGGATTTTTTTGGAATATCAAAACTCATTATATTTTGATCATTTTGAAAAAGTCCGCACTTTCGAACGTTGAAATAACGCTTTTCAAATTTTGCATGACAAAAATAGATTTTCTTGTGTTTGATGTTAATTATTGGAAAAAACAGGAAGGTGTATCTAGCTGGAGGTGACCGAGTGATAAAATTTGCAGAACGAGTCTTTGCTGGTCGCTGTGGTCTATTTGTTTATTTTGTTTGTGTGTATTTTATGTAAAGTTAATGCCAAATATAAAGGTTTTTTTAATAATTTCAAATAGTGGAAGGGCAAATTGTGGTACCAAAGATGAGCGTTAAAGAAGGGAATTTTATAATGATAAATTGGGCGATATGGGGATAGTTTTGGCTTGTCTCGTCTTTACACAAACTTTTCTTCAAAACGTAACTCTTGTATTATTTTGCGACACACTGTATATTTACATTTTCCGTTACGAAGTGGTACAGAAACTTTTGTGATCGTGGAAATTTTTTCAAAATGTGTTTTTTACGGAAATATCCCCTTTAGGTCCTTAGAAGCTATTTAAAAAAAATCAAAATGTTTTTTTACGGAAATATCCCTTTTAGGTCCTTAGAAGCTATTTCAAAAATTTCTGGAGCGCTTAAAAAATTCAAAAACAATTGCCAGACACTTTCTAATTTTCTAAAGCTACTCAAACAATACTGTACTTCACTTTCGGCGAAACAGGCAATATGCAAGAAAATTCAAACTTACAAAAAGGCATCTTGGCGGTTAAGTTGTAACCTAGATGATGCTCCTTTGCTTCCCTCGGATTAATGGGGCGGAATGGAGTGGAAGAACACAAACACCAACACACACAAATCCACAACACAGCGGGCACTAAAACTTTCGCAAAATAAATGTTCCGAACCACAACACCGCGACCACAACAACTTGCAAACTGAACTGTTATCTACAGGTACGCCGCCGCGAATTAGTGATAGTGAATTCCTATCTCGACAAAAAAAAACGAATATTTCGATTATCTTCTCGGGCCACCTTGTGCATGTTAACAACTGCTTGAGTTTTAACACGGGGATCGAGGTAAAAATATCAGAAAAGCTCTTGACTAAATTGTAATGATAGTCACATGAGAGCTGAATTTATTAGCTATTACAAGACTTAATCTATTTAATGCAAAAACTAAATCCCTTCTACTGCAATATTCGTTCTATTCGAAAACGGAATTTTTTTAATTGTGATTTTTAATGTTTTAATTGTTACTTTTATTTAAAGTAAGTGAACTCGTGTATTTGATTTTTTTGTATGATTAATTTTATTTTGTACCGTATGACATATTTCTGATACTGTAGGGTCGAAAGGAAATGTCATAGTGAAAATTATCATTTCTTATTGGGATAAATAAATATAGAAATGATTGCAACATACTTCGAATTTTTCAAGTGAATAAAAAATATAAAAATAATTGTCACATAATTGAAACAATTGATATAATTCTGATATATGATATATTAACACAAACGGTGGTGGCAGATGACCTCGCAGTCGACGCCAAAAAAAAAAAAAAAAAAATAATTGAAACTTTTAAATTTACTTAATAATTATTATACTTTACAATTAAGTAAAAATATCAAAATATTTCGTCACAAAATTTGGAGATAATCACGTGAACACAGAATTTATTGACATTCTGAAAATTCTAATTTTTCAAGTGAATAAAGTAATGAAAACAATTGTCACATACTTTAAACTTTCTAAATTTACTTAATAATTATTATAATTTACAATTTAGTAAAAATTTCAAAATATTTTAACATAAAATTTGGAGATAATCACGTGAGAACAGAATATGTTGTCATTCTGAACATTTTAAACTTTAAAATAAATAAAAAATATAAAAACAATTATCACATACTTGAAACTTTTTAAATTTACTTAGTAATTATTCAATTTGAAAATTTAGTAAAAATATTAGAATATTTCTTCACAAAATTTGGAGATAATCACGTGAGAACAAAATATATTGTCATTCTAAAAGTTTCAAGTTTTCAAGTGAATAAAAAATATAAAAACATAAGTCATATACTTAAAACTTTCTAAATTTACGTAGTAATTATTATATTTGATAATTTAGTAAAAATATTAAAATATTTCGTCATAAAACTTGGAGATAATCACGCGAGAACAATATATTCTGTCATCCTAATAATTTTAAATTTTTCAACTAAATAAAAAATATAAAAACAATTGCTATCGACTTAAAACTTGCCAAAGATACGGAAAATACACCCTTAATTATGATTATTTAAAAACCATAAACACCGTTTCTCTAAATTTTAAAATAAATTTATGCAAACCGAGCCTAAATTTGTGAAATATATCATTAATTTTCGTGTCTCGAAAAAATATAAAAACAATTGCTATCGACTTGAAACTTGCCAAAGATACGGAAAATACATCCTTGATTATGATTGTTTAAAAAACATTAAACATCCTTTCTCTAAATTTTGAAATAAATTTATACAAACTGGGCGTAAATTTGCGAAAAGTTTCAATAACTTTCGTGACTTGAAAAAAAATTAAAGACTTGCTATCGACTTAAAACTTCCCAAAGATACTCAAAATACACTCTTAATTATGAATGTTTAAGAACCATTAAACACCCTTTCAATAAATTTATGCAAACTGGGCGTAAATTTTTGAAAAATATCAATAACTTTCGTGTCTCAAAAAAAATATATAAACAATTCCTATCGACTTAAAACTTGCCAAAGCTACTCTAAAAACACCCTTGATTATGATTGTTTAAAATCCATTAAACACCCTTTCTCTAAATTTTGAAATAAGTTTATACAAACTGGGCGTAAATTTGCGAAAAGTTTCAATAACTTTCGTGACTCGAAAAAAATGTAAAGACAATTGCCATTGACTTAAAACTTCCCAAATATATTCAAAATACACCTTAAATTACGATTATTTAAAAACCCTAAACACAGTCTTTCCCTAAATTTTGAAATAATTTCGGAAAAAATCAATAAGTTTCGTGTTTCGAAAAAATTTAAAAACAACTGCTATCGACTTAAAACTTACCAAAGATACTCAAAATACACCCATAATTATGTTTATTAAAAAACTTGAAACACCCTTTTCTTAAATTTTGAAATAAATTTATGCAAACAGAGCGTAAATTTATGAAAAATTTCTATAACTTTCGTGTCTCGAAAAAAATTTAAAGACAATTGGTATTGACTTAAAACTTCCCAAAGATACTCAAAATACACCCTAAATTATGATTCTTTAAAAATCATAAACTCCCTTTTCCTATATTTTAAAATAAATTTATGGAAACGGAGCGTAAATTTTTGAAAGATGTCAATAACTTTCGTGTCTCAAAAAAATATAAAAACAATTCCTATCGACTTAAAACTTACCAAAGATATGCAAAATACACCCTTAATTATGATTATTTAGAAACCATAAACAACCTTTCCCTAAATTTTAAAATAAAGTTATGCAAACAGAACGTAAATTTGCGAAAAATATCAATAACTTTCGTGTTTCAAAAAAAGTATAAAAACCATTTCTATCGACTTAAACGTTTCCAAATTTTCTCAAAATGCACCCTAAATTATGATTATTTAAAAGCCATAAGGAACCTCTTCCTAAGTTTTGAAATAAATTTATACAAACAGAGCGTAAATTTGCGAAAATTTTCAATAAATTTCGTGACTCGAAAAAAATTCAAAGACAATTGCTATCGTCTTAAAATTTCCCAAAGATACTCAAAATTCACCCTAAATTATGACTATTTAAAAATCATAAACACTCTTTACCTAAATTTTTAAATAAATTTGCAAAAAAATCAATAACTTTCGTGTCTCGAAAAAAATATAAATATAATTGCTATCGACTTCAAACTTTCCAAAGATACGCAAAATACACCCCAAATTATGATTATTCAAAAAAACATAAACACCCTATCCCTAAATTTTGAAATAAATGTATGCAAACAGAGCGTAAATTTGTGAAAAATATCAATAACTTTCGTGTCTCGAAAAAAATATAAAAACCATTTCTATCGACTTAAACGTTGCCAAAGTTTCTCAAAATGCACCCTAAATTATTATTATTTAAAAGCCATAAAGAACCTCTTCCTATGTTTTGAAATAAATGTATGCAAACAAACGTAAATTTGCGAAAAATTTCAATAAAACTCATGACTCGAAAAAAATTTAAAGACAATTGCTATCGACTTAAAATTTCCCAAATATACTCAAAGTACGCCCAAATTATGACTAGTCAAAAACCATAAACACTCTTTCCCAAAATTTTGAAATAAATTTGCAAAAAAATCAATCACTTTCGTGTCTCGAAAAAAATATAAAAATAATTGCTATCGACTTAAAACTTTCCAAAGACACGCAAAATACACCCTAAATTATGATTATTCAAAAAAACATAAACACCCTATCCCTAAATTTTGAAATAAATTTATGCAAACAAATCGTAAATTTGGGAAAAATATCAATAACTTTCGTGTCTCGAAAAAAATATAAAAACAATGGCCACCGACTTAAAACTTGCCAAAGTTACTGAAAATACATCCTAAATTATGGTTCATTTAAAACCATACATACCCTTTCCCTAAATTTTGAACTAAATTTATGCAAACGGAGAGTAAATTTGCGAAAAATATCAATAACTTTCGTGTCTCGAAGAAAATATAAAAATAATTGTTATCGATTTAAATCTTTCTAAAGATACGCAAAATACACCCTAAATTATGATTATTTAAAAAAAACATAAACACCCTTACCCTAAATTTTCAAATAAATTTATGCAAACGGAGCTTAAATTTGCAAAAAAATATCAATAACTTTCGTGTCTCGAAAAAAATATAAAAACCATTTCTATCGACTTAAACGTTTCCAAAGTTTCTCAAAATGCACCCTAAATTATTATTATTTAAAAGCCATAAGGAACCTCTTCCTATGTTTTGCAAAAAATATCAATAAATGTCGTGACTCGAAAAAAATTAAAAAACCATTGATATCGACTTAAAATTTCCCAAAAATACTCAAAATACACCCTAAATTATGACTATTTAAAAACCATAAACACTCTTTTCCTAAATTTTGAAATAAATTTGCAAAAAAATCAATCACTTTTGTGTCTCGAAAAAAATATAAAAATAATTGCTATCGACTTAAAAATTTCCAAAGATACGCAAAATACACCCAAAATTATAATTATTCAAAAAAATATATGCAAACGGAGCTTAAATTTGCAAAAAATATCAATAACTTTCGTGTCTCGAAAAAAATATAAAAACAATTGCCACCGACTTAAAATTTGCTAAAGTTACTGAAAATACATAATAAATTATGGTTCTTTCAAAACCATTCATACCCTTTCGCTAAATTTTAAAATAAATTTATGCAAACAGAGCGTAAACTTGCGAAAAAAATCAATAACTTTCGTGTCTCGAAAAAAATATAAAAACCATTTCTATCGACTTAAACATTGCCAAATTTTCTCAAAATACACCCTAAATTATTATTATTTAAAAGCCATAAGGAACCTCTTCCTAAGTTTTGAAATAAATTTATGCAAACAGAGCGTAAATTTGCGAAAAATTTCAATAAATCTCATGACTTGTAAAAAGTTTAAAGATAATTGCTATCGACTTAAAACACTACTCAAAAAACACCCTAAATTATGAATATTTAAAAACTATAAACACCCTTTTCCTAAATTTTGAAATGAATTTATACGAACAGAGCATAAATCACATGCCTTAACTAGGTGTGACACCTCATCAATGCTCATTTTAAATTTAATGATTTGTCATTTATTTATAATCTTTACAGGTCATGAAGCAGTTTCAAGAGCTCAGGAGACTTTCTTTTCCTTTCGATGTGTAATTACAGCTGAAGTAGCTGAAGTATTGGAGATACAAAAAAAATGTAGACAATTTAATAAACTACATTTTTATCTGAACTATTTTTTTCATATCCGTTACAGTTGCCGGTATACAGGCAAAACGTTGAAAAATGTACCTTTTTCCAAGATGGCGGCTCGAGCACCCAGATTTTGACGGGGACTTTTAGCATGTTCAATAAGCATGTATACTAAAATTCAGATTTTTACCGATTAATGTTTTTTTCTTTTTTCTAATTTAACTGGACTATCTATCAGATGGCGTTGTCTGTATTTCTTTTCTGAACACCCTGTATATTTTCACATACTTTATTTGTCTCTAAATTCTGAGTTCATAGATGAGTTTAAATTAAATTTAAGTTAAACCGAATACTTTAATTACTTGTCGGGAAATAATAATAATAAATCGGCAATTTCAAAACCGACGGTACTTTAAAATTCCTGATTTATAATTATTTATTCAACTACAGGTCCCAAATTCCAAGCAATAAATCACCGTATGAATGCATGCGTCACCGCAATGCAGTAATGAGGATCTGGTCTGTGGACGTCCGACGAAAATCCGACCATAATTCAACTAATCCAGAAGGGACGAAATCATGTGAATAAACACACAGAAGGAAGACATAAGTCTTGGAAGGGCAAAACGTTGCCCTCCAGGATTTATTCGAGCGGATAGTGGCAAATCATGAATGGCTTTTATAAACTTTTGTTTTCAGTTCTTGAGCACAGCTGGACCTGTGCTCTCTTTCCACTCTCTTAAGCACGAAACTTTACAAATAAATATATATTTCGGGACCGCAAACAACTATAAACATTATATTTATGGCCCGGTTTTAAAATCGGCAAAAAAGTGTGTGCGGGAAATATTAAAGTGGGCGCAATAAATAAATGAATGTGCTGCCGGTTCGGTTTTCTGGTGGATGCACATGGAAAGATGAATAGTTTGTACGCATTGCAGTTGAATTAAGGATTTAGTTTTCGAAGGCAGTTTATAATTCAGTGCTTCTGGTGAAATGTTCACAATGCTCGATTGCAAATGCCTGGCGCCATCTACAGGTATGTGTGTTAACTGTTGGGTTGAAGTGAAATCGATGTTTTATTGCTGTGCCTCCATCTTACGGATTTATTAGAAAGATATTATGAATTTCTTTACGCTGACTCTCCATTTATTATAGAAATTCAAGTTATTACTCGAAGAAGAAAGAAAACGTAAATTACTTACAGAACGGAATAGCGAATGAAATACAATTTGATACAGAAAGTTTGCTGATAGGTGATTTATTGAACCTACCAATATTATTCTACGGATATAGACGGGTTGGTGCGATCCGAAAACGCCTCCTTTTACCTTCTGAGAAATCCAGTATTACGACCATCTTTGTAATACTAAAAGCCAAACCTAAAATTTATAAATTCTGTTTATAAAGTATTCATCATGTTAATTCTGCAAAATAAACTGTGCTCTCCAGTGACGGTTCGCGGGATTTTTTCTGGTACGGCCGAGGAACAAGAGATGGTAATACAGATAGGTGCGGTCACGCAGCTAGCCGTCTCTGCAACTGACCCTACCTATCTGTATTACCACCTCTTGTTCCTCGGCCGTACCAGACAAAACCCCGCGAACCGTCACTGGTGCTCTCAGATTGGAATTGAACGAGTATTTATGCCCATGTTTTGTTATATTTCATTGTAATTTGATTTTAACTTTTTTAAGCCTTTGCGTATCTTAGGTTTTTATTCTGTTAATTCATATTTTTATTTTAACTTATTTAAAGTTTATACCATAGGTTTTTATCATGTTTATTTATATTTAATTTATTAACATTGTAATTTTAATATGTATTTTCTATTTATATTTTTAACGAGTGTAAAAATGTTAATCTCTGGCACAATAAATTGAAATTGAAATTAAATTCACATTTGATTTGTTTTAATGTAATTTAAATTGGTGTTAACTTTAATTTTTATAAAATTAAGTCAAGTACAAACATTGTACTTGTTAAAGTGTCTTCTTCTCTACAAGCGTAAAGCTTCGAGAATAAGAAACTTTAAAAATTATACGGTACGAATCAACATTTATTTTATTAATTTTATTATACTAGTTTGTAAATGATGTGTACAAAAATATTATAAATAAATGGATTATTATTATTATATATTATTATTAATTGTAGAGAACGCCGAAATGAACGATTTTCAAGGCAATTGCCACCGCAACATTTACATGTCTCTAGTTACTATGACAATCCATATTTTTGCTGTTTATCACTAGATGTCACTTCAACAAAGCCTCACTAATTAATTACTATACTAAATCAGCAAATGAGTTCTAATTTGGTATTTATGGTCTTAAGAAGCTCCCCATCAATAGTAATGAACAAAAAAATTTTTTTTTTCATATTGAAAAATCCACGGCTGAAAGGGTTAACAAATATCAAATAATACGATACATATCCCTAAAATCCCCATTGTCATTAAATCGGAGAGACGTACAGTAAAACCAAAATCTCATCTTTACCTGGAGGTAAAGATTGTGCATTGTGAGAAAGCATTCGGAGAGAACGCGATAACAAATCTCCGCGTGGTCACACTATCCAATTGAATATAAATCATCATTATACGACGATTTTGTGTCTATTTTTACATGATGTTCACGCGACGGTAGCTAAATAATAATTATGAGTTTTCGGAGAAATTTAAGATGCTGACTGCGCAACTTGCCACGAGATTTTGGTACTACTCTAACATGATGGATATTTTATTGCATTAGGATGGTCTGGTTGGAATTAATCGAGACTCTATCTACCTGAAGGTTTTTACTGCTTTTCTGGCCACCGAATGTATTATTGTTACTTATAACTTATGTGCACGATATCTATAAAAAAAAACATTAAATTTAGAGTCCACCAAAGAAACATTTCAACTTCTGGCACAAGAATTAACCCAGAATCAAACGAAAACTAGCTTTACCTGAAGCTTGACATTGCTTTACTGGCCATTCTGTATTCATAAACTACTGAAATGTGCGGCCTTGTTCAAAAAATAAAAATAAATTCGTCATATCAGGAAACTGCTGACATCTATTGCATACTGAAGAAATTTTCATCATATATTGTATTGATTATACAATTTGGAAACAGAAAAAAGATATTCATCATATAAGAGAACTGCTGACATCTATTGCATACTGGAAACATTTTCTTATCACATATTGTATTGATTATACAATTCCAGCCGGAATACAGTTTTCTGTTTAAGTAATGTGTTCTTTCAATCTCTTGAAATATAAGATGGTGACTGCAAACTTGCCATGAGATTTTATTACTACTCTAACATGATGGATATTTTTTCGTATTAGGATGGTCGAGTCGGAAATAATCAAGGAATCTATCTATTGGAGGTGTTTACTATTTTTCTGGCCACCGAATATATTATTGTTACTAATAACTTACATGCACGATATCACTCCTTAAACATTAAACTTCTAGTCTACCGAAGAAACAGGTCTGGTACGAGTATTAACCCAGAATCAAACGAAAACGCTTTATTTGAAGCTTCTCATTATTTTACTGGCCACCCTGTATGCATAAACTAATGAAATGTGCGGCCTTGTTGAAAAAAAAAACAGAAGTAGAAAGCATATCAGGGAACTGCTGACATCTGTTGCGTTCTGCAGAAAATTTCTTATCGTATTGATTATACAATTCCAAGGGAAATATAGTTCTCTGTTTTAATATCATGTTGTTTCAAGAGAGGTCGCTGCGTGTGTGATCTCGGACTATTTAATAATTTTCTAAATTTAAATTACCTACGGTAGTTCACTGATAATTTCATAAACAAATGCTCCTGACAACAATTATCATTTTGTCAATTCAAGTGTAAAATAAAAATCTTCGAGTGATATCTATTTCTCGAACTGAAAAATATTAACCCTCTTTATAAAATTAAAAAAGTGTACTAAGATTTTGTAAAAAAATCAATAAAAATCTTCGAGTGATATCTATTTCTCCAACTGAAAAATATTGACCCTCTTTATAAAATCAAAAAGTAAATAATAACAGAATAATCGCGTTTTTAGCCGTTGTACTAAGATTTTGTAAAAAATCTTCGCCATACGGTTGAATCAGTTTTCCGCCTTTTGTTATTTTAAATAAAACACCCTATATATTATTACGTAATAAAGAATAATCGCATTTTTATGCGAAAAAATGATAAAGAATGAATCAAACATTTATGTATAACGTTTCGGAGAAAAACGGTATTGTGGCCAAGAGATTCCTCACTCTTCGGCCAATAATCATTCAGCTTCTTCAGATTCACCATCTGAAGAGAATTCTATTGTGAAAAACGAGCCAAAACACCTGAATTTGGCATTGGAAATATTATTGGCAAAAACATGGAAGATACAAGTAAATATGAGATGTTAGAAAATCCATGGATTTCACCACGATCATGTAAACATCAGTGACGGTTCGCGGTGTTTTTTCTGGTACGGCCGAGGAACAAGAGGTGGTTATTTATTTATTTATTTATCTCAATCAACGGAACAAAGTCCAATTACAGATTGGAAGATATCAAAAATTATACATAGAAAATTAGCAAAATATTCATAACGCTGGCTGCGTGACCGCACCTATCTGTATTACGACCTCTTGTTCCTCGGCCGTACCAGAAACACCCCGCGAACCGTCACTGGTAAACATCCATTTTCGAATGATAAAAAAACATGAAAAGCGTTCCATGAATCACTTAATTACACTGTTCAACAAAATCCAAAATTGGCTCTAGTTTTTGAGTAAGACGAGATCAAATGAGGAAAAAATTTGTTACCGAGTTCTCAATAGCCTTAAAGGGCAAGATTTAAGCTTTCAATTCATTCGAAGTAGCCGGTTCTAGGACCTCCGGTTGTTGTAGTAAACTTAAGCCTAAAACGCAGTTTTTCACTTTCGACAGCGTTTTACTAAAAAAAACTAGAGCCAATTCGCTATTTTTGTTAATAGTAATTGTAGAGAATGCCAAAATGAACAAGTTATAAGCAAAAAGTTTTTTCGAAATCTCTTCAGTTTTTGAGTAAACTGACTATTAGGATTTGAAGTATATTTTGTCATTGTCATCTTTCATAATTTTGACGTTTTAATGTCACTTTTCTACAAAACGCTTGATGTACATTTACAATATGATTTAAAATAAAAATAAACCATGAAAGTGTAAATAGAGTTACTATCAAATAGGAGAAAGAAGCACCAATCGCCAGTGGCGGCTCGTAGAACATGTTGATGGTAGGCCACTTATACAATATACCCCCCCCCCCTTCTTTTTTGAAGAAAGAAAGAACGATTTATCCTCCTAGACTGGCGAAAAATTATTAATTAAAAATTCTTGCTGAGCTTGAAACTGCAGGTAATGCCATGGCTCCTTGGCTCGATATAACGAGCCGCCCCTGTCAATCGCCAAAAATCGCCATTTTCAAAGCTCAAAAATCGAAGAAGCGTTGACCTGGCCAACTTTTACAGCATTATTCAGAAGTAATTAAGATCCTAAATTCTAGAAAAATAATTTAGTTTTTCAGAAAATCATCATCAAACCCAAGCATGAGCATTTTGAAGCGTTCGAATATTCAAAATGCGTTGATTTTTTTTTAAACAAAACATTTACAGACTTTTCATTTGAACAAATTCATTCCGAAATCATCAGGCTTAAAAAATCTCCATTAAACACCAAAATGAGCTCAACGCTCGAAAATCGATGTTTTTTTTTAAACCAAAAGACATTCAGCCTCCCTACTTTTACAGCATTATTTCGGAATAATTTGGCTTTAAAACTATTGAAAAATAAAAGCTTGTCAATCATTCCGTTTTCCAGATTATCACGATCAATCCAAGAATGGCAATTTTTAGCGCTTCATTCAAAACCAGAAACAAACAAACGCAGTTCAAACTACAACATTGGTAACCAATAATATGGCATTCATATAGGAAATATCCATGCCTGCTAAGGACATCAAATAATTGCCATCAAACTCAAAATTTATAATTTTCAACTCTCAAAAATCGAAGAAATATGATTTTTTAAAAACTGACTTCATTTCAAACTTAGCATTATTGGAGATTAATTGGACTTTCATATTCCAAAAAGTCTAGCTATGTTCATAATTTAGTTTTCTAAATCAAACCTTAGAATATCCATTTTCAAAGCTCAAAAATCGAAAAAGCGTTGATTTTTCAAAAAATTAAAAATAAATGCAGACTTCCAAATTTTACAGCATTTCGGAATATATTGGCTTTAATTATTTGAAGAATCAAAGCATGTTAAACATTTCATTTTCCAAATAATCACGATCGAACCAAGAATGGCTATTAATTATTAAAAAAACGCAGACTTCCAAATTTTACAGCATTTCGGAATAACTTGGCTTTAATTATTTGAAGAATCAAAGCATGTTAAACATTTAGTTTTCCAGATAATCATGATCGAATCAAGAATGGCTATTTTTAGGCGTTAGAACATCGAAAAAGCATTATTAAAAACTAGAAACAAATGGAGAATTCAAACTTTGACCAAATTGGTAATCAATGATAATGGTTTAATATAAAAAAATAACCATGCCCGTTAATGACTTTGTTTTTTAGACAATCGTCATCAACCCCAAAATTTACAAGTTTCAACTTTCAAAAATAAAAAATAAAGATTTTTCAAAAACTGTCTTAAATATAAACTTCCAACTTTAACAGCATTAATGACATATAATTGAACTTTAATTTTCTAAAAAAAAAACAAATAACGTTAATTATTTACTTTTCTAGATAGTCACCATCAAAACCCCAAGAATTGCGATTTTCAATCCTCAAATATTTAAAATGTATTGATTTTTTAAAAACTGACTTAAATGCAGACTTACAATTTTAATACCATTATTGGGTAATCATTGGGCTTTAATATTATAAAAAATAAAATTATCTTAATAATGTTTTTTCCAGATAATCAAAATCAAACCCATGAATGACCATTTTCAAAGCTCAAAAATCGAAAAATATTGTTTTTTTCAAAAACTGACGTAAATACAGACTTTCAACTTTAACAACATTATTGAGAAATCATTGGGCTTTAATATTATTAAAAAACTAAAACTATTTTAATTATGTAATTTTCCAGATAATCAAAATCAAACCCAAGAATGGCCATTTTTAAAGGTCAAAAATCGAAAAAGTATTGTTTTTTCAAAAACTGACGTAAATACAGACTTTCAACTTTAACATCATTATTGGGGAATAATTGGGCTTTAATATTCTAAAAAACAAATAACGCTAATTATTTAGTTTTCTAGATAATCACCATCAAAAACCCAAGAATTGCGATTTTCAATGCTCAAATGTAGAAAAAGAATTGATTTTTTTAAATCTGACTTGAATGCAGACTTACAACTTTAACAACATTATTGGGGAATTATTGGGCTTTGATATTATACAAAAATCATAGCATGTTAATAATTATGTTTTTTAGATAATCAAAATTAAACCTTAGAATGACTATTTCGAAAAAATATAAATTTAAAAAAAATTACTAAAATCAAGACTTCTAACTTTAACAGCATTATTGTGGAATAATTGGGTTTTAATAATCTAAAAAAATCAAAGCATATTAATTATTTAGTTTTGTAGATAATCACTATCCAACCCAATAATTTCCATTTTCAACTCTCAGGCGTAGAAAAAGTGTTTATTTTTCAAAAACTGACTTAAATGCAGACTTCGAACTATAACAACATTATTGGCACATAATTGAGCTTTCTTGTTCTAAAAAAAAAGATCAAACCATCTTGTTTATTAACTTTTCTAGATATATCAAAATTGCAGAGAATGCCAAAATGAACAAGTTATAAACAATAAGTTTTTTTCGAAATCTCTTCAGTTTTTGAGTAAATTGACTGTTAGAATTCGATCGGAGAAAGTTACATAATGGCCACATCGCCATTTTTCTTAATGGATTAAAGTTTATATTTAATTTTTACTTTCGCCGTTACGAAGTACGAGAAAGTATTGTGATCGTAATTTTTTTTCAAAATTTTTTTTTACGGAAATATCCGTTTCGGGGTCCCTAGATGCCATTTCAACAATTTCTGGATTTCTTTTTTAGTCTGTGTATGAGTGTGTGCGCGTATGTGTGCGCGTGTGTTTGTGTGTGTGTGTGTGTGTTTGTGTGTGTGTGTCTGCTGTCTGGGTGTGTGTGTGTGTCTGTGCGCGCTGTATCTCAAAAACTAATAGAGCAATTGATATGAAACTTTGAACATACGTCTTATTTGATAATCCGAAGAACTGAAAAAGCTTTTCGTAAAATTTCGTACACCGGAAGTGGGTGTTTACCTTAACTGTTTTTTTGTTTTTATTATTTTCTTAAATATGAAAAATGTCACAAAGACATTTAAACAAACATTGAAGACAATAAAGAAATGAACATCTTTTGCTTGAAAATATTTTTCATAAAATCATTGTTATTCGAGGAAAAAAAAATTTTTTTTTTAATTTTTGGTTTATAATTACGAAACGATAATAGTTACAGCAAATTTATGTTAATAATGCTAAAATGAACAACTTATAAAGAATAAGTTTTTTTCGAAATCTCTTTAGTTTTTGAGTAAACTCAGTTTTTGAATTTGAAGTATAATTTTTCCATCTTTTATAATTTTGACGTTTTAAACGTCAGTTTCATGCGAGTCTACAAAACGCTTGATGTACATTTAAAATATGATTTAAATAGAAAATAAACGATGAAATCATATAAATGACTATGATACCATCAAGTCGGAGAAAGTAACATGATGGCCACATCACCATTTTTAATCACTATAATAATAAAAGAGTTATTTTTAAGAAGGTAAACAATACATCACAAAGAATGTATTACCTCATTCAATCGTTATTTAATTCACAATCATTTATCACCAAAGCAATATTATAATAATTCTGTAGTAACGACCGAGCTCCGAACAATTATCTCGATGTGATTTTCATTTCAAACAATGTGGAACTAATCAACAAGCACTGCGATAAGATTATAATAGTTGTTTGCATATCCACAATATCTAGAAACCGTAGCATTGTTTTAGGTACCAGTTGTGCTCCATCTGCTCATTTTAACTTTAGTCTATTAAAATAATCAATATGTTTAGTAATAATGTAATTGGCATGAATGCTTAGTTTAGGTGATATAAAGGTAAAATATAAACTGTGTCAATAATGGCTGAAAAGGCTGAGAAGGTTGAAGGTGAGTACTTGTATTATTATTAATATTAATGTTATTCCTAATGTTCTACTGGTAATATGCTAAATGAATCGTTTGTTATGATTACTAGTTTATTTAAATTTTCTAGACCTTGTATTTTTTTGTATAATAATATTTAATATTATTCAAAATATGATTAAAACTATCCGAAACCAAAAAATGCAGTGTGCAAAGTTTTTAGCTACTACGAGAAATAGTTTTTAAGTACTGATGGTTTATTTTAATTAAATTTTCGAAAAGTTTTGCTTGCCATGTGTTAATAATCATTCATAAACATTTTGGCTATATAAAGACATATTCAGAACTGAATTGGAAAAATTGTTGTTATTTTAAGACTGTACATTTGTTTAATAAAGACATGTGATAAAAATAATAATAAGTAGTTAATACCCGCGTGTCTGACGGCAATACACGTTTTATGAACAGACATTTTAATTACTTGCACGTGTTGTAACTGTGTGTCATAAAATCTAGGAAAATACAGGGGCCTTAAAAGTCTGTAAGATAAGATACACTCTGTCGTCGCGTGATTTTTTTTTTTTTTGTTACAAATTACTACAAAACCGATGGGCTCAATTTTCCTTATCGATCTTCCATTGTATGCGTATCTATAAGTATGCCCTTATGTTGTGACTAATAAATAATATCATAAATAAACAATTATTACAAGTACAGTATAATCCAAAACATATTTTGTAATATTATATTGAAGATTGGAAACGTCTTCTGTACAGTAGATTAAAAGATTAAAATATTAAAATTGTTTAGGTCATTAAACGACCTAAACAATTTTAATATTTGAGATGAATGCGGCGAATGCAACGTTTCTACAAAATATTTTGAAGACTAACAGACAATAATATCGGATTACTATAATACGAAAGAACGTATAAAAGTGAGCGTTAAAAAGAAGAAAATTTAAAAGTAAATAATTGTAATTTACGATATAAGTAACGTTATGAAGGTTTTTACATTACAAAAGAAAAGTTTGAGAGCACGAGCGACGCAGGAGTTAAGATACATTTAACGGCCCTAGTGTTGCTAGGAATTTCTTAACAACACTAGTGTTTTTTTTTATTACTTGCCAGGGATTGGCCCAAAGGATTGGATACAATAGAGAAGGAGTGGGGTCACTAGTGTTGTTAAAGGTACTTTAACGTAACTCGTTGCTAAGGAATTATTGACTTATTAACATTATAGGATAAAATAAAAATAAGAAACAACAGGATAAATTATTATTGGCATTCGTTAAGAGGCTAATTATGATCATGATGATGATTAAGTCATGTCATTGTATTTATATCAATGTAAGATTGTATATATCTTACAATAAATAATTGTGTGTTTTGTTCATTCGGGCATACATTTTGTATCAAATTAAATTTAAATCCTTATAATTACAGAAAAAGAAGCGAATTTCAAATCAAGGGACATACTATGGATTCTAGTATTTTTGGGCTTCGGAATCAACTATATGGTTCGCATCAACCTGAACATAGCCATTGTATCAATGGTGAAGCTCCGACCCAGAACCAATACGACTGTCAGTAGCGAGTGCATCGAAATGGAAATCTTGAAGAGATCATTGGCAGATAATGCAACGGTATGATTATTTTTCTATCAAACACTTGACCTAAAATATAATCGGTAAATATTTGTTGATTGCAAATGTTATTGATCTAAGTAAATATGGTACATAGCATTGATAGGCTGTTACTTGTTGAAACTTCTCTCGGATGCTCGTTTTTATTTGTTAAGACACTACAATAATGATTTTACCGCGGTGGCTTGTTCATCTAGCCGAAGAAGCCACTGTGTGGTAAAACAA
This sequence comes from Ocypus olens, assembly GCA_910593695.2. Taxonomy (NCBI): domain Eukaryota; kingdom Metazoa; phylum Arthropoda; class Insecta; order Coleoptera; family Staphylinidae; genus Ocypus; species Ocypus olens. The sequence goes on from OU343050.1 coordinate 9,561,919, forward strand.
TTGTTGCAGTATCTCAACAAATCAAAACATTGGAATTTTATTATAAAGTTGTATGTATAAGAATGACGCAGTCTAATATTGTGAGGCAAACAGCTTAGTAGAGTTTTAGTATTGTCAGTAGGAAAATTCCATCTGATTGTTTATTCTGTGAAAAAATGGTGATGTGGCCATCATGTTACTTTCTCCGGCTTGATGGTATCATAGCCATTTATATTTACGTTTTCATGGTTTATTGAAATCATATTTTAAATGTACATCGAGCGTTGCGTAAACTTGGATGAAACTGATGTTTAAAACGTCAAAATTATGAAACATGGAAAAATTATACTTCAAATTCAAAAACTCGGTTTACTCAAAAACTAATGAGATTTCGAAAAAAACTTATTCTTTAAAAGTTGTTCATTTTGGTATTCTCAACAATTATTATTCACACAAATTTGCTGTAACTATTACCGTTTCATAATTATAAACCAAAAATTGAAAAAAAAAATTTTCAAGCAAAAGATGTTCATTTCTTTGTTGTCTTCAATTTTTGTTTAAATGTTTTTGTGATATTTTTCATATTTAAGAAAATATTGGCAAAAAACAAAAAAACAGTTAAGGTAAACACCCACTTACGGTGTACGAAATTTCACCAAAAGCTTTTCAGTTCTTCGGATTATCAAATAAGACGTATGTTGAAAGTTTAATATCAATTGCTTTATTAGTTTTTGAGATACAGCGCACACAGACAGACACACACAGCCAGACACACACAGACACACAGGAAGGGACCCCAAAACGGACACTTCCGTTAAAAAAAAATTGAAAAAAAAATCACAATCACAATACTTTCTCGTACTTCGTAACGGAGATTAAAAATTAGATCTTTGTGTCACCTTCCAGTTTATTTCATTTGAGTGTACCTCAAAGTTGTCTACAGTGATGGCCAAGTATTTTATTGAAGGAAATGGATAAATATGATTATTAAAGATTAGATGCAGGCTTAGTTCTTGGAATGACACCATTCGATTTGTTTCGTTCTTCTGATGAAAAAAAACCATTACATAAAGGTCTGCAATGATTATAAAAAAAAAAGTTGATTCATTCGATTTTTTTTGTTGGCACGTGATGGGCTTCAAATTGACATTTGTTCTTGCGCAAGTATATTTGCTGAAGGGCCTTGAAAGGATATTTCCAGTGACGTATAGAAACCCAGAATCGAACCAGTGGTTTCTTCAGGAAATCTTTTCAAATGCACTTCTTGAGCAAAAGTAAGAAGGACAAAAATTAAAGAACGCCAATTTTAATTGAATTCGACTAATTTGTACCCAAGGAGCACAGTTTTGAAAACCGTGCTCGATTTGGATTTTTCGTTTAGCCGCTACGGCTGGTCAATCTGAAAAAATCAAAATTTTCCATAAATTTCATGTTGACTTGCCAACTTTTTTGCAATTTTTTCCAGATGAAATATTTGATTGCCATTCGATTTCTGATGAAATAAAGGTATGACATAACGGTCTACGGTAATTATTCAAAAAGTTGATGTTTTCGATTTTTTGCATTTTCGAGTTTTTTTGCGAACGCGTCACGGACTTAAAATTGACATGTGTTCTTACGCATGTATATTTCCTGAAGGGCCCCGAAGGGATCTTTTCAGCGACGTATAGAAACCCCGAATCGAACCAGCGGTTTCTTCAGGAAATCATTTCAAATGCTATTTTTGAGAAAAAGTAAGAAGGGGGACCCTTGTACGGTTTCTCAAGTTTTCGCTGAAATATAAATATGGCCAAATTTAATTGAATCCGACTAATTTGCACCCAAGGACTTAAAATTAGTTGGATTTGGCAGTACCGTTTTTGTTTCATTTATTCAACAGACTAAAGTTTATTCATTGCTTCTTGTGAAGTTATTCATGAAAAGTTAGCACGGTGCATTCGCGTATTTAAGGATTTAGAAATTGTTGATAAACAGGAAATGGCATGCTAATCATTTATAATAATGTAGTGGCAATGTATATTTAAATTAAAGGTGCTAATTATGAACCCTGCGGTATACCTTGATCTAATCTATACAAACTTATTGTACGGTAAATCACGTACCATAGACGAATTAAAATTTAAACTTAAACAATAATTCAAAAATAGTAACCAAAACTAAAACTCGCTGTGTTGGTATAAAAGAACTAATCAAACTACATTAATAAATCTTCCACTAAGTACTGGTTTTTATTTTAATTAATTTATTTCATTATAGATTTCGCCAGTTTCAACAATTTTACGAGATGAAGGTGAATTTGATTGGGATGAACACGCACAAGGGATCATACTTGGATCATTCTATTACTTACACTGGCTAACCCAAATTCCTGGAGGAATTTTGGCTCAAAAATATGGAACCAAGTTGGTGTTTGGCCTTTCAAACCTTTTAGGGGTTTTATTGTGTTTTGTCATCCCTATAGCTTCCTACATGGGGTACCAATATTTGATCGTTATTAGGCTCATTCAAGGATTCGTAACTGTAAGTACCTTTTTTAATAATTTAAAAACTCCTCACAAAAACTGCTTGCGTATTATTTTCAGACCGTAAGTAGTGTTCATTAAAAAAAAACTCAAGTGTGCCATGACTTTTTATTTAAAAAAAATTTTTGGTAACACATGTTGAGGTTATGTTACTTGCGGCATGTTCCTAACGATACATTAATTTGCTGTGATAAACGACGCAGAGAAGACTTAGGTTCAATTCCTTGGGCTATGTTCATAGCATCCTGAGTACGTTTGACTGGTCTACCACTTCCTGGTTTACGAAGAATACTACCTGTTTCATGAAATAATACAACAGATCGTGATAAGGTATTTTAAAATTCATAATAAATAATGAGAACGTTCCTGAAACTCTGCCATAGGTGCGTCGAATGAATACACCGGAAATAATTCCCAACATGTGTGCCAACTTAAATTTTTTTAATTAAAAAATCATGGCACACTTTTTATGAACATACGATATAATGTAATAGCTACATGTCTATTAAGAGAACAAAATTGTCTATTGACGCTTTAGAGAAAAACATATCTCGAAAGCCAGAATTGAATTTTACGCTCAAAATAGACTAAAAATTGTTTCTGCCATTGCAACCATTTTTGGGATATTTGTTGGGAATTCTTGTTTACAATTTTAAAATGGAAAGTACAGTTACAATTTTTAAGAAAACGAAACTTCAGCGGTTATAATTTAATAATCTATGATTTTACCCAGTGGTGTAGCACAACAGGCTACTATTTTCTCGCTCTAGAGCAGCAAAGTGACAATTCTCGGAACAGCTAATGACAAGCGAGCACAGTCCTCGGTAATTTATATATTTATCCAAAATCGGGTGTAATAATCGAATTACAGTGTTCATTTGAGCCATGTAATGTTGATCATTGCCCCCTAGTGAGAGAATAAGTTTCTCTCACGGAATACATAGATCATTAATAGGATTTTTGAAATATTTCAAATTGACACCACGTACGTCAAAATTTTATAAACATTATTTCAATATTTAATGTAATTAAAGACGATTTTTTATAAAATTTTATATTATACTCATGTGGAATTCCTCATTAGTCCCTTAAAAAATAGTCCCTTAGGTAAACTTTTTCTTACGGGACTAATTACGTACATTCCACATTCGTATAATAAATAAATATTATTAAACACTGAAGTAATCTCTCACTTCTGTCATTTACTCGGAAAATTTCTGATAATTGATTGCAACATTTTTATACTGTCAGTTCGCCAGTGAAAAGATCTCCCAAAAACTAAAACAAAAATAGGGGGTTATCAAATAAAATCGACTGTTCGAGGATTTTTTCTCAAAATATTTTATTTCGGTTTTTTTAGGCACGTACTGTACAAAGCATTTATTATACGTTTGAAACGATTCTCAAACTCATGACAAATTCACTTAAAAATTTAGTAACAAAACAAATAAACCCGGCACAATGAGATTTATTTGAAATGCTTCGTGCCTTTGTCAGAACTTACAGAAGAAGATTTAAATGTGTAATTCCGACGTCACAAGGCCACTTCCACTAATTTATCACGAATACAAGAACACAATATCAAGCAAGTTAGACTTATGAGTGAAAAATATTTTATAATAGCTGACAAATTGTATTTTACCAAATTTTAATCAGAATATGATTTTTTTTTTTAATTTAAAAATGCCACTGTATAGATTATTTTTAGAACTATAAAAAGGTGTAACGGTGAACATTGATGAATTAATATTAACTCAGATTGTTCCATTTCTTTAAATAATATAAAATATTGTAAATATTAAAACTTGTTTCCCCATCAGAACACCTACAGACCTTTCAGGTCTCATCAGTGAAAAATATTTTATAATAGCTGACAAATTTTAATCAGAATATGACTTTTTTTAAAATTTAAAAATGCCACTGTATAGATTATTTTGAGAACTATAAAAAGATGTAACGTTAAATGTTGATGAATTAACATTAACTCAGATTGTTTCCTTCCATTGTTATAAAATATTGTAAACATTAAATATTGTTTCCCCGTCAGAACACCTACAGACCTTTCAGGTCTCATCAGTGAAAAATATTTTATAATAGCTGACAAATTTTAATCAGAATATGACTTTTTTTTAAATTTAAAAATGCCACTGTATAGATTATTTTGAGAACTATAAAAAGATGTAACGTTAAATGTTGATGAATTAACATTAACTCAGATTGTTTCCTTCCATTGTTATAAAATATTGTAAACATTAAATATTGTTTCCCCGTCAGAACACCTACAGACCTTTCAGGTCTCATCAGTGTAGTTAGTTGCTGATGGGGAAACGGAGGCTTACACAAAAATGTATTCAAAAATACTCTTATTTTCACCGATAAGGCGAAACTAGTCCAGAATTGTAAACATTGGCCCTAAGGGTTGATAATTCGTGCATTCATCAGTGTCAATTTATTCAGACTGAAATCAGACCTGACAGTTGAGACCTTGATTGCGTTTTCATAATTTAGAAACTCTTTAATCTTAAGTATTCAGTAATAAATTATTAAAGGTAGAAACACCAAAGTGGCGGAATCTATTACCAAATTCTGGTACTAATCCCAATCCGAGTGGTATAACCGTTACTTTAATTAATAAATTAGAAACAACCTTACTTGTTGCAGAAAGCATTAAATAAATTCAATAAAACGAATTATTGAATTCATTTGTTACTTTAATTAAATGAAAGTAATGTTTTTATTACAAATTATTTTTAGTGTCGATTCAAGATTACATGGAAAAGCTTTTTATTTAATTTACAATTTTTAGATTACGTACGCTGCGAGCTTATTGTTTAAATTGGGTCAACTGAAAATCGAATTTCAATCTTAAAGTTTCACTATGGCTAATTCTCCCGTAGAGTGCACCTAATTAAAACACGGAAGTTCAAAGTTTCATTAATGTTTTTGTTGGATATGTGGAATTCTGTGGGAATAATAATTTTAGCAGTATAATTCAAAACATTTCCACAGTTTTACTTCTGACTTTAATTCAGTTAAATTAATTGTTTCTTCCCATGTATGCCCATGATTTTTGTGCCCTTAGAATAGTGTAATTATAGGAACAAATTTGTCGTAATTTTAACGTAAACTAATGATTAATTGGACCGGTGTAGCTTTAATGCACTAATTAATCATTAAATTACCTTACATGTTACAATTTAAACCCTTAATAGTTTATTAAATAATATATAGAAACAATAGGTACCTCACAGTGTTTCTTAGGTAATTAATCGTTTTACCACGATCTTGTCTCAAGCTTCAAATATAGTCTGTTCGCTGGAATCTGGCGGCTGGTATGGTAAAACGGTCGGTCCGCCCTGAGGACCGACGCACCCCTCGAAGAAAAGGTATTGGTGGTTCGTCTAATTGCACCCGGTACATTTATTACTGTCCTTCGCTCCTATTGGTATAAGCACCAGTACTTCTCAACAAAGATTGGATTGAGATAAAAAAATATTACTTCCCCTACTTACCGAGCTCCGACCCTCTTTGACGACCGCAGCCGCCAGATTCCAGAGAACCGGCTATACCTCAAGATGCCGATGAAATGCCTAATCAACAAATGTCGACACCCAACTGGTATAGTACTGATGAAGACTAATAATTCGAAGTTCAAATATTTATTTTATAATTATAACAATAATGTTTGGGTTTTAACTTTTATTTTAAAGTGTTATATTTACTTTATAATGTTAACAATAGTGTTTTTGATTTTAACTTTCATTTATTTTATATTATTTAGACCTAGTTTACACCACTGCAAAAGCATCTTACTTCGGCTAAATGTACTCTGTGGGTTTAAGGACTCGGTCGATGGCCCTTTCTAACATATGTATATTTTGTATGTGTGTTGGAATTATGTTCATGTATATATGTACTCTTTATGTATGGTGTCTTACGTGGAATAAAGAATTGAATTGAAGCAGGTGTGTAGTTTGTCGTGAATAAAGAACGATAATTTCACGCCTGTGTGTAAAAAAAAGTAGAGTGACTTTCATCACAACATTGATAAACAAAAGCCTCTTATCATCCACCAATAAATATGCTAAATTCTACAAGCTTTGCCTAGCAACAAGACGTTCACAGTGAGTATGGCAATTTACTTTATCTGCGTCTATAAAAAAAAATTGAATTAGAATATCAAATTTGGCGTTATATGACGTATTAATTAAATTGTTTAATAATAAATTCAAACTGCTACATAAAGCAAATTACTAGGATATCAAATTCTGCGTTATATGATTGTGTATGAGTTAATTTGTTTAATAAGATACTCAAACTGAATTGGTACTGCTACATAAAACAAATTACAAAAGCAAATAATAATAACAATTCTATTTAGTCAGCGGTAAAATTTCGAAACAATTAAATCAATTTAAAAAAATACCCAATTACGTTCTTTCTGCAGAAAGTTGAAATAAGAATTTATGAAACGTAAATTTATCAAGTCACTTGAAATATCAAGAAAATGATAAAATATTATGATGTTTCAATTATAATTTTCTATGTGTACAATTCACAGAAGTCTATCAATGGTATCAATGAATACACTGTAATAATTACCCCAAATCCTAATTGGCATAATTTTATTTCCTACCTAGACCTTCCTATCTGGAAAGGGACACCCTCACAATTTTTTTTTATTGGCTTAGGAAACTGGTCCATTCCGCCAGAGTTTTCAATTAACTGTATATATTGATTTCTAATTATTTATTAAATATATATATACTCAATTATATATTATATAATGATTGAGGGGACATACACCAAACATCCACGGCCACTTCTTCGGTCCGAAAAAGTGACCGCATGGATGGGATTCGAACCCACGGCCACGAGGCCCGTGAGCAGGAGCTCTACTCACTAGTCTACCGCGGCCCCCTTGTAAATTTTATCAACCCTTATTTAAATAACCCTTATTTTGAAAGCACCCCACTGTGTACTATCCACAACTGCTCATTTAAAATTTTACGCTTTCCTCTGATATTTACGAAGATGTCTCTCTTTCCAGATGGGAAGACGATGCAGGTGTGAAACTAAATTATGCCAATTAGATTTGGGGTAATTAATACGTATTTGTCATCTCTTCATTTTTAAAAGAAAATAAACATTAATTGGAATTGCTCTTAATTTTACCATCTGGACTTGCATCTCCTTACTCTCAAGACGTTCGCAAATGCTTTTGTAATTTTATTATTTATGTTTGTATTATGTTGGCGCAGGTGGAAAAAATTGATTGATTGTTACTGGGCCACAGCCAATTTTAGATTGTTCATAGAACGCACAAAAAGTTTTTCAATGTTATATATAATAATCTTTATCTCAGTTGATATACATAAGTTGAGTACAATTTATTTTAAATTTTAATTTGGTATTTTACATTTTCTGATATAATATAAAAACGATTCCTAAATCTCACTCATAAACAAAATGGCAGCACTTAAAACTTAAACTGAAGAAATTGGAAACTGTATTCGGCGATTAGAAAATTTGTAAAAAAATAATCTCCACAGGAAAAAGCTCCAAAGTTTGGAAATATTACCAAAACAAACGTATTTTTGACATCACATAAAAACAATTGCTAAATTTCACCTATAAACAAAATGGCAGCACTTAAAAATTGAACTGAAGAAATTGAAAACTGCATTCGGCGGTTAGAAAATTTGTAAAAAAATAATCTCCTCAGGAAAAAGCTCCAAAGTTTGGAAATATTACCAAAACAAACGTATTTTTCACATCACATAAAAACAATTGCTAAATCTCACCTATAAACAAAATGGCAGCACTTAAAACTTAAACTGAAGAAATTGAAAACTGCATTTGGTGATTAGAAAATTTGTAAAAAAATAATTTCCACAGGAAAAAGCTCCAAAGTTTGGAAATATTATGTAAACAAACGTATTTTTGACATCACATAAAAACAATTGCTAAATCTCACCTATAGACAAAATAGCAGCACTTAAAACTTGTACTGAAGAAATTGAAAACTGCACTCGGCCGTTAGAAAATTTGTAAAAGAATAATCTCCCCAGGAAAAAGCTCCAAAGTTTGGAAATATTACCAAAACAAAAGTATTTTTGACATCATATAAAAACAATTCCTAAATCTCACCTAGTAACAAAATGGCAGCACTTAAAACTTGAACTGAAGAAATTGAAAACTGCATTCGGCGGTTAGAAAAATTGTAAAAAAATAATCTCCTCTGGAAAACGTTTCAAAGTTTGGAAATATCACAAAAACCAAAGAATTTTTGACATCAAAGAAAAACAATTTATAATCTCACCTATAAACAAAATGGCGGCACTTAAAACTTGAACTGAAGAAATTGAAAACTGCACTCGGTGGTTAGAAAATTTGTAAGAAAATAATCTCTCCGTGAAAAAGCTCCAAAGTTTGGAAATATTACCACAACAAACGTATCTTTGACATTATATAAAAACAATTGCTAAATTTCACCTACAAACAAAATGGCAGCACTTAAAACTTAAACTGAAGAAATTGAAAGCTGCATTCGGTGATTAGAAAATTTGTAAAAAATAATATCCCCAGGAATTAGCTCAAAAATTTGAAAATGACACCAAAACAAACGTATTTTAAACATCACATAAGATTCAATTGCCAAATCTCACCTATAAACAAAATGACAGCTTTTAAAACTTAAACTGAAGAAATTGAAAACTGCATTCGGCGCTTAGAAAATTTGTAAAAAAATAATCTCCACAGGAAATAACTCCAAATTCTAGAAGTATTACCAAAATACACATATTTTTGACATCACATGAAAACAATTGCTAAATCTTACCTAGAAACAAAATTACAGCTTTTAAAACTTAAACTGAATAAATTGAAAACTGCATTCGGTTATTTGAAGATTTGTAAAAAAATAATCTCCGCAGGAAATAGCTCCAAAATTTAAAAATATCATCAAAACAAACGTATTTTTGACACCACATAAAAACAATTGCTAAATCTCACCTCCAAACAAAATGACAGCATTCAAAACTTATACCGAAGAAATTAAAAACTGCATTCGGCGGTTAGAAAATTTGTAAAAACCTAATCTCCATAGGAAATAACTCCAAAATGTACATATATCATCAAAACAAACGTGGTTTTGACATCATGTAAAAATATTTGCTAAATCTCACCTATAAAAAAATGGCCGCACTTAAAACTTAAACTGAAGAAATTTAAAATTGCATTCGGTGAATTGAAGAATTGCAAAAAAATAATCTCCGCAGGAATTAGCTCCCAAAATGTGCGTATATCATCAAAACAAGCGTATTTTTGACATCATTTAAAAACAATTGCTAAATCTTACCTATAAACAAAATTACAGCTCTTGAAATTTAAATTGGAGAATTTGAAAACTGCATTCGGCGATTAGAAAATTTGTAAGTCGCACATCCACTGTAATTGTTGAAAATATAAAAATATATAGAGTGATCCTATAAAAAAAACTGCCGATGCGTCAAATCTCGAAAAATAGGGTAGCTTTTAAAAATAAAAGTTCGTCTCTGAATAGAATAAATAAAACCATAAATATATCTGTTGAAAGTAATAACAAAAACGTCAGAAATACCGTGTTTCATCACATTTCACTAATCCTATATATAGTTTTTTTAAGATATTTCCAGTCAATTCAAATAATATTGCAGATTGAAATTCTCTAAAATAAAAACTAAAACTGCATTAGAGAATTTAAATGCTTCACTCGATTTGTTTATTATTAAATTTTAAAAATTCCCATCCGGGTTCATTGAAACGTTGAATATTTATAAAATGCAAACTTCGAAAGTGAAACTTTTCGTTGGCATGAAAATCACGCGCATGCATGCAAAGGTAAATCCGGCGGAGATTAAACTCCTACACATTTAATTGTATGTACACAAAAATTCGAAATCCTTACATAAACCCTACGTATTAATGTAAAGCCGGCTTTATTGCTTTTTTTAAGGGATTTTCGTGGCCTGCGATGCATAACATGACCGCCAGATGGATCCCGCCGAACGAGAGGAGTAAATTCGTAACGGCTTATTTGGGTAAGTTGGAAAAAAAATTGAAAAACGTAATTTGGATACAAATCTTGTAATCCGATCGGAAATTTTGTTGATAGGAAATTCATTTGGATCGGCTATAACCTTCGTAATGTGCGGCTACATAATTACGCAATGGGGATGGGAACCAGTTTTTCACGTTTGTGGTCTCATTGGTTGCGCTTGGTATGCAGCGTGGCATATCTTGGTGTTTGATACTCCTGCTGATCATCCAAGAATTTCCTCGGCTGAGAGAGATTACATCCACAAGAGCTTAGGAAGGAGTATCTCGAGAGAACGGGTGAGTAAACCAGAAACTTAGGGTACCCTACGTTTAATAATGATTATGACATCCAAATTTCAAACGTATTATATATTTTCCTGGAATGTACCAATCGCCCTTAAGAATACTTACTAAATTCAGGGGCCTTAATGACGCACTCTATGTCTACTACTTTATGAAATTATAAAAATTATACCAATCTTCTGAATATATGAATATTCAACCTGTTCGTTAATCTGCAAGCAAAAATTATATAATGCTTTCTGCAACAAGTAAGGTTATTCCCAATTTGCTTTTTAAATTAATTCTACCCGAAGCTGTCGATCATGCTGAATCCGCAATACTGCTTCTTGTAGAATAACTGAATAAAACACTTACTATTTTTTTTACCACCATTTATAAATTGTGGTAAAAAACACCGTAATTGTTTTATTCAGCGATTGAATGAATAACCACAGAGTAACGGTTGCAACCATCATAATGATTACTTCTTATAGATCCATGACGGTTTCACCGACCCTTAAGCTACTGTGGGTAAAACTACTAGCCGGTTAAAAGGGTGGATTTAAACCCTAATCTACGTTTAACTTCGGTTCACTTCTCAATTCATAAGTTTACATCAATATATATCGTGTATAATATAAAAAACTTTTACACGAAGTTCCTTTTGTCCTCCACACCCTATTACTTTTTAAGGGGTCGTTTCCTAGAAAAATAAATAACACCCTTAGACTCAGCTCGCCGCCCCCGTTTTCCTTTTTTGCACCTTTTCATCTAAAGTGTAGTATTATTATTATTAGGCTTTGATAATTTTAAATGAAATTTATATACCTCAATCGCTGATTATTCTACTTTAACACTAATACCACCTTCATACTAGAAACATATCACCTTAAAGGACTTTAGCAATAAATTTAAAATACACTTGATTAAGAGATTTATCACTAAGCAAATTCTATTGAATTTATTTAATGCTTTCTGTAACAAGTAAGGTTGTTTCTAATTTATTTATTATGACTAAGCCTTTAAAGTCCTGTAAAACAATATTTTTCGTGAGGTGGTATAAATATTAAATTATAATATTATATAAAAAAAACGTTTTTTCTGTATTTTTAGAAACCCACCCCGTGGCGATCCATCTTGACGTCCCTTCCTGTGTGGCTGAACGTGAGCGCCCAATTCGGGGGGATTTGGGGCCTGGTGACGGCCTTGACTCACGCCCCGATGTATTTCAAAGTGATCCACGGATGGAACATGAGAGACGTAAATTAAAATAAACAAAATTTCACGAACCGAAATTCCTTAAGCGGGCAAAAAAACGTTCCATTTTTCAGACAGGCTGGCTATCCGGTCTGCCGCACTTCCTAAGGGTCGCTTGGGCCTATTTGTTCTCGGTGTTCGGCGATCGCATGCTGACACAGAAGAAGCTGAGCAGGACTAATGTCAGGAAATTGGCTACGTTCTTTTGTAAGTTACAAATTATCACCAAAAAAAATAGTCTAATAATTACACGAAAAATTTACATTATAATAATATTTCTACCGATTTGATATGATCGTAACATATGTCTAATTTGTATAAAAAAATATCAATTGAAGGGCTTAGAAGTAAAACAGTTCAAGGGCACTTTTTATGGTTTTGATATAATCGGCTTTGATATTATTCGAATATTACATCGAAATTTCCTTTGATAATTTCCAGGTAATGATTTGAAATAATATTTTGCAACAGTTATTTCACTTAAAGGCACAGAAATATGTTGGAGATACCTTTTAGGTGCAGCATACCGCACTTAGTTAATTTTCTGAAAAAGTGCACTTAAATCCATAAATCCATAATTATACTAACAATAAGTTGAAAACTTCACAATGTTTTGACTAAGAACTAATTATTGTATGATTGCTTATTGAAGCCATTAAGTTGTAATACATATTGAATTACTTAGCAGGTTAATTTAGAACACTGCTTGATATCACGAATTTTTACTTTCTCCGTTACAAAGTACGAGAAAGTATTGTGATCGTGATTTTTTTCAAAAAAAATTTTCACGGAAATATCCGTTTTGAGGTTCCTAGATGCCATTTCAACAATTTCTGGAAATTTTTTTTGTGTCTGTGTGTGTGTGTGTGTGTGTGTATGTGTGTCTGTCTGTGTGCGCTGTATCTCAAAAACTAATACAGCAATTGATATGAAACTTTCAACATAGGTCTTATTTGATAATCCAAGAACTGAAAAGCTTTTGGTAAAATTTCGTACACCGGAAGTGGGTGTTTACCTTAAACGTTTTTTGTTTTTTGCCAATATTTTCTTAAAAATTAAAAATATCACAAAAACATTTAAACAAACATTGAAGACAATAAAAAGTGAACATCTTCACCTTGAAAATATTTTTTATAAAATCATTGCTATTCGAGAAAAAAATTATTAATTTTTTTTCAATTTTTGGTTTATAATTATGAAACGATAATAGTTACAGCAAGTTTGTGTGAATAATAATTGTAGAGAATGCCTAAATGAACCACTTCTAAAGAATAACTTTTTTTCTAAATCCCGTTAGTTTTTGAGTAAACCCAGTTTTTGAATTTGAGGTATAATTTTTCCATCTTTCGTGATTTTGACGTTTTAAACGTCAGTTTTATCCGAGTTTACGCAAGGCTAGATGTACATTTAAAATATGATTTCAATTGAAAATAAATCCATGACACCGTAAATATAAAGTCGGAGAAAGTAACATGATGGCCACATCACCATTTTTTCGTGTTTTCATCAAAAATGAAAAATCTCGAATCCGACTAATTGGCGTACGAGGAGCTCAGATTTGCAAACCGCGTTCAATTTGGAGTTTTCGTTTGGCCGCTACGGCCGATCAAATTCTGAAAAATCAATTATTTTATTTAATTTTCCAAAATGTTCATAGTGACTGACTAATTTTTTTGCTATTGAAGATAGCTCAATTTTTATGACGGCAATCAATTTCTCTTCTTTTTCTGATAAAGAAAAAGTAAAATTCAATAGTCTACGATGATTATTAAGAAAGTTGCATTTTTTCACAAAATTTCAAGGGGTTTACTCATGTCTTTTTTTCGTGTTTTCATCAAAAATTAAAAATCTCTAATCCGACTAATTGACGTACGAGGAGCTCAGATTTGCAAACCGCGTTCAATTTGGAGTTTTGGTTTAGCCGCTACGGCCGATCAAATTCTGAAAAATCAATTATTTTATTTAATTTTCCAAAATGTTCATAGCGACTGACTAATTTTTTTGCTATTGAAGATAGCTCAATTTTTATGACGGCAATCAATTTCTCTCGTTTTTCTGATGAAGAAAAAGTAAAATTTAATAGTCTACGATGATTATTAAGAAAGTTGCATTTTTTCACAAAATTTCAAGGGGTTTACTCATGTCTTTTTTCCAAGTTTTCATCAAAAAATAAAAATGTCTAATCCGACTAATTGACGTACGAGGAGCTCAGATTTGCAAACCGCGTTCAATTTGGAGTTTTCGTTTAGCCGCTACGGCCGATAAAAGTCTGAAAAATCAATTATTTTATTTAATTTTCCAAAATGTTCATAGTGACTGACTAATTTTTTTGCTATTGAAGATAGCTCAATTTTTATGACGGCAATCAATTTCTCTCGTTTTTCTGATGAAAATAAGGTAAAATTCAATAGTCTACGATGACTTTTAAGAAAGTTGCATTTTTTCACAAAATTTCAAGGGGTTTACTCATGTCTTTTTTTCGTGTTTTCATCAAAAATAAAAAATCTCTATTCCGACTAATTGACGTACGAGGAGCTCAGATTTGCAAACCGCGTTCAATTTGGAGTTTTCGTTTAGCCGCTACGGCCGATCAAAGTCTGAAAAATCAATTATTTTATTTAATTTTCCAAAATGTTCATAGTGACTGACTAATTTTTTTGCTATTGAAGATAGCTCAATTTTTATGACGGCAATCAATTTCTCTCGTTTTTCTGATGAAAATAAGCTAAAATTCAATAGTCTACGATGTTTATTAAGAAAGTTGCATTTTTTCATAAAATTTCAAGGGGTTTACTCATGTCTTTTTTCCAAGTTTTCATCAAAAAATAAAAATCTCTAATCCTACTAATTGACGTACGAGGAGCTCAGATTTGCAAACCGCGTTCAATTTAGAGTTTTCGTTTAGCCGCTACGGCCGATCAAAGTCTGAAAAATCAATTATTTTATTTAATTTCCCAAAATGTTCATAGTGACTGACTAATTTTTTGCTATTGAAGATAGCTCAATTTTTATGACGGCAATCAATTTCTCTCGTTTTTCTGATGAAGAAAAAGTAAAATTCAAGAGTCTACGATGATTATTAAGAAAGTTGCATTTTTTCACAAAATTTCAAGGGGGTTTCAAGGGTTTACTCATGTCTTTTTTCCAAGTTTTCATCAAAAAATAAAAATATCTAATCCGACTAATTGACGTACGAGGAGCTCAGATTTGCAAACCGCGTTCAATTTGGAGTTTTCGTTTAGCCGCTACGGCCGATCAAAGTCTGAAAAATCAATTATTTTATTTAATTTTCCAAAATGTTCATAGTGACTGACTAATTTTTTTGCTATTGTAGATAGCTCAATTTTTATGACGGCAATCAATTTCTCTCGTTTTTCTGATGAAAATAAGGTAAAATTCAATAGTCTACGATGATTATTAAGAAAGCTGCATTTTTTCACAAAATTTCAAGGGGTTTTCTCATGTCTTTTTTTCGTGTTTTCATCAAAAATAAAAAATCTCTATTCCGACTAATTGACGTACGAGGAGCTCAGATTTGCAAACCGCGTTCAATTTGGAGTTTTCGTTTAGCCGCTACGGCCGATCAAAGTCTGAAAAATCAATTATTTTATTTAATTTTCCAAAATGTTCATAGTGACTGACTAATTTTTTTGCTATGGAAGATAGCTCAATTTTTATGACGGCAATCAATTTCTCTCGTTTTTCTGATGAAGAAAAAGTAAAATTCAATAGTCTACGATGATTATTAAGAAAGTTGCATTTTTTCACAAAATTTCAAGGGGTTTACTCATGTCTTTTTTCCAAGTTTTCATCAAAAAATAAAAATGTCTAATCCGACTAATTGACGTACGAGGAGCTCAGATTTGCAAACCGCGTTCAATTTGGAGTTTTCGTTTAGCCGCTACGGCCGATCAAAGTCTGAAAAATCAATTATTTTATTTAATTTTCCAAAATGTTCATAGTGACTGACTAATTTTTTTGCTATTGAAGATAGCTCAATTTTTATGACGGCAATCAATTTCTCTCGTTTTTCTGATGAAAATAAGCCAAAATTCAATAGTCTACGATGATTATTAAGAAAGTTGCATTTTTTCACAAAATTTCAAGGGGTTTACTCATGTCTTTTTTCCAAGTTTTCATCAAAAAATAAAAATGTCTAATCCGACTAATTGACGTACGAGGAGCTCAGATTTGCAAACCGCGTTCAATTTGGAGTTTTCGTTTAGCCGCTACGGCCGATCAAAGTCTGAAAAATCAATTATTTTATTTAATTTTCCAAAATGTTCATAGTGACTGACTAATTTTTTTGCTATTGAAGATAGCTCAATTTTTATGACGGCAATCAATTTCTCTCGTTTTTCTGATGAAAATAAGCCAAAATTCAATAGTCTACGATGATTATTAAGAAAGTTGCATTTTTTCACAAAATTTCAAGGGGTTTACTCATGTCTTTTTTCCAAGTTTTCATCAAAAAATAAAAATGTCTAATCCGACTAATTGACGTACGAGGAGCTCAGATTTGCAAACCGCGTTCAATTTGGAGTTTTCGTTTAGCCGCTACGGCCGATCAAAGTCTGAAAAATCAATTATTTTATTTAATTTTCCAAAATGTTCATAGTGACTGACTAATTTTTTTGCTATTAAAGATAGCTCAATTTTTATGACGGCAATCAATTTCTCTCGTTTTTCTGATAAAAATAAGCTAAAATTCAATAGTCTACGATGATTATTAAGAAAGTTGCATTTTTTCACAAAATTTCAAGGGGTTTACTCATGTCTTTTTTTCGTGTTTTCATCAAAAATTAAAAATCTCTAATCCGACTAATTGACGTACGAGGACCTCAGATTTGCAAACCGCGTTCAATTTGGAGTTTTCGTTTAGCCGCTACGGCCGATCAAAGTCTGAAAAATCAATTATTTTATTTAATTTTCCAAAATGTTCATAGTGACTGACTAATTTTTTTGCTATTGAAGATAGCTCAATTTTTATGACGGCAATCAATTTCTCTCGTTTTTCTGATGAAGAAAAAGTAAAATTTAATAGTCTACGATGATTATTAAGAAAGTTGCATTTTTTCACAAAATTTTTTCGTGTTTTCATCAAAAATTAAAAATCTCTAATCCGACTAACTGACGTACGAGGAGCTCAGATTTGCAAACCGCGTTCAATTTGGAGTTTTCGTTTAGCCGCTACGGCCGATCAAAGTCTGAAAAATCAATTATTTTATTTAATTTTCCAAAATGTTCATAGTGATTGACTAATTTTTTTGCTATTGAAGATAGCTCAATTTTTATGACGGCAATCAATTTCTCTCGTTTTTCTGATGAAGAAAAAGTAAAATTCAATAGTCTACGATGATTATTAAGAAAGTTGCATTTTTTCACAAAATTTCAAGGGGTTTACTCATGTCTTTTTTTCGTGTTTTCATCAAAAAATTAAAAATCTCTAATCCGACTAATTGACGTACGAGGAGCTCAGATTTGCAAACCGCGTTCAATTTGGAGTTTTCGTTTAGCCGCTACGGCCGATCAAAGTCTGAAAAATCAATTATTTTATTTAATTTTCCAAAATGTTCATAGTGACTGACTAATTTTTTTGCTATTGAAGATAGCTCAATTTTTATGACGGCAATCAATTTCTCTCGTTTTTCTGATGAAGAAAAAGTAAAATTCAATAGTCTACGAAGATTATTAAGAAAGTTGCATTTTTTCACAAAATTTCAAGGGGTTTACTCATGTCTTTTTTTCGTGTTTTCATCAAAAATTAAAAATCTCTAATCCGACTAATTGACGTACGAGGAGCTCAGATTTGCAAACCGCGTTTAATTTGGAGTTTTCGTTTAGCCGCTACGGCCGATCAAAGTCTGAAAAATCAATTATTTTATTTAATTTTCCAAAATGTTCATAGTGACTGACTAATTTTTTAGCTATTAAAGATAGCTCAATTTTAATGACGGCAATCAATTTCTCTCGTTTTTCTGATGAAAATAAGCTAAAATTCAATAGTCTACGATGATTATTAAGAAAGTTGCATTTTTTCACAAAATTTCAAGGGGTTTACTCATGTCTTTTTTCCAAGTTTTCATCAAAAAATAAAAATGTCTAATCCGACTAATTGACGTACGAGGAGCTCAGATTTGCAAACCGCGTTCAATTTGGAGTTTTCGTTTAGCCGCTACGGCCGATCAAAGTCTGAAAAATCAATTATTTTATTTAATTTTCCAAAATGTTCATAGTGACTGACTATTTTTTTTGCTATGGAAGATAGCTCAATTTTTATGACGGCAATCAATTTCTCTCGTTTTTCTGATGAAGAAAAAGTAAAATTCAATAGTCTACGATGATTATTAAGAAAGTTGCATTTATTCACAAAATTTCAAGGGGTTTACTCATGTCTTTTTTCCAAGTTTTCATCAAAAAATAAAAATGTCTAATCCGACTAATTGACGTACGAGGAGCTCAGATTTGCAAACCGCGTTCAATTTGGAGTTTTCGTTTAGCCGCTACGGCCGATCAAAGTCTGAAAAATCAATTATTTTATTTAATTTTCCAAAATGTTCATAGTGACTGACTATTTTTTTAGCTATTAAAGATAGCTCAATTTTTATGACGGCAATCAATTTCTCTCGTTTTTCTGATGAAAATAAGCTAAAATTCAATAGTCTACGATGATTATTAAGAAAGTTGCATTTTTTCACAAAATTTCAAGGGGTTTACTCATGTCTTTTTTCCAAGTTTTCATCAAAAAATAAAAATGTCTAATCCGACTAATTGACGTACGAGGAGCTCAGATTTGCAAACCGCGTTCAATTTGGAGTTTTCGTTTAGCCGCTACGGCCGATCAAAGTCTGAAAAATCAATTATTTTATTTAATTTTCCAAAATGTTCATAGTGACTGACTAATTTTTTTGCTATGGAAGATAGCTCAATTTTTATGACGGCAATCAATTTCTCTCGTTTTTCTGATGAAGAAAAAGTAAAATTCAATAGTCTACGATGATTATTAAGAAAGTTGCATTTTTTCACAAAATTTCAAGGGGTTTACTCATGTCTTTTTTCCAAGTTTTCATCAAAAAATAAAAATGTCTAATCCGACTAATTGACGTACGAGGAGCTCAGATTTGCAAACCACGTTCAATTTGGAGTTTTGGTTTAGCCGCTACGGCCGATCAAAGTCTGAAAAATCAATTATTTTATTTAATTTTCCAAAATGTTCATAGGCACTGACTAATTTTTTTGCTATGGAAGATAGCTCAATTTTTATGACGGCAATCAATTTCTCTCGTTTTTCTGATGAAGAAAAAGTAAAATTCAATAGTCTACGATGATTATTAAGAAAGTTGCATTTTTTCACAAAATTTCAAGGGGTTTACTCATGTTTTTTTTCCAAGTTTTCATCAAAAAATAAAAATGTCTAATCCGATTAATTGACGTACGAGGAGCTCAGATTTGCAAACCGCGTTCAATTTGGAGTTTTCGTTTAGCCGCTACGGCCGATCAAAGTCTGAAAAATCAATTATTTTATTTAATTTTCCAAAATGTTCATAGTGATTGACTATTTTTTTTGCTATGGAAGATAGCTCAATTTTTATGACGGCAATCAATTTCTCTCGTTTTTCTGATGAAAATAAGCTAAAATTCAATAGTCTACGATGATTATTAAGAAAGTTGCATTTTTTCACAAAATTTCAAGGGGTTTACTCATGTCTTTTTTCCAAGTTTTCATCAAAAAATAAAAATGTCTAATCCGATTAATTGACGTACGAGGAGCTCAGATTTGCAAACCGCGTTCAATTTGGAGTTTTCGTTTAGCCGCTACGGCCGATCAAAGTCTGAAAAATCAATTATTTTATTTAATTTTCCAAAATGTTCATAGTGATTGACTATTTTTTTTGCTATGGAAGATAGCTCAATTTTTATGACGGCAATCAATTTCTCTAGTTTTTCTGATGAAAGTAAGCTAAAATTCAATAGTCTACAATGATTATTAAGAAAGTTGCATTTTTTCACAAAATTTCAAGGGGTTTACTCATGTCTTTTTTCCAAGTTTTCATCAAAAAATAAAAATATCTAATCCGACTAATTGACGCACGAGGAGCTCAGATTTGCAAACCGCGTTCAATTTGGAGTTTTCGTTTAGCCGCTACGGCCGATCAAAGTCTGAAAAATCAATTATTTTATTTAATTTTCCAAAATGTTCATAGTGACTGACTAATTTTTTTGCTATGGAAGATAGCTCAATTTTTATGACGGCAATCAATTTCTCTCGTTTTTCTGATGAAGAAAAAGTAAAATTCAATAGTCTACGATGATTATTAAGAAAGTTGCATTTTTTTCACAAAATTTCAAGGGGTTTACTCATGTCTTTTTTCCAAGTTTTCATCAAAAAATAAAAATGTCTAATCCGACTAATTGACGTACGAGGAGCTCAGATTTGCAAACCGCGTTCAATTTGGAGTTTTGGTTTAGCCGCTACGGCCGATCAAAGTCTGAAAAATCAATTATTTTATTTAATTTTCCAAAATGTTCATAGTGACTGACTAATTTTTTTGCTATTGAAGATAGCTCAATTTTTATGACGGCAATCAATTTCTCTCGTTTTTCTGATGAAAATAAGCTAAAATTCAATAGTCTACGATGATTATTAAGAAAGTTGCATTTTTTCACAAAATTTCAAGGGGTTTACTCATGTCTTTTTTCCAAGTTTTCATCAAAAAATAAAAATGTCTAATCCGACTAATTGACGTACGAGGAGCTCAGATTTGCAAACCGCGTTCAATTTGGAGTTTTCGTTTAGCCGCTACGGCCGATCAAAGTCTGAAAAATCAATTATTTTATTTAATTTTCCAAAATGTTCATAGTGACTGACTATTTTTTTTGCTATTGAAGATAGCTCAATTTTTATGACGGCAATCAATTTCTCTCGTTTTTCTGATGAAAATAAGCTAAAATTCAATAGTCTACGATGATTATTAAGAAAGTTGCATTTTTTCACAAAATTTCAAAGGGTTTACTCATGTCTTTTTTCCAAGTTTTCATCTAAAAATAAAAATGTCTAATCCGACTAATTGACGTACGAGGAGCTCAAATTTGCAAACCGCGTTCAATTTGGAGTTTTCGTTTAGCCGCTACGGCCGATCAAAGTCTGAAAAATCAATTATTTTATTTAATTTTCCAAAATGTTCATAGTGACTGACTAATTTTTTTGCTATTGAAGATAGCTCAATTTTTATGACGGCAATCAATTTCTCTCGTTTTTCTGATAAAGATAAAGTAAAATTTAATAGTCTACGATGATTATTAAGAAAGTTGCATTTTTTCACAAAATTTCAAGGGGTTTACTCATGTCATTTTTTCGTGTTTTCATCAAAAATTAAAAATCTGTAATGCGACTAATTGACGTACGAGGAGCTCAGATTTGCAAACCGCGTTCAATTTGGAGTTTTCGTTTAGCCGCTACGGCCGATCAAAGTTTGAAAAATCAATTATTTTATTTAATTTTCCAAAATGTTCATAGTGACTGACTAATTTTTTTGCTATTGAAGATAGCTCAATTTTTATGACGGCAATCAATTTCTCTCGTTTTTCTGATGAAAATAAGCTAAAATTCAATAGTCTACGATGATTATTAAGAAAGTTGCATTTTTTCACAAAATTTCAAGGGGTTTACTCATGTCTTTTTTCCAAGTTTTCATCAAAAAATAAAAATGTCTAATCCGACTAATTGACGTACGAGGAGCTCAGATTTGCAAACCGCGTTCAATTTGGAGTTTTGGTTTAGCCGCTACGGCCGATCAAAGTCTGAAAAATCAATTATTTTATTTAATTTTCCAAAATGTTCATAGTGACTGACTAATTTTTTTGCTATTGAAGATAGCTCAATTTTTATGACGGCAATCAATTTCTCTCGTTTTTCTGATGAAAATAAGCTAAAATTCAATAGTCTACGATGATTATTAAGAAAGTTGCATTTTTTCACAAAATTTCGACTCATGTCTTTTTTCCAAGTTTTCATCAAAAAATAAAAATGTCTAATCCGACTAATTGACGTACGAGGAGCTCAGATTTGCAAACCGCGTTCAATTTGGAGTTTTCGTTTAGCCGCTACGGCCGATCAAAGTCTGAAAAATCAATTATTTTATTTAATTTTCCAAAATGTTCATAGTGACTGACTAATTTTTTTGCTATTGAAGATAGCTCAATTTTTATGACGGCAATCAATTTCTCTCGTTTTTCTGATGAAAATAAGCTAAAATTCAATAGTCTACGATGATTATTAAGAAAGTTGCATTTTTTCACAAAATTTCAAGGGGTTTACTCATGTCTTTTTTCCAAGTTTTCATCAAAAAATAAAAATGTCTAATCCGACTAATTGACGTACGAGGAGCTCAGATTTGCAAACCGCGTTCAATTTGGAGTTTTGGTTTAGCCGCTACGGCCGATCAAAGTCTGAAAAATCAATTATTTTATTTAATTTTCCAAAATGTTCATAGTGACTGACTAATTTTTTTGCTATGGAAGATAGCTCATTTTTTATGACGGCAATCAATTTCTCTCGTTTTTCTGTTGAAGAAAAAGTAAAATTCAATAGTCTACGATGATTATTAAGAAAGTTGCATTTTTTCACAAAATTTCAAGGGGTTTACTCATGTCTTTTTTCCAAGTTTTCATCAAAAAATAAAAATGTCTAATCCGACTAATTGGCGTACGAGGAGCTCAGATTTGCAAACCGCGTTCAATTTGGAGTTTTGGTTTAGCCGCTACGGCCGATCAAAGTCTGAAAAATCAATTATTTTATTTAATTTTCCAAAATGTTCATAGTGACTGACTAATTTTTTTGCTATTGAAGATAGCTCAATTTTTATGACGGCAATCAATTTCTCTCGTTTTTCTGATGAAAATAAGCTAAAATTCAATAGTCTACGATGATTATTAAGAAAGTTGCATTTTTTCACAAAATTTCGAC